>CM074577.1:28955625-30433750 GCA_037305975.1 Chrysolophus pictus | reverse complement strand
AAGCATCAAGGAAGAGAAATAAAAAATTTACATTTTCTTTAAGTGAAAGTCTACAGATGCAATGTGGTTCTTGTTTGGAACACAGAGGTTGGAGGAAGAGTAGAAATGCCAAAAAAATTCCTATATTTAGAGAAAATCATTGTCCTATGTATTCTATATGTATATGCATTTGGATATGCACTGGTATTTCAAGATGTGCAGTAGAGAGTTTGTGGATAATCCAGTAAGCAATTTTTTTTTAAGCTTATAAATAAACACAGAAGGGCATTAATGAAAAATGAGATCTTCAGCTAAACCAGCAGTAAATTACCCTGATTATTTTTAATTAACTTTTCCAGATATTTCAGAGCATTTACATATTAAATCCTCTCATAGTTAAAGGGAGTGATTATGATGTCCTTCAAATGAAAAAAAAAGCCCATTAAATGTCAATACAATCCAGAGTGATCTTTTGGTTCTGCAAGAATACCAGAAATTACTTTTTCAATATTAACATAATTGTCAGTGTTTTTAAAAATCATCATCATTATTATTAATGTAAGTGTTTTGGACCCAGTTTTTGTGTTGCACACACTTGCCAAGACTCCTGGTCATGTCAGCATGATAAACAGAAGCACAATCAAGGACATCAGGTCTTAACCTTGCTTGAAAAAACTTCAGAAATTCCTGCTTGTAAACACCATCCCAGTTTACAACACTCAAAGACAGTGCCCAGTATGTCACAAAGCGTATGCATGGTG
Organism: Chrysolophus pictus; assembly: GCA_037305975.1. NCBI lineage: Eukaryota > Metazoa > Chordata > Aves > Galliformes > Phasianidae > Chrysolophus > Chrysolophus pictus. The sequence goes on along the minus strand of CM074577.1, from coordinate 30,433,010 downwards.
TCTGTATGAAGCAGCAGCTGTTTGTTCTGTGGTACGTTCACATTCAGAAGGAAGAACATTTCTAGCACCATCATTTGATAAGCAGCAGTTGCTTTACAGCAATCTGTTCCTGTTCTAACTATAACCTCAGGTCTGGAATGATGCAATTCATTCAGAATCTCCTCTAAAGTTCTCCTCTAATAGGATAGAGAATCCACAATACTGCTCTCATACACCCTGACAATTACAAGTGAAGCACAGGAGGGAAGAATACTTAAAAGGAGAGAAGACGTGTTGCCTTATTCACATATGTCAAAAAAAATTACAGATTCTTGAGAATAACCAATAGTTCTTCAAGTTTATTCATCATGATCTGTACTGTACAGAGAAGCACTACACTCAAAGTGTGATGGGAATAAGAAGCTTCAGATTCAAGTTAATTTAACACTTTCTTTGGCCTAAGTATACAGTCTTGTTCTTTTCTTTGTATGTGGTCTTGTCTGAAAAACAAACAAACAAAACACTCAGACTGTGTCAATTGCACATGAAGTGAGCTTTTACTTTTCGGGATAGAAACAAAAAATTTTTTTTTAAGCACAGCCTTTGAAAGGAATGCTTTCAACAACACTCATCTATGCGTAAAAACAGCTAAGCAACAGACTGAATGCTCCAGTTGTAACAAAGTAAAATATTTCAATATACATCTGGAAGAAGCACGCTAATGTTCCAGCTACAAGTTTGCTGACATTAAATTCTGAAATCACTTTAGGACAAGGCTGTTAAAAATCACAGCATCATGACATTCAGATGAAGCATCATTTAAAGAGTACAGGCTATGACTGCTTGAAATTCACTCTACATAAAGGACATTGGAAACAGTTTTCTCAGCACAAATTCTGCAAGAGAACTTCATGAAAACCTGCAACTCTGGCCTAAACACAACTGAACAGGAGGTCTGAATCCAAAATGTCTGCTAGAAAGAGAGGAAGACGGCTTATCTATTTAACATGCAATTAATAACTGATAATTTGACACCAACTGTGCAGTCTTACACACTTCTGACAAGTGCTGCTTGCTGTTCAGACTGAGCGATTGTGAGAAAGGACTCACAAAGTTTGAAAACATGAAGTATCAATGCTTACATTCTCTGACACCTGTTCAGGAGCAGATTATTAGGGACTTTTTTTTTTTTTCTTTTTTGGTCATCCTCCTCATCTTATTCCCCTCCACAAACACACCAAATGTAATTAAAGGCACTGAAGGACAAATACTTTTTGTTAAGCTTACTATAAGCCAGCTAATTCGGCCTTTTCTCTGTTTCCTAAGTAATCGTTCAATCAAATGATTGAGTGAAATTATCGCTGTAGAGCTGCCCCTGTCCATGGTACTCAGCTTACCAAACCAGGCCTACCTGGGCTACCATGTTCACCCATGTTGGCTATAGGTGGCACACATCACCACAGATCTGCCACATCAAGTTCAGAAGGACATGCATTAAAGCTCCTGTTGGCCAAAATCTGGCAAAATTGGCATGGGTTAAAGGACTCTGACTTTCTCTGATGATTTTTGAAATCTCAAGTCTTTCTACTCAAGTCTCTGTTCAGCTGAGGCAATGAGTCTCAAACTCTTTGAAATTACAATTCTGTCATCTGTAAATGCTAGTCAGAGAAATCAACTAAGTCCAACCTTTAAAAATATAGAGCTTACAGGTACCATTCTATTCCAGCAGAAACAAGTATAGAATCTAAGTATTTTCCCAACTGAGTCCTGTAAGGCAGGCAGACTCCCACCCTGACCACTCTAGCAGTTCCAAGCACACCAGGAAAGTTATCATAGACAAAGAAGATCCAGTTCTTTTGAATTTAGAAATGGTCCAAATATCCTCCCCAAACTCTTCATTTAAAATTCGTAAGACGAAAGAATGAGGTATTACACAGGGACTTGTTTTTTATGGCACATTCTACGTGTATAAAACATTGTAAAACTGGCTCCTAATCTTATATTGGTTCATGAGTTCCATTTCCCCATTGTCTTTTGATGTCTAGGGAAAGGTGACATTCACAGTATAACACCAAACATAGGACACAAAACATGTTCCTGAGATACCCCTAAAATCAAAGAGAAAGTCTTGCTCTTTTACTGGATGGTTCAAGGAGCTATTACAGTCACTAAACCCATACTGGTGGCTTTTTTTATTTTATTATAAGCATTAACTGTAGTAGAGCAATAAACATGTCACATCATTAGAACTCACAAAGCCTGAGAATGTGAATTACAGATGTTTATGTTCTCTTACTCTTATTCAGGAGTAGAGTATCAGGATTTTTTTTTTTTTTTTTTTTTTTTAGAGTCATCTTCCTCATTGCATCCCCCTCCACAAACACACCGAATGCAATTAATGGCACTTAAGGACAAATATTTTTCATAAGCCATCTATAAGGCAGTTTTATTCAGCCTCCTCACTGTTTTCCAACTTGTCATTCAATCAAATAATTGAGTGAAATGATTTCATTTTTTCAGATCAAGACTTTATATTACCAATGACTTTGAGATACCATACAGATCTGCAGTAATTTCTTCTGCCTCTACTGTTCTTGAAGAATTAGTTCAGGCTAGAATGAAGTAAACTGTAAGTAATCAAGCCTCTTCTGCATTAAATTTTAATTGCAGACAGAGACTAACGGCATGAGATGGCCAAAAACAGAAACAAAAGATAACAGCAGAAACACATGAAAGAAACTGCCAATCAAGCAGCAAAATCAGTTCAATCACAAATGCATGTTCTCTCTTGTTCAAGGGGTCTAGCTGACTACCTCAGACAAGTTAACTGGAATTAGGTGAGACAAATCCCACCCTGTAATCCAACCAGAAGTGATTATTTCAAATGATATTTAGTACATATTTAACTGCCCTTATTTACTCCAAAAAATCAATATAAAATTAAGATTCAAACAGGCATTTCCAACAAACACTGCTCATTCAAGCTTGGCTCTTCCAATTAACTGTGAAAGTGTTACAAAAGAACTTCACATTAGAACACATTTTTAAATTCAGAAGATTTTTAATGTCCATTTGTGCTTAACAAAAATCAGTCCGTTACTCTATGTGGATAACTATGGGCATGAATCACACCTAACAACTCACATTATTTTAGCTAAAGATCAAAATAAAGCAATCCATAAAGTAACAGGAGTTATGTTACACTTTAGCTAATAAAGCATGAGTTTTCTACATTTTCAGCAGTGTACCATCAGCATAGCAAAATTAAAGCTGAAGGCTCGTTATGTATAGAACAAGCATTGTTGCTTGTTACTAAAATTATCTGATGGCAAACATTCTGTTTACTTGCTAGAAATTTTTTAAAAGTTTGAGTTTGGACTGAAACTTTCTCTGTATGGTGCTTGACTCACATCACTTCGGTTTCTCATGAAAAAATTCTAATATTGCTTACAATTATGGTGGGTTTGTGGAAGGCAGGAAGAGGAAGGAGAAGGAAAATATTACTAGAATATGAGTATTGTTGACCGGGAATTTTTAGGACAGTATTTTGGGATTCTTTTGCTCTTTGGAAAATTTAGAAAAACTATAATCTCATATCAGTGAGAAAGCTCATACAGACAACTTTAAGATATGGCCAAACTTTGTGCATTTAAACATTTTGAAATAAGCAGTGCTTGACACTAACAGTATTCCTTCTCTACTGAACATATGCAATCAACAGAAAGCTCTGAATACTCCATCCTTGGCACTCAAGATTCCTGTAACAATCCCAGCAACGGCCCACCAAAGAAGGACATGACAGCACGTAAAGGCTTTTTGGTTTTATGTGAACCGTCTGGTTATTTAGATGGTGAGGAGGAGAAATCTGACCAGAACACAGAAAGAAACAAAGCTTAAACCCCAGAGAAGTTCAAAGAAATGGATGAGTTAAGGGAAGAACTCTGAGAGGAAGCATGAGGAGAATCTGAGAGATGAAAAGAGATGAAGTGACTAGGATAAATGAGGAAAATAATGGGAAAGACTAAAATCTATTTTGGCTGGGGGCAATGTAGGAATTAGCACTGATGTGAGATATTGAAGAAGGAAATGGACAAGAAATAAGAGACTGAAACTGTGACTACATCCTTGACAGCAGTACTGCAACACTCCTATGAGTGATATGATCAAATTCAGCATTTTTTGAGCACAGGGGTTTCTGTCCTACCACAGAGAACTGGACTGGATAACTTGACTGAACTAAAAGAAATCCAAAGCAACAGGGAAATATCCACCTTTTCTCCCCACCAAGCCATTTCTCAGATGAACACATTCTTCTGTCAAATTCATTACACCATTACACAAACACAGCTGTGGTGCCAGAACCTTGGAAATATCGCAGAGGTGGGAAGAAGTGACAGGGAGAAAAGCTGTGTAAGCCTGCTTAAACTGGTGAAGAAGCTCATGCAAATGAATTGATCAATGTTGATGTGTAGTTATTATTTATGAATTATTATTATTTGGTGAATATTGATTGATGACATAAATGAACTGAAAACCTAATGAAGGTAAAAGGAAGTTGATGTGGGAAGGGGCAAAAGATTATTGTATAGGCAGATCAGAGAGAAAAAAACAAAGGCTAGACAAGAGTCTAAATAGGAAAAGAAGTCCTAAGAATAAAGAACAGAAAGACATAAACAGAAAAATCAGCTCAAGCAGTCTCAAAAATAGCACATAGGCTTACTGAATCTTTCTGAATTCAGGCTGCATCTCAAGTGCCTCATTTCCTTATCTGCCGTACAAAGATAATGCTGCCCTTTCAGCTTTTGAGAACAGTTTGTTATTTGTGAAGCTCTTGGATAACAATTAGTGACAAACCACAGAAAAATCCATGAGGAAAACAAGCATATTATATCCGAGTTTGCATAGCACGAAATATATCCAAATGCCTTTGGCAATGCTGATGATAAGACAAGCTGTTTAAAAGTGTTCATTAAGTGCACAGGTGTGATGGTGCTCACTAACTGAAGTAGAGCAGCTGCTGAAAAAGCCATGCTCACAATGCGATCAAAGATTATCAGCTTGCACATAAAGGGGGTATGCATGCATGCAAAGGCAGACATACAGGTATTTTTAGAAATCTTTCTCAAATAAATAGTGACTATTATGTATGGTTAACAAATACAATCAATATTTTCATCATAAATATTAGCCTATATACTAAAAGCAACCTTCTGGTGTCCCCAGATTGAATTTTGAGAAGTTGGAAATTTTGTCTCAATGTTAAACATTTGCCTTAAAAGCAAACCTTTGTCTCATCATAATGCACAGTTGAGAAAACATCATCTCCTCCCTGACATTGCTCTGTGCAAAGGGGCATGCTGATGACATGCAGCACCCAGAGCAAAAGTCTGCAAACTGACACTTGAAGCTAGTGAGGAGTAAGTTCTGTGAACACCACTGTACACAAAGACAATGTGGGGCATGCCTTTAAAAAAAATAAATTTAAAAGCAAGGAGCTTTTAAAGCAAGGATCTGGATTACAAAATTAGGAAATCAGGACATTGAGTGGGGGTACACAAGAGAGACAGGCAAAGAAGAAGAAGCTGAGATCCTTGTCTAGAGAGGTGGTAAGAAATAGTAGGAAGTTAAGTTGGAGGAAACAGGATATTGTTCAATATTAGCAGAAGTCATTGAGACTCCACATATCATTTAAATCCACTTAAAAGCATACTATTGGTATACTCATTCCTTAGCCGTAATTCAGTGATTGAGCTCAATATATCATAGCAGTAGAGCCATCTGATGGTATTTCTGACAAATAGTCCTGTTATTTATTTATTTAAAAGTTTCTCCATTTCAGGGAACTATTAAATGTGAAAAGAAAAATAGCAAACTGCAAAAGGGTCTGTCCCAGCTTTTCATTAAAACTGAGGAGTTGGAATTAGATGTCTTTAAGGTTCCTTCCAACCCAAACCACTCTATGGTCCTCCCTTAATCAGCAATATTTCCTGAGGTTTGCCATCACTCCTGGGTTTCCCAGCAGCAGGGACACTTTGCTTTACCAAAGACTCAGACCATTTTCTTTCCTTGATGTGTCCTTCCAGGCACAACATGATGTGGAATCACTTGAGTGCAAACCTTGAACCACTCTTCTCTAGATTCTTTCTTATAGACAGATACAAATTACTGAGTAATACTGTCAATGACACATTACCCCACTCCTATAACTTACTTTCCAGAAACACCAATCTGCAGGACAGGAAGTTCAACCTTGGTCTCCAGTTTACCAGGCTATAGTACTCTCTGAACCCTTCATTCTGTAATCACTTTTGTCATCTCTATAAGTATGCTTGTGGCAGGGGGGTTGAAACTAGATGATCATTATGGTCCTTTTCAACCCAGGCCGTTCTATGAGTCTCTGATTCTATGATAAGTATGTGGGTGGAAAAATACTTCTAAGATTGGAGGAAAGAATAATTGTTTTCTAGCTGTCGATAAATTAAAAACGGCAGAATAAAATGCCAGCTTATTTTGCATGGCACCTACATTAGTAAATTCTCTTTACTAAAATCTCCAGGAATAACTTCGAAATGATGAATTACTGACAAAGTTACCCTGAACAATGCCCATCATGTATATTTGGAAGCTAAGGAAACTCAGAGCTCTCACATCACTAGGGGGCAGGAGTTCTGTACCTTCAATCTTGGCTTCAAAGACATCTTTACCAAAATTTAATTGGATAACGCTAGAAGTGGTTTGCAAAACAAAAGTTTTAAAAAAAAATCTTTCTAACCGGGAAATGTGAGAAATAAAACATATTACAATTCATAAATCCATCATTTAAGATGGTCTTTCTTTACTTTTTATTAAGTGATTTTTTTTTTATTTTTATTTTTTTTTGTTAAGTGGATTTAATCCTTCTGTAAAGTCTGAGACATGCACTAAACGTGTGGCTCCTGCTGCTGCAGGCAGAGACTGCAGACCTCACTAATTTTCCCTGCAGCTTCAAGAGGGAAGATGCAATAGTGTGTCTACCTTTCCATGGCGGCTTGGCTTTGCTGCATGCCCAGGGTTTGCTTGGTCTCTGCCCACACTTACCAACGCCCTTCATGTCTATACAGGGAGTTGAAGAAGTATGTTCTCCTCTCTTCGCTCTAATGCCACCATCACTAGCTTTCATTAAGGAGCATCAAAAAGAGTTTCCATCTTTTCTTATTCAGCCCTTGTAAACATGCAGTAATTAGCTGCTTCTGCTTTCCTAAAGGGCAGCTGGAACTGTGTGTCTTCTGGTCTCCTCTGTGGTTCTCAGAGCCATGAAGCAAAAATCCTTCATAGCAGCAAACAGAAATGTTAACCCATGTGCCGCACTAAGATGATCCTTTCCCATCATCAGCTTCTCAATATACTTTTTTTCCATATGCATGCATCTATGAGCACAGTATTTATGACATGTTTAGAACTAATGCTGTGCTAAGACACACAAGTAAGTCTTAACTTTTAACTTCTCAAATTCTCTATGGCTTGGAAAACATTTTGATGTAAAAGAACGCAGAGCTTTAGAGAAGGTCACTGCTGGTGGCAATTAAGATAAATATTTTAGGAGTTCAGTCTACTGCTCTAATTTCTGATCACACCTATGAGAACATGACTGCTAAAAATGCACATCTGCAGTACCAACAGTGATAAGATGTAATTTACAATAATTCAAGTGTAATTGGATGGTGAAATTAACTCTGAAGATAGTCAAAGAATCTAATTTTTAGACACATCAGTATGTCATACAATAATAATCTCCACAGAATAACATTTACTAATTATCCTGTTTAACAGACACATTTGATTTCACCCTCGTCAGGCTCCTCTGAAGTCATTTATTTTCCCTGCTTGGGACAGAGCACTTTAGCACCCTGGAAATCACTAACACAAATAGATGTGGAAGCATCTAATCCTGAAATGGGAATAACCAAACATTATTTTCTTCACTGTACATTACAGTGCATTACATTCATATAATAATTACAAATAATTCAGAAGCTCTTTGCTGTAATGTATTGCTTCTTAATAATTCAAGCTAAAAAATTATTGCAAAAAGGCCCGAATCCTTCATAGTATGCTCCTACCAGTTAGAACTGGTACATTATTTTGAAGACTTGTTCATAATATTTGAGTAGTTAAATCATGTAACACCCCAAATGGCTTTAAATGCCCTGAGACCACTTTGCAAGTATTTATTCTTTGCTTAGTAGTTAAGGATGTGCATTTTTCATGGTTTGGCTCCTCATTTTACAGGGGTCTGCATAGCCTGAGGTGTCACATTTCATGGGAATTTCACAAAGCATAAAAAATTGCACAGAAAAGGAAGATTCATTTTCACACAGACAGAAAACAACCCAAAGCCTTCCAAGCCTCGGTCAGCTTTAAAAACAAGGGAAATCCATAATTTTATGGTGGTGTTATTGCTGAATTCCATGTAGACTATGAGAACCCCATATCCTCCTCACAAGCAGTCACAACACCAAAGTCCATTTCATACAACATACAGAGCAAGGAACTGCTCAGTTTATTTGTAGATGTGTAAATTACTGTTTGGTGGTTAAACTTCTGAACTCGAATTTGCTTCAGTGCCAATTCCCATCCCAGACTGGGAGGACTCGTGCTGTACGCAGTGCGGTAGGACCATCTGTCTCTGCTTCCAGAGAGGGCACAGATCAGAATCATATCCAGCAAGAAGGGGAGAGGAGGAAGAGAAGAGAGGAAAGAGAGGGGTGGGATTGCTCCACAAACTTAGAAAACACTTCAGGCTTTGGTTGGTAATTAACCCTCAGTGCAGTAAATACGTAGGTAGACTCTAATGACTGTCATTTAAAAATATGCAAATGAGAAATGAATAAAGGATATGCTAAAAATACATAGAGGAAAACAATTAGGATGCTTTCTGTCATTTTAAACTTCATGGTTTCCAAGGTCAAGCTCTCCAGCTGATCTGAAGAAATAAAAGAGGACTCAGATCCTGAGCCAAAGGCTGCTGTTTATATAAGTGATCGTGGAGATGGTATACTCTGCCCTCTTCTCTGATAAAATGAAAGGCATTGTAATCTTATCATTTCCAGTCTAAAGAGTTCATGAACCAGGATTCATTCATATTTTTTCATTTTTTAACTTCTCAAGATGCACAAAAAAAGAGAAACAAGAGAAACGACCTAAGGTTTCTGGACACACAACATTAAAAGGTACTGATCCAACCAGTCTAGATCTGTTTTTTCCATGTCTGTTTCCATTCATACGAACTACAACTACCAAGCTCTTAGATGGAAAAAGCCAGCAGCAGAGGTGATTTCACGAAGAGAAATACCACAGCTACATCTCAGAGATGTTGCATCGACCCTCTGCAGTGCTGCTAATCAGCAGGTCTTAGTGGCACAGGCACAGCTGTGATTCTGTTCTATTCAGGACAAGCACCTAACTCTTCCTAACAAACTCTGTTTCAACAACCAAAGAATTGTCTTCACAGGGAGACTGAATCATTCAGTTCACCTCAGAAGCAATAACCCTAAGTGGGCAAGCTTCAGACATTTGAATTCTCTTTAAGACACAGGCCCTACGAAAACTATTTTGATATCAGTCAAGAAGTTTAACATAACTTTTAAAGGGCTGCACATAAGAAGTCTACTTGAACGCTTACTGATATGGATGAGAATATCACAGTTATGTGTGGACACCTGCGTACTGAAGGTCAAGAGTAGAGCAAAAGGAAAGTTTTGATATTTGGCTTTGGAAAGATAAATAAATGAAAAGGAAATCCTAATCATGTGCTGTCTGTTCTATTTACTTAGAGCTTTCAGCATGCAACTTCAAAGATGCTGGAATACATTTCTACAGCTGGTATACCTCACACAATTCTACAGTTCACACTGATAAAGGAATAATGCAGATCTATGTGTTCTATGTAGCATTATCTCCGTTTTCCATGCTAAAGTTACATTGCTATCCACGTGCTTTACTGCTGCAGTACCAACTCAGAGCAAGTGTATTTAGGACAGATATAGCCTCTTACAGATTTTACTTCTATTCTTTTGGTATTTATGCAAATGGTGCTAATGACACAAAGCATCACATATATTTACTACCAAAATGTGCCCTTCCTCTTACTAAATGTTTTGCAATACCATTTAACACAAAAGGCCAAAAACCCACAATCTGTCTGGTTGAGGGAGGACAATTCAGGAGCACTGGAAGAATTCTGGTCCTTGCAGTAACAAGGGCTCTCTGGCAAAAACAGCTGCCTGATTCCTGGAAATGGATTGCCTCGTTACAGAAAGCACATTTACAAATCCCGAACATTCCAAGCAGACCTTGGCTCAATGCAGAAATACCCTCAGCTTACTGATAATGTCATGTTCAGCTCTCAGAGCAACGGGTTATCAGCAGCAACTTCTACTGTCCAATTGCAAAACCTCACCCTCGCTTTCTGCTTCCTCCAGCTTCTTGATGTCCTTGGGCACATGGCATCCCACTGACAGACAGTAACCAGATGGTCTTTCACCATACAGCACTGAGCCGTTTTAGGAATTTAATCAGATTTCCCAGAATACGCAGCACAACCGGTTGTGCTAAAGTTGGTGCGCAGGTGAAATCGCGTGCTTCTAGTGTTATAAATAGGCCCAACCAACGGCAGTTGAATTGTCTGCCTACTACTCTGGAAAACCCAGCCTATAGCTCAGAGAGCTCCCAGTAATGCTGGGTGAGGCTCTCTGAGCCCCTGAGGCTCCAGTGAAGGCTTCAGCACCGCAAAGCAACTTCTTTTCTCTCCATCTATCTCATTGCAAAGGCTGGCTCCCATTTATTAATGAGGAATCAAAATTTCCTCATCCTTACACACCAGTGCAAGATCAATTCCCACTCTTGCACCTTTGGAACCACTGCTTTTTTAGGGAACCTCTCTGGCATTGGCAGCTTGCAACTCCACAGGTTGCAGATATTAGGGCTGAATGGTTTTAATGGACTCCTACATAGTTTAAGTGTGTAACAAAGATCAGAATGTGCCTCAGAGTTATTTTTCACACATTGTATCAGTGGCTTAAGATATTTCATTCTTTCTCACTTACATTTGAAGAATCACAGAATCACCAAGGTTGGAAAAGACCTTCAAGATCATCCAGTCCAACCATCCACTTATCACCAACAGTACTCACTAAACCATGTCCCTCTACACAAAATCCAAACGTTCCTTAAACACCTCCAGGGTCAGCGACTCCATCACCTCCCTGGGAAGCCCATTCCAGTGCTTGACCACTCTTTCAGAAAAGTAGTATTTAAGTATTTAGTATTTAGGGCTCATGTAGGACTTTTCTGGTAAAAGTACTCCATAAAACTACCTGAAAATTCTGAAGGTCTTTTCAAAATTAAGAGAGAAAATAAGTGCTATATATATTTTACCTACACACAAAAATAAAAGCATGCTTGTAAAAAAGCAGTTCCAAAATAAACCACATTTACTACTAATAAGAATTTTTAAAAGTAGAGCAAAATAACTAAACCGTTACTCTGCCAGATTGAAGATGCTGCTGATAAGAAATTAAAGCTGTGTCCTACAGCAGTATTTCAATGGAATAACTTGAGAGAGAAGTCCTGGCTAGTGTTGCTCTGGGGCCCATAGACTATACATTGTCAAAAGGGAATGTTTTTTTTTTTTGAAAGGTGCTGTCAAACAATCCTATTTCACAGAACAGGAATAAACAGTCACTCTTCAGCACTTGACAAGGAACTGTCCCGAGTCCCCTGCACTGCATGCAAACGACACACTTATCTTCCATTCACCCATTAAAGTAACTAAAACTTCTGTGACTCATGTTTAGTCATTCTTTTGGCAGCTCAGTCTGGCTTGAACCTAGTTGGAACTGCTGAGCAGAAAAGCACAACTAAGAAGCACTGGAGCAAAGCAACACAGACTTTTAGAAGAAAAAAAAAAAGCAATCTCAAGAAAAAGTTAGTCCCCGAGAATGCATAAGAGCATGAACACCTCCAACATTTACAAATACCCATATTTCCAACCTATTTTCACTGCTAAGCACAAGTTATTTCTTTGTACATTCAAAATACTTCAAAACCAAAGACAGCAGCACTCAGGTGAACCTTGCTGGAAGAAGCAACGCAGTGGCTAAGGCTGCAATTTGCTATCAGTCCTGTAAGTTGTGCTAGTGTCATTGGAGGAAAAACAGCTAATTAAATGAAGGTCCTGGAGAAACGCAGCCAAGATATGGGACTAAAGAGAAATCCCATCCCTTTACAATCCAAGTTAAACCCAGTGAAAACAAGGAGGATATATTCCACTCCAACAGGAACCACAAGGGCAGGACATCACAGCAGTAGAGCAGAAAAAAATCAAGACAGACTTTTTTTTTTTTTTTTTAATGTCTGTAACAATCATTGTCTATGGTCTTCCAAAAATAATACTGAGAAAAATACCCTTACGTGATGTATTTAATGTTTCTTTTCAGCACTCTCCTCAATGTACTTGGATAAGATTGGCTGGTTACACTGTATGTACAAACCTATCTTTATCTCTTAGCACACGCAGATCTATTCAGAGAGAATATGCTAGCTCCTGGAACTGAAAACCAGCTGACAAAATATTGGAGTTGTAACAAGCTTTGAACTTTCTGAAAGACAGTCACAACAAATCTGTTTTTTCAAATAAAAACCACATCACATGGAAAAATCCTATCACTGTAAAAGGTGCTCAGATATCCTATCCAGAAAGAAGCTTCAGCTTCATGAATCAGCAAAAGGGGGAGATAGGAGGGAAGATGGGATTTTGATATTTGGATGATCATATCAATCCCTTTTAGGGCATCTTAAAATAAGGATTTCAGTTCAGATGTGACTGATTCTCAGGTACTACTGGATTGTTTTGTCAACTGTTAGACTCAGTGCCCTGGATCTTATGTGATACTGGAAAAAAACAGTGCCAGGGCTATCCAGTGTTTCGACGGTAGAACCACATAGTACATCTAACCACATCAGGCAAACATCTATCAGGTTTCCTTCAAATTTTCAGTATCATGCTGGATGAATGCTGAGTGGATGAGGCAGTATACCTCTAGACTGAAGAGCATCATAAAGGTGCACTGCCTTTATTTTAAATCATAGAATAGATTAAGTTGGAAGGGAACTTAAAGATCATTTAGTTCTAACCTCATTATATGGGCAGGCTTGTCACCCACTACATCTGTCCAGACCCCATCTTACCTGGCCTTTAACACTTCCAGGGATGGGGCATCCACAACTTCTCTAGGCAACCTGTTCCAGTGCCTCATCACTCCCTTAAGTAAAGAATTTCCTCCTAACGTTTAATCTAAATCTCCACACTTTTAGTTTAAGTACATTCACCCTTGTCCTGTCACGTAAAAAGTTGGCCCTCCTGATTACGAGCTCCCCTCAAGAACTGGCAGGCCACAATGAGAGCTCCCCAGAGCCTTCTCTTGTACAGGCTGAACAAGCCGGCCTCCCTCAAACTTTCCTCACAGCAAAAGTGCTCCAGACCTCTGGTCATCTTTGGATCACTTCCAGGAGGATCTTCTCTGTGATCTTCTCAGGCACAGACATGAGGCTTACTGGACTGTAGTTTCCCAAATCTTTTCTACCTTTTTTTTTTTTTTAACAATGGAAGTGATGTTTCCCCTTTCCCAGTCAGTGGGGACTTCATCTGACAGACATAACTTTTTAAGTATGATGGAGAGTGGCTTGGCAATCACATCAGCCAGTTCCTTCAGGACCCTAGGAAGCATACTATACAGCTCCCATATACTTGTACACATTTTGCTTCCAGACTGAATTTTATGAGAGCATCTGACTGGTTTTCTCCCAGAAAGAATTTTTTTTTATTATTTTTTTATTTATTTATTTTTTTTAGCAAAGAAAATCTTTTTTCTCTTATATTTCCCCATCTTTGTCTAGTTACACTGTGGTTAAAAGTTTTTATATGCAAGCTACTATTCAAGTATATTTACATCACTTCACAATTCCTGACATAGAATACAATTTCTGTTGTACTGATTTACTTTCTTATACAACCCCAAAATAGATATTTGTATAGTCTGATCTTCAAATTATTCACATGAAGCCACATTTACTGTTTGAATCCTAGCTTTCAGTAACTTAGCATTTCTGGTTCTCAGAAAATTCCTCTATTTATTTTTGTATTTTCTTTACTCCTCAATTTGTAGATTGAATGTTGGCAGCTAAGTATACCAAAGTGACATTTTTAGAGACAGCTATGTACGTCAGTCTAAGAAAATTCAAATGAGCAATACACCACAGTTATGTATCTATTAATGTTCTCTGTTGACTATGAGATCACCCAGTAGTCAGAATCCCTTGGTATAATAGCTCTCCTCTCACTCATAACTCTTCAAACCACCAAAAGAGCTCTCCTGATTTGCAGCCTGGGTTTCCTTGTTAAAAACTGTAGTCACAGACAATATGTATGCAGGAACACAGTATAATAAGTTAGCTTTCTAATTCAGTAAGACATCTTTTCCAGATCATTTCTCAAATTCTATCTTTATCAGTAGTCCTGAGCTCAAAGAACAGAATGTAAACCTCAGATTACCTGTTTAACCCCAAAATATCAGATAGCTTACATTGCTTCCAGCCAACTAACCATACAATATGACCATTTCACTGTTTATTCTATGTTATGTCTTTTCTTTCTTAGAGTAAAGGCTTTCTGATATAATCTAAATGAAAAGCTGAACAATTGAGAGAATATAAGTATTTTAATTTTCCTATTTGTCCTGCTCAGCAGCTGTGTTAATTTCACCTCAATTTTCCTGCATAACATGCAAGACCTTGTACCAAAAAGATAAATATGTTTCAAATATGCTGCGAGTCACAGTAGACGTCTGAGATCTTCACAACAAAAAACAAAACAACTGCTTTTGGATACATTTCTCTTACCTCTCAGGATGTAGTTCTGATAATTCTGGTCTGCTTCTGCTCCTACTTTGATTAGGCAAGTCAGGCCTTCAGCGATAACGAACTCATGAACCAAGTCTTTGTCATCCTACCACAGAAGGAAGGAAAAGCTATGTTAGAATTCCAAAAGCAGAATATATCTTAACATAAAACCAAATGCATTCCTGCAACATTGACTTTCTTTATCAGATTATTTAAGTGAGTTCATATGAATGATGTTATATAGAAGACATTTTAAAATTAAATACTTGATATAAACAGATAAAAGCCATATTTTTTACCTTTAAGTCAACTATAGAGGTTTAATATCAGTAAAATATTTGAGTTTGGATTTTTTCCATTAAAGGCTTGCAAACATTCTGCCTGATATTATAATATCTTCGTATTTCATAAACAGACATCCCTTAATCTTAGAATGTCAGTATTAGTATGAGAAAGCCATCTCTATGCCTTAGCATAATACTGAATAGTTTCAGTATTTCAAGTGTGCACACCAAAACTTTTAAGACTGTTTTTATTGTAATGTAATATTGCTCTGTGACAGTCAATATATTTAGAATGGAAAATTATAGTGTTAAAAATAAGAATGCTAGTAGACAATATTCCCACATTTTGATGGAAAACAAAGTGAAAGAATGAAAGAAAATACTCCTTAGTGAAGTAGAATGACAGTATATTCCTTGCTAGGAACTACATGCAGAAAATGATGCCAAGGAACTACAGAGCATGGTAGTTTTGCTTTCTCATCTTACCGAGGCTCATGGAAACAAACAAAAGGCTATTAAAAACTTGATTAAACAGCATTTAATGAAGTAGTTACACAAATTAAGCAGAAAAAAAATAATGAAACAGAGCTACTCTGAGGACAAAATCATCCCTGACACTCTCTTTGGATTATTTTTAATACATGCTTTTTCACATACAACAGTGTATTATTCAAAAGAAGTTTCATCTTTCCAATAATGCAGTTCTAAGAAATCAAGATCCAGACAGTAGCTTTGTTTAGAGTGATTTCTGAATTAGCTTCACATTCTTTGAAAACTGCCAAATAAACTAAAATAAACAGGTCATTTATTAAGAGACCCCAGCACCCAATTTTACAAACATGAGAGATGTTCTCTACCTACCCATTTGCCAAACTCAAAACAGTGATACTACTAGTATAGTAAAGACAGAATATGCAGACAATCTGCTTGTTAACTCAGAAGGCACTAATCATATTCTGATTTTCTTGGTTTTATGTCATGGTATTTAAATATGCACACAAAGATGGAGAGGCCCTGCATGAGGGTGGGGAGGCACGGCCATGCCCAGGGCAGCACAGAGGACTTTGCACCCCCTGAGGGCCAGGACACTGCTCCTTTCCATAAATTGCTTTTACTCAAAGAAACCAGAGCAATCTCTAGTTCTCCTAGAATTCTGAAACTGATTTCTCAGAAAACTCAAGGGAGAGAAACGTTTCTCTGGAATCTGTTGGCTAAGTTCAAAGTACAGTACATTCAGGGTTCAGATGCACAAACTCTGCACCCAAGACAAATTCAACAAGGAGTTTGCCTGACATTCACAGACCTTGGAAAGTAAGTTACATTGTATGCAAAAGTCAATGGCTAAACATTCTGTACTACTGAACTGAAGAGAGAATGCGCCAAATTCCTCCTATATTGAGTGGGTGGTGGTGGGAGCAAAGGCAAGGGACAGAAAGAGAAAATCCACCCTGCAAAAGTTTTTCTCACAAACCTGGTGACAAATAAATGCCTATTTTTTTGGATAATTGTGATGTCTAATTTAAGAGGAGTAAGATATACAACAATAGATAGGACTGATTGAAATAACTACAATGATTATTATAGATGGTAACGGAACCCCGGCTCAAAGCACACTTCCTGAAATAAACTTCATAGAAAGTTTAGTAGACATTCTGATTTAGCATCAAATTCTGAATAGTGTTCTGGCTTATACTTGCATCGAGGTAAAAAACTAATAAACAAATCAAAGAATCATAGAATTGCTCAGGTTGGAAAAGATCTTAAAGATCATCAAGTCCAACTGCAACCTAACCATACTACCCTAACAACCCTCCATTAATCATGTAACAAACAAATAAAAAACAACCTCCAGGACAGACTCAAAATCAAATAAGCAAAACTGGAAAAGTGGGAAGAAAAAATAACCATGATCTGCAGACTGTGGTATTTGTTAACAGACCTAACATTTTGGAAATTAAAAAAAAGAAAATGTTATTCAGAAGATATTGAAGAAATTATCCCTACACTAGACAAGTTAAAACTAATCTGGCTGTAAAAAACTTCAGATCAAAACTGAGAATGAAAGAAAATTTTAACAGCAAACAGCAATTAAGGCTGTTGACAATCAATGAAAATAAAGCTGAAATAGCCTGTACAAGTTTAAGATGTTTTCCAAAATCTAAAGATTATGTTAATGCATATTAAAATTTCACCTGGGGAAAAATGAATCTTTATTTCCCCAAACACTTTGTACTGAAGACCTGCTTTTTGTTGGTGAAAATGGTGAGATCTGCCTTCTGGAACTTTTTCAAAGCAGCCGAGGGGAGGAAACCGCTGCAACATAGAGTTGTCCCTGACTGAAATGAGATATATTGCAGAAGAACTGCAGAGGAAATGAAGGGGATGAGGGACTTTAACCAGACTGCTTTTGGAAAGCAATGAATAAACAAATCAAACCTGAATTAAAAAAAGGCTTTTAAGGTACTTCTCCTCTCCCAAATAAAAGGGAAAAAGAAGGTGTAATGAAGCGGAATACAAACACATCATGCTCCAGACATAAATTTGAACTCAGCACATTATCTATCCCATCATATATATACAACGAGAGGAAAGAAGCAAACATCTGGAATGTGCAGAGAAAGATGAAAAGGAATCCAGACCCATATATTCTAAATTGAAAGGAGAATGTTTACATCAATTTTGTTCTAAGATAATCTTTTCAGACCCATTAACTCACTGACTTGCCAAGTTAGGTGACCTCAAGAGGAAAGGCTACTCTCTACAGCGGTAAGAGGTTCAGGTTTCCAGGAAGGGAGCATTCATTGTACAGAATATATAGCATGTGTGACACCGATATGCACAAGTAGCTGCCGCATGTGTGTGATAACAGCTAAAAGGAGGCTGAGAAAGGTTGTCATTTGGGATGGAAATGGACTCCTCCACTAATATCACAAAAATTTATGAGCCCTTAATCAGTAGATATTAGAGCACTGATGAGAAAAGCAGCGAAACATGGTTAAAGCTCTTTAGGCTTCCTGTTAAGTTCCTGCAGCCATAAAGATTGCTCAGTGACACAGAGACAAGCTACTTACAGTCTTTAAGAAAAAGACTTTTTTGATGGTCTAATCAAAGAAATATATTTTGTGTGTTCGTTCACAGACTTGGAATAAATCATATCTTTTCTTTGTTTAAGCATCTTAGACGGACGAGAAAAAATCAAGACAGTGTATGTTGCTTTGTAATAGAACTCTATTTTAGACCAGCATATGATGAAAAAGATATTTAATATATTCAAACTTACGAGTTTAAAGCTTGCTTACTGAGCCATGTCTGACAAAATGCACAAATTGCACTTTTGTCTGCACAACAGTCTAGCTCTTCAAGAAATCCCACAAACAAACCCTGTGTTAAACAGTCTCCAGCATGCCCAGGTGCCACTAATGCAAAGAAGTGTAACCAGGATTCCCCTCTGTCCCACTAGTTCTCCCATCTCTGCCTGACCAGATACATCTCTTAGGCAGTTTCGTAGGGTCTTATCTGAAGATGGGCAGACTTCTTTTATTCAAGCAAAAGCACCTTGCAAGTACACACCTTACTTGATGTTCAGTGTACACATGCAAAAACAAACTGTTTACATAACGTTAAAGATAAATCTTTCTGAAGTCTACTATATTTCCATGGGTCACATATTGGAAAAAAAATTTACCCAAAGCATGATTATTTTCCTGCCACAAGAAAGTTGCTTCGCTTTCTAACAAGAATCAAGGTTTCAGAATACAGTTTCTTTTTTAAGGGTTTTTTTTTTTTTTTTTGGTTTAGCTAACAGCAACTGGTGAAAGCTCTATCCCAAGTATTTGGGAAAACTGGATTAATAACTGAATAATCACATTTGGATATGCACAGCATATTTCCCCTTTACATGGCTAGCAGCTGTGCAATGTGCTCTGCCTGAGGAATTGTATTAAGATGCTTGTCTGTGAATTTCTACCAAAGAGAACATCATTTTTATGTTTTTTCCTTCCTTTCATAAGCTCCATTGTTTTAAGATGCTTGAGCATTTTAATATTTAGTCCTTACTTCTCTTACTTCTGTTACAAAGTTAGATATTGTCCATTTTATAAAGTTCACTTATGTAAATAAGGAGTTGTGGCTCTCCCCAGCTTGTGCTCTGCACACAACATGTTCTTTAGTGAGCCAGCAATCATGTTATCTACTGTCCGAACTTTCCAAAAAGCTAATGTTGCAATAATCCAGCATAGAAGTGACAGCAATGCAGGCAGCCAACATACTGGCCGCATCCATAAGAATCTTCTTGCTAAGCACAAATAGGAAAAGAAAGAAACACTGACTATTGGCATACAGTAAGCGACTGCTTTCACACAAGGAATGAACCAAGGGTTCTTGCACTTCACCCTCTGAGGAGGACTTTTCCTCACTGCTTGTCACACCACACGATCCCTATAAAGAGAGGTTTAAGCTCTGATTCCTTAGGCCAGCTCTGATTTTGCCTGTAGACCGAAAAACAACTTCTTAAAGTTATACTGCATTCACATTTTCACAGCGGGATAATTCATGTAGGCAAGAGGTTAATACTGCCAATTCACTGTGCAACTTCACATAAAGAGAAATTTAAGCCCTACCTTCTTCAAAGAGGAGAAGCACCCTCCTCTGCACCTTGAATACTTGTGGGGAGGATGCTGGCAGTGTACTGACACATAGTCTGACCTTCAAGAATGGCACAGAGCATCACACATTGACTAGCTCCAGGATTAAAATTCTCTACTTTTAAGAGAGGGAGCCAGGGAAATCCTCAATCATAGCTGTTTTCATCAATCACATAGCATGTTGTCCTCATTTTACACTAATGGTAGGAGTTATGTCTCCATGGAAATCCCTTTTCTTCAGATTCTCCTTCCAGGAACATATGTTGCATAGTAAGTGAGCAAAGCTGAAACAGAGGCCTTGGATGATTTTGCTCAATGTGAAAAAAAATAAAATAGCAAGAAAAAAATACATGGGTCACTAAAATGACAGCCCACTCACAGAAACTCCTTCCAAAAATGTAAATAACATCCACTCTTTAAGAAGTGTTTTTCTGTTGTTTTTTTTTTTTTTTTTTTTTTTAAGTCTCCTATAAAGTCAAAATAGGATCACAAAGTTGAGCTGATTTAAGGAGGATTAAGGGTTAGGGATTAGGTTTTATTCATTGGGGGATGTAAATCAGTAGCAGGGGGGCAGCAGTTGACTGGTAAGGAGAGGGAGGAAGAAGGCAGGTCAAAGAGCAAGGCATGCACCACTGCAGGCATTTGCTTTTATATATTTCAAATGATAATATATCTGGATCTCTGTATCAGTGAAGGGCAGAACATTAGTCTACATCTTGTAGGTAGACTACTAATACTGCAAAGAGAACAGAAAATTCCTGATCTTTTCCTAAGCATTCCTCTGGTTCTGGCAAACCCTAATATATGTAAAACAAAACAAAACAAACAAAAACAAACAAACAAAAAACAACAAAAAAAACAAAAAACCAACCCACAGCTGGTCCCTAACCTGACAATTCCTGGCAGTGCTTGGAATGCAAGAGCACAAATCTATCAGAACTCACTCCCATTACCTGAGAGCTTCACATACATAAGCTCTTCATATAATTTAAAATACGTATATTTAAGAAATGCTCTCCCCCAGTAGCAATGGATAATGAATAGCCAGTTCCTCTTGGCCCTTCTTTCAGCTGCTTAGCTAGCAACATGACCCCAGAGCCTACATTAGGAATAAATAAATACATAAATATACATATACCACAATAAAGTCTCCACAATAATACTTTTTTACTATTACTACCTGCCTTCAGTATCACAGCATCTGCTAAAGTTACCAGCAAAATAATTACTCCCATTGACAAGACTACAGTGATTGAGTAATAAAAGAGTTATGCTAAACTCTATTAGAAACAGAAATCTCAGGCCATTTCTGGAGTCCAGTTTTTTTACTGGCTAAGCAACAGGTTACATTTTATAGATCAAGATTGGCTTGCAATACTTGCAGTTAGAAAAGCTCATTTTGGCTTGAAAACTGAGTAAACATGGTCAGGAAGTGATTGAAAGAGCATAGGATGCCAAGATACAATTTATAGTTATTTTCCCACACTTTAAATTAACGCTCTGCTCATTGGACTCTAAAAATCACTGATATAATTAAAATATTAGCTTGCCAGTCCAGAAGTGCCTGATACTATCTAATTCAATAGTCACTGTTTATTTCAGTCCATTTGAAGAGCTAAGTCACATACTGCAAACAAATCTGAAAAGAGATCATCCAGAACACATACACACACATATTTATACAAATACATCCATGAAAGTGAGTTCTATGAGTACATCCAGATTGCATCAGCATTCAAACCTAAGTTACTCAAGTACCTACAGTGCAATTCTATACATGGATGAGTCGGTGCTCAAGCAGTAAAGCCCTGTATTAAACCACTGAACTTCTGCTCAGAGTCAGGGTCCTACTTTTAAAGCATAAACAAAGCACAGCCCCCAGTCAGCCAGGAAAAGGATCCTCTCTTTCAAAGTGTTTTCACTCTGATCCTTAGGAACTTAAGGGCAAAGTAAAGGTTTTAATAGTATTACTTTAAAAATTAAAACACGTGAAAACTAAATCAATGTTCAATACCAAACATACAGTTCTTCTCAAGACAGAATTACTTCCAGCTTTAAGATACTTGGAAACGTTCTAATATGAAATAACCTTTATTTTTTTTCACCCATCTGGATTTATATTTATAAAAAATAACTATATAAAACTTGAAACAAGGAGTGTATCTTTATAGTAGTGCAAAGACTTTTCAAAGAATACCAGCTGAGAAGCAAGAGACACTCGGTCACCTAAGATATCCAGCAACAGCCACACAGCTATTATAGTAGCTATCCCACAGCATATGAAGAAGTCTTGAGGAAATAAGCTATGGAAAAGAATCAAATCTTGCTTTATTAGATTTGTTGAGATTCCTTAGAGCCAAGCCAGTGTTTATTAGACACAGTTAAATAATATTGAGATGGTTAAATTCCAGCTAACAAAATAAGCAAAAAAAAAAAAAAAAAAAAGTATAGTAGCAGTTAGACAACTAATATTTCATACATTCAAAAAAAATTTAAACATTTTAAACTCTGTTAGCAATCTTTCTTTCACTTTTTTTTTTTTTTTAATGAAATCTTGGGTAGGAAAATCAAAGCAACTTAGTACAGATGCTCTTTCCTATTGGACATTCATGTTAAAGGATAAAATTTAAATTTGAAACCTTTCAGTTTATATTTATGTTATCTTATAAAGGTCTAATGGAAATAATGCATCATTATTTCCAACTATTTCTCATTCATTTACTACTCTGTGATCATCGTTGACACTTTTTTTTTGTATATGGATGAAGAATTGGTCCATTAATATTCTATATTTCTCAAAAGATTTATTTCTTCCTTTAGCACACACAGAAGAAACTATTAAAACATCAGGGAGGAAAAGTCTTCAGGCTTTTCTGATATTTAATCAGTCTGTAGGAGAGATATAATTGGCACTTATTCATAGAAAGAAAAAAAAAAAGGTGAAATATGTTCAGTGGATGTAACTGAGAATTACAAAGGATCATTCATACGCTAAGTTGACAAAAGACAATTTAAATTTTAAGGAGAGAAGGGTGCTTTGTCTACACGGCAAAGTTCTTCCCATACTACATTTATGTTCATACTTAAAAGTTCTCACTTCTTCAGTTATAAAATCAAATTATTGTGTTGGTTGGTCTTTACCATTAACACCAAAAAAGTTCCTTCCCTTTACTCTGAAGGCAGTGTTTTGCTTCTTCAGCGAGTTTGGTCTTCAACTTCACTATTACATAACCTGACCATTTCATGCATCAAATGAGGGAGATGATATAGATAGACTGTCATCTTATTGTGAAACTATAATGCTTCCTTTTAGGGCTTTCACTAATAACACAGAAGATGGAAGATGCCATTTTTATATGAGAAAGAGCCCACAATTACCATCCAGTTCTACCACTTCTAAAGATGGACTACCTGTTTTAGCTGTACACAGCACTACAATGATGCAGTCCTTCTTTCAGAGGGAACTCAGCTGTACTAATTTTTCAAACAGATTCAAAGAAAGAACTTCGAAAAGAAACTCTAACGCTATTTCACTAAGCGGAACTATTACACAGAAATTTGCTGCTTTAGAAATTTTATTATTGCAGCTAACAAAGATGTAGATAACTACGGGATCTTTTTTTCCCAGATAACATTATTTCCCTGCAAGTGCAAGAAGCGAGCACAAATCACACCTCAGTATCAGATTAATTTACATATTTATTAGCCAGAAAAACTTGGTTTGCTCCCCTAAAGACAAGCAATAGTTATCCCACGGCAGCTTGAAATGAACACCAAAAAAATGTACAATGTCCTGCTGTGGCTTTCTCCATTTCTTTACTCCTTTCCACATGTGTATATACACTCTACTAGGTAAAACGTATATTGAAATTAACAAGATTTTCTGCCACTGACTTGATGGAGACCGAATTCCATCCTTTGCCCCTTCAGTGGACAGAATATACATCAATAGACTGCCTTCTGCTCCCCACCCCTCATTTAGTACTAGAACTAAAAATGCTAGAAAAGCCATCTAGAGAAGACCCTATCATATCTTTGATGGCATCTAAGCATCAGATTAAACAAAATTCTTGCCTTATGCTACTTACCTGAGGAAGTTAAAGTAGTTAGGTAGCAGAGGTTTATCTCTTATGTGACTTAATCAAGAACCCATCCAAATGGGGACAGGTGGCAGTTTGCTTTACAAGTGATGACAGAAGCCCCTAAATCAAGTCCCTCATAGGTTCAGACCCTGAGGAATAATCAGTCATGCTCACGGGAATGGAATGGAAGGAGCAGCCTCCTTCCTGGAGATCAATGAAGCAAACACAGAAAACTCCTACTGCTCAACTAAGAATGATTGATGTCTCCTTAGCAGGCAAAGTGTGTGACATTTGATTTCACTCACTGATAAGATTATGTCTATCCAAACATCTCCTAGTTAA
The DNA here is from genome assembly GCA_037305975.1 of Chrysolophus pictus. Classification (NCBI taxonomy): domain Eukaryota; kingdom Metazoa; phylum Chordata; class Aves; order Galliformes; family Phasianidae; genus Chrysolophus; species Chrysolophus pictus. The sequence continues at coordinate 30,408,743 of CM074577.1, read as the reverse complement.
TGTTTTCAAGGCCCCTACATAGCTGTTCTTTGTAACATTTTACACAAAGCTCAATTGTGCAATGATTAATGAATTTTTTAACAATGGAAGAAAATTCTGCAAGGGAATTTTGCAACAGTGTCATCCAATATTCTAATCACAGAACAAAAGGGCTCCTCAAGAAAGACAGTGGGAGATCTCCCACATTTGTTGAATGACACTTAGTGGGGAAAAATGTCCTAAAAGAAAATAGGCTTTTTTTCCTCAATACTGATAAATACATCTTTTAAGGTTTGCATTCCAGAAAAGCTAATGCACTGATTGATTAAAAATACTTTCCAGAATATTAGGAAGGCATGCAAACTTGCACATGACTACAGATTTCCATATAATTGAAACATGATTTGTACTTTTCTTATTTTTCTCACATCACATTTTCATCCAGCTTATTCATGTTTTGAAATTACACAAGTCAACATAATTTAAAGCTATGCTTTCTTTCTTAGTATCATGTAAACTGGATAGTACAGTTTAAAATCATAGTATTTGAATCCTATTTTTCTGATTTTAAGATTGTTTAAGACTGAATTAAATGTTCTAAGCAGTAGTACTTTTATCACATTTTGAATATCACAATCATGTACTGCAAAGTTTTTAGACCCTGATTTTATGTAGGTCTCTCCAACAAAAGTGATGCCTTCTATTTCAGTGAAAACTACAACAAAGACCACAATAACACTGTTTGCTAGAGCAAATTCTCAGCTACAAAACACTATACAGTCACCACCATTAGCTATGCATTTTAGCCAGCAATGAACAAGAGCCCTTATGTCACACTTGTAAGTAACTGCAGCAGTGGAGGTGACCCACTCACTGTTCCTGTTGCCATTGCTGAAATGTACCACTCACCGCCTCACTGCCCACACCCACTGGCTGGTTTCCATAAACGTTCAGTAAGTGTCAGTGAATGTCAATGGGTGACATTTTTTCCACATGGAGGAATTCAGTGTCACACCTTTGCTTCATACGCACTTCTACATCTGATGTCACTGACTGCCCCTCTGCTGCCATCTGTCACACAGCAACAAAATTTAATGGGATACTGGTGGGAGGCTCAATCTCTACTGCCATGCCACCATCTGCCTCTGACACTGTGGGCTAACATAATAAAACAGGAAGCATTACTTTTGGAGCAGTTCTTGTCTAAGTGCCAGATTTGGATTCTGTCCTTGCACGCCCTTGGGACTTTTATCACTTTGCACAAAAATTCACAAATCTCTGATAAAGAAAAAGAGAAAGAAATATGAGGGAGTTAAACTGCAGTCCAAAGATCATCAGTAAGATCGGTATGGGTATATGCGTGTGGTGTACACACACACACGTGCACACTTACTTATTTTAAAGTCAAGTGCTCCCACAGTACAAACATTACTTTCCCTGCTTGTGGAGCAATGAAAATTGTATTGGCAAGTCAGACGAATAATACCAGAGTACAGTCCAGCAAAAGATCACAGCTATGACTATATTAACCCTACAGAATGAATTACAACAATTGAATAACATTTCTGTCAAAGAAAAACACTCCTTACATCTTTTATCATTATGCCAAAAACAGCTCACCATAAGAAACCAAACAGAAATTCCAGATTTGTACTAGCCAAATGAATCTTTCACTTACAATTTCAAACAAAGGTCCTTCTTTTGCCAAACATTGTTAAGCTTTGCTGAGGCTGCGCATGAAAAACCAAAAGCTCTGACTATTTGAAATTCTATTTGATGGAACACTTGGGCTTGTTTCCACTTACTGCAAATAAGTGACTGCACACCACCTTGAAGCTCTTTAAATTAAAAATGATACTGACACAGAGCTGTGCCAAATTAACTCAGTTATGATGAATGATTATAAAAATATGGTGTTATGAACTGCCTTGGCACTTAAAGACATGATGAAGTCTCCACAACTTTCTGAAAACTATTAAAAAAAATAAAGACCAGTTTTAAAGTCAACATTTTATTTCTGCATCATTGTAACACTGAAGAATGTAAAATACTAAATATGATGAGATTCAAAATTAAACAAATGTTTATGTTGAAAAACAGATTTCTAATGCTAATTTCATTTCATGTCATGAACTATAAAATAAATTAAGTATGACTATTTGGACAAAAATGTTTGGTCTACAATGTTACCTCATTATGTTAACATTTCTTTTTCTTCACTAAAAAAAAAAAAAGCACAGCTTATTTTTCTAATATATAAAAAAATATTCTTTCTCACTGTTCATCAGGAGATGAACTATGTAAAATCATACTATGCCCTAGCTATGCTACTATTAATTACAACAAAAGCGACAGGCAAAAAGCAGCTTACATCAGATAGCATTCCATTTTCCAGTATTAGGTGCACTACCTCAAATACTACCCCAAAAACTACATGATACGAAAACTCTAATTCCCGAGGAAGTCTCCTCCTTGGTTCTCCACTAATGACAGCCTGTATTCTGAGGGTATATGAAGGTCTTTTGAAGGGTATATTTGCTCAGCAAGTGGCCACTGTTCTACTAGAAGTAGATACTTGAAGTGATAACAAGTCATTCCAAAATTTCTTAATCATATATACTAGGAAGCAGGGAAGTTATTTTAGGATAGTTATATTCTGAAACTGTCAGGCACGCTTACGTTAAAAACCACATTCATTACTGGTGCATTTCCAATAAACCAGATTTGAATTTAAGTCTTTCTTTACAACAGAGGAGTCACTGTTCCTCACACCAAAAGTCTGATTGTCTCTTTTTTACAGATTAAATGTTAAGAGAATAATGCTGACTTGCCAAGACAGAAATTCGAAGTCTGAAAACACAAGGGTAATATCAACTACCTGTGCAACTTTTATGACTGGGTTATGATAAAGTCTTCAGCTGTGCTATCACAGTTGTGCACTTCTCTCTTCCCTTTCCCCTCATTTCTCTCCAACTTAGTCAACTGTGATTATATTTATTAGATGGATAAATATTGAACCATTTCCATGAAAAACCTAATGAGCTGGAAGACGGAGAACCTACCAGTGGGTCAGCTGAAAGCACTGTGCACAAAGTACCTGGAAACACATAGCAGACTTCAAAGAACTTAGATGGAAGAGAAAATGAAAACCCAAAGTGGGAAGAGTTTTGATGGGAGGTATGAAGGCTGTGGTATGAGTTGAAATAGAGAGGCTTAGTATTTACTGCTACACATGCGTGAGTGCTCAGATTAATCTTTCAAATATACACACTGACAGAAATACAAATACTTTCCCAAAGCAGTTAAGGTGATCCAGAAGGAAGAAATCAAAGACAATTCTTGGAAAACTGCCATATTTCCTCTGAGCACATAGTCCACCCATGCAGCAAGCTCACAAGGAAACTCAGTTTGCACCTTCACAATTCTCAAATAGCCTGTCCATAGGAATGCTTTGAAGAGATGATGTTTTTTCCAATCTACAGCTATGAGATGACCAGAGCATTTGAGAACTGGAACTCCTTTCCTGTCCAAAAGTTTCAAAATTCAAGGCTTTGTTCCTACCCACAAAAAGGCATCTTCAGCTATCAAAATGTTCTGTAAAATGGATCAGCCGATTCACCAGCTACTCTAGTGCTCAAGAAAATCTTCATCCTGACATTTCCTAAATTCTGAATACTTTACTTTGAAATGTGCAGAAAAGATTTTGTATTTTGGAAATTAGCAATTCTTCAGTCTCACAGATTTGTGACATGTTGTTATTCTCCTTAAATAAATGTTTACTTAAAACAAAATAAAAATTTCTGAAGTAACAGCTTGAAACTTTTGTAGCTATTTCACGAATTTTTACCTACCAATTGCAGTTGGACAACATTACAGATTGTCACTCCATAGGGATCCATTAATAACGGAGAACAAGTGTTTTTCTTATTCATTTCATGTATGTTTCCCGATAGAGACAGAGTGTGTCCTCCTAAGCTCCATTTTAGGATTGTATTTGCAGTACACTCTGGTTTCCACCTACTTTCTGTTTTCCCTTTTAATGACCTGCTTTTTCCAGTCATGGTTTCCTTTTGGTCTGGCATCTTAACCAAGTCCATCTGACCAGCCAGCAAAACCAATCTGAAAATCCAAGCTTTTCATCCAATTCAGTTTCATAACACCCACACCACTTATCTATCACATCAGCCCCTTCTCCACATGACACAAAATCCTGCTGATTCCAGGTCTCCCCTAAAATGAACACACATATTCAAATCCATGCCTTTCTTTAGAAATATCAGTCGCAAGTAATACTCAGCTCCACAAAGTATCCTTTGGAACAATCAATGAATCCGTACTCCTAATTTAGAACTAAATTCTAACATCTTAAGGCTCTCCCCATATCTTTCTCTTATGGGTTTAGATGTAGATCCAGCCTCGCTTATTTGTCAACATTTTGTCAGTAGAAATGCTGGGCCGCTACCACAGTTAAAAGTTTTCTAGCTCCTGTTTTCACATCCCTCTTCCAGTCCTCACTATCAAGTTTTCATGCAAGAGGAGGTCCAGATTTATTCTCTTTTCTTCACACATTCCAATCAGTAAGTCTACCATTATCCCACATCTGGTCCTGCCTTTTAAAAGACTAACAGGAACAGGAAGGAAGAACAGAAAAAGAGAGGACCTTAGTAAGCAACTGGATAATCACGTATTACAGATAAGGTCCTAGAATTTTCTCTTCTGCCCGAACTGTAAGTTATTCCTTATATAAAAATAAAATAGATAATATAAAAAAAATTAAAGCCATTATTTGCTCACCTGAAATATTTGCTTCAGTGAGAAAAGTGCTCGTCTCAGCTCCCGTCCACTGGAATTGTAAAGTTTTTCTGAAAGAAAAGAAAACAGAAGGAAGTTCAACATTAACAAAATAGACAGCACTGCAAACAAAGGTAGTACACAATTCAAAAGAGTTGAGGAGTAGTGCCCATGTCCTGTAAGCTAGACTGCTGTCAAAGAAAGGAACTTTCTTTTTTATATATAACACACTTATTCATTAAAAACACAAGTAAAAACTGGGCTACTTGTCCACAACTTCAGACTGCATCTCCCCGGTAATTTTACTATAGGTTCAACAAGATCAGTGAGAAACAGTGTTATAAGGAAATTTTGAAAATGCCTAGAAATATTCCTCTTTTTCCATTAAGGTAAACTTAGGCTTAATTGAAAGATCTAGCTCGGTATCAAAAGACACAACTAAGAATACTCTTTGCTTTTGTTATCACAACTTGAGCCACTGAATCCCATCCTTGACTGCCTTCCCTCCAGACATTCTTTACTTGTGCTCTCATCTTTCTATTGTTAATTCCTTTCTACAATGGCAATGAATGCTAATACCAGAAATAGCCGGACAGTCTGTTCTAAGCATAATTCAAAACAGTGTTTTATTCTCATGAAAACTGATCTTGATCTTTTTCTAAATGAAGCAAAAGCCTTCTTTACGTCGTCCAGTACTGAAATGTATTCCCCTTCATTTATTTCTCTACCAGTGCACACTCGTGGAAATAATCTTATGTAGACAAAAGAAACTCTCTTGCTATCTTTTTGTATCCTCTCATAATATTTGTGCCTTTGGAAAAACTCTTGTGTTACATGTCTCATGTTTATAGTTATGCATTTGGAAATGCATGGGTAGAGCTGAATATAAGGTTCTTCAAGTCTTTCTGGTCTACCGCATTGACATATTTGACAGAGAGAGACTACAAACAGCACTTTACACTGTCTGAAATTCCTCCATGTTGAAATTGCACAAATGCAATATAAGGTCAATCACAAACCAACACATAATCTTTATGGCCACCTTTGCTTCCTACACAGATCCTCACACAAGAACCTGCAACACAGTGAGTGGCAGCAATGGACTGGCAGCAGGTCATTCAATCAAAGTGTGCACGCTGGTGAAGCAGTAATATTCTTACGAGAAAATAAAATTTTAAAATTTTAAGTTTTCTCTCTTGATTTCCCTTTCTGTTTCTTTTTTAATTACTACACTACAAAATGAAATATTTTTTTCTCTCCTAGGAATTAAAAAAAAAAAAAAAAAAAAGCCCAGCATTTGAGGGTTTCATGCATTTATAACTCATAATCATTTTTTTGGCTTCAATTAAAGATGGCAGATTTTAATTTTAGAAAGACATTTCTTATTCCCAACAGTCATCTTCAACCAAAGGGAAAAGTGAAATAAAACTTCAGCAAGGCTTACAACTTTTTTTTTTTTCCTAAAAACACTTTGAAAGTTGTTTTGTTCATCTCTAATTGCCTTTGATTTCAAAGGCAGAACGTGTAAAATTGGCAAAACTATTATTGTTGTAAGTTGTCTCCTTCCTTGCACTGTTTATAGATTCCTGACAAAACACTGTAGGAATGAATTTAACTTCAAGCCATAAACTCGGAGGCATACTTTAATTACTCTAGCTTAAGAACACACTGGCACGTGAAACTACATTTCTTGGCAGGATAAAGAGTAATTTTGTCAAAAAAGCTTAAAGAATAATAAAGGCCTTTTAAGACCTGGTCTGTCAACTTCACATTCCATATTATACAAAATATTCCCCTTTGAAAGATACCTCCATCTGGCATTTGTTATTACTAATTTCTCTCTATTCATAATTCAGCACCATTATTAGCAGAGTCTCTCCAAACAAGGCAGTACATTATCATCTTAATTAAGAGAGGCACCATTTCTTTAAGTGCTGGCAAGTCTGTACATAAATATCAACTTTCTAACAAATGCCATCTGTTTTTGTTTTTGTTTCTTATTTTTTTCTTTTCTTTTCTTTCTTTCTTTTTTTTTTTAAACAGGAACAATCATCAACCCAGCCTGGGGTAAAGGGCTAACAACCCATTGTTATGATCCTTTAACGCTAGTTGTTTTCATTGGTGCTTGCAGATTTTTGGTACATCTCAGAGAAACAATGCCGAACATTTTTTCCCCCTTGGTCTTTTCACAGAATATAACATCATCCTTGGCAGCCACCACAAACAATGCTCTCCCTCCTCATCTGCAGCAAAAACAAAAAAATTATTACACACAGTCTATAATAGGGTCTATCATTAGAGCTGAAGAATCAGTAATTACTGGAAGTATTGAGTTTGCTAAAAGCGGAGTCAACAGAAAAGCAGCACATATCCCAAATACTTGAGCTATCTATGCAGAGACAGCCAGTGTTCACAGTTCCCTCCTTGCATTGAGCTAACTCTTTTGAATTAGGTTGGAAATTCAAGTTTGTAACCATTTCACCTGTTATCCTTACCTATGGGCAATATACTAGCTGTTTAATTCTTGTACTGCGGGCAGCCACCAGAAATATTCACAGAACATAACCCAAGCAGGTAAGTGAAAGAATTGCTCCTCAAAGCTCTGTTAGAAAATGTTTTGGTTTAGAAAGCAACAGTTCACGATGAATCTCAGTGAAAGCAGGCAAGCCATATAAGACAAGGTCCATCATAGGTTGCTTTCTACAGGTTTGTATATTTATTTTGTTTCTGAGTGCCGTGCATCAGAAAACTCTAAGCCTGTACACCATGTGAAAGCTCTGGAGTGCTTGGGCTTATGGGATTCCCATTTGCCAACAGTTAATTTAATACCATGGGGACCTCTAAGGCTGGTCCCCAAAGGATCAGATTAGAACCAAGGCTGTGAAAACACACCAACAAAAACTCAAAGGCCAAAAGAACCAATAAGCTCTTTTGCTATGGTAGAAAACAAATTAAAACACAGAGATGGAAAGGCACTTTTGCTTACAATGTTTTCACACTGAAGATAATTCAGAAAGCAGAGAAAGCAGATAGCAAATGCTTTTTAGCACTGGCTGATTTACATTAGCAATTTAAAGCTTTGCTCTCTTCCAAACAGAATGAAAAGTAGCTTTCCCCATTAAAGAACAGAGGTGACCACAGTTCACACAGGCACATCCCTGACAGAGTCTTCTGTAGCTGAAACAAATGGTGCCGGTGGCTTTGAAGCAGTATGCACTGCTACTGCTACTAGAATCAAAAAAACCCTGAGGTGCTCCCAGGGTGGCCAAGAAGACCCCATTCTGACTGGCGTTAACATGTGTACAAGCTTACGTCAGGACTGAATTATGCCGAAATTGAGCCTTTGAACATCAGTCAGGAAGACACACTGCTATGCCACTATGTAAAACACCAAGACTACCTATCTCCTTTGTAAAAAAGCCAACAACTTTCAGTTCTCACACAGGCCAGCTATGAACTGCAGACACATCCACTCCTATGCTTCAAGATTGGACAAGATAAATCAGGTCAGGGAATCTGAGTTAACTGACTGGGTCTACTTAATTATAAATGGCCACATTTCAGAAAGGTATGTCACAGTAAGCTATGCTATTGCATTTATTTCTTGAACAAAAGTAGTGAAGAAGAAAGGAGAGAGTGGCATCTGCAGCTGAGGAAAAGCTTTAACTGTGGTTATCTAGATGACAGAGAAGTCCTCTTGAGGTTTCCTTTGATGGTAACTAACACTAGAGGGCACTGCTTATTTCTTTATTTTAGGAGAAAGATAAAAGGCACTGTCCCTCCATAGTAGCTTCCCATTGATAGAGCAGTACTGACGGACTAAACTGGGACTCTGCTACCCTTGAAATTCTGCTTTTTATTCGTAGCCTGAGGGACGTTTTGAGAAACTAGAAGGCATCAGCACTGACGTATTCAAACATTCAACATTAAAGTAAACTCTTCTGAAACCACACGGTAGAAAAACTGGTACTGGTATGGTACATACTTCATAAGCATCATTCTTATTTGCCATCCTGTAACAAGAAAGTCACATTTGTTAAATCATCCTTTACCCCACATGGCCTATGTGCATTCTCTTGAAAGACAATGACAGCTCTTACTAACCACCGCTTTTTACAAGTGGGATGTCAAATAAACTGGGCTTGTGATAATAGACACGTGCATGAGAGGCTGCAAGCTGGAAGTGCCTCCTTTCTCGCAGTCATGGTGCTTTGTTTGAGAGAAAGCTTCACGCTTTAAAAGAAAACCATTATTTATTACCCTGGGTTTTTGTTTGTTTGCTTTTACCTCTGTAAAAATAATTCTCCTGGAGAGGAAAGAAAAACAGCATACACTAGATGAAAAGGGACGTTTTCTAGAGAAATTCCATTCAGACATGACAGTGGAGATGAGGCGGTTCAGTCTGCATTGGCATCTTTTCAGAAAGCAAGAGAAGCCTTAAAGATCTTTATTTTATCAGACCACCAGTAGCTTTCAAAAGGGACTATGTTTTCAAAGATGATTGTCAGACGCTCAGGTTTCACTAAGAACTCAATTCCTTTGACTATGTGGGAAGTAGGAATTTTTTAAAGAAAGTAGTAATTGGCCTTTAAATTCCTAATGAAAGTTGGGACTTTCCCTCCACTTTCTGTGTGAAGACCAGTTTTTTGTTTTTAAATCCACAATTTAAAAAAAATAATAAAAAAGAAAAACTGTCTGAATATTGCTTGGCTCCGTTCCATGAGCTACACCTGACCTCTGACCGACAGGGCACCATTCTCCTCCCTTCCTCTTCCATCACACCCATTGAATTAGTCTCTGGGAAATAGTAATTTATGTAGCATCAGCCTTTTGAGCTATTGGCAGAGGCTCATGAACATCTGGCTGAGCGCAAATGGGAGTTGCTCTGCTTCACTTGCTGCTGCCTGAATGACCTCAAGATCTCCCATCTATGCTTATTCTCTTTAAGCTATAATTTCAAGATGAAGCTCCCATCCTAACAAAAACATAAAAGGGAGATTAACCCTGTGTTTGATTACATTAGCAGGGCACCTCGTGCAGATCTAATTAAAGGACATTTTAAATATTTCCTGCCATTCATTGCTGAAGTCTTTGCATGGGACAGAAGGAGTAATATTCTGTCTTCCATTAGCAAACCGGCTGGTGCTAAAGAACTAACATTTCATTTCTTGTCCCTGCAACAATGAATAAAACACTTTTGTCTAGAATGTTCTGTAGAAAGAAGTAATAGTTATTCTGCTTTTTAGAATTTAAATCAACTGCCATTTTCCACCAGCACTGATTGGTGGGGATGGTAAACAAGAAATAAAGTTGTTTATTACAAACAAAAAAAATCTTTCTGGAAACACAGAGAGCCACACCTCTAAATTTATTACTACACTACTTCAATTTTAAATGGGTGTTACTCTGAATGAATTTACACAACCATAAAACTAGGCTAAAACTGGAGCAGAACGGCAAAAACTCTGGTGGCTGGGTGCCATCCTGAAAACAGGCTGCAAGATAACTGCCTGATAGACTTCAGCACACTAGCTCAAGTAGACCATAGGTACCTGCAGGACTGCAGATCCCTAGGATGACTGTATATAAAAGTAATTAGTGCAGTGTGCCATTCTTACATGTACATCAAACAAATTAAAGCAGGACTCTAAGAAAAGACCTGGTCCAACGCCAAGAAGAGCCTCAGTTGTTTTGTCCACAAAAGCTCGCAATACATTTGCTGACAAGATAACCTGCACTCCTTTTACTCTCGCACCCCCTAGAAGGGGATTCATTCATAGGCAGATTGCCACTAATAAATTTACATAATTGCTGCTTCTGCTGAGATCACTTTGTTTTGCAAATTACGAATCCTTATTTTTTCTCTTTACCTGATCTTGGTTTTATTTTTTTTCCTGTACAAATAGTTGGTTATGAGTTCATGAATGCAGCGTCACACGTAAACTCTAGCTATATATTCTCCTACTAATGCAGAGATAAACGCCAGGCACTTGGAGAGGAAAAAGGACTTCTCCACAATAAAGTATGAGCTGATGAAAAGCAACGGGCTGCGCATATATCACTCCAAGCCTGGCATTAGAAGTGAGAGCCCACCTTACTGTCAGCACTGACTGACCCCAGGAATTTCCTCACTGCCTCCTGAGGAATGCTGCCAGCCTCACAATGAGGATAAAACCCACTGCAGTTCATTTTCATTCAGAGACAGAACAGCTGCTTGGCTAATTAGCTGGGACAGCCCTTCTGCCCAGCATGGGGTTCCTTGCCCCTACCCCAAGAGGGGGATCCTTTATGGGGCCTGCATATGAGTAAAGCTGTGAGTCTGCATCTTTCTTCCCTTTCTCTGTGAAGGATCCACTGCTGGGGAGCGAGAGGAAAGCAAGCCACAAAACAGCCTCAGTTATCCTACCCTGCCCTCTGCCCTAAGCCAAAGGCTTAAAGATGACGGTGCCAAAGGCCAGCTGTAGGAAGGAGGCATCTGTAAGCACAGCACAGGACATGGGTTGGGCTGCAAGGTGAGATTTCTGCTGGCAATGACAGATACCCCATACTGCCAGAACTGCAGTATAGCTCTGTACACTCACGCAGATTGGCCTGGGAAACTGGGTGACCACAGTGGTCACCTAGTTTCAACCCTTCTGCTATATGCAGAACCACTAGACCAGGCTGCCCAGAGCCACATCCAGCCTGGCCTTGAATGCCTCCAGGGATGGGGCATCCACAACTTCCTTGGGCAACCTGTTCCAGTGCCTCACCACCCTCTGTACGAAAAGCTTCCTCCTAATATCTAACCTAAGCCTCCCCTGTCTCCATTTAAAACCATTCCCCCTTTGTCCTGTCACTATCCACCTTCATAAACAGCCATTGCCCCTCCTGTTTATATGTTCCCTTCAAATATTGGAAAGCCACAATAAGGTCTTCCCAGAGCCTTATCTTTTCCAAGCAGATAAACCTTCAGCCTGAATTTCCCCTTTGGAAAGCTTTAAATTACTGTTCTTTTGCTCTTGTAGCCTATTCACATGCACTGGAGCTAGGAAGAACATTTATCACACTATCCATACCCAGTACAGCACACAAATGCAAATCACTTATCTTAAATGAAGATGCCAAAACACAGTAATCATTTACACAGTGAAGTGCAAAAGGGGACCTTACTTTTCATCTGGATCCTGTGGAGGCTGATACTCCACACCTGTACATCTTCTCGTGCTAAGAGTAAAGAGAATCTTAAAACCAAATGATGTAAAAACCTCCTTTCCCTGTTTCCATTTCTAACTTACTTGGTGTCTTAAGGCCCTGTTTACTCATAAATAACAAGGAAGGAAATACCAGCTGATGTGGGCTGACGACAGTGTGAACCTGGCTGACATACATATTCTGGTGATTTTTCCTTTACTTTTATACTTCTGCACTCACTATTGTATTCCCTACTCAGTTCTGCAGAAATGCTGCTGTCAAAAAAAAGATGGAAGTGGCAGAAAAACCCAACAACAGAAGAGCATAACAGTAGGTTATGCATTTAAATTACGAAGTAAGCATTACAATGGGACAGAAAAACCCAGTCGAAGAGGAATGATACTAACTGCACAGGCAACAGCAGCAAAATTAAAAATAAAATAAAAAAAATTAAAAAAAAGGAAAAAAGACCCACTTAAATGGTTAAAAAAGTTCAAGCATTTCAGTCATTAAAAAAAAAAAAAAAAGGAGAACAAACACCACAGACCTTATACGTCAGTTGCCTCTGAAGAGACAAATAACATACGGGGCTGTTCACGGCAAAAAAATATTTATCTTTTCTAAAACTGGTTTTCATGGACTGAAGCTGGGGAGTTCTCAGGAATCATTGCTGGTCCAAATCCAAAAAACAGCATCTGCCCTTATTTACAAGCGGAAGGTTATGAGCAAGCAGGGACAACAAGGCATCCAAATTAGTTCTCTCACATTTTTCCTTTCTAATTTTGCAAGCCAGTATATAAAATTTCCCTTGAGTTATGTCTCACAAGCAGTATGATGCCTACTGATGCTTTCTGAACACTGGAGGAAAGAACAATGGCAGTGAAGCACAATTTTCAGGTTCATCAAGGGAGTAAAGAGCTAGAACAGACTGCTCAAGCAGGTCTTCCTTCCTTCCATGACATAAAAATCAGCACTAGAAAGGCATGTTTGAAAGTTACAGCCTTTCCAACATATTACAGAAGAATAGATCTCCTCTGCCTCTTCAGCATATTCAGTCTATGGAACAAGTACTGCAGCACATTTCCCTGCTAGGATTTATTTGTATAGGTCCTCCTCACTCGAATGCAAAGGCACTAATAAGCTCTTCAATCCTGAAGTGCAGGAAACAGCATTTAAGTTTGATAACTTCATAGGAGAGAACTTTCATATGGCCAAAAATGCTGTGAATGCTCTTTGTAAGAGTCAAAGGGTAACAAAAGGAAAAAGGCTATGGAACGAGGTCAAGTATTACAGCACTGTATTACAGAAGGTGGTGATGGCAAAGACTTGAAAGGTCATCTTATTCATCTCCCTACTGATGCAGAATTGTTCCCTGGATACTAATACAGTAGGAAAGTAGTTGTTATGCTAAAATATAGGTTACATCATGCAAGTGAATGCAGCCAGGGAAAATTGCTAGAAAAGAAAATAATGCAGAAGAACATACTGTTTTCTTTAGGGATTACTGCAACCAATCTGAGGATACAAAATAATTATAAAAAAAACATAAGACAAAGCAAATGTTCAACCTTTGTTTCAGTTTGCAACTGAGGCCTTTGAATTGTGGAACTGTACACTTGTGCTTACACAAGGACATCAGTGCTTTTTAGATTGTAAGCATTTAATAACACGATGATGGTCATTATTTGAGTTTTCTGGTTTCATTCCATTTAAAGCATCTTGTGCCAATATGTTGCCCTGCATACTCAGCAAATACGAGTAAAAAGACATCAAGAAGAAAATTGTATCAATCAATTACCAAAAAAAAAAAAAAAAAGCAAAAAATGTAGGCTCACGCCTGCTATCCCTAGAATTGGGTCTCATCCGTGCTGACAGCTAGGAAAGAGGCAGAAACATCTGAGCTCAAAGAGACAAGTTTCTGCCAAGAACATAAATGAGCTCCTGAGCTTATTTTGCTGTTGCACAGGACTTGCCAAAATGGGTCAGAGCATAGCTGTAATACTGGGGTGTTTCAGCGATCCCTATCCATCCTCAGAAAGTGCATCAGGGTTCTCCAGCTGAAAGACCTCTGGGGATAAGCCTCCCAATTAACTGCAGATGTTTAACGCTATCAAAAGCTGCTTGAAAACATAGACAGCAGGCTTAGACCACTCAACTGAGAGTAAGGCAGCAGGCAAAAGAGACAGTATCAGCAGGGAGTGATGATAGAAATCTGATAAAGGCACTGCTTCTCAGAGCACTGCTGGTGATTGCAGTGGTATTGCACATTCCTTAAATCCCAGAGTCCACGCTACATGAGCTCATGGGAGACACTCCAGGCTTTCTGCCAGTCACTTCACATTCTTAAGTGGCCAAACCTGAACACCGCAATTCAACTTAGGCTTTACCAGTTTTGAATACAAAGCATTTCAACAGACCAGGTCTTTGTTCTGCTAAGTATTGCACAGTCATGAAGCAAAGAACAGTCCCTTAAGCAAGTCTCAGTTTCCAGCATACACTATGTCAATAAAAAACATTAGTCTGGTTAATCAGCTCTGCTTGAGGAAGCTGGCCTGTCCTTTGCCAGGCGTCTTGATGTGTTCTAGGGTTCTTATTAATAGCAGTAAGGTAGTTTTGTCCTGGACATCGCTGGTCTGTTTGCCTTCAGTATTCACCTCATTAAAGTCACGGGCATACTTAAGATATACAGATCAAATTGAGAAAAATATAAACTATGCTACAATTATTTGAAAGACAGTATGAAAATTCAAACCCTTAGTAGATTATATACCTAGAACATATAGGTAAATTAACAGAAATCAAGTTAAAATACGCTGATTTCTAACCTAAAAGAAATTAAGAAATCATCAGATCTGCGAAAGGACAGAGGGTAGCACAAATATTTTAAGCAGAACAGTTCAGGTCCACAAATTTACCATCACTCTGAAGTTGCTGAAAAATGAAGTAGATGAAAAATGCACCATTTTAACAACTGAAAGGAAAATTCCAAGAATAAACTAGAATGGGTATGAGAGAAATAAGTCAAAGTGAGCCTCAAGTTAAACTCTTGCTGGTGCAGGACTCTTGTCTGAAGTGGATGCCTGCTGGCTGCCCTATTGCTGCTACCTGTGCTACACAGTGCCTTTCAGCCACAGAGACAAGAGGAAGCATCCTGAGAATGCAGCACAGGCAGCAGGATAAGCACAGCAGGCTGACAGGCAAGGTAACATTATGCAGGAGCTAGCAGTCCTGAATTCTGTGTGCCAGAGCTCACAGCCCTCCCAGACACCTCACATTTCCAAGAACAAGATGTGTGACTGGTGGCTTGACTTGGTATACAAGAGAATATCTGAGCAACGGTTTCGGAACTCCATGCTGAATGCTTCACTCAGTTGCATTTGGAAATGAGTGAGTTTGATTAAGTGCATGAGCCTCACAGATCCTACGTACCACTGTGAGAGACGCTTACATGAAAAGCAGGTTTGGATTCAGACTCTGGTAGAGAAAACTATTTCACTTTCTTCCTCACCACCAAAACGGCTAAAACAGAGGGAGAAACGGTCTTTCAAACTCACAGGCTGGAAACTGCAATCCTTTAAGCTGATGCTGAGCTACAGAAAGTCAGTGGTGGAGCATCAGGTTTGCATTAGTATGGAACCTCGTTCCATTGACAGCCCTGGTATAGCCTGCTCCTCTGTGTCTCCTGCCAATGAACAGACACAGAGACAAGGAGCAAATGACTCCTACCACTGAAGGCTGCTTGAGCAGCATTCAGATCCTGCCCCCAAACCTGATGAGCAGGGATCTCACTGGCTTGTTAAATGCCAGACCTTCCCAGATCAGAATTAAAGTTTAGAGAAGAATCATCAGTGAAAATTACATGAGAAACCATATTAAGACAAGATTGAAAATATAGAATGCTACTCTGAAATGAAATAAACAATATCCAAATTCTTGTTTTCCTCATCAACAGCACAGTGTTCTTATTTTTTTTTTCAGTGGATTATGAACTATACACCTTTTTGCAAGTGAGATCAAGGAACTTTTCAATATATTTGTAAATTTACATTGGCAGAAAACGGGTTTTTCTTGCCTTTTTAAAATGCTTTAGATATGGGTTCCACAAAGGAACCAGCAATATCTTTTGTTACTTTTTTGTCCTGTTCAAGGCTTATATCATTCTTGCAAGACAAAGAGAATGAAACAAATAAGTAATTAAAATCTGTACCCTTAAATTTATACACTATGAACTTCAAAACACATTAATTCATGATTGCAATGTACCTTCCCCTACTGCAGCAGCAATATTATATATGTACGTATATGTGTATATATATGCATATGTATTTTCCTGCCATGACAGTTTAGAAAAAAGAAGGGAAAAAAAAAAAAAAAAAAAAAAGCAAACAGATTTGGGACCAGGTTTGCTTTTATGAAAGCACGGCTTTCCCAAGCAACAATGTACTGCCCATTAATGGAAGGAGCTCTCTTCATCTCATGAAGTTGAGAGAACCAGCAACATTCCTAGCTTCACTGTGACTAACTTGCTTGTAAAGTTCACTCTCCATCAACAGTTTTCCCAATAAATAGAATTTAAAGGAAAAATCCCTCCAAGTACTGTTTTCTTTTCCCTACAATTTAGTTCTGTGATGATCCAAGGCAATTTCATGCCTTAGCTATTTCAAAGCTGCCTGGAATACACTGCTCAAAACAACTGAACAGCCCAAACAATTGCTTTCAGTACCAGCAAACCTCTAGATCTGTACTTGTTAAAAATAGTAATAATAATAAAAAGTTACATCCGAAGCATCTTCGAATAATCTTTTACCCTCCACAGAGAGAACACTATACTCACAGTGCTATTCAAAACCATATATCATCCATTTATATTTTCAAACATTCCTGAAGTGCAATCTCTGTTTACCATACCACACTGCACTTGGCCTGAACTTGTTTAACACATGTTAGCATTATTTATCTGGAGTCATTTATCACAGTTGTAAAACATCTGACATACGATGGAGCTTTTCCAGTATATATCATGCCTCTCACTTAACTGAACCGCTGATTATTTCCACCTCTAAGTAATTTGACCAAAGCCACACGAAAGCATTCATCTAAACTACATTTTTTTCTGTTCATTATAATTCAGTCACTGGCTGTAAAAAGCCCAAGCTACTTTCCTAATTAATTAAGGAAATACAAACTACAAACTATATATATACATAGAATATATACACACATTACTTATACATAATATTATACATATTGTAATATATATTCATATTATATATATATCAGTTATATATCACAAACATATAAAGGCAATGGTTTCCTTTCAGAAGGCTCCATGTGGTAAGTTACTTTTTAGTAGCTTAATTGCCACAGGGAATGGAAATTTTAATTTGTAATATAAATTCAGCTAAAAGCTAGGCAAAGTATTTCTTTATGCCAAAGTTCCCTCAGTGTGCTTTTCTCCCATTCTCTCATGCTTATAGAGAATGACAGTATCACAATAGCCCTCCAGGTGACACCACATCTGGTTCCTCTGCTCTGCTCATTGCAGTGGCAGAGCTCCCATGGCCCAGGCCCAGATATACAGTCAATCCATCCATTTATAGTTCTGGTTCCTTTTAAACCCATTTTCTGCAACTTCAGCATAGCTAAACTTCAGCCTCTTCAGCTGCTGAACAGACCTAAGCAGCAGCACCTGACTTGTGCAGATGTTTCCAGTTAAGGCCATTAGAATCTTTATGGGCATTTTCTCAAGTCCTTCTCCTAGCAATGGGATTTCTAGTGGAAATTTAAAACTAATTTAATAGTTCAATAACATGCTGCACTTTTTATCCCTCTTAACTTTCCCATTTGTCCTAGCAAACACTTGCTGATCTGCATTTCAGAGCCTCAAAAGCACTACACAAAAAACGAGAATCAATATAACACTGACTGACTCCAAAGCTGCTCAGTTTTACCTCCATTACTTCTTCTTTTCGTTTTGCTTTTTTTTTTTTTTTTTTTTTTAAATATACACACGCATATTTAAATGCACACACATACTTATTCTGGTCAGCTATTTCTATTTGCCTTCAAAAAAAACCAATTTAGGATTATATCAGTTGCTCCAAATTACTGGTTATAAGCAAATGTAGAAACTACAATTAAGTCTTCAGAAATGTGACATTTTTGCCTTCTTGCTTTTTCCACTTTACTATCATTCTCAGCTACAGCTCTACCATTTCCATTTACCAAAATGCAGTGTATCACAGTTATGATGATTAGGGCTGGCTGTAAAGTCTGTCAAGAAAAAGATATCCAAGCACTGATAGTGATACAGAAGTTATTCACACATCAGCATGTAGCTCAGTCTTTCTTCAGGAAGTGCTACACCAAGTTATTCAACTGATCTTGCATTACACATCCACAATACTGCTGATAATGACAAGTAATATTTATTGGGAAGCAACCACATAAAGACAGCATCTCACTGTGCAGTAAAAGGCAGTCACCCATCACAGAGCTGCTAAGACAGAAATAATTCCCAATCCCCGCTGTAGAAAAAACTTTACACCTATAGGCAGCAACATATCACTTGTAGCAGGAGCAAATCTTGTTCCAAAAAAGATGTTTCACTTTAATAAAAGGTCACCGTTACAACTAAAGCTTAAAAATGCTCTTTTGGGTCAGTTTAGGTGAGTTCTGTGATGGCTTTAAACAACAGCTGAATAGAAATACTAGCTTTGAAGTTGTTCTGAGAACAGTAAAAACATCTTGGAAGGCTGAAAGAAAAGTTAAGCTTTGCAGGAGGTTAGATGGAAGAAAAGTTAGTCAGGTTTCCTGATTCACATTCCTAGGTAACGAGCCAACATCCCTCATGTACACAAAGATGTGACAATTTTTACTTTGACTGAAACTCTTTATCAGGCTGTACAAATTTTGTCCCACATCACAGAAAGCAAATTTGTCTTAGTTACTAAACGAAAAGTTCCACTGCTAAGTATTAAGGTCATGGAACTACAGCACCAATTTCAGCCACAGCATTACATATCCTTAGTTTCTTATCACAATCCCAAACTGGTGCAATCATTCTTGAACCACGAAACTGTCCCAAAAAGATACACAATGAACACTGGACATCGCTCAGGGTCACCTTTCAAAAGTACTTGTGAGTTTGCGTACGCCATGGCATACAATTCTACTGAGTTTCTCATCCGCTTGATTAAGCATGTGCCTACTGCGGCATCCAAGCTACACACATTTACCTTCTTAATGTAGAATTTTGAAATTCAGGATGTAAAATTCATGAATTCACTTAGTGTAAGCGTTCACTGTGATATTTTAGAATCATAGAATTGCTCAGGTTGGAAAACACAGTCAAGATCATCAACTCCAACTGAAACCTAACTATATGATCCTAACTCTAACAACAACAACAAATCAGATCCTACCACTGAAAGTAAAAACTGTCTTGCTTTTCTACCAAATACAAGAACTTTATTGCCTCTTTATTTCTTTTCTCTTGCTCAGGGAAGATCTGTCACAGTTCCCTCTTTTTTTGTGTGTGTGTGCATACTTTACATTGCTCATTAATCATACTGACAAATATATAACTGCGCAACTAAAAGCAAGTGAACAGCTAGGATCTTCAAGAACACTAAAGGACAAGATCTTCCCTTTCAGGGTAACTAATAGGCATTGCAGATATTAAGAAAATGTTGTTCAGAAAGAATCACGCATTCTATGAGAATTCAAGATCCACTCACTGTTCCTAGTAAATCCACAACTGTTTCCTGCATGGTTTGGCCATCTTGTATGTTCTTTTTTTTTTTTTCCTCAAAGAATTGTGCAAAACAACATTATGAACTACATTATAAAGTTTTCACTTGACAGCGTAAATTGGTTAGAACAGATCTCAGAGTAAATAAATAAATCCCTGTACATTCCCACTTCAGGAGCTTGACACAAGTTGGCAGTGTCTGCTTGCAGCCCAGAAAGCCAACCGTATCCAGGGTTGCAACTGAAGAAGCATGGTCAGGAGGGAGAGGGAGGTGATTCTCCCCTTCTGCTGAGTCTTCGTGAGACCCTGATAGTCCTGCATTCAGCTCTGGAGCCCCTAGCACAAGAAGGGTGTAGATCTTTGAAGAGGGTCCAGAGGAGGGCCACAAAGATGATCAGAGGACTTGAGCACCTCTGCTATGATGAAACACTTAACTTCAAGAAGAGAAGGCTCTGAGAAGACTTCATTGAGGCCTTTCAGTTCCTAAAGAGGCCTACAGGAAAGCTGAAGTGGGACTCTATCAGTGTCATGATAGAACAATTGCTTTAAAATAAAAGAGCAAATTTTTATTAGATTTAAGGAAGAAATTCTTCACTATGACGGTGGTGAGGCACTGGAACAGGTAGCCCATAGAAGTTGTGAATGTCCCAGCCCTGGAAGTGTTCAGGGCCATGTCTGATGGGGCTTTTGGCAGACTGATCTGGTGAGTGGCAGCCCTACCTATGGCAGAGGATTACAACTAGATCATCTTTAAGATGCTTACAGAACAAAAAGTTTTATGGTTCTACTCAATGATTCTGTTATCCTATATAAAATTACTTTCTGTGAAACTGAATCCAAAATTAAAACTGCACACACACTGTAGCTTGAACTTTCAGATATTCTCTGGGAGATAATAGAAACTGTCTTTTCATTTAGGGTTTCTTCCCTTAGCTTATCAAACACACTAGAGACAGAAAGAAGGAGGGAGCAAGGTGTAAACACTGCTAGGCTCTTCCCAGGAAGAATTTCAGTCCCAGTTTGCTTAAAGAAAGAGAAGAAAAAGCTCAATCACTCATCCAGCCTGTTTTTGTAAAGAAAAAGTCACTCCTGTCACAGTGACTTTTCCTGTGCAAGTGTGTTGACACCAAGCATAAATCTAATTCATTTACATGGTCATCAAAATGAGCTGAATTCTTCTGCTGCAGACATCAGACATCCTTGCTGGCATCAGCACTGGCTGCCAAGGATTTAACCAGACAGCTGGAAGACATTCCAGGTACTGACCAAGGAAGATGAGCACAAGACACACAAGTTATCACCAGACCTGGGAAGCAGCCAGCCTGACAAAGGCTGCAGGGGCCTTCATGGAGACATCAGTGCCTGCTTGCCCTTTGGCTGGAAAGGCGATCTCCTACTGCTCTCTACTCATGGCACTGAATTCAAAGCCTTCACAGATACAGACCAACTTTATTCTCTTCTTCAACAGCCTTATTTCAGAGCAGAAATGTAGGCCCTTTCTTACTGCTTTTCTGCAGGTTTTGCAAGAGATAGAAAAAATCATACATCAGCAACTTAGGAACTTGGCTCAGTGACTTATTCACCACAGCAACCACTTAACTACTGGTTCAGCACATGGAACAGAGATGTCTCAATAATTAATATTATTTATTCATCCAAAGTCTCTCTAAGTATACATGAAAGAAAGATCACTTTTTTTCTTTTAAATAAAAGACAATTCTGTACGGTGTAACTTTATATCCTGTTTATATTACTTGAAGGCTGAGAAACACACAAAGCAAATTGTACATAACCTAAATAACTGCCACAAGAAGAGTTCTGCGAGAATGACACCCTGTGGAAGCTACAGCAGAAAATGGTGTGAAAAACCTCAGCCTCAATAAAGCCCATTGGATTTTTGGCAGTGCATTGTAAATCTTTACCTTCTGAGAGCTACTATGGATTTGAACCCTTTCCCTCCTCCAAAAACACTGTCATTCTTTCTAAATTCTTTTTAAAGTCTATACCAAGCCACTAGAAAACTAGTATGATGACAGGGGGTGAATACAGAAGAAGGTTCCAGCAAATAAACAACAGGGTGTACGCATCTAATTATATTCCATTACATTCAGAAAACAGGAAAACATGGTTTCTTAGAAGAAATACTGGACATGTTATTACTACTGTCTACAAAAGGAAAACCATGAAGAAATAACTAGGTGCTCAAGTTTGCCTTATTGGCATTCCTGGTCTACAGCTACCACTGACTATTGCTCAATAAAGAAAGCAGACAGTGAGAATTGAAGGGAGAAAATAACCATAAGAAAAAAAAACAAATCCTTTTTCTTGGACTGAAGAAGTATTTCCTACTGTGCACCTCTTTTTTATTGCTTTTGGCTAGGCTACTTATGCAAATCAGTGCCTACAGACTACTGCCATATGCTATGTATGAGACAACCTGTCAAATGTGTACAGAAAACTTCAGCTGGTGCAGAGTTTGGCAACTTGCTTGTTAGTGGCATTTTAATTCATGAGTATATTAAATCTGTAAGGCACAATCTGCTTGGGCAAGCCTGCTAGTTTTAAGATATTAGTCTAGACCTATAAAGCCTTAAATGGCTTGGGACCCATTTATCCAGGAGTTGAGAGTTTTAGAGGTTTTCTGACGAAACAAAAATTATAAGCAGAAAATGCTGTGTTGGAAACACTGCAATCAAAGTCATTTAGGGAGCCTGCTTTGCAGTGGGGTTGGACTCAATGATCCCTAGAGGACCTTCCAACCCCTACAATTTAGTGATTCTGTGATTCTTTTGCAGCCAACAAATATTCCTTAGATTTCCCTGGAATCCTTATAGCCAAGGACCCAGGAAATGCACTCTTTAGCACTAAGATGGCCTTGTGGCAGACTCACGGCTCAATTCCACTGCAGCAATCCCAGAGGATTGTGGAGACAAAGACTAAAAAAATGAGGAATACGCATTTCAATTGCAAATTGAATAAAGGGAAAATTAATTTGTACTCAAAGAACATTTATGTTCGTATCATTCTTCTGCAGAGGTATTAGGATGGTATTTCCTAAACAGTTTCAGAGCCATGCTACAGAATATTGGGTGTGTCTGTGAAAGCTCTGTCACTCCTCACTCCCTGAAACTTCAGGGCTTTGCATGTCTGGAACAATCTTATTTTTTTCCGGTGTTTTATTAGCAGCCCCGTTCTGAAAAATGCCAGGTGGCAAGGTGCCCAGAATCATTTGCCAACTAATCTCAGGGGATTGGGCTTTATGCCATCTGAATTAAAAAAGCTCAGCTCTTACTCACTGATAAGATTCAAGAACAAACCCAATAAAAGGGAGAAGCAAAATGAGTAAGAATGAACTCAGAACGCACACAGATGATAGCTTTCACTGAAAATGTTTACAGTTACGAAAGAAGACAAAAATTGGTAGGGGTCTTTTCTCCAAAATGTAAAAGAGCTTCAAATGACAATAATCTGCTTGATTTCATTCATTTCTGAGAATGGCAGAAAGAAAAAAGGTATTTGCACATTTAATGGCAGAGGTAACAATAGGTCTCTTCCTCCTAACATCATGGGATTCCCTGCAATGATGAGCTCAAGTTCCTGACAAGCTGTGCTATTCTGGTCACCCCATGGTGCACAGGAGAAAGAGGGACAGAAGAATTTGCATCTCAAGGGAACAAGGAATTTATTTTCCTTTGTCTCTTCCTTCTGGCATTTTGACATGTTCTTTCTAAAATAAAGAAGATATTTAATTTATGAAGACCAATAAAATCATAAATAGCCAATTAAGAAAGACTTCTTAACAATCCTTTCAAATCTTGCCCACATCTGCAATAAAACATGGGACACTTCAGAGCGTGCACATAGATGAGCAGGCAAAACCATGGCGTACAAATGACGATTCTATAAATTATGAACTGTTTTTCTCTAATGAGGTTTTATAGCGCAGAAATTCCTACATGCAATACAGCCCACAGCTGGAGTATGGGAAGGAAAAACATGAGGCTAATAAGGATGTGACTATTAGGAAATAAAACAATTCAGAACCATTTCCTATAACAGAATTAAAGAAAAATATGGGAGGCAACTTTGGCTCACACTGACTGCTATCTTTAGATAGCATATCTGCATTATTTACATCTCCACTATTCTTTCAAGGTACATAGTTCAGTAGAGGACAGTTGTTTTGCCTTCAGCTTCCTCAGTATGCCTTGCATGGTCAGCGAGCCCACCACAAGAGCTCTCTGAACTTAATAATTTAATTTAGGGAGATAGCAGCTAACCGTATTATATAAAGCACACTAAGAAAACTGCTTTTTTTTCCAGCAAAATAATTACATTCAGACTTTACATTAGTAACTTCTGCTGAGAAACAGCTGAGAAAGAAACTTGCAGGTATCTTCCTATCTTGACAAAAGTGAAGCTTCTCTGCAGGGAGAACCGTGGTGTAAACAAATCTCAAAGCTCAGGTAGCTGGAGGTTTTTACAAATCATTTGGGTTTTTTTTTCAGCCTAGTTCATAAAGAAACACAATGGGAATTAGCTATGAGCAGCCATATCAGCACCCTACAACTGTGTAAGTCCATGTTTTCCAGACAGACTTAGCCCTATCCTGCATCACTATTTCAAGTCAACCAGAGACCACCCATCAGCAGAGAAGGCCAGCCCTACCCCATCGGGCTGGGAAGGACCCAGGGAAAAGGCCAGGTCCGCATATGTCTCTTGTGAGCAGTCCTGTGCTGTCGAAGTACAGGGAAGAGAAGAGCCCACTGCTGCTCCCTGCAGCACTCACTCACCTTTTCTGTTGGCACAGTTTGCAACTGTGGTGACATAAACAAGAAAATAAACAAGAAACGGAACATCACTGAAATACTGACTTTCATACATACCATTCCATTGCACTGTACAGTGGCATATGCTCATGCTGATAATTGAACTGCTATAGGTTCAGATTAATTACAGCACATACACTACCAGAAACAGTCACAGATTTTTAAATACTTCCACGCATTCCCAACTTTCCAAGGGCATAACACACCTTACGAAGTTCCTCAGGACATCAAATGTTACAGATAGGCAGGCATGTGTGCTCTGAGTTGTATCAAACCCATTTTCAATACCAAACAGGCATATAAGATGATTTTAAAATATTTGGGGAAATGCTTAACAAACAGGCACATAAAAATGCATTTACGTAATAAAAGCAGATTGTGCCACTCATATCCTATGGGCATCTTTATTTCACTCACACTTTTAATCAAAATAAACTATTGCTCTCTCATCAACAGGGCTGGTAATTTATCAAATACCTGAATACCAAATAAGACATTTCACTGAAAAATCACACACCCTGAAACATGTAAAGCAATACCCACTGCAACTGCTTTTTCTTGGGTAGGCTGACCTTCTTCCCAGCATGAACGGATGTGACAACAGACAGGCTACAGTTCAGAGATTACAAGTAAGACACCCTGTCTGGCAGCCAGTTGTACACGATCAGAAAATCAGCTCACTTCAAAATCTCTGAAGCTAGAAAGCAGCCATGAAAAAATATCAAAGTTCCTGTGAGAAGTGACCCAGGGCCTGAACTTCAGATTCAATTACTCCCCGAGCCCTGGATTTGTAGATGAATCTGAATGTGGTGAACGTGCTCTCTCTACAGACTATCAAAATAAACCAGACTTTATTATGCAATTAAAATCAAGCACCATTTTTCTGTCATTACATCAGAATTTGCCTAAAGAAATCCACATTCCTGAAGCTGGGTTCTCTAGTCCCGTGACATGTGCTGTCGGAGGCAGGTTAAGCCATAAGGAATACTTACTGTCTCATATCTGGCTTAAATTTTCCCTGGCAGTTATTTCCTCATTGTTAAACTACAGTAAATCAGTAAGCTGTAAGGAGTATTTCTTTTTGCTTTTGAGCTGTTGTCCTATGAAAATTCTACACAGAGAAATCCTTTGCTGATAGATGGAGTTTCCCAGGCTACTGGCCATTGCTCTCTGTACCTACTAAAATCTTTGTAAACTGGATAATGATGTTTGCATCTCTCCTGGTGATGTTTTTGCCTTACCTCCCATTGTAACTCTTCTGAGGTGACACAGTGATACAGCACTATCTCCATAAAGTCAGATGAAGTCATAGGACTATAGAATGAATTGGCTTGGAAGGGACTTGAGGATCAGCAAGTTCCAGCCCCCCTAACACAGGCAGAGTTGCTAACTGCTAGATCAAATATTAGATCAGATTGCCCAGGGCTCCATCCAACATGGCCTTCAGGGATGGGGTGGAGTCACACTGCCTTCTGTTGCCTAGAAGTGAACTACTTCTCCTGTTTCCCATGCTATGCATGTAGAATCTGCAGATAAGGTTCAGTCAAATTATGACGAGATTAATTGTGAGTAAAAGAAAACATTTTTTCTCTTTAGCAGAAAACTAAGAAAACTACTATGAATTTAGCAAAGGTACATAAATGCACAAGCAGTCTGTGTTTTCCTCTCTTTACCTAAACTAGTAAATTAAAAATTGCTTTAATGACAACTGAAGGCTGAAATCTTTCAAACTTCTACTCTTCCAGTTTGTTTAAATGAAAGTTCAGAACACAAAAATTTCTGTTTCCATGCCATCTCCAGCAGGCGGAACCAAAGCAAAGGCTTCAGATGGCTACCTTATATCAAAAGTAATGGCTTCGAAGCAGTAGACACAACTCCGCAGCTGCCTTAAAACAAAGAGCCTATATATTAGAAAAAGTTCATTGAATTCATGCCCCAGACAAAATTTTTATCCAACTGCAATGAAGATAAGGACAAGGACATGAGTGTACTTGTGCTCAGGAGTGGCAGGGATGAGAGAGTCATCATCTAGTGAATAAAAAATAAAAAGATACTTAGGAAGATTGCACCCAAGACCAGTAGTTACCACTTACATGGGCATTGTTCTTTAAGAGCTTTCTGACTGCTTTACAGTACCTGAGAGATAACATATAAAATAGGAAATAGAACTTGAGCTGCCAATGGTGCAAAACGTGTCAAAAAAACTGGGATGTTATTTTAATTCCATGTCTCTGTCCAAGTAAAATGTCACATGCATCTACAAACTGGCCTAGAATGACAAGGATCTCAGCAATGGAAAAAAATGTTGATGAAGGGGCCAAAATGTAGACCATGGTTTCCTCTTGTATATGTCATTACATTGGATTTTACAGACTTACAGAGAGACCTGGGTTAGATGGAATCTTAAAGATCACCTGCCATGGATTCAGAGTGATTTTACTGTTCAAGTAACAAGAAACAACAAATACTCCTGCAATTCTTGACAGTAGGTATTACCTAAATAATACAAAGTATAATTTTACAAACCAATGGATCTGAATGGATGGATTGAATGAATTGAAATGGCATCTGGATGAGGAGCTACAAGATACGGATTAGTAGCTTAGTGGGTAATAACGGTGATAGGAAGATGGTTGGACTAGATTATCTTGTAGGTCCTTTCCAACCTTGTGATTCTATGATTTTACTAATTCTATGAAATGGATGAAGATTTCTGAGGCAAATCACAGCCAGAGCTCTCAGTGAGTATAATGAATTTTGCAAATGTAATTTACTGCAACTGAATGTTTCAATTGCAGCATGAATTTAAAATGTCTGACAGGTTTTCGGGTCCTGGGAGCCCAAACTTCCTTCTGTTCCATCTGCCCAACCAGCAGCCATGTTCACACAGCAGCAGCACCTTCCTACACCAACCAGCACCATCAGCAGAAGCACCATCAACAGGAGATGCACCACTATGTTTCTAACTTCTGAGTGTTTTAGGCAATAACATTCAGTACACACTTTGGAAGATACAACATTATTGGCACAGACCTGCTTGGGAAAGTGGTGGAGTCACCAGCCCTGGATGTGCCACTGAGGGTCATATTTAGTGGGCATGGTGGGGACGTGTCAACAGTCGGACTAGATGATCTTAGTGATCTTTTCTAATCTTAATGATTCTATGATCACTGCTTCCTGAACTTCAGTTTCCTCCAGGGGCCTGCAAACACAAGAAACTCAAGGGACGCAGGCAATGTACTTGAGAAAGATATCTGGACACACACAGCCAATGGGTGCTGATGTTTGCTCTCATGAGGAAAGCACTGACTTCCCCCATGTGGTTTCAGCATCAGATGAACCAGTCCTCATTAATCTGTCTCTTACCTCTTGTACCACACAACCCACAGTCAGGAACTGTCCTTCTCCTCTCTGTGGACACAAGTGGGATTCAAGTGGAGAATGATGTGGGATGCATTACCAAAAAGAGATCTGTCATACCATGGAAAAAGTAAGGATGCTCTGGAGATAAAAGGTAAACCATACTGCTCACCACCTCTGCATCTAAGAGACTTGTGCATAGAAGCTGGGACCCTAGGACTAATTATTTTGCAGGGGAATAGGGAGTCTGGGGTTATTTGATATCCATTCAGAAAGTACACACATGGCTCCACTCACTCCCCACAAAGTACTTCACTTCAGGAGCCTCCATGAAGATTAAAGTCTGAAGACTTTGCTAACTTCCCTTTGTTTTGTTTTCCCCTTTTGCCAATTTCTTACTACTCCAGAGTCACTGATAACAAAAACAGATGTTTACAGCCACATGGGAGGCTTCTCTGTATACAGTGGCTACTGCATTACAGCACATTAGTCACTCCATGACATATACCATATGTATCACATTGATTAGTAGATATTTTAAATCCCATTGACAGTGGTAGGATTAGATGTGCACAAATATTAACATGTAGACACTCCTTTCCCATATGGTGATCATAAAAACAGCCCTCAAACACTGGTTTTCTTCACTGTCCTCATTCCCCATCAAGGAAACATGCATGGCGCATTGTGCATTCTGCTGAGAAACAACGAGGTTTATTGAGGGGTTAATCTAATTGCAAGATAAAACCATCACATTACAATATATCTTAGAAAGTAGAATTTGTCTTCTATTTTGCATATTTCTGAAGACAAGAAAATACATGTGTACACAGAACATACAGCACTACTGAACATCTAAGTAGTTCTCAGGATCTTATAAAATGCAGAAAGGAGCTTCTGGAAGAAGAAACCAACCTCTTTAAAATGATTCCTTGATACATTTGCCCAGAGAATCCATGGATGTCCCATCCCTGGAGGTATTCAAGGCTGGGTTGGATGGGGCCCTGAACAGTTGAACCTAGTTAGTGACAATTCTGTCCACGGCAGTGGGATTGGAACAAAACGGGCTTCAGGGGCTGTTCCAACATAAGGCATTCTATTTTTTTCTTCCAGTTCAGCATTTATTAACTTCTTGTTCTGATTCACCTATAGTTTTTTGTGATACCTCAATGCTGACCATTATCTTTGCTTCATCTGTACTGAATCTGTACTGTGAATTCTCCAGTAGCTCGTTAATTCCATGCAAGTGTCGAGATTACAAACACCCTGATGTGTTTCAAGTGGTGATACCACTCTTTTTTCTGCCTGTAACATACAAAGCAGCAAATACCATGCAACAAGTATTAACCTGAACCTGATGGGATTAAATGGCACAGGAAAGATGAGGAAATAGTCTACTTATAGTAAGGTATATTATCTTAATTCTGGCACAATCCTATGACAGCTGCAACAGACTACAGCTCCTGCTGAGACAAATTCCAACTACGCTAATACACTTGGAAAAAGTTTTGATTTCACACAAGTGCTTGGGAAGTCTCATCAGGACCTTCTAATTGACCACTCCAGCTGATAGCTTCTGCCAGCAGTATGTTAATCATGTCAAAGAGAGCACCTGCTTGAGCTTCCAGGTGAGAAAATTAGCCTGACACATCTGGTTGCATGCAAACATTCATTTTTTTCTTCTTTCTTGCAACTGTTTGCCTTTCTCAGCTTTTACCTTTATACCATAAGTACCTTCCTAATCCTTCCTTCCAGAACAGAAACAATAATAAACAAGCTGATTTTGGAGCTGCAGAACTGAACTTCTCTTAGACAACCCTGATATAATCCTACTGCTGCAAGCACAACAGGCTTTGAACTACAAAATTTTTGTTCATTTCTTAATTCTGATTGAAGCCACAAAGTCAAAAATAATATTTGTTTGCAAAGATTAAGGCTCAGTCCAGCAGAATCTTTGCTTACTTATTTTGTATCTTGGTTTTCCGTATTTAAAATGGTCACAATTTTAACTTCATACTTAGAAAAAAATCAGATATGGCGCTGGAACAGACTGTCTTAAGGTGTTTTATGATGTATCTGTAAGCATAAGTCAAACAAAGTTTTTGTTAGTGGATGCAAGACAGCACCAAACACACTATACTGAACCTTGTTGGTTTAAGCGTAACTAAAGTAGAGTCAAATCTGATTTATCCTACACAGCTATCTAAAATGCCAATTCCCAGCCTGCAAGGCATGCAATTTGCTGCTCTGCACCCTTTGCACCTGACTGCACAGCTGGCTGATGGAGCCAAATCACTTTGCAAATTCTGTTCCATTTGGAATTTGACTTAACTGCATGTCCAGCTATTTGCCTCAGCCTTAGATCAGGGACCTGAACAGCATCTTGTTTTATTACTCAGCACATTTTCGACTTGAAAACACTTTTAGAGCAGCAATGGGGAGATGTCAGAATGCTTTAGCTCCACTAGTCGAGGATCTAGAATTTCAACCTACTTTGAGAACAGCATGATTCCCATGCAACCCTTCTCTGTCGTTCAGTGGCAATGCTGCTTTCTTGGCAGCGGATGCTTGGAAACTGCAGAAGGTGCAAAACCCGACTGAATCAATGTTCTCCTAAACATTAGAAAAACATGAGGCTGAAGCCTGCAGCTGCATTTTATCACATTTATCCATATAAATAGACCAAACTCAAAGCGGATCCAGACCTGAACTTTTCACCTTGAGTCCCTCTGTGATGAAAATGTATCTCATTTTGTTAGTCAGACCAGAAATTCTTTGAAAGACTTGGATTATATTTCTAGCTAAGGAATAACACTCTCACCAAAACCCTACTGTGCTGTGGTGCCTAAAATAGTTAGCTCACTAATCTTGTCCAGGTTCGGAGGTTACGTTTTGAACAACGTGTTTTGACTGAACAGGGCTTTTTCTTTTTTTAATAATCCCTTCAGCTTTACCCCATCATTTATCTTCTTGGAGCATAAGTGACTGAGCTTGGACTGGTTTCAAACACCAGAACACTCCTCTCCTGCGGGCACCATGAGAAAACCACGTAGAGGGGAAGAGGTTCAGAAGGATACCGTAAGTCCTTTGTCTGATCTTCTGCATATCATATACCTTGGAATGTCTCTTATTATGTCTTGAATGGCTCACATAATGCATTATAAAATTACAGATGACTAATCAGCTACTCTATTTTATCAAGCCCTGTGTTTGGTCAGAAACAGATGCTTTCACAGCCCTGCAGTGATTCTTTCCCCAGGCTTAATCCCAAGACATCCTCCTTTCAAACTGTAGCTTCCAAAATTTCAGAGAATGCTAGAAAAAAAAAATACAGATTGTATAAAATACATATAAAGACTGATAAAGACTGTATAAAACATGAATCTAAAGACACACTATTAGTATTCAGTTTGGAGGGCAGTAGTCAAGAGGGTCCCCAGAAACTGAGATTGTAGGGTTAAGCAATATATTTAGCTGAAGTCAACTTTCCACTGACTGTTCTAGCAGGGAGTGAGGGAGATGCTTGCTTTCTTGCTGAAGAGCAAATATGAGTAACGTTATTGCTTGCTGACTTCTACCTCAGGGAGTTGAGCTCAGACTAAAAAAAAAAAAAAAAAAGGTGATTTTTATTTCCCCATTTTCCCAACAAATATCTATAGACATATGTCACATTTTTAAAGGTACTCAGATGCCTAAATAAGTTCACAGCATCTCCAGCCAATTTCAAAATACTAAAAAAAATAAATCAATTTCCCCACAAAACATCAGTCTTGAATCTTAGGAGACTGCTGAAACAGAATGCTTTTAAAATGAAATAACAGATTCCTAAACAGATTCCTAAGTTCTGGAGAGCATCTGGCGTGACACTCATTCACTCGTGTTCTCATTCCCTGACTTTTGCTAAACCAGAATCCACTACCAGATTCTTTTTCTTGTTTGGCAGGAGGGATATTTGGTCTCCCTCTCCCAACCAGGCTATGTTTTTCAAATGCCACAGTTCTGTTTGACGTACAGATTTTCATAGTCCCCAGAGCATAGAGCATGCACAAGGAGGATGGAATTCAGCTTTGCAAAACACAATTGTTGGTACATTGAAAGAGGACTCCTGATTCAATTCTGTTGCAAAATAAATCAAGAGCAACTCTGGTAATGCTACTGCCATTATGCAGAACTCCTATCAGCACATGAATATGCAAATATGAAGCACATAGGACTAATAAGGTCTCTGTGAGGTTTGTACAAATCACAATACTTCAGTATGGTATACTGCATTGAGAACCAAGAAACCAGAGCTCAGAGCTTTACAGAGGCTTTTGTTCCTGTGCTCAAGTCCAAACTGCTGCATACGCACCAGCAGTGAGTTTGTGGAGCGGAGCAGAACAACGGGGTGGCAGATCCCTGCTTATGCTGTGCAGAGAGGAACAGACTCTCTCATAACAGATCAGCTGTGTCAACCAGAAGCAACTGATCATTGCATCACCCAGCTCTGGAACAGATCTTAGACTTAAAAACAACACGCCATGGCTTCACTTTGTCATACCCGCTATAAGTGGGTGTAAACATGCTCCTATGTTTAAGGTTATAGAATAAAAAAATAACCTAGATAAGGAAGAGAAGTCAAGGACATCTGGCCCAAACCGCCACTCAAAGCACACATGAGCTAGCTGCCACACTGTATGCAACAAAAACAGGAAATACCACAACACCCAAATCCTGAGTTCCCTTCAATGGGATGACAGTTTGCTACATCCACTTGCAAAGTCTCTGTTGCACTAATGAGAAGTATCAAATCCCCTTTCTTCCACTGAATGGCTCTCAAATGCAAGAGTCGTATCATTCAATGGCTGTTTATTCTATCCAAAGACATCCACATTACACCAAAGAATCTGCAGCTGTTAAAATCGGTTGGGCTCACACACTGAAATAGCTCTGCCTGACATATGCTTAGAAGCCAAGGGTGAGATGCTCCGGCTAGAGTTAAAAGGGAGCCTGAATCTGCATAGGGTGGAGAAAATAAACCAGGAATCCCCTTGCTTGAGCTGAAAATGATGGCTGACCACAAGGCAACCTGAAATATTTTGTTGCAATTAAGGAAAGTGATAGGAAGTGATCAAATTACGGGTGGGGAAATAGACAAGAACAAGAAATCACTAATGATTCAGCTTTTCTTGTTTTCAGCTTTTGAAAGCATTTCTGTAAATACTAAGAATCAGGAGGTCTTAAGAGAGGAATGGTTCGGTTCCTGTTCCACCCCCTTGTCTTTCTCAGCGCATGAATTTCAGCTTTCAAATGGTAGCACTTCCCAGCAGTGCAGAAGGCAGGGACTTGCTCATATTGCCATGTCAAGTGAGTATCTCTAACAGCTTGCAATAGTTATTAAATTCCCTTCTGAAGTGCTCCACCTGCCCTTCTTGCAGGCATGCAACATCTTAGCAAAGAGCAGAACAAGCAAAGACAGGCTTCATGCCTGTACCAAAAGGATCGGCCCAACCTATTTGAGTGGTATTACCAATTGCTCTGTTAACTGCGTATCTCATTGCACCTCAAAATAGCTTTACAGAAACAAAGTAATCCATACTCCTCGCTTATTATAACCAACCAGACTTTGTGATTTCCCTCTACAGATGCTTCCCTAAGGCAACTCTCAAACCATTTCACTATAGCAAGTTTGCACTTCTTTCTGCTACAGCCCAGACTTATTTCCTGATATCTGCATTACATTCAAGGCTTAGTTATGATGAGAGCCCAAGCCTTCCAACTGCAGTGAGGGCACCAAGGCACCCAGGCAGGGATCACAGGGGGCTGTGACCCTACACAGCCACCATGTCCACCCGTCCTTTTTGTGTAGCCTGTGGTCTCCAGCCAGCAAGACAGGATATTTAACGTTTCAAACCCGAATGTTGATTGTGTAAGTCCTTGAAGAAGAAAAGGCTCTGGGCGCTCAGATTTAGCCTTGCCAAGCAGCTGCTGGAGCTGCAAAAATAACACAACAGCAATGCTGGGCATGAAGCAGCTTCCACTGTCACTGTGCCCTGAGTGCCACAAGATGAACTGAAACCAGGAATGTCACAGCAACACCTGCAGTGAAAGGGCACATTCAGCCATAATTAAGCACTGAAACAGAATACTGCTATTTAGCCATTGTCTGAAATGCCATGTATTTACAACGCCCACTTCTCAAAGGTCTCCTCGGGGCATGATAAGAGGAGATCCAGTGTCTATCAATGAGGTTTCAGTTTGAATGGACAAAAGCACAAGCATGTGACGATCTGCACACAGATATCTCCATACAGCCATCATTCTCACTGTGCATTCAATACCTTCACTTTTCAGTAGGGAAGAGTGGCACTTGAGAACAGCTGATGGAGAATTAAAAAAAAAAGTTGAAACATTTAAGAACCCTGCAAATGGCATGACCTATTGCATTTATGACACCTCTTCAATTTAAGCAGCAAAGATTACAGAAACTAAAGAGCTCACATCAGAACCTACCCATAATAATAATACAAATAAATAAAGACAATCTGATGTACACCTTTTACTTATTTCAGAAGAAACCATTTTTCAAATTCAATTCATGTGAATTCATTTCAATATTCACACACTACACAAGAATCTGAAACTCCTCAAAGGATATTTCTTTTGTTCTGACATATATCTACACATCTCAGTGAATGAGAAATCAAGATTTACCTGCAATGACTTACCATAACAACAATTTGGATGCACCTTTTAAACTTGTACCTCTCTTGCCTTTATGGCAGTAGCATGGCAGGGACTTGGGGTTACAACTTTCCCAGCTCTCAGTGTGTGTATAATGAACCAAGTTATGATAGTTGACTGTTTAACCCTGCAGAAAAATCACACTGCTATAGATGCCTCTGGATTTGCCCTTTCATGTCACCATAATATAAATATGGGTTATTTCAGCTTTTTGTGGTGTTAGATTTATTTATATTTTTTAGAGACTTCAGAAATTGTTTTAAAAATCGTTTTCCTTATCACTATAAGGAATATAGTGATATATAATATATATAATATAGTTTGAGAGGTGAAGTTCTCCCCCCAAGCAAACATAAACTTTCACAATGTTTTGATCTCCTCTCTTGCACAATACATGCTTGGAAGCACCAGGGATCACCTGGAAATTTCAGTCAATTCAGCTCCTGTCAGTAACAGGGAGATGCACTGCAGCACCTGCCCTTTGGTTAATGCTGATCCCCAAGTTCCCAAATGTGCACATGAGCAGTGCTACGGGCAATTTCCATCCCCCAGATTCTGCTGAAACTGATCGGTATTCGGCAAGCACCTCTAACAACACATTTTTATGCCTATTGAGCCCCTCACCACCCTGCTCTTGCCTGCTAGTCATAATAACAGACCAGGAATAACTTGGAGTTGGCAGTGCTTCCTGTGCCTTGTAAAAAGTTTCTTCCGATCACAAAGCAGGCTATCTGACATGTACTGCTCTGCCCATTCAGGAGAAAGATATTGTGGTTGTAACGCTATCTTTCTGGGCAAACATCCTAGACATAATTGAATTTTTATATATACATACATAAAATTTGATCAAGAACTACGGCCTGAAGTCTCAATATAAAATTGCACCAACATTTCAATGCCATTTCTTTAATCTTGGCTCATTCTATGTTTTTTAGGCAAAATCCAAGGCATGTCTGTGCACATGATTTGTTCTCATCACCTTTTAGGCTCCAAGAGTTATTTGCAGTTCAAGACCTAACTTTTAGTTATAGCCTGCTCTAAAATCTGTAATTGGCCATAAGGCTTGAAATATGTTCTGAGACCCCCCCCTTGATGCAAGAGACTGACAGGAAAATGCTGGGAAACTACCCAGCCTCAAAAAGTTATTGGAAAGTAATCAATCTTCTCCTTGTTCCTGAGCTGCTTCTTTCAGCCCTCCCTTACACACACCCTTTTGTCTTCTCCGCAGCCCGCAGAACAAAGCGCGTGCAATTCAGCAGCGTTCCCTAAAAGAGGGCCTGGGGAAACCTTCTGGTACAATTGGCCTGCTGTTCTGAGAAACCTGTCTTGCAGCCATAGTTAAGGCCCACCATATTAAAATGGCCCAAAATCATCAGCCTGAAGAATTCACTCAAATCTGTCTGCTAATAAAGCAGCCAGGTGCCCTAAAGATGTATGCTGATCGTATTTCTGTGTTTTCAAGGTATGGAAATAAAAAACAGACATCTCTCTCATTTAGCAAAGCACAAGAATATACTGAGAAAAGTTTTAAGAATTTACAGCCCTAAGGTGAAAGAGATTTTGCACAGACTGGGAAAAAAAACCTTCAAACTGACAGTACTTTCTTTAGCACTATTAAAATGTGACATGAGAAGACAAGCAATAGGGGGGTGGGGACTGCTGTGATTTACAAGAATACAAATGTTTGTGACTCCACTTTCCCGTGTCTTTTCCAGCACAGAGACTGACAATATATTGTGTCAAAGCTAACAGAAAAGAACAATGAGCCGTGCAAGTTTTGAGTGCCGCTGAACAGAGGGCTCCCAGAGCTGGCAAAGGCTGGGAGGCACCACCAGCTCATGAGGCTGTAAAGCAGGAGCCATCGACCCGTTCTCTACTTCCATCGAGAAAATGGCCATTTCACTGACAGACCAACTCTACCACTGCAACCACTGCCACAGCTGACACAGATCAACAGCCTGCATAGTGCAGGCTACAACAAGGAAAGACACAGCCACAGGGCATCAAACACCTCCAAAGAGCAGTGGTCACCTCAAGGCTGGCTGTTGAGTCATGATGCCTGGTTATCCTAGGAATTTTGACTTGTTCTTACCCGTAACATTTAATATACTAGGGACAAGCAATTCATGCTCAAGTCCAGGAATGTCAGAAGCTACTCTAATTTTCTCAGAGATGTTCAATTCTGAAGTTTTCCTATGCACTTCCACTTAACTACATACATATTGAATCTCTTGTTATCTCTGTTGTCAGTTTAAAGCAAAATCAATAGTTAACCTGAGAACTCCAGGATTTACCAAAGCCCAAGGACACAGTAAAATCTGGCTATAGGCTTCAGGGCAACTTCTCAAACTCACAGCACAGCTGAGTCTGGAAGGCATCTCTAGTTCTATTTGCTCCAATCACTTTTCCAGGGTGCTCTGGCCCATGTTCAAAGGTTTCTGAAGACCTCCAAGGAGGAGAATCCACAACTTCTGGGCAACCCATGCCAGTGCTCCAGAATCGACCATCTTGTGTCCAGAGGAAACCTTCTGTGCTCCAGTTTGTGTCTACTGCCTTCTGGGCACCAGAACAGAGTACAGCCCCACCATCTTTTCACTTTCCTCTCAGGAATGGGTACACACTTAATGAGATCCACATGAGTCTCCTCCAGGCTGAACAGTCCCAGCTCCCTCAGCCTCTCCTTATACTTTCAGAAGTACTAAAGTCAGTAGAAAACCAAGGTCAAACTTTCAACAAGTGATCTAGGATACGGTTCATAAATGCTTATACAGCAGTATCAAAGACATTATTCTGCCTTTCCACACCAGTGACAGAGCATGCTAGTGGAGAGTCAGCAGAAGTGGTGTCAGCTCCTGCAGCTGGCATGTGCTTCAGGTGCTCTGTACAATGGTCCCTGCAGCACTACTGCTGGTGCTGAGTCGCACAGTCCCAGCCATGCACCATTGCCAACGCCCAGCTCATTGACTGCAATGCACACTATACAGAATGCCATTTAAGAAATAATTAAAATTTATTTTTTAATTGATATTTTGTACTTAAAAAATCCAGTTTCACTAAAACCATGTTAACTAACGGCCTCAAAGAATCACAGAATCACAGAATGTCCAGGGTTGGAAAGGACCTCAAGGATCATGAATCTCCAACCCCCCTGCCACATGCAGGGCCACCAACCTCCTCATTTAATGCTAGACCAGGATGTCCAGGGACCCATCCAGAATGCTGCAGAATAATAATACACATGTTCCTGAGTAGCAATTTTTACAGATTTTTTTTTTCCTTTTAATTTTTTTTTCCTCTAGAGTATTAACTCAGGCTGGTTTGTAAGCAAACATCAAAGAAAGAATACGCTGGAAATTTCTCCACTTTAGAATTCAAGAAAAATCCTGAGAAAAATCCATCCTTCTGAGATCAAAGAATTAATAAGACATGGAAAAAAGACAACTGGTGAATCCAAATTTATCTTGATTTATCTTTTCTACCATTACTGTACCCCTCTTATTGCTTGAGCAGCAGTTCCTCAGTTATGAGGCCTCAGCTTGATGGACAAAAACCAGCTGCTCCGTTCTTCAACTCAAGCAGATCAAATGTGGTTAGCTCCTGTTCTTATGTTATTTTCTAATAGCACTAACACCCAAACTGGGCTTTCAAACAGGCAATCAGACAAGACTGAAACATCAGTAAATATAAGAACTTGAATATTTTGTGGTTGAGAACAAGAGAAGGAATTGGCTGCATGAAATACACTATTCTGCCAAGGAAACACCATTAACAACACACAAGTTGTAAGGGACATATCTGTGTTTTCTGCCTCTGGCTGTCACAGAACAGTGGTTTCATGGGAAGTTTTGCTCTGAAAGCCTCAACTCACTGACTTATGTTTAGTATAGAAAAACAGTAATCATTTTACTTGCACGTCATGTGAGTTGAGCATGTGTTCTGCAAAAAAATTAAAAAAACTAAAAAAACACCATAAAAGGAAGAAAAGAGGTTAAGAACATGATGCTTGTGTGTTTCCTAACTGCATTTCAGCTATTGTTAAACTAATTTTTTGGCACTCGAATCTTCAAGGAAAAACAATAGTTACAGAAAAGCAGGACAAAATGAGCTTATGAAAGGAATCCTGTTCAGTTTACAGATCAGATTTTTATTTGTACTGATGGAAGACTGACTGACTAATAAAGTGGAACAGACAGTGACACAATCTGCTGATCCCAATTCAGTAAATTCACCTCAGCTCTTTAATAAAGACTGGTAAATTCATATTTGCAAAGGAAATCAAGCCCAGAAGTTTGTATTTTGATATCTTGTCTACCTTTGCTTGTGTTTTTTTTTTTTTTTTTTAGTCAGAATCCCACAAAATATCCTAACAAGGTAAAATCAAGGACTTTATTTCCTTACCTCCATTTATATTTCATATTAACATAATCACTATCATTTAATAATATTTCTCCAGTGATAGATTAAAAAAAACCTCCTTTTTGTGCAGTGTTGCCATATTTGCTCTAACACAAAATCAAAGACTGACAGAATGTATCTACAGGATGAAAAAACACAATGACCTTGTTTATTTTGTATTTAATCAACAGATTAAGTATCTAGAATGAAAGCTACGTGAAATATCAATAATGACTCAGTTGACTTATACCAGTAGAGGATCAGATGACTGTGGGGTCTCCTCCTTGGAGATCTCCAGAAGCAGCCTGGATGTAGGCCTGCCCACCCTACTATGGGTGGCCCTGCTGGAGTAGATATACCCAGAGGGCCCTGGCAGCCTCAGCTATGCTGCGAGTCTGTGATTTGCATTTCCCCGTGTAAATGCTATGTATATCCCTCCAGAAATGCTTATGATTATATTCCGGGGGAATGGCCACAAGTTGTATCAGAAGAGGTTTAGGTTAGACTTAAGGAAGAACTTCTTCTCTCAGAGGGTGGTCAGACACTGGAATGGCCTGCCAAGGGAGGTGGTGGAGTCGCCATCTCTGGCAGTGTTCAAGAGGCATCTGGACGAGGAACTGTGAGATATGGTTTAGTAGCTTGTGGTAGCAGTGGTAATGTAAAGATGATGTTATAGGTCGTTTCCGACCTTGTGATTCTATGATTCCTGCAAAAATTAAAACAATGATAGGTAAAGATTAAGCACCAGAAATGTAATTGAGTACTGTCCAATCTAAGGCCCAGGAAGACTAATTAGTAGGGTGCAAGTATATAGAAATAACAGAAGCCCTGTTATTTGGATATGAGAATTTATTTTTCAGCCTTGGACTGGGGCCCAGGCTGAAAAGCAAGAGTTAATCTAATTCCCTTACAATATAAAAATCAGCGTAATAGAGCTCTGTTGTTCCCATATGAAAGAGGATACAGGCAGAGTTTGTGAACCAGAAAAAAAAAGACTCAAAAGTATATAAAAATTACCATTGTGATCCAGAATACAGAAATTCCATATAAAAGCTGGCTGATGTGACACTGACAATTGTGGGAGTGGGGTCAAAATGAGAAACTCAGAAATGTTGAGTTTCCAAGGCTTACTAAAAGAACCCCTCCAAATAATTATCTTGCCTTGGACAATGATATTACAGAACAGCAAATATTGCGCCCAAATCCAGCTTGCTGAAGCGATTACACAGAACTGCAGGACACTGTTGCCATGGTCTGTTAATAGTTGAAGGATTCATCTCCTAGGATGTCTAAAAACCTCACATAAAAACGATGTCCTAACAACCCATGCCAGTTATTATCTTTGGAAATGTCAGGACAACACTCTCTTGTTATACACACTGTACCAGATAAAACTTTCTAAAAGGCTGTGCGCAGCAACATGCAAAGCAGCAAGATGCTTGCTCAGGAAACCCATCGCGACAGGAGATGGAGCAAGGCAACCCTCTGACCTTTTTTCCAACACTTGAGAGGCTTTGAGACTTAAGACTAAGAATTTTCCTGTAAATCCTGGTAGGAGTTAATCATTTTTTGAGAAGAACAACTGACAAGTCATTGCCAAAATGAAACTTCGCATATAACCCTCCAGTAAGGCATACTTGAGGGGAGGGAAAAGAGGAGAGAAAAGAAAAATTAAACCTTACAGAAAGAAAGACTGCAATAAACCAAGGGTTATTCTTTCCGAAGGAGATTCAAGAACATATTTTGTAATGGCAATAAACACTTCAGTTATGTGCTTACTGTATTTCAGATTAGCAGATATGTTAGCAAGCTGTCGTATAATAGCTTCAGGGGCCAACGAGTTTGCTCAATTCAAGTATCTACTCTGAGACACACAAGAGAATAAAGTAAAATAATTTGAGCCAAGCATTTGTGTAAAATTCTTATTTTGCCAGCACTCTAAATAAAATAAGCAGAAAAATCTCAAATTGCAACTTAAACATGAACAACTATTACTGCTGCCTTGTGGTTTATAGATCTAATTTTCCTGTCCATACATCAGATCTAACCGTGTCTTCTATGACTCCTGAAGAATCTTTTCTTCTACAAAGTTTTAGCCTGCATTAGCTTTTCTTCTTTACATGTATTTGAGGCGCAAAACTGACCTTTCCTTCCTGTGATGTCTTTGAAAGATCTTGCAATCACTTCAGCCTTCTGCTTTTTTTTACATAATGTATTAACATAAATCCACAGTGTGACAGTTGTCCTACAACTGACTCTGAGGATCAGCAAATTCATTGCAGAGTCAAAGGCAGAGATCACACTGATAGCTGTTCCAGAGACAAAAAGGTTGCCTACCATTCTTTCCAAAAGCTCCTCATTTATGCCAATGTCAAATTACTAGGAGATGAAAATTGATTTTGAAGCCAATGTTGTCCTTCTATTTTGCTATTGCAATGTTAGCCTTTCAAAGTCATTTTTACCTAAACAAAATAAACAGCTCCAGTTTCAGGGTTGTACAAAAAAATCTGTTTGAAAAGCGCCTTACGAAGAACGTAGATAATATTTTTAAAATAGTTAAATTACCCATTTCATATGTGAATGTTCTGTAATCATCTTTATAAATCTACAAATTTTATAGCCATAGGAGAACTAATATGCAATTTTGAGACATTTGTGAAAAAGACAGTCTAGCAATAAAATAAAACTTACTAGTATCATACTTAAATTAATGAATAATGAAAAAATAGCCCATATACTATGAAAACATAATTAATGTGAACCATTTACTGCTTTCTTTAGCTGTATCCTAACTCTACAATTAATGAATAATAAAAATATTTTTTCCTTTATTTCCAGGCAATGTTTCCCTGTGGTTAACAAACAGTACAGAACGAAGTTTTAGAAAGCTAGCCTGCGGAAAGCAGCGTGAGTGCTTATTAACCTCAAAAGACTGACTCAGAGGAAACTAAATTCCAAAACTTGACACATCCTACTTCTTCCATCCCAACCAGTTCTGTGGTTTTCACCATGATTTCTCCATTCTTCAGCAAAAACATCAAGCTATTTGGAACCAGATGCAGTTCAGACAGCAAAGGAGATCCCAAAATACAATTTTTGTTAGCCATGGACAGACATCATTGTCCAAGACTGGGCTTACGCAAAGAGGCATGGTTAAATAACAGATGTTATTCCACTGGCAATGCAACGGCTTTGAAGTTTTCTAACTCATCTTAAGAAAACTGTTCCTCAGAAATATGCTGTCATATGCAACAGTGACACAGCTGCTCATAAAACATCCATAACTCCCTCTTATGCTTTTATGCTTGCACCGAAGTCAGTGGGATGTAAGGAGCTCATCCATTTTTCTAGACATTGGACTATACCTCCCAAGGAGCAAGACAATAAGAGGTAATTTGTTGTTTATTTTTCCAGGACACTACAATCAAATTTTTAAACCTGAAAGTTTTTGAGGATTGCTGTTTTCTACAGGTAAAGCATTAAGATCAATTTATTTTCTCTTAAAAAAACAGTATAACTCACATCAACAGAAGAGCAAATTGTCATTTTTAAATGAACACCAGCCTGAAGAAAGGTCTCAGATTGGAAATTACCAAAAAAGCCTTTCAACACAAATATTTCAAGACAACAGTCCTATGGAACCTATAGAACAAATCTGTTCATTAAAATATATAATTCAATATTCTAACATCTGCTCAGCAGCTGCTTCTGAAAATGTCTCAAAAACTTCTCAGAAATGAAATAATTTCATACTTTCATTGATTAACTGGAGAATATATCCAAAACCAGGCAGACAGCTTCCTCTATCTCTATAGTAGGACATACCCCAAAATGACCTTGCACGTGGTTCTTAAATGGCAATGCACGGACAGAGTTTATGACGTTTCTAGAATGCACTGCCATCATTGCTTGAAAACTGTAACATGGCAAAACTAATAAAGGATGCCATGTTTTGAAGTTTAACTCATGAAGCGCTTGGAGAATTTCATTAGATGGTTCATTATGTTAGAAGATTTCCAGCTACATCAGGAGAGGTCCCTTTTTAGACCTAATTCAAAAGCAAAGCAATGCAGGTATTATTAAGTCTGGAAAATCAGCATTCATGAAGTCATTCATAAAATCTGTGGTATGATCAGAAATTGTCTGTTAATCCTAGCAGTGACTGCCTTCTTTACAGTAAACATGCACCACATCCTCCCATGGCATCCAAGCCATGCCGTTAGCCACAGACATATGATGTACATTATTATCTGCGGCAAAAATCTGTTTTCAATCACAGCTTCTTGCTCCAGTTTATCAGCAAACCTCTGTCACACAATGCACAGTAACATCAGTAGTTTTGTTTTAATCATTTTTTTAGTCTTGTCTTTGGTAACTTCTGTGCTCCAATTTTCTAAGCGCTGGAATTTAAAAAGCTCCTCAAACGTTCAAAGCTATAAAACAATGAAATCAGTGTGCAGAAACAAATCTGTGTGATTGTGAAATTTCAAGTAATCATCATCTAAAAGCCACACTTCTATGCTATCTGGTTATATTAATTACCATTATCATTTTAAATAATATTTAAAAGAACTAGGAAAGGGAGACTACTATTATCCTGCACTAGTTTAAAGTAAGCCATGTATCCAATCCATTCCTGTAACAATCTGTCAGTTCACCCAGGCAAACTGTGTTCACTGTCCTCTTTACCGCTATTTCAGTTAGGTCTGGCAGAAACAGACTGTTGCTTTGCCACTTATTTTTCTGTCAACAAAATCTGTGTTGACTGAAGCAAAGATTTCTGATCGCAAATCAGCCAAGTGATTAAAGCTGTTCCCTTCACATTAATAAGAAACCCTTACTTGACCTAAATTAAAGTCAGTACTCATGCACCAGCCAGGGAGTCTGTACACATTTCACATAAAAAGATGCAGCACAAGTTTAAAGCAACCCAGTGGCTAGTGGGCAGATTTGAAAAGGGGAAACAAAGCTAGAAATGGATCTGGTGTCTGCCTTTGGTTCTGGGAGCACGTCCTCCCTTTTCTGCTTTAACCCAGAGAGAAGTGAAGGAGAGCAGAAGGAAGTCAACTCAGCCCGATAGTGACCATCCATCCAGCTGCTCTTCTGAGAGCAGATGACAAGTCCTTTTACCATTA
Organism: Chrysolophus pictus; assembly: GCA_037305975.1. NCBI lineage: Eukaryota > Metazoa > Chordata > Aves > Galliformes > Phasianidae > Chrysolophus > Chrysolophus pictus. The sequence goes on along the minus strand of CM074577.1, from coordinate 30,364,605 downwards.
CATGTGCTAAACATTAAACAAGTGATTCTTTCTGAAATACATTCTTCTTTTGAGTTTAATCACATTTTACTCATTCCCACTGTCCTTTTCCGTTTTACAAAGATTGCTTCCCTCAGCTTTTCCGAAGGCAATGCTTTTGGAAGCAGCACAAGACAACCTGGATTCTGTATCTCTTGGCCTGCTGTGCTCTTGCAGTAATTCTGAACAAAGTCCTGAGTCAACATAATTCAGAACTTAGGTTCCTTTGCAAATCACCAGGAGCAAAAAGTTTTGCAAATTTGCAAAGTATTAGAAGGGCATGTGCCACAGTCAAGGTCTGTTGCTTTCCTATCCTCAAGCAGCAGCTACAAATCACAAAACTCTGAGGACAGCGTGGGATGCTTTTCCAAGGGCACCAATCTCACACCACCACCAGAGAGCAAACAGAATTTGGCACTGCTTTCTAAATGAGGGCAAACTGGATTTTTCCATCCTGCTACTCAATATTATAGAGCTGGTAAGCAAACATTCTAATTGATATATCTGATTGTCTCCATCCTTCAAATAACCTCTGTTGACCTATGTCTCTAGGCTATATACTGCTAACGCAGTGACTCTGCAGAGCTCTACATTAAATCTGTTCTATATTCTTCTGCAAACTGAAGAAAAGACTTCCACCTGGACTTCAGGCAATAACATGTGAAGTATTTTAGTCAACAGCCTTTCACAGCACACCCTCTTTTCTCTTTCAGAAAAAGTTCCTTAAATTTGAAATAGTACACCTCTTCTTTAAATCCTGGAAAGCATTCAGTTTCCCTTTTCCATCACAGTTCATTTATCTTGCAAGAAGTTTCTAAGTGCTTGCTATAGGGAGAAAAAAATGCATGGAGAGAGAAAAATTTAATTGTGGTTGATATTAGCCTCTGGACCCCACTTTCTGCACACTCTGCAGCAGAGAGAAGCATGCGTTCTGAGCCTTACAGGAGCCAGCAGTTCACTGCAAAACAGTTTGGCCACTCTTCCAATTGAGTTTCACACCTAGACTTATGCAAGCATAAACAAAAGCACCACAAGATTACACTGCCATCCTGCTCAGGATTTAACAGATGTTCTTCCAAAATTCTATTTGGAATTTTACGTCAGTCTTCAGAAACTTTTCAAACCCTTGCAACGAAGAACACAAAACCTTGTAATAAATGTGTCCAAATGAAGAAAATTAATGTAACTGAGGCTTGAGCAACACTAATATATCTTGAATATGACAGATTAGCACTAGGACTAGAGAACAATTTATCAGATTTTTGTTGATTTTGGCAGAGCACTGTAATTGCATGTACGATACCCATCAAGGTGGACATAGCATCAAATCTGGAAAGGACAAATTCTTAATGCTGTAAGGAAATGAAATAACAGCTATCAGCTGGAAGTTGAACAAACACTGTGCAACTAAAGCCTGGGTTCATCCTTGTTCAGGATCTGAAATACTAAACACCAGAGAATGCATGCCTAGTTCCTTCAGGACTCCTTACAAATCAGCCATTTGCAAGGGGACACCAGACACATACATTATTTTTCTTCAATCTACTCCAAACTTGCTCCTTAATTGAATTAAACCTTTGAAAACAGAATTTAAATTTGAAAATCATTATCATTTACTTATGTGACCATAACAGAATGCCTGCAACATATCATTTGTTAGAGTAAAACATATACTACAGGGTTACATTACAGTGCAATGTTTCTACAATAACTAACGTTTACTATATTAGGACAAAGGATAAAAAATATGGAAGTTAACACAGATACAGATTATTTTTCTTCAAAATATTCTCATAACATAGCATCAGCTACCAGCACTGCCAGACAACATTACTCAACTGTTCCCCATGAACCCACACCATTTTTCATGCATTTTATATTCTGTTGAGTTGCTCTCCCCTAAACTCATAGTGACCAAATACAAAGATTTGCACACAAATCTTGTTTAGCAGATTGTTAATAAGATATAACCTTTACACAGAAAAGCGGTTTGGTTATTGGTTATCTGTAGCAAGATTTATTCAAGGTTTTTTTTCTTCTTTTAGCAGCAACCTCATGTTGCATCAGCAAGACAGTCTTACCACCCCGTGAATCATAATTCACTCATCACTACATACAGGCAATCTAACAGTTATCTCATTAGTCAGTACTGGTTCCTCAGTCTAATTTATTACTTGTTCTGTCTGAAAAATTTAGACATTGGTTAGAACAAGGAATTAGTATAGGGATTTTTCACAGATGCACACATGTTTAATAAGGCCAAGTGACATAAAGACTATGGACTGGATCCAGTTAATTAGGGTCAACGTGCCAACTTCTGCATTTTCATGCAAACTCTCAGCACAAGTATTTGCTGGATAAAGAGGGTCGGTAACACCTTAAAACACACCAGTTTTCAGAAAATCAAGGATAATTCTGAGGCCAAAGTCTTTTCTGTAGCCTGATCTGTGAAAGGAGTTGGATGCTTTTCATGCTGCAGGCCCTGGCTAATACTCTCTTTACAAGAATAGCTATCACTGACAAAGGGTGAAGTAAGAGCGATGGAACTCCTGTTGGTTTCTACAAATATCAGAGGAAACTGAGGTGCAGTTTGCAGTTCTGAATATACTATTTGGCCCGTGTTTTCCCTTATGCTTTGCATGTTGGCACAAGGACAAGGCTGTATGCCTGAGGCTGCAAATCCTCCTCTTCTGTGCAGGACAAAGTGAAGATGACCAAAATGTGAGCACTTCACAGCACACTGTGATCAGCTGTGCTCTTCCTTAACCTCTGTTTTAAGATCAAATGGCTTTCATTTGTTCATTTGCTTGTTTTATTTTATCAGGACAGCATAGACAAATTTGCCAGGACTCTGAAGCCTACTACAAAAAGAGCTTGGAAGATGAACGAATAGTAACAACATGAATAAGTAGTCTTACAGTACAGTTTTAGAGATTAATTTTTGTTACAAGGCCTTGGCAGGCACAAATGCCTTAAATGAAGCGAATTCAGAATTACTGCAGGATCAATCTTCAGGAGAAACTCCTTTTTCCAGAGGGCAGAATAAAGAAAAAAATCATGCAATACAAGACCCTATTTTGTTAAGATGAGATAGGGTGTACTTCCAGCTTTGCAAAAACAAACCTTTTTTTCCTGAATTTGGACTTGGGACAGGCTAGAAGTGTCTTCATTCAATTCCAAATAATCTGAAGTTGATTTTATCTCATAATGAGAGAAAATTACTTTCATGAGATTTTACCTTTCAGTAGATAAACTCAGTGATAATGGCAATTTGAAAAAAAAAAACTTCATAAAAGCGTGTCACAAGATACATTATACAGTATATTATAGTACAGTTCTGAAACTCCTATCCTTTAGAAGAAGATATTTCTTACCATCATACTTAAGATTTTAAGCGAGAACAGTCAAAATATTTGTTAAAAGACATAAGAAATAACTGTTATGAGGAAAAGGTTGAAGTTCTTCTCTAACAAAACTACTAAAACCCACACACACAAAAAAAAGAAACAGAGCATGTGTGGTTCAGCACCCAGTTCAGACTCACACAGCTCCCACCGATCTGGGCAGGGATTGCATGTGAGCAGCTGAGCACAAAACTGGGTCCAGGAAAAGCCACTAGGCAAGCGTGGAGCTGAACAGAAACAAGATTAATAGCTTCTAAAAAACATGCACTAAGCTAGAGAACAGTTTGTCGGTTCCAGACAAGATAAGCAGCCATTCCTTTTTGGTTACAACCAAAGTATAGTCTGAGATTTCAATCTAGCATATAGCTACAAAAGAGCCATATAAGGCAACAGAACAGAACAAAAAAGACTCCACAAAATACATTTCTAAACATCTCATAAACGAAAGACTATTTAAAAAAAATAGACTACTCCACACTTCAAGAGGTTCTCATCAAGATATTACACATAAATAAAACTAGATTTTGACAACTTCATTTTAATTCTGCAATTCCAACACTGGAATTGCACACAAATCCATGGTATCTTGAGAGAGAAGAAATGCAGACTGAATTCCCTCTGATACTCCACTTTGGCTTCTATAGATAATTAAATATTCTTTTGTTCATTTCATTGCTGTTGCCTTACTTGATTTTGTTTCCTCAAGATGCTGAAGTTCTGACTTACAAGAAATAATAATAACCTTGAAAGGAAAGTAGCAAGTATTAAAATGCTTCTGCATAGGGAAGGACAATATCCCTATGCACTCTAAAATGAGACACAGCAAAGGAAACATTTTACCAATGTCTGCTGAGATTCACTGCTCCTCAGTCTGGATAGAGCAGATTCACGCGATTACATTTCTTTATAAATCTTAAGCAAGAATAGCAATTCTCTCTTCACCATTTTTTCTTGTCTGGAGAAATGTTTATCTAAATTCCTTCCATCACTTGGATAATAATATATAACCCAAAACAAAAAATTCCACAGAGCACGCGTGTAAAAAGATCATCATAAAAGCAACTTGGAAAAACTTCAACATAAAGCTCAACTAAAAACACAAACCATTGTTGAGAACACTAAAGTAAGAGACAGAAATAGGCAACTGTCATTTCCACTCTAGTTTCGAGGAGAAGCAGAGATTTTTCTTACAACAGCCTTTAACTCAACTTTCACTCAGCCTTCAGAAGACGACGTGTGAATGCACTCAATAAATGTGATTTCAGTGACTATTTTGTTTTTTAAAATACCTGCTGCAACTTGAATCTGGGGTATGTATTTATCCCGAAGCAGTAAGGGAGGGCACATTAATGCTTCATACAATGTAAGGAATGCTACTGTCTGCATAGTTTACATGTGAATGGAGACAACAGTTCCTACTCAGAAAACAAAGACTGCAGAGCTCATGCCTTGATACATATATAAATGTTTGACCTTGAGACATGCTAGAACCTAATTAAGTATTAGTGCAGTCAACCATGGACAGATTTTCAAGTGCTTAGCATCCGGTCAGCATCAGTCTTTCAGCTCAGCTCTGCTTAGCTCCTTTGAGAAGTGGTCCATCTAGCCAAGGCCTGCAGCAGCACTGCAAACCCAGCTCTGAGACAGCCTCTCAGTGATAACTGAATTATTAGTCTAAAAAATGCCTACATCAGTATCATTTTATTACAATCTTAATTTCAAAAATACTCTGTGTGCCTACTATAGACAGCACATCTAATTTAAAATATATAGAGATATATACATTTCTCAAAAACAAAAAGAAAATCCTGCCAGAGAATTTCTCTCTGGCCTTATAAGAACCTATAGAACTCTCAATCCCCACTTTGTTTTAGATGTCACTCACTGATGTTTCCTAAAAACCACCAGTATTTAGGTCTTTAAACATTAATGGATAATTGTCACTTCTGACCACAGCAGGCCACAGGCTTCAGCCTGTGCATTTCCCTTCATTTATACGGAAGGGCTGTTGGGTAAGGCTATATAGAAATAAATATTCCTTTACCTTCCACAGATAGTAAAAACCTTCGCTATGCACAGAAGTTATTTTCTAGATCTTTTCCTACTTTATTCTGCTTATGTTGTAAATAAGGAGATTTTGCATACTTGTTTTCATACCTACTGTGGCATATTTTTGCCACTTATCCAAAGTCATCAAAAGAATCTACAATTTTTGGAAGAACATACTAAACTGAACAGCACCAATGGGGATTTGGGATTATTTGGAACTTGAATATGCTGAAGTAAAATCTGCCTGGACTTCTTACTGTCATCACTTCCTTGTCTCAATGCTTCTCTTAGAATCACTCAACTCTGCTTCAGAAGGGTTTGGCAACTGTGCACCATATTGTATTTGGCACATCCAATTCAATGTTTGGGTATGTGGTATGTCTCCACCAGCAAAATGTGTAAGCTACAGCTCCTTGGGCAGCACTTACCAGCAGATGGGCAAGGTCTTCTAGTTGCCATCTGATGGCCTGCTGTCCCCAGCCCGTCCAGGAGCCTACATCCTCAGTCTCAGGGCTGGTATATGGCCACCAGCTGGGCTCACTGCCAGCACTGCTAGGTCCGATGGCAGCCCAGGATGTTCAGCCCTTCGCCAGCTCCCCACAGTACCACCAGCTACTAATGGGGCCCAAATGCACAACACCAACTGCACTCAAGCAGAAGAAATTTCTCACAACAGAGCAGAGCAGATCTCACAGAGAGAATTCAGCCACGCAATGCACAGGCCACGCAGGGGAGGACAGATGTTTTATTAACTGCTAGATGGCCACAAAAGGATAATACAAATGTTTTTCATCAGGGATTCACTCAGACATTAAAATCAAAGGATACAGAGCTTGTCTGGTTCTAGAAACCACCTCTTAACCTTTTATTTGTGCTCATTCTCATATACTTCAAATTGGCACTGTCCTTCTTGCACTTTTGAGTCAAGAAAGATTTATCAAACTGCCAAGTGAAGGATTCAGGCCCTGAACATGAGACCACCATGCAGAGACTCATTCTCAAGGAAGGATAAGGGATTACACGCACAAAGAAGGCTGAAGGAGATCACAGCACTGCATAAAACTCCACAATCTACCATACATCCAGTGAGCTTCGTGCACATGTGTAATCCTACTTGGTGTTCAAAATTAAGTGCCCATATAAATTTATTTCAGATTCACAGATCAAATACTTACTATATGAAAGGGAGAACAATTTCTACTATCTGAAGTTTGCAAAAGCACATGCTAGCAACATAGAAAGATTAACAAGCTTTTTTAAAACATCAGACCTTCTTTCTTGCATAGTTATCTTGCTGAGATTAACCATCCTCCATTTCTCTCTTTTTGCATATTAGTTACTTTTTCATGAAAAAATAAAATAAAATTAACCTTTATTGGACATTTCATACCTGTCCAGTTTGAAAAAGGTGAGACAGCAGCCATTCGTTCTCACAAAAAAGAAAAACGCTTATACGAAAAAAGGAAACAGCTGCAGGATCTATTATGCCCCATCAATAGTTGATATCCCACTCCAAAAGAAGTTATACAGTCATTACATATCGTGGCAAGAAAAGTTACAGAACAGAAAGATCAATTCTGGTTGCGTAAATTACGGCCTCTAGGTGTTCCACCTGGCATCAAATGATAGAACAATATTTCACTGCTCCCAGTAACATCTGCTGTACTATTCAGACTTCACAGAAATGTGCTTTACTTTAAGGAACACATTTTCTAAACTCCAATATTTGTAAGACTCAACTACCCACTAACCTATACACTACTGTCAGAAATATCTGACAGAAACAGTGACAACGGCTTCAATTTACAACATCCTTCACTGTAATCAAAAGTTTTCTTCTGTTCTGTATTAAGTAAAAGAATATCATATATGTTATAAAGCTGGAGATCAAATGAGGAAAATCTAGGACACAGATGTATGAATAAAACCTTAGTGTTAAGGCACTAAGCCAAAAGGTAACAATTGCCAGGCACAGGACTGGAATTGGACTAGACTAAAAAAATCAAATGAAAATTAAAATTGCAGAACAAGAACCCATTTGCCACTGTCTGGAGAAACACAAATAAAAATCAAATTAATAACTGAAAATGCATGACTAAGATTTTTACAATTCTTGATTACAGATGGATGACACATTATTCCCCGTGTCACTGGGTCATTTTTGTTCTTTGTTTCATCTCAGTTTTAAATGGAAGGCAAGAGAAGTTACATTCTCAAGCCACGTCACTTTTCTCAACACTTTGAGAGCTATTCCACTGCCATTCATTCTCACCAACATCAAGACTTGTAGCTGATATGAACCAGAGCCAGATGATATTTTCTTTAAGGAGAAAGACGTGAGCTTCTCAGGGGAAGCCTCACGTTAGCAACAGGATTGTAATCCAAAGTACTCTAACAGAATTAAGCGTCCTACAACAAAATATGTTTTAAGAAAGAATACTTAGATATCAGTCTATTCTATTTTAAAATGTTTTAAAATGGGGGAAAAAATGTTATCTTGCAAGAAACAGTATTTTCTCTACAGTCTCACATTGTCTTACTTTCAGTTTCCCTACTTCCCAACCGATAAAATATGGGAACAATTTATAGACTGCACTGTCGGTCTGGCCCTACATATATAGCCCATCCACAGATAGTTGTACATATCATTTGCTTAGCCACTGAGTGAAAACGCTCTCCTGCAAACTTGAAGAAAGGACAGAGGGAGAGATGGAGAGAAAAAGTTGAAAAAAATGATCCAACTCATTTTCAATAAATGCCTTTCCCAGTTTTGAAAGACATCCATACAATTTTTTTTTTCTTTTTCCCCTAGTTGTATATAATATTTAGCAGGGAAGAACATGCTGTTACATATTTCCATGTTTCAAATCTCTAGAGAAAGTTGAATAGAGACACTATACACCAATACTACTTTATTTTCACTACACCTCAGTTCACTTCACAAACAGAACCAGCCCTCAAATAATCAATGATTTCTGCTCATCGTAGGCATTTCAAAAATCTCTCTCTGAGGATGGAACCAGACACAAACTCTGCTAATGCCTCCAGGTCACATTCATTCATGTATACAAGGACAGCCAAAATGTTTAGCCAGGCCTCAACATGCACATGCATCCCTGAGAACAGACATGCACGGGACTCCATTAAAATCCATTCAGGTCATTAGAGTACTGCTTAGAGGACATGGATCCTTGAAGCAGGACCCCTCCTATCAACCACTGACAGAGATGAGATACACAAAACTCAGCAGCCTTCCAAATGCAAACAAAATATGCACAAAGCTAGCACTGGTTGGTGATTCTTACCCAGTTTTCAGTGGGCAGTGCAGCCACAGAAGGCAGAGCACCACCAGCACTATTTCCAGTGCTGATGGCCACTTCCAGCCATCTCTGTCTTCAGCTGCTGGGGGACAACTGCCACATTTACATTTAGCTGAACATGCTTGTTCTGGGTTAATTTTCAAAGACATCAGTTCCCTCATCCACTTATCACATGAAGGAGTCCTGGAAATTGGAAAGGGAAATGCTACAGTGATCATGGGCATTTTTCATTTTCTGTCTATCCCAGCTATACAGAAAATGCATTATAATGACGGCTGTACTTGCAGTTTAAACAGAGCCAAGCACATCAAATTTTAACTTCTCTCAGTGAGTCGAGGCCACACTCAGCTTAGATATGTTAGCAATTCTATTCAGGTTACCAAATATAGTTACGGACAAACATTGAAAAGAAAGACATTTAGATAGTACAAAACAGTTTTAAAAAATAAAAATATAACAAAATTGCTTAGCTGTTGATACAGCACTTAAGAAACAGAAGAGAATGCAGGGTGGGAAAGGCCAGGACTGCCCACAGTGGGAATGCAATGGGCTGTCTTGGGAGCTTCTCTGAGGAAACCATGCTGAAACGATAAACCTCCAACACAGCAAGCAGAATCACTATTCACATCTCTGCTGCAGTGCAGAGCCAAAGGACCAAATTAATTCCTTCTGTAACCCCAGTGACTTCAAAGGAGTTCACCCAGAGATGAAGTTGGCTTCAGGAATTTCAAAATGGACCCTGACCAATTCCCCCTAAGTAGGCTTCTTGTGTTACAAAACTGTCTTGGCTTTGTAATGTTATTATATCCTTTATCAGTTTTTCTTCATACAGAATGACTAAGGAACTCCAAACCAGTAGCAGCACCTGATTAATATCAACCACTCTTCAAAGCATTTGTCTTAACACCAGGGGTTGTTGTTTTTTCAAGCCGGTGGGTCTCAGCGCTGATGACTTCATTGTGTGGTCTGTCTGGTCAAATTTGCTGCTGAAATCCAGCCTTTAGCAGCTGAAGGGTAATATTTTAAGTTAGTCATGAACAGGATTTGAATGTTAAACTTGACCTTTCCACCTTTTCCAGTGTGTGTATTTCTGTGCTTCCTTTGCAGCCTCTGTATGCCCATCTGCAGTTCTCTTCTACCAGCTGCCAGAGAGACAAGATTAATGTTGCCTTGTCATATATCAATAGCCACCAGAGAAGCATAAACAGCTAAAAAGCTGTAATTACTTCTTATTATCTTTATATAAAATGGGATTTATGGTAATTGACCGCATTTCCAGCAGCCAAAAGATGTATAAGATGTGATTATACAATCTAACTGCCTCTCTCTGCTTCAACTGTCATTATAGTTTGAGGTGGCTTGGATTAAGCACTCAATTTTCACACGTCTCTTCTCTAAATGTTCAAAATTGTGTTTCAGCCAAAGAACTACTTTTAGCCAAAAGTATCAGTTTAATGCTCATAGATACATGTAGCACTAAGTAATGCTACAGTTTAACTAGAATGAAGGACGGTACTTCTCAGCATGAGTGTGGGCATCACTGTTGGTCTCAGCAGCATCTACACAGCCCTTATAAATATGGTCTGCATGATTTTTTTTTTTCAAGACCTGAAGCAAACAGTTAATCCCAAAACTTTTGTCTTTACTTCCAAAAAGTACTTTCCTGTGATAGTACGAGTGGCTGAAAGAGTTGTTTGAACCTGCTTTTTCTTCCATAGTGCTTCTTTCATTGCAATTTTTCTATGCCTCTCACAGGATATTCTGTCTTTCATCAAATGCAGACAGACTTTCAGACTGTGTTGCTAAAACTTGATTTAACCATGTTACAGGAGAAGTAAGGATCTATAAAAAATGTTAGGAAGGTAATATACCTTGTTAAGAACATTTGTTCCTGGCATAATTTCAATTTTTATCATACATTTTAACTACTCTCTTTGTACAAACTCATTCAAATTCATATAAATACACACTCTTACTGTAAAAAATGACCGACTACCAGCAGAACAAATCATTTAACAGGCAGTAAAAGGCATATAAAATATTCTGGTCTTATACTCCAAGTATATGCAAGTAGGCAGCTTGTATGGCAAAGGATTGATTTTCTATCTCATTAATGAACTCATTACCCCAGGCTCGATGCTTTCATTAAGTACATCTGCCTCCATTAAGAATAAGTGATGAATGTTTTAGACATGATTTTGCTCATCATTTCAGAATTATATCAAAATCAGTACTGGAAGGCAAAGGCTGGAACTGAGGAGGACAGAAATTGCTATATTAAATCAGACTGGAGGTACTATCACTTGACAGCTGCAAAACCCAGCTGCTCAAGAGCAGGCTGCAAGACCTCCCTCACAGACAGATGTGGGATAATCAGATAGCATCCTAATATGCATCTTGATCTCTCACAGATAAGAGACTGGATTAAGACAGATAATTGTTAAGTATCTCTTCACGAACAATAACCAGACAGAGATTTACCAGGAAGGGAGGAGGATTCAGGGGGGAAGAGGAAGCTTTTAATCCTTTCTCTTGGACATTAGCATGTGTACAAAAGCTTAGCAGAAGAAGCCTCAAAGGCCTTTGCCTACTAAATAGGAAGAAAGGATAGACATTTTCTTTCCTCTCCCCTTCAAATCAGGTTTGGAAATGGAAGAGAGATCATCCTATGAAGACAAGAATGTCTGGAAACTCACTACAGAATGATGAGAGGGTAAGGATCTAGGTGTTCCATGAGTTGGCCACGAGCCAGTGGAGTGCCTCTTTAGCCAAGAAAGCCAATGGTATTCTGGGATGCATTAAAAAGAGCACGGCCAGTAGATCAAGGGAGATGATTCTGCCCCTCTACTCTGCCCTGGTGAGAACACATTCAAAATATGGTGTCCAGTTCTGTACTGCCCAGTTCAAAAAAAAAAAAATAAACAGCCAGGAATCTTTTAGAAAGAGTCCAGCAGAGGGCCACAAAGATGACAAAGGGCCTGGAACATCTCCCTTCTGAGAAAAGGCTGAGTAATCTGGGTCTGTTCAGCCTAGGGAAAAGAAGACTGAAGGGAGACCTGATTTATGTTTGTAAATATCTAAAGGGAGGTGGGAGACAAACAGATGAGGCCAAGCTCCTCTTGATGGTGCACAGCAATAGGACAAGGAGTAATGGCCTAAAATTTGAACACAGGAAGTTCCATATAAACACATGGAAGAACTTCTTCACAGTAAGAGTGATGGAGCACTGAAACAGGTTGCCCAGACAGGGCAAACAGGTTGAGGACTCTCCTATTGAGATATTCATTACTTGTCTGGATGCTTACACACAACCTATTATAGAAAACCCGCTTTAGCAGGCTGAAGTCTCCTCCAACCCCTGCAATTCTGTGATATCTTACTCAAAAATATCCCTTGTAAGACCTACTTCTCTTGTCCCCACATGCCCTGAAATACTGAAGGATAATGAAAGATAGCTTTAGCAATGGGTTTAGAATACCTTCTTCTCTTCCTGTTTCACTAAATCCATTATTTGAAATCATTGCCTAAATTACAGATGTGCATTAAATAAAAATTAACTGTAATTCTCACACACCTACCAAGTAAAAAAAAAAAAAAAACCACACATACCTCATTTCATGACTTAAGCTAATCATTTATCTCTTGCTGTAGTGCTGTTATCAACTATCTAAATGACACAGAATTACCACCATCAGTGTCCAAGAACTGATATATTATCCCTATCTGGAGTCATTATTTGGTTTCACATGTAGAGTTTCAGTCAGTATCTGGGGTCTATGCCAACATGCACTCAACATCAAATAAAAGGGCAGTCACGTTATAAACAGACCCTTATCACTCTTGTGATAAATACCAGTAAATCCCTAAAAGGTTTGTGGTTGTGGCTTTTCTTTAGGACTTTTAGCAAAAGTATCTTTACAAAATAAAGAAGTCTTTCCAGTGTTCAAAGATTCTTCAATAAAGCTGTAGTTAGTCTTTCCTATTATGTATCTAATGATTTCTTGAGATTCCTTCCAAGCACTGCAAGTCTGCTATTCTGAGTGCGCAATCATTCCTGTTCTTGTTATACAGAATTTTTAATGATTCATTTCTAAACCTTGAAATGCCTTAGAAATTTTCCTCCTTAGGTCCCAAATGAAAGTAATAACAACATTTATCATAATACTGTGAAATAAGCAGGAATTCATGTAATATGCAAGCCAAGATGCCTCTAAATTCTCCAATTTCAATCACTTGGCCTTCTGAACTTCATAAAATGGAGCTACTAATAACATTTCTTCTCTTATGTTTTATTTTTCACCATCATCCATTTTAAGAAGCTGGAGGGACAAAGTCAAGTTTGGTTTCACTGAAGAAAATTTGACAGCTGTAACTCTATCTCCAAAGTCACAGGAAGTTCAAAGAATAGGGGATTAATCACAGGCACTTTTGTTGTTAAGTTGGCTTGTTAGTGTTTACCCCCCATTTCCAGACACACAAGAATAGATTAAAAAGAAATTATCCCTTAATCTTTTCTCACAAATCAGAAAGTTAACTATAAGACCTTTCTCAGACCAGTTAAGGAAATAGGACTGTAACTGGACAATGAAATCTGAGTATAACAGATATAAGATCTATCTGTGAAAAAACTGCAGCTCTATAAATCTAGAGCTCTACTCATCTGAATTTCAACTTCCTAGCCAATTTATATGGAGGTATAGAATAGTATTCATACAATACAGATGAACTCAAACCTGTCCCACAGTTCCTCCAGTCTGGCATCAAGCAACAGCCAACCAAGTCATTCCCACACATAGAGATATTTTATTCAGGCTAGTAAATCAGCAGATGATACAAATGAGCTCAAAATAATCACCTGCATTTAAGTTCTGTTTAATAGATTTTGGTAAAACTACATGGCCAAATTTAATATTGCAAGAAGACAAACATTTTTAATGAAATATTTAAGTTACTCTGACACTCTTCTTTAGAAACCCCTTCTTTTGACTTCAGTCTAATCTACAGTATAAATTATGATCTTGGCATTTCACCCAAAACTATCCAGCCTGAAAATAAAGTTGAATAGGAAAAGCACCAGTTCAATTTTTAAGGGAAGTGGAAAGATGCAGTGTTTACATCTATATGGGTGGCCCTGAATGAGCTGCCTGCACGGGCTAACCTACCCTCAGGATGAATTCTGAGTTAGTCTGACACTTCATGCACTCAGTACAAAAGTTGCAAAAATTGGCATAAGTTGCAAAAGAAAGCAAAAATATTCAGTAAAAAGGAGTATAGCATCATCAAATGTCTCCTTTCTCTAGTGTTTAGTTTTGTTGTGTTGTTTTTTCAGAAAGGTCAGAGCATTATCCTCTGTCAACTTTCTGAAGTAGCAAAAGACTTCCACAATGCAAAATACACTAGTGTTCTAAAACAGGCAAATATCCATTTTGAAGTCCCTAGTCTTAGTAAGATAAATTGAACATTATCCAAGCTCTGAGAATTCCATACAGTTAAGACTTGGAGACACACTTTTAACAGTAGTAAGGAAATACTTTTACTGAACTCCAGGAGCTAAATCATTCAAGTAACATATGTCAAGAGACCACAGAGGTAGGGGTGGGCGTTCATGTTATAAATAATGATGACATCACTCACTGAAGTGATGCATTCTTCCATTACATGTAACAGTTCCACAAATCTGACAAATCCAGAAGGGCTGCTACTGAAGAAGCATCATTTACATTACAGCTTTACCTAAGAGGAATTGCTCCATGACCAATTGAGGTGTTCCTGTGCATACGTATATGGGATTATGTAGTGTGTGTTCTACACATGTAAATACACACATGCACACACATTTTTCTAGAAATAAACTACATACATTTCAAAGTAAAGCTAAATGTGATTTGGGTGTTTTTCTCTGTGCTTTTTTCTTTGTTGTTGTTTCGAAAAGGAGGTTCATTACTCCATATTGATTTTTCAAAGAGATAGCAGCATATTAGATCTAGTCTCATCTGAAACAACCAGGAATGAGAATCATAGAATGACTTGGGTTGGAAGGGACTTCAAGGATCATCAAGTTCCAACCTCCCAGCCACAGGCAGGGCCACCAACCTCCAGATCTGGTACTAGTTTAGGCTGCCCAGGGCCCCATCCAACCTGGCATTGAACACCTCCAGGGATGGAGCATCCACAGCCTCTCTGGGCAGCCTGTGCCAGTGCCTCATCACTCTCTCTGTAAAGAAATTTCCTCTAAGATTCAATCCAAACCTTCTCTCCTTGAGCTTAAAACTATTCCCCCTTGTCTTATCACCATCTACCTGAGTACGAAGTTGATTCCCCTTTTTATAATCCTCTTTTAAATACTGTAAGGTTGCAATGAGGTCTCCTTACAGTCTTCTGTTCTCCAGGCTGAACAAGCCCAGCTCCCTCAGCCTTTGTAGGGGAGGTGCTACAGAAACCTTACGACAAATCAGAAATAAAATCTGCTATTCCAGTGAACACTTTCCTAAGACAAAAAGTAGTCTTCAAAAACCCCAAATTATAAACACTGAAGAAAACTATGCATACAAAATGACATTCTTTACTATGACAAACTCTCCTGTCTTTCCAGCTCAAGTTTTTTTTTAAAGTGAATGATCTTTCTACTGTAATGTGCCACATATTTTACATTTTTTTTCTTTTTAACTATAAGACCCAAGATGACTCAAGCAGTAGAATACAGGTGCCCTAGTAGTGTACATATCTACAAAATTTGTGAAAAGGAATGATTTGATATCAACTTGTCAGCTTCTAACAAAGGACAAACAAATCTGGAATTTCTAGGAACTCTATGACTTAGTCAAACATGGAACACATGTCCAGATGTGGAGTCCTGAGTACAGATGAAACATCTGTTGAATGTTTTCACAGAAGGGCCACAAAAATGATCCATGGAATGGAACACCTCTCCTTCAAGGACAGGCTGAGAGAGTTGGGGCTGTTCAGCCTGGAGAAGGCTGCAAGGTGACCTGATAGCAGCCTTTCAGTAACTAAAAGGGAGCTACAGGAAAGAGGAAACAGTCTCTTTTTAGCAGGGTCTGCAGTGATAGGACAAGGGGAAATGGCTTCAAGCTCAAAGAGGGTAGATTTACATTAGATATATGGAAAAAAATCTTTTAAAAGTGAGAGTCTTGAGGCATTGGAATGGGTTGCCTGGAGATGTGGTTGATTTCCCATCCCTGGAGACTTTCAAGGTGAGGCTGAATCAGGCCCTAGGCAACCTCATCTAGCTGTGGTGTCTCTGCTCACTGCAGGAAAGTTGGACAAGATGACCTTTGAAGGTCCCTTCCAACTCTAAGGATTCTACAATTCTATAAAAATGTACCTAAATATTTGAAATATTGTTCAAATAAGTCCTTATTTTTCTAAGTCTTGAAATATATACTATTTTGACATTATTTCCATTATTTTCACTCTAAAAAATTAATTCTTTCCACTCAGTAAAATTAATTACAGTCCAAAGAGATAACCGATGCCACTTTTCTTTCTCACTCCAACTTGTAGATCTATGCAGTTTCAGAGCACATTTTTAAGATAAAACATAATTAATGGTAATTCTTCAAAAGCATTATGTAGATACTGGCTCTTGTCTGAGCTCCACCTTATTTCTCTAACCAATTACTGACAAAATCTTTTTTTCCTTATAATAGAACTAGTACATAAAAAGCTTTGATCATTTTAGGCCTAGGGTAGTAAGCATGATTCAGTTTTTTATAGAGCTTGTGACTACACACATGTATCAATACTTAGATAATTATCCAGGCTGTAAGTAATTACATTTTCTGTCCTTTAGGGACATTTCTGGAGTGATCAATTTTAGTTATTACTAAGTAGTAGTACACTTATTATCGGTAATAAAATAACACACTCAAATACAGACATTAGCTTATAATATGTAATTTTGTCTTTTACAATTATTTCTGTGAGAAGTCTCCCCTACCATGTCTAACTTCAATCTGTGTTCCCCTCCTGATACCTACCACTATTTCTCAAACACTGTACTTTATTTACATGCTTCTTTCTGCATGGAAGAATATCCCACAGCACAAAATGGTTCTCTTTTCCAATTCCACAGTTGATAGCACCTCCGTTGAGGTTCAGAGAAGCTGAATTTCCTGCACTTGAATCTCAAAGAACCATCAAACACAGATTCTAAATCAGTTGTTCTGGCAGCTGTTTCTGTAACTGATTTCGTAACTACAAAGCATCACTGGTCTCTCCTCCATGGATGGGTTCTCCTGCTTGGCAGAACTCACTTTTATTTATCTAACTGAGCTATTTACATGGTACTAAGGGCTTAATTCATGGAATAAAATTTATGACACACAGAATAATATCCATAATTTTTAAGTGTGCAAGTAAAGGGAAAAGAAAGGTCAAACAAGGGAAGCTTCAGTAATAACCAAAATGAAACTCTATGAATCCCTGTGCAGTAGGCCTGAAATCCCTCTCAAAATTTAAGAGAAAATTTGAACGTGGTGAGCCAACAACATCAGTCTGCCATAATTAAGACAGCAAATTGATGATCTGATGATTGTACTATGTATGGTAAAGGATGCTACTTACTTTCTAACTGGTAGTATGTTATCTCTTTTGTAGAAATTCAAGCAATATTTCTCTACATGGTAAGCATAGTAGGTATGTGTACTTCAAAAAGATCTATTAAAATGCTACCTTCTGTAAATTAAGAACAGCTACATTTTCTACCTCAGAAGGACTTGAGTAGTCATGTGAATTCACGATTTTTTTCATTGCCAAACAATTATTAAATATGATTTTGTGCTTTATGTAATCAGCTATAGAATAATACCAAAAATAAACACATCTATTAATGAAAATCAAATAAAACAGTAAAAGACCTTAGATAAAACTAGAGCTTATACTCCACCCACTCATAAAAAGGTTGTTCAACTGCTACTGGACACTTCATGCCACCATACATTAAAAATCAATGAGAAGAAAGAACAGTTTGGCTCTACTCCAGAATCAAGTGGGAGAGCAGCTGAGTTCACTCAGAGGAAGCTTAAGTGGAAATTATGTAACGATTAACAAAATAAATAAAATCTACATTAGTCTGTGTAAACATACTGGTGATACAGAACACACTGATATAAAACACAAAAATAATGCAATGTAAACATGTAAATAATGACCAAGAAGAGTTACTTTTATATTTATTAATACGTTATTCCTTATTATTCCTTATTAAGGAATTTCTTATTCTCTGTTATTCCTTATTAAGGAATAACAGCTGATTATATCTCAGATCCACTGCAATTTCAATAGTAAGGATTTGCCTTTACAGCAAGCAGGTCTCTTCTATTCTTTTATAGAACTAGCTTTCTTCTGCAGCTTGCGTATCAGAATCCTCATGACATAAAGTGTGCTCTAGCAGCTGTAATCAGAAAACCAGCACATTTTTATAGCTTGTCATTTTGGCAATTTTCTTTTCCTTTTTATTTCTTAATGACACAGTAGCGCTACCACAAAAACTGAAAGTATTATCATTTTAAAACATCATTCTCTATCAGACCAAACTTCTTAGAATGGTCTTAAGTAGACTAACAACAAACTTTTTTTTTTTAAAAAAGGTATTTTTACATAAGTCTGTATAAAGTCATTTTCTAAATGAAATATGTTACCTTGAAAAAGAATATTTGTAATGAAAAAAGTAACTGTGACAGAAATCAGTGAAAAGAAACAAAAAAATTTGGCCAGGAAAACTACCCAAGACAGGTGCACTGCCATAATCAGTGTGTGTTATTGCAGTGGTGGTATGTGGTTGGTTGCAGCTGGGTAAAAACTGAGGAATGCGGATTAAAGCAGTTACGGATCAGAATTCCACTTTGCATTAAATAAACTTTTGTTAACAACACTGGACAAATATCTCAGTCATTTCTCTGCTCACGTGATCAAGAAGAAAATTCTTCCAGCTTATGTGGTCACAACTGAAACTATGGAGGATTCTTGGACAGAGAAACACCAATGATCTTGATAAATTTTCTTACAGTTAGCCAAATCATTCCAGTTCATCCTTAAGATCTTTCCTACCTTGCAAACTTAACAGATATGAATGCTTGATGTGTTTTCAATTCTTAACAAAAAAGCTGCTCTGGATTTGACACTCATTATGTTCTGAGAACTGAAGTTTCTTTTCGTTTATAGCAAATGAAACAGATTAAGCGGTGGTGCCAGCTATGGAGGGCACAGGCCCTTGTGCCTGCATCTCCCACAGCCTCCTGTCTAAATTGACAGGCTTTACACTTGGGCTCATGTTTCATTTTGGCACCCAACACATTTAAAAGCTGTTTTTCTGTTTTGTTATTTTCAAATACTGAATAATATCTGGAAGATTTGCCATGTTGATTTTTCAGGCCTATACCAGAAAATGTTAATAAAATGGATGAAAAATGCCATCCTAAACAGCAGCTACGAGTCAGATTTCTGTACAGGTCATTATCTGCATGTTTGACACAACTAAAAACTTGGATTCAATCTCAGACTGATTTTAAATTTTAAAATTTTAAAAGAAGTTTCTTTTTGTTTGTTTGTTTTTTTAAATTCTGAAACCCCTCTAAAACTTCCCCAGACTTACAGATGTCCAGTGTTTCCTGCACTTTCCTGTCACTCTCTTGGCCCTTTCCAACATGCCAAAAGGCTTTCTGGTACATGGTCAGCACCCACAAACTCTGTAGGCCGGCTCACCTACTCTTCCCCATGCTTTTCTCAAAGACTGAGCTTTAACATAAAAACTCTTTCTACCTTACATCTTTTTATTCTGGGCCAGCTATTCTTCTCCGCACCTCAGAAGAAGTAGATTTTTATTTTTGTCCTTCTGCGACAAAAGTAGAGTTGCATGACATTTCTGAGGCATTTACTTATACCTTCATTGGATCATTATTGTGCAATAATTTCACGCAAATTTACTGGCTCAATTCTTTTTCATTTCATTACTACATTTTCCCTCATATGCAGTTGGATTGCAAAAACTGTCAGATGTTGTAAGCAAAATGATAAAGCAAGTCTTAATATCACTTCACTTGCTTTTGTCTTAGGATAATGTTAAGCATCACATGCCAACAAACAAAAATCTCAAATATATACATTTTCAATACTATATAGAAATGTGTCTGGTTTTTTTTTTTTAATATACTTTTTGAAATCACTGCAAGGCTTTGATATGGTTGCCTTTCTTTTTTTTTTAAGACCACGATAATCCTGATAAGCAGCAAGTCCAAGAGAAAACACATCAAATCATAATTCGCTCACTTAAGCAATTCAAGTGTATCACTTTCAGAAGACAATGTCTGGATACAAATTAAACTGAACTAATAACTAAGCTTGAAAGCCAACAGAGAGAAATTTCATTTCATTGCAGTCAACATCCAATGGAATGTTGAACGGTAGAAATAAAGAAGAGATTGTCTCAGTTATATGCAAGGAAAAAAAGACAGCTCTTTGAAATGTGGATAGAAACAGTTCAATCTCTGGAAGTTGAATGAGAATTCCTTGATCTACATTGAAAATACAAAATACAAGAGTGTACAAAATACAATATACTGAATACAAAAAAAGAGTAGATTCACCTCTTGAGTTAGTCTTGAATGACTGCAACAGAAAAAAAAATTAGGCTTGCCCAGAAGCACCTGAAAACATTAAAAGATAATGAGAGTGACAAACAACACTGCTCCGTTTGCCTCCATCTTTCTCCTTTTGCGCACTGCATGCAGAGGAATGCCAACAGCTGGAGCAGCGAGTGATTGACTCCAGCAGAAGGAGTACAGAATAACACAGCCCCAGCCCTACCCCATATAGTTTACAGCCTGTTTAGACTCAAGAGTACACATGATTTATCATAAATTAGTACCACTGCTGCTAAATCTGGTATTATTGCTCACTCACCCCACACCAAGCTGTCAGAACTGAGGAATTCTACCACTGTCTCTGAATGGACACCACCTCAAAGACTAGCAAAGGCTTACAGCATATTACTCTGGCTTTGGATGCCAATACTTGACAGTGGATGCATTCATCATTTTTTAAGCTAGCCATTACTCAGTGACGTCAAACATAGCTACTTTTAAAAAAGAAAAAAAAAAAAATCATGCTTCCAGAAATCTTCAGATTTTAAAAATAAAACAAGTATTTGGGAATTAGTAGAGCCTATGATGACATTCAGAAAAAAAATCACATGAACCTACAAGACAGTTAAAATTTTCCATCTCTCCTCATATTTTCTTCTGGTCTCTTCATTCCTGTGACTGTTTTAATTAAAAGAAAGAAACCTTACTAAAGGATTCAATACCACCACCAATGAGCATCAACCATCCTTGGCTCTTTTACAAAAAGAACAGACGCACTGGGCCAGACCCACTGCCTGCCTGGTCTAATGCAATACTTCAGGTTGCAGTGAGCAGCAGCTTCAGAAAGGTGATGTGCAAGTCTGTGGCATACCAGAACTTCTCGAACATCCTATGTTCTACCAAGTCTTCTCATTTCAATTCGAAGTTTAGTAATTTTATCAATAATTATAAATACTTCCTCTACTAAAAGGGTAATGAGTATCTAGACAACCCCACAGAAGTCTAAAAAGACTGTGGTTAATATGAAGAAGTGAAACCTTCCTGTGACACTCCAACTAGTCAAGCACACTGGATTTTGAACTCCTCTTCACTACTTCAGCATAATTTGTGTTTCTTATAAACAAGCTTCCTTCACAGAGCTGAGCTAGAGAAGAAAAAAAAAAAAAAGAAGGCGAAAGAGAAGAAGAGCAAAAAGCGCCAAATGTGTGTTGGCTGCTTCTGACAAAAGTATTATTTGTCATGCATTATGCTAAGTACTGTTCAGCATATTTCCAAGCTGCTGAGAAATGGAGGGATTGTCTGTAGCATAAAGTACCTTCTATCTGTGTTTCAGATTCTATATTACATAATGCTACTTGTATCCAGAGGAATGAATGGCAATGCCTACTCGGCATGGAGGTGGTGCATGGCCAAACACTGATCCCCGTTTTCTCTTTGACAAAAAAACTTTTGTCACCTGTCCCCATAGTGGTGCAGCTCAAGAGAGGCAATCCCAAACACATGCTGAAATAAAGCCCCTGGGCCAGCGGCAAGCATCGTACTCCTGACTCACTTCAGATAAATAACAGTGCAATCCAGGAGCAGTTCCTAAAAAGGAATCATTCTTTCAAAACTTCAGTTTGCAGAGGTTAAACAAAAAAAGTCTGTATGATGATACTTATCTTGTTTGCTGCAGTTTTCAGAAGAATGAGAAATTAAGAAAGGGTGGAATAGAGTGAAATCTCTTACACTGTTGAAACTGGGGCGTATTAGAAGGGGGTGCTTAGTAGGTCAAAAGAGATTCTCCTCCCACTCTACCCTATGCTGGTGAGACCACATCTGGAATATCGTGTCCAGTTCTGGGCCCCTCAGTTCAAGAAAGACAGAGAACTGCTTGAAAGAGTCCAGCACAGAGCTGCAAAGACGATGAAGGGAGTGGAGTATCTCCGTTATGAGGAGCGGCTGAGGGAGCTGGGTCTCTTTAGCTTGGAGAAGAGGAAACTGATGGGTGACCTCATTAATGTTTATAAATATGTAGAGGATGAGTGTCAGGAGGAGGGACTCAGTCTCTTCTCAGTGACATCCAAAAAGATAGGACAAAAGGGCAAGGGGTTCAAGTTGGAACATACAGGAGGTTCCACATTAATGGGAAAAAAACTTCAGAGTAAGGGTGACAAAACACTAGAACGGGCTGCCCAGAGAGGTTGTGGGGTCTCCTTCTCTGGACACATTCAAAACCCTCCTGGATGCATTCCTGGGTGACCTAATTTAGGTGCTCCTGCTCTGATAGGAGGAATGGACTAGATGATCTTTCGAGGTCTCCTTCCAATCCCTGACATTCTGTGATTCTGTGCAACTCTGATGCTATAACGTAAATTCTGGTTATTTATGGCAGAAGTGATAGCAAATATGCTTCAGCTCTCCTCACTGCTAAGCCAAACACATGAAGATTTCTGAATGTGAGATTCAGGCTTAAACAAGAGCATCAAAATAAGCCACTTGAGCAAACAAAAAAATATTTACAGGAAAAGAATATATTCAACAGTGACATACTAGAAGAAATCAGCATAAAAGCATATATGCCAAAATGAAGAAGGAAGAAAAAGGCTGCCAGACAGCAGCTACTGAAGGTAAATAAAAAGACGACTGAAATTAATGCTGAGCTGCACTACTTTAAAATAAAAAAAAAAATTAAACAAAATAATTTAGTGTGAGTATCAGTGGCTTATCTTTACTTTTAAGACAAAACCATTCCAAATTTACATACAACATCAAGCAAAAAATAATTTTTTTCCAGGCTTCTATAAGCTGTATAGTCGTCTTCTTTTGCACTGATTCTTTCTTGTAATCATAGCAAACAACTAAGACCAATACTGAACATTGACAAATTTGCTTTAGCTAAGATATTAACAAAAAGATATCAACTAAAACTCAACCTGACAAAAATGTAGCTATTTTTTCTATAATCTATACTACTACTTTGATCCAAAATAGCACAAAGAAAAAAAAAATTAGTCAAGAAACCATCTGGTTTATACTGATTTAAATTACAAATCAAATACCCTAGGAAAACAACATGTGTTTATGCATTATCATGGCTTTATATAGGAAAAAAATATCTGAGGATTTTCTTTAAATGACATATACACACTGAACTCATTCCAGGCAGAAAAAAAGCTTTTCTAAGGGCATAGCAAGTAAAATATTTATTAGCCTTCTCCAATTTACAGATTTCCCAAGCCGTTTCGTAATGTCAGGAAATTGCTGCTATATGCACCCTAAATCTGCCAAGAAAATTAACTTCATTGAGACGAATTAAAAGAGTGCAAGGCTTTTCCTGCCTTACTTCCCATCCTTCACAGTGTGCATCCCATGAGGACAACTTGTCATGATAACCCACTCAATACATGACACTATGTCCTCAGACAAGGTATATTAAAAAGATTCACATCTGTGCATGTAATCTATCCATGGGCCTTGCTTTTTACACGCACAGATGTAATGTTATTTTTATTCTCAAAAACACATAAATATATATATATATAATTTCTGTTGTTTTTTTTTCAAGCTAACTTCATCTGTACCTTCAAGCTCTATACTTACTGTCAGACCTACTTTCTGCTTGGACCTTCTTCCTCTCAGCCTCCCCAAGTTTCATTAATTCCTCTTATTTCCTTTGCCTAATTCTACGTTTTGTTTTTCTTTGCAAATCTGAGCTAAAACAATGGGCTAGTTATTTTCTTTCTCCGATCTTCCATCTTTATTTCTTTCCTGATTAAATTGCAGCAAAGGTCCACAAATCTTGAATTCGTTTTAGGGTTGTTGCTGGGGTGTTTATTTTGGGCTTGTTCATTGTTGGGTTTCTTTTGGAGGGGGGGTTGTTTGTTTGCTTTTTAACTTCAAGTTTTATCGTAATTGAAATGCATTTTCATTGAGAACAAAGTGCATCAGAAACACTGCAAAAACGAAACTGAAAGGAGAAAAACAGTTAACTGTTTTTAAATGCAGAACATCATGATGGAAATATCCTCAAGAATATCCTCGAGGTTATATACTGCTTGTGCTGTAAAGAGCAGAAGTCCTGAACCTGGAAGAAGCCTCTTTACAGCAGCAAGTGAGCAGCAGCCCATGCTCTGCAGGGTGACACCAGTGCCAGCAATGTCTCACCATGCTATGCCATAAAGGAACGTAGTGGATGGCTTCTTTCTACGTAACGCAGAAGCACTCATCTGCCAAGAACCTCCTGGGGGTTCAGTGCTTCTCTATAGAGCAGGTCAAGGACTGCCAAAGCTCAATCAGCCTGGTAGTTGTTTATCATGCTGTATCACCTTCAAATTCTTGCACAACACATCAGTACAGCCCGGATCAGGACATCCAATGTATGCTTGTGGCTAGCCTTTAAAATCCCCCAGCACATTCACAATGATGCAGTGCTCTGTAGAGCTGCTTCATACCACCATTTCAGGCCACATAACTAATAGAAGGTAACACCTACTGTCTCTGACATTACTACTACAAATTAACTATTGCCAACCTATGTCATAAATGTTTGCCATTCTGCATATGATAAATTCCACATCTAGAGCCCTCAGCACAAGACAAATGTGGACTTCTAGAGCAGGTCTAGAGTGGGGGCTACAGAGATGCTCAGAGAACCGGAGCACCTCTCCTATGATGAAAGGCTGCAGGAGTTGGGTATGTTCAGTTTGTAAAAGAGAAGGCTCGAGTTGTCATTTCAGCCTTCCAACACTTGAAGGGAGCTTGCAAAAAAGACAGTGAGCAACTTTCTACATAGGACAAGGGATGATGTGTTTAAAATGAAAGCAGGAGATTCAGGTTAGATGTCAGGAGGAAATTCTTTTCTCAGAGCACAGTGAGGCACTGGCTGCCCAGAGAAGCTTCAAATGGCTCATTCCTGAAGGCGATCAAGGCCAGGTTGGATGGGACTTGGGGCAGTCTGATCTAGTAGAAGGTGTCCATGTCCATGGCAGGAGAATAGGAACAGGGTGGTGTAAAAAAATTATGTATTTTCTGAGAAAGTAAGAACTCCATTCACTCGGAATCACAGAAAATTTTGAGTTGGAAGGGAGCCTAAAAGATCACCTAGTCCAACTCCCCTGCAATGAACAGGTACACCTACATCAGGGTTCTCAGAGCCCCACCCAGCCTGACTTCAAATATCTCCAGAAACAGCACTTCCACTAGATCTCCAGACAAACTCTTCCTGTGCCTCACCACCTTTAACGTAAAAAACTTCTTCCTTATATCCTGTATAATCAATGAAAATTATATAAAGGAATATTATATAATCAAATAATATTAAGATGTTATAATAATGAAATAAGCAAGAGAGTTGGGCACAGCAAGACAAAAAGAATAAATAGGATGCTTACCCGTATTGTGGGCTCGCTCAGGAAACTCCAGTGGAGTGGATCTTCCGAAGAGAGATCCTTCCCCACTGGTAGTCAGCTCTTAAATGGGTCTAGGAGAGGTGGAGCCAGGCTCCATCCCTTCCTGCAGCACAGGTGAATTGCTTTCACCTGTGCTCCCAAGGGCTGACTCATTGCTCGCCTCAAGTGATTAATCAGAGGTTCAGGCCATGACTCAGCAGTTCCCATACATATCCAAATTAAATCTCTCCTCTTTTAGTTTGAAACCATTTCCCTTATCCTGAGGCAACAGACTCTGCTACAGAATCTGTCTCCTTCTTTCTTTCAGATACTGAAAGGTCGCTATCAGGTCTCCTTTGAGTCTTCTCTTCTCCATCCTCCTCAGGACATGCTCCAACAGGTCACTGCCTCTCATGAACTGAGACTCCACATCTGGATGCAATACTCCAGTTGAGACCTCACCAGCACAGAGCAGATGAGCAGATCACCTCCCTCGACCTGCTGGCCACACTTCTTTTGATACAGCCCAGGATACGGTTGGCTTTCTGAGTGGCAAGAGCACACTGCAGACTCACCAGTACCCTAAGTCAAACTTCAAAGCACATACAATCAGTGGCTTTACTTATTCAATAGTTTAAAGTTGCACTTCATATCAACACTGTCTAAGAGATATAAAACTTTCAATGTAGCCTCCATTTCCATTACTGCGCTAAGGAATGGCATTTCTGCCATCCCACTAACACAGGTACTTTATCAGAAAGTGGCCAGATGAAGGAAATGAAACAGAGTGCTCAGTATCTCTGCGCCAGAACTATTCTGGCTGGCAGCAACATCTGACTGATGGGGTAGCCACAGCCCAGGGCTTCTCCAAGGACAAGAAGTTGATAATATACCCAGTGCCTCCCTTACAAAGGATGCTACTTTCCAGTGACAGTGAGCACTGCTCCAATCAGGCCAAGATTTATATTTACCAGAGAAGGTCAAAGACTGTTCTTGTGCTCTAAGAAATGGGAAGCACTCCAGGGAACTGGATGTGATGCCACCCAAGAGGGACAGCAAAAGCTGGCTGCTATCAATGACCAGCACTAAGACCAGGACTCCAAACTACATCTAAGCCATACTACATATTGCAGCCACTCCTTATTCATGGATACTGAAAATCCTTGAAACAAAAACTTTTGACAGCCTTCCCTCAAACAGGCATGGTTTAGGGAAGGGAAGGAGAAATCCTTTGCCTTGCAAATACAGAAACATTTGTTTACATTCTGTGATACAAAATCATCTGTAATATACAATATTAAGATAATTTGGACCAAATATGTAGCTATTTGATGTTGTTTTGTCTATTTGTTTAGAAATGACACTGGATACCTTCTCCTTCCTTGAGAATTAGGCTATGGAATCCTGAACTAGTCATGTTTTGCAAGTTAGCCCCGTGTCCAAGATTGTTCTCCTCTGTCTCAAAGCAACTTATGACTTTTCTACTCTCCCCACAGGTATGTAGTCCTGCCTGCTACAGCTATTTCACAATTGTTTCTATATTTTTATTAGTAATTCATGAAGTCTGTCACTGTTTGCAGGCCCAGGTGAGATTTCCATTAATACATTGCATGTTCGTTCTTAATTTTGCAATAAATTGAAAGACTGCCACGGGTTATACTGTACTGTATTTCTTTTTCCCCTCTTAAAAGGTTATTAATACAAACAAGTTATTTCAATTGAATATTTTTTGAAGTAAATACTCTTTGGGTGAAATAATGTTAGAACTTTGCAGTTGATTTGTAAAAACATAAGCAGAAACTATGAAAGCCTCATTTGTCTCAAGCTTTACTTACAACAAGCATGTCAACTTATTACCCATCTTCAAACACATTTACCAACACAGCAGATCCTTCATGACAACCCATAGAAAGGTAACAGCTACATACATAAGGGTAGAGCACCCCAACAACAAATATAATGTGTTGCTCTGAAATTTACTAACGCCTTTTCTCTCTCCTGGTTGCCTCACTCTCTCCCAGTCAGTGTGGGGAAGGGTGGGATCAGATGTGCTCACAGCCACTTCCCCAAGGGCAGCCCCATTGCCCTCTCTCATCTCATCTCTCTCCCTTTCACATTGCTTCAGTGCTTTCCCACCAATCTTCTCTTGCAAACTGATTTAAAGCTTCCTGAAGTCCCTAAAAGCAGCTTCCACTGATGTCAGTGATTTAGAGTCTTTGCTATCCTTTCAAGGAGGCACATACTTGACTTATTTGTGAGCTTTACAAATGATTCTGAAAGCACATGTACAGATTTACATCACACCTCTCACAGCTCTGTATAAATCTACTTTTCTATGTCGCAATCCATATACTCATTCTGTAGACAATGCCATGATAAAGCTCCATAAGAAACAGAGACAGACCACACATCTATAAAGCTCAATATTATAACAAGGAGAAAAAACAGCCAAAAAAAACCTTAATTGGCAGTGGAACAAGCTTCAGGGAGCTATACATAAAGCAGAAAAGAACAAAGGGTACAGAGCAGATTCACAAAGGAAGATGCAAGGAAATGAGCAGTGTGTAAGAACAACGTTAAAACGGGTAACCAGACAAAGGATGCAACTGCATGCAAGACATGCATAAATTTTTTAGAGAAGTTTCTCCATGAACTTCAGTGCTGCAAAACTCATCTGCAGTAAAATAGACAATACAAGTTTTAAAAGAGATTCTATCCCCACAAAGAAAAAGAATAAAGATTTTGGCCATAACAGAGGCAAAAGAACAGAGTTATTAAATTAGAAGACAGTGCTTGCCAAGTTAAATGATTTCTAACAAGAAGGGGATTAAAAAAGAAGTTTTAAAATAAGAAAAGGTGCCGATCTGCTTTGAAACTATGAATCCAGCTGGCTTAGCATCTAATTGAAAGAAAATTATAGATTGCAGTAAACATCATGGACAAAAAAAAAAAAGAGTAATCAGAGTCCCTCTCTAAAAGAAAAAAAGTCAAACCAAGAGGACCATCTATAAAACCAATAATTCTAAGGGACTTCCATGCCAGCTGTAATTGCCAGATTGCAAAACACGTTTCTCTTGAAGATATTCAACTTCATTCTTAAGTTTGCCAAATAGCTATTGAAAAGCAGAAAGGAATCATGAAGAAAATAAGTTGAAAACATGATTTTAAAAAGAACTGTTTACTTGTGGGATTCAAAATATATACCACATCAATATTGAATATTACATCAAATAATGTAACAGGACTTTTGCTGTTTCTCTAAATGCTGAAAACATGTTAAAGTACCCCAAGCAAATTTCAAGTGTACATCAAAAACCAAGCACAATATTCAAGACTGGACTTACTCCATCTGATTTTCACATGAACAAGTTTACAAAAAAAAAAAAACTTGGAAGTGGAGAAATGGTCTTGTATAGTACAAAATCAACTCTCCAGTTCTCCCTCTTGATAATTTCAGACATAATAAATCATGTAAATAAAAACAAAACCATGAAAAAAAATTATGTTTCCTTTTAGAAATGTAAGGTGGAGAACCACATAGAAAGGATAAGTACTGTGCATTACATGTTTTAGCTCTGTAGCGTGAGAATCTTAAAGCACTTAAGGGGCACAGTAACAAGCTGTCCCCTCATACCCTAAGACCAGCCAGTGGGGAAGAACACCAATGTGGCTGAACAGGGAACTTTTTCGGAGGCTCTAGGAGAAAAAGGAAGTCTACGTCCCGTGGAAGAATGAATGAGAAACTAAGGGAGAATACAAAGAAGTTGTTAAAATATGCAGGAAGGAAATTAGAAGAACAAAAGCCAAGCTATAACTCAACTTGGCCATGGGGATAAAAGAAATCAAAAAAAAATTTTTTTTTTTTTTTTTTTACAAATATATTAACAGCAACAGGAGAACTAAGGAGAATCTCCATGCATTATAGGACACACAGAAGGCAAGGATAAAGAGAAGGCTGAGGTTCTCAATGCCTTCTTTACATCTGTCTTTAAAAGTCAGATCAATTATCCTTGGGGTATTCTACCCCCTGACATGGAAGTATGGGATGAGAAACAGAATAAACTCCCACATGATTCAGGTGGAAACAGGTAGAGATAGACAGCTCCACCTGGACTGCCACAGGGTCAGGTGGGATCAACCAAAGGTGCTGGCAAAGGTGATTACCAAGCCACTTTCCACCATTTATCAGTCATCCTGATCATCTAGAGGGGTCCCAGAGGAATGGAGGCTTACCCATGTGACTCTCATCTACAAGAAGGGTTGGAAGGAGAATCCAGGCCTGTCAGCCTGACCTTGGTGCCAGGAAAGGTTATGGAACGGATCATGTTGAGCAAGATCACACAACGTGTGCAGGACAACCAGAGGATCAGGCCTAGCTAGCATGGATTCATGAAAGGCAGGTCCTGCTTGACAAACATGATCTCCTACTGTGATCAAATGACTTGCCTAGTGGATAAAGGAAAGGCTGTTGATGTAGTCTACCCAGACTTCAGCAAAGTCTTTGACACTGCCTCCCACAGTATCCTCCTGGAGAAGCCGGCAGCCCATGGCTTAAACAGGTACACTCTTTGCTGGGTAAAAAACTGGCTACATGGCTAGGCCCAGACAGTGGCGGTGAATGGAGTTAGATCCAGCTGATGACCAGTCATTACATTCTCCAGAGGTCAGTATTGGAGCCTGTCGGGTTGAGTATATTTATGGATGATCTGGATGAGGAGACAGAGTGCACTTTCAATAAGTCTGCGGATGATACCAAGCTAAGAGGAAGTGTCAATCTGCCTGGGGGTAGAAAGGCCCTTCAGAGAGATCTGGACAGGCAGGATCACTGGGCTGAGGCCAGTGGAACGATGTTCAACAATATCAAGTGCCGGCTCTTGCAGTTCGGTCAAAACAACCTCAAGTAATGCTACAGACTTGAGGCAGATGAGCTGGAAGACAGTGTGGAGAAAAAGAATCTGGGGATGTTGTTCAACAACCGGCTGAACGTCAGCCAGCAGAATTCCTGGGTAGTCAAGAAGGCTAACAGCATCCTGGTTTGTATCAGAAATAGCAAGGAACTGGATCATCCCACCTGTACACAGCACTGGTCAGGTCATACCTTAAATACCGTATTCAGTTTTGGGATCCTCACTACTACAAAGACATTGAGATCCTGAAGCTGTCTGGAGAAGGGCAACTAAGCTAGCGAGGGGTCTGGAGCACAAGTCTTATGACAAGTGGCTGAAGGAACTGGGATTGTTCAGCTGGAGAAGAGGCTCATGGGAAACCTTACAGCTCTCTACAAAGACTTGAAAGGAGATTGGGGAGAGGTGAGGGTCAGCACCTTCACCCATGTAACTAGCACTAAGTCTAGAGGGAACAGCCTCAAGTCACAGCAGGGGAGGTTCAGGTTGAATATTAGGAAGAATTTCTTATCCAAAAGAAGGGTCAGGCATTAAAACAGGTTGTCCAGAAAGGTGGTGGAGTCACTGTCCCTGGAGGCGTTCAAGAAACAGTTAGATGTTTAGCCAGGAAAATACTGGTGGTAGGTGGATGGTTGGACTAGATGATTCTGGAGATCTTTTCTTCAGTGATTCTATGATTCACCAAGTTAACTTTTTTGAACCAAATTAAGATTGAGTACAAATTAAACTGACGGGAGTCATCAGCTAGCACCTTCTGGAATGTATACAGTCTACAGCTTTATTTCACATGAGCATTGACTGATTTTCTGTATTCCACTATCAGATAACACAAAGATACATATCAACACGTGGCCTGTGAAAGCTGTTCAAAAGACTTCAGTGGCCCTTAGCAAGGAGTTAGTTCCCTGCTCCCAACCTACAGCCTCTGTAGCATTAACCCATGCAAGTATCAACAATGACCTGTCAGCAAAGCTGGAGAAAGAATTTCATGCTCCAAAGAATGCATTTACTTTACACAAATTTCTAGAAAACAGATTATGCATCAGAAAAAAAACATACAAGATATCTCTCACTAGGTTCAAATTAGATTACATATTATTTATATTATACAAATGTGTATTGAACATTTAATCCTCCTTCTCTTGCCCATAATACATCCCCTACTCCTCAACCTTGACCTTCTGATAAATCAAGTTTATAAACCAACTGTAATACACGCTTCAGAATTCATTCCCTATTTGGAAAAGGATAAATAAGCTAAGTCAGGTTTGCACAGAAAGCTACACTTCTTATAATGGCTTTTTTAAAATCTCTCCTACTGCAAAAATGTTGTTCTGCTCTACAAACTGCTGATGACTTCTCTTAGAATGGAGAGAGATGAGATAGGGTAAAATTAAAAGCAGCAGAAATGAGAGCAAAGCAAAAAAAAAAAAAAAAAAAAGAAAAAAAAAGAGAAGAGTACAAAAACTCCCCAGTCAGCTGTTGTATCGAAAGCCAGGTATCATCACTTGTTCTGCAAGCATCTGCTCTGTCACAAAGTTTCTCTCTCACAAAAACTGCAGCAAACATTTTAGTGTTAAGTGTTACGATGGCTTATTCATGCTTACACAAATTAGACACACAGCACACACTAGGCAGACATATGTGCAAGACTGAGCCTCAAGCTCAGGATCAGGATTTTCCAACTCGTGTCAGAGGTGCTCAAACTCAGGGACTAGACATGAGTAGACTAGACTAGCCTGAGATCCCAGGGCTGGCTTCAGGCTACAGCGATGGTGAGTGTCCACAGCACTTCAGCTTGGACCCATCCTCACATGACAACAGAACAGCTGGAAATAATCAGCATCTTCTCATACACGAGCCTTCATCCCCATGGAGAAGAAGAAAAAAAGAGCTCGCAGGAAATCTAACTTTTGTGTTTGTTCAAGGCAGATAAAATGAGCTGTCATCCTTGCTCACAGCAGGAAGAAGCAAGGAGGAATCAGATGAAAGCTTCGACAGCCAGGCCGAGTGTGTTGCACCAGACTCAGTGCACCACATATTCACAGAACCCTTGTTACCAAAGCAAAGCCCTACTTAATGTCAGGTGCCTCCACAATGATTAAATACAGCCAGTTTACCCAGCACTGCTCAGCTTGACAGAATCCCTTCATTTATTTTAAAAGTTATCACAAAAGAATAACAATGTAAACAAGAAAACAAAAAAGCTCAGCATTTTACTGGAGTGCTCTCCCATTCTTTATATTTGATTGTTATCTCATGATTTAATGACCAGGAACCTATTGGAGGCTGAGCTGCTGAGTCATAAAGTACTACACGTGTCATGCTTCTGTACATATAGAGTGCTCTAGCATCATAGCACCAGCAATTTGTAAAACATATCCAAAAATGGATCTAAACCAAGCAAAAACACCCCAGACCATTAGCTCACAATTCAATGTTTTCCAAGCTAGCCAGATGGGCTTTTTAGTCAATATTCTGGAGAAGGTTAGTTAGTTTTGTTAGAAATCTTTGAGGAGAGTATTCACGCTGCCAGCAAGTGCATGCTTTGGGCTCAAATGGCATGCACAAGTCTGCAGGAGAAAATCTTCCCTGACAAGATGAAAAAGGAACAACTTACCCTTTTACGCTTTCTGGAACCTAGTCCGTAACAATAGGGGGAAAAATCACAAATTGGTAACTATGCGTGGATACAAAGTCTCCAAAAAAAAAAAAAAAAAAAAAAACAACAATCAGTAGAGTATTTCAGTTTCTTATAAGGGTTTCACTCAGTTTAGACAGACCAAAGTTTATAATTGTTTATTAAAAAAAAAAAGTGGGAAAAAACAATGCATGGACTTACTCCTCCACCTAAAGCTATAATCTCCAGTAGAAGAAACTCTTGATTCCATGATTTGAGGTTTTAGGAACTTCAGTTCCTCAGCATTTCTGACTGAATGGCAAGAAAAGGAGAAGGAAAGTTTCCAAACTTTTAAATTGAATTTTCAAAATGCAAGGGTTTTGACTAACCCAAGTCTTAAATTAACCATCCCTAAATTATCTTTCTTCTTCAGACTAAACAATGTCTTCAACAAAGAAGAGATGACCGGTAATTTCAGCTGGCTTAAAAGGGAAGCTAAACCATCATGAGCACTTCTTTAAGCAAAGAGAAGGGAAACCATCATAGGCTTAAAATGAAATACATGAATTCTGAGCTCCTCTACAGTTCAGGTTCGATTCACTTATAAGAATCAAGGACCTTTTACAAAGAAAGAAAGTGATAACAAAGTAAGAAGTTCCACATTTACAAATATTCCTCCTATCAGCTTCAATACATTAACAACAGGCTGCAGTGCTGAGCTGCTCCTTATAACATCTACCTTCTGTAGCATGCCAGCCAATTAAGTGATAAAGCACGACCCTCCTTTAAAACTCAGGGACACCAACATTCACAGACAATCCAGGTATGGCAGGTATCAACGTTGTTAAGCCGATATCACGTTATACTTTACTGTAAGTGTGGACTTGATTGCAACCAAGAAGTCCAGTGTCACTCAACTATAAAGCTCTACATTTTGTCAGTACTGATTAAAGCTAAAGCTTGTCAAACCTGTGATATCTAGCAACAACCTATAGCATGTTATTTATTTCAATATGCAACATGAAAGACTATAAACCAGACAGTTTTAATCCAAGATGTATCATGCCTTGAATGTATGACAGTTTATAAGACCACAACTGATAGTATCATAAGAACACAAGAGGGAGAAAAAAACATCCCCACACAAATTATTTCAAAATGAATCCCAGCACTGCAAATGCTTTGTTATCACACTTAAGAGACATTATCTCAGAAGCTTTTCCAATGAGACACAACCATGCTTGACAGAGCCTACAAAATATAACTGCATAAAGACTGTGTTTTGTGACAAAAAAAATCATAAGGCAAATTTTTTTCTACATAACACATTCTATAAAAAGCTAGTGCTAGCAATTCCAATCCTCATTTACCTGCAAGCATTCAGAATACAAGCATGTTTGCACCCTCAATACAGCTGGCTTGTTTAGCAATCTTACAAGAAACCTTGAGTGGGTTCAGTGACATAGCAAGTCTAGCAGCACGGCAGAACCAAATGCCTTCGTCCTTAACCTTTGGCTGGCAGAAATTAAGAAGCAAAGACCAAAAAAAAAAAAAAAAAAAAAAAACCTTCAGAAGCCATTCCAGAGCCCTGCTTGACCACCCCACAAGCTACAGAATGATGCCAGGCTTTTCTCACAACACCTGCCCTACTAGTTCCAGCTCTCCCTCCACCTCACAGGAGACGGTACCAGATCACAGACAGGTAAGAGAAGTGCTCTGCTCCTACCCTACCAACACTCACCACATCTAGATCCCATAAATAGGAATTTGCAGCAAATGCAGCTGCGAATCTAAGGGTGCAAACAGTTTTTAGAGGGAAGATCAAACATGCAGACTGCTACTTTATTTTCGTGCTGGCTCTTAGCATTTTGTTCTGACAGCATGAATGCTGATTAAATCAGGAAGTTGAAAGGAAGTAGTACAGCTATAGAAGCCAACAATTTGACCCTTAAGTTAGATGATGGGAACTTAAAACTTTCACCTATTTTTTTAATCTTCTCAGTACGATGACCTAATATTCTCTTACACAATTTCCGGTGTGTATTTGTTGTGCTCCTGTTGGAAACTTTTACCCTTAACTTCTGAGATTAGGATTCTAACTCATTTCTTAATAAACCTTTCTCACTCTTCTTCACTCCTTCCCAGAACTTCCTGCCTTCTGGTCTTAATAAAAGTAATAAGCCATCATTAATTTAATCAGCAGCTTGCTTTTGAAAGGATCATGAAACACACACAAATTTTGCATTCAATTCCCACTCCTTAAGCCAACTAAGGAAAGGACTAGATGCACATACTTATTTGTAACAATAAGAAGCTTGTACATTTCAGGTGGTTACTGCAGAATACAGCCTTCAGTTGCATATTTTCTGATCCATGTTCTCCCTAATTGTCCCATAAATTAATCAAATGTTTGATGCGTAAGGGTTGACATTACTTTCAGAAGCAGCAGAGTACACAGCATTGCCTTGCTTTTTTTCCCCCCCACTGGAGTTTACACAAGTACTGGACTGGATTAGGGAGAGGAAGACAGGAATTAACCAACTAAAAATACTTCCAATACTTTTCAGTTTAAATATTTTCTATTTAGGTTTTTCTAACCAACTAACCTGGGACCCGTTTCCCTCTGGAGCTGGTGCTGTGGTGCCAGCCCTCGCACTACAGCAGGGCCACATACAGTGGTTAGTGGAGGAGAAAGAACCACGAGCTCCCTGCTGCTGCACTTGTGGTTAGCGACCTCCTCCTCCCTCCCTTCAGCAGATGTTTCTGCTGTTTTACCACAACAGGATCTTTTTATACCCTCTCGATTTCCAAAGTCAAAAGCTGAGAACCCATCTCCAGAGAGCTGCAACAAAAGCGCTGACCCAAACAATCACCACAAGGCAACTGTAATAAAATCCTCAGCCCTTAGGAGAAGAAGAGGTTGTGTACAACGTCACAGGGCCAGTGACTAATCGTTGGCAGCTCATGTGAGAAAGTCTTGAAGTAGCTGTAGTGACAGAGAACAGCATGAAAACAAATGGATGATGCAGACATGAATAATATTCTTTAGAAGTGATATTATCAGAAGCTCCTATAAAACATTATCCAATACTTTCACCATTCAGAAAAGCCAACAGCATTCACAGCAGTCTTGCAGATGCCGGGTATTTTCATTTATGCGTGCATTTATGTGCACATGAAGTCACTGGGTAAACAGGTGAGATTTCCAGCGTCTTCACATTCAAACAAATCCCTCAACCGCACTGAATTTAAATTCCCCAGGACAGGACAAATCAGGTTCCAGGCAGTTCACTGATTGAGGCCCTTTGATCTTACACAGAACCTACATTAGCAGTTTTCTCATAGCAATTGTACCAGACTGCCGGTCTGAAGCAGTCCCTGTTGAGCTCCCCACGTGGCTAACAAGGCAGTAAGGACATCAATTCACATCAAAATACAGTAAAAGACAGCAACTCGGTAAGTTAGATAGATACCCATTAAATTGGTGATGTGGACATGCAGGCTTTGTATCAAGGTACTTAAGAGTACTCAACTTAGTTTCTCCCTGTTCCCCTGCTCTCCCTCCCAAAATCATCTTGTTTAAGTCTTACTTCTAAGTACTAAAACTTAACTCTCTTTATACACATAGAAATATACATTGCTTCATTTGTCCTTTTAGTCTTTGGATGCAAGCAATCTGTGGTACTCATAGCAAACTCTACATAACACATTGTTGACATTTATTCACTGTCAAAGGACTCTGCATGATCCTGTTCAGATCATAAGCAAAACTGCAGCTGTGATGGAGCTAAGTAAGGTCTTGTGTTGTGCTGCTACTATTACCTGCTTTGAAGATGCCACATGTAAAATGCTATGAGGTGATCTGAACACTAACCAGATGTTCCATCTGGTTTCAAATGCTCCTACAGGGTGAGTGCGTGCATACGTGTACAGACGCACAAAGAAACTGCATAGCCTAGAATACAAGTCTGCTTTATAGCATGCCCTGCTGCTGTCACCTCTGCTTAACACCTGCATGGCAATGATGCCATGCTCAGCAGCTTCAGCAGGAATAATCTTCTCTCACTCTTTCTAACACTATCCCTTCCAGTCCCTCTTAAAAACTAAAAGCTCAGCTTGGCCTCAAATTCAGTGACTGCTTTCATCTACTTGTCCACATGTTTGCTTAGGTACACTTCATCTTCTCTTTGATGCCTGAACTTTCATCTGTCACAACAAGGAGGAATCATCTGTCTGGGGAGGAATGCATGGTTCAAGATGCTCTTTGGAAAGAGCCTTTGGATACTAACAGCACCTACAGTACAGAACAACTGCAGCAGCTCAACATCAAGAGCTTTTTGCTCTTAAGCCAGCTATGCACTGAAGCAAAAGAAATTATTTCATTCAAGTGATGTTCTGGAAATCCCGTGTAGAAGCAGCTACATCTGAGGAATTCTTGGTGAGCTTGAAGTTGAAATAGTAGTGAGCAGGCAGCAATAACAGGATGCTTTTCACAGATTCTGTTGGACTGTTAGATTAGCAGTTGTTCCCTACATCCAGGATTGAAAATTTTTGTTAAAATAATAAGAATATGTACACTTAGTTGTAACAAGGTAGTGGGTAAATATTAAGGAAGATGCTTATTCAAAAAGGTTGAAGAAAAACAAACTTTATCAGTTGAGTTGCATAGAAATGTTACTGAAGATGGGATTTTCTGGGAAAAATGCTTTGTAAGTATTATTTTGAGAGTTCTGTGGAAGATAATTTTGAAAGCAAATACAAATATTTAGACTACTAATGCACTTAAGTCTAAGGCTCTTGCTTCGAGGAACAGATCAGAGTACCACCTAATCTATGGGATTTATCAGAGGTCAACAACACAGTTTAGGATTATGAAACACTGCTATTTGCACTGAATTTCTCATGAAGACTAGAAAATAAGCATTACCTGCAGGAATTATGCAGATACTTTTTACAGTAAATAACTGAAGATAAATACAACTAAAAAATTGCAAAACATGTAGTGTGAGCTGTTTTATCGCATAGATTACATACAGAAGATTTATTAGTGTATGAAAGGAACACAAACAGAAAATCATGTCCACCACCAATATAACTCAAAAAATAATTGGAAAAATGTGAGGTCTCGTTAGCATGGAGAAATGAAAAGTGAATCGATGGATGAAGATAACGACAATAACCTGTATTCAAGCTACTAGCAGCAATGCTATAGGCTTCTTTAGAAAGTTTGGTCACTCAAGAAATGAATGCTCAACCCTTTATATTTGTGTACTGAAAAAGAAAATGTTCTTGACTGAGTGATAATTCTAGGTAACCGAATTTTTTGTTCTTAAAATCAAGTTAAAGCAACATGGAAACATAAGAAAATGAAATGCTTCTTCAGGCCTAAAATAGAAGTAGCAAGCTTCCAAGACAAACAGCTTAGGACTAACTGCCTCAAGTTAAATTTGATAAACAATACTACAATACAGCATTCCAATGCTCAGTTTGATGGCACTGGAGACACCTGGAAACAGGAAAAAATCCAAGCCTCTCATGAGAAACTTACTGCTGCTTAAAATAGCAAATTAAGGAGGAAAAAGAAACAAGAACCTCTAATATCATACTTACATTCCATCTTAGATCCCCACCTTACATCCCCTTACTTCAACAGCGATCAAACTATGGGCAGCAGAAGACAACGTTTTTACAGAGTTGCTGAATTACATTTATTGAACTGCATTTTAATAAAACTCATCGTACATCCATTTGTTAAAAACAGTGAATTTTTAAGTCTGAAGCCTTGCGTATTTGTGATGCATCCTTAGAAAGTCAACCTTCCTTTTTTTCCAAATTAAATTACTAGGTTTCATCTGTGGCACAGTGGCATTAAAGCCATTCAAACATCCTATTCTTCTGAAGAATGGGTTTCATTTCCAATAGTTATATTTCTGCTTTTTTTTTTTTTTTTAGCCTCACTCTTCTACATCATATTTCCCTTGAAATACTGGAATGAAATTAACCACAGGTCAGTTCTGTAATATTAGGCTACCTGTAATTAAGGAAATAGCATCAGAAACCTTTGGATGAACATTAACAGTTTTTATTCCTGCTATCTCTTTATTTTTGTCTGTACGAAGTCTACCAAAACCTTTACTGACAATATAATTCAGTCAATAAAATCAGCATTAATTCTGCACCTTCATGTGCATTCTGGTTTTAAACTGGTATAACTCAGAGCTTATTCAAGTGAAATGAAATAAACTGCTGAAGACTGAATTGGAAGCATTCAAGGAGAAGATACTTTTAAAATGCAGTTTATATGGTAAAGTCACATACATCTCCACTTCTGCTCCTAAATGACAGGTCTGAGAGCACACTACTCCAGAACACTCTGCACAGAATAAAAAAAGCCATCACAGAAACACAGAATAGCTCAGGTTAGAAGGGACCTTAAATACCATCTAATTCCAACCCCTCTGCCTTGGGCAATGTTACCACCCACTAGGGATATTTATGGCAATATCACACAGCTGAAGAATCACTAAACCAGATCTTTATTTCTTAGATCATTAGTAACGGCTGTTTATTAAATGTTAAAGAAACAGCAACAGTACTTTTATAACTGAATAGCAAAAACTTACCACAGTACTTTTTTCACAAATGAGAAACAAGTAATCATCACAGGGAACATAAAACAAGACTCATGACATTTCAAAGATTAAAAAAGGAATCTGAATGATGCACTTCTTAAGTTATGAATAGTTAAGCCATCTTTTTTGGTTGCCTGTATCTCAAAAGGCAGCACAAGTGAAAGCACAAAGCTAACAGCAGTAGAAAATGCAGTGGCACAAAGTGCTCTTCTGTAGATGAATGATCCACACAAGTAAAATTCATCCATAGGAAATCAAAACTGACACCAGCAAGCTCGAGTTTTTGAGCCATTCAGAGAGTTGAGACGTTAACCCATTTCTTTAGGACTTTTCTGCTGTTAATTATTTTAGCTTATTCTTTTCCAACCCTACCTACTATTCACTGAGCAGCAAACCAATACAATGGCACACAGGAAGCAGCAAACAAAAGTCCCTTTAACACTCTTTCACACCATTTCCAGTGCTTTCCAGGGCTGCCCAAAGTTTACTGGTTTACATTCAAAACCAACTAAAAAAAAAATACAGGAAAAATGTATTTAATTGCAAGGATGAAGAAAGTGAGCATCTCACAGAGCAGTGTAAGAGGGTGAAAGTCCAGGAGAAAACCTAAAACTGAAATACTGCACAACTAGCTTCCTTTATTATTTTATCATTACTATTATTATTTAAATATTCTAAACGTTCACTTCATTTTCACAGACAGCTTCACAAAAGGCATCTAGCATTTTGCTCCATATTCAGGTTCAATGGTGCTCCTCCGCTACTCCTGAGATTTCTTCCTATGCAATCATTTTTGCAGATTAGGGGCAATAGCAGATTATCTGTTTGCTTTCCAGGCTGGGCTCCAGCAAAACAATGAAGTCTGTTCTTTTTGAATGCCAGAGAAAGGAATGGATAGGTGTATTTAGCTAATATCAGAGAGCTGTCAATCTGCAACTGCTTTTCCACAAATTTGATCAAATAACTTACTGAAAAAGATCTCTCTCTCTTCTGGAAGCATTACTAAAACTTTAACAATGACAAAAATACTGGCATTTCAGTATCAGAGCTGTTGCATGATCTCAGTAGTACTACACACCTTGCTCCTGAAAACTCTCATAAGACTTCACACAAAAATTTCATGAAAGAAATTCCAGCTAGCATGATCTCAACAGATTATCACCTCTGAATTAAATAACCAGAAAGACCCCTCACTGTTTATACATTTGAATACACCTGAAAACTGTAAGGACAGAAGGCACCTAATTCAGGATGTAGCTCAGTGGAAAATGCAACCTCCTGCAAGCTTTTGACCTTGAAGCTCTCTTACCCCTCACAGAAAGAAATGCCCAGCTCAGGGACACACCTCAGCCCACGGTTGCTGGGTGAAGTAACACAGAAAAAGCATTTGTGTACCAGTTCTTAAAGAATTGCTTTAACGTCCTTTTGAAACTTCAAGAGGCGGTGGGGTGAGAACAGGAGGAAAACATAATTTTATTGTTTTTCTTTATCCTTCTATTACAGATCAACATGCTCTTATTTTTGTTTTTCTTGTTTTAAACTAATACCATCAATCCAATAATGGAACAGACATCAGCAGCCTGTGATTTGTTTTAGATTTCTTTTTCCCTTTGTACTGTAGGCAACAATAGCTAAGCAAGGACAATGAAGCTTCATCCCTACTTTTTTTTATTTTTATTATTATTTTGGCAGACATAACTCCTTGGTAAAATCATGTGGTTTTGGGCAGATTTTTGTTGTTGTTTTTGTTTTTTGAAAAAAAATACAGGAAGAAAATTACAATGGGAATGGAACTCAGTCTCCATCAAAACAAGAAAGAATTCAGACTCTAATAAAGGACACATGTTAAAAGCAAGATCTGGCAGAAGGACTAGTAACTTAGTAAATAGTCCCGCTACCTTCCTATTTGTGGTGTAAGAAGCTATTCCAGCCAAGCAGCTCTGAGCATGTACCACAACGTGCTGCCACCAGAATAAGAACATCAGAAAGATTTTTTGTTGCTCAATGACACGTCTCTCATTTTGTCCTTTCAGCAAACTTAAAAAATAATCGAAGTACACAAATTAAGTGAAAAAAGCTATAAAACTATAGTACACACCAAAACAGAAAATAGCATTTCACAAAAAGTCAGACAAAACACAAGCACATTATACTAGTATTTTGTTGCATTTATCTCATGATGCTTTGGTATTTGAGTGAGAGAGAAATCAGGCTGAAACAACAGACCCATGAAAGGAAGAAAAAAGGGGGGAAGGGGAGTGAGTGGGCTTTCTCACACCAAAAACAACAAACAAAAGCCTGTTTACTTCAGAAAGAGTAAACCACTGAGTGTCTTCGCAAAGTAAGCTCTGCATCAGCAAAACTACTTTCTATTAAGTAGGCATCAGGAAGGAGGCCAGAGAAAAGGAAAGCAACGTTTGCTTGCTCCTAAGAATGTGGCCAGTTTTGTGGCAAGGCATATGGCCCACATTCAGGTTAAATAAATATGTCTCTATTCAGAACAGGCACCAATCCAGAAAGTCCCAGTTACTTTACAAAGTTATCTCTATGAAGCTGGCAAAAAAAACCATTCCACCTGTTGCGTTGGTGCCAACCCCCTGCCTTCAACCCCATCCCATATCTTCGATGTCCCTGTGCCAGTTTTTTATAGATAAAGCAGCCATGTTGCAAACCAGCACATTTAAAGTAGAGTAAGAAGCACGCAGAGAGCTACCGCAGAGCATTTGGCTAAATTATAAGCATGTGTTTCAAATAATAAGGATTGAGAACTAAATAGCCCCAGACCCCTCCAGTAACCCCAGGAGGATGGCACGGGCTGCTCTCCGGGAGCCTGACTGTAGGCCTCAAACATGAGGAACAGAAAGCTGCCTGAGTAGCAGGGCCTTGTTCACCTCATGGCCTTGTTCACCTCATGGTCAGCACAGACCTCAGCTTCAGGCAATGCTTCCCGACTCCTGCAAGCCCTGCTACATCACTCTGACACTACCACGTGGTCTGGCTTAGCGCTACTTCCGCAGTCTTCCCACCACAAGAGGACGGGGCTGGGACTTGCAGTAGATGAAAAGGACGTTTCTCCAGGTCATGAGAATACCAATTGCATGGCAAGCACCCCAAATCCTCAGAAAGCGTAAGTTGGTTGTTGCATAGCAATTCAAGTTTTCAAGAAATATGAGAAGATATCTAGAAGTTAAATTCCGTAGAGAATGAACCCAACAAAATTCATACATCCCAACAGACATCCCTAGAAAGAGCTGTTTCAAATACACGTACAAGTAAGATAAGTTTGCCCAAAGGCAAAGAATTTTTAAAGTATCCTGTGGCATCTTCTGTAAATCACTCTTTCCATGTTCAGTTACAAGTCAGTCAACGTCAGCTCATCCTTCTCATGGCAGTTCTCCTGTCTGCACTGACTGCGCAGATCCCTGCTGTGCTGCTTGATTGAAATGATTCCACACTAGCACAGAGCAACAGGGACAGCAAA
Source organism: Chrysolophus pictus (assembly GCA_037305975.1). Classification (NCBI taxonomy): domain Eukaryota; kingdom Metazoa; phylum Chordata; class Aves; order Galliformes; family Phasianidae; genus Chrysolophus; species Chrysolophus pictus. Next base: position 30,321,205 of record CM074577.1, on the reverse strand, counting down.
TGGCAAGCATGTGCAAAGCTGCTCCTTCTTTCTCCTTACCAGTATATGCAGTTAGAGAAATAATAAGCAGCATGAAAAAATTACCTGATATAATAAGTATGCTATAAAGGATGACAAACAATGCTAAGAGCTAATTTCCTTTTTCTCTTTTGTATGAGATCTGCTTTGAAAGTAAGATATCCTATTTATGTTGGCACATGCTCTCAGATTTTGGTGGTATGGCAGTAGGGGTTGAAACTTCCTGCCAATATCCCATTACATGTTGTTGCCACGTGACAGGTGGCAGCAGAGGGGCAGTCTGACAAAATGACATCTGACATGGAAGCACGGCTGAAGCAAAGGTGCTTCACTGAATTCCTCCATGCTGAAGAAGTTGCACCCACTGAAATTAATCAATGCTTGCTAAACATTTATGCAGACCAAAGAGTGGACATCAGCACAATGAGGCAGTAGGTGGCGTTTCAGCAGTGGCAACAGTGACAGTGGGTCACCTCCACTGGTGCAGATTTTTATGAGCACAGCATGAAGGCTCTTGTTCATCACTGGCAAAAATGAATAGCTAACAGTAGTGAATATGTTGAAAAACAACGTTTATTAGCTGAGAATTTTCTATCACAGTTCTTCCGTGTTTTTTGTATCTGTTGTGGTTTTCATGGAAATATACAGGAGGCATTACTTTCAGAGTGGCCTATGTACACATACACATAAGCTTCTATGCTAAAAACTAAAAATCTGCAGATGAGTTTGTGGTGAGGTCTTGCCCTCTGATCTCTAGGAACATGCTGCAGCACTAGAGTTTAGCAGAGCCACCACAGTTTGAAAACGTACTTTCAAGAGTGTTTCATCCATTGTACCTTAAGTCCCAACTATTTGCCCGATTCTTCAAAAAAATATATATATACACATATATATATATACACACACACACAATGTATATTTTAGCAATTAGTTTGCCTTAAGCAGATGCAGATATAGCCATAGGAAGGATTTCTCAATATCCCTTTTCTCCTAGTTAAATGGAGGTTCAAACAATCATGAGCCTCGGCAGGCAGAGAGGAAAGGAAACCTCAGCAGGGTTTCTGAATTCCATCTTCTAACTCCCTCTTGCAGTTTTCAGAAATTATCACCAGATCCATGGTTTATCCTTTTGCCCCATTTTACTCCTATCCTTACTAGGACAAGGTAACTGTCACAGAGCTCTTGCATGTCAAAGTCTAACACAGAAAAGCTCACTTCAAGAGTTTCTTGAAGTGGTACACAAACATAAAAAACAATAATAAAAAATATAATTATTTTCTGCTCGAAAAGCAGATGCAACAGTTTTTAAAAGACCAGTTGGATGAACACATTTAGAATTGTTCCCATTCCCACATAGCATTACTGCAGACAGGAAGATGCCACAACCATCTAACACAGAGGGTATCCTCATGACTAGCACCACAGAAACAAAGGGAGCAAAGACTTCCAGGCTATTTTAAGAAAGTCACTGCATGTGAATACACTGACTCAAGATTTTATTATTAAAAAATTAAATCCTTCCTCTTTAAAAAAAGCATGTACTAAATGTGATGCTTGAAGTGGGGAATACACATTTCAGGCCAAATGGAAACCCAGCACTAGTGTGCAGTATTATTTCTGGTCCTGATAATTAAGTCCTGACAGTAAAATAAGGGCACCACAAGAGAAAAAGAAAAAGGATAAAGCTGAACATCTGTGAATAGAAGAGATTTTAGCCCAATCATTTGAAATTCGAGTTTTCTCCAGATCATTTCTAGCAGCTAACATTTTCAGAAGAAAACAAATCTCTCAAGCTTATTTTTCCTTCAATTGTAGTAGAACTAAGACGACATCTGAAACAGTAACTCCTAATTATCTTCCCACAGGTCCTCTTGCAAACCAAGGAATTAATTATTCCTGGCATTCACAATTTATTAGAGAAAAAAAGAATTCTGAAAACAAACAAGCAAACAAAGCAAACAAAAGACTCTCCCAAAATACTTTGCATAAGGAAGCATAAGCAACACTTGGGAGTCCTTTAAGTAGTCCTTTGCTATTTGTAAACAGGCCAAGAAAAGAAAAGACCACTTAAATGTTCCTTGTAAACTTAGTGAAAGCTTGCATTTCCCATTCAAAAGCTTGACAATCACTTCCCAGACTCATTGCTTATTCTGCAGATGGGAAACAGGGAACACTCACACATACACAAGCACACCCCACAAAATCACCCAGCAAGCTTGCAGAGCATTTTGAATTGTCTTTCTTTCAGAGAAAAAGTTTAAAGTGTTACCAGGAGAGCCTCACAATAATTGTATTTAACATCATTAGGAAGAGATGTACATCTCACACAGTTCACTCATTCTGCACGGGGACTGCAGCACATGATCCTGTAAGAAGCCGACTGCTGCAGAGAAGGCTTGTTCTCTTTCCATTGAAAAGTTTTTAGACTCAAAACGTCAGAGCCTCTTGCTGGAGATGCAAAGCAGTTAGTGCAATTTCTGCTAGCACTTGCTTCACACTAATTCCTTATGGGAATGGCAAAGGCCGCAAGGCTACCAGGCTGGAATTTGTAGGCAAGGCTATGAAAGGTTATCTATAAAAATCCTCATTAAGAAATTCAACTTGGAAAATAAAGAATGACAGAGGAAGCCAACACAGTACAGCTGCCTGCTTTTTGCAAATCGTGATAGATTTTTGCTAGGCACTTCTCATAGGAAGTGATCAGGCACAGCAGAAGTCCTGTCCACGACAACATAGCTAACATCTCCAGAGTATACAGTAAGGATCCAGAAATGCAGAAGTAACCCAAGAAGCTTTACAGCCCCATAAATATCAGCGTTACCAGAGGTAATTTTGACAGGTGCTGTTTGGTTTGGGGCTATTACATCTAAAGGCAGTAAAATGCTACGCTGACAGCTGATGAGAGACCACTGGGATTCGAGTAATGAAAGGAATCCTACTTTTCATGGAGTGTAAGAGAACAGTTGAGAGATTTGCCCTCCTCCAACAGAAAGGCTGCATCCACACGCTTTTGTCTTATAAAGCTGTGTGGTAAGAGACTAAAACAGCAAGCATAACTCAAAAGCAGCTCCCGAAGATATTTTCCTTATTGTTCACGTGCTCCTCCTATGGACTGTAATTACCCTGGTCCCACAGAGGGGACTCTTGCTCTCCATACATCTTTGGTTAATCCCTTACTGGTCTGTTATTCTGACTTTATCCATATTCTGAGTTTTAAAAACAAAGATCAAGCTGCCCAGACAACAAAGGTCTGTAGACATGTCCAAGTCTGTGCAATGTGAACTACTCAAGAAAGTATTATCTACTTAGAATTGAGCTTTAAAACTGTTAAAAGCATGGATTCATAAAAGACTATAAAAATGCTTATGCTTCAAAGCTTAAAAAAATACAGATGAGACATATTTGCCAGAATGTAATAAACACATAACCAACAGCCTCTGTGAGGGTTTTACTTCATCTGACGCTCAGAAAAAAAGAACATTTCAATTTCAGTCTTTGTCCTAAAAGACTTCTTTGTATCAGACCAAGAATTTCAAATTCTGACTTTCCCTGTGGTAAGCACTGTATGTTGTGGAGCAATAAAATTACCACAAACAGGATGTTATAGGAGAAATGACTTATAAGTGTGGTACTCTTGAGGACTATTAATCTCTGAGAAAGACTCTTCAGAATCACTTCTGTTGTCATTTTCCAAGGCCATACATACGTGATGCTGACCAGGAAGCCAAACACACTTTTTTAAAATAGCAACTATGGGGCAAAAAAGGGTGTAGGAAAGATCCCTGTAAATGCATTGCAAAGACTACAATGATATTCATGGTACAGAAAAAACTACTCTTCAATCTGCAGTCTCTATTCCATTAGCCCATTTAGCTAAGAGGGATGTCTTCATGAAACTTCCATATGATTTCAGAATCTCATTGCACAAAGCCTCCTAAAAAACTCTGGAAGTGTGGCTTGCTCATACATTTATGAAGTGAATATAAAACTCAAGCTGAAATATACAAATGGGCCTAAAATATGACTTATTCCATTCCTCCTATGAACACAAGCTCCATCCAACATTTCAATGTTGACCTTTTGTCTTCACTGTAACCTTCTCCAAAAAGCTCTCGCAGAAATAAAATCACAATTTTCACATTTCTCTAAGAAAGATTTGCTAACAGAATCTTTGGCTAGCTATTTGGATAGTGATTTAAGTTCCAAGATCTTAATTAATGAGAGACCAATCTGTTCAAAAGCATGACCATCCCCAGGGGAGTAAGAAGAAATACTTCCTACTGAAATAAGAAGCAGGAAAATAAAATGGAATTCATTCTTGTTTCTGGCAAGAAAGGTGTTTTCAAATCCCACTTGGTGTTGCATTTCTAACAATAGCTTCTTCTTTCAACACTACATCAAAATACATTTTTTAATCTTTCCAAGACTCTGGCTTCCTTATTGTACATAACACATTCTGTACGTGTATTTAACGTGAATGCATCCATCCATGCACACATTCTTCCCGTCATCTTTTTGTACATCCTACATGTTTGTCAAATGAGGAAACCAAAGTAAATATCAGAACAAACCACTAATTCAATGGGCCCTCAAACCAAGAAATGAAATCTCTTGCTACTAGATCGAATAATGCTTGTGACCTAACATTTCTAATCCCACCCATAACTGACTGATGCTAATTTTATACCAGCTTTGCTCCTCTTAATTCCAAACTATTATACTTTCAGTTACAAATAATGTAAGAATTTTTTTTTTCTGGAAACTGAAGACACTTCACTCCTTCCTGCCTAGTACAGACTCCTCCAGATTGTCCTACCTTTAAAATCACTACATCTGCAGCTCCACAGTTAATTTAGTTGGCCAGCACTCAGCAAAGAGCATTCAGAACAATTGTCCCGATTTTCATTCCTCCTGAACTTTGCAAAGATTCTCCCATTTGCCTCAAAGGGGGCTCAGAGCATTACAAATTAAAAGTAGCAAGTAAGAGTCACTAAAACTGTTGATTTCATTTTTTTTTTTAACACTATTACAGATCCACATTATGAGAAAGAACAAAATGAAATGACATAACGGAAGTTATGCATTAGATTTTGTCCTCTGAGCCTACTACAGCTTCACCATACTTACCAATGAAATTATTATTCAGAGAACAGATACGACATTTTTATCTGAGGGTGACTTCAACTGCTTATAACATTATCTTACAAAATAATTTCCAGCCCATATGTTTTTGTCATGTCAACAGTTTCCAAAGATAATAAATGCTCTTCAGTATCATGCCTGGCATATCTAAACATTTGAGCAGGCTGCTAAAATTATATGGAGAATGTACAAGCAAGCTCTTCAAGCAACCCACTAAAGATTTCAACCAAAGACTAGCACTCCAGCAAAATAGGGATTTGGGAAGGAATGCAGACTATACAATAGCCATCTGTAAATAGAAGCCCACTATCGTCACTGCAAGAATTTAAAGCACATCTCTACACTATGTTGCAAAACGCACGCTTGCCAGTTTAGGCACAGCTAGGTGATTAGATTCACATCCCACCACCACAGAAGCTCTGCCACATAGTCTCTCTCGTGCTTTGTATCATATCACAGAATTATAGGAGTTGGAAGACACTTCTGGAGATCACGTAGTGTAAATTCCTGCTAAAGCAGGTTCCCTAGAGCTAGTCACACAGGAAAGGGTCCAAGCAGGTTTTGAGTATCTCTAGAGAAAGAGACTTCACAACCTCAGTGGGTAACCTACTCGCTCTCGAAGTTCTCCCTCATGTTCACATGTTCCACTTTGTTTGTCCTGTCTCTCAGCCTTTCCTCATAAAGGGGATGCTCCAGGCTTATAACCATCTTTGTAATCCTCAGTTAGACTCTGTCTAAAAGTTTCCTGTCTCTCAAACTGAGAAGCCTAGAACTGGACACAGTTCTACTCTAGGTAGGGGCCTTACCAGGACAGAGGAGAAGAGGAAGATCACCTCCCTCGACCTGCTGGCCATTCTCTTTTTAATGCATCTCAGGATACCACTGGCCTTCTTAGCCTCGAGGGCACACTACTGGCTTACGGCCTACCTGATGTCTACCAGGACACCTAGGTCCTTCTCTGCAGACTGCCTTTCTGGAAGATCAGTCCCCAGTCTTTTACTGATGTATCTGGAATACCCGCCCTTGTTGAACTCCACAAGGTTTCTCCTCACCCAACTCTCCAGTCTGTCCATGTCTTACTGAACAGCAGCACAGCCTTCTGATGTACAGCCACACCTCCCAGTTTCCTATCATCTGCTAACTTACTGAGGGTGGACTCTATCCCTTCATCCAGACTACTGATGAAGACATTGAACAAGACTGGACCTAGCACTGATCCCCAGGGAATACTGCCTCCAACTAGACACTGCACTGCTGATCACAATCTTCTGAGCTCTGTCAGTCAGCCAGTTCTGTCATTGGGTTATCTCTAGATCTATCTCTGTCCATGACAGGGGGACAGCAGGCCCATAAGCCCAGAAAAGGGGAGGGGAGGATGTCAACAGTTTACAGGCTGGTTCGGCCCAGTTCTGTGACTAATGTGGCAGGGGACCTACAGACACACACCTTGAGAAAGGGGAATGGAAAAGGGGGAAGAGTAGGGAGATGGGCCTAAAAATAGAACAGCAGCAACGATCTGAGGAGGAAAGCTAATTTACTAAATATATTGGAATGCAAGATAAAACAATGCAAGCAGTTGGAATTGATGCTAACAAATCAAATGGGAGAGTGTCTGAAACGAAAGGCTTTACAATGAATTGAAGGTGAAACAGCTGGGGAGCATACCCACACACTGCCAGGCAGCAAGAGAGTCCCATAACTTGCCAGCTTTATCTTCCCCTCTGAACACAAAATCCTCTGGGATATGTAGTTGTTCTCTTCTGGGAGCCAGGTATTTGGAAAGTTGGTGGTCCACAGAAGAGGGGCATTAACTCTTTAACTTCCAGTGCTGTACATGATGATATGATGTAGAATACCAATAACAGAAATCATAAAACCATGACAGGTTCTTAATCATCTCACTGTCCACTCATCCCACATTGAGCTGGTAGGTAGCAACCCTACCCATGGCAGGGGTTGGAACCAGATGGTCTTAAAAGGTCCTTTCCAATTCAGGTCAAACAATAATGATGAAAATGAAGAAAAAACAAACTATTTAATTTAGCATACTTTTACTTACAGGTGTCTCTCTCTAGACTGAGCCTACGTTTCCCACAAACAAGAACTTGGAATTTCCAAAGATCAATTTTTAGTACAGCCATAGCCATAAGCAAAATGAAAGTGTTCCTAAAACTAACAGCAGTTTTACAATCCACTGAATCAGAGAGCTTCACTCTTTTTTTGAGATCCTTTAATAGAGCAATCAGACGAGAATTTCGCTTTCACTTTAAAATTGTATTTTACCTTAAAAAAAAAAAAAAGAAAAAAATCTTAAAATTTTACATTACTTTTTACATACACTTCGTTCTGAAATTACAAGCCTTGAGAAGACTGAGTCCAAATCACTGCTGACAAAGGGTTCAGAAATGACTTTCTTCTCCAGTGGCACTGTCTTCTCAGTAGTTTCTTAAGGGTATCCTAAAATGCAACTTACTGCATTTCAGAGCCTTCTTATGTTTTAGTCTTTCTGAAAGCTGATTTTGTAGGGCCTGATCCAACACCCAGTGAAACTAGTAGAAAGATTCCAGAAAATTTCAGCACTTTGGATTAGATTTGCAAGAGTTACTCTTCACTAGTCTTACATTTAATGTAACACACACCGTAAGAAGGAAAGCATGTATCATCTTACTAGTTGAAAAAGCAGTCTAAAAAATCTTCAGACAAAACTGCTACTCAGTTTTCTGCTCCCTCTGAAATTTTAGGTGTACAAAAATATCAACTATTTTTTTCCCTCCTTTTCTTTTTTCTTGGCAAGCAGCTCTCCTCAGTTCTCCCAGAGGGAAAAAAAAAAAAAGTTAATAGTATAAGTGATCTTAAAAATCATTAAGAAACCTGTACTGCACCTTCCAAAACTGAAGTTAGTTGAAGGCAAGGTGAGGTTTTAAAATGTAGAGAGAGAGCAATGTTTGAAAACACCAACAAAGTTAAATTTATTCTACCTTTTCCTGAGGATCACCAGCTATGCTCTTAAGCATGAAATGATCAAAAGCAACCCTTCAGAAACATATTATTACAAGACAGCAGCAGTGCCAAAAACTCATTTAAGTTGCTATGGTCTACTGAAATATTCCTTTTAAGGGCTTTTCCACCTGCAGAGTAAGAAAAAAACCAGTCTCTTTAAAAATGCATGGGCTAAACTGGCTTTTGTCTCCAGCCAAAGAAATCAAGGACAACATTAAGGCCTCATCCCACAACACCCAGCTGTAAATATGACACCACTGACAGGCTTCATGCTTTCACGTGAGAATTTTGTACAAAAGCAGTCAAACAGGACACCAACAACGAACTGTAATCACAATTAAATCTTATTATTACAACTTCCTTCAGGAAGAGCTACCAGCACTTGCTTCTCTTCATTCAATATTGTTCAGTACTACCCTAAAAGCATTGAATCAGCAAATCCTATTAAGATGATCTCTAAATGCCTGTCATTTAAAGGAAATAGTATTGTCTATGCTAACATGATCAAATGCTTCTCTAAGGCCACTGACTCAAAAATGAAGTTTGCAACAGAGACTGAAGCTGATAAAATGTGCTTTATTAAAATTAAAAAATGTCTCCTAAAAATGGTTTTCTATTTTAGATTAAGGTGCTTCCCAAAGTTTTAATTATTCAGAAGGGTAATTAATTTAATTAATAAAATCAAAGTATTTAATTATTCAAAAGGGATGCAACCAGCACATCAAATGCAAAGTTCATAGGATTGATTCTAGCATTAAGTTGCGTAAGTGCTCTCAGTAAATAGCTTTCAGTGAGAAGAATGCTTGTTTTGTTTCTTGTAGGAGCAGACAAAACCCAAAATACACATTAGTTTCACCCCAGGAATACAAAGAAATTTGGAAAATGATGCTGGAAGCTTTCATGACAGAAATCCAAACAGCGCTACTGAATGCTCTGCACAAACATCATCTCTTAAAGCACCTGTATTGCTCCTAAACTTGAAGACACCATTAAAGCATTTCTGTATTAACATACTCACGACTGATTGAATTTTAACAAAACCAAACTTTTGAGATATAACTGAAACCAACTGAAAGTTTTCCTAATATAACAGGCGCAATGTCTTTCTTAAACTCTAGGTTGAAAAAGTACCCCACACAGAAGAAACACGGAAGATCCATCACAAAAGAACAGTCTCAGCAGAAAGCTCCACCTGAGGCACGTTTCCTCAGCCTAACCAGTAACTCCAGATAAACACAGGAACAGAGGTAGAAACAGTCTTTTGGTGGACTAAGCAGATGTCCAGGCAAAGACAGGTATTTATATCACACTTCTGCTACAGAACTTAACACACCAAATAATACAAAGTTCTGGTTTTTTGTTTGTTTGTTTTTAATATTGCAGTATCTAAAATGCAACATTTTTCCTTGCTTTTTTATTAAGATACATAATATGAATTATGTAACTGCCTGTTTCTTTACTGTCTGTGTCAAAACAGTTTAACTGCAAATGGGTTACACCTACATCACCTACAGATAGGACTGTACATTAAGTGCAGTTGCAAACAAATTATTAAAAAAAAAAATCATTAATTTTTAAAAACTGTTCTTAAACACCATCACCTTTCAATCAATTTTATGTTAATTTGTTTTCAATGCTACCATGGAAAAAGAGAGCCTGGATGGGACCCTAAGCATGGGGCCATTCTCAAGTTGGTTCCTCTTTGTTCCCAGTGCAGTAGGGTCGCGTAGATGCAGCTCAGGCCATAACAAAGAACAGCACAAAGCCACAACTGCTCTGGAGGTTTTCCCACAACCCCGTGCCAGGGGTGGCAAAGGCCTTTCAGGGGGTGCTCTGGGCCCCCCAGCTTACATTTTACATGCAAATGGTAGCAGAGATTTCAATTGCACCTCAAGGAGAGAAGAGAAAGGCAGCAGTGCTTGGCTCCCAGAGGAGCCCTGCTCACAGCACAGCAGCCTTCATCTCTGGGATGCCAAGACCACTGCAAACAGGAAATCATCCTGGAGGTCATTTGAAAGACCTGAAGAAAACAAGTGAGGAGAATTGGAGACAGGGACTCCAGGACACAGCAGTTGTCTCCATGCATGACAACAGATGATCTTCAGAACTGCACTGTTGCCTGCTTGCCAAATGCTTGGAAACTGAACCATTGAGCTGTTTTATGTATATGTGTGTATATATATATATAATATTATATATACATATATACACTAAAATCCCAGCATTTCCATCTTATGTGTGAAGTAAAAAAGTTATAAAAAGTTTTTATAATTACAGGCTCTGATTCCATCTTGTATCAGTCTTGCTTCACATACTAGTGTTTATCAACCAGTGCCAGTGACATTCAAGCACTGTAGAGTTGTGCAGCTTCACAGACAAATTCTCCTGTAGATAGCTTCTAAGATTTTCAGTTTCCACTGCTATTTTCAACCTAGACAAGCTGCATCTCCCTTCTATTACAAACACACCCAAAATCCAATTGTATTTTCCCCCTCCAGTTAGTTATAACAATCTGAAGGAAGCATTTTTAAACTGGAGGCTCTAGAATTAACTATTAACTGAAATAAAGCAGATTCCTTTTCAGAGACAGAGTAATTACACAGCCACGTTTCAATGATTTTAACCAGGAGAACCCATGATAATCCCATTTTGCAAATTAAAGCCCTTGTATTTAGACTGCTAAATAATGATATTAACATACACACCTCAGAAACACAGGAGAAAATCTAGATGAACTGCAGGTTGGAAAAGCCTGTGTAAAATAAAGAAGGAATGATGGGAGCAGGAGTGCATGAACAGATCCTCTACCCATCGCAGCATCTACAAGAAAAAAAAAGCTTTCAACTATTCTGAGTTGTTCCAGATTGTTCCAGACTGACAGTGTTCCAGACTTTAAACAAAAGAATGGGTCTCAGAAAAAAATAAATTTTAAGCCACTAGGAAAATTCATTTATTATCAAAATCTGTTCTTCGTTTTTCAGTCACTGGACTGAAACAAGACATGCTACTCAACAATGTTTATGCCAGTAAATGAAATGGGACCAATTACTTGGGATCACCAAGCACTCAACACAGATTTCAAAGAGCATCTTCTTCACTCTTGATATACTCGAATGAAACAAAAGTACATGAAACATGCATATAAAACAAAGAATGTACATGCTATCTTAGCACGTCTCCCACAGACACAATTCTCAATTGGATTTAACCAGCATAGCTCCATGGGCTTCAAGGGAATCATTCTGATGGAGGCTTGCAGAAGACACAGCTAAGAAACAAATCTGACTGCAAACAGATGAAAAAAATGAAAAACGTTACGGCTTTCCTAAAAAGTATGAAGATGTTCAAAAGCATTTCCCATGTGCATTCAAAAGTAGAAATTACAAGAACACATTTATCCAAAAAAAATGTATGGAAATGTCCCTGTTTCCTCTGAACAGCTCCACTGCGAGAGGTATTGCTCGACTCGCATGACAGCAACTTTCCAGCAAACTAGTTAGACAATAGTATAAATAAATGTTGTAATTTGCAACAAAATGTTATGCACAGATTTTTAGTGTCATTTATTTTAAATGTTAACTACTAAGAACTGCTTTTCCGAAAATTTGAAACCAGCACAGAATCCATAGTCTTCGGGACACATGCAACAAACAGTCCAAAGTAGTAATACATGAGTATAACTATGTCAAGTCACACACACCGTACACAAGCATTTAGCCCCTCTGAGTCACGTTGGTCTGTCTTATTAGCTGACACACTGCAGACTGAAACAGGTGTCTTCAGTGCTCACAGCATGAGGATTATTTAAAAAAAAAAAAAGGAAATCCCACAATTATAGGGACCAGAAATACAAATTTTTCTAGTGTTACTTGCAACATTCCATGCAATTGGGAAGCAGAGCACATAAGCTTCTACACAAATCAATATATGATGTACATGCTTGCCATGGCCAAATTGCTCACCTCTGTTCTTTGTTCATGCTTTTTAGATTATTATTAATGGCAAATAGGACAGTTCGTAGTTTAAAACAACTTTTTTCATTAACAAAAAATAAGAAGCATCACTAAGCAGCATAACAGTATTTGTTAGATTAGCAGCAGGGGAAAAATGAAAACAAATGGAATGTCTTTCCATCTACCCTCCTGAAACCATAAGCTCAGTAGCAGAACTGGTATTAAAAGGTAACAACTTCAAAATTAAAGGATTTAGAGAAATAGCAATTAATTACATTCTTTTACTTTTATTGATAATTAGCAAAGAATACCAAAGGGACAGAAGATGCTTCATTCTTATGAAGAGAATGAAAAATCAATTTTCACAAAATAAATGGTATTTAAATACAGTAAAGTATTACTGTAAACAGAATTACTTAAAACAGAATGAGAGGATATAGAAAAAAAAAACTAAAGGAAGAAGTTAAGAATAAGCTTATTAAGATATAGATCGCAATCCTAAAGAGGTGAGAACTGTATCATCTGGATACTTTCAGGACTAGAAACTTAAAGGAATCATTAGCACTAACCTACGCTGGAAAAAGGATCCAGTTTACCTAATAGGTTTCTTCCTTTCCATTTGTTTATAGCTATCTACCTTGCAAAACAAAGCACCAGCCAGAAAAAATGAAGTGAGAAGGCTATACTGAGTTCATAATAACGTATTAATGGTTCACACATCTGACAGGCTTGCAAGCATTCACAGTTATACACAGGAGCACACTAGAAGGCTTTACTTTTTTTCGCGAGACCTCGTAATTCATTCATTAGCATCTCCACACTAAAGCTATTTGGAAGGACAGAAAATAACTTTTCATGTTTTCAGAGAAGAATTGCTATCCAACTCAGAGTGGTACTGCTGAAAATAAAGATACATAGAGGATGAATAAGAATGAAAACACTGGAGACGTGAACAGGATAAGCAAACAGTGATTGGTAAAACCTTACTACAGACTTGATCCAATGGCTTCTAATGTCCCTGAAAAAACCTTTTTAGTCAAAGAAAAGTAGTCTGCTATTTTTTACATTAAATGCTGATGGAAAGGGCTAACAGGTGGCTACCCAGAAGTCTTTCTTCACAGCTGTTCTTACCTCCTTCCAAACCACACTCCATGTCTGCATTTCAAAAGACTTATTTCAACACTGAGAAAAGACCTGTAGCAATCATCCCAATATAATTTTAACAGTCCTGTTGGCAGTTACAGGGAGAAACCAAAGGCATTAATGCAAAGAGAATGCAGAAAGTATTCACACCTCAAATTCAAAATTTAGTCACAAACTTATTTTGTACTTTTTCCTACTGACAACAGCGAGAAGGCTCTATCCATCCTGAACCTCAGCATGGTTTATATCATTGCACACCACATGAAGCAGAACTCTATATCAACAAGAAAAAAATTCTTTATATCTTCAAGTATCTGAAGTCAAATAGTCATAGTATACTAAAGAGTTGAGCACTGTAAAAGGGGTGGTACATTAAGCATTTTAATCCACAAAACTTTTCAAGAAACACAAACAAGTAACAAGGAAAGAACTGGAAAACGTGAAGACTGCATTCTTCATTTTTAAGAAGTATGCCATGCTCCTTTTGGGTTTAGGTATCCATGAATGCTGTAAAGCAATAGCTCTCTCTTGGGAGGTGCAAAATTATTGTTAGGTTACAGGCATGCTAACTCCCACAAGATCCTGATTCAGCGAACTGCAACTGAATATAAGTGCCCTGAGCAGAACTAGAAGTCAGCTCACATGCTTAGAGTTATTTAAATGCATTGCTACTCTGCCAGATTAGAATCACAAAGATCTTTTGCATTATCACTGATTAATTAAAATAACAAAACAATGAAACTACTTCAGTTGGAAGAAAAATTATCAGATACATGCCCCATAATTAACCCATGTTAACCTCTTTCTTCTGGCATAAAACTGAAAACAAATATCTCGCATTATGTTCCAAGTTCTTAATCTTTTCAATGGAGTTGAAATGAAAACATAAACACAAATTCAGCATTTCGAGATTTTTACTGCAGTCAGGGCTCCCACATTACTATAAATCATACGGAATACCAATATACATAGACAACTGCTCTGTCAGGTACATATATATTTAGCAAATAAAGGAATAAAAAAACAGCAAACATGGTATTTTGCATAACACTTTCAGGAATCTCCATTAACACCTCCAAAACTAATTGGAAGACAAACAATTCAAAGTCATTGAAGACAAGTCATCCAGAATAAATTGCTATGGTACTCTGGAAGTGAACTGGTTCAAATTACTCTTCTCAGCTGCTTCTTGAATTAAAAAGACTTCTTAACACCATCAAAACCCAGCACTTATGACTCACTAACCAAAGAATACAGCTGATCTCAGTTCTCTTCAACGCTCTAATGCTTGCTGGTTTATGTTAACATGCCTGTAGAGGATGGGTGCTCATATACTTTTATACAGTGACCAAGCAAGAAGGATATGTCAGTTCTGAAATAATTCTAATTAATGTATTCACAATTCTAACTCCGGTGTCCAATCAACAAACACAATCCACTACCAAAAATCACTCAAAATAACATCCTAGCATTGAAAGATACAGGATCTCCTTCTGGCCTGGAGTCTTTGAGTATCTAAAGTCAAAAAAGTAAGTGTGCCTTATTTCTTTACTTCACTGAATCAGGTATATCATCTTTAATACAGCAACAGAAGTTTTTCTGGTCAATATCAAGCCATTACTGTGCTCCCAGACTGATCATGCACACACGCACATATATACATGACCAAGTAAGAGAAGTCTAGACTAAAGAAGTCCCGCCATTTAGACAGGACACATTATATTACTTGATATGCACGCTATATGTGAAACCTTGCGCCCCAAAACTCTGAATTTACTAACAGAACTCAAGATATAATGAACAAAATTTTGCTTAAGTTTGCCCCAGAGTTTACAGGATTACGAACTAGCAGAACACAAATAAACCTATTTAATATTATAGGATATATTAAAATATGATATTTAACTAATCCTACTATCGCAGTTTATTTCAATACATCACATTCACTCCCAGAACTATAATGAATTAACTATAGAAGGGCATCGATGGTCAAAAATCAACTCTGTTGCAGAAAGCATCCAGAGAATATAACCCAATGCCCAAACTTCTCAATAACTTTGTGGGTGTATGATAGTCTCTGATAGCCGTTCTTAGCAGTTGATGAAATGACCACTATGATAATAATGGTCAGGGATAGTATATTGTGCACATTATCAATGTGTTCACATTTATAAAAAAACTGTGCAGATTTTAAAGCTGCCAGGCTCTATTTCTGAATAGACTCAACCTATTCCTTGCAGTAAGCAAGTTATTTATTTGCTTGCACTGTGTTTTCTTACGCATTCTGAAAATGAAGTACTTGGCAGTAGATCTGTCCTTAACTGGCAACTGAGAGTGCCCCAGTTACAGAACATGAGGGGCAAGCGATATTCATTACAACTTCCAGGCAGAAGAAAGTACCTCTTCCCAAACACCTGTACAAGGAGAATACACATGGGTAGCCTAAACTTGGGTACAGGAATTGCTAATTATATTGTACCATATTCTTTTTTACTTTTGTTAGCTCCATATACTTCTCTACATACAGTGCTGCCCTTATCTACTACCAGCTATCCACTGTACTCAGCTGTAAGAAAAAAAACAGCAAAATAAATTGGACCCAACCTAGATCATTTGCATCCCACCAAAAAACAGTGATTTCTCTATCAGCTGAACCAATCCCTGCATTTCCACAGCAAATGCTACAGTTTCAGTTTCATTTTTGAACCTTCTAGGAAGTGGTCACAATGGCGCATCCTGAGTGCAAAAAACACAGGCTCAGACCTCCCCAGTCTGTGAAATGTGAGGAGAACAAGAGAAATCTGTGAGCCGTTTTTCTGAGCAAAATGAAGGATGAAACACTTGATCACGTGTCCTTTCTGCAGCCAGATACTTGCCACCAACAGATCCCCAGGGCAGTCCACAGCAGAGTCTGGGGACAGCCACCCACATCACAAGCCTCTGCTGTCATCCCTCTCATCCTGCCCCACACATAGCCCTCAAAAACCATAATAATCCACACTAGAAATCGAAAAGAGTAAGCGCGAAAGCCTTGCAAACTAAGGATAGCTTTTGGCTGAGGCTTTTGGGTGAAGACTGCATACTATCACTGCAGGTTACTTTCTTACGTAAGTCACTATCTAGGCTCCAAAAGACAGTGATTTTCCTTTTCACTCTCTCAAAAGGTTTTTTGATTTTGTTATTTCTTTTAAAAGAATAAGTAAATAACTTTACCTGAAGATACACAAAGTTACTGAAAACTATAACTTCACTGTTCGCACATCTCTCTACTCCAGGCCAGGCTGCCTCAGTTTGGCAGCCCACAGATCTGAAGCAACAAAAATATAGAAAGCAGCAATTCCAGACCCAGGAAAAGCATGTTCTTTACCATGAGTAATCTTCACTTCAGGAGGCATTCAGAACCCTCTAATCCATGCTAATGACAAAATAAACATTTATTAAGCAGTAAAGCTCAGCCAATCCAAGCAAGGAAAATTCCCCTTGAATTTGACATATATTTTTCTCCAGTACAGAAGAGAAACCTGAACTTTCCAGCAATTCAGAAGAGATGTTAGCCTCCATTTAGCAGGGAGTGACCTGGGAAAGCCACTGCTGTGCTCTTTTCCTTAAAGCATTTCTAGAAAGTGTTACAAATAACTTATAGGTTGCTACATAGTATTTCATAATTCTTCGCCTTGTTCATTCTTCTGTTTAAAAAGACTGCTTTGTTCCCATAACTCCTTACTTGGGCTTGTGGTCATGGCTGCACTGTGTCATGGGAGCTGTTTCCCAAACCAAGTGATATGGCATATCTGAAGGAAACAATAACCTGGCATTTGTATGGTCCTTTTAGAGGACTGAATTTTACTTTCAAGAGGACAAGGATCCACATTCAAGTCCAAAATAACAGTCACCATGATTTCCAACAGGCTTGGCTACCACACAGTCTGTTTTAGACACTCACTCACAAAGGCCAGTGAAAGACGACTTAACATTCAAGACTGAATTTTACGCAGGGCTCAGGGCATTATAACACTGAACAAGCTCAGAAAGGTGAGAAAGTGTGTTGCTGATTTTCAAAAACCTTGTTCTACCTTTTATCTGATTCCACTAGGTACAAGCACTAAGTACAAGTGCTCTTATCTTTTTAGCATCATTTCAACCGGAGTGCAGCTGTACCCGGCAGTTTCTCATGCTGGTTAGCACCAATGAAGAAAAGCACACCACTTTCTGCGATTCATTCACTCTTTTGCCAGCTTGGGAACATTCACAAAGAGCAAAGCTTCTCTAAAAGACAACACAAAACAGCATCAGTGCTGCAACCAATTTAAACTGTAATTGCACCTCCCTCCACCGTAACAGGTTTCTGCTTACATAAGAAGAGAGATTTGATTCCCTTTGACAGACAGATCAGTCCTGTAGTACCTAGTTAAATGTTTCAGCAAGGAACCAAATCTGATTATCTACATTTGCCATCCAAATCCTAGGAATGCAAGAGGGTTCAAAGGAGAAAGCGTCGTATTAATTTGTCACTCTAATCCAGGATATATTTCACTAGTCTTTTGAAAAGCTAGCAAGGGAAGCAGCAATTTAGCTGTAATAGGACTCTCCTGAACTTCACTAATTAGGATGCCCAATACAAGGCAACAAGAAAAAAAATAATTCCACAATGCTTTTGAAAATTTACACGTTGAATCTTTACAGAGCTGTTGCACTGCTGTGGCATACCTCTAGACAGATATTCTGAAGCAGGCCAGAAGAGAACACACAATTTCAAAAAGAAAAATTGTTCAGAAAATGGAGACAAACATTCATCTGACATATTATAAATTATGTCTAAATTATATGAATAGAACAAATCAACAGATTTAACAAAAAATAAAGGTAAGAGTTAAGATATTGTAAATTTCAACTTACAATAGTTACCACCTCCTTACTTTTAGCTATCAGGTTCTCTCAGTACAAAATGCTTTTGCAATCTGTATCTATTCTACTTGTTTTAAAACAGAGTAAATAAAAGCGGAATGCTACCACCTTACTATCTCTTCTAGACAAACCTCCAACAAAACTGGACTTGGTGGTTGCTGTCAGGGGAAGTATTCAAGTGCCCCCAGCTTTTAAAAAATGATAAAGGAAAAGGAGGCAAGTATATTCCTCCTTTGAATACTGATATTTAGTTCACACCGTCTCCTTTCTTCTTTTTGCTGCTTTCTCTTTCTCCAAAACAGTGTGCATTACTTTAAAATGCTGAAGCTCTTAGAGCTGGATGGTATACACGTGTGTACAGACCCATGTTAACAGGTGATCATTTTTTCTATGTCACACCCCTTTGTGTAAGTGGATAAACAGAAATGCTACTTTTATAATTTTGCTTTTTCTATCAGAAATTCCCAAAACATGACCCATAGAATTGTATCCTACAGACAAAGGGTTCCTGTGGTTTTCTTTGGGGTATTTTGTTGTTACCTTTTTTGTTCTTAAGACAAAAATAACACGTGCAGGCAAAGAAAGCTACTTGAAGGTAACAGTAGAAACTTGTATCTTTCTCAGATTGACTGCATATCAGTGCTTTCATACTTAAGATGTCCTCAACTAACCACAAATATGTTTTAAGCAAAAAAGGAAAAAGGCAAAATAAAGGAAACTGTCCAGAATTTCCATTTCACTCTATCAGAAGTCTCATTCATTTATCCATGCAGCCTCCTACAATATAATCACCTCTATCTACGCACTCATCCAAGTAAAATGAAGCCATAGCTGAGCACAGAGCACCTCACACACTACCTTCTGTAAACCTAAGAAAACACAAATATTATTTAGTGAATCTCATATATCACTGATAGCAATAATGTTTCAGAAACTTAACCTAACTTTTAAAAATCCTTCCTCACATGAGCATCTAGAGAAATTTTACTCTTTCAGATTGTTTTTCACACGACAAACACACATGCTCCGGCAAAGCTGAAGAGGAGCACAGCAAACACTGCAGAACACAAGTATCAACTTGAATAGTAAAGTCCAACCAAATTCAGCCTGACTAGGCTTTTCAGAAGTAACCAGGCCTCATAATGCCTGCAACCATCCTGTTGCAATTATGTATCACGTTTCGCTCAGCCTCTCATTCAAGACTTTTACAGAAAACAGATCATTCAAAGGCTCCTGTAAGTTATCTAAATTGAAGTGTAAGAAATAAAAAGGGAATGAATGCACACTCCATGAACATTTCCTGAAAAAGGAGGGAAGAGCTGAACAGACTTGTTTCTTTTTCTGAAGAACTAGACATGTAAATAAGGCATTGTAGTGTTCCATTGCAAAGGAGAGAAACCTGTAGACTTCTGTAGATTTTGATTAGAACACTGGGGAGGTGACGTGGAAGAGAAGAAGAATAGAAAACAATGTTGACCTGAATGAAAGGGAGTTCTGGCCACGCAACACATACACTGGATACACAGAGCTGCACGCAGAAGCACTGCAGTCCCAAATCCAGCGTTCATCAACTGAGGTACTTCTGCTTTAATGTCACACTTTCCGCTATAAATTGTCTTCTGGAAGTACCAGTAATCACACGTGGCATACCTCCAAGAAAAGTCCTTGGCAAGAGCCTCCTTTCAGAAAGATACTTGAACGATTATTACCCTGAAAGTAGACTTGCAAAACAGCTTAAATGCATATGCTACTTAATAAAGATTTCCTTCAATGCCTTGCTACCAAAAGATAGAAATTATCCCAGTAAGTACTGTCCTAAGAACAGGAGGAAAAAGAGTTGCACTGCACCAATCTACTTCATGTTAATAACAAACTAGTAAAATTCAGTTACATTTGCTTAATTGTTAGTGAGAATCATATCCCTAGACCTGCACTGCTGATGGAAGAAGCAGATGTCTCACCAGTTATCCTTCACAGCCTTTGAGTGACATCCCTGGCGGACGTTAGCTACAAGGAGGTTAGCTACAAGTCAGTCTGGTATCTTACCCTCTTGTTAATGTCACCTAACACTTGTTTTTGTAAACCCTTCTCTCCACTGTTTGTTTTTTTTAACCAAGCTTCAGCCATACGATCTGCTGACTCTCTCCTTGGAGGCAAAGAGGTAGTCAGGGAAAGATTAAAAAAAAAAAAAAGGAAAAAAATATTTCATGCAGATCAGAGAAATTTTGCTCTGAGCCTTTTTTTTTTCCTAGTATCAGCAGATAAAAAGGAAATCTACTTACTGATACAGGAAAAGAAATGTGTTTTTTTAAAAACAAATTCCCTCCAGCACCTGAAGTTTAATAAGTTTTTTTTTTTTTTTTTTTTTTTTTTTTAATGTCAACATTCTTTTTATGTCAGCAAATAAGTGAGAAAATCACTGGCAAAATATAAGTTCCTGAACTAGACCTCAACTTGACCCCTGCCATCCATTATTATAGTACAGTAGGTGCCAAGAAGCTCACGAAACCAATCTGAAGATTCACCCGAAGTGCTGCATTCAGCTTTGGGTTTCACACAGAGTCTTTAGGCTCCTCTTTGGAGTCTTTTTCACAAAGCTTTGCTTTTGTTACTGAACTCCCTCAACATTTCTATGCAAAATGTTCTTTTCTAGACTACATATACATCCTTCATGAAGCACTGCTACCCTTCAATTGCCTGCATGCCTGCAGGACGGGGAGAAGTCTTGTGTGACCTACAGCATGCACTGTTCTTCAGATTTTTCTCATCCAGACATCCAATGCACAGAGCAGTATGAAACAGCAGGAACTAAACTCTGTAAAATAGGAATCTCCATTTGTCTTTCCTTTTATTGTCTCCATGGCTAAAAAAGCAGAAATACAGAAATAAAAGCTCTGCAGACTACCATAATTCCAGTATTTTCTAACTTTTGAGGTTGTACCTCTCATCTTTGACCACGTCAAACATTTTCTGGATTTGCAATTAGGTATTTATATTAAATATGTATTCCTTACTGAGTTACCCTTCCCCTAACCTCTGTCTACCTTTCTGCATTCAAAAAAAAAGCATGCTTTGAAGACAGCATTACCCTTTTCAAGTATTTGGAAAGTACCTTGCACTTACACACAAAAAAAAAATCACAATAGAAATGTTGCCTTGTTTCCATTTTTACACGCTTTCCTTTTGGTATTACAGCCAAAAACCTTCAGGAAGTTAATTGTTGACTCCAGCCCTTTTCATGTAAGTAGTGTCATGCAATACATCTGTCTACTTCCCTAATTACCATACTCTATTTCAGTCCCTCTTTCTTAAACAGTTATCTATCATAGCAGTATTTTACCTTTGCTCAACTGACCTACCCTCTAGCAGTGAACTTGTATTGAATAAACTCAGCTTCGTTTAAATCCAGGCATCCCTTTACAATAGAACTCAGGACTTTTGTGCCAGTCCTGTTTCATCTTCCCCCAGTGACAGTGTTTTCTTAATGAGAAAATGAAATCAAGGTGTAGGGAGCCTACAGAGGGGAGGGGAATCAACTCTTCGAAAAGGTAGATAACTGCAGGATGAGGGGAAATGGTTTTAAGTTGAGGGAGGGGAGATTTAGGTTGGACATCAGGGGGAAGTTCTTTACAGAGAGAATGGTGAGGTACTGGAACAGGCTGCCCACAGAGGTTGTGGATGCCCCGGCCCTGGAAGTGTTCAAGGCCAGATGGGATGGGGCCCTGGGCAGCCTGGTCTAGCATTAAATGAGGAGATTGGTGGCCCGGTATGTGGCAGGGGGGTTGGAGATTCATGATCCTTCAGGTCCCTTCCAACCCTGGCCATTCTGTGATTATGATTTTGGATATGATGGTTAATGTGACCATTCTACTGCAAAGATACATCCACTAACACTAGCTCTTCATCCTCAAGAGCAGGCTTTCCCTTAGGGATCAGGAGAAAGTCTTTGGAAGGCTTTCTGGGGGGGTCTAGGAGGGAAGGGGGGCTTTTATTCTGCCCCCCACCTCCTTCCTTCAATTAGCTTAGTAGCCTCAAGCTACATACTCATATTTCACTGTCAGAGCCAAATACCCTACTGTAACACCAGTGGAAGCCTTCACTGCCTTCCCAGCTGCTCCTTTGGAAACCTGCAGAGTATGTAATACAGCAGAGTTGAGGAGCAATCACTGTCACAGTTTGCTGAAGACAAATTGCCCAGATTCAGAAAGTTGAGACCTAACTTTTCCTCCACCTCTCTACAAAAGTCTGTGTTTGAGCAATTTCAATGACCACATGCCACTTAACATGCTCTTCTACTCAAAAATCAATGCAGTGACACATGCTCAGCATAAAACAAGCTCCTCAGAACTCCCAGGGACAACATAGAAAGAGAAACTTCTCATTTGAAATTCAAGCATAAGACCTTCATTACTCCCCAGCTCATCTCTATAACATACATTTATATTGATTTCTTTCTACCCTGAGATTCCTCCATGGAAACTGCTTGCTGCTTTTGAACTCAGGATCCACAGAGCAGCAACAAAATTCAATACGCTCTCTCTCTATACGTGACAGAGGTGACACACACACTGTACAAGCTTCTCAGCTGACTTACAGGAGAATTACTTTGCACAGGCTGAAGATCTGATTCAGCACACACAGCTGTTCCTAAGGTTGAGATGCCAAGTGAGGTCAGCAGTAATTAAATCTCAGGTTGCTGCATGGCCAGCAGAAATTCAATTTTATCCAGTATCTACAAAGTGAGCTTAGCAATTTGTAAACGCGACTGAAAGCTAAAAAGCAGCTATTGCTCCTGTATACTACATAGTAACTTTATAGAGGAGATTATGTAATGCAGAATAGCAGAAGACTGGTCTCAGAGGATGAGCTTTCCAGTCTTAAATTCCTGCAATATAGACTAGTAGAATACTTTTCTGAAGTGATTTTTACTAGAAATAATGTAGTAAACTAGCTATAAGATAGTACAAAATAGTACAGATTTTCCAAAGCATGTTCTTTATAGCAGTATTCCACAGTTTGAAAGCACGCACAAGTTTTCAAACTAACATACATTAACACTTTCATGCATAAAAATTAAAGCTGCAGAGATCTTTCTTCTTTGTGAAAACAAGTTTATACCTCCCCAGTCTCTTTGTATTTCTGATGTGTGTTACATGTTTGCAGAGACTTTTTGCAAGTTTCAATGATAAACTGATCTCTTTTGCAGAAAGGGTTCATCAGCTGTCCTCACACTCACCACCGTCTGTCCTCAGCATGCTCATACATTTTTTGTACCACTGTGAGGTTTACACATGAAACAGACCATAAGACTTTAGGGTTTGCAACCAGTTTCAAATGGGAGACCCCAATTAACAAGCAGCTAAATAATAAAAGTCATCAGCATGTTGTCTGCTGGTGAACAAGTACAAACAAGCAAAGTGAGTAGTTCCACATAATTACAAATTGGAAAGGATGGCATTTCCCCCCTTATTCTCTTCTATTGGTGGATGATCAGATTTTACTTTTTCAGATCAGACTTTTAAGGAGTTTTCTTCCATTTATGCAAGCGTTCCATCCAACAAAGAACAAATCACCCCCACATCTCACCCCCTTCCTCAAATGAGAACTAAATCTCTGGCTTAATCCCAATAAAGAGATCAATAAAAACTTCACATAAGTGGGATCCTACCTAATCACAAAGCCCTTTTAAGACAACACACAAACTTTCCATATAGTGTAACTGATCTCTTGACATGTCAAAGCTCAAAAAAAATCTTCAAATTAATCATCCCAAAATTATCATCCTTGTCATCTGAGGGGAACAAACCAGGTATTTCAGAAAATCCAGGTAAAAGTAAAGGAGTGCCCAGCACACGCATGCAGCAAGTGTCACATACTGTGGTTAAAGCACCATTCTGACTCTCTTCAAAAAGCCTGGGGTACTTCTGCGTACAATCACAAGACAAGTTGCTTCTGGTGGCAGAAACCCTGTCTCCACCTGTTTTTCAGGCTAAAGCTTCCTGCCTCCACAGCCCTGCCAGGGACACAGGTATTCTGTGCATCTAATGTCTCAAGTCACATGTATCTTAAATACACCTCCATATCATAGAGCACAGACTGCTAGAGAAGCCAGGACCCTTAGGGATTTCACAGAAAACACAGCCCAATGTATGTCCCTATACAGCTAAGGGATTGGTAGAACATGGCAGAGGAGCAGGAAGGAGCATTTTCCACACAAATCATACTCTAAATTTAGAGTATCTGCGATGCACACAGAGGATCTTCCAACTCACCTCATAGTCAGAGTTTGGGGCTTGGGGAAAAGGAGGTTATTGGTACATTTCAGTTTCCTCCTCCGTGGGGCATAAGACATTAAAATAGAGGGTGAGGCACTGCTCTTGCACTACAACCATAATTAAAGTCATTAACAGTCTCACCGAGTCACTGGACCTTCCCAAATGTTAAAACAGCATATTTACACACAAGTTTCTAGAGCTCAGACTGAGCGAATCTACCATCACAGGGAAGAAAAGAATTTCATCCTGCGAGTGCTTTCTCCATAGCAGCTCAACAAGCAGAAGGAATGCACAGTAACAGCAGTGATGTTATTTCACACAGGATAATGAACTCATACAAAGACCTGCTTTGTGTCAAATTGAAGTAATTATAGTCAGTATTTTTACTAAATAACGTTAATTAAGATTTAATGGCCATATTCAATCAATTATATTGAGATAGAAAAATGATCTTGAATTTCAGCCAAATATACTGACTTTTTTCTTGAGACGAGCTCTTAGGAATCTATGAAGATATAGCAATGATGAACAAGCAGAAAGTAGTACTGGTTAAATAGAAGGGAAAAAAAAAACAAATGTGAGTACTCACATTCAAGATCAGATAAGTTTCCCCTGATACAAGGAATCTAAGCATTAGTTCCAACCCGTTCAATACACCTGAACACGCATATGGTGACATCTTTATCTTTACATCAAAATAAATGCATTAGGGCAAATTAAGGCCTTCACTAGCACCCTAGAGATTCCAGAGCTAAAAATTATATCCAATTTATACTTCAAAAATTTTAATTCAAAGTCCAGCTAACTGAATGGGTGCTGGAATCCGTGCTGAGCTGGGGCCTGTGCTGTAGCTGAGCATGTTTTGTTACTGTCAGCTATTCAAAACAAGAAAGAGCAGTATCAAGCATAGAATAACTACTAAAGGAGCATACAACTCTGATGGAAGGATATAAATGACAGATAAATTAACGTAGAGAAGTGTCAGACAAAAGAAATTGTTCAAATTTTTCATACAGTTAAAGCTTTGAATTGAGTATTTACCACCTTGAAGATGCTCATATAATACCAGATCTGTAGCATTTTTTTGTAAATGCTTTCGAGCTAAGTTGTCTTAGGGAATAAAGGGAAGACAAAAAGTAGAAATCATAATTGAAAGCGCTATTTAAAGAAATTGTATATCCACAGCTTTAACAGTAGATAGATTTAATGGCCCAATTTCAAAAGTTCCATAAAAGGACAACAGAAGAGATAAATGCAAGGAGGTTGATATAATATAGCAAATAACTGCTGAAATGCTTTAATGAAACATTACATAATGAAGATGGTCCAGACTCCACAACGGGAATGATCAACCAGGTCAGGGATTTCCATCCTGTAAAAAAGGTAAAGGTGAGAGGGGAACGAAGACCACTATTGAAATTTAATGGAAGGTATGGTGAATCATGAACTCCTCTATCAATATAGCTAGAATCATAGAATGGCTTGGGTTGAAAAGGACCACAATGATTGTCTAGTTTCAACACCCCTGCTATGTGCAGGGTCACCAACTATCAGACCAGGTTGCCCAGAGTCACATCCAGCCTGGCCTTGAATACCTCTAGGGATGGGGCATCCACAACCTCCTTGGGCAACCTGTTCCAGTGTCTCAACACCTGGACACACACTCTGTGTGTAAAACCTCCTCCTAGTATCTAATCTAAACCTCCTGTCTCAGTTTAAAACCGTTCCTCCTTGTCCTATCGCTACGCATCCCTGAGAACACCTGTTCCCCCTCTCCTGTTTATATGCTCCCTTCAAGTATTGGGAGGCCACAGGTTATCTAATGAAAGCTTGAAGTCCAAACTAACCCAGAAGAGCTTCTGCCTCACCAAGAATACTGAACTGCTGGAACTCGCAGCCAAGACATTTCCCATAAAATAAAAGCAAGAATGGTGTCTTAAAAGTAACTAGGCAGGTTCCTGGGAGAAAAATCCACAGACAGTAAATAATTGTGAAGACAACATCTCAAAGACTATAAAGCATAAAACTGTCAGAGGCTGGAAAGTATTCTGGTGAAATACCTGCAACTTGTATTGTTTATCATTTGCTTAGGCAACTGCTCCCTGCTGTTGGAGAAGGAAGTGGGGGAACTGGTCTCCATGGACATTTGATCTGACCAGCAAGGACATTTTGTTCTACAGCCCTTATGGACTCATGCATGTTTGCCCACTCTCTGCAAAAGGGAAGAGGAAAATCTTTCACAACCTATCCATCAGGAATAACCTAAACATTTGTGTAAGGTAATCCTCTACAGAATAGGAAAATCATCTCAATCATTTATTTTGATCGTGCAGGATAACAAAATAGTTCTGCATTGAACTTCCATTCTACCTGTTGGCAATGTCTCTGCAATGTATTTAAGGCACAACAAGAAGACGATGCGTACACGCCTTCTTTACAAACAACTACTTCCTTAGGCCTGTCAGAGTTATTTCCCATCAAATTATTACCTGCTTATTTTTTTAAAACCCAGAAATCTATGCTGCAAGGGCTGGGTAGCTTATCACTCTTTTCACTTTGTTACTAGGGATTAGGAAATGGTTTCATTTACATTCCTCAGAATGCATTTTTGTGCCTTCCTCTTACTTACTGCAAGCAGTACTGACAAAGATTCTGCCCCTATACACCCAACTTCCTGCATGCACACCAGTTGCCAGGCAAGAAAAGCTAGCCCTCTTAAACTTGTGGACAATTCAGCTGCTGAAGAGAAATATTAAAAAACAGGTTTCCAGAGACAGTCAGAAAGAAAATATAGTTAAAGGAAAGTGGTCATCAGAAAGAAAAGACAGAGGTATCCATACGGGAAGTTTCTAGAGCTGGAATACAGAGAATCAAGTGTTTAAGTAATCGATATTTTTTTTTTTTTTTGCAAAGGCTCAGAAGCATTCATTCATTCTACGCAAAACTAAGCAGTATACCACTGCATTCATGACTCTGGAGCTCACAGCAGCTGAAGTACCAGACAGATACCTAATACAAGTTTACAGTTCAATGGACAAGAAACCACAGCGAGAAAACCATGCTTCCTCAACAGAAGTGTTCCAAATCAAAATAGAAAAGAAACATCCACCCTCAGGAGAACCTGTTTTTCCAAAAAATTTAATTTTCTTGCATTTGACTAAGACCGTCAAGGACACAAACCTCAGAAATGTAACACTAACTGCATCAGAATGGAAGAACTGAACCAGCAACCTGAGATGCATGGACTCAAAGGGATAATTTTTTATCGTTGAGTCCTTGTTGTGCCTTGCTCCCTAGTGCACACTTCATTCAGTCAGACTGAAACTCCTGAACATCACAAGGAAGCTGGGAGGCCAGGACTCAGGAGTCTCAAGCCTAAGTAGTCAGGGGCTCAGTTGCATGCAACCTTCTCTGTGCTCTAAATTGACCAAGGCATTAACAGCAAAAGCAACAGACTTCATTGCTGTGGTCTCTGCTGAGCAGGCAAAGCCAGCAATGAACGCTGAAGGTGACCTATGCTAGTGGGAACCTATGCTTCATTCTAGTATCAAAATACAGTTCTAACCTGTGGAGGCATTTGTTTCAAAGCTGCAAATAAGTATTTGTGAGTAAATAGTAGTGACAACTACTTTTATTCATAAATTAGATGCTGAGAAAATTTAAGAGCTTCCTTTTATAATTTGGTGTTACTTAACCCCCTAAAATAAAAATCATGAAAAGAAAGGGCAGAAGGATGGAAATTCAGGCTCTTTGTCCAAACCACACTACTGTTTTTCTTTCTGGTTTAATCAAGATATCTCTGCTAAGTACCAAGGCTGTAATACACTAGAAATGCTATATCACTCAGGAAAGAAAAGACTGAAAAGCAGTGATATCATGTGTGCACAAGCATGCAAAGAACAGCAGTACCAAACTCTGAGAGCTGCAGTTAGGTCACAAGGACATAGTTTGGTCACTGTAACACTCTTCACATTATCAACTAATGAAGGCAGAAACGATATGCTAAAGTCACCATTTCACTATCTACCAACAAGATGATGTGAAAGGGGTGAATGGTGACATGCACCACAGCAGCCTCTGATAAGATATCACATTTACATCCCCAGAACATGCAGCTGCCCTGAAAATAGATCCTTTGTTTTCCCAGCAGGGAGAGGGCAGGTAGCCCGCGCAGTGCCTCTCTCCTCCTTTTTCTTGTTATTCACAGGAAACAAGGCAAAGATCTTTCCAGTGGGGAGCTAAATGCCAAAGCACAGCTGACCTGACCCTCACAGGGAGGGATGTGCGAGGGCGTGCGCGCTGTGCCTGACCGACTGCCACCGACTCATTCATCAGCAGGTGCCGACAGGCAGCGTCTGTGTCTGAAACCCCCAGCAACAAGCCAGAGTACTCACAAGAACCAGGATATTTAAAAAAAAAAAACCTAAAATAATATGAAAGACACAAGGAGAAGAAAAAAACTGCCTCTTATGTGGAAAGGCCTCAGAAGCGGGTGCTTGCAGCTCTGCATGAAGCACAGCAAGCTCTGTAATGCCTGAAACATACAGTGATCTTGGTTTGCTTTGAAGAAGCTCTGGTCAAAAATACCATGCTGAGAGCTAGAGTACAACTAACTTCTTTCTCCTGGGAAGGGATGTCCTACGAATCTGATATCCAGGAAACAGATTCATTCAAATTAAAAAAAACAACCACCATTGTTTTCAAGTGCTCCACAGAGGTCAAATGGAATACCTTTGACCCCAAACCTTCACAAGGGAGAGGAGAATCTGCCCAGAAAGACTTGTGTTCCAACAGCCAGAATTTCTGCCTCAGCCCTAGCAAAACACTTGGGCTCAGCAGCAGAGATAACACTGATCTTTTCCTTCTATTTATCCATTTATACTAAGAGTCTTAAAGCCAATGGGGGTAACTCACAGCCCTGGTCTCTGAATGTCTCTTATTCTTTCCTAGAACTCTTTTTGTAATACACTGATCTGAGTGACCTTACTGTCTCCTAACATATCTACTGATGTTGTTTTTGTTACAGTAATCATGATTCACTCATTGAGCAGAAGTTAATTTTGCTAGAGGCAAGATGAGTTCCCAAAGATACTGAAGTATCTGTTAGACAAGAAAGAGGAGAACATGCTACTCAATGCAGCTGTTCTTAAACTTCATTTCTATCCTTCCTGGCCATCAAGACTTTCACTAACAGCTCCTCCATTTTAAATAGCAAAACATTCTTCCCCTACACACACTTTCATATACAAATTTGGATTCTTCTGAAAACAGAAGATAGACAGCAGTAGAACATGCTATCAAATATGAAATTTTTTTTTCTTTCCCCAGAAACTTTATTTTCTGTTTTTATGAAATAAACAAATGGACATATGTAAGAGAAAGCTAAGTCCCTAATGTGTTCTACCTAATAAGAGGGCATTTCAGGGGACCAGGCTGAAACAGGTGAGGCAAGCTGAAGCTGACAACTCCCCCAGCACCATCTTCAGACTTAGGAAACACTCAGCTTTTCCATCAGGCTGGAATATATAGCATACCTCAAACACACATTTGAATGTGGTTTCCCTTGCTCTTCCCACTGTTGGAACGACCTTCCTCATGCGTTCTACGTGACAGCACAGACACTGGGTACTTTTAACAGCATATAAGCATGTATAACACTGCATACAGATACAAACATACGAACCAAGCATATGCTCTCCTGCCATACAGATAGATAGCTTTCTTGCAGGATAGGAACTGCCTGCATTTAAACTATGCCAGAAGAAATTTCAAGTCAAATCATGAGAAAGGATAAAGCATTTCCAAAATAAAGTGTTAATAAAATAAATAAATAAATAAAATAGCAACAATAGCAACTACTAGATAATAAAAAAATTCATTCATTGAAGAAAAAAAAGGGCATGTCAGCCCATCACTGATACAGAGATTTCTTGTTTGGTCACTCAAGAAATGTAGTGAGAATACACAGGAGATTAATACCCAAATTTCCCTCAGACATCCTACAAGTTTTATCTGGCTATAAAAATATAACATTGAAGAAAATATTCGAACTTCTCATCAGCAGTGCTACCAACACCACTTGGCTATTTACAATAAATGTCATCAATGCAACATAGACAATATGACATTCAGGTAGCAACCTAGGAAGAGAGCAAAGAAAATTAAGAACTAAGTCAGATGTTTCTTCCCATCGTATTTTAAAATGAATAAAACTACTTAGTAAATGTACATCAGAAATAAAGATACTACATCCCTGCTGCTAGGTAACTGTTCAAACACTGTTCCCATAACAATTCATTACACAGGAATTATATCAGTAAGTATACTTGCATATAGCAATTACATACTAGACACTGGTAGAAATTAGGGAAAAGAAATGACTGTAGCTATTTATAAAGCTTGGTAAAGAATCAGATTTCACTAAAAACTGCTGTCTCCCTAGAATGATTATCAGAACTCTACAAACACAAAACAGAGACAACGGCAAGTACATGAGCTTCCCAACCTGGCAGCTCCTCTTCCTCACTGTTCCATTTATGGTCAATGGAAGGAGAGCAACTCAGGGCAGGAACATAGCTGGGATGCTCTGAAGTGCCCCCTAAACAATCCCCATTTACCAGTGTTAGAGAGAGCCTAGAGGCTAAAACAGATGCCAAGTTGCACGTCAAGAATGATTGAGAGGCTCACAAGAAGGGGATCCACAGCAATGATACAGCACTAAAGCTTCACCTATAAGTTATTTTTTCACGCATATTATAGCAAAGAGAAACTCAGAGCCCAGTGCCTTCCCACTCCCTGTGAGCAACATGCAGATCACTGATCTCTGAAAGAATGCCCAGGAGATAGCGTGACTGCCAGTAGTGTCCCACTGTGCATTATGTAGAGTATGTAGGGCTGCTTATGCATACACTTGTCCCACGTATGAACCTCTGCAAACTATCCTGTCTCCTACAGCACACAACCTCCAAAACACTACAGTATTCAGGCATAGGTATAAGGAGGCTTCTATTTCCTCACTTAATCTTTTCTTGGATCAAAAATATTCATAATATACTGGAAATCGATAAACACTGAAGTGAACGACATATGACAGTATTCCCACGTGAAGACTACACCCATAGTTTTTCAGAGTAGTGTTATGTATGACGCAAACATGCTTTCTTTAGCAAGATTTTCTGCAGTGTATCAGCAAAAGACAAAAGTAGAAAGACCTCCTGATGAGTCTGTTGGAGGGACCACTTGCGCATGTTCTTCTAACCAACAAGCCACAGAAAAGAACTGACAGCTGGCTGACATCACCATCCTCCTCTGCTGTGCAGAACAGCTCACCAGGCTCTTGCAGTGGCAGAACCAGCACTGCAACCACATGGGCTGAGCTATAAACCCTTGCTCCAGGCCTCTTCCTATGCCCAGCATGCCAAGAAGCTTTCCACGCTCACAACTGTCTGTGTTTCACATGAGGCCAGGAAGTAAGCAAATCTCTCTCTAGTGGCATTTGACTTTGAACAGGCTCCTGAACAGTCAGTGAACCTAATTTTAGGATTATAGAAGCAAGGAACCCATCCAACTGTCATATTTTCCTCCTCAGCATAGCAAGAAGCTAGCTAGTGGTGCCAGGTTTAGACATCCTGAAATTATAAGTACCCCTTAAAGTTGACATATAATCCTTGTCAACAGTCACGGTGAGAAATGAGCTAGCGAAACAAGATTTATTTTTGAAGCACAGTTTACAAATGCACTCCTCTTCATGTTTTAAGAGTAAGACCAGGGCTAAATATTTCATGTTTGAGAGGTTAAAAGAAGCCTGATATATAACTTCAGACATACCAGGATCAACTCAAACTGCTAAATATGAATTGACAGGTCTTGTGACATCCCACTATGTAAAACAGTATGCTATCCATTCACAGTAACCTTTGCTTAGGTCTTAAATTAAGAAGCTGTCATTTTTACCTCTTCAGATCCTTAATTTTTTTTTGGTGCCATATTGAGACTTAAAATGAAAAAAAAAAAGACTAAAATGAGATATTATCACTGTTAAAACACAGGAGGGGCAGCTAACAGAGTAACACTAGAAAAGCGCAAAAGCTACAAAATAAACAAGATGTTCTAGATTAAATTGGATAATGCTTACATGAAATACCCTAAAAAAATCCCATCCATCTCTCCATTTTCCAGAAAGATATCACGACGTCCTCAATTTCAGCAGGCTGTACAAAGCAAGTACAAAGCCATAAGAGCAACTCATCACATCTGTTTGTGGCATATCCTGAACCAGAGATGAGTATTTATTCCAAATGCTTCTAGAGGTACCACAGAAATATTCTGCACTACTGTATATGTTCTTTCACTTGTTTTTTGTTGTTGAATATGGGAGCTACGTCAGCTATTTTAAATAATGCTCCACAGCCTTTGGGATATTTCTCTCATGAAGGAAAGAAGTTGAGATGCATTCCAATTACGTATTAAAACATCTCAATTTATACAGAAATACAAGCAGCTGTACATGAAAAAGACAAAAATGATATTGAATGGAAGAACCGCAGATAAGAAATCAACAGCACATATAATTTGAATGGCAGAATGAAAACTTGTGTAACACATAGGTCCAGAAGTAACACAGATACTAGACCAGAGAGCAACAGTTAGAGATAGTACATTTAACATTACATAAGAAAGAAAAATTAATAATCTGTAAAAAGTTTTTGTCCAACTATGTTAGGAAACCACGTGTATTTCTTATCACCACCCACGCAGACCCTCAGATGGTAATAAAACTTAACTGTCCTGTCATTACATGTAAGGACTGAAGCAACACAGCCCTGATTTGAAAAGAAGCTATTAATATACTCAGCTTGGCAATAAGCTCACAAGAAGTTAGCAAATGACATCCGTTTTTGAGGCATCAATGAACATTGTTTACAGCAGACTGAAGCATGCAAATAATTCTCAAGCACATCTTATGACTCTGTGCTTTAATGGCATGCATTCATTCTCTTATTTTAGAGAATGAGAAATAAATGATCATAAAGCCTTAGTACACATTTATCTGTGGTATGTGGCAGTCAAATAACAGAACAGAAATCATTCATTAGAAAGCAAAAATCAGACATGCGGCGAATGAAAAAAGATACATTACAAAAGAAAACATGCAGGAAACATTTTCCTATTTCTTGCACAGGATCTGTCTCAGTAATTTGCTAAGGAAAAAGTAGCCCAGACAATTTCTAGACTATAACAGAGTTTTCAGTTTAGTATTCTCTTACCATTAAATAGGATGTGGAGAATTTCCCTAAAGCTCTATTTTTTTTTTTAATTATTTTTAAACCACTGCTCCCATTGTGGTACTGCCATACCAATGTCTCTGACATCATGGGCCAGCATAACAAAGTAGGAGGCATTACTTTTGGAGCAGCCCCATGTTACACCAGAAGTACACCAGAGAAAAAAATAATTATCACTAATCCATACCTTCCTAAATTTTTTTTTGTGGTGAGGAAGTGAGAGCCACAACTTGCAGCCACACCCAAAATTACCACACAGCTCCTTAAAGAAACCCAGAGCTATATCTTACAACAGAACGAGACACACCCAAAGGATGGCTGAGGCTGGCAGGGCATCCTGGGTGCATCTGCTCCAACCCACACTCCAACAAGACCACCCAGAGCAGGCTGCCCTAGCTCATGCCCAGCCACCTTCTAAAGACTGCCAAAGAAGGTGACTGCACAGGCTCTCTAGTCAGCCTCAGGTGAAGAATCGCCCTTCTCCCATACATAAAAGCTAACAGACAAACCACATATTTAACGTTAATGCAGTCTTCGGCATACATGATTAGAGACCACTGGCAAACCAAAGCCAATTCCGCCCATGCAGCTCAGAACATCTTAGTGAGGTAGAAGTCATATTTATTTTCAGCATGAGCTAAATTAGTGCCCCTCCATTCGCCTTATAGACAAGTCAATGACTAAGTGGCAGAAGCAAGAATGACAGCCAAAAGAAATATCAGTATTTCCTAATCCAAATCCACAGTTTTTAAGTAGTGGTTCCTAATTTCTCTCCCATAATTGTAAGTGGATAATTTATTTTTTAACCAATGCATCTCTAATAAAGTTTTACAGGGCAGAGCTTAAAATAGACTTGAATAGCACAGTGTTTCTAGTAAACTGCAGGGGATGTTCTGAAAGTAAGGTACGCATGCAGGCTCTTGTTCATCACTGGTGAAAATGCACAGCTAATGATAGTGATCATGTTGAAAAAAAGTGTTCTGTAGCTGAGAATTTGCTCTATCAAATAGCATTGTGTTCTCTGTGTCTACCACAGCTTCCACGGAAATAAATAGAAGGCATTACTTTTGGAGCGACCTACATAATCTGAACCAGACTCATTTGGTTTCTATCTTCCAAATGGAACAGATTTAGATACAGGCAAAAAAAAAAAACAAATCACACCACTCTCATCCACATATAATACTAATTTATTTGAAGCTATTTAATATGAACTTAACCTTTCCCTCCCTCCATTGAAGACTTGAATTAGCTGTGTTTCAGTCCATCACAAGATGAGTTCAGCTTAACACACACCAGAAGACTAAAAACTGCTTTGTCTTTCAATACAAAGACCTACAAAGTGGGAAGTGCAAATAGCTAAAGAAAGAAGTTATACTGAAACCAGGTATAGCCATTTATACAAATGAAAGGGTAAGAACCTTTTTTTTTTTTTAATAACCACTACACAAACACCTGTATCTATTAAGATTTAGGAAACTCTCTTTAGGAACACTTGTGGACTATTAAAACTAAGTAAAAACAGATTTGTCACGTTCATGTTTAGCTGCCATAAGATTTGTCACGTTCATGTTTAGCTGCCATACTGCAACAAAGATTTCTGCAGATTTCCACCTTAAAAGGATGGCTATAATCACATCTCCCCACCAAAATATTCATGAGGAATAAAGCCACATCCATCCCAAGAGTCAAGCACTGGAAGTGCTGGGATTTGAGACAGAATGAGTACAGGTCAATCTCTGAGGAGACAGAAAAGCCCTATCAAGTACAAGTGATGCTGAAATGAAGGGAGCTTCACCCTTCAAACACAAACCTGCAGCAGCAGAGTTAGGCAATATGTTGGTAGCAGACAAGTGGACCAGCCTTGGCCACTGAAACTTTACAATCGTAATAGAGATGCATAGAGACAGTTCTTATGCTGACTTTATTTAGTTTGGGCAAGTACTTCTCAAAGTCTAGTATAAGATCACAGACATCATTCAAAAATATCTTCATCTACTGATATACTCGATTCTTGGCCACAAAACCCAGCACAGAAAATAGTACTGCTCCTACCATGTATTTACAGAGTTAAACATTTTTAAGTCTGCTAATAATGGTCAACAAAAATGGCTTTAAAGGTTACAAAAACCTTCTCATTCATCTTAGAGCTGAATTTGCAATGACTTTCTCTCTAAATTACAACATTTTAAACCTAGCCTTGACAATAGCAACACTCCTTTAGGCAGGACATTTTAGAAACTGAATGGCAGTATGGTCAAGTAGTTACATGTTAACTCACTAATTAACTTCATCCTCCTTTCAGTGAAATTTCATTAGCAGAAGTACTCTTAAAGTACTGAGTAAATAATTATGTACAAAAGCTAAAAGCAATACTGTGTTTTGTTAGAATTTTTTTGATCTTCAGAAAGACACACGGGTAGACTGAGTGTAAAATTAGGCACATTAAAAATCTGTGCATCAGTAATTTGATGTTTTTTTTTTTTTTTTAAATATTTGAAAAGCTTAAGTTGGCTTGTGGCAGTGGAAAGGAGAGGAAATAAAGCATCATACTACTTAGTTTCCTGGCTTTATGAAGAGTTGATTTCCTTTAAGGTGTACTAAAGATAACTGCCTGGTTTTTGGTTGTTTAAAAAAAGTCTTGCAAACTGTTTACACGTTGGAAGAAAAGTAACTACTATGGAAGCTTAAGTTGTCTTTAAAAAAAGTCATGAAGGCTTCCCAATTCAAACATCTCACTCAATTTCTGCAGCACTTTCAGGTGCAAGTCAGACAAGCTTCAACACTGTAATACAAAGCTTTCCAAGACAAGAAAAGCATCCCACTAGCACGCTCCACAGCAGTCCTTTCAGAAGTGGAACAAGCCCTTTTAAAACAGGAATTCACTACTTTAATGCAGCAACCTATTGTTCATGAAGGCTTTATCTGCTCTACAGCTTCTTATTTTGCTACCAAGCCTATTTGAAAAATTACAGTTCACATGAAATACAGAGAATTCTTGGAAATTTCCCTGCTTCGTATCAAAGACATTCTGAAATCATACAGAACTGGTTCTGAATTTTCTTGGTGAGACCAAGACAGGCAAATAACAGGTTATGAGGAAGTGCTGCAGTTAATCCAACAAAGGAGACCGACCAAAAGCATGCATTAGGAGTACAACAAGAAAGTCTAATGTTTCAGCATAATGATGTACATTTTTAAGAGCAAAACCATAAGTTTATTTATATGGATAGATTTTCACAAAGCAATCTGATCAGGGGGCCACAGGATCTTACTTATAGCATCTGTGTTCCATATTCTCAGTAAAGCAAATTTAAATAATCCTAAAAAGCTCAAAGAAGTGTTTTTATCATAGCCTTTACAGCTCTTTCGTGTTTCACTCAAATTGGAAAAAAGCTGAACCAGATATCTCCAGTCACATCTGGAAGCAGGCCCCAGTGCCATCTGCATTACTCTAACTAGAACTCATGTTATGCCATTAAAAAAAGCCTAATTCTTACAGAAAAATAAACTAAAAAGACTTTGAAATGTCTTTGAAAGTCTGTTTACATCCAATAAACACATTTATTATTGTCTTCATTTAAGTCAGGACTTGTAACCAAGTTACAGCAAGAATCATAGAATTGTAGGGGTTGGAAGGGACCTCCAGAGATCATGGAGTCCAACCCCCCTGCCAAAGCAGATTCCCTACACCAGGTCACACAAGTAGGCATCGGCGAGTCTTGAATATCTCCAGAGAAGGAGACTCCACAACCTCCCTGGGCAGCCAGTTCCAGTGCTCTGTCACTCTCACTGTAAAGAAGTTCTTGCGCACATTTGTGCGGAACAAATAGAAAGTATACATCAGAAGTAGAGATCTATAACGCAGCACCATTTAATCCATTAATCACTATTTCTTCTGTCCCAATTATGCTAAGATATTTGATGAAGCAATTTCAGCTCACCTCTCCGTTACCATCAGCACAAAGAACTCAAAACCACAGCACTTCCGACAAATTCTCAAGGCACCTCTTTTGTTCCCTTTAAATTAAATCCAAATCAGTTGCGCATTTTGCTGAACTGCTAATGCTCTCCACATGTTCTCTCTCTCAAACTTAAAGTTCTCTGTTAGGAATGCCTCACAGAGAACAGAAAACTGTAAAAAGTCCTTCAAACGACCTAAAGTGCCTCTCCTTCCTTAAACTTCCAACTAAACGTATAAATCCAACCAAATGATGAGCTCAAACGAAAGACCTAATGCCACAATTAAGCTTCCTTTAAGAAAGTGTTCTAAATAGACTTAGCATATTTGGAGACTTGTGAAAAAAATGTTATTTTAGGTTCAATAAGCTACATCCTTAAAACATTAGAAAATTCTGCAGTAGCTTCTACAGGATTATTCTATCTACCCCAGGATTTTGAGAGGCAACTACAGAAGCTTCACAGTCTCTGCAGCTTTAAGAACTCTTTGCCAGCACACATATACAGATATATCATCTGCCATACCTGTAGAAAGAAGCATCTGAAGTGTTAAAGTATCAGTAAGATGGGGTGTAGGCACAAGCTTAACTCTGCCCTCAGGGAATGATGTATGACAATTTTGCATATTTTCTTAACCAGAATCACTGTCTCTTCTACACTTCTGTACAATACTTATGAAAAGATAACGTTTTTGCACCAGTTCTGTGTATCTTCCCTGTAACAAAGTGCCAGATACAGTTACTGACTTGAGCCATGAATGCTTTCTCTAAGACAGAAACCGGTTCCACTGGGAAGGCACTTATAGCTCAAGCTCTTAGAGGGAAAGGGCATAGGGAAGGTTCAACATACAAAGGGATAGTTGCAGGACATATCTGCTGTAACACATGCATAAGTCCACATAACAGAAAACAGAAGGGAAAACTGTACACGGAAGAAAGGATCAGATGCATATTTCAGCTATTAAAGGACAAATAAAAACAGCTGGTTTTCACTGCAGTTACAGCTAGCTTACAGCTTCCCTCAGGTATCACAGAACAAAAAGAGCTCAGTGAGATATTTATGATTCCATTCCATAAGAGATAACAAGAATAAGATGATGTCAAAAAATGGTAACCTGAAGAGTTGTGTGAAAAGGATAGATTATTGGTGCTAACCTTGCTGGATAAAGCAGATGCTCCAAAAACAGTGGCTCATCATGCAGAGCTGCAGCTGCTTTTGTTAAACCACATACTTGGAAATAATCCATGGCCAAGAACTCATGGAAGAACTCAGGAAGGGCAGGCATGCTCTAGCTCTATCATGTTCCAGCAAATCTCAAAGTGCTTATGTACTAAAGCCAACAGAACGGGTGTACAAAACTGTTGCAATGACAAATAATGCGGCTAGATCGTACATTCAGATTGAGCACAGCCTTGACACCGGTACCTGGAGGTACTGGTGGATGGGAAGCTGGACATGAGCCATCAATGCTCACTCTCACAGCCCAGAAAGCCAACTGTATCCTGGGCGGCATTAAAAGAAGCATGGTCAGCAAGGCAAGGGAGGCGATCTTGCCCCTCTAGTCTGTGCTAGTGAGGCCTCACCTTGAAGAGCTATGTCCAGATATGGATTCCTCACTACAGGAAAAGACATAGATCTGCTGGAGCACATCCAGGTAAGGGCCACAGAAATGATCCACAGAATGGGAACACCTCACCTATGAGAACAGGCTGAGAGAGCTGGGGCTGTTCAGCCTGGAGAAGGCTCCAAGGTGATCTGATAGCAGCCCTTCAGTATCTAAAGGGGAGCTACAGGAAAGAAGAGGACAGATTCTTTAGCAGGGTCTGTAGCAGCAAAACAACGGGAGATAGTTTCAGTCTCAAAGAGGGTAGATTTAGGTTAGATATAAGGAAAAAAAAATATATATTTCACAGTGAAGGTGGTGAGGCACTGGAACAGGTTGCCCAGAGATATGGTTGATGCTCCATCCCTGTAAACTTTCAAGGTCAGGCTGGATCAGGCCCTGGGCAGCCTGATCTGGCTGTGGTGTCCCTCTTCATTGCAGAGGAGAGGAATTGATGGCCTTCAGAGGCCCCTTCCAACTCTAAAGATCCTATAATTCTGTTCTATGATTTAATAAGAATCTTGCAGTATTATGCTTGCACACTGTTTAGACACATACCTTATTCAAATAAAACACTTGATACTCACAGTATCTATACAAATTATTATTTTTATCAAAAGATAGAAGCAAGACTTTGCATAAAGACAGGGAGAAGTTATGACCATAGAAAAATAATTTTATAACGCAAAAACACTGCAAATAGAACTGAGGTTTTTTCTACTTTTTCTATTAATAGATTGATAGGAAAAAGTAAGATTTAATAAACCCTGCAATATCTGCTCTTCTTCCAAGCTAAAGTACTCTGATCCCTGGCCAGTACACGTATCCATGTATGACGTAAACCATCACTGCTGTCATTCTTCTTGTATCACACTGTATTAACACCTAAAGCTCACAATTATTTTTTTTTCCAGAACAATTCTAAGCCCCTGTCATGGGTGTCAGACCAAACCTCCTCCTCAATACTGATAGTAACACACCTGATGATTCACAGACAAAGGCATTAATATTTTAAAACAAGACACGGGACTCTCTTGGGCTACCTACTGCACGCAGAGCAAACAGTGCTGCCTTCCTCAGGACTCCCCACGATTTTGAGAGGCAACTAAGACACGGTGGCCAGACAAGTGAAGCACAATCAGCAAGGCAGTAGTAGCAGCTACAGCAAGCAGAGCTGTCCAAACAGCCACACAGTGAAGAGTAGAGCTTCAACTTCACAGGAGCTTTAAAACTACCCTGTCAAAGAGTCACTCTGACTCAAGTCTTCAATTAAGTTTCAGGTGCAAAAGTTTTTTTGGCACTGCGGTGTTCTCACTTCAGACTTGTATCCTCATTTAAAGTGGATGTTAAGGCTTCATCTTAGCTCTGTAATTTTAAATACCTACAAATTAAATTTATTAACATTAAGGCACCACTAAGTGTCTTAAATAAACAAGGAAAGTCATATAGCTGCCAAAAAAACCCAGAAAGACTTTTCCCCATGGAGTATTAACTTAAAATAAATGTAACTAGAATAATAGAATAAAAGGCTAAATTTGACAAATCCTAAAAAAAAAAAAAAAAACAGCAATTTACACTGTGCAGCTTAAGAATTGGTCTCCCTTTATCTAAGGATGCTTAACATCAACAGGTGCAAGAGTACCTCTACAGTTTTCAATTACTTAGATACCACAAACAAAACTCTTTTTGCCAAATCCTTTCACATGTAAATATCAGTATAAGAACACTCAAATCTTATTTCTGAAAATATTCTTAAATTAGTACTGATATATTAATCAGGATCAAGCCAAAATAGAGTAAGTGGAGTTATGAAAATTTATTCCTTGGTGCTGAAAGTCCTTAGGCTGGGCATATAATACTAACTCAACTTGAGACAAATATACATATATGGATTAAATTAAGCTGAAATGCTCTGGAGTTGAATGGTATGCAACACAGCAAAAAATAGTGTTCCCTAACAACTTTCACGCTTGTGTTGTTATGCTCTATTCCTTCCTCTCACCGCTAAAAACAAAGCAGAACAGAAAACCCCACAACACTTCCATAAACTACAGATTCGACTTGAAACTTGCAAAAACTTAAGTCTTAGTAAATACTGGCCTGTAGTTAATACATCCTCTGAAACTAAAATCCAAAAGAATTCCCTAGAGAAGTAAAGCCATTAATGCTCCGTTTGGACATTAGAACATAAACACTGTGTACTTCCCACAATCTAGAGCTATAATACACTAGAGAGATGAAAACACATTGGTACAACTTCCAAATGGGAGCTTTAATGACATGAAAGCTATTTCTCTAAAGCAAAGTAAAGCCTTCAAAGCAGAAATGATAAGAAGCAAGGGCGCTACAGGACAAGCTATGACTTCTCAGAAAGAAGCCCTAGCTAGCCACTGTTGACACTGCAAAGGCAGTAACATTTCTAAACAATGCTTTCCAGGGAGATTGTGAGGACAATCATAATTCCAATACAGACTGGCAGAAAGGAAAGAAAAACAGTCAAAGCAAGATGCTTTTATTCCATGTAACAGTCTCAGATAGCTCTAGCTCCTGAATTTTGCTCCACATATAAAGTGTAAGTATTAGTATTGAAAGTTAAATATATTTCAAAAAAGATTTAACAGGCAACTGATGTGAACGTACATGCAAAAGGAAGCAAAGTACCCACTGTCAGTGAAACAACCCTCCTATTCCGTGAGAACTCTGACAGACAGGCACAGTTCATCACGAGGTCGGTATTAAGAAAAGCAGACGGTTTCTAACTGCTTCAAACTATCTCACACCAAAAAATAAGACACATCTGGTATGCAGAAATGCAGAAGAAGAGAAAAACTACAAGTTACAGGTTGAATAAAAAATTTAGCCTAGAAATAAAAACTTCAGCAGAGGATGGAAATTAGAAGCAGATCTTGCACTTGACTTGGCTTTTTAGTCTGTAATGAACCAAGCCAAAAAACCCATATACAAACACACTCCAGTTCCAGAAGGCTGAATCTGGACTTGAGCTCTGCAGCCTGGCTCCTATGCATTCAGTTCTAAAAGCATCACTGCTGCCAGAGTACAGCAGTACCTGACAAAGAAATATGCTTTCATACAGAAACAACTACAGTACATACACAGTAATAAGCCTAATTGCCCCCAGTGAGTTCACATGCAAACAGATTAAAACAAAGCAACCACACACAGAATCTCAAAACCTTGTGCTGATTCCTGCACTCCAGGAAGGAATGAAACATGAAAAGAGTTTTTTTTTAAAACCTCAATTCAGGACACTGCACTGGTCTGTTTTACCAAAGACATTCCTAGATCCAACAAGAACAAGTTTCCCTGAAACACTTGCAATTTCATTCATATTTATAAAATCATCCCAGACTCTGCACCATCTCTGTTTCTCCTCTAATACTTAACATGTAAGCTTGCTCAAATCAACCACAGTAAAGGAGAATCTGTTCCTGCATGATGCAGCCTAAACTTTGCTCTCAACGGGAGGTATTTGAGGAATTCTGTAGGTCGCTTTTGCTCAATTCAAATTCCCATAAAGGCCATTTCATAACACTTCCTGGGGGCAGGCAAAAAAGTTCTGTAGTATTTAAAGCCTGAATCTTCTGACAACAACAGTACTGTAGAAATAAATTGAAGTCAAAGTTTTGTGTTAAGAAAAGTGACTATATTTCAATGCTTAGCTGAGAATTAATGAAGCAAGACCACACAAGGTAAACAATTAAGGCATTGAATCTGCTACAGAAGTGCTGAAAAAAGCAAGCAACAGTAGCACACAGATTATAAATCAGCTGCCCATAGCATCTCTCATAACATTACCTGAATGTGAACGTTAACTTTAGACTAACATTGAAAGTCTAAAGAACACGGGGGAACATTAGTCCTATCACAGCACACTGCCTCTGTTCCTGCAATCTCAAAGCTCTTATGACACGTATTATTGCTTCAAACTTTTTCTTGTCACAGCAGGTTTTAAGCAGGGTTCTTCCAAGACACCAACACTATGATGATGACAATAAGTGACAAAGATTCACAATACCCAAAGTAATAAACAGTTCATGCTATTAAAATGCTGTAGCTAGTTGTCTGTCAACAACACTTCAGATTTCCTTCACAATTCAGAATATAATCCTCTTTCAGGACATACAAAGACAGTAGAACAGCAGATAATCCAAGATTCTTCAGAGCACCGACAACCATCACACCTGACTGTCAAATGCTATGCATCTCTGATCTCTTTAATGTTCTTAAAGGGTAGCCTATATAACAACTTGAGCAAGCAGCAAAGACAAAGAAAGAGATTTAACAGCACACTACCTTTACCTTAGAACACTGCAAAGCTGATACATATTTTCTAGATTTGCTTCTCAAAAGATCATTTCATTTATTCCTTCTCTTTTTTAGTCACGTAGAACTTCACTTACCAATACAGGCATGGACTCTCACTGACAGCTGGGTCCTCAAAATTATACTGTGCTTCTTGCCCCTCCTAGAAAGAGAAGAAAAAATGTATGAAAGGGATAAAGAAACTTAAGTTTACTTGAGCTTGGAGGTGGGGGGGGAAGGATGAGAGGTAGTGTTGTGGATTTGTCTTTGTTTCTTACAATGTAAGTCTAATTTAATTGGCAATAAGTTATTTTTCCATAAGCCTATTTTGTCCTTACAATTATTGGTAAATCATAAAAAAACAAAAACAAACAAAATCACCAAAACACCGCAACCAAAATGCTCTTTCATCTTGCATTCTCTCCATCCTGTTGAGACAGGGACTGTGGCTATGTGAGCATCTGGAAGCCACAACATCAACCCCTCACAAGTATTCTCTGTAAATCTGTATTCAAGAAATACCCAGTGATGACAATTTAATTTTCACAGAAATACTTTAAAAGTAAACATAGTCAAATATGAAAAGAAAATTCAATACCAAGGCAGAAGTTGCTCAAGCTTTCATAAACTAGTTACAGTATTTGAGCAAATTTTTCAAGGCCATAGTGCATATCCTGGACTGCTGTGAACAAGTGCAGATAGCTGGTCAAAGGAGGCAGTTTACCACAAGTTCACCAGTTCACCCTTGTGAGACTCCACCTGTGGTACTGCACTCAGCTCTGAGGCCCCCAGTATAAGAAGGACATGAACCTGTTGGAGCAGGTCCAGAGGAGGCCACAAAGCTTATCAGATCCGTGGATATCTCATCCCTTGAAGATGAGGCAATCTAAAGTAGTGGCTGGCAACTCAGCCAACAGTGGGGGATAGAAATCAGATGAACTTCAAATTCCAAATCATCGTAGTTCTATGATACAGATAGAGTACTTCTCATGCAGCAAAACAAAACTGAGCTCTCCTTTACTGTCTCAGTTTTATCTTGGTCATAAACAGAACGACTATCTTAATAAGCTACTACATCTCTCATTTGTTTTCCTTATGAGTTACTATTAGTT
The DNA here is from genome assembly GCA_037305975.1 of Chrysolophus pictus. NCBI lineage: Eukaryota > Metazoa > Chordata > Aves > Galliformes > Phasianidae > Chrysolophus > Chrysolophus pictus. Next base: position 30,276,487 of record CM074577.1, on the reverse strand, counting down.
GTATTATTTCAATCTGGAAAAGAGCATCATTATTTATTTCTAGGTACTAGTCAGCTGGCATCAACTCATAGGCAGCACCTTTGCCTCTTCACCCAAACCTGCTCACGCAATGGAATATGAGAGGGCAAGGAAAGCCAAAAGTACTATACTTATACTTACACAGCAGTATATTATCCCTCTTTTCTGTGAAACTAAAGACATAATTTGTTGTGGGAAAACATGCCCAGAAGTGAAACTATTATTAGAAGAAACTCAGATGCAGCTTTGAGTTATATTAACCCTGGACTCAACGCTATCCAAAAGTCAGAGGCAAATTAAGAAAAGCACAGTCTTCCTCAGCTATATGCTCTGAGACTGCTGAGAGATTTCAGGGTTCAACCTTTCGCACAGTTGTCCATCAGAATTTCCCTATCTGTAACTTAATCAGAATAAAATCACTTTCCAGATAACACTACAGTTTCTCTCCCTTCCCCCCTGCCAGGAACTTCGTAGGGGAAGGCATGGCAGTGAAGTAATTAGTGATACCTTTTTAACAAACATCAATAGCTTTTTTCTTCCCACCCTCTTAGTTTGCTCAGCTTCTCTGCACTCTTCGAGAGAAGGGGCACTCAGGACTCTTAAAGCACTTACACAAACACAGTCTGTAAACTGTCACCCTACCTTTGCTACATCCCCTGTCCAGCATCAGATTTACTCCAGAAAACTGCTTCTCTTCAACCACCCTTTCTTGATGAGATATGCCAGAGTGAGGCAAATCCATCTTCAAAGGCATACAACAAGGGTAAAAAATGAGTTTGAGGTGCTGTGACTCTTTATGTACATTCCTCATTCATGTTACTTCTGAAGCTCTAGAAATGGGAAATAGTTTTGACAAGGTCTTTGGGTCAGATGTACTTTCACAAAAACGTCTTCGGCTACCAAGCTGCAGTTGTACTGACCCACTTAGTTACAAGACAAGGAATGAGCAAATTAATACAGCATCCAATCAGTAGAACTGCTAACAGCTTCATGTGCTCTCAAGGATACGAAGCTGTTGGAAATCTAAAATACCAACCTCAAAGGCAACATCTCACATGAAGGCCCCAAGACAGCTGTGCAACTAAAATTTCTTACACACGCAGCTTCAAATGCATAAGCTAGCCCAGCAACCTTAACAGAAATTACAAGCTATTTACACGCTTTAGGACATGTTTCTTTGAGCAAGAAAAATGACCAATTTCAAATGCAGTAAGTCCGTACAATCTTCATTTCCTGGTACATAATTCATTTCACTAAAAATTTAATGCAAAAAGAGGGGGGTGGAGGGACGGATAAGAGAGAATCAGTTTACTATGTAGAAATAAAGCGAATAAAATCTAATTTCAGATGAGCATCATTGAAATCCCAACTATAATTCTATTCTCCAGAAACACTGGTGAAGTCATGGCAAAGTTGAGAAACTCAATCAGGAAGAAGTTGATGAAGAAAAAAGAAAACTCAGTTTTACAAGAAGGATGTTGAGACTGCAAAATACAAAGGAGATTCCAGCAGTCAGGCTGTGCCAGAAACAAAACAGCCTGAGGGAAATAAGGAAGAGCCCTTTAGTTTGGCATGAATCTTTCAGTCCAGACATTAAGTCTACCATAAATTTCTATTAAGGGACAAGAAAATTTGAAGCAATACAAGTAATACTTCAAAAATTTCCTTCTCACAGCAGTTGAGTAAATCCTCTTGTGACTGTACCACAACTTACCCACTGATCTCAAACCAAAGCAAAGCTCATTTGCAATGTTGTTACTTTTACTGCCTACTTTACGTTAATGCATAGGCTGTCCTATCAAAATCAAATGCTCACTGAGGCATTTGAGATTGACAAGGGCAACACAATCCTTCTTCCAGGAAGTTTCATCAAGCAGTAAATAACACAGGAAGAAAGAACTGAACAAATCTACAGCTGCAATAAATTACACATAAATTAGTATCTGGTTTCTAAAAATTAAGTTACAATAAGGTAACAGTATATATGAGTTTTCAACTGGATTCATTATTGCTATTAGGCAGGTTAATTACAGAAGTAGATTTTCTGGTTTTTGTTTTGCTTTTTTTTTTTTTTTTTAATTTAGGAAGTGGTAGTTCCTCCAAACATCAAATAGGCGTCTCTCAAGGCAAATTCTAGAAGATTCAATTCAAACTGAAAACAGTAGCAAAGCGATTCCAAGTCCAGAGGTCCACAGTATTGACCTCATCTTTTGCGTTTCTCTGTTAATTGAGGGGAATAACAGCTTATATCCTTCCTCCTCACATCCATGCTTCCCCATCCTGCATCAGAGTACTGCTGCAAAGAGCAGTTGGCTCATGTCTGCAGACTGTGCGTAACTTATGAAACACTATACATAAAACTATACATTAGAGACAAGCTTACCCTCTTCAGGTTCAACAAACAAAAGAAAGGCAAAAAAATGAACTGGATACTGACAAACACTATTGTCATCTTGCTTCTTGATCAATTTCAGTTATTACACATTAAAGTTTTCTACACTCCAGCATTCAAACTTTTGTGACCATGATCAGTCTTCCACATTATACAGGTTTAGTATCAGTAAATTACTCACAGCAAGGCCAACTCTGAACCGGACAGTGATCAGATCAGCCAGGCACCCATTTATCTTATCCAAGCCTCTGCTGAAATATCAGATGTTATCTTCATCATCCATCACGACCACAAGCGAAGTGAGCACAACAGGTTACTGGACAGAGCTAACTACTGCTATGGATGTTACCATTTCACCCTAAAGAGGGCATTAGGCTGGATAAAAACTAACCTCAATTTAGTAACCGAGTAAATCTACCAATAATAAATACTGAAAATGCTTTAAGATTTGGCCAGCATATAAAGCCAGCTTAACTTGACAACCTCCCATGTGAGAGTTCTGCATCTATTACCTACGTTATGCCTGACATAACGATCTAAATGTTATGAAAACCTACCTAACACAGATGCTGCTTTTAATGGAAAGCTTTCAAAGCACACATGTATAACACATGCTTCATATTTTCTGACAACTTCTCATTGCACACAGGTTTCTTAGTATACCATCAACCTCCTGCAGTAATCACATCCATATTTTTAAAGAGAAGTAAGTTAATGAGAACAGCTCCCAACAGGGATTCCTAAGCTCAGTGAGCCATCAACTCCTCGGGGAGGAGCTTGAACAACAGGACACTATCAGAAGCAAAGGTGTGGCAATAGACTTTCTCTAATGTATGTTATCTATGCAACTACCTTTCACATTTTTATTTCAGCACCTATGCATGTCCATCTTCACTTGCACACACCTTTCAGACACTGAAGAACACTTCTGCAATGGTGTATTGCTTCACAGTCAGTTGCTTCATAGTTTAAGTTATTCAACATCACTTGAAAACAAACTATTCCTTGTTGAGTGCACAAGGGATGGATTTTTTTGCATGAGTTCAAACACTCACGTTTGTCAGGTTTTCTGTAAAAAAAAAAAAACAGGCAAGCCAGCTCATACACAATAAGCAAAGTGTTTCTTAATCTACCATTAGTCAGACAGCATAAACCTTAGGTTATGATTTCAAAGTTGCTAAGTATAGTTTGACTGCAGTTTCAATAAGATAGGCTTCACTATTCTATTGTAGATTTAAGAGATGCAAAAACAAAGATTCTGAAACATTAAAGAATGTTGCATAAAAGCTACGTCTTTTAGAGAGAGCAAACATGCACAGAGAGAGAAATTAAGAAATCTCCTGAAAATTATTACCAAGTTATATCTAAATAAATAACCTGAGGCTCTTCACAAATCACCACTCAACAATCCAAGTGCCATGTTCAAGTTCACGTTATTCTTGTTAAATAACAAAAGAGTTCAAGAGGCAAGTTTGTTGAATGCTGAACTCCAAATACTCTACAAATGGATGACAACATTAACAGCTCTCCCTGGCACAGCACGTACTTGGAGGCAAACAAGAAATTTCATCTTTAAATGACTTCAAAGGATTTTCTGTACCTATCTCACTTTTTCCACCTCAGAATCTTGAATGAAGTCATACTGCATCTGCAGCCTGTTATTGCAAGTCATCTAGTCATTTCACACAGTTTTTACTCAGAGCATTTCTAGACAATAGCACATTGACTAAAGCAACAATCATTGGACAAGAGCAGACAAAAAAAAGTAGAAATATTCATATTTTGTTTAAAAAAAGAATCTAATTTGACTAATTCAGGTATAAATCATCTCAATGACACATAAACTCAAATAAAAAAAATTGGCAGGCAAAATGTTACAGATAATAGTGTACACAATAATACACAATGAAACAAAGTATGTTGACGCTTGTGCCCACTTTTTCCTTTCCACCACAAATTGTTGCAATATTGTTCTGTATTTTCCAACATGAATTTAACAGTGAACTGCTTCATTACCTATTAAAAACCTATACACCAATCAAGAAAGATCTTGTAATGCCAGCAAAAGGAAAATCACCCAATCTTACACAAGCTCACCAACTACATAACTGTACCAGTAAGGACTACACACTGACTGTCTATACAAGGTGTCATGTTTTACACCACCTGCTCTTCACAAACTCAATACACAATAGTAACAATGCAGATAGATCTTTTACCCCCCTTTCCCTTTTAAAAAGGAAATGAATCAGGATGGAAGGAGAAGGTGGAAGAAAACTAGAAACTCAAAAGAGTCAAGTAAAATCTGAAAGAGATTCAACAAGTATGCTGCACAATCTACTGTAATAATGCATGTTAATGCTTACTAATATTAATGAAGTTCTGGATGAAGTTTTCTGCTTACCTCACCAGAAAGCAATGATCTTTTTCCCACAAAAAAAATGAATCACTTTCATATACTATGAAAACACGGCAAGGTTAAGTAATGGAAAATCTGTTGCATTTTTTTCTTTTTAGAAATTTCTGTGCAGACATATTTCAGAAATTAGAATATCCTTACTGCTTCCCCTCCTTTCTGAATCATCAATGATGGCTATTTCTGTTTTAAATGGCTTATTTCCCTTGCATCAAATCAAACATCTTAAGGGCCGTTGGAGGTTATTAAGGACTGCTTATTGCCTTCACAGTCTAAATGACCATTTTTCAAGAGCTGTCCTTATTCATGCACAAAGCTGTGTGTATCCCTTCCATTCCCAAAAGTTGATCAAAACTTTGACCCTCATACACTTGTTTCAGCAGCAAGTTTACCTGGTCACATTGTGAAACAGTGATGGCATTTACAAGTTAAAATCTTCATTTTTGCAAGAAGAAAAATAATTTTGAATTAGCAAACAGTAAAGAAATTTGCATTAGAAGCACTACTGTAGTGATAATAGTTGGTTGATAAAAAAAATTTAAAAAAACTTATTTCCTCACTTCTTGTCAACTTTGTATCATGTTCTTCAGCAAAAATAACACAACTTGACCAACACTGTTCAAGCCTTTAGTTATGTACTTCCCATTGCTGCTAGTAGCCATTGCTGGCTACACATCTTTCCCAGGCATCTTTAGACAAAGTAATATCTGGTCATTGGCTTTGATATAACCTGCACTGTAATGCTGATGTTACATTTGGATTTTTTTTTTCTTTAAATCCTCTTCTCAGTTAGAGCAACACATGTCTTGAAACAATCAGGATTTTTGAATAAGAAATCAGAAAAACCAGCTATGAATGTCGGTACAAAGTGGCAAGGAACAAAGTAAAACAAAAATCTCCTGCAATTGAATCAGCTGGCACTTCAGGCAAAGAGCTCCTTTGGTGTTTCTGACAACAGGGTCTAGCTTAATCACACTGTTACATTTTGTCCTCAGAATGCACTTAGTTTAACTAGAATTAGCTATAACCATTTTAAAACTGTCCTACTTTGCAGAAGGATATGGATACACGTATATAAGTGCATGTACTTATAAATTCTACCTTGAATGACAGATTCACTTTTTTGTCTTTACTGTCTGCTTTTTAGAAGTTTTCTACTTTCATATTTGGCAAGAGTTACTTCATAATATGACACACAAGATCTTAAACAGCATTTTGCCCTCAGGACAAATCTTATTTCTTCATACTAATCTAATTTAGAAAATAGGCTGTATTTATTGCTGGGCCACTAATGGTTTCATTAGCAGGAACAATTACGGAGCAGTAAACATGAAAAAGCAAATTAATATTTTGTTGTGCTGCTATGGTCTTAATCTTGGTAAAAGTCACTACTTGCACAGCTTCATTACAGGAGACTGGGCTAGTCCCAGACTTGCAGTGGTTTAAGCTGTTAGCTCACCACTGCAAGTTATATTCAAGACTATTAGTATTTATTTTTTTAATCAGAAGTAGATTATTACCTTAATTTAATCAGTGGTAAAAGAAATAAGAAAAGAAAAACCACACACTAATTGCACAGACAGATGAACTCTCATGGTATAAATGAGCGCGTGAACTTGCTTATACAAACCTATTTTTAATTTACTGTAGCATAAGAGCAGGGACATGAACTGTTGCATAGAATAGGAGACATGGCAAGTTCACAGCTTCTACTAATTAGTCAGCATAAGCTTGCTTGGCTGTGAGTACATTCTGAGCAAAGATGCCAGTCAGTTGCAGTAGCAAACAGTGGGTGCACGACATTTTCCTGAAGGCTGTTGTTCCAAGTTGGGATCTTCAGAATCCTTAGATTTATCCCTATTATCACAGCAGGCGTCAACCTCTGAGCTGCTCTACAGCCCTTCCTGGCAGCCCTACTAGCAGATGACCTCTTTATTGAGAAAGGAAAGGATTCCCTCCACATGCAGTTAAGAGAAACATTTCCAAGCCTCAAGAGCTGCTCACTTCATAACCTTCTCATCAGTGAGGATGGCAGAGTGCAAATGCAGCTATTAGAGGACTTTGACAGTAAAGCAAACTGTTTTCAAATAGAACAGCTGGCACCAGTTGTTTTCACAAGCTGCTTTTATTTAAGTTTCCACCTTAAAATACTGGGCTCCTCAGCTATGTGTATGTAAATGTAAATACCAAATTAAATTTTTAGAAACTGTTGACCTAGGAACAGCTGTACGAAACACATTTTTTGCGTCAGTGCTTCATATAGTATACAACAGTCTGGAAGAGAGCTAAGCACAATAGTATTTTAGCAATACTTTTATAGTGTGAACAATTTTTAAACAAAAATGCTACAAAAAAGTACATTTGTGTATTTTGTGTACTTATGTACTACAACACCACATATATTTACTAGTGATGATAATGGAAAAAGAGCAGTTCTTTAACTGTCTCCAAAAAGCACTGCAATACAGATTAATTCCCTCTACAGCACAGCTGCGAGTAAACTTTGGGGTAAAGTAGGAGACAAAGCTGATTCAATACTGACAATCACAAGCTCTAAAATCATGAGTCAAGCTCTCTCAAGACAAACAAAAAACCCAACCCATCAGACAAAACCAGATTGCACTGAAAGTGCCTGCAGTGATTGACTGTTAAGAAAAAAATTAAGAAACACCTACTGTTCCATCTGCATATTAATTTCAACATTCTATCTCATTTTTTTTTAAATTGATAAATAAGCAATCTTAGGACTAAAGTAACACTTAAAAAAAGTTACTTAAAGTTTTGAAAACATCGGTAAGAACAGCTATTGCTCTGCAACTTCAGCAAGGAGGAGAGCAAAAAAGCCCTAACTTACACATCCAGAAAAACAGTTTAATTAGAAACCTGAAAGCTTTATGGCAATTTCTTATGAAACAGTAAAGCTTAGTGAACAGCCAGTTTTTACCTCATACAGTACAGAGTGCAATCCTGTTGTTCTATAGTAAGTCCTGTATTTTCTATAACTTACTGTAACCTCTTAGCTGAATAGATTTTGACTCTAGTCAAGGAGCATAATGAAGAGCAGAGGGGTCACTCTTGGGGAAACTCCTTGAGCTCACCAGGCTATTCAAATATGAGAGCTGGGATCAAAGACTGTCATTTGAGTCACTTTGTTGGTCAGCACCATGCAGTACTGAGTTCCTACAGATTTCTGAACCTCTGCATTCCTTGCAGCTGCATGTTACATAATTATGAAGAACACCTTAAGCAAAATACAAGAGACTTCCATACTCCACCTGCTCTAGATACTCATCAGCTTAATTAAACTTTCAGCCCTCTCAGTAAAGAGCAGATTTTCTTGATAGTATTTTAAACTGAAAATATTTCCTTTATGTAAGCATTTATTGCAACCATCCACTAGTGTTTTCAGATTCGGCATTTCGTCAGAGGAATGTCTAAGCATCAAAAAATGTATCAAAACTCAGATGATCAAATGCATTTTTCTGAACGTAAATAAACCATTACAATGAGCTATTTCATTCCCTGCAGTTTGCAACAACACCACGACAGACTTCCACAGGCACCTCCCTTATTTTTCTTATTTGAACTAAGAAACTCTACAGAAGACACCAAAACAGGAGTCTTCCATCAGTACGCTAGTAAAAATACACTGTCCAAAATAATACAAAGTGAGTGGACAGTCTGCTAGTTTGCTCTATGGCTTCAAGAAACAAGTCACATCATTTTCGTTAGACAAAAGTTAAGTCAATCTTCAAGTGCATCCCTAATTTCTTCTTGTTAAAAACTGACAGAAGATTTCATTTTCACAGCTACATTAACTGCAAAGTCTAAACAGGTAAGAAAATACATTACATTGAAGTTCAACTAGTTGAATCAGTTTGAGCCAAGGAGTCTAAAAGAGATGTAAAAATAAAACAACAGTAAAATGATTTGTCAGAAGTACTTCAAAACTATCTTCCTGCTAAATAGAGGTCTTAAAAACATATTCCCTGAGGAAAACCCTGTTGCTTGCAGCATGCTATCTGAAAGAGCTTTTGTATTCTGTGATTTAGGACTGTGTTACTTTGTGTGCTACCATTAGTGTCTGTTAAGACATGCCCATAAAAATTTGGACAACTACACATTAATTTAAATACATACACTTCTTGAGAGTACTTGCTCATTCTACAAGATCACAAGTAAACTGAATAAAAGATCATTATCTATTTCAGGCACCTTAAAGAAACAGAGCTGATTCTGCCTACCTCTACATTACCTCCTTACACAATTAGAGAGCCACAAAATAACTTGTGTTAGAAATAAAAAAAAAAAATACAAATACATGCCAAACTTGAAAAGCAAGGAGGTTACCAGTTGCTCTGACTTTGTCTCCCAGCTTGGCCACACTGCTGTTCATCCGCACCATCCCAAGCAAAAGTTGTATAGAAATGATTTTATATAGTCCCATAGCTAAGTATCTAAAGTTGTGAACTCAACAAAAGACTCCTGTTCCAGCCTGCATTTTGCTCATAGTCCTACAGACTAAAAGTAGCTTGCCTTTGTGTTGGGTTTTCTTCTTCCCTAAATACAAGTTTTGATTCTCCTGGAGGAACTACTCAAAAGGATATTTTTTTTATTATATGCACAGAATGGCTTGGGTTGAAAGTGACCTTAAAGAGCACCCGGTTTCAATGCCCTGCTGTGGGCAGGCTTGCCACTCCCATCAGATTAGGCCGCCCAGGACCCCATCTAACCTAGCCTTAAACACTTCCAGGGAAAGGAAGGCTTCCAGGAGGCTTTCTCCTAGCTTCTCTAGGCAGCCTGTGCCAGTGCTTTATCTCCCTCTTTATTAAGTAAAACATCTTCCTTTAATTTGTGTATGGGTGCATAATTTTCTTATTCCTGTTACTTACAGCTACACATAATAAAACTGTCTAACTGCCACCATCCTTTTCTTTCCTCCTGAAGAAAAATACTTCCAGTTTTTCAATATCTTGATCCAACTTTTCTAAGAGAAAACAGATAACTCTTCCCATAAAAAAAAAAAAGTGAGTGCTTTAAAGTTAATGAAGCATTCAGCATAAGGCTCGTTTCAGCAGTATTTTTAAAAAATACTTTGGGATAAGTTGCTGAAAACTAATAACAGAATATTCTGGTTATTTGTAATAGGAGTTTAGGACCTAACAGTAAAAAAAAAAAAAACAAAAAAACAAAAAAAAAACCACAGTGAAAAAAAGCCATGAATATCCAGCTACTAAATCCTTCATTCAGAGTTCAGCAAGCTTCAGTGACCCTGATGAGCACAACAGTTCTGAAATGGTAAAGGTGTAGATCCTGAGGTGGCCTAATCTCAGAAAATTAAAAGCTTTGAAGATTAAGAGCAGGACCTTGAAATGACCCAGAGAGAAAGAAAGAGACTAAGTGGTTTCTGCAGCCAGTCTCTCACTGAAAGCAGGCCGCTAAGCCCCAAATGCCCTCAGCCGACTGCAGCTCAGCATTCCAGCTCAGCGCCTTGGTCTCTGCAGGAGCAAAAGATCAGAGCCACAAGTCCCTAGAACGGATTTTAGCTTGCCAGAAACTCAGTACAGAGGGAGACATTCCTGATTACGTTTTCTACTTCATACCTAGAATATTTCCTTTTTTTCTGGATAATATTATAAGAGTCACATTTACTCCAAATAACCAAGTTACTGGGTCTACAAGGAAGCTACCTCACAGACTTCTAAGATCCTGTTTGTTGATCTTGCTCATCTTCCTCCTACTCCCTCTTTAAACACAGACTAAAGCAGAATGCAGAAATCCAGCTGAAGCCTAATCAGTACTGAAGATAGCAAATGCATTGCATTTCACAGGCTGAATTCCTGTCTCACCTTAGGGCTCTCCTCATGTGTTTCACAGCACCATCATCACTGCTTCCAGTTCCCTAAAACATCAGTTCTTTTCCTGCAATGCCGTTGACAAGTCAAATACCCCTTTTATTTCATTGTCTGCCTGGCCAGCAGTACCTGCTTGCCTTTTAGCCAACTGTCCCTAAACACTAAGTTTTGTACTTTACTGTGCTGCATCCAACCAAAACAACAAGTTCCTGGGGCTCCAGCCTGAAAGTTATGGGGTAGCTGTATGCAGAGTGGAGGGAGATGGAACCAGAACACCCTCAGCCTCACAGCAATTAAATGAAAACTCAACCCCCACCATCATTCAGCAGCCTTGCAGGTTAAGCACATGCTAGGATTATACAATGAAAGTTGTATAAGGCTTTCATCTATCTACAGTCATCTCAGAAGAAGAACTGATGGGAGAATCCCCTCATGCATTCACCCCTTTCCTTCTGCAACAAGGCACATGTCTTTTTCTGCTCATGTGCTGTTAGCTTGCTGCTTTACTCCACAGACCACACCTCAATGTTCCTTCTCTTCATTCTTACCACTACAACCTTTCCCAACTACCAGTACCCACGCTATTTACCTTAGAGACAAGGAAAGCAGGCCTGAAAGAGGACTGTAGAACAGATCTCGGGATCAGAGGGGACACAATAGTAAAACTGACTGCATCTAGCACTCTGTTCTGATGTCGCATTAAAGGCATGCAGCTATGCAGCTGAGGCAGGATAACACAGTACTTCCCATCTACCCACATTTACTAGACAGATAACTTTAGAGAACAGGCAAAAAACGAGGGCTATGGGACAACAGAAACAGACTGTTCTCTCCATTTCACATAACTCATGCAATAGTAATTTGTATCTCAAGCTTTTATGATATACCAAAACATGCTGTCTCCTATCTCTCTACTCATCTTGGCACAGGAATGAAGAACTCCCAGCAGACTTCACATTAGAAGTCAATGGAAGATTCAGTTGCTTGACTGACAACTGGTTACACAATTAGGAGGAAGCCTGCACACACTTGTAAAATACACAATAAAATCTGTTTTTTTCAGCTCAGATCAGCACAGTAAACACAACTCCATGAAACACAGCTTTACATGTTTGATTTGGGGGTTGGTTTGTCTTTTTCACATCCTTCTCTATTCTGCCCCTAGGACTGCCACTACAAAGAGAATTAGAGTTCTGTGTCAGTAACTATTTATAACATGGACTTAAAATGCCCAAAGGAAAGAATTTAAAACCAAGGTGGAAGGAAAGTTGCATGCAATTTTGATTGAGAAGTCCAGCAGGAAAAGCTGTGACTGATCACTGGCTAGCCCAATTTTTCAGTTTAAATTTTTAAGAAATCATCAGACAAGTGAGAGCTATCACAGAAGATAAATAAACCTATAAAAGCAAAAGGGTGACATCTCTTAATGCTAACAAGCCCCGATCAATTAAGAATGCAGTTAATTTCTTCTGGCACAGCTAGATTACTCAGGTGCATGAAGTCTATGCCATTAATAACAACTAGGTAGTCCTACTGCAACAAACAAGGCAAACATAGCTTTAGATCACCTGTTGATTATACATCCTTAACAAGACAATCACCTAAAAGGCCCAGAAAAGATATTTCTAAATTGCAAGTTTTACACGTGCATATGTACACATATACACAGACACAAATAGATGCTAATCCTTTTTTCATTTTTGATTCTCAGCACAGAGATTTTGGAAAGCCATGCCATAGCAACACGTGTGTGCAAGCAATAATTCAGGAAAAAGTCAATACAAGCTTCTTCAAGAGCATACAAGTATTCAAATTGCAAGGCAAAAATAAATTGAGTTTATAACTTCAAGAACACTACGGACAGTATCTTCTACATCGGTCGTTCTGAAATCAGTAAGATCTGAATTATAATAAAATACATTCACCAAGTTTATTAGTGAGTTGTCAAGGCAGTCACCCTAACATTTCTTCCTTGTACAGCTTCTCTAAAAAAAAAGATGGCAAACAAGTGAATGTAGATAAGGATAAGATTCTTAACTGCAGAAAGAGGGGGGCATACATGTTCACGTTCCAGGAAAGGAACAGAAAAGAAAATTCTGCATTGACCTAAATGCAAAAAGTTAACCACAAAAACTCCTGAAATATTAATGCTTCTGGAAAGCATGCTTATTTATCTAAATTCAGTAAACATTTACTTACCCAGCATCTTCCTGGAAGCCCTCCAATTCATCTCTTTGTTCTGCTAGAGTAGATTCTAAGTCCAGATAGGTACCATTGTGAGACAATTGCAGAGTGCAGTCATCAAGCTGTAAAACATATTTCAGATCAGATTTTACCATTAGTTTTTTTTAATTCACCTCTAATTTAGGTAACCCCCACTTTTTTTATTTTTTATCTCCACAGACAAGATCTCCTTAAAACAAACACATACAAGGAGTAGAACATAGGTGTTGTTAGATAATTTGTACAATTCCAAAAGTCCATAGATCATGCTTGATCACAACAATATCAAGGGTCCAAAGAAGTTCAACGACTCAAGGAAAGGTAATAACAACCCTTTATCACATTCATGGTTTTTTTTCCTTGTAGTTGTTCTTGCTGTTGTCCTTTCAGCACTAGAAAAGTAAATTAAGGAGAATCCATCTATGATGAACCACCTGTATTAACTTCCCATCAAAATTTTAGGCTTTCTGTAATTCCCAGGAAGTCACACTTTTCTGGTATTGACTTCCAGATAAATTAATTACCCAATTCCCTATCACTGAATTGCTTATATAAGAAAAGAATACTGTTAATAGCCCTGTTCCGAGGGGTATTCTGAGTTAGCTGCCTTGGAAATATCATAGAAGAGCTATTTTTCAATATGTAACTGACAGAACACAACTTTTGAGTTAGCTCACACCACATTGCCTAGAACTGCTTACCATCTTGAAATAAAAGTTCACCTTCTGCAGAAATGGAAAGAGTAGAGGGAGGAGCTAAAGTTGTACTTAAACCTGTTCCACTTTTTCTTTTTTCTTTTTTTTTTTTTTTTTTTTTTTAAGCCCCCTGGTGAAAGAGTAAGCACCTCAAATAATGCGAACGTGAGTTTTCGCTTTAACTCCTGGGGATTAAAGAAAGAAAAGAACCTCCAAGCCCAGCTCCCAGACATTAAGAATAACAACAGTATTACTATTCTGCATCTTTCTGAGTACTAAGGATATTATTAACCTATGCTAATTTAAAATACAGTCTTCAGAGAAGAAAGACTAAATACTGCTCTGGGAAGCTTTCTCCCAGTAGCCCAGGATATAAAATGAAATGCTAATTTATTCAAAGTAATGCCAAAAGGCAAACTACTAATTAGATAAATGTTCTGCTGTCACTATGGAGATTAGGAGATTTGCCCACAATTTCCAATTATACTGCATAATTAGGAAAAAGGAACAGCGCTTTACTAATGTACTATGACTTTAGTGTATAAAAAGCATGATGAGAACAGGAAGTACTTCGTGTACAAGATAAAGGAAATAGTGCATTCTACCTATCTCATCTCCATAGTTTCAGCTGAGCATAGTATTGATTTAGGCTTTAAGGCATCATACATTGTATCCATTAATAGGAGTTATGGTAATGGAAGAAGCAAAATCTTTTGTTTCCCTTACTTAAGAAAGGATCTTGCCAAAAAGACTTTCTCACTTGTATGCACACACTCAGAAGACAGCAAAACAACACTTTCAAAAGCAGAGTAAATATTATGGGAGTAAACTCCTGAATGATAGTGTTACACGGTCATCATGTTACTGTGCATCTTCAACTCCACTCCACTTGCACTCTCATTTTATAGGTAGAGTAGAAAAAGAAAATATCTTATGATTATTTTTTTTTAATTAGTAAATTGTCTGACTTCTTCAGCACAAAGAATGACTGATGTTCACTCATTAGTGCTTATTAGCAGCAATTCATGATGTCAAGTCTCTCCCCTCCGTTCAGTGTTAATCTCATGTTTATCTGCTACGCATCACTTCTCCCTGTCTCTGGAGACAGCCTCTAGCTAGCTCATTTGGGACACGCTCTTCCCATTGATCATAACTCGCATTAAAATTCCCTACTAGTCCTTAATAGCACACACATTCTCCTAGGACAATCAAAGGGCAAAATTTATAAGATAAGTCTTTCAAAAAATAAACCATTTAACTGAGCAGTTTTCCATGACCGTGACGGCTGTTCAGCACTTTAGAAATTATTCCCATTTACTTCTTTACAACTCTTTTTAACTCTTTGATATTTCCTACTTGTCCCAAAATTGAGACCAATATTTTGTTGTTATTAACTGCCTCATTAATTCTATCACCACAAGGTATGTTAGTTTTTATTATAAACATTTTTCTAAAGTTTCTCTTGACAGTCCCTTCAAATCATTACTCATATTCACACCTTCCTGCACAGTGCAGAAGAGCCAAGAAGTGTATTTCATTACAAAAAAGAAAATAAAAACTACATTTACAGTATGATCTTCTGTGCATCATAAACTTTTGCTGCCTTTTAATCATTTCCACAAAAATACTCAGAAGCTCCTTATTAAAAACTGAAGCTGAATGATAGCTTCAACAGAAGAAAATGTATTGATGCCCTAGCGAGTTATCTCCACAATTAGAAATTCTTTAGATAATTCCAAAATAGAGTTTTCCCCACAGATAATTATATCGGGGAAACATAAGGGAAAGAAACAGGAAGCACACAGTAGGACCATAAGATTACGAGCACTAGTCACCCTGCATTTCCATAGGTGAACTCAGCTATGAAAAAGCAAACAAACTGATTAAATATTTAAAATATTAGAACACCTAAAACCAGAGTTTACCACACTCCCATCCTTTCAACATGTCAGCACAAATCCCTACCAGACAAGAAGAGAGGGGTGTCATGCCTCTGATCCTCAGCAGGAACAGACAAAACAAGGTCAGACTTGTCAAACTCCAGCTTTGCCATCCCTTTGAGTCACTCGCACTTCACCAGCACCTCAAGCCTTAAGGAGCCCTGGAAGCAACATTTCCTGATTGTCATGGGAAAACACATCGCTTGCAGTGCTTCTTATGTGTTCCAGGGAATGAGGAATACTGGACAGATGCTCAGTTCAACATCATCTTCTGCAGGTAACCAAATTCAGTCAGTGTGGCTAATCACCCAATCTGTGGAGCCAAAATAACTTGTATCATGAGGCCATTGAGCTCCAGAGGATGAAATAGTTCAATAGTAAAACACGGCATGACTTATCGTGTTTTAAACACTGACCCACAGAAAGAGGTAACATCCACTTCTCTTCATGGAAAGACAACCACAAAGATGCCCTTGTTACTGCGCAATGAGAAAGTTCACCACTTTGTATATTTGGAGCAGATGTTAGAAAGAAATTCCTTATTATGAGAGTGATGAAGCACTAGAACAGGTTGCCCAGAGAAGCTATGGATGTCCCCATGGATCCCTGCAGGTAGTTGAAGGCCAGGCTGGATGGAACTCTGAGCAACCTGGTCTAGTGGAAAGGTGTCTCTGCCCACGGCACAAGGTCAGAACCAGACATTTTTGTGACACTCTTCCCATTGGTGATAATTCACACTGAAGTTCCTTATTAGCATAGAATGTGTGCTAATAAGGACTACTACTTGTGACCAATGGTCCCAAACTATTCCACGTAGTTCCACAATTCTCCAGATTTCATAGCTTAAGGAAAACAAGAAACCACAGGACAACAACAGCAACAAGGAAAGACAACTATCAGACAGTTATCTGATGCCACTTAAGTTACCACTGCTGCCTTCAGAAACTACAACAGAGGCTTTATTGAATTAAAAAAAAAAAAAAAAAAGCAGAGTTCAGTTATTGTTTTCATCTAGTGTTCTTAGTTCCTTGCAATCTAAGAGCAACACCCAAACGAGGCATATGAGGTGGCAGGGTGGAGAGCAGAGGAGCAAAGCACAGACATATACAGCAAGGCACACACATACCCCAGGCTGTGCACTGTGGTCTGCACCTGCATGCATGCACTGGTCATCCTGCATGCATGAAGCACTGTGAGTAAGTAATCCAACACAAAGTCAACACACACTGTATCACACCAACTGAAACTTCTGGAAGCCTGCTTTCCTTCGTAAGACTCGTGGAGAACTGCTCTTTCCTCATCCTCCATTCCCATTCCAAGAATCCATGTAGAAGAATGGATTTTGGACAAATGGCTGTTCGCATCTCTCTTGAACTTCAAGAATGTGTTGAAGAGTCAACAGCCAGCAGGGACAAAAACTAAGCCAAACAGCTTTGTGATTTTATCTTAATAGGATGAACTTGTTTATCAGTGTTAGGACAAGTTAACACAACTGCTCAACACTGCAGTCAGAAGCACAGACCAATCCAATTTCTAGCAACTTTAGCTGGAGCTACTGGACAGATTATTTTGCTCATTTTGCTGTTTCCAGAACTACATGGAAAGGAAATACATAAAAATAAATTGAAGCAATCCAGTATCAAGCTGCAGAAACAAATCCCTCTTCAATTTCTCTTCTGGCACGGACTCAAAAAATCCTTATCTTACATAAGTGTCTTAGCTCATCTTTCATTTAAACATCATTTGGTGGTAATTGCTCTTATTAGTGCTGGAATACTCCTTACTTACCTACAGGATGCTTTGTAAAGTAGGAAGAATTATTGATTTAAAATAAAAAAACCACAAAGTCCCCTTACATTAAATCGTTCCTTTTTCAATCAAAAGCCTTGTTTTACTTTACAGATTGCATGCCTGACATTTTTCCACACCAGCTAAATGTGCTCCCTTCTGGTTCAGCTTTATCTAGTGGAACTGTAATGCTGTTACTAAGGCCTACAAACACCAGCTTTCCCTCTGCTTTGCCATCTCCTTACTGCACCTTCCCAACAACTTTTTTTTCCCCTCTTCCTCCATAGGGGAGAAAAGGTGGAAAAAAACCCATCTTTGCTGCTTACAAAATTTACTGCATATTTCTAAGAAAACTGCACAAACCAACATGGTTTAAACCAATATTTAACATTCATCCACAGCTGAGCTTTAAATAGAGAATCACTTCAGTATCCTCAAAGGGCATCATATTTTATTGTTTTTGAAATTTTATTATAGATCACCAAACATACATTTTCTGTATATCAGAGTATCATGTTAAAATATAACAGGATCACCAACTCTGTTAGCTCTAATAGAGCAGTGAACTATCATCCTATTTAATATGCATCCCACAGCCAACCTTCCCATAACACTTACATTCTTTAGAGTTACTGCCAACTGCCCTCTCGCTAAGGACCTAATTCTCTCATTCCCACGTGAGTAGAGCCAACCAGACCACACCACGGTCATGAATGTTCCAGTCACAACCAGTTAAGGTAACAGCATAAAATATATTGAAGCACCCAGCCCAGGAGCTGGTACTGCATGACCCACCTCAGGTAGAAAGCCTGACATCAACGAGATTAAATGTAAGCAAGTAATCTGTATGCCAGATGTTAGAAAGCAAAATTTGCAGAGTATGCTAAAAACTGCTCTCATCTTCCAGTTTACATCATTAGAAGTTATCTAGTATGTGCAACACCATCCCCCAATTTTGCATGATTTGTGGGAATAATTATTAATGCTAAAGCGTCCCTGATTTATTCTCAGCCCAGTGATCATCAAACCACTTGACAAACTACACGCATGCTGTAGAGCTTGTACAAACAATTGCATTGATAGAACAGTACCTACAAAAAGTACAAGCTGCAGGTTTGCACAACCAGGCATAAGGCAGTCAGAGCACAATTTGAAAGGAACTTGCTACTCCCATATGAAAGTGTTGGTATTTTGAATGTAGCCTGCAGTCCTGGTCTGAAACAGCAGCTTTTATCTCAGGCCCAGCCGACGCCACAGAGTACTACTGGGGTCAGGTAATACAGCACACCAAGCGAAACACTAATGCCACAAGATCCTAGAGAGCCACTGGAACAACACCCTGCCAATACAAATATTCTGCTGAAATAACAAAGAAACTGAAAACAAACACAGAAAGCTGTTACATTAATATTATGGGTTTGACTTAAGAAAAACAAAAGGAAGTTCAGAGTTCAAGATTCTGGAACCGTGCAATTTAGGGGATCTCAAACACAGGCAAACATCACAGTAAAAGCATAACACAGAGATATGTACCTGTTGCTATTCTTAGGCAGTGAATTATGCCAGACCTTGTGCTTGGTGATTCTCTTTAACACAGTGCTCCACAGGGAGCAGTTCAGAGTTTACTAGAGTATCTGTTTCCAAATATGACACCAGGGCTTCCACCAGCAGCCACATGAGCATTGTTCGAAAGTGTGAGTGCTCAAAATGTCAACAACTGTGGAACAAGAAAGCAAGTCAAATTCATCTAGAGATGGGGGTTACTAAAAAGTAGAATGTAATCTAAAACAAAAAGTTAACAATAACTGCATTTCTGCATAACTAAACAAAATTTCACTCCATGTGGGAACTAACACATTCCTCCTTTCCAATTCAATCATTTTAAGTTAAATCAGTTAAATTTGAGACAACACACAAACCAAACAGTCAACAGCAGAGCTCAGCAAAGTGAAACTGTTCAGACCAAAATCATCTCCAGCTCTCTAACTCAAACCTCCACATTTTCTAGTTTTCTCATGGTAAACAATGAACATACGCGATGAGAATAACCTAACCTCTATTTGTTAACTTTTTGGCACTTCAACTCATCCTTGCTCAGCTTTTCCTCACTACAAATACAAAGCACAAGCTCTTCTAGCCTTCACAGTTAAGTATGTCTTTAGCCGAACAAAAGGGAGAGCAGCCATAAGAACAGGATGCTTTCTTTAGAACTATATACAGCTTTTTGGCTGATACACAGGGGTTACCTACAGCTGACATGCTCTCATTACCATTTGGTTGGACTTACTGTGAAAGTATCCAAGGAAATGGAAATAATCTCTAAGAAGGAGATAGGTCAAGAAAAGGGAGAGGAGGAGGGAAAAGGATTAGCTTCAGTGGAGTGTATCATCTGAGGAATCTTTTGTTCAAACTTGCGTGTGTAGGAAAAATACCGAGTTAAAACCACAGAAATCATTCTGTTAAAGATAAGCAGTAGTCCAAGACAGCAAAAATTACACTTGTGACAAAATTTCATTCAAATTTCTCAGTAGTTCTAATTGAACTGAAAGCAGTGAAATGCTTTGTATTTAAATATATATATTTGAGATGTCACAGAATGAATCAATGATTTAAACCCTTTTATTCTAACACGTGTCCCTAAGAACAATCTGTCCACCAGCATCTTTCAATTCACTCAACCATTCAGAGTACACAGGCTGGGTCTAACAATTCCACCACTGCTTTTAACTACATTTGACACACTACAGGTTGCTCATTATCCTAATCACAGAACTAAAATACTTGACTGCTACACCACCATCCAGTTTACAGAGGTGTGTCAAGGACACAGTAAGCAGTAAATCGCAATTCATCTTTAGCAGCAGTGGTTTCACTGATGCAGCAGTTAAGCACCTAGTAGAGAATACAGTGAAAAGCAAGAGTATAATCTCTAACCTCCTGAGTATGCTGTATTTCCAGTCCCATGACCCACACCTGCATCTTTTTAGAAAGAGAGGAGATAGGGTGTCAGTCTTGAAATAAGTTGTACTTAAAAACAGTATTTGAGCATACAGGTCTTTAGCATCCTTTTCCCTATGAAAAACTCAAAACTAAGGAAAACACGGAAACAAAAGATGAGATGTGAGGCCACATGGGAAGTCAGAGCAGGGAGTTGGGAAAAAAACAACAGATTAAGAGGGAAAGGACCTGAGAATAGTTCTGGCAGACTTCTGGCCAGAGCAGGCAGAGATTTCGAGTTAACAAGAGACAAAGACAAATCCACTAGTGAAAAAGGAATTCTGAGGCAAACTGTCTTTCACTATAATCAGAACTTTCAGGCTTCTGGTTAGCTATTTAAAAGCTTTAAAAAAAATTAAAAACCCATAATCACAAACCGATTGCTCAATATCCATCAAAATGCATTGTGTTAAATACATCAACACTGAAGGTATATTTGGAATACGAAAGAAAATAAAGCACAGCAGGATAACTGAAAAGAACACCACACACTTGTCAACAGAATCATTTTTCAGACAGTCTAAATCCTGGAGGTTCAGATGAAAGATTTTGTCTATTGACAATTATACTAATGATTACTGTCATCAGCTCTTCCCAATACTTAAGAGTGTCTCTTAAAAGCTTTGTGATTTAAACCTAACATAAGCTGAGAAATCATTAAAGAGAATGATTACAAAGTTAATGACAATAAAACTCAATATGTGAACAGCACACAAATGGTAAAGATTCATGTACACTGCAGACTCTCTCAATTCTTACTTCCAAATCCATAAAAGCACAAGGGATCAAAAGTCAAATTTTCTACCCTTGAGCAGAATTTATTTGGCACTTGAGCTTCACCTATTTTGTTTTTTTATTGTCTATTTTTTACTTCCATTTGATTAGCTGCCAAGCAGCAGATTCAATCCCCAGATTTAAAGCAGTTGCCTGGACTAGACTAGGAAAGCAAAAAAGTTATGCTCCTAATGAATGCAGAAGTTCTCTTGACAATCCTCAAACAGAAGGCCATACACTCCAACTCAGTTACAAGCAAAAAACAAGTATGCAAGAAAAGGATGAATGTAGCATTATCACCAGCCATATATCAAGTATTCATTCCTTATTTACACTCTGATCGCTCTGTTTCAAAAGGCACACACAGAACATAGCTATAAACAAATGGCTTCAGTAACAACTCCTGATCTATTTTACCCCAGAAGTGAACAGGTTCTAAAATGGTAACAGAGAATAAAAAGACTGAGATGGCTCAGAAAGAGCAGAGTGAGAGGACCATGGTACTGAAAGAAAAAAAGGGGGAGGGAAGAGGGTAAGGGATGTCAGGGCAATTATACTCTTAAGACTTTTACAGAACAAAGGAAAAAAAAGAATAAATTAAAAATTATGAAGCTGGTTCTAAGTTAGACTTCAGAAATAGAGTACAAAGTGGGCCAATAACACTCCTGAGTTCAAAGCCTAGAGATCAAATACAATCAAATGCTTCTAAGGAATAAGAAAACTACTTTCAATTAAGAGCATATAAAACATGTATGCTTCAAGAGCTCAGTAATCTAATACCTATTATTTAAATTTGCCCATTATGGTGGTGCTCAAATATCCCTCTAAACCATCTGGTACTACCTACTGTAAAAGATCACTGTCATAGTTATCACTTTTTTCTGTGCACAGAAGGACCACAACATGCCTTTACTTTCCTGTATGCATGAAAACCCCTTAAACAAATCCACATGGGGCGCTCATTTCCACTGCCTGCTCCTAATACTTTTTTTATTTAGAAAGAAATATTTGAATGATCAAAATAAAACCCAAACAGTAGTTCTGATAGCTAGTAAGGGTTAAACATTCTAAAACCGAACAGGTTTTTTTCTGCAGTGCTCAATAATTAAGCTTCCAGATGTCTAGCTTGTTGACTCCTAATGAAATTGCCAGCAGAAGGGATGTTGAGAATTTCTACTTACTCATACAAGATACAACATATTCATACAGCAGCTTTGTGTCTAAATGCTGTCAGAAGTCAAGGCCTTAGTAACTGTCACCTTTAAAAGCCAGTAACTCCACATATATCACAGAATCAAAGAATTCTAAGCCAGATTAAGATCATCCAATCCAACCATTAACATATCAGCACCACATATCCTAGTCCACTGTCCTCCACTTCCAACAGCTTTCTTATGGGTTCCTTTTTTAACACAGACCACTTTGATGATCTGTCCTTCTGCTAACTGCTCGGGTTTCCTTGCAATACCTCCAAGCACCAAATCATCAAAACAGTCCAGGAGCACCTGGCTGGAAATGGCATTTAGGAGAATGCCTAGACAACCCCTTATTCCCAGAGTACGTGGTACAACATTTTGTATCACAAGTAAGCCCTAATAACCATTTCATTGAGTTCAAGTGTTCCTTGTGGCTGTCTGTAGCACAGTCACTTGAAATACCCTATCACACACATGCACCCTGAGGCTGAATGGACTAGCTGCTTAGTTATTTCCTAGAAGGCACAGAAACACTGCACTTGCACCACACAAAAACAGGAACTTCCCAACTTTGTGGCAGAGGGCTGTTCTTTGGTAAACAAAGCTTCAACAAACACACTGATTTATGTTCCAGAGTTGAATGAGAACGTGGAGGTGGTCGATGAAAGCAATCATTTCATCAGTTATTTAGAAGAGACATCCTTAATATGAAAAGATGAAAGGAGTGAAGATTTTCAAATGGAGAAGCATGCTCAACACATGCAGTTTAAAACAAAGCTACAAATAGATCTAAAACAGTGTAAGAGCCACACTTAAAGAGAATCAGCACTGAACCAACAGTCACACAGCAAGTTTTTGGCACATGAAAAAATAACAAACATTATTCCAATCCTTAGATCAAGGTATTCATCAACAGATCACCTCCAACTCCAAACAAGGCCTTTTGGTACTTGCCGCATTCTCAGTCTTCTGGAAACAAGAACAGACTTTCTTCTTCCATAAGAATTGAATACTACTACATGCTACGTAAAGCACCACGTTAGATAATGACAGCAAAAAAATATATACTTCCCTTTCACACTACTTAATTTTCATATCGACTCTAAAATCATGCTATTATCTTCACTGTTAAAAAAAAAACAAAAAACCACAACAGCACAATCCTACAACACAACAGTTAAGAAAAAACAGCTATTAGTCTCTTTTCAGTAATGATGTTTATTATGAATTGCATCCAGAATTAGTTTCTTTTCAGCATGAGTTTAACTGCCATTACGATAAAAATATAAGAGAACTTTACCTCAGAGCTGTCGCTATTCATCCTTCTAGTTCCATTCACTAAGGGTAAATGGCTCATATAGCTCACAGATTCTACTGGGAGCTAGCTACAATCAAAAAAGTTTGAAATACAAAGCACAAAGCTCTGTTTTATTCATGGTACTTTTGTTTGCCAATTAATTTACAAAACAGTTATTAAAGTGGGAAGAGTAGCTGGCTATGGTGTCTTACACTACACAGTAGAAGGACAAATGTAAAACACCTGAACATTCATGTTAAAAAAAACATAAAACCAGTTGTTGTTCGCAAAGTATGAATGTCTTTGGTACCATTCTAATCTCACAATTTATCCACTGGTGTAACTCTATCAGCTCCAAAGGGATGATGTCATCTCCAACCCCATGTCAGTGAAATAAGAAACAGGTCCTTTCAACATGCAAGGCAGAGGAAACCTTTTGTTTGCCTTTCAGTGCTCAAGCCTTCTTCCCTATTGAAAAAACTAGCCCCACTCTATTTAAAAGTGAAAAGGACTGACTATTGGGGATGCATTCAGGAGGCCATAAGCAAAAAAGGAAAAAATACTGAAATTCTCCAGTTTGCAGTGGTACTGGACCATAGCAAGTGTGAGCACCCAAAGAACTCCCAAACCCATAGAGACACATGCCACTAGTGCCTCTGTTTGCTTCTGCTGAGTTCTTGCTCCCAGGAACACAAAAACATTTTAAAAAAATTGAGAGCAGCAACATTAAAGAAAGCCTGTGTTTGACATGGTCCAGCAAGGAGAAAGCAAGTAAATGAAGAGGGTAGATTTAGACTAGATATTAGAAAAGTTTTTTACTGTGAGGGTGGTGAGGCACTGGTACAGGTCACCGGTGAGGTTGTGGATGCCCCCTCCCAGGAAGCACTGAAAGCCAGGCTGGATGAGGCTTTGAGCAAACTAGTCTACAGAGGTGTCCCTGCCTATAGCAAGGGGGGTGGAACTGGATGATCTCAAAGGCCCCTTCCAACCAAAATCATTCTGTGATTCTATGAATGAATAAATAATCACTGATTAAAAAACTGCTGACAATCTGAGTAATCAGAAGTTTCTAATGATCCAAAAGCTACTATCAAGTCAACTTTAAAAGAAAACAGCAGCTATGGCTGTTCAGCTTGACCAGGCAAGGAATAGCTGACTCAATCATCCTAAACAGAACAGGAATGCATCTTTCTGCCACGCACGAAGTTCTAAGTAAGAAAATAAAAATATACCTTTCCCTCTGTGAAAATCAGAAAACATTTGCTCTAAGCATTACTGCAGTGTAAAGAGCAACAATGCATCTATGCATTCATGAAGCAATTTCTATCCCACCCTCTTTTTTTTTTTTAAATGATACTTTAAGTTCTACTGCAGGAGTATTTCAGGTTGTTGTTTTTTTTTTTTTTCTCCCTGAAGCGTTTCATTGCCCTTCATTGGTAGAAAAAAAAAAAAACATTCTGCTAGCTTTTATGTTTAAATACATGCTTCAAACAGTTTTCAGGTTATTTGGTTTAGCTAGAAAAATAAGACCCAGATGTTTCACCAAGGTTTTTTTTTTTTTAAACCAGGAAAACCCACGGCCCTTCCAGATGTCTCAGATATCTTGTAGTCCAAACTTCTTTTTCCAACACGACAGCCATGAATATTCTTTCTCCAATGACATGAGACTGTTATAGGGTTTAATAAACATATCTATGAGTTCAGGATAAGGCTGCATCTGAAGGATCTCAGATCATTTAGCAGAGTGAGCAGCAATTAAGTCTTCCTAGTCTTCCATGTTCTCTTGCTCAGAACACTAAGATATGCAATATTTTACAGAATGAATATAATTAAAGCTCAAAATACAATCTCTAATTACAATTAAATGAGGTCAAAATGAGAGCCTGTTGTCATTTTTATAAAGCAACTTGTAAATGACTACTTTGAATGGGTGGTCTTACTGCAGATTTAATGATGTAAAGACTCATAAAACACCTAGTATGTACTAAAATGCATAACACCTGATAATGTTATTTCAGTTGCTGACATTTCATGTGTCCATCTGTACTTCCTCATCAACAGGTAACTTCCTAACATCATACAGGCAATAATTGCTGTCTTGTTCCCCCCCACCACCACAGGAGATAACTACCATTGTTAACCTTGTCTCTGTACTGCAGTTATCAGCCATCTTCTCTCTGTAATTGTTTTGTGTTAACATGATCCAGTTAAATTACCAGCAGGTGTTCCCAGCACTCAGGCCAGTGAGATATCTAGTTTGTATTTCAAACCCGAGGAAAGGCTCACATAACTATGTAAGAAAAGAATACTACTACTCTTTGTAGCTTTGTCTTGCTTATTTTAGACTTTTCTCAGCAGCACAAGAATTCTGAACCACCGTTATTGGAAAGAAAAATTAATATCACATGCTTTTTCTTAAATAGGAAATGCATAGTGCTGTCCAAAGTACCGGCTGATCTAAAATTGAGTCCACAGGTTTATTTAACATAGTCTTGTCTGATTTTTCCGGCAGCATCTGCTACTCCTGGTACACGCTCAGGCACAATTTCTGAAGAAGATACTGGGACTCCGCATGGCCACCTGTAGGGATAGCCAGACTGTGTGCCCAGAAGTTCAAGCCTGCAAAAAGGTATACTAGGAAATATCAAACAGGAAGATGTGAAGGCCCTGATTTGCTAGGAGCAATCAAACAAGTCGATGTCCTGTCCGTCTAGAGTGAGACAGACCACAATCATGGTCATACTGACTTAAAATCCTCACCTTAAGCCCAGCTCTTTCACAGAGCTGCACACACAGTTGTTCTCATTACCTCCCACATCTTAAAGTAGGAAGAACTGGGAATCTACTCCATAGACATTTGCTTACGGCATGTGATTTTTTTTTTTTTTTTTTTAAGCTCTGAAGGCAGTTTGCTCTTGTCTCAGCCTAGCTATGCTCAGAGAAGATGACCTGTAACAGTGATACATTTATAAAATTAAAGATGGGCTTGTTGCAAGAAATCATGTCTTGAATCACAGTCAAAAAAATTAAGATTTCTTTTTATAGTAACCAGGACATATAATATCTTTCATATAAGAATGAAATCTATTTCTTTTCTTCTCCTTTTTCAATTAGACATGATGTTTACAGTAAGAAATCATATTGACGAAGAATTGGATTTAAACACACTAAACTCTATGCACTCACTGAAAAGCTCAAAGGCACAGTTCATTTGTCCTGACTGCCCTTCTTTGAACCATGTGAAAGTATTGATTAGCAGTGAATAACCATGGTCCTTATTAAACAATTAATGGAGATTGTCAACGGCCTACAGCACAGAGCTACAGTCAATTTCCATCATACTTATCAATTGTTATGTAAGTGGTAACCTTGTCCTTATGCTGGAGGGGAACCACAAAACATGAAGTTCAGTGTTGCATACAAAATACAGCTATGCTGGAAGTACACAACTGACAAATCCCAATAGCAAAGCTTTGCTATTTATGCTTACATACATCTCTTAACTCCAGTGTTAGGCATCCCCCAGCTAGCTTTGGCACATGGTTTTCCTGCCAATTGTAAATCAGGGAAGAGAAAAACAAGAAAAAAACAACAAAAAACCAAACCAATTTAAAAAGAACAAAAAGAATGACAAAACACAACCAACAACCTCGTACATACACTGTTTGCAATCTTGGCCACATAGGCACCAGATGCAAAGTTCCTGTCCCCAAAGCAACCTTCATGACTCTGGCCTCACATGAGGTATTCTGGGCAGCTACCACCTTAATCCTGGGCTAAGATCAAACCACAAGAAACAGTGCCAGGCTACAAATGCACAGCCAGCCACTGTCCTCCTGAGAAAAGGCAGCAAATAGAAAGCAATGTAGAATTTAAGAACAGCTTGGTTTGGAAAGGACTTTAAAGATAATTTTTAGTTCCAAGCACCTGCCATAGGCAGGTCCTGATACTGAAACAGCCCATGAGACAAGAATGTAAGACACAAGCAGCTGAACTTTATTAAACCACAACACCCAATGCAGTTTCCCAAGATTGCCAGCCAATTCTTGCAGATGGAAATCAGAGGTCAGTGCTACAAGTGAAATCTAGAACCCTTCTGAAGTAGTAAAGCACCAGTGGACTGAATATATCAGCCATTAAGCATGAACAGTACATTTTTAACATGGCACTACCAATAGCACAAGTCTGGATTTTAAACATTTGCACATATGAATGGCAATGTGAGCTATGGGAGTTGAGTGCCTTGTAAAGCAAAGACAGCAACGAATGTGTGCATGATGGAACCCAGCTCTCATTCACCCCATTTGGTGAGACAACAAATCAGAAAACTGAAACTGATGACAACAAAGCTTACACAGCTTTAGTACACAGTCATGTTACAGAAGGGCATAAAAGCACCTCAGCACATAAATTTAGCCATAACACGTGGGTCTGCAGATTCTCAGGGGCTGACCCAGACTTCCTTGCTTTTCTTCCTCTATGATCTCCTTCGGAATTCAGTATCAGATAACCCAGGCTACATTTGAGAGCTGTGGTACATTTAGCACAAAATATTCAACAGGTTCCTTTCCCAAGTCATTCCCAATATTTTTGGTATACTACATTAATATTCCAAGTAATTCAGTAATTTCCATCCTAACAAGTCATTGCTCAACAATGTCATGATAATCAGTTGACCCTTCTTTGGTTGGAAATGATAAAATGGTTGCCAAAACCTCGATGGATTGCTAAGAGAAAGGAATTTATACTCATTACAGTGCACTGTTAAATTTGCAGAGACCACTTTCAAGGTATAAACTGATGCAATGAGTTACCCTTCAGCACATCAAGCTTCACATGGCTTTATCGTCTTGGGTGCCCCCTTATCACAGTGGGAACTGCATTCCTTTAGCTTCCAAATCCATAACAATATGAAAACAAGTGCAACAAATTCTATGTAAAGACTTCAGCAATTATTAGCTGACTGTTATACGAGCCTGAAGTATGACTCCTGACAATGTAATCATTCCAGTACAAAGTAGGATACAGTTTTTCCAGGAAAAAGAAAAAAGTATAAGAATTACCAAATTCAACATACATATTAAAACTAAAATTTATTTAATCTTCAATTAAGATTGAATAATGTGACAGTGATCAAAATGCACCAAGGAAGGAACAATAGCCAAGAAAAGTATGTAGTCACAAAAAAGAAAGTAGGATAAAAGATGCATGTCAGCTGTGCTTAGAGACACTTTAGTGTCAAATCAAATAGTATCAATTCTGTAGTTGAAAGAAGCATCTTGTTTCGGGTAATAAAAGTTATTTTAACTTACTCAAGAATAGCTTATCATAGAAGCTTACTCTGTAAGGCAGTCCCTCCACTATAAACCAAAAGATCTTTATCAAAGAAGGTCTAAGAGAATTGCTGAGCTGCGCTTTAAGGCCATATTCATAGCTCACCAGTCCATAGCATCCACTTCACATGACTAAAAATTCCAGAAAAAATGCCTCCTCTGATCATCCCATGAGAGGTTTATACTAGGGGAAACAAAGTCAGTTCAGATGTCGCTTTACTGTACTAACCAGGTATTTTTACCTCAAAGAACTAGCATACTGAAATCATGATTTAGACACATTTCATCTGGGATACATTAAATTGAATCTTTTTCCTTACAGGAAATCTAAACACTTGTCACCACAATACTGATGAGATTGACATACAAGCATCATTTTTCCCTTGAACCAATAAAATAGTTGAATATCACTTTGCGAAATGAATTTCAAAAGTTCTCAGGGACTGGCTCAAGCATATAATAATAACTGAGGCTGGAAAGAATGTTATGTTCAGAACAAGCATACTTGAACCTTATTTTGACTTACAGAAGCTTGGAAAGTTTAAAGGCAGTAAATTTAATACTCTGTTATATTACGATTTGGAGATGCAGGAGTGTTAATCTATTTTCCCCAGGACAAGAAAAAAATATGTCGTACATTAAAAGCTTACTCATCAGTTTACTGCTTTGTTTTGCTTTGTATTGCCTTCGGAGGCTATGTTAAGGGCACAATATAATATCTAAACACCTTAAGTAGAATGTTAACTCTAATACCTGCTGGCAGCAACAATGGCATTTAAACATTTTGCAACTAGGAAGCATTCAGCTAAAGCTCTTCTCGTGGAATCCCAAAAGCTTTTCTTCTCTATCTACTCGTGTCAATGAGCCAAAGAGCTGTGCTCGCAAACGTCTCATCTTTTTGGAAAGAAGGAACAGCTATCACCCAACAGTTATCACAGGAACAAGATCAAATATTTATTTGACATACCCCATTCTGACACAAAGGTACTCATGCATCCATGGGTAAGTTACACCTTGTCCATACTATAAAGGTTTTATTTGTTTCTTCCTTTTGCACTGGAGTAACTCCAGCAGCCTATCCCCTCATGTAAGGGCTTCAAAGCTTTAGATCTCCTCAGTTGTAGACACAAGCTCTTCACTAAGCCTCCAAGAAATTACAAGTCAGCCTTACATTACCCAGTGCAAGCATCTCTACAACTTGCAGTACACATTTTCCAGCTGTAACTAAGAACATGGGCATGAGTATACAGGTCTTCCAACATTAGATTGTAAAGCACGCTGTTAATGCAATTCCATGACTGGCTTTTCCTTCTGTTACACCGCAGGTTACGGCAGCACCCTTTTCACAGGCAGCAGTTCAGAAATTGCAATTCAGAATGAAGACATTTTTTTTTATGGTACCCAAGACAGGACAAAGGGCAACAGGCATAAACTGGAACCCACGAAGTTCTATATGAACATGCGGGGAAAAAAAGCCTCTTTAAGAGTGACAGACAACTGGAACAGCCTGCCCAGAGAGGTGGTGGAGTCTTCTTCTCTGGAGATATCAAAACCCACATGGATGCCTTCCTGAGTAACTTGCTCTAGGGAATGTGCTTCAGCAAGGGGTTGGACTAGATAACCTCCAGGGGTCCCTTCCAGCCCCTATGGTTCAGTGACAGAAACATTTGCTCTCGAGCACAATCCCATTTTTCCAGGCTTTAAATAAGTGCTTTTCTTGAAGAAAAGATAAATAAATAAATACAGTCACACTATGGGCCAGTTTTCTTCCTTCATCTACCATATGCAACAAAAGCAGCAGGCACTGGTTACACACACTTAAGACAGTTGCCCCACCACACAGTGTCCATCATCATGGTTTAATCAATAAAAAACAGTTACTACAAAAGGGCAAAAAATCTGTCTGTTATTGGAAGCTGACTGACAGTGACCTGCAAAGCACCTCGCCTTGTAAACTGAGCTCACACCTCCTGGCTACAGCACAAAATAGATTATATTGCAAAGAAAATAAGTCTCATCATAACACCTAATATAAAAGTTACAAGTGATAAAAACAGAGTTTAGAAGAAATGCTAAATTTGGCTAACCACCTGCTTATTGCTATATTTCTGTTTCCAAGCCTAACAGAACTGTACAGACCTCCCCTCCCCCCAACACACAGTCTCTTCAATTCCATCAGCCTTCAGTTCAGGTAGGAAAGTGGCTTAAAAAAACAACTCAGACCAGAAAAAAAATAGCAGTAGGAGTAGTAGGTCATATTTATTTTTTAAATAGCCAAACACACTGCTCATTAAAAAGGTAACATGCAGGAATGAGTTCATCTTCAATATTAACCTTCCATGACTCACCTACAAAATATAGTTCAGTATTGACTTTAATTACTTAGATGTAACCAATTTGAGAAGACAGAGGCAGATTCAAAACTGCTTTAAGTTCCACTATGTATACACACAATTCAAGAAAACAGTTTCATGGTAATTATTCGTAGTTTAATTTGACTTGATTTCATTTTTCTTGACTTTAGCATAAGAACACATAACTGGATTACCTCGCAGCATGAAACCCATGGCAGTTCCTCCTAAAGAATTCAATAAGGAACTCTTTAATCATTTGATTATTTCTCTAAAGTATATTTTTGAGTTGATGCTTAATTATCTCAGAGATTTAGATTACAGTTTTTATTTCAAGATGCGCAATTTGGTGGATAAAGAACATGGGAGCATGATTTCAGTCTCCACTGAAACGTCTTAAAATAACACTAGCTGGTAACTACTAGCGAGACAGCAGGATCTTCTCTCTGTTGGCTGCATATTTGTTTCTGAACTATTTGTTGGAATACAAGCAACAAATCATACCAAACACGGGGAATAAACATAATTCAATTTACACTTCAGTGAAAAATATTTCTAATCTGCTTTTTTTTTTTTCCCCACTTCAATCACACATAGTATTAATGATTTCCAAATGCTATGGCCTATTACCAGTGGCTTTCCCACAGAAGTAACATCAATCTAAAGAATGGCCTTAAGGTAAAGGCATTCTTTCAGCAGCCTACCAGAACTATCAAACAAGTCAACGAAGTAGGCCATTTATTTGAGGTGTGACCACACTAGCAAAGTTCATCAGGTTAAGAAAACACTTTGGTCAAGCATAAGATCCTAGAAATCACTGAACAGCATCCTTCCTATTGCTTTTGTCAAGTTTTAATTATGTCATATTAGCACCAAACTGCAAGTCTGGATGCAGGCTATTTTTAGGCTGCAATTCAATTGGCACTCTTACAATGGCTGGGATTAAAGCTCCAAGACAGCCAAGTTACTGTATATAGGCCAATGCAATTACATGTTGAAACACACTGCAGGAACATGATCGTGCTCGGCAGTCAGCATGGTGAGGAACAGCACTAGGAAGACACTAGCTATGTGCTAGCAAATGCATTTATTAGCAGAGTGCATGCTTTTATCTTGCCTGTCTCAATTAAGAGCCCACAAAGGAAAACATTAAAACAAATGATAGTTTTACTCCAGTTCCCTACAGTATGATTTAGTGCTTATGACAGAAAGATAACATTTTGGCAACCTTGAAAATCAATATCCTTTACCTTCACTGGCAGCTGTTCAGATGACTTAATTCTGTCAACACTGAAGTAGCCCACTTCAGTCCTGCCCTGAAAATAATCCCAAGCATGAAACAACGCAGTCCTCACCCTGCACACTCTAACTTCTGTGCGGAGTAGCTGGTAAAGGGCCTGTTTTTAAAGAGCTTTTACAAGGATGCTCTAAAATATCTGCCAAAAAATATATGTACATATTTTAAGTTTCTTCTTCTTCAAGCTACTCAGTGTATTTTCTTTTCATACATTCAAGTATTAACCACTAATTTAAAACACTAAGCTCTGATTGACTTGCTAATCTTGGAGTCATGTTCTTAGGCCTTCCCTTTGCAACTACATGTACATTTTCTGTATAATGAACAACTTCAGACCCAGAGCCTAAAACACTCGGAACTTAACGTTTTGAGACTATGAAAACAACACAAAAAAAAAAAAAAAAAAAACCATACAACATCATCGTTTACCCTCTAGGATATTTTTAGATAAGAGTTTAAATAGGCACTGGAATGGGCTGCCCAGGGAGGTGGTAGAGTCATCAACCCTGGAGATGTTCAAGGAACATTTGGACATTGTGATGAGGGACATGGTTTAGTGAGAGCTGTTAGTGATGGGTAGATGGTTGGACTGGGTGATCCTGTGGGTCTCTTCCAACCTTGGTGATTCTATGATTCTCTGAACTTTGACTAGCAATGACCATTAAAAGATGCAAGTCGTTTAGGCAACAGATCACATCAGACACATCCACCTTAAATAAAATACACATTTCTCCTGTATCCTTCTTTTCCACTGCAAATTAAGCCAGAACATCTTGTGATCACTGAAAAGCTATAAGTCTTCCACGTTTATAAGAGAAGCCTAAGTCAACTGACAGCATAATACAAAATACTTGGAGAAAAAAAAAGTTGCAATGTACATTAGAAAAAATCACGTGCAGAGATAGAAAAGCACAGATAGTGTTATTTGACCTATCAGTACCCCTTCATCTTCAGACTTGACTACTTTACCTGCTTTTGAAAAGCATTTAGCATACGTTCCCATTAATTTCCTATTGTAACACAGCATAAAGTACAGCAAAAGCAGCAGCAAGGGCCCAGGCTGCAGCAAGTGAGAACTTGCTCAAATGCAACAGGTACAGAAATAAAGGAAAAAAAGCTGCTTACCTTTAGAAGGCCTCAGGTATGCAAGGATCTCCAGTAAGATATCCTTGCCTCTACTACCAATCCTTAAATGAGGTCTAGGAGGGGGTGGATCCTGGCTGCACCCCTTCCAGTCGCTGAGGTACACTGCATGCACCTGAGCTCCCCTAGGTTGGCCCTGCCTTCCTACCAGGTGCTTAATCAATGCTTCATGCCCCAACTTAGCATTTCCACTACACCTGTAAAGACACCTAAAGGAAGAAGTTTGAAGAAAACTGCCCCATGATAGAAAGTTTTTAAGACTGAAAGTAGTAGCAAAGGTGGTGATCTTCAAACCATTTCTTGCAATCAGACACAGCTCACCACCTTTCCTTAGCACCAACTACTACAAGGCTCCTCAGTCCTTTCACCCCTTCCAATGAAAAAAAAAAAAGCCATGAAAGAGTATCCCACAAATTCACTTTTTTGACAGAAAGCAGTTAACCACAAAGATCCTAACTACTTGTGAAAGTTAACTGCATAAATGAACCTCACAACTTCAGAATTTTCCTTTTTCTTTCCCCCCCAAAGATTAAAAAAAAAAATCACCTTTTTTGTTTGGTTGATTTTTTTCCACACTGCTGATCACTCCTACTTCTCCAGGTGCTCATTGCCTTTAATTGCCCGGGTCCTTCAGGACTGCTGCACGACTCAGGTGCAAGGAATAAAGCGCAACAGGCATCCTTAATTCTCTCTCTGGCAAACCTGGGGGAGTCTACACCACCAGAGACTTTACCACCTTCCATAAATAGAGCAGAGGACAACAACTCTTTGCAAGCAAAACTCTCTCACAATGCTGGAGATGAAGAGAAAAGTAAAACTCTACCCTCTTTGTGGAGCCACAAGTCACACTGCAGGGGCAGCTGCTGCAATGTAGTAATAAAAAGCGATTAGATAAGATACCAAATTTTTCTGAATCCTAGAGAAGTCCCACTTACATCTGCCCTACAGCTAGATAAGTGTCACCAACTCACTCTGGTTGTGTATTAAAAGTTATTTATGACAATTTTTCCTCACCTTTACAATATCAAGAGTATAACTATTAGCGATTCCAGAAACACTGGGTCCAGTTTTTCCAAGAATATGTATTTTGCCTTAAAAACCCTCTAGAATTATGACTAAAGGAGAGTAAGCCACTTTTTCAGTCACCTCACTCTTTGTTATAGAGCCTACTGAGCCGTAAAATCACAGCTGATATTACTAAGAGATTAATAATAAATGCTTTGCCTTGTAGTGACTGGGCACCCAGGATGAAAATTAAGAGTTTTTCAGGACTTTGTAATTCACATAAATATTGTACTCAGAGAATGGACTCACAGTTTAATGGTATGACTGCTAAGGTCAAATAGTCACACTGAAAATACAGGAAAAAGTCTAAGGTTTCGTGCTTTTTTTTTTAAAAAGCATTTTTAAAATGCTTGTAATTAAAGAATTATTTCTTTTTAAGTGTTTGGAATTGTAAACTGCAATGTATTTTATATACATATATATATGTGTTAAGTTGATGACATGTGGAAAGTGAACTTTCAAGTCTCACTCACCTTTCCTTCAATAATTTCCATACACCAGATGGTTGCAGATGTTTCTAGGTAGCTGGGCCTACCAGAGAACTCACTGCTACTTTTGTCCCAACTTGTTCCTGTACTAAAAATATGTAACAACATTCCTTGCTGTCTTCTTAATAACTGTAATACAGTATAAAGTTAATATTAATATAATGCAATCCAGGTGGTGTGGAAAGTGATGACAGAAGAATAGAGGCTGGCACTCTTTCCTCTGAGCCAGCAATGAAGTAATATCCCAGTACATAGGTACAGCCTACTGACGCACTGTTTATGAAAGAAGTGTGCAGTCCCAGTTCAGACCACTTGGGCTCACTGAAAAATACATTTTTTGAAACAGCAGAGGTCCTAACCTGTGCTCGTTAAATTCTAGGCAGAACGACTGCATCACTTAAAAGTTTTAAATAGGTACAAGCTTCTCTTCCAGTCACTGTGGTTCTGTGGCTCTTTTACACAGATGCTGCAGAGAGGTGTGGGCACTTCGACAGCCAAGAGCGTGAACCGTAAAGCTGAGAGAACCGTCATGGACGAGAATGTGATGGATGGGTGACTTAACATCTGTTTGTCTTACATAAGGGCAGTGTATACAGGAGCACAGCCAAGCAAGACAGATCAGATAGAAAAAAGACCCTAGTTACTTACAAGATAGGATAGCTGTGCAAGCACAGTAAAGAGAAAACAGCTCCAAAAAGTTTTTAGAAGTCTTGTTCTTATATAGGACAGCAAAAGATGAAGAGTAGATTGCAGAACACCAACTTCACGCCTTTCTTTGATCATTCATTTACCAACATAGATACAGACTGAAGCCTTCTAAGTCTCTTGCTAACTGAAGCTGTCAGCAACCTTCATAGAGCTCTTTCAGAAGAGTTTGGAAGAAAGGACATATCTACAACTAGATCTGGAAGAAAACTTTGAAATCTGTAACTGCAAGTACAAGACCTGAGGAATTACAGCAGCAAGGTCTAACTCTTCCTTTCTTTGATTACAAATATCCTACAGTGATATAAATTTCCATACATGGAATGTGACTGAACCAATTTCAAAATCTAACAGCACTATAAGATATACAAAGTTGACACCATGCTCTTTCCAATCATTCTTAAAACTACAAAAACTTTTGAGCCATTAGCAGCTAAGCTAAGTGACTTAAAAGAGAACTGTCCAGTTCTAGACAGTTCTCCTAGAGCTCCGAGATGGTTCTGCTCCACTGCCTTTGCAATACACTTCTCAAGACTAAATCAAACAACTAAGCTAAACTGAACTATAACTTGTTAAAACCATCACTGATCAAAAGAACCTTGCAAGGGTTTCAAAGACCTCATACTCTAAGTCCAGCATTTTACAGTCAATTTATCTCTGCTGGACTGGGATCTTAGCTTCTTTGAAGACCAATACAGCTGAAAAAAACAGGCTGCCAGAAGCTGGGCAGCTTTTCACGGTTATGCTTCCAAGTATATTTATGCTCTCCCATAGTATCATGCTCCACAGGACTCTGATGCAGCTCATGCTCTGAAGTCAAAAACAGAGCCTGATCCTACCATGTTTTCCTTTGTGAACCACTCTGGGGTCAATCTCTTGAAGCATGAGGTTTTGTAAACTCTGGAAACTCTTGGTTAAATCAGGAACCTGCTGGAAATAACTGCTCTGTTAAACTCTCTTCTCTGAAAGGATGAGAAAGGGCTGATGTTCACTAGCCTCAGAAAGAATTTGAAAGACCTGGTCATCTTGATGGCCCCTGACTGATATATTCCTCAGCTACCCCATTCCAATCTTCTGCAGCGATACTTGAAGAAGATATCAGCCAGTTCCCTTTGACTGTGTGCTTATTTCGGGTCCAAAGGAGGGCACAAAGATGATCATAGGGCTGGAACGTTTCTCCTATGAAGAAAGATTGGGAGAGCTGGGCCTATTTACCTTGGAGAAGAGAAGGCTCTGGGGGAGATCTCACTGTGGCCCTTCAGCACTTGGAGGGAGCTCATAAACAGGAGAGAGACCAACTTTTTACACAATCTGATAGTGATAAGACAAAGCTTTAAACTAAAAGAAGTGAAAATTAGGCTAGATTTTATGAAGAAGTTCTTTACTCAGAGGGTAGTGAGGCCCTGGCACTGGCTGCCCAGAGAAGCTGTGGATTCCCCATCCCTGGAGACATTCAAGGCCAGGTTGGATGGGGCCCTGGCAGCCTAATCTGGTGGGTGGCAGCCCTGCCAATTGCAAGAGAATTGGAACTAGATGATCTTTCATCTTTCCCTTCCAACTTAGAATCAACTTCGATGATTCTATGATTTTCCAAGATACAAATAGGAAAAGATTTTGCCTTCTGTTCTTCGGATCCAGGGAGAAGCATAGCGGAGCCAAACCAAAAATGCTTTCTTCAGAGAACAGCTGCTCTGCTCTCCAGGATCAAAATCTAAACCATCCCTTTTCTCTTTCTAAATAGCCTTTATGCACCAAGTCATTTCTTAATGCCACTGAGACAGCTCACAGAACTGCTACTGTAAGAAAACCTGAAGGTGCTGGCAGGATTATATCCTCTGGCACTGAGCTCTGCGCCAAAGCTGATCCTCATGCCAGGACACGGCCCTGTGGAACAGTCCCTGCTGTCAGTTTGCATCACACCATACCCTGAGTCAGCCATGGCTTTTAATCAAGGGTTAAATTCCTTCTTCCTTATGAATGAAACGCCACAATCCCTCTTCTAGTGCCAACTGCATTTATTTGCTTATAACACTGCTTTTTGAATGACACTGTTCCTACTTACAAGATCTTGGAGAAGCTGCCTCCACTTTTTTTCAAGACAGAACAAGAGGTGGAAATAAGTACTCTTATAATATTGTACCTCTCCCTTTCCACCTGGACAACCAGTACACCATATGGACAAGGAAATTTTTTTGTTTTCCTCAGTCAAAGTATTTGAATTACATTTTTTCATAAATTAAACAGTGTGCTTTCCTATACTATTATGAACATACAGTTCTTACACAGCTGCCCTAACACTAAGCAGTACAGTGGAATATGAGAATGGAATATGGTAACATACTCAGCACACTGTAATTATATGAATAAGATCTCTTAAAAAAAAAAAAAAGAAGCATACCACTTGACATTGGCCATGTATATATATCCACTCTCCTGAATGACCCTGTGTCAGCAAGTCAGAAGTATCAAGTAACTCAAAGCAATTCAAAACCAACAAACCCAAAGTACCAAATTAGATTCAAAGAGCATTATTGGCACAGGGCCCAAGCCACAAATTTAGATCCAGTCCTGAATTTTCCCAAGGTTCACAGAAATGGGCAAAAGGGCCATCTGAATTCACAGTCCAGACTAGATCCAGTTCTCACTAATACTATGGACAGTGAGAAAGATAGACCAACAATATTCCAAACCAATGTGGTAAAAGCCAGATCTGAAATAACACCTTGAGCACTCAAACCAAAAAAAGCAATCCACAAAAACTCTGTAATGTAATCTCAACAAGATTTTCCAGACGAGACTAGAGATACTGTGATAGAATTTGTGGTACTTAATTGTATCTACACATGTCATCATCTCAGTCAAATCAGCATCAAGGCATCTTAAGCCACCATGCTTTCCTGGTGAGCAATCCTAACCACAGTGCCCCATGGAATTGGACTTAGCACATCTGCCCCAGGCACACTAGGCAGAACCAAATGCAGTAGAGTGCAGGGTGAGCTGCTTCATCCAAAGGGGTGGCTGTTGGGAAAGCTGAGCACAGAGAGAAGCAGGAAAAAGGGAGAAGGAAGAGGTTTCCTCCCCCTAGAGGGGAACAGGATTGCAGACCCTTCTCTTTTCAGACTTCCCTATAAGCCAGTTGGGATTTTTTCACCTCATCCACATAAAGCATTCAGGGTTGTAAATCCCATCCCAGCCAGCATTCATGAACCTGAGACATCTAACTTCAGTGCACTCCTCCACAGAAATCCAAAGACACTGCCATTCGGAAGACACTTTATGGATTGAAACTTGCTTCCAAACCTAAGTGTAACTTCAAAGGAAAATTGTTCTTGTTCTTGATTTCACTTGTTTTATTTCCAAAGAATTGAACTGCAATTGGAGCTAAACTCTGACATTTGTTCATTACAAAAAACTGATACCATAATTCTATGACAGCCTTATTTTTCATTTAAATTTTAAGGGGGTTTATTGGAAATGTATTACAATATACAATTTACAGTGA
This sequence comes from Chrysolophus pictus, assembly GCA_037305975.1. NCBI lineage: Eukaryota > Metazoa > Chordata > Aves > Galliformes > Phasianidae > Chrysolophus > Chrysolophus pictus. The sequence continues at coordinate 30,237,012 of CM074577.1, read as the reverse complement.
ACTTGTAATACACAAGTTACTCTAGTATTAACTACAAGACTTCTATAATAATCACAAGTTTTAACTCTTTATGTGCATACGACTCTGCAGCACTATACAAATCAGCTTGTGGTCCAAAGGCACCAGGTGGCACCGTGCTTCCAAGGAATATGTGAATATTCATCTAAGTCAAAAGCTGATAACTTGAAAGCAGATTAAAGGAGAAAAGAACATAGGTTCTTTTCTTGCAGAACTCAGTGGCAAACACGCCATCCATTTAGAAAAGTTCAGGACTGATTTAGACATCGGTGTTACTACATATTTCAGCTATAAACTGCTAAGTTTGTTTCAAGATTTTTTGCACTAGTCTCCATCAAGATATTAAACGGTCTGCTTAGCCATTAGCTCACTAATTTTCAAAGTAATTAATTAATCAGTCAAACCTCAAATATGTCAGATTGAGCTGACAACTGAATTTTAAGCTGCACTCCGCTTTGACAGATGCATTCCTCTGAGATCACAGAGATCAGGACAAATTTGAGGACAAATGTGGAAGAGCCCTGCTCGGTCAACTCACGTGGTAACCTCCTAGAGACCCAGTGAATACAGCCCGGAGGAAAAGCCACAGAAAAAAAGAAAAAACATCCCCACCACCATAAAAGAAAGTGGAAAGCCTGTCCTTAAGAAGCGACAGAAATCAGTTAGCTCACAAAACCACATCAACACACAAAAAGATCTAATCACAAACACAGAAAGGCTGCGCTAACAGCAAGTGCGCACAAAGAATTAAGCTTTACATGCATTCAGTAAACGTAAACAAGTCTAACCAACTGCATTTTTTTCTCCTAGTAAAAGCTAAGGGAATGCCAAGGGACATAATAATTAAGGCACCCCAGAAATAAATAGGCCTTGATTTTGCAAACGCAAAGGTAACTTTAACCGTGTAAGCAGATTCCCACGAGCCTACCCACACAGTTAGAACAGCAGAAACAAATGTTTGCAATAGTCAGAGCCCCAGATTAACAAGTCACTGCCATTAGCTGAGCAGCTATCGTTCAATAGCACCTCAAGAGACTTCTGCCATCTTTCATCCTAAGCCTGGAAATCCAGCTTTCAAACATCAAGTAAGCTCCAGAAACACATTTCAGTACACTGAAATGCAGGGCAGGAGTTAAGCACATAGAAGCAACCGTGGATTTGGGGTGGCCTCTCAGGCACAGAATCCTTGGGGATTTTTAGTTAGAAAAGTGTTATAAAAAAATGCACGGACAGCATTGAAAGGGAAGTAATAGCAAAACACAACACAGTGGAATACTCTTGAAAATGAGGTTGGTTTAACTGTAAATCCAGATTAAAAATGATCTTTTTATTTACTTTACGAGGTGTCAGAATCTGCCCTGTCCTTTTAATTAGCTCTGACTCCCAAAAAAGCCTCCCTTGGAAACAATGGGACCAGTCTCTGAATGAGGGAGCACTGAGCACATGAAAACAGAATTGACCCAGTGCACCAAGAACTCCCAACGTTTTTGTGTGCAAGGCAGAGCTCTGCTCTCTGGATGCTGTATCCTTGGCAACTATTATGCAAGAAACTGTTCTACAAATGCAAAACTTCTGTCCGCTCCAAGAGCTTTTCTCTGAAATACTTTTATTGGGCTTTGGATATCCTTAAATCTGAGAGCACACACAGCCCTTTGTCATCTCCCTGCAAGCTCCCCAGAGCAAGATATAATGCAACAAGTGATGTTAAGAGAGTATTTTCCTCCCACTTCATCAGAGAGTGAATAAAAGTTTTACAACTTTTGCATTGCTTTCTTCTGGGGAAAAAAAAAAAATTATAAAAAAATTAAAAAAAAAAAAGAACATTTTTCCTTTTTTTCTTCAGTCCACCCTGCAGAACTAATGTGCAGATGTAAGATAATAGTGAAAGGCCGTTATTATAATGTCAGCCAATTGAACTGCTTCGAAATCTGAAAATTCAAGCCCCATGCCTGCCTGTCCGGCTTCAAGGGCAGCATGCGGGTGCCAGCACACGCCGAGGAGAAACAGGCGGGCAGCAGAGGCAGGTAAGATGTGACAAGGGCTGTGGCGGTGACACGCCGCAGCTCCTGAGCTGTATCAATTGTTTCAAGGGCAGCAGACAGGCTGCTATTTTTACCCAAGCCCTTGCTGTAACCGTCTGGCTCATACAGCCCTGCCAAGCCCAGCTCGGATCCCTCCCGCAGCTCAGCTGTCCCTAAGCCCCGAGGCACTGAGATGGGGCAATGCTGATACCTAACGGGGGGCCGAGGGGCTTGCGGTGGGATTTTTGGATGCCTCCCGGCTCCCTCACCCGACCGCGGCTGCAGGGAGCGCGCCGGGGGTGCCCGGGGAGTGCGGCTGCGGGCGGCCCCGCATCGCTGCCGTCCCCGAGGCTCCGACCGCCTCCTGCCTCCGAACCCCCCTCCCGAATCCCGCCGTACCTTCTGCGGGGCGCGGAGCAGGCGGTGCACGCCGGCCAGCTGCGTGCCGAGCGGGATGTCCTCGCGGAAGGTGTACAGCGGCGGCCGGGTGGGCTCGGGGAAGTTAGTGCTGTTGAAAGGGTCGGTGTCATCCAGGAACTGCACCCGGCACACCAGCGTGGCCATGGCGCATCCATGCACCGGCGAAGCGGCAGCGCCGGGGGCGAGTGGGCAGCGCAGGGGCCGCGGGCGCCCCCTCGGCAGCGCAGCGCAGCGCGGCGCTACGTGCCCGCCTGCCGCCCGGCCGCGGCTCGCAGCCCCCGGCTCCCCGCTTTGCGGCACGCCGCGCGCCGCCGGCCGTCTCACAGCCGCCGCGCCCCGGGGAGGCGGCCCATGGCCCCTTCCCCGCCGGGATCCGGAGTGCGGGAGCGCTTCAGGCCGACTGAGGAGGAGAAAGAGGAGGAGGAGGAGAAGGAGGAGGCGGCGCCGAAGCCGCGGGGCGCGGGCAGAGCGGCAGCAGCTCCTCCATGCCCGGCAGCAGCACGCCGAGCGGGCAGCGGGACTGCCGCGGCCCCGGCCGGCGCGGGCAGCCTAGCAGAGACGGCGGCGGGCGCCCCCTCGCGGTCATCGACGGCGGCGCCGCTCCGGAGTCCTCCTCCCCGACAGCCCGCTCGGGCCGAGGGGCACGGAAAGTGAGGCCGCCTCAGAAGTGTTAACGGTATCCGGGCGGCCCCGCCGTGAGGGATAGCGTCGAGGTGCACGTCGGCCCCCGTGGTTGGGGTGGGTCTCAGCACTGCACCACTGGATCGCCTAAATCCCTCGTGTGGTGTTACTGTGGTTCTAAAGGGAGATAGCTGAAGTTAAATTATGCCTGCTTAAATACTGAGGGATGGGAACTAGCCTGGAATATAGTGTCAGACCAACCGTGCTGGGTGGATGTTCTGTATTCTTACAGAATTCCTTCTGGGTATTGGGGTTCTGTATATATATATATGAGGCTAATTTGTCTTATCAGCCAACACACAGCCCAGGCTGTATCCCCTGTACCCATGAAGAGCAATTCAAGAAGTATCATAGAATCATGAAGGTCGGAAAAGACCTTTAAGATCATCTAGTCCAAATGTCAGCCCGCCCCCACCACGCCTACTGACCACGTCCCTCAGTGCCACATCCATACATTTCTTGGAACACCTTTGGTGACAGTGAGTCCATCACCTCCCTGCGGAGCCTCAGTCTTGCATGGTATCTCACTTTCCTTAATTTTGGCCTGTTCCTTTCTTCCAGTCCAGATGCAGCAAGCACACAGAGTGCAGATCTGCACACTGAACTGCCATCTTCTTGAGCCTGTACTATGGCCAAATCCACAGCCCTGCCTGGACCATAATCTGGCTGCGTTTCCACATACTGAGCATGGACCCATCTCTATCAGCACTTTGGGTGCACCAAGTTTTATGGCTGTTAGTCCCCACTCTCTGCCTTGTTATCCTTCGTGAGGGGGCAGCAGGATAGGAGTGCCAATGCTGTGAGAAATGGGGGAATTTTTTGCAGAATGAAGTGTCTTAAGCAAGAAAGCATGACTCCTGGGTCATAGCAGTTTGATGAAGCAACTGTTTCCTGCTCAAATTGATTACTTGGTTGGGAATATTTGCCAGCTCTGGGACAAAAGGGGATTTCTGTCCACAAACTATCTGTCCCACTGGCCTTGATATTCACAGGAATTACTTGTCATGGTTTTGCCTACAATTACACATATTTTCAGGAAAGAACATCTAGAACAAAGATTACTGAAATCAGCAAGGATTTTTAAACTCAGAAACTATTTTGCTGTTTCAGGTCTTTCACAGACAATGTTTTATCCACTTTTTTTGTACAAGAAAAGGGCATATGGGTTCTCTTGCCCCATTTCTCATCTCTGTTGTGATCCTCATGAACCACCAGAAGTTATGTGTTGGGAAGTCTTTATTTTGAATATTTAGGAATCCTTTATTTTGTTTGTATCCAAATGATTTAAAGTTCAGATTTTAAGAAAATAATTTCTTGTGTACTGTGAATTTAGATCCTAGAAAAAACAGTATTACTGTCTGTATGCCTGCTTATTTATGCTATATATTTCTGTCACAAGTCTTCTTGACTTCTGATATACTTCCTTTTTGTTTGTTAGTCATAATTAAATTATGTGCCATTTATATTAAATTTCCATTATCATAAAACAAATATACATCTGCTGCTAATCTATGATCAGTATTAGGCAGTGTAAGATTGTCATTCATTGGATTAATCCTGACTTTTACTATATTATCTCATTAGAGAGGTATTTGCTCTCAGAGGGCACTTTTAAATAAATCGCAGAAGCCAAGATTTTATACAGCATCCATGTGACAGCGTCAGCTCTCTTTTCTCCAATACCAGAAAATGAACAAATAAATATGAGTACAATCCTTGTAGCCAATGGAGGTCAGATGGCTCGACAGCAGAACAGCTAGCCACAAAATGTAAATCCCGTTGAGAAGAATTAGATGTTGTATATCGTGATGATCAGTCTCCAAATATGACGTGACCGGTGTGGGTTCTTCCTATGGGCAGATTGCTGGAAAGAAAGCAGAGATTGCAAAAATGGAAGGAGCCTGAATTGGCCAGAGCTTTGAGGTGCGTCTACCTGTGCATTTTCCTTATTGTAAACATCCCCAAAACTCTAGATATCTTTGAATATCAAAAGTTGAACTTTATTAGAATTTGAATTAATACAGAGGAAACGCAGATCTGCTGGTCAAACAAGAGTAACCTTACAAGGTCAGTGTGCATATTGCTTATAGCAAGAGAGATGCACTGTTTAAATTCTGTTATCCAACTGCAGCCTTTTGAATGAGCATAGGTGGCTTTTAAAGGAACTTAGCACGTAGTAAAATGCAACCAAACAGCTAGATATTGTCTGTCAGAGGCACACAGCATGAGACAAGACAGACACTGCATCTGGGAAGACAATTAGGGACATGACAAGAACAGTGTATGTGGTTGTCTCACCCCATTTCTCTTCAGAGAAGATAAGGCCTTCTCAGAGGGCAAGGTGGTTTTTCTTGGTCATGCTGAACAAAACCAGTCTGGGAATTCAGCAGCTTCAGAGAGGCTTCAGCAAATTCCAGGCTGCATCCTGTATACCTTCAAAGGCATTGTGGAAGAGGCAAGCACCAAAGGCAAGGCCTTGGGGTCTCTGACTGGCCTTGGGGTCCCTCGGTCCATCTCACAAGCACTTACTGAAAAACAAAGCCTGTGTGTGATCAAATACAGTTCACAGATTTAAGCTCCCAAGTTCTTACAAAAAAAAGAAGGAGGAAATCCTTCACACATGCACATTTTTTAGGAGTGAAGCACCACTTATAAGTTTTCAGTTAGGGGTGTTTTATTCTTCTTAACTCATCCTATTATTGGCATTTCTTAAAAATACATTGTTCAATGAGCGTGTCAAGCTTAAATGTGTATTTCTTTACTGTTGAAACCCAAATGTTAAAATAACACAGATTTTTGTCTTTAATTTCCTCTTTTTTATTAAAAAATAAAAAATATATATTTGATGGAAAGTTATCAAAAGCATATTCTTTAACTCAAGGACCACCCAGAGACAATGTAAATATGTATTTAAGCAGGTTTTTTTTTTTTTTTAATACACTAGGTATCTGAGCAATTGGAGCAGCTTCACAAGAATATTAGGTTTTCTGGTACATCATTGTCTTGATACAGATCTAGGACATACGATCTTGACATTACAGTGTGAGCATATGAAACAGCCCCCCCTTTAACTTCCCTATCTCTCTCTGTTGGACAAGTGGAACCGCTCTCCAATTTTCATTTTTCAAATTCAAGCCAATTTTAGTTATGGGAGAACAAAAGCAATTTTAGCTTCCATGATTTATTCTCTTAACATTAATAAAGCTGAAAAATAGCAGTCTATTTGCTAACTGTAATCAAAGTGGGCTTGTAAACCACTGGAATTAAAGCATGGTAATGAAAGTGTTGATAGATCCCTTACCGTAGTGATGGGAACAGTATTTCTTCCTTATCCACACTATAATCTGTAAATAAAACTTAGTTCTCTCAGCAAAGTGTGGATAGTGATTTATTGTCATTGTTAACACGGACGGGCAAATAATACAGCACACTTTTCAAAATATGGAGTGTGAGTGAAATCCAGTCTGTCCTGAGACCAAGAATAATACTGTGGATTTCAGCATCCTTCATCCAAGGATCTCAAAGCACTTTGTTATCATTAAATTCTGCCTGCAAATGGCAGATGGAAAACCGAGGAGGGGTAGCACAAGGATACAGTTCTAATATAAACTTTTCTTTTTTCACAGGAGGTGTTTTTCTAGTGGTTGCAATGGAAAATGAATTGGGTACCATAGAACTGTTTCACAGAAAACATATTCCACGGGGAATAATGAAGCCCACCCTCACAGAAAGCTTTTTGTTTTGGTAGTAAGGACTTGTAATGGACCAGATGATTGTCAGCACTGGTTTAACTGCTGCATCACACATGCAAATTCAGCTGGTTGCTACTGAAAATTATTTTCATTTGGTGGATGGCTGATAAATTAAGTAATACTCCATACAGCTAATAGTGGCTAATATTGTACATTGCTGGTGAAGGTGAGTTCAAGACATGTAATTCCAAAATCACTAGATCATAGGTGTCTTAAAATCCTGCACAAATCAGGGGAAAGCACTGTATTTTAATGCAGATCACACTGCCCTGGGAAATAACCTGCTGGATCTTCTGACAGTGTTTCCACAGAATTCCTTGTCTTCTTTGCAAGTCTTTCCTCTTAGGTAGCCAACTTTGGAAGATATTGTCACCGATAAAGGGTGGAATTGTGAGGTTTATGCGATGGACTTATTACAAGCACGGTGCCATTTAATACAGCACTCTCACAGGACTCTTACCTCCTCTAGCCCACAGGCAAGGAGTATTAATTCGTGTGCACAGACATTTTACTTAACCTTCACTGTTTCATGCTCAAGGCCTTTCCCTGCCTTATCCATTGCATGACATTTAAACCCTGCTCAGATGACAGAGCTAATTTCTTCTAGCACTTCCCTTCAGTATAACAGATGAATGCTTCACAACTATTTATCAATATGTTTTCACAGCAGGGAGGAAGTAATTTCACCCTCATTTTATGGATGGAGTGTTACCAGATGAAATGGAGACTAAGTCAAAAGTAACCACCACTGCTGTCTGTCCAAGCCCAGGCTGCCCACGACTGGAACTTGAAACCTCTAAGAACACTTCATGTCAAAAGTGCATCTGCCAGACCTCAGCTTAGATTGGATGGATATTCTGCAAATAACATCAGGCTGTGCAGAAAAGAAGGAAACATGCAGTGAGACTCTGACAAAATCATCATAACTGATCTTAGCATTGCATTCACAGTTTACTGTGGAGTCATTTACAGGGCTTAATTTTGAGGTCCTCTTGCCTGATTTTTCAGAACACTGGATTAATTCACCTTTTAATTCCTCAGCGAGTGGGGAGGTGAGCTTACAGAAACAGCCCTTTTCTGCTTATTCATTAATCTCAAACCAAGGACCAACAGTGCTTCAGCAAGTTCCAGTTAATTGTAACTGCTCAGACTCTCAAGCCTGTGGATGTCAATGAGGCCACAAAAGTGGCTAAGTGTATGGGAACTGTTGAATCACAGGCTGAACCACTGATTGATCACCTGAGGCAAGGACTGAGTCAGCTATGGGAGCACAGGTGAAGGCAATTCACCTGTGTGACTGGGAGAGGTGGAGCCTGGCTGCACCTCTCCTCTACCTCATATAAGGGCTGACTGCTAGTGGGGTAGGATCTCTTTTTGGAGATCCCCTCTCTGTGGGGTCTTTCCTGCAAATCTAGATCTTTGGATATGGGTGAGTATTCCTTCCATATTTGTTTCTTTTCCAATTTTCACCATGAAAATCTTTCCAGCTGAAACATTAACTGTAGCACTAAGGTATCTTTAGGACATAGGTAAGACACAGTGGTGGCAAACAAGGAAGCCCGAAGACCTGTTTGGGTTTGCAGAATCTTTCCCCGTTTGTGATGCAACAGGACCAGAACTACATAGAATTTTTTGAATGATGACTATTCTGGCTATTAAAATCAAATAATCTACTCAAACTACAGCTGAAGTCCTTCTCTTTCATTACTGTGCAACGTTCTTTATAAATTTTCTGTCCATTTTCAATTATCCTTCCTCAAAAGACTAAGAAGGCTTACTTTCCGCTTACTTTCCTGTAAGTGGCTGTTGAAGGTGAGGTTGTGTATCTTGAACAGTATGGTGAGAGTATAGCATGATCAAGTCCTGTAAATCATGCTTAGATAGAAGAATTACTGAATTAAGATGCTGAAGTTCTGCAAGGAAAACCTACTGGGGAGCAGGGTGGAATCTATGGAGATTGCTGCATCTCAGACTGCACATAAAACCAAGAGTAAGGGCTGGTTCCACAGTGGAGGAACATAGCTGGAAGCTGGCTATAAGCGTTTCTTCACTTTGAGCTTACTGAAAATATACTATCTTATACTGTAATACAATTTGTCTTCTAAGGTGAAAAGCTGTTTGTTCCATTTTGAGAAGTTCAATTTAGGGAAAGTTGTGAACAGAACAAGCCTTTCTTTATTTTTCTTATCTTTCTGTGATGCACACTGCTAAAGTGTAACAGCAGAGTGGTTACAGGAGTTTGCAGAATTTGGAGAGGGTATAGTACAGAGCCTACTTCCAGCAGGAAGAGGAAACTATGATGGACCAGTTGTCTATCTTAGTAAGGTAAATTCTGTATGTATCCAAAACAAACAAAAAACCCCACAACTTTATTTCCTCATTGCACATCACTATCAGCTGAAAGCACTATTAGAAATGACTTTTTGGCTGAAAGCTATAAGTTACTCTACTCACCCGTTTTAAAAGAGTTTAAAGTAGAAAAACAAAATATGAGACAAAAACAAACAAAACAACACAAACCAACCAAAAAACATAAAAGTTGTGAGAATGGTTTGAAGAAGCTTTTTATTCTTTCACTTTTGAATTATTATATAAATTCACATTGATTTTTTTCTCAAAGATAAGATCTTGTACTGGCAAGATACCATTACCATAAAATTCAGCTAATCAGTCTTTCTTGGAAAATGGGAAGGCTCTGTCAGTGACTGTATCTATTGGTGTATGTGGTCTTATATTATAAAGAAACTGTATTTTCAGATGGAATCTATGCCACTTCCCTTTAACTTTCTTTAAAAGAATTTTGTTCTAAGCTAAGAAAGTTTGTATTTCACACACGTATACAGGAAGTTTCTCTTATTAAAGGACTAACAAGAAAGAGGGAATAAAATAACATGTTTACTGAAATTCTGTAGCCATTTTGTGGGTTTTTCCCCCAGGCTTTATTTATGTATTTGCTTCATCACACTCAGCGCAAGCAAGAAGGATGTTCAACAGCCAACAGCAATGAATGTGACAGCCATTTGCTAGCATGTGAATATAACTGAGAACTGCTGAAAGACTGTTAATACATAATTAATCTTTATTATATTATAATATAAACATGAATAGCTTTTCCCTGAAGGACACAGGAGGTTTTGTTTTGAAATCCAAGTGTCTGAAATTTGCTTTAACTTGTATCTCATTAAAACTAGTCTACTGAATAAGTACTTGCTATCACATCTCTTTTTATCTCATAAGTAATATGGTGCTGAGTTTTGGTGACTTCCATGAAATAAACCTTGGAGAAGAAAAAATACCATTCTTTTTTATAAGTATCCACTTTCTCAACACAAATGGATCAAGAGAAATATGAAGGTTAAAGCATGCTTTGAGGTAAAAGTCTTATGAGAAAAGAGGATGAAGGCTTGGAAGTGTGCTTGGTAGTTTATCAGTTATAATGTTGACCAAATGAGCTTCTATGGGATTTAAAACTTGTCTTCATGGTCAGGCTTTTGTACTTTGTCTGTTAGCAAGTAATTAACATATTACTTTAAAATGTATTTTCCCCAGTCAGGGTGTACACATCCAACAAGTGTATTTCGAGCTTTGACCAAGAATAAATATTTGTAGTTTGAGGAAATGGGGGAAGTGTTCATGTCAGTTTATATAAACATGTAAATTGACTTTAGATAATTCAGAGTTATTTATCTTGATGTAAAAAGTCCTATGCTGATATAAACATCCTCTGCAAAATTTCTTGTTACTTATTTTGCAGAGGTTATAAACAATATGGGAGGACAGTTAAATCAGAAGAATATTGGTTAGTAACCCATATTAGCTGTCCTAGAGTGAAGATCAAGAGACTTCATCATAAGAAACTGCAAGGTAATTTGTACATAGTTTTCTTATGGTAATTGTTATTTAGCAGATACTTTCTATGCTCCATACTTCGTTAGTCATACTTCTTTAGTTGTACATTTTCTTCCTTAATATGCGTTTCTGAGCTCAGATATTCTTCTCATTGTTAATGCTCACTCCTTTCTTGAATGCTGACATGTACCTGACCTCATGACCATCTCATAGCAATGAATTCAACAGAGTAAATATTCATTTTAAAGTATTTCCTTTTATTTGGAATTCCTATTTTTCAGTTTTCTTGAACTTGTATTACAAGGCTGCTATGTAGATATTAATACTCAACATTCCTTTTCACAGCATTCATTGTTCTAAGTAGCTCTGTCATCTTCATTTTTATTCTCTTTGTGATATGAACATGTCTAACATATTTTTCCTCTCTTCATATGAAGTTTTATAGTCCTTTGTATTTTCATCTATTTCTGAATATGCTTTTTGAGTTACATTTTTGATAGCAGAATGAGAATTGGATAGAAAATTGTAGGAGTAAAAAAACTTTCTTCATAAAGCTACTGGAATGTTTTCTGTATTAGTTTTCATTCCAATATTTATTCATCCAATTATTTTTATTTATGAATTTCTTGCCTTTCAGACTCCTAATGTACACAGAGATGGACTCTCATCTAACTCTTCACAGTAAAACAATATTTTCCTGGAATTGGCAAGCTAATATAGAACCTAATAAGAAAGTGTACCAGATGCTTGATGAGTTTTCCAATGTATCAGAGATGCACAAAGCATATTTTAAGGTACTCAGATAATTTGTCAGAAAGATGAGTCTTAACTCATGTCACTTGTGTAAGTCAGCGTGCATGTGAATTTTATCATAAATATTTATATACATAGGCGAACAGAGAGCTCATTCACATCCCATGCTTATGGGAATAATTAAACATCTCTTGAGATTCAGGTTGCCATTTTGAATATAGGCTTATGATGACTTGCAAAAACTTTCTTATTAGTAGGTTAACACCTACTGCTTGAGAACTAAATGGACGAGAATCCTGTTCCCTTTGGACCAGTGAGCTTTTTCTCTCTGCCGATTTAAAATCTGCTGAGGCTGTAGCTTACATTTCTTGCTTTCAGTTCAGAAAATTCCTCTTTCCTTGTAGAAACAGGAAGGCATCCCCAGGTACTCCAGCAGGATAGAAACCTGTTCTGCTGGTTCGAGCTTGCAGGCTCCATCCCTGGACCTGTGCCACTTGACACCAGCCACTAAGGAGTTTGCCTTTTGGTTTTACCTTTCAGCTTAGTTATTTGGATTTCCACTAAATGGTAAATAGAAATGTGCAGGAACCCTGCAGAGAAGTTGCTTGTCTTCCTCCTTGCACTGTGCAAGGTAGAGAGGGTAAAGGGCTTCATGTCTCCAACAGTGTTCTAAGATGGGTCTGTAGTGCCAGCTGGTCCCAGCAAACAGGCTCTTCTCCAAGAACTCACTGCAGTTCTTCCCTAGGGCAGATGAGGTCAAACATCTTTCAGAGACTCCAGAAAGCTTTTTATAAACTCTGTCCAAACTTGGGGCCATTTTTTTTAATGGAAGAGGGTTTTTATTTCAGTGAAGTACACAGGCCCTGAACTAAATGCAGGTGCAATGCCTGTAGGATAAGTGCTACCAAAACTCATCTCCTAATAAGCAGGAGTGATAGCAAAATTAAAACCACTTGAGCACTTCATGTGGGTAGAAGACTTCATGTTGGAAAGTAATGTCTGGTGGTTATTATACAGTTGCAATATTTTTGTAAGGCCAAAGATTCTTCCTGAAAGAGCTGTTTCTTTAGCTTGTGGTAATCCTAAACTTCTGGATACTGGTATAAACTTATCACTAGAACTGCTAAGTCAGAAGGCATCAAAATCTGTACTGTAGTGTGACACAGTTTCCTCCTTTCTAATTTAGGAAGATAGAGGATACTTCATTGTGAAACAATACTTAATTGAAGCATTACAAAATATTTTGTGAAATTTCATACCATTAATATTGTGAGCATCCCCTGACTGAATGATCTCACTTCCATCAGAATACTGCCCTCTGCTAGTTATTGTTTCACTGTACAAAGGTACTTCTCAGTGTTATCTGTAGGAAAGCTTTCAGGTTTGGTTTTTCCCCCTTAACTGCTGAGTTCTGTTGGAACAGGGTAAATAACCTGTAGATCTCTTGAGATAAGAAGTAGCAAAGGGAATTTTTGCTCAAGGCTTCTATGTTCAAACAGATTGGGCAGCTCCTACTAAACCATTTAATCAGGATTCAGAACTTGACCTTGCCCTACCTCTCCTTTCAAGCCCCCAAGTTAAGTTGTGTTAGGCTGCAATTATTGAAAGCTAATGATGCTGTAAGTCACATGTAAGAATATGGATGGTGCACATATAGCAGAGGAGAAGAGCAGACAGCTTTCCTGTTAGAGAGAAACAGAGCACTGACGCTCAGCTGGGATCTAGAGAAAGAGGGGGAAATTTCTAGTTCCCAGCAGAATTTACGAGTTTGGCAGATAGACTCAGCCCACCAGTCAGCACAAAGCTGCTTGTTCTCAGCTCTGTGTTAGTAGTGAGGGCTGCCCTCACATCCCCACTCCTCCAGCATTGTATGCTGCTGCACTCTGCCCATCCCAGGACTTAACCAGATAATGAAATATGACACTTTGCACCATATACAGGTTTAACATGAATTAGTGTGTTGCCAGAGAGGAAAGCAGGACTGAACAGGTCAGATAGCTGATAAGGAACTGTTGGTATTCATCAGTTCAGAGAGCAGAATCACTGACTGTCCTTCTTAGCCCTTTGAACTAGACTGAATCTGGGCATCTTTGAAAATTTCCTTGAGATATCACAGGCATCTTTCCCTTCTTTCTGTTCTCATCATAACGTGAACTGACTATGTAACAAACACCACAGCAGCAGCTAAAATATGTGAAGGACCAGTCCCACAAAAATCATGGTGGGGGTACAACAGCTTGTTTTCTTCTCAGTGGTGAGACTGCCATTTGTAACCCACAACATTATCCAGTGTTCTGTTCTGTGGTGTTCTGATTGGTCCATCTTCTTGGTTTTAGTCAAATCTAGTTTGGAGTACTTTCCTTGATGTGGTCATATTCCTTCCAAACTCAGGCATGACTGGAAAATAAAAAGCTTGAATAGGACTCTATTGTGTTAAAAAGGTAACAGATTTGCTTTCGTTTTTTACAGCACAATCTCAGCCTCGTGCCCAACAGAAATTTGCGATCAGATTTCATGACACCAGAATTCAACACCAAAAGAAGAAAAAACTATCCGTTTGTGAAATTCTGGTAAGGGTTACCCTGCTACAAAGCTCAAGCAAAGCAAAGAACAGCTTTAATGTTCACCTTAGAGCAATGCAGCAGCAACAACGGTAATATCAATGTATGGATATAATTTCTTATTCTGACACAAGTAATTATGATTTATGACCAATCATTTCTTACACTTGCCTTACATGCTATGGGTTAAATGCAACTGATAATTCTTAAAATGGAGTCTAAGTGTCAACTGAATTTTAAAATGATAAAACAGATATATCATACTAAAACAGTTTAAGAATCCACTGCACTTAAATATAAAATCCTTATATCCAGGTTGATGATCAGAGTATTGTTGTAGCATCTGTGAAATCACACAGCAAGCAATATATCCTAATGGGCTTTATAGTTAATAAAGAGTGACACAGAATTCCAATCTCTTATTAATCTGGATTAAGCTGAGGAGAAAAACTTGCTTTAAACCTAGTCTTATAAACAGAAGACCTAATCCTAAGTCTGCTTGCTGAGGGGTGTTAAACTACCAGCAGTAGAACTGCCATGTTTGCTCAGTGGCAGAGAACAAAGCTGCCCGTTCCTGGGGAGCAGCAACACGGTGCTGGGGAGGGGGTTGCTCTGTGCAGTGAATGTAGAGCATGAAGTACAGGTCATGGGATCGCACACACAATTAACAAGCCAAAATCAATACAGGCGGGGAACATTAGGCTCATTTATTTAATTATTCATTACAGGCAAAGTCAGATGTTCATGAAATTTCAGAATCTGGGCAGCATGATTGTGCACTGGATCAGTCCACATTCAAGTCTGCCTCTAGACCAAACAAAGGAGTTTCTGATCCAAGCAATGGCCACATCTAAGAACTTTGGATAAAGCAGTATTTAGCTTTTGTCTAGGAGTTACAAACTGTCTGCGAGGTATAATGACTTAAATTGACACATACCAAAAGATCACTAAATTTTCAACAGCTGTATTATGTATCAAAAAGCAATTTTACAAGTAACATTCATGAGCAAAACATTTTACAGTTAAAATCAGAAGCATTCAAACACCCAGGAATTCTGCAATATTTTTTTTTGTTTTTTTCTTTAAAGGAACATTTAAGTCATTAAAATATAACATTCCATCAACACTGAAACATTTCCTACAGATATGTCAGTGGTAAATGGAGTATCTATCATACCACATGTTCTTTTTTATCAGAAGTGTTTTTTGTAAAATAGATGCTCAGACTTCAAAACCTGTTTGGAAATTGAGCAGTGGTCCATAAGCCATCCCCATATGGCAGTACTATTTTGCACAAAGGGAGAGTAGGGTATAGTTTATCTTTTGCTTATGAAACACTAACTAACAAGCAATCATCACTGAATTTTAGCATCTATTTTTAAATGAAAAGGTGAAATTAGCTGCTGTCTCTCCATTAAATGTGAACTCTGGCTGCTGAACTTAATTGACCTTTGCATGAGTTAAGACTGAACTGATCAGGGATATCAGACAACAGCTTTTCTATGACAATGGAGAGAATAAACAGTGCCTAGGAAAAACCATAATTTAAAAGTGGAAAGAGAATTAAAAAAAAAAACAACAAAACTGAAAAGAAAGACTATTCCATGTTCCCATGAACACATTCAGGCACTTAGCACATGTCTGGGTATTTCTCAGGCCTGACCTCTCAGCTGGTCTGTGGATTTCAGTGTTTAAGTAGCTGAGCAGCAGCTTGCAGGCTGAGCACTTTCATACTTCAGGCCACCTGTTGAAGTGCCTAAATATAGTTCTGGGAGCTTAACCTCAGGCTTTGACAGCCTTGGCTGTTAGAAACTCTTATTGCAGATGATTGAAAAGTAGCTGAAGGATCCTGAGGGTCTGGAAATGAGCATCAAGGCAGCCCCAGCTCTCTTCATGCAGAGAGAAAAACAAAGCTGAATGCATTAACAAAATAACAACATGAGGTTTGGCAGATGGGTGATGCATGAGAAACCTCTGTGTTATACTAGCCTCTTCACTGATGCCCAGAGGAAGTTTGCCAATGAAGAACTAACGCAGGCTGAGCTCCACCCGCTTCTTTCAGAGGCTGAAACTCATTTTGGTTATCAAAGAATAAAATTGTACCTGTGGCACATAGCTCAAATGTGCAAACCCACAGAGCTTCTTCTCAATGCTGGATACGGCTCTTTGTCTCTCTTTGTAAACACTGGTTTGATTTAATACCCTGCCAAGTGGCTGGAGAACAGATTTTAGTGATTAGAATCCATTGGGTAGTATTTCAGATGGAAAATTCTAGAGATTCAATTATTATGTAAATGGCTGTTTGCATGTGACTGTTTTTGAAACAAATTAATTGCAGCAGCACGAGTAGGTGCTTGTGTAAGCAGCTGTAGCATTATTGAGGAGATTCACAGCAGTGTGGTTATTCCACTTGTGTTGGAAGGACCAGTTTAATCTTAAAAAAACCCTTCTGTCAGTGGGTCTGCAGTGACATTACATTTGTGTATATACCATGTAAACTGCACTGCTACAGTTTATGTGAACACAGCCCTCAGATTAGCAATTTCTGCAAGACCAACAGGTAGCAAGAGGATTAGACTGCCTCATTTTTAGAGAGATGAAATAAAGATTGAGGTTCTTGGCAGGCTTTGTAAGCATAAACAAAAATACTACTGAAGTACAATCATTTCCAGATCAGAAAACTAGCACTGTGTATCTGTCACAGAAGCTACAGGACATGTGTAGGAACATCTAACTGGATCCTGGGCAGAAATGCAGTACTTTAAAAGAAAATGCAAAGACTGTTGCTGTAATAAATGCACTATTTGCCCAGCCAACATCCTCAGGGGAACATGGCCAGAGACCTCACATTCTGGAGAATGTTTTGCCTGAATAACCACTGACACAAGCGTGTTGGGAGCTATTGCCAGGAAGAACTTTGAGCTTTATATACAACTATTCAGCTCCAACAGCAGCCACCTGACTGCCCGTGGTGTCCCCTCTGTAACAACTGATGCTGCGGTCACCTCATGCCACATAGCAGGGGAAGAGGCTTTTGACCAGGATGACATATGTTGCCCTCAGTGTGAAGCTCCAGCCACCACAATGTGCATTTGCACACAGATCACCTCTGCTGAACATCTCTACTGCTCAGCTTCCCCTCATAGCTTGCAGACTGCTTCTACAAAAGCTTTGGTTATATACCCTGGAGATCATTGTAAGTGGAGACAGTTACTCTACAGACACACACTGCATTCACAGACAGATGCAGGGCTTCTGCACAAATAAATTTTTTTCCTGCTGACTTTCAAATGCTAGTGTTTTCCAATCTACCTTAAACAGAAAATAAGAGGATCATGCAGAGTCAGCCTGCAGGTTTTTGGGTTTTTTTTTCAGTTCTTTTTGCCTGCTGGATTTGAATACGTCAAGAGTAGAGGTTTTGGTCTTATTTTACCTCCAGTTAATTGATTACCAATTAACTTGAGTTAACTGAATTCAGCACTAAGTACTGGTCTAGACATGCCACAAATGTTTGTTCCAGGACATTCTGAAGAAAACCACAAGTATTTGAGTCCTGGAAGAAAAATCTGTGGAATATCCCGACTAGCATTTGCAATTGTGCTATTAGGTCAAGTTAGCGTTGCAATTAATTACTGTGGGGCAAAGGGTACGAGAAATGTTAGCACTGACATTACCTAATAAATTTGGTGTTCCAAATTGCCACTGCCAGAAAATTAATCCTCCTATGCCACTCAGAATAACTCAGTAGATATGTGAGAATTCACTGCTCTCAAGGTACAAGGGTATAATAAATACGTACATGGTTTGGATAAAATAAACTTAGCTACACAAATATTAGCAACTTTCTTGTTTGTAATTTCAACATGTTACTTAAAAGACTAACAATGTATTTACATTACATCGTTGCTTAGGTATGTTAATTAACTGAAACTTAACAGTCATAAACCACCAGGAATGTAATGAAGAAAACTAGTATTTGCTTTACTACCTTTTTCCATACTTTAAAATATTGATGTAAGCTCAATTTTTACATTCTTCTGCTTTTCCCATTTTTTAAGCCCCCCTCCTTTTTCTTAAGTCTTTGTTCTTCATGTGTGGGAGCGGGCAGCTCTACATCTCAACCTTTTCCAATTAAAGTAATAATGAAAAACAACACTGCAGTATTTTCTTTGACTGACATCTTCCAGAAATATGTGTTACAATCAAATGATAAGCCAATTCCCCTATGCCCCCATGCACAGCACATTTCTGTTCTGATCTGCAGCCTTGTATAGCTTTCCTGCCAGCTAAGTGGGATACCTCACAGTATTTGCAGATTGCACCTAACTTTTTATCATCTGGCACTCAATAGGCAAAGCTCTCGGTTCAGTTCAGCACCAGTCCATGAAACACTATGCCTTGTGTTATGCAAGAAAGCAGTGGCAGATTTCTGGCATTGGGTAATGCTACAGACCTGTAAATTATGGATTCACTTGAAGAACTGGCATTACGTGGCTATCTGGGGAAGGGACATTTCAGAGTCCCATTTAAGCGCAGTGCACAGAGAACCACCGCAACAGCCACAGCTAAGAATTGCTATACCTTCCCTCTAGAACCCCATGCATCATCTATAGGGTGGAAGCCAGTTGCACAAGCTTCATAATCAGAGCACGTGAAGCAACAAGTTTGGGAAGGGAGGTTGCTAGAGAGCTCAATTCACATCCAAATTGATCTACAATAGACTAATTCAAACACTGAAAGCTCATCTGTACTACCAGCTGTCTTAACTTACCTCTGTCTCGCTCCTGTGTGAATGAATTATCTCTGGACTCACAACCCCCCCAAGAAATGGAGTAAGAGAACAAACAACAAGAACATGGTCAAAAGTAAGAGTGAAGTTACTTCACAGTGAAGAGCAAGCTGGGAGCTGAGACAGCCATAAAACAAATGTCTCACTAACAAAGCACAGCCCCACAGCAGGGTAGGAAGGAGGACAGAATAGACAGACTTTACTAGCACCTCACTGAATACCAGAATGGGAAAATAACTCAGGAAAATCAAACAGCTAATCAAGAAAAGCAGGAGGCATTACTAGGGGAAAATGTACCTGTGGCTTAGGAAATTAGAAAGAGCTCCCAGCCTGAGCTTAAATATTGTCCTGGGGACACGGCCAGGGCTAGAGGTGCCCAGGTGAGCATGGTCAGGGCCATCAAGTTCTATCAGGGTTCTTGGGAACATCAGTATGCATCCCCACCTTACAAAGCCATGTGGTTGAGGAATGGTTTGTTGTAAGATGGTTTGGATAAAGAACATGTGGTATCTCCTTAAGTGCAAGGATAATTTTTGGTCTGTAGTTATACCAGCTGTTGAGATAATAGAGTTTATTGTGTGCTAATTTAGAGTAAAGAAAATGCTTCTCCTAGTGTAGTAGTTGCCTTTCTGCAAGATCATAGAATCACAGACTGGCTTGGGTTGGATGAATATAAGGTGCTGGGATGGGGCATGTAAGCTGGGCTGATGATAGAGAGAATCTAGATGGTGGTTTCAGCTTAGAAAAACTGGGTGATTTTACAGGGATTGTGGTGTTCAAGGCTATTGGTTGTGGTTTGACTTTTTCAACAGTGGGAAAATGATCTGAATGAAAATAATCAGCTTTGATAGATGGTTGAATAGTTCAGCGGTGTTTCCTGTAAAGCCAAACCTGTTTGCCTTTGGTGAAAACTGATTAGGAGTATGTTGCTTACCTTTCAAAGACATTTCTGGTTTTATTTGACTGGGTTATGAGAAAAGCACCCTGGAAATGCTGGGCAAGCAAGCCATAGATGTGTGAAAGAGCTGGGTGGGTTCAAGGGCGGAAACAAGTTCTCAAAAGCTTGTGTTATCAGTATATGGATATTACTGCTGCAGGCAGAAGTGCCTTGGAGATGGGGGTGTCAAATAACTCAGCCATCTTGGAAAAAGCTAGTATGATTTTAGAGGTCAGGTTTCAGAATTTCACTCACTTGTTCTTTTTTCTGTTTTGAGAGTGATGTGGCAGAGTTAGGTGGGCTTATGCTTCAGGGAGACGTATGAGCTCCTTCCAAAATCTGACTTTGACCTTGTCCTCTCCAGTCCTTCATGATGGGGCAGTTAATGTATGTTAGGGTGTCTGCAGTTCTAACAAGGTTTTGGGCTCCCTTTAAAGTAAAGTGATATTTATGAAGGAAAGATAAAATATACTACTAATTTATTTTTTCATTCTGGAAACTGACTGAAAATTATTATTTGAAATTATTTTTCAGAGCTGTCACACTTAAATTATGTTTGTAACTCGGGGTATTCCTCTCCTCTTGATTTATGAGTACCGGTCTAACTAATGCTCTCTTTGTGGTTCACGTATATTTAGAGTTCTTTCCAACCTTAATGGTTCTATGATCTATGACTCTAAATAAATAAATAAATAAATAAATAAATAGGAATAAAAGTGGCACTTTCAAAAATGCTCTCACAGGGTACAAAAGCATAGATATGCTTGGCTGATAGCATTTTTTAAAGCCTTAATTTTATTGTCTAATTTGCTGCTCTGTTCCTTGAACTTAGTTTGAGTCTAAGGTTAGCAAAAGACAAGCATTTCATTTAAAATAGAGAGTGATTCTTATACCGCCATGCAATTTATGGTGTACAGACCAGGTTATCTTTTAGATAGCCTTTTCAATGTATCAGAGAAGTTGCTGCAAAAAACCTTCACATCCTTTCTCTTGAACATCTTTGCTGCTAAGTAATGATGTTAGCTGCTTTTCATTAAAGTGTAACTCTTTTGGAAAGCAAAAAGGATTTTTGTACCTCTGGGGATGTTATAATCTCCTTCATTCATGTGCAGTTTGTGAGTTTATCTGATCACTGTGCTTCTTGGAAAAGTTGCATCCACAGAAATGCATTTACTGTTTGTGTTATTTATTTATTTTTTTCTTTAATGTGATTTCTTTAGCCTGTGCTATACTCTGGATAACAGGCTGACAGAATGCAAACTCTTATTCTTTTCTCTGGATCTTCGTTTCCTCAGATCTCACTCATTTCACATATGTGAGGCTCTAGCTTACCATTCTATGAGCCCACATCGTTATGAATCAACTATATGAAAAACATGTAGAAAAACATCAAAAGAACCAAAGCTATAAAAAATTCTATGATTCTATGAAAAATCATCCTTTCAGGTCACATTGTTTTTGATAAGCTTTTCATGCTTATTCACAACAGTGCCTAGAGATTAGAAGGGATTAGAACTCACATTCATTAATGTGAGTTGTTATCCACATATGTATGTATGCTGAGAATAGCTGGCGAGGACACAAAATGGACTACAAAATATTTGGAAAGCAAGTACTCTTCCTGGAGCATGGGAAAGGAGCATGCAAAGAGAGTATTGGGAAGCCATAACGCCCTCTCTCTTCCATCTTAAGTACCTACTGTTGTACTGCAGTGTGATTTTCTGGCTGCACGCAAGTGCGTGCAAGACGTGGCAAGCAGCCTCCTTATTTAAACTACTGTTACATCTACTCTCCCTGCAAATACGTGGAGGTAATTATTGTTTGTTTTTTATTACGATATTTCTATGAAGGTCTAGGTTCTCAAAATTTAAAATCCAGGGAAGCTAAAGTTCTTTTTAACCTTTCAAAGCACTGTGGAACTCCACAGTTACTTAAAACTAATTGAATGTCTAGTGTAGCACTGCTTGTCATAAAACCATAGTAAATTATTTTTTAGATAAGCATTGCCATTTGCTATTGCAGGTTTTAATGATTTAAATAATTAATTGAGCTCCTGCTCTGGGAATGAAGGGGATCAGCTGAACATCATCGTGCTGAAGGAGAGTGATTTCTTTGCTGGGCCTACAGTGCCATCTACAGCACCAAGACTGCAGCTGAAAATAAAGTATGAACTATGAAGTAACTCTTTTTATTTATTTATTTTTTACTTTAAAGCCTTTAAAAATTAAGATGGCTTTTATGTTCCTTTCAAAATGTCACTAAGAAATGAATAAGTAATACGTGTATTTGATAAAGCTGGTATGTAATTTAATAAAATAACTGCTCATATTTTCTGAAGTTTTAGGTGGGTTTCTTCGTATTTCCATGGACTTCAAATCTGGAGAAACTGCAGCCTATTACAAAGATTTTAAAGCTCAATTTACAATAGTTGCCTACTAATCTTAGAAATCCCTCAGAAGTATATTTTACACTGCAACGGAGTATTGCAGGCAGTTATTAAAATATGCAGATGTAAGTTGATCCTTCAGGAACTCGAAAGAACAAGAAATTTGTAATAGAAAGGACAAAGGCAGCTGGTGATAGTTGGCTATCTTTTTCAGGGTGATGCCTTGTAGCCATCATATCTCTGGCTTGGGCTGCAAACGCAGGATGTACATTAGAAAAATGAGAGAGCGCATTAATTGGAGCACAAATGCCCCTTGATCACTAGCCTGTTCATGATGATGAGAAATCAAGTTCACAAGAGAAAAAAATTCTGATAAAAACTCACTTGTGCCTCTGCTCTCCCTAGTAGGTAACCAGGGACATTGCTTCATTGCTGATTTTCCAATATTTGTCCTTTTTAACAGCAGGCTGAAGTGCTGATAGCCTTTGCTGTCTTTCTCGAAGGATTTATACAAGGTGATGCAAAGCCCCACAAATTCCTTGTCTCCCTGCTGCTGCTGACTGGGAGCTGTGCTTAAATGGCAGGTGAGGGAAGCTCCATGCTTTTAGTGAGGCTAGCAATGAGCATCAACAGTAGTGAGCTCTCCAGACTCAGTTAGATGTTATTATGTCATCTTGGAAATTACTGTAAGCAAATTTGTTTTATTTACTACCAACCTGAGTTGAAGATGATGATGTTTAAAGGCTTGGGATATATTATCAAAATTGAAGATGAAGAAAGAGTGGCTTGTATTTTAAGACTGGATTAAATTATTTTTTTTAAGCAGAACTTCTCCTTTCCTGTACTCATAAGAAAAAAATAATAATAATCTGAAAACTGAGTATGGCACAGATGTTCTCAGAAGTGCTCCATTTCATTCTAAAATAGAGACAAATGACAGCTTCTACATTCAAGGATGTCTGTTTATGATCCATGTAAAGTATCTGTTGTAATCCATTAGTTTAAGTGACATTTTCTCTTTGCAGGATTTTCAAAGGAAAGAACACTTAACAATCAAAAAGCCTCTCAATCCCTATTGGCTTTTGGGCCAAAAGTCTGACTCAGAACTGTCACTGACACATTAAAACATCATCTCAAGAGCTGTGTGTTTTTAATAAGCTGAGAGGATGCAGGGGCCATGGTATTCTTTTGGTTAGAAATTTACCATTTCAAGTTGAGGGAGGGGAAAGTTTAAACTACAACAGAAAATGAAAACTGACATATAGCTGTCTTCTAGCCCATGGACTGTTTCTAAAATGTCCTCTCTTTCTTTATTAGGCACAAGCAATTTATTCAAAAATAAGCCAGTCATGGTTATCAAGAATATAAATCCATGTTGTAAATTAGTCTGTTGAAGAGCAGAATCGAGATTCTTAGATTCCAGAAGGATCTGGAAGGATAAAGCCATCTTTCTCAATGAAAATAAAATCATTGGAAGAATTATCTGTTGCTTCTTCTGAAAAAAGCTTTGAAATCACAGGACTGGATTTTGAGCTAATGCAGAGTAGTGTAACAAATAGAATTTTCAACTCCTTGTTGATAATTCTCAATCCTAAATATTACAAATTATACAGTAAAAGTGGATTTGCAGTGGGAGAATGTAATATTTACTATTTTCCCTTTCCTGCACTTTCAGTTTTACCATAATGTATGTATGTGTGTGTGTATACACACATACATAAATGTGCATACATAAGTACACACCTGAATTATATTTGGTAATATTTAAGGACCCTGAAGCTGAAGGCTGAAAGTTGAAGATAAAGTTTTCAAATCTAAGTAGCTCACAGTGGTGCTGCAGCTGAGTCACTGCTGATGGAAAAGGGGGGTGGGAGGTGGAGGGTGAGAACTGAGAAAGAGCTGGCAGTCTATCACTGAAAATAACAATAGGAAAGTACTTACTGAGTAGACTGAGACTTTTGAAGGCTTCTGGGACACGTGTCCAGAGGCTGAGCAGCCTACCCTGAGGTTTGTGTAGGAGGAGCAGCTGTTGCTGGTAGCTCAGCTCAGACCCCAAACTGGGTCTGGTTGCTACAGCGTCCCAGTCTGAACTGGGCTTCATGAAAATCTTCCTTAAGATTTTGAGGGATGTGTTATGAAGGGTCTTACATGACATAATGTGTCCTGAAGCACAAGAAATCCCTTTCAGACCTATGGGACCGTACTGATAACACTAAAAGTCTAAACTCAAGAGGATTAAATTTAAGTCCTATCTGATTAGAGTTTGGGGTTTGTTTTTGTTTGTTTGTTTGTTTGTTTTTGTTTTTTTTGTTGTGTGTGTGTACTTGAATTTAATTTTAGTTTATTTATTTTATTTCCACAGGAAAACAGTGAATTTGAGGTATACTAGCAAACCAGCAGACCTTTCTGTTTCTATTTTCAGAAGACACAATTTAAGGACTGTCTATGTAGCCTTGGGTAGTTTAAGCCACTTATTCCCAAGCTGTTGTGCATAAGACCTAAATAGCCACATGGCTTTCCCAAACAGCCATTCAGCTGCAGTGTCACAGTCTCTTCCCTTTTGTATTACCAGAGGCACGAAATGCTCCCAAGTACAAGTGAGTCTGAGGCAGGTACTGATGCTGCAGTAAAGAACATCAGGAGCATCCCTTCGAGAGCAGCTAATTTGGATCTAGGATCTCAAATACAAAAATTTCATATTAGAATTTCAACAAGATGACACTTATAAATATTAAAATAGCATTACTTTCCCAATATTTTTGTAGGAAGTGGTGCTGACAGTATGATTCATCAGATGTAATTTATTTTAGCTCAGTTTTGCATAGGAGTTCTTGACTTCTGAGATAAAGTCAACAGTGGGCACAAATATCAGTTCTCTGAGTTGCTTGTTGCCCAGGATATGTGTGTGTACTATTGCTATCTCTCCTGTCAACCTGGTAGGATAGAAATAATATTATGAAATGAGGTCCTGGAGGTCAGTACTTCAAAAAACTAGTCCCTGCCTAGTAAATGACATGAGAATGTGCTTTATATTAATTACCTTTACTCAGATATCCTGAGTACATATACTTACACAGCTTTCTGGGCATCACACTAAACAGAATGAGAGAAGCTAACAAATGCTGCAGCAGGGAATTTTAATCTTGTGTGTAGGAAGAGCTAGAAAAATAAATGGAAGAAGTCATTAAGAAAAGTAGATTGTGAGATGTGGGAGGTAGAATGCAGGAGGAGATTGTAACAAACCTTCAACAGCCAAGATAAGAAAAAAAAAAAGGGAAGTTAAATCACTGCAGAAAAGTTAAAAGGAGAATATAATGAAATAGGTCTATTTGGTATTCTTACTGTTGCTAGCTACAAGGAGGTGATTACAGCTGAAACTGTGGTTGTTCCAGAGGATGTTCAATCACTGGCAATAGCCCCAGTGCAGAGGATAAGATGGACTAGGGTCCAGTCAGCTTTCTGATGTATTCATGACCCCGTACTCCTCTACCCCACAGACTGCATAGGTTCATTTGCCAGGATTGTGCATTTGTTTTCTCTGTGATGTCAAAGAGCAAGAATTTGGGAACTGTCAAGAGAAGGAATAAACAGAAGTGTTTATAATAAGGAAATATAATAAGGAAAAATACTGTCCCCAAGGGATATTCAACTTTTATGACAGAACTCAGGTTATCTTCAAAACTGTAATATATTTTGCCATTTACCAAATCATGCAGGGGCAACACAGACTTGGGGCTGGAGGATTTTTCTCTCTCCTTTACTCCTGCCCCATGACCCCTGCTTATTTTAACTATATATGCAGCACAGAGCTACTTTGTGTGCGTGTCTGGTGACTTCTGTAGAATACAGCCAAAGCCACAAAAAGGGTTATAAAACCTGAAGAAATTATTCCCCAGCTCCTGCATCAGTATGTCAATGCATCCAATTGTGCAGAAAACAACTTCCTGTTGTGTTTTTGCTACTGGGATTTTGTCAAAATGCTTCCATTTTTATTGTTCCCCCCTTGTCTGCCTGATTTGTTTGCTCATTTGTTATTTTGTTAACTAGAAGGATTTAACAGCGTTCAGTGAGTATATAGGACAGAATTGAAGTAATTATTTTTCAAATGGATTTTCATGCTTGAATGATCTCATCTTGCCAATAAGTTCCTTTGGCACTGAACTTTATTACTTAAAACACATTAGAAGAAGAGCTTGCACAATACAAGCCCACGTCACTCCCTTCAAAACTGTTACTGCAATAACTGCTTCCAGCACACTCTCTATGGAGTGAAATTGTTAGCACACCTCTGAAAGAAATACAACATACCCACCAAACCTGTTGTTCTTTCTAATGGGAAGGGGAAGACAATGCTTAAGACCTCAAAAGTATCAGGTGCATGCATGTACCTGGGCCTGAGAGACCTTCCCCACCTTGTGAGGCAAAGATGGGGCCAGGTTCAGTCAAGGACTAGTCATCACCTTGGTGGTAAACAACCAGGAATTGTTGCAGGGTTTTTTTAAGAACTTTTAAAATATTAATTATTCTCCCATCTATTACAGTTCTAGCACCCCATCCAGATGCATTTGGAGAGCTGAGCACAGCAATGTGTAGAAGGATTTCATGGACCCACAGTGTGATCCCAAGGAGGTGATTACAGCTTTGCTCATCACTGCACCTTCCCCCAGTGGTACTTGAAAGTTATGATAGACCATAGAGCTCCTTAGAAGTAAATGCATACTGTCTTTGCACTCTTTACTTTCTACAAAATGTTTGTAATTTAAAAAAATGAAATCAACAATCAAGATTTCCTCTTTTATTTTAAAATGCATGTATTCTCTCAGTTTTTGCTTTTTTTTTTTGTGACTGTTCATTTTTGTATTAGATATTTCTACACATAAAATGTTGCAGATTTAAAACACAGTTTTAAACAATTCAGCAGGGTTTCTAATGCCAAAGAAAGGATACTTTGCCTTTGCAAGGGGAAATTCTAGCTTAGTAATAGGATATGCTACTTGGTGGTTCTAGTTGTGGCAGTAACAATTAAACTGACTTCTAATATGAAAACGTTAACATTTTTATCTAAACTTGTTTTATGTGTTTTTACTTTTGTAAGTACTGTTCCTTCTACAATAACCCAGAAAACAATGGTAACTGAAGGAAGCCAGAAACAGTTCCAGTTTAGCACGTTTTACATATATTCAGTGCTTATACATCAGTATTAATGTATGCACTCTAAATTTATACATGAGTGGTGCTAAATGAAAGTCAATGTGCAAATGTTTGCATAGCAGAAATATGCCTCTAGCAATTGTGACTCGTTTTCTTCTAGCCCTTAGTTATACATTTTTTCCCCATTATCTCTTACAGTAGTTCAGAGGTCCTACTTTTGGTGTTTTCATCATAATCAAGATATGTGAGCATGTGTACCACTACTTGATTTCAATATCATAAGTAGTCTTCACCTGATTTTGTTTTTTCCTGAAATGGAGACAAAGAGTACCAATTGCAAAGATGTTCATACCTTTAGAGCATGATCTGCTGCACTTGAAAGCATAGTGACAAGTGGTGCTGGATTCCTTCAGTAGTTCAGCATTGGCAAAGAAATAGATATTTTGAGAATCATCAGGCAACCTGAAGTTTGTTCCTTTAGGTGAAAATCTGAAATCCCATCACCTGCTAGGTGTCTTTTAAAGTTTCTTCATGTTCCCTCTGAAGAAAGGTAATGGGGAGCTGGCTTCCTCAGACGTAGAAAAAGCTAGGTACTCAGTGAGTGCTTTGCCTCAGTCTTCATGGGTGGTCAGGTTTCCTGTGTTTTCAGAACCATGAGCCTCTAGACAAGGGTGTGGGGAGTGGTTTCTGTCCCACTGTAATAGTGGAAAAAGACCGAGTCCTCGTCGTGAAATTGAACATGTATAAGTCTATGGGGCCAGACTGTATCCATCCTAGGGTTCTGAAAGAGATGGCTGATGTGGTTGCCGAGCTGCTCGCCATCATACTTGAAAAATCATGGCTGTCAGTGAAGTTCCCGGTGACTGGAAAAAGGGAAACATTACTCCTATTTTTAAGAAAGAGAGAAAGGAAGACTTGGGGAACTACAGGCAGGTGAGCCTCACCTCTGTGCCTGGGAAGATCATGGAGCAGATCCTCCTAGAAGCTATGTTAAGGCATATACTATATAAAGGGGTGATTTGAGACAGCCAGCATTAGATAGCCACCTGACCAATCTGGTGGCCTTCTAAGATGGAGTGATGGCATTGGTGGATGGGGGAAGGGCTACAGATCTACCTGGACTTCTGCAAAACCTTTGACATGGTCCCTTGCCACATTCTTCTTTCTAAATTGGAGAGGTGTGGATTTGAAGGATGGACTGTTCAGTGGATCAGGAATTGGCTGGCTGGACACAGCCAAAGGGTTGTGATCAATGGTTCTGTGTCAGGGTGGAGGCCCTCAGTATAAGAAAGACACAGAGGTCTTGGAACAAGACCGGAGGAGGACCTCTAAGATGATCAGAGGGCTGGAGCATCTCTCCTGTGAGGAAAGCTTGAGGGAACTGGGCTTATTTAGCTTGGAGAAGAGAAGACTCCAGGGAGATCTCATTGTGGCCTTCCAGTACTTGAAGGAGGGGGAATGGCTGTTTGCAAGGAAGGGGGAATGGTTTTGAATTGAGACAGGGGAGGCTTAGGTTGGTTATTAAGAGAAAGTTTTTCACACAGAGGGTGGTGACACACTGGAACAGGTTGCCCAAGGAGGCTGTGGATGCCCCATCCCTGGAGGCATTCAAGGCCAGACTGGCTGTGGCTCTGGGCAGCCTGGTCTGGTGGTTGGCAGCCCTGCACATAGCAGGGGGTTAAACTAGATGATCATTGTGGTCCTTTTCAACCCAGGTCATTCTATGATTCTATGATTCTTTTTTTTTTAATTTTTTTTTTTTTTTTTTTTTTTTTTCAGAAGGCTCCTTTAGAGGCACAGGTCTGGCTCAGGAGCTAAGTATTGGCAATGCAATACTTGTCTTCCCTCATTCAGTCAGTTTATGGAAATAGAAATGATGCATTATTTTATTGAGGCTATATATGACCTATACAGTGCCATTGGGCATTTTCTAAAAACATCCTAGTATTTATATCTAAGCATAAAATGTGCATGAATATATACAAGGATATGAGTTGTAAAAGGAAGTTGTTTACTGTACAAACTAGAAATTGGGGTAAACATAAAAAAAAAAAAAAGTTGCAAAATGTAGACTGGGAACGACCAGTAATAAAATTCTGAAGCTGGGGAATGTATCCTCAGCAGAATACTAGAACTGGGGTTAATTCAAACAATTTAGGATTGAAGATGTTGTTTTACAAAACTCACTTGAAGAGCTGTAAAATGAGGCTTCATAAAAAGGTGAACAAACCATAGGAATGACAATAGATGGCAGTGTAACCTCAGAAAAATCTATTTCTTTTTTTTTTTTTTAGCTTGTGTCTGGGATTTTCTTTCTTTCTTAAGGGGATGGAAGTTCACTTTGTGGAGAGCATAAGGAGTCAGAAGTCGAGGCAATTACTAACTTTCATCTGAGGCTAATTTTCTTTCTAGCTCTTTCTTTTTACCATCATCTTGAGGATTTGTGTGAAAATTTCATACTTGGAATTGACCTTGAATCATACAGTTACAAATACAGACCAGAAAATGTTAGTTTTGTTGTAATACATGGTCTATATCTTGGGATTTGAGAGCCTAACGGACCCAATCAGCTTGAAAGTAATTCAATTAAGGAATGAGTTAAAGTGGTTTAGGACACTCTGCCTGCCTGTCAGATCTTCTGATGATTCCTTAAGGTTTTATATTTCCTTTTTTGAACAATGTTTTCTTCCCTGTTGCAGTGTGAGACTTTACAAACACCAGTAGGAAATTTGATGAGGAAGATTAACAAAATTATTTATTAAGTTAATAATCTTGAAAAACAGCCTTACTTACTGGCTCTTAGGGGTAAAGCTTTTCCTGAAGCAGGGCAAGTTTTAAGGCTGAAGAAAAACAATATTCCGTGGCTCTGGATAGGATTCAAAGCATCTTAGTTCCTTAAGCTATCACAGATATTTTCTAATGTGACCCTTGGCAGCTTGCCTAGTCTATTCCTCTGCTTCTGAAGTCTGTACAATGCAGATAGCAGTTTAATTTGACAGTCTTCAGGGTAAAACTTGTCTCTCACTCTGCTGTTCCTTGCTAGAGGAGTTCTGGAATTGAATGGGGAATGCTATTTAATTGTGTAATAAAAATAAAATTAACAATATTTGTTTACAAGTTTCAAGGTTTGAGCAGAGCATCAGAAGCAAAGTAAAAGTACCACATGGATTAACTCTCTTAATATGAAGTGCTTCAGTGGGCCATGATCGTAGATGAGCTGATCCTTAACTAGCAATCACATCACTGCTCTAGAGCAAGATATTTCTAGATTATATTTTCTCCTCTGTTAGAGAGCACTTGAAGCTTCCAGCTTACAGAAAAATGTGCTAATTACCAGGAAATGGGATATTTATGGAAATCAAGGCTTGGAAGCTACTAATACTCATTTTGCACACAAAAGTGAAGATTGCATTCTTTTTTTCCATGTTGAGGGCACTCATCTGAGTAATAAGAACTGCAGCACAAGTCTTCCCTGCTCACGCTGATGTAAGAAGTGTTTAACATGGTTAAGGAGCAAATGTACCTAGATAGGGTTGAAAATCCCCTTTGGTATTTCTTCTAAGGCAAATAAGTTGTCTTCCCCTGATAGTTCAATATGCAAGGCTATATTATTCAAACCTTCCTCCACACACTCGAATTATGCATGGTAGTATTTCTTGGTGGTGGCTATATTTTTTTTTTCTCCATAACACCACTAGGAAAAATTGCATTTTTTCAAGGTACATCCTGGACTGGGGTGAGGTTATGATCTCCAGCATTGCCTCTCAGGTACATGAGAGTGTTTGCTTTCAATACGATGCTGCATTCCTTCGTGAACTCTTGGTGTCTGACCATCAGATGATACGAAAACCCCAGTACTGAATATGTTATGGTGACTGATGCTTGGCTGCTAGTAAACATCAAATGTTTTCACCCAGAATCCTCCAGTGAATTTGAGTGAAAGCACTCATGCTTCACTGACTGACTGGAAAGTGAAAAATGCCACTTCTTTCCTGTTCTGATGAATTGGTGCTCTGCATGACTAAAAATTGTACTATTCAGATGTTCTCCTTGCAGCATCCTGAAGCTGCTCAGCTCTCAGATTAAATCTCACTGTTAATATGATGGTTTTGGAACATTACCCTGTGGAAGTTTACTATACATCTAGAAGAATCTGGGGAAATAACTCACCCTTTCTCTGTCTGCAAGTATGTGTGTCTGCTACTTTTGGACATGCTTGGGGTGGGGAGTTGCCATATCATGGTTGAGTAAGCTGATACTCCTGTGTTGCCCATAGGTTCCACTGTCTGGATCCTGCATTGTCAGTTGTGCTCTGCTCTGTAGAGAAAAAAAGAAATATATGAATGTAAATACTTTCATAATTGTCATGCAAATAGCTCATCTGTACATAAATGAGGCATGTAAAGGAGAGAACTCCCGTGTGCCAGGTCCCCGGTGGATAATCAAGGACAACAAATCCATAATATTCATGGAGACTGGGATTGTCTAGCAACTTTGTACAGCAGAGGAATGTTGGATGCTGTAAGAATAAATTCTTAGCTTACAAATTTTGTAATATTTTAGACATATTATGATTATTTTCCAGGCTAGCAAATCTTTCTCCATTTCTGATGCTCATGGAAACTGTATTATCTACAGAAAGGTCTCCTAAGTATTTCCTTCCTTTGTATCTGCACTCTCTGAAGTCTGTAGGTATTCACTGGATGATGACTGATTTCAAGATTCTGAAATGTGAAAATGCTTAAATTTCCGACCACTGAATTCAGTAAGAATTAAGTACCTAAACATATTTGGAGGCCTGGATTCTCAGAACAGTATATTTTTTTAATTAAAAATTCCAGGTAGGTATTAATAATCAGGTTCAAGGCACAATCAATGTGAAATCTATGGTTAAACATGTACCAAAGTCCACTCAATTGAGCGGCTGTAGAAGGAGCAGATATCTTTGCACTGTTCCAAGTGGAAGAGAGAGAGCGGAAGATGAGAAACCATGAAAACAGGCATCTGATGGATAATACTTCCTCATCCACTGATCCTCAGTTTATGCTTCTGCATTTTCCACCATGGAGTGACTTGCAGGAGACGAGCTACTTTCCTGAACTAAGCTCCTATAAAACACTACACGTAGTAAATGGAGAGGGGAAAGACTCTCCCACATGGCTCCTCCTACAGAAATGCCTTCAGGTCTAGAGATGAGTCTACATGAGCCAGCTTCCAGAACCTGAATGCTCACTACATGCTCCCGCTGCAGAGAACTTATGAAGATTTTTGTGGTTTTTATTAGATGAGAAAAAACAGCAATAAGACCACACAGAGCCGAATTGCTAATAAAATAAAATTCACAACCTGTAAAAATATAACTACAAATACTCAAACAAAACTATCAAATGGCCTGGCACTAAACAGAAATGAATTATTTCTTCAGTGTTTATCTTCCCAGTCTTTTGCATTATTTTAAGAACACATTATTCTGCTGTTTCTCTTCATGTAAAGTCTGAAATTGTATTTACCTCATCTGTCAGAGTTGGCCCGGAGCACTTTTAGGAAAGTTAAAAGCTTTATTAATAAAGGAGAATACAACTTCATTGTACTTTCTTCAGTGAGATAAACACTGCAGTAGGTCTCACTTTCTCTTCCTATTTTTTTTTTTAATGGGAAGAACCAAAATTTTAATAGCAAGAAGTATCTCATAGATATCAGATCTTTAATATCTATCAGTTTAATATCTGATAGATATTAAAGCAATATCATGCATGTATTCACATCCTTGGTCCCAGGAAATGCGTATCTTAATACATAGCCTGAAATAGCAAATTTGAAATCTAAATACCGATCCTTTTGGATCTCCACATGATCCCTCATTCCTGATCTAACGTACAAGAATATTTCCTGTCAAACGACTTGCTACCTTGCATTTGCATAGCAATAGTATTTTCTGTATCAAATTTAGTTGACAATTTGATGTATTGTTTGGCTAAACTCTATAGAAATCTACCTTAAAGGCCTTGCTGTAAGGACTGGGGAGAATGACGGCTCTGAATAACTGAACAGCTATTTCCAGTCATTAATATTTATTTATCTGCACAGAAAACTTTGTAGCTATACAAAGTAAACAGCTACAGCTGTAGTCCAAAATGTAAGCCTGAAACACATCCACATGCAGTTCCACAAGAAATTGCTATCAAGCCTAAAGTGCACAAGCAAGCTAGATTATATTGTCTGTCTTCTGCAAATAAAAGCTTTTCCCTTTCCACGCTGTCTACAGAACCTATTTTCTTGTTTACAAAATTCTGTGGGGTGTAATTTCAGTTCAGTAAGTTTTCATATAAAATGACCTGCAGCATTTTGCAAAAGCAGAGGTTGTGACACTGGAACTGAACTACCCTTCCTACAAAAGGTAACAAAGGCTAGGTTCTAATAATGGCTAGCTCAGGACAGGACCATCAGAATGTTATTTCAATAGTTAAATGCAAAGCTTCTACATAGAAGTATAGATTGGGAAGTTTGTTGTTAGTTGTGACCTTAATAGGCTGACTTTATTTTTCTGCACTCCAGCCCCCACTCTTTTGAGTGCTTTTCAAGACGTACGAGACTGTTGCTTTTATCTTTCTCTTCACCCTCTCCATCCCTTGTCTGAGAAGAAAAGTGGATTTCCTATTGGGCTAAAATGAGAAGAGGGAAAAACTGATTCAGGAGCCAATCTTGCTTTATGTCAAGCTTAGTCAAATTCTTTTAAGTGGTGTTGTATATGAATGCATGCAGACACCAAATTACTGTTTTGCTCAAAACTAGCTTTCTGGACCTCTGTATTTTTGAGCACTGCAGGAAAGACTTTATCCTTGAATTGCTTCTCTAAGATACATGCAAAAACTGTTCTAGTAGGTGTAATGGAGTTGTTAATTATATTGCAGCATGGATACAGTTATTTAAGTTCCAATTGGTGAGGTACTGAGAATGAGCATTTTATTTTGCAAGATTATTTCAATTCCTTTATTGTAAATACAGCTCTTGATCTGTCAAGAAAGACTCTCACAGTAGGATTCTTCCATGTTTTCAGAGCCTGCTCTCTCCTGCTGATTCCTAAACAGTTATTCTTTTAGGTCTGTTTTGAGCACCTGTGTGAGAAAAAGGGAAAGCTGATTTGAAATTTAGTTTCTTGTTCAGTAGGGAACTGGAAAGGGGGGGGAAGGAGAGAGGACAAGAGAGGAAAATAAGGATTAGTCCTTGTCACTATGCCACTAATGAAAGTATGCTTCTCTTTGAAAGCCATTTGCTTTGCTTTCAAGTCAGTAAAGTACTAATGATATGGAGGAGTTGACTACTGACATTGAGAGCCACATAAATTTGTGTATTTTCAGTTTTAAAGTGTAAGTAATTAGTGTCTTCTGTCACTTCCAAGGAAGTATTTTTCTACCACCTGCTGTGCATATTGTTCCCAAAGCATTGCAGCTGAGTATAGCACTTCCTGCAAACACAAAACTCTTTGGTGTAAGCATGGTCCCTGCAGACGTAAGTTCTGCCTGACTTTTCTCTCTATGGAAGAAAGTTTGGATGAGGCTAACACTGTGCTGAGAGGCATGCTTCTGAAGAAACATGTTTTCAGAGTCTAGGGTGTTTATCTTCCCTTTTGTGAAGACAGTTGATACCCACCAGAAGGTTGAAACTCTACTGGGACCACTACAGGAGGAAAAAAAGTTCTATTTTCCATACCAGTTTTGAGAAAAAACAGATGAAATAAAAAGCTAAAAGATGCTACTAGGCATAGCCTACTGGCTGTGCTTCTGGCACACTGTGATGCTTCAGCCAAATAGATGGATAACCAAAGACTATCCCTTGCTTAGTGAGTGCTCCCCCTCTGTCCACCACTTCTTCCCTCCCCATTTGAGTTACTCTGTAATTACCCTTTTAGTTTTAGCTTTATTACTGGATAGACGTATTTCACTGAACACTTTTAGACAGTTCTGCTATATATCTGTATTTGTTACCTCTTTTGTTTAAGGATGAATTATTTTTTGCTCTTGGAGACTGATTTTATCAACACTCAAGTGTTCTACTTCAGGTTTTCTTAAAGTATGACATTCTGAACTTATTTTTTCTTAAAGCCTGGTATCCTTTTCTCTTTAGTAAAAAAATCTAGATAATTCTTTATTGAATTTGAACTCATATCTGTGTCTAAGTTCAGGCAGGCTTATATGACTATCTTTCTCATACAAAAGGCTTTAGCAAGATTTTAGGCAGTTTAAACTTCTCTTACAATAGGGAAAGAATGAATTCAGGAAGTCTAATTATTCCAGCTAAAACTGAGCAGCTGAGCAGTATTTTGGGGGTAAAGCAATCAAAACAGATAACTCTTTGTCTTAACAGAACAATAGGCCTTATGCTGAAGGGAGCTGTAAAAAGGAGGCTGTAGTTTTATATACTTTGTAATGATTTTCTTTTTTTCTTTCTAACTCATTTCAGCCATTTTTCTTTATTTTGCCTGCCTTCCAGTACTCAAAGGGAGCTTATAAACTGGAGGGGGACCAATTTGTCATTCTGCCTGATAGTGATAGGATAAGGGTGTGGTGATCTTAAACTAGAAGGGGAAATTCAGGTTAGATATTTGGAGGAAATTCCTTACACAGGGAGTGGTGAGACACTGGCACAGGCTGCCCAGAGAGCTTGTGGATGCTCCATCCCTGAATGTGTTCAAGACCAGGTGGGATGTGGCCCTGTGGCACTCTGAGCTGGTGGGTGAAGACTAGATGAAAACTTAGTGATGTTTAATATCCCTTCCAACCAAAGACATTCTATGATTCTGTGATAATGTGATTCTATGATTCTCTGTAATGTGCAAATGCTTGAATTGTTCCTGATTATTTTTTAAATGCTTTATTCTCATGCATTTGTTAAACATTTTAACTAAGAAAATCTGTGGAATTCAACTGAGAAGCTGATTAATGCCAACTTGAACACAAAAAGTTTTTTCTTTTAGTATCTTAGCCTCCTTTCTAAATGGTTCTAAACCTGTTTCTACATTTGCTAGTCTCTAGATATTGCCCTGTCTTCACATGTGCCTCGACAGACACTTCTAACAAGATTCATCTCTGCAGAATCGCTGATTCCTGCTTATAGTAGCCTCAGAGGAACAGGGAGGGGTTTTGCATGTCTAAGCTAGGTCAGGAAGTAAACAAACCTGACTGCAGTTCAGGCTCTGAATGCTGCTAACCTGAGCATAGCACAGTGCTGGAGAAAGGCAGAATACTTACAAGAGAGGCTTCTTGGAGGTACTTGTCAACTCTTTGTTCCTTCTTGCAGTGCTCAACTCAGTGGGATACAGAAGCTCAGTGCAAGAGGAACATGTGAATTGCTCTTGTACATGTCAACTGGAGTGCTGCACTTGAAAACAGTTAAGCTTGTAGCTAGCAGCTGGTCTCTGTCCTCTGCTTGGAAAGCAGTCATTTCACCTGTAAGGAGTACAAGTGACTGCAGTTCTTCCTACAGAGCAGACACTGCATGGAGCGGCTGGGCATGAGGCTTTGGTGGGGTCCACAGACACAAAGCATCACACTCAGTTAGGGACTTAACTCCTGTGAGAATAATGACTTCTGTCACTAGCTGCCCCTTGACAGCTTGTTGCTGTAGCTTCTCTTCAGAATCTGGCTTGCTGTTGGCAGTGAAAGCCACTTTTCTTCTACAGAAAGGGCAGCAAGTGCTGATGCAGGCAGTCTGCACTGTACCACATTTTGTTCTCTATTGCTTTCCCACTAAAATTTTACTCTGGGCTTTTAATCATGATAGTGAGAATTATATCAACTGTACTGGCAATCTTGTATTATGGGCTAAAAGACCTCCATCTGGGCTTCTTGAAGGAGATCCTCCGGGCTTGGAGCCACATACTTCCTTCCATGGTGAGGGATGGCAGAGCATGCTCCAGGCCCTGCTGTTGTCCTGTGTCCCAGTAAATGGGACCATTGGGGCCATTGTTTTAATAACAAAGGGCTTCTTCCCTTCTTAGGTGGGGTAGCATATACTTAATCTCACATACAGCTGCTGTGCGTGTTTGATTTCCACTTTCACAAAAGTAGCGTCTGCTTTGGTTCTGGATTACAGTCCTCAGTTGAGAGATGATCCCCCCTGTCACAGAGAAGTTTCCTGGCAAGGGTTACACGTGGTGTGTTTAAATTGGGAACTTAATATTTTATTTTGCATGAACAGAATTGTCATTTGTATGTCAATGTTCAGTACTTCCTGGATCAGAGAGCAGCTGAGGGCAAACTAGTAAGTAAATTCAAGTCAGCAGAGAAGTTCCTAAACAAAAATAAATCTCTAAAAAATCCCCCCAGTCATGTTACTTATTTACATTGTAAAGTGGCTGACTGTCATTGGCAGTCACCTCTGAAATTCAGTGTATGAACTGAAATTAAAACAACCTCTCCTAGCAGTGCCATAAGGCAGGACTTGCAGGGTGTCAGACTCTTCTTGTGGCTTTCAGTCAAAGCTTCCATTTTCTTTCCACATTGATTTCTTCTCTTTATTCCTTTCCCAGTCTCTTATTGCATCTGAAAATGACATAAAGAAATACTCGTCTTGGAGCTGCCTTCTCTAACACCGGTGAATTTAGAGCAGCACAGTATGGGTAAAAGGCACCAAGTCCCAACCCTCCGTAGCCTTTATATCCACTCCAGAATCATTTTGCAGAGATACCATCAATCTATAAGCAGCAACAGGGCACCAGCCCAATGTATTTACAGTGCTACTGATGGGTCTGTGCTGTAACCCTATGAAACTGCTGCAGTCTGCAGGCACCAAGCTTGATGCTGCAACTCCACAGACTTGATGGGGTACCTACATGATTGCCTTCCTTCCCTCTAGGGGGAAAGTTTATAGCCTGCTGCCTGTTTGTAACATGACAGTTTAGAAATGCCAGAGACTGGAAATTGGACCAAATGTGCCATTCATAGAGTTACAAATGGGAATCATTTAAAGCTCAAAACACCTCCTGCTTTTTCCCCCCTCCTTTTTCTAAAGGTCAAGCTATTTGTGAAGAAGCATTAAGCCAGCTGTAGAGAGGTTGCAAGACCATTTCAGCTACACTGTGATGTGATTTTTATCTCCCACTCTAATAGGCAATGTCAGTCATAATTAGTGTCACACATAAATTCCTAGCTGGGATTCAGGCTTCATATGATTAGGGACTAAACTATGTATAGTGCTGATCTTGTGACTCTCTAGTTTCAATTAACAGATTCAGGGATGAAAAAACACAGTGAGAGATGATTGCTGAGGTCAGAGAGGTTATCGTTTTCATTGCAGCTGACATCTTAAAGGAGAAAATACAAATTAAAGGAGGTTTGATTAACCTGACTGGGGGGATATGGCTGCCTCAGTGCATCAGCAGAAAAAGTGTGGTCAGGGAAAAATTCTTTCCATGACCTTGATCGCTACTATAAGTATCCTAATCCCTAGTGGGTATGGTAATGACATGGAGCAGAAGCCCCCTGCAGCCTGGATCTGTTTCATCAGTGAAGCAAGTAAGCAGATTATTGCTGGGCTGATCAATGCTCTTTCCAATGGAGAAGCTCTTGCGATTTTAGAGCAAAGCACAAGAAAGCCAGAACATGAAATAAACACCTCACAATGCTATGCACAAACAGAAATCTGCCACTGTAGTCCAGAAAAAATGGCTCTGAACTGCTTTTTCTTTTAAGAAGCCTTTAAACTCTGGATTCCAATGCTCAGGAACTTGCAAGGGATAAATTATTCAAATGGAAGAGAAAAAGCAAAATACACTTGACAGAGCAAAGCATTGGCAAAGTAGGTCTGTGTGGTGTAGGAAACCATTAGTGGTGGCAAGGTGCCTGTAGACATGGCTCTCAGTTGGTCTGTGCCTGAGCTGTGGAGAGCCAGGGGAGGCAACTGCTTCTCAGAGATGTATTACAGAATTGGCTCCCATTCAGCAAAAGCAGTTAACATCTCGCTTTTCGGGCCCTTGGTAGCACTGGGAATCTTGTCTGTCTCTCCAGCCCTGGCCTGCTCACTGCGTTGCAGCCCTCATTCCAGGAGAAGGAGAATGAGACAGTGGAAATTTAGGACAACAACCAACTCACTTCCATTTCTGAGCAGAGCTGAACCAACTCTGAGCTTGTATACATTTTTCCTCACAAACCTTTCTTCCCTTTTCCTATAAAATACTAGTGCTACCATATTTATTTTTTCAAAAGGAAAATGGAGGACTGACTACAGTTACCTTAGCTGAAAACTCACAGGATGTTGCTCCTTATTACAAATGCAACCTATTGGTCCGGTGCTTGTGGCTAGCCAAAGTCCCAAACTTATGACTCCACCAAAAAATACTGGAACTCATGCAGGCAGAATAGTTTGAATCAGAGAAGTAACAGCGTGAAAAGTTAGATTTAGTTCCCATCCGTACTAGAAAAAAATAAACAAACAAAAAGCTCACAACCAAATTGTACAATAATTCCACTGTCTTAATTTACTTGCTTATATGGCCTGCAGTATTACGAATAGTTGCATCAAGTGTATTCAGTAGCTCCTCTGCACTATGTTGAAAAGTGGGGCATTCTCTACATGCAGACAGTGCTCTCTAGAAACAGTGAAAATGCATCTTCTGGCCTATATTCTTTCAGTTTGTTTGCTACTTGAGAGATTGTATGAAGGAAAAAGCATGGAAGAAAATGCGATTAAGGATTTGGAAATACCTATTTATGTTCAAAAACTCTCAATGGATCCCTGTGTACTTTGGCTTCCTACTGGGCTGAAGATAAAATCAGAGACATGGCATTAATTACCAACTTTTGCAAACATGGATGTAAGTGTAACCACTCAGATGAGAAATTTTAATAAAAGTGATAAGTGGATGGACTGTTTAGTCAGTAAAATTGCTTCCATAAATATTTGCAGAATTAGAGATTAAAAGTGCAGCTGCTGCTGTGGCCATCAGAGCCAGGCAAGTAATTCCCCCCAAATTTAAATTTAGTTTCTTTCTGCTTGGGGAATACTTATAAACTGTTTTAAAATTAGTATTTGTAAAATCCTGTGCACAGAATCAGTAGAGCGAGGAAAAGAGTTTAAGATGGGTTCATGGACATGAAGTCCACAGAAAAAAGACAACAGGTATACACATCCTTAATATGCCTGTTCAGAATACTGGAGAGGCTCTGCTTGTGTGCTTTCCATGAATAGTGTTTCTTAGGATCTCAGGGTTATTTGAGTTGGAAGGATCTCTGGAGATCTCTAGCACACAGTACCACAGCATGGCTGAGCCTGTGGTCCATCAGGTCCAACCAGTGCTCCAGCAGGAACACTCAGAGCAGAATGCTCAGGCCCACGTCCAGAGGTTTTTGAAGATCTCTAAAGAAAAGACTCCACAGTCTCTGGGCAGCCCGTGCCCATGATCTGTCACTCACACACCACCAAAGTACCACCAAAGTGCTGCCTGGTGTTCAGAGGGAACCTCTTGTCTTCCAGTTTGTGTCTGTTGCCACTTGTCTTGGCAGTAGACATCACTGAAAAGAGCCTGGCTCTGCTCTGTCTTCATTGCTTCCTCCCTTCATGCATTTGTACACTTTGATAAGATTCTTCTCTAGGCTAGTCTCAGCTCTCCAAGACTTTCCTCATTGGACAGATACTCTATTTCCTTAATAATTGTGGTAATTTGCTGGACGCCCTCCATGTCTCTTTTTTACTGGGCACATTATTCCAAGTGTGAGCTCATCTCCAGTACTGAGTGTAGGGAAGAAGTTCAATCGCTTGCTCACCAGCAGAATCAGCTCTGAGGTCTGATCTGGTTTCTTAGAGCTTTGTCCAATTGGGTCACAAAATCCTCTAAAGATGGTGTAGTGGAAATGCTAAGTAATGACTTGAAACAGTAATTGAGCACCTGGTGGAAAGGCAGGGATGACCCAGGGAAGATCAGGTGTATGTAATGCACCTGAGAGACTGGAAGGTGTGGAGTCAGTATCTGCCCCTTGTTTAAGGGTTGGTAGTGGATGCAAGAGTATTTTGCTGGAGATTGCTACCTACCTGAGGTCTTCTGAAGGTAAGCAGCTTCTTTATTTTTGTGCCTATAGCAGTTGTGTTTGAGCAAGTCCTCATTTGCTGAAGTCTAGGACCTTGCTGCTTTGCTTCCAGAGCATTGTTGTGTTTTCCATTGCATTACAAATGGAATATACCTCCTTAATATAGTCAGGCCTTTTACTGTTAAAGCAAATGTTCTTTGTCTTGGGTATCTGATGTACGCCACTGAAGAACTTGGCTACTTGTTGTTGTCCTTCTTGTAGGTGCTGGATGATGCAGCCATATCTCTCTGAAGCCATTTCTTCCTCATACTGAACAAGCATAACTCTTTCAGCTTTTTCTTACTGTGCAAGTGCTTATGCTTCAGCTCCCGCTGCTCAGTTGGCCCCTGCTGAATCTGACATATCCTATTGATACCTTTCTTGTATCACAAAACTGAAAATTGTACATAATGCCTGGATGTAGTCTAATAAGTGCCAAGTAGAAGAAAATTGTTTTCTTCAAACTAGCAACTATTTTCTTGTTAACACAGCCCTGGATGCTGTTATCTGTCCTTGCTGCTGGAGCATATTGCTGGTTCATGTTCAGCTTGCTATCCACCAGCACCCCTGAGGCCTTCTCAGCAGAGCTGCATCTCAGTCAGTCCGTTTCCAGCCTGCGGTGTTTAAAAGGGCTCTTGCTTCTTGGGGACAGGACTCTGCATTTGTCCTTACTGAATTTTACAAGGTTAGTATTGGCTCATTTTTCCAGCCTTGTCCTTACCAATAGTTTGATAGGAAATAGAATGCTGGATTAGCAACTTGTCTGACATATAGAACGTTCTTTATATTTTTATCTGTTTGGGTTAATTTACTATGTTTGTGTATTTCTGGCTTTGTTATTATTTCTTTTCCTCAATAGAATCATTGCCAGTAAGTTTCCTTGGTAATATTTTCATTAGGACACTCTCCTATTAATGAAAAAGGACACAGAGCTGCAATAAATATTTCTACTTAAATCTGCTGTGGCCTCTTGAGCTCCTCAAGCCTAACAACTAGATTACTTTTTTCTCCCTGCTAGAGGGAAATATTCCAGAGAATAGAAAACTTCCTAAGAAAATCAGTTAATGTGCACCTTGGGCATCAAGATACTGAATCAACACTTGTCAGAAAAAGCCTTATTTTGCACAGGAATTAACATTGTTCTCTTCATTCTACTTCTGTATGACTAATATTAGTACAGCATGGAGCTCCTCTGTGGATCAGGACCTTTTGCTTGCCGTTTCTTCTTCCCTCTTTTCATTCATCAAGAGTGTGGTGGTTGGAGGGAAGGGGTGTTCATGTTTTCCAGGAGTCATGTGGTTTAGGTACATGAACTGGGAGGCTATGGCGAATAAATGATGCAGAGGGATGTTATTTATGTGCAACTTTTGAGGGTCTTAGATCAGAAGGAAAGAGTAGGTAGTAGTCTCTTACTGAACAGTCTTCTCATTATGAATAATCGGACTTTGGATATCTCTGCCTTTAGGAATCACAGATTGAATGATAAAATAGAGGGGATGAGAGTAAGCAATCCCATCTCCTCTTGTATATCTACAGCCAATGTCCCATAGTGCCAGCACAAAATGACCTGCAAGTAATGCAGATCACATCTGGTATTAGAGCTCATCTGTATCTATAAATGTTCATCTTGATGATTAGTCTTTACCACGTGTTTGGTGGGGTTGGCAGTTGACAGTTTCCAGTCTGCAGAAGTTGGGTTGTCTTGTTGATCTCCAGGCCTGTCTCAAAGCAGACTCATAGCACTTGCTCCCCTCCAACTCAGATCTCCTCAGAAATGGTGAAAGCTAGATGGTTTTGTCCTTTTTTTTTTTTTTTTTTTTTCTCACAAAACTGGGCTTCTTGCATGGCAGTTTGAGGAGAGCATTAAAACGGAGTGACTTAACAGTGGCCTATATGCTAGCAAGGATCCACCACAATATGGGAGAGCAAAACTGTTATAAGTAAAGAGAAAAAAACCATCTGAAATTCACTTTTAGAAAGCTAGAAACAAATGTGACTTTTCTACTACATTTGTAAGGAATTACATCAAACAAACGCTTTCAAGCAGACAACATAATGGCCTATTAGAGAAACACAATGTCACTTGTAGGTGGCTAGAAGTACAAAGTAGGAAGATGATAGTGTCACTAAATGTTTTTTTGTAAATTGTGAGGAGGGGAAATGTTTTCTGGCTGAGTAGAGATAGAAGTACAGATAGATAGGGGAGGAGTATGTAAGAATGCTGTTTTCTCAGTGATCCCTTAATCTTCATTCTAACTCGGGCATCCAAAATTTGAGGGTTCGTTACTGAGACTTTAACATCATTTATCTGTGAATAGATAGCAAGGGAGCATAGAGACAAGTGTCTGTGTCTCAATCTTTTTCCCCTAGAACAGCATTAAGAATGCTATATTCTTGCTAACCTTCTGCAAGAGAAGAAAAACAATTTCTCTTCTGATGCATAGGGAAGAGTTTTTCAGTTGTCAAAAACCAAGAGTGTCTACGGGCTGTCTGCAAAATATAGTGTAGCTTAGATGTGTCTGCTAATTTTTAAGGACTCAGCTTGACCACCAGGAGTCATCTAGTTTTCTCTGCACAGTGTTCTGCATTGGCTCATACTGCTGTGTTACTTCAGCAAACTATTAGTCAAGAGTTAACTTAGTACGTGCATCACCGTGGCAACCATTAACATAGTATTCCAGGAAAGAACAGCCAGCTTATACTCTGATTTCTTGCATAGCAGTTTAAGACAGTGATATATGTGCTGTGGTGCTGTGCAGGATTGGGATAAAAAGTAATGGCAAAGCTAAAAAAGATCCAAATGTAATATTTATTGCGTATCTAATGCCTAGGCAATTGTGGAGACTTGAGTGATTTCTAAGTGAAAAAATAAAAATAATACATGAGCTAGAATATATAGCCAGATC
Source organism: Chrysolophus pictus (assembly GCA_037305975.1). Taxonomy (NCBI): domain Eukaryota; kingdom Metazoa; phylum Chordata; class Aves; order Galliformes; family Phasianidae; genus Chrysolophus; species Chrysolophus pictus. Next base: position 30,192,728 of record CM074577.1, on the reverse strand, counting down.
ACTTCACATTCTCTTTCCATTTCTTTGCCTAATTTTCTTTAATTTTACATTTTATTTTCATCTTGAGCAAAGCCTATCGTAAGCTTTTTAGTATCCCATATTTTTTTCCTATCATTCATGCATTTCATCTAATATGCAAGATATATACATGGAAAATGTATTTAAAGCAGCAAATACATAGGAAGTGGCAGATACCTGGCAGAGCATAAGCTAAGAATAAGCAGAGTGCTTCACCTAACTGGCATATTCCAGTTCAGTGTTTAGGTGATGTTGTATTTCTCTACGCACCGATCCAAAGTAGTGTGAAAACCAACATCATATGCAAAGTTGCCACTCACCTCTTTTTGATGTCTGCTGCAGTGGTAGGTGGACTCTTCATTATTCCCTGAAATATATTTTGCCCAAAAATATTTTAAATGAGACCCTCTCTCAATTTAAAATGTATAAATCCATTCTAGTCTGGGCGGACTCTTATTTCCGATGCAGGTGAGCTGTAATGAAAGTCTCCAGCTTTCACTCAGACATGTGAATGTGACTGACTTCCACTTGTACAGCATGCAGAAAGCTATTTCTAAGTCAAATCGCTGTCTCCAAGTTTGTATTTGGTTGTAAATGAAAATGAGTGTGAACTATCTCTAGAGTGCCCAGGTGGCCACTCCAAAGCTGTATGGAATAGTTTCTCAGGGTGCCTTTGCTGGTTTGGCCAGATCCTTATTGTTATGCTATGAAGAACTCCCTCTAGCATTACATCATCACCAAAAAAGTCATCTTTGGCCTCTTATTGAACAGCTTGTTGTTATACGAAAGTTATACTTTGGGAGTGTGGTATTGTGTCTGTAATTGCATTAAAAAAAAAAAAAAGGCAAAATATGTTTTTGCTTTTGACATTGCCTGTTAACTCTCATTTTAAATGCATATCTTGAGTACTGTATTTGAAGACTGTCTTGGTGCACCAAGTAAGCATGTAAGCAAAAGAAAGAAACAAACAAAAGAGCCACACCAAAAAAAACAACCATGCTAAAATATATTGGACGTGATGTTTATGACAATATATTTAATGCTCTTTTTGACAGCCTCTTTATTATTCTGATCTGGTGATACACAGAACTCCAGGCAGTTTGACAAACCTGTGTAAGATTATCAATGAAGTGCAGATTTTCACACATGCAAGCAGATGGCGAAACAACGAGCATTTCAAGAGAGACAGGCGTTGGGAAATTACAGTGCCCACAGAAATTAAACAGCTACTGCCAGTGCCCTAGTTTCTTTAATGATGCAAAGTTTTGTACATGGTAGCTGCTTTATTAGGAAGGAAGGAGGAAAAGAAGGAATGGAGCACTGTGTTGTTGTGCTACTTAAATAACCTAGTAGGTACAAGGTGTTCTACAAAAAGGACTCCGTTAAAATGCAAAAATTAAAAAAAAAAAAAGAAAAGAAAAGAAAACCAAACCACTAAATCTACATTTTGGGATATTTTTACTTTAAAATTTGTTATGCCCTGCAGTTTATTTGAACTTTATCACAAATATGACCTTGACAAGAAAGGATTGACTTACCAGTTTGCTGCTGTGGAAAGCAAATGTGAGACCCAGAGGGGCTGTCTGCAAGGTAGGAGTTATAATGAAGAAGTCCTCGTGGTGTTAGCAAAGCAGTTTAAGGAGAAATTACTGCCCCTACCTGCATAAAATGTCTCGTGGTGAACATAGCTGGCTGATAAGCTAAGAGTAAACAAATGTTTCACATGGGTTTTCCAGCTAACCTGATGGTATGTCTTAAATAAGACTTTTGTTACAAGAAACATTTAATTGCTATAGGAAGAAATTGATGTAATTATTTCTCTCTTTGTGAAGCTCTCTTCAGGACAAGCAGGAGAGAAAACATCACTCTGAAGGTATAGAAATTCCTCGTGTCCATACCTTTACTAGCCAGACCCCCAGCACTAGCATTCTTTTATTACTTTCTCTGTCCTTAAAACGTTTTTTCCTTATCTCATTACTGCATCCTCAGCAAGAAAATCTCAGAACATTTCAGTTCCTGCAGGCACATGTGGTTCATGTGTACTTTTTCTGCTTGGCACCAGCTGCACAGGTATGCAGCATCTGTGTGTTTGTGGAAGTGTCTCTGCTGACTTGTACGATTCCTTGCCAGCATGGCTAATGTCAGGTGTTACTCTGGTGGCAATTTTCGTGGCAGAAAACCCTCTGGTTTTCATTTAAGTGAAAATAAAAGCTAGGGAGAAAAGATTACAGGGAAGAGAGAAAATGAGGAGAAAGGAACAGAAACATGAAGAATTGGTGCCTCGGTTTTGTACCTTGTGACTTTTTTTTTCAAATTCTGGAACCAGTAGTATGTTCAGCTAGTTCAGATGCTTTCTCTAATGACAGCCAGACTATTAATCTGAAGGAAACTCTCTGCATTACGCTAGTAAAAGTCTAGCTGAAACTAAACTGAACACTTAATTTTGGGTTCAGCTGAAGGTAAATTCCTGAACATCCTGCACCTTGCAGGAAGTTGAACACTGCATTGTTGCATGCAAAGGGCAGTTCCTTCAAGCACAATAGTATTTTTTGTTTGTTTTTAGAGTTTAATTGCATAAATGTGAACAACTCATCTTTTCTTATCCAGTGTTCATTCCACAGCAGAAGTCCACCAGAAAAAACATTCCAGTATTTTTGGAATATACAAGCACCTTACTTCAAGGGTTCTAAATAGCTGTTCTATGCATAGGCTGAAAATGGTGATCCTAGTACAGAACAGCAAAGCTGCAGTTTTATTTAGAGTTTTATATTTTATCAGTTTTACCATTAAAATTGAATACTTTGTCATGGGTCCTTAGACCATGTACTTAACAAAAGTAATAGGTTCTCTGGAATTACTGCAGGTTTCTTTTCCACTTAATGAGTTCCTTATCCTGATATATGATGTCCCTATGACACCTCTTCCACATATGAATGTCTTGCTTGCAATGAATCCTGAAGATTTGAGTTCTGTGTATTAAGCTACATTCTAAAAATATAGCTCTTGCTGGAATATCTCACAAGCCAAGGTCATAGCTAATTGGTGATAAAAAACTACTTATATTCCTGCGAGTTTCACTGAGAAGTAGGTGCTTTGGACACTTAGGCCCTGTGGCAAAGACATATGATAGCTGCCAAAAGCTGTTAAGTAGAGGAAAATTGGTTTCAAAAACAATGCTGCTGGTTATTTGAAACAGTTTCATTATTAGGAAGTCTGAGTGTTACCCTCTCACCTCCATACCTACCTTTGCTTTTCTGTGTGGTTAGTTTGCTTTGCAAGTAAATTGGATGAAATGAAAGATCAAGTATGCTTCAAATTAGTAGATTCAATTTAAACTAGCACCTCTAGCATCTAGAAATAAAAGAAATGATGGATCTGTATCAAATTAACTTTGTCATTAAAAACCATCTAAAAATACTGAAAGATTCTCAAGAAAAAGTGAGATGGAAAGGTGCAGGGAAAAAAAAAAACAACTAATCATTTTCTGGACAACTTCAATGTTTCCACTCCCAGGCGAGAAGTATGTAGAACAGTTTCTGCATAACTAGGTACTTATTAATCAGTCAAAATCTAGGAAGTTTCTACAGATGAATAAAAACAATAGGATAGGTAAGTTGTGTGGAAAATCAATTATGAGTTTATTAGAATTAACAGGACATGTAGACTGTGTCTCTGTTTGGTCAGGAATAGGCTCACGCTATAAATGAGGAATGTATGATAAAACTGAAAAAAAGAATTACCCACTAAGATTCATAGCTTTGAGCAGAATCATTCAAAATTATTTTTGGCACAGATTTACAAATACATCATCGGTATTTAATCATCAAGATCTGAACAGGCTGGAGAAGTGGGTGGGGGAGGTACCTTAGGAGGTTCAACAAGGGCACGTACAGAGTCCTGCACCTGGCGAGGAATAATGACATGCATCAGTACAGGTGAGGGACTGACCTGCTGGAGAGGAGCTCTGCAGAGAGGGACCTTGGTGTCCTACTGGACAGCAGGTTGGCCACGAGTCAGCAGTGCGCCCTTGTGGCCAAGAAAGCTAGTGGGATTCTGGGGTGCATTAAAAGGAGTGTGGCCAGCAGGTTGAGGAAGGTGATTTCCCTGTCTACTTTGCCCTAGTGAATTGGCATCTGGAGTACTGTGTTCAATTCTGGTCTCCTCAGTTCAAGGAAAATGGGGATCTTCGAGACAGAGTTCAGCAGAGGGCCACAAAGATGATAAAGGGCCTGGAGCATCTCCTTTATGAGGAAAGTCTGAGTAATCTGAGACCGTTCAGCCTGGAGAAGAGAAAGCTGAGAGGGGATCTTACCAATGCTTATAAATATCTAATGGGTGGGTGTCAAGTGAATGGGGCCAGGCTCCTTTCAACAGTGCCTGGCAGCAGAACAAGGGTCAGTGTGCACAGACTGGAACGCAGGAAGTTCCATACAAGTATGAGAAAAAAATTTCATTATTTTGAGGATGACTGAGCACTGGAACAGGCTGCCCGAAAGGTTGCAGGGTCTCTTTGTCTGGAGATATTCAAAACCTGCCTGATGTGTTCCTGTTTAGCCTGTTCTGGGGAGCCTGCTTTAGCAGGAGGCTTGGTCTAGGTTATCTCCAGAAGTTCCTTCCAGATCTATGATTTTGAGATAAATGAAGAAGCTTTGATCTGTGTGATTCACAGCTTCAACTTTTCATCATAAATGAAGACTGATAGCAAGAGTGCAAAGCTAAAATTCTTGAAATAATAATCTGTTGAGTTTTTTGCCAGTGACAGTAGTTTTCACTCATATTATTAGCTTTGTCAAATATGCTAGTGTGTTAGGTTATCACTTAGAAAGGGAACCCTTTGTGTTATTTTATTATTGTTTTAAAACATGATTTTGGTCTATACTTGTTCATTTTGCAGTGTTTTTCTTAGATCATCTTTAATTTTTTAAATAAAACTATGTAATAATACTTCTGAAAATAGCTCTTTGCTCACAATTATTTCTTTTATTCCTGAATACAGTTGCTGTCTAGAGTTCTCACACATCCTACATGGAATGCCTGTGTTTTTGTTATAATATACAAGTATCTACAAGATAGATCTGAGTCCAAGTAGGATAAATATGAGGCCTACTAAACTTCAAAATGTCCCTAGCAAAATTAAACAGTTTTTATGTATTTGCTCTATTTTTTTCTCTCTTTTCCTCTCAATAGCATAAAGGAAATATCTGTATTTCATCACTGAATGAAAGAATAGAGGTACTTAATCTTTTGTGCTGTTTCCCTGTGATGGCAGTATATCTTTGTCTAGGGTATGGATCTCTGCAGGGAACAACAGAGAACCAAACCAATCTGGACCAAAGATATATTTGATCCAGTGTCTTCACTGAAAGCACTGAAATGTTAGAGAACAAAAACAGAACAAACTCATATGTATTCTCAACCTTCAAACGCTTTCTATTTTAGCTTAGGTGTTCTATGCATATATAATGTCTCAATGGATTTATGCATTAATATATCCAGTGTTTTGTTTTTGTTTTTTTTTTTACATTTGGGATAAAACTGTAACACTCGTCACATATTGTGGTAAACTTTATAGCTTAATTACAGGCTATGTGTTGAATCAAGCCCTGCTTTTATTTAGAACTAGACAGCCAGGCTTTTATTGGAGAACTGAAGTCCTTGCATTGGAAGGCACAGTGAACAACTGATTCCTACCTATCTCCATATTACTACACACAAATTTTATGGACCTCCAACATGTCCTTTTCTCTTTTCCAAGTTGAAAAGACTTCACTCATCTGCTCTGTTTCTCTTTCAGAAGCCATTGCATTTTTAACTCTTGTTGCTATTTTACAAACTCTCTCTGGAGGGAATAGGAAGGCCAGTTCTTATATACAGTGCTCCACTATGATTGTATGCATATCAAGAATGAGGGTATACACTTTGCTATTTAATTCTTTCCTAACAGTATCTCACATTCAATATGCTTTTCTGACTACTACAGAGCACTGAGTTAATAGCAAACCCAGAAGCACATTCTATTGGCTGGCAATCCATTGTCTTATATGTGAATATAGGGTTGTTTCCTCTATGTTCCATTATTTGTAATAAAGCTATTTTATTTCTCAACAACATAAGAAAGCTCATACATGCTTGCTTCTTTTTCAAGGGCTGAAAGTCAACTGTAGGAGAAAATCAGAGACAAATCCTTAAGGGCACAAGAACTGACTTTAAGCTGTTTTTATATTCTGCAATCTCCAAGGGGTGTCACATTAAAAAGTCTGTTTTTTCTTTTTTCTTCTTCCCCTATCCCCTCAAAACTCTGAACATCCAGGACTCTATATAGTGCCCATAGGCAGCTGTCAATCTTTTGTTGCATGTTCATGCATTAAATTTTATGTTTTGCTAGAGATCAGATTGCATTATTAAGGCAGTCTTCCTTTTCATTGTACCAGGTACACAACACTGAAAAACAAGGAGTGAAAATGAGTTTTTGAAAAAAGATACTGCATTTGGGCTACATTAGCAAAACCTCAGCCAAGCATTTGACCTTGCCCACTTCCACTTCTGCTCTTTTATTACAGTTAGATTTTCAGCAGTAAACTCAATGTTGTGTTGAGTCTTGATTTGTAGCACAGCCTTTGTGTAAATTGCAGATTTTGTCTGTAGTGTCTGCAAATTAAGAAAAGAAGTTATCATTTTGAGGAGGATAGACATATGAAGTTGCCATGTGGGCTCCTGAGAGAGACTACTTCTACACGTTTGGAAGTTGGTCTTATTTATTGAAACCCATGTTACTGATGTGTATTTTCCAGTATGTGGGGAAAGAATGGAAAAAAGTAAGCAGAGACAAAATGGTTTACAGGCTTCTGGAAGTAGACAGATTTTTATAAAATCTCATAAATAGTTCTGTTTCCAGAGAATGGACTTGCAGAAATATTTTTTTTTCTATTCCTGTTTACAGACATCTGTTCACATTTCCTGGTGGGAATTCTGGGATTTAAACAGCCATCTGCTTTGTACTCTAGCAGTTCAACAACAAAGAGAGTTTTCTCAACTAACAAATAAGAATCTTTGACTAATAAAATGTATTGTTAGGAACATATGCTACTTTATCCTCTTAACCTTAGTCAATATATTTTGAGTCCATTTAGATTATACCGATTTATCAAAATAAACTGATTAAGAGGCAAGATTTTCAGCACCTTGTGCAGGGAGTGAAAATTTAAACTAAATTTAAAACTTCAGGTGTGTTGCCATCGTGTGCTTCTGCATGAACTTCTTGCTGAATTCTTCCATTTAGCAAAGATCAGGAAATTCAGGTTTGTACTGACACACTTATTTTTTCCAACAAGACAAGGTACATGTTTATTACTGTACAAAGTGCGTTAAGACTGTCCTGTCTATGATGAGGAAGGGCATTTGGCATCTGGAAGCTTTAAAGCTGTCTACACGAACCATTCCACTTAAACCTAACAGATCTGCATGGAATATGAGGTAACAGAGCTAGACAGCGTCTGACGTGAGCTTGTCTCTGCAGTGATAGTGAAGACATCCTTTAGGACAGTGCATTGTATTGTGTATCAATTTCCTATGACTGGCAGGTACTAAATTTAATGTGAAAAGGCCAGTCTCTCCTCTTTCCCTCCTGCACCCCTGAGGGCATCATGAGCACTCTTGATAGCGCTTTGTATTATATGAATAATCATATTCTACTTCCAAGATATAATGTTTCCCTGAGCTCTAAAGAAGATCTTCAAGGATTAATTCTGAGACTGATCTTCATTTCAAGTATGTAGCATATGCATTATATGTATATTTAATGGACAGAAATCAAATTAGAAGTTACTCTCAACAGAGGAGCTTAATACAGAGAACAGATAAGATGACCTAGAAAAACTTAGAGTGATAAAAAGGGGATGTAATACAAGGTCAAGAGCAAAAATTTCTGCCATAGTAGGGTTTTATTTAATAGAAGTTATGCAGAAGGAGAAAGGCTTGAGTATACTCACTAAATATGATTCTGGTTCCTGAATGCAATTTTAAGTTGCACCTGAAAACATATTTCCACTTATCACACATACGACATCAATGACCCTTGTAATACAGTATGCATTAGCTTTATTTCCTGCACTTAAGCAATGCTTGTTGTGAACAAGTTACTGCAACACTAAAGAAAAGATAGAAGGCCAGTCAGAAGAATGGGCTATTTGACTTACAGATACAACTTTAAAAAAAAATCTGTTTAGGAAAATGAAGGATAAGAAAAGATGGGTTTCCTGTCCACAAAGGATTTGGCACGTAATAATCACACTGGTTGATGGTAAGGGAGGGAACACGTGTGAGAAGATTCAGGCTTCATCTTCTCTGCGCTCTCCCAAGAAGACAGCTGTAGTCAACAATCAGGCCCACCCCTGAGCCACTCCTTAATGCTGACTACAGGAGTGCCATTAGCACACGCTTCTATGCCATGTGCCACTGTCTTTAAATGCTCCAGTAAGGGCTTAAACTACATGTTAGTATTTTTCCTGTATTGTCTTACTTCTTTGATTGATTTGCTGCTGTTCTTTGTGCACCACCATGGAGGGTCTGTCTTTGTGTACCAGCACCTGTTGAGTAGCCTTCTTGTCTTGAGGCTGAGATACCCCTCAGGGGATCATAGGATCCAAAGCCTATGGTGGCCCTCTCAGGTGGTCTCCTCTTGCTCCAGTACAGCAGCCAAAAAAAAGCCAAGTCTATGCTTGACTGCTTCCTTGGGAATCTATGCAGAAAAGATGCCATCTCTTCATGAGTGGCAGGTAGTTCTAGAAGTTGATGTGTGCACAAGAGTAATAGGAATAAGCTTGCTATCAAAATAACTGAAAAAGAATATTAGACTTGGAAATAGTTTTATAGTGGGAGTGGTATGAACAAAGAATAGCTGTACTGAAACTGAGTTTAATACATTTTTGAATGGAGAGTAAATAATATATTTTATGAGAATTACACATAGTGCTTTTCTCTTAAAATTTTGGAGAGTTATTACTCCTGTTTGACCATGCTCTGGAGGAAGATTGTGAAATTCCTTGTGACTTTAGGTCATGAAGATCCATAAGCTGTCTGTTGTTAAGTTTCTGGATTGCAGATGTCAACTTTTCACATCTCATTCTTTATAAAGATTTTTTGCAAGCTCCATCTGTGGTGTATTGCTCCATTTGCAGCTACATCTATTTTCTTCAGAAAACAATAGAACACTTGCTTGGCAAAATAGCAAAATTATTAATGAGATTATAAAGGACATCATATAAAAATAATAATAAAAAAAGTCTCCAAATCTTGTGAGTGTACTCTTTTGATGTACCATTTTTATTATGAATTCAGTTTAAGCTGTAGATTATCTAGGCCCAGAATTCTTACAAGGATTTAATTAATATTCATAAGATTGTGTCTTGCTATCATGTCTGACCAAATTCCCTGATACTTCTTTGGTGTCCATAAAGAATTTTTTTCTGGGTAATCCCATCTAGGGAGTTTGTAAGACTGAAGTTCCTGTCACATTAAGTCTTATGCTCAAGTTGTTGTGGAAAATTTTCTGTGATACAGATCCGCACTTCTCAGCTATATTTGATGTTGATTCAAAAAAATGAAAGGGAGCCCACATTAATGTAAAAAACTTTAAAATGTGTAACATTCTATAGTGATAGAGGATAAACCATCCATATCCCACTTATTTGTCAGACTTGGGATCAGTAGACAGGTCAGTTTAGAATCTAGAAACACAGCATAAGCTATTTGAATATTTTTTACAACATATTACAGAAATTCTGTTCCCTTTGAGACTACTACAAAAGAACACAGATTAGAACATCATGGCAAGCCCTATGGAAAAGATCAACTGAAGACAATTAATTGTTTTTGCTCTCAGATTCTATATAGCTATGTGTATGGGAACTGTTGAGTCATGGCCTGAATCACTGATTGATCACCTGAGGAAAGGACTGAGTCAGCTATGGGAGCACAGATGAAGGCAATTCACCTGTGTGACTGGGAGGGGTGGAGCTTGGCTGCACCTCTCCTCTACCCCATTTGAGGGCTGACTGGCACTGGTGAACCTAGATCTTTGGATACAGGTGAATGTTGCTTTCCTGTTAGTTTCTTTTTCTATTTTCACTATGCTAATCTTTCCAGCTGCGATACCTACAGTAACAGGTATTTCATAGCATAATGTTTATGTTGCTGTATGCTTAGGTGAAATTTTGGTGAGATTTGTGTTATCGTTCCAAAGAATCCTGTTGCTAGAAATTTCTACAAATGGTCCTCTTCCTAGATCTACTTTAGGCATGGATGGCATTATGTTCCTCTATTCTTGGTAGATCTAGTTTGGAGATATCACATCTCTAAAATATGTGGGGAGAGGTATGTAACCTTTTGAAAGTAGCTATTGGCTTCTGAAGTGTTAGCTGGGATTTTTCAAAGGCACTGAATCTTTTAGAGATTGCCTGTTTTTACATATAAGATCATCCAGGAATTGTTACTTTTTTTTCAAGTCTTCACCATTTTTATCCATAAATTATCTCCTTTATCCACATAGAGCCTAATTATAATATTGAAGTATGGCAGAATATGGCTCACCCTGAAAGTGTTAAAATCGGAAGGTGTTAGCCAGAATGTCTTAAGAAATGTAAGGGAGAACCCTCATACTGGTGTTAGAGTGGTGTTGGGGCTAGGGGGAGAACCATAGAATCACAAGGTTGGAAAGATCATATAGTCCAATTGTCCTCCTACTACCACAAGCTGCTAAACCATATCTTGTAGCTCCTCATCCAGACACCTCTTGAACGCTGTCAGAGGTGGCATCTCCATCACCTCCCTGGGCAGGCTATTCCAGTGCCTGACCACTCTCTGAGAGAAAAAATTTTTCCTTATGTCTATCTAAATCTCTTCTGAAACAGCTTGTAGCCATTTCCTAGGGTCCTGTTTGTTGCCTGGGAGAAGAGGCCAAACCCCTCCTCATCACAGCCTCCCTTCAGGAAGTTGTAGAGTGCAATAAGGTCTCCTCCAGACTAAACAGTCCCAGCTGCTCCTGATAAGACTTGTGCTCCAGACCCCTCACCAGTTTTGTTACCCTTCTCTGGACATGTTCCAGGGCCTCAACGACTTTTTTGTAGTACGGAGCCCAAAACTGAGCACAGTACTCAAGGTACTGCCCCATCAGTGCCGCATGACTGTGAGGTAACAGGAAGAGTGACTTCTTACATACCACAAACCCAAAAATAGTTAGGAGGAAAACAATATGCATCTGTTTCAATACTCAAAACGAGACAATTGAAAAATAAAAAAGCCCAAGAGAATTTAGAAGAACTTAAAATGCAATTAGATAAGACAAGTCTAAGGTGCTGCTGGGATCCATGTACATACACACAAACTCTGACTGAATTCTGAGTGGTTATTAGAGATTAACCGTCATTTCAAAACCACTAAAGTTGTCCATGCAAATCCACATTTAATATCCTACTGAGATGCATTTAAAACCCATTAGCAAGATAATATTCATATGCCTCATAGAAAGGACATGAAAAGAGTAGATTTTTAAAGAGATGAATCCTCACTGATTTTGTAGCTCTCATAAGGAAGGACAGAGAACACTTCAGCAACTCTATCAAAACTGAACTAACAAACTGGGCCAAAGGGCCATTTATTTTTGGCAACCAAAACTTAGCAAACAAGTTAGCTTTCAAACCCCTTTCTCTTAGAGGCACGTAGAAAGCTGTTGCTTTCATGCAGTTAAGTAGGTTTTTTCAGTGGAACTAATTAACTTAGGTCTTGAATAATGTGTTCCAGTGCTGAAAAATTATCTCAGTAACAGGTCAGATTATAACGCTGCACATCTTCATCTAGTTGTACCTGAAGACTTTCTAATCTGTTTTGCTGAAATGTCCCTTGATGGCAATCAGAATCTTTTTGTTAGTCTAAGCAAGAAAGGTTTGACTACTTACTGGTTTGTTTTTGATGCCCTCTTACCTCTCTAATATCAATTCCCTTTCTTTTCACCCTGATATATGCTCAGTTCTCTCTTGACCTCATCTGTGAGACAACAGGTGATAATGAATGCTGAGCTCAGTGGTCTTTCAGCTCCTCCTATGCTTCTTATGCTCTTTTTCCACTCCAATGCTCTTTGCTACTTGCTTAAAAAATGCGGAAACAGGAAGATAACACCGGTTTGAACACACATCCATTATAAACTCAACCCCTTATTTCTACAGGCTGAACCTCGTAACAGCTTGAACTTCCATTACAAGCTTCTGACCTTCTTCCTGAAAAACTCACATCTGAGAACACTACATCAGTTTGATTACACACATGCTACAAATTCTGTGCTTTGACACTGCAAAGGGGTGTCTCCTTTACAGGATCAGGCCATCACTGCTCAAAGTACATTCTATATTAAATTCTGTCATGCAGCGTTTCCAAGGTGCATACCCCCTATACTATACAGATCTATGCCCTCTTAAAGTCATCACCTGCATCCCAGCAGGATTGGTTTCCCAGTATTATCACTGCAATAACATTTCTGTACAACAGCAGCTGTAACTGCCCAGCATTTCTGTAGTCTCACTTTAGCCAAGGACCCAGGATCATACTCTGCGGAGCAGTTTTCAATAGGTCTGATCAAGCATGGTAGGAGATAGCTTACTTGATTTTTTAATTTTTTTTTTTTGAAGAATGCTGCTTCCAATCTCTGTTTCTCCAGCTGCTGTTCTCATGTGCTTCCCTGTGCAACTCACCTCTCCACTCCTAGTCTGACTGCAGCAGTAGCAGGGCCAGGAAAACACTACTAGCTGATCACCTCCATCCTGGGGTTTTGCTTTAAGGCTAATCAATTGCCAGCGCTTCTGTTAGCAGCCAGTTGCCCACTGCTATCTGAAAAGAGCGCTTTCTTCTTGTCACTCAGCCCTTAGGGCTAACTTCAGCATAACACCCCTCTTCTTTGTCCTGGCCTCCAGCTCTCACAGTGCCACATCCTACTCAATCCCTTTGCTGAGGCAACTGGTGTTGACGCAACAGCTTCCTTCTGCCACAACCTGCTTCTGGCTCAGCTGTTACATTTTGTTTGATATTCCTACCCTGCTTTGCATCGCCTGTGGATGCCCTGCAGGTCAGTGCGACACAACCATTGAGACTTAAGAGATTTGACATTAAATCCCTGGTGATTCAATGGCCCTGCTATGGGGAGTTATCTAGGACACCTCGGATACAGAGGTCTGCCTGCAGCAAATGTTGACTTACTCAGTGATAAAAGGATGGTGGGACCTCTTTAGGTGCTATAGCAGAAGGAGCCTCCTCAAGGGTCCAGAGAAAACTCTTGTAATCTGGAAGAAAAGAGGACCAGATAAAAGAAAAGTGTAGGAGCCCTCTGTCAGCAATAGGTTCAGAATATTCTCACAGAAAGTGAGCATCAGATAGAGAACTCCGTCTAAAGTGACTTACTCTAAAGAACCCAATTAAGTGAAAGGGAGCAGTTACCGAACAGCAATGTTACTATGGGAAGGTTAGATTAAAAGATTTTCCAGATTAAAAGAAATATTTAGGAGCAATTTATACTTCTGTTTTCCCCTTGCAGTTCTGTAAAATTATCTTTATTACAGTTTTGAGACTGCAAGATACAAGGGCTGCTCTGAAAGCAATGCCTCCTATTTTATGTTGGCCCACAATGTTGCAGGTGGGTATTGGTGGTATGGCAGTAGAGGTTGAACTTTCCTACCAATATTCCGTTACATTTTGTTGCCATGTGACAGATGGCAGCAGAGGGACAGTCTGACAAAATGGTGTCTGATGTGAAAATGTGCATGGAGCAAAGATGTGTCATTAAATTCCTCCCTATGGGAAAAAATTGTAAGTGTTGACATTCACTGATGCTTGCTGAATGTTTATGGAGACCAAAGAATGGATATGAGCACAGTGAGGCAGTGGGTGGTGTGTTCCAGCAGCAGTCACAGTGGGTCATTTCCACTGGTATTCACCAGTATTTCACCAATGTGGCATGCAGGCTCTTGTTCATTGTTGGTGAAAATGCATAGCTAACAGGAGTGACTATGTTGAAATATAGTGTTTTGTAGCTCAGAATTCACTCTTTTATGTAGCATTACTGTTTTTATCTGTCGTAGTTTCCATGGAAATAAATAGGAGGCATTACTATAGGAGCAACCTACATACTTTTTTTCACTAGATCTGATGCATTGTAAGCCATTCTTAAGGCATGAGTGCTGCTTTCAGACTACACTACAGATTGCAGGCTGGTTCTGTGTAATTTTGTCCCATCTTGACTCTTTGAAAGGCAATGATATACTCTTTTTTGACATGACTTGCAACAGAATTGGACCCTTACTAAGAGTGATGCAGCCTTTTAGGTTGTGCTCTTATTGATCCTGTTAGCTTTCTTAACAGTTCATGAATATTTATGCCAACGTACAAGCTATACAGTTCACTGAGTTCTTTTTGAGAGGAAGTTTTATTAAATTGGACATAGTTCAGTGATTCACAGGCATCAAATATAGCATATTTTTAACCTTGTCTATTTACACTGAATAAGTCTCCAAGCGAATATACAAGTGATATGTGCTAGCATCTCCCCAGTTCTGTTTTCAGGTGAGTAGGTTGCCTAGAACTGAACTTCCTGGGGTCTGAACCTTAGTCCAAGTCTGCTTTGCAAAATGGCAAATCTATGCTGTCCCACAGAGAGTCTCCAGGAAATGGAAAAGGAATGAATTTTAGGGCTAGACTGAATCTTTGCTGCAGTTGGAATGGTTTTCTTCTTTAATCCTGGCATCATTTTTAGGAAGAATTTCAGTTTTTTTTGTTTTTTGGGTTTTTTTTTTGAAGAATCAAGGCATATTAAAATTGGGGGCCAGGAGGAAATGTCATGTGTAGCTGACTGAAGGCAAGGACGGACTGAAAATGTGAATTTAAACTGTTCCTGTACATTCCTTATCCTTGGGCATTTAGGAGTTTAAATCTTGAGTACTGAATGGAAGGACTCCACAATATAGGCAGCACCTTGGATTAATTAACTTCTCACTATTAATAGCTCACTTCATTTGCATAGTTCTTTAGAAAATAATGCATCTTCTCATATGAATTGCAGACCAAAGCCTATGAAGTGTGTCAAAGAGACTTTAAGCTGCGTTACAGATGACATTTCCAGTACTGAAGATCCCATTCCACACATATACAGTAAAAATAGCCACAGCAGTGCCCTGCATCTGCACCGTAGTGGCCTTTCTGCTGTTAGGCCTCCCCTTACATCTTCCTGAACACCCCTCCTGTCAGTAATTTTTGCTGGGGTGTGCTCTCACTGACAGGTTTCTGCCACAGATGGTGCTGAGTCATTGCTTCATGAGTTGTACTTAAGAGGTTTTCATTTGGTATAGGATTTTTCTGATTAACTACCGGGGCTGAGCTGAAGTGATTAAAGCTACACAATTAAAAAGAAGGAATCACTGGGAATGCAATTCACAGAAGCTAGCCTGCTACTGCAGTGGTTTCACAGCTGACTGCTTAAGTGGATAGCTGACATAACAAATGTTCTTTTGAGCTCTGTTTTCTGCTGAGCTGCAGCGGTGATTCTGTGGACCCTTGCAGATGGGTCTTTAATAATAAAGACTACTGATTAGAAAAATTAAAACAGCAGTGTTCTTAAAATCTTATATCTATCTATATGTATACGGTTTCTCTATAGATATATATACCGAAATTTTTATGTTAGAAAATTCTCCCTTTATATAAGAGTGGTGAAATCCCTAAGTGTGGGGAATTTTAAGAGCATTTGTTAAGTCATTAGTTCACATTAAAGGTGGTCTTCAGAGGATGAACAGCAGAAGAGGAATAAGGAGGAAAAATAAAGAGGATATTCACCTCTTTCAGTGAATAAAACTTGCAAACTCTAAGATGACTGGTAAATTTGTCAAAGGCTATCCATTAAAATTAAATTTTGCATAATCTCTGTATGACTATACAGAAGGTTTAAAACGTCAGAGACTAGGCCAGAAAGGGAAGTCAGAACAGAGAAAGCATTAGGGAAAAGGAAGGAGCAAGAGAGGTGATGGGGTATGTTAGTGCTCTGAAAGATTAATGAATCAGGCACTGCCAATCAGATCAAGAGGTTCCAGGAAAAACAAGAAAATGCAATTTTATTTTATTTTGGTGTTATTAAAGATATTTTTTTATCTCACTCTTTCCAAAGTCATGGTGTATCATTATTCTCAATGAGAATCTTGTCCTAGGCATTAAAATATTTTCTATGTGCCCTATCTCAGATGCTACAGGATGATTTTCTTATGGAAGACTCCATTGCTTGAGAGTTGTAGATGCCAGCTGAAATCACTTCCTGCTGTATCATGAGATTAAAAAAAAAAAACAACAAAAAACACACAGAAGACTTTCTGACCCAACAGATAGCAGCTTGCATGCAGTATTGTCTGAGATACCACAGCATTGTTTTGGTATGAAGATGAGAAATAATGGCATTTTTCAACCTGAGCTACAGAGAAAAAGACTTCTTGTCAGCCTAGTGCAGAAAAGTGCACTATAGACAGGGCAATAAAAGCTATCATTTTACAGAAGAAGAATTGCTGGATACAATCCAAGGCTGTTCTTATTTCACTTGCAGTCAAGTAGATAATGGTGATCAATCTACCCCTTTTTAAGTCATTTTTGCCTTTGCACCTATTCTTAATTATGTATTTGGAACCTGTGAATTTGTCTGATCGCTGAAACTGTCACTTCCATTAGTGGCAGTTGGAATTTATGCCACTTTCACAGTAAGCCTATTTGAATATTCATTTGAAAGGAATTTTGCACTTTAAGCATAGGAAATATGGAAAAAATTGTCTGCAGGCATGATTTTAATAGTTTAGCATGTCAAGGTGGTTAGATGTTAGCTTGCTCCTAACCTGTCAGTACGGTGAGGACCTTAAAGTGTAATGTAACGGTTTCTTCCCTCACATACAGATGCGTGTTCACAAAAGGATATATTTGAGGGAATGGCGTGAGGAAAAGTAGTAGAGCTATTTTAAAGTTATACCATGGAGATTCCCACAATTGATAGAGTTATTTAAGGAAGTGATGACAAAAATGATGCATTTGGCCTCTGATCTTTTAATGCAAGTTCTTGTAGACAGAATTTAACCTTACTTCTTTCTTTTTCACTGTATATACTTATGTGTACTGTAACTTAGAGAGTTTTTTTTCTCTCAGGAATGGCAGTCTCTACTTCATTTCAAAAAGCCTAAAGGAAGATCCAGTGTCATGATTTTTTGGGTCAAGATGGGAGATCTTATCAATGGACAAGCAGAAGGCTGAGGTATTTAGCAAATTTTTCCCCTAGCCTTCGCTAGCAACTGCTTTACACACATCCCTCAAGTGGATGGTTCAAAAGGTGGGAACTGGGGGAACAATGCCACTCTTGTTGTAAGAGAAGATCAAGCTTGCGACCACCTAAGGAACCCGAACATCTGTAAATCTGTGGGTCCCAATGAGCTGCATCTCATAGTCCTGAGAGAATTGGCTGGCATAGGCACCAAGACACTTCCAATGACATTTAAAGACTCAGATGAAGCCCCTGGTGACTAGAAAAAAAGGCAATATATCTGCCATTTTGAAGAATGGTAGAAAGTGTGACCCAGGGAACTATGTCACATCAGCCTCATCTCAGTGCCAGGGAAAATCATGGAGCGTATCCTCCTGTAAGCTATGCTAAGGTATGTGGAAGGGAAGGAGGCTTTACCAAGGTCAGGTTCTGCCTGACCAACCTTGTTGCTTTTTATGGTGGGATAATGGCACAAGTGGATAAAGGAAGAATCACTGATGTCGTTTATCTGGACTTAAGTAAAGCCTTCGATGTGGTCCCCCATAACATCTCTCTCCCCAGATTGGAAATACATGTGTTTGGCAGGTGGACTGTTTGACACATGAGGAACTGGTTATGAGATTGACACTACTCTCTGGGTACAATGTCTCAATGTCCAGATGGAGTAGTCTATCTGAGGGGTCAGTGCTGGGACCAGTACTCTTTCATATCTTTATCAATGACATTGACACAGGTTGAGTGCACCCTCAGCAAGTTTACTGATGACACCAAGCTATGGGGTGTGAGTGAAACACAGAGGGATGAGATGCCATTCCGAGAGACCTAGACAGTCTTGAGCAGTGGACCCATGAGGTTCAACAAATCCAAATGCAAAATCTTTTTCACACAGAGGGTGGTGATCACCTGGAACAAGTTGCCAGAGAGGTTGTGGATGCCCCATCCCTGGAGGCATTCAAGACGAAGCTGGCTGTGGCTCTGGCCAGCCTGGTCTAGTGGTTGGTGGCCCTGCCCAAGGCAGGGAGGTTGAAACTACATGATCTTTGAGGGCTTTTTCAGCCCAGGTCATTCCATGATTCTATGATCTTGCACTTGGGTCAAGGCTGGGGCTCTTTATCCTGGGGAATAAAAGGCTAAGGGGAGAACTGATTGTGGCCTTTCACTATCTAAAGGGGAACTGTAAAAGGGAAGACTCTTTAGTGGGTCTGCTGTGACAGGACAAGGGGAAATGGTTTCATACTAAAAGAGGAGAGATTTATATTGGACATAAGGAAGAAGTTTTTTGATAAAACTCAAGTGGGAACAGGTTTTCAGAGATATGGTAAATACCCCATCCCTGGAGACATTCAAGCTCATGCTTGGCCAGGCTCCGAGCTACATGATCTACCTGTAGATGTCCCCATTCACTGCAAGGGAGTTGGACTAGATGACCTTTAAAGGTCCCTTCCCACTCAAGAGATTATATGATTTTATATTGTAGGAGGGAGAGAGGGCTTAGAACCAATTGGCTTTCTTGAAAATATCTGGGGATTCTTAAATTAGATGTACAAAATAATCCAGTTTATGAGAAATGAGGCTTCTGTGAATATTTATGGCTAGCCAGGCTCTCTAAGCAGGATTGGTCACGATTTTTGAACTTCGAGATAGTGCAGCTGGGTAGCCCTGCCAGCTGGAATGCAGAGAGGTGGAGTCCTCATTTTCCCTGTACTGGGAAATGAACTAAGGCAGAAGAGAAGAGCACTTTGTCTAACCAATGAGAGACTTGGCACAGCATTTAGGATACCCTTTTTTTTTTTTCTTTAACTTTCCTGGCAAACTAAATACAACCAAGCAAAATAATGTATTGTGTCAGTTTTCATGCTGGCAATTATAGCTCCAGTCTTTACAGCAGTTTAACTTCAGTGATGATTTCCAGTAGCGTAATAGAAGAAAAGCCAAAGCAGTTAAGTGACACTGCTAATAGCATACCACTTGTGTAACTTTCCAAAAATGTCTTTCAGGTGAGCAGAGATTCTGGAGCGAAGGTTTCCTTGAAACCTTGATCCCCTGTTTGTAGGCTATATGAAGTACAGCTGAAGACTGTTCCACCTACTCTTGTTTGCTAGAGGTTTCCTTCCCCAGAGATTTCCAGTTTTAACAGAGCCTATAGAATCGCTGGCATCAATCAGTATTGCAAAATAGCTTAGCTACTTTGAGTAACCTGCTTATCTCTAGTCTTACAACATAGGTATTCTTTGATGCAGATGCTTGAAATTAAAATGACTTGGAGGTCGAGGGTATTGAGAGAATGGGAAGGAGAAAAGCACTGGGGAATACATCACAGGTACGGATGTAGGTTGACAATGTTGCTGGTAACCTCAGTCTGTACTGGTCTACAACAGGCTGACAATGGCTAGATTGATGATATCCTTGTTTCTCCAGTTTTTTCTTGGGATGCTTTCTTTGAGAGAAGACATCTGGTTGGAGAACAGTGAGCAAAAAATAGGCATAGTTCTTAATAACATGCTATGTATGGACAAGACCATTATCACGGGGAGATTTTAGTTCGGATCCTGGGGAGCATTTTAGAGAGTTGTAAACCACTCTTTCCTCAGGAAGTTTATTCTTTCACCCAACTACTACCAGGGGTAATTAAGCCAATAATGGTAGCCATATATCTGTCAGGAAGCATTCCCCTCGGACACATTAAGATATCTTGTATCCTTCATAATCCCTTCATTTTCATCTCCTTTTTAAACAATTTATTACACCCCTCACAGTACAACTATCTAATTACCAAGTCTAGTCATTACTGTGTAATTTGAGCTATTAATAGAGCAACACAATGTTTTTTTCCACTCGTCATTTTGTTAACATAAACTGTTGAAAATGTGGGCTTTCTTTCAAAGCCATTGTGTTGTTTTCTTCACTTCCAGCAGAAGTTTTATAATGTTATAACACTTTTTTTAACCTTTTCAACTGATATTAATATCAACAAGTCTTGTTAGGAAGCCTCTGAAAATGCACATGCTTCATGGCCTCCTTTTCCTCCCTCCCTTCACTGCACCTTTTACTATAAATAGTTTGTGTGCATCTTTGTATCTGTCTTCTGTGTTTAGGGAAGTAGTTTTGAGTAAATACAAGCTGTTGTAGCAATATTTTTTAGAGAAAATATTGACTAATGCATGGAGTGCTAGCCTGAAATTCAGGAAATCTGCACTGCTGTAGTTTATGCAGAGGGGTTTACCTTGAAGTTTTACAATGTAAATAGCAGTAATAATTCAGGATTCCTTATTTATTGTGTGTGATTTTAGACAATGTACTCTGTTTAAAAATAAAAAGAGAAAAAATGTGTAAATTGGTCATTCAGGGAATTCCATTTGGAACTCAGAGGTCAAACTGAATCACTAATTTATGTACTATTGCCAACATCAGAAATTTCCACTGGCAAAATTATTTAATTATCCCAAGTCTTCCACCTATACAGCCCTAATTATACAAATGAGAGCCTCATCTGCTCTATATGTAGTGTCATCCATGTTTGTTTATTCTGCATACTATACTCTTTTATGTTTCTAGAAATCAGATGCCTATAGCCCTTGGTTGGTGATAGAGATAAAATAAAATCAGAGGCACACTGTGCTCTTGAAATGGGACTTGTGATGCTTTGAGTAGCTGTTATGAGTACTGAGCAGGTGAAAATTCCTGCTGGAAGGAATGCTATTTGGGTGCTTGTTAAAAAATGATAATGGTTTATGGTTTTAGTTTTGCATCAAGGAGGATGGTTAAAGCTCCTATGACCTGTGTTACGTCCCATGTCAGCACAAAAGGGACAGAATAACTTTTAGTATAATTTGTTTGTAATAGAGCATAGGGTAAAGCTTTAAAAAACTCTAATTGGTTTATATCTGTAAGAGATACAGGGGATAACATGTGGGTAAGCTTAACAGGGTAGAATAACCCTTTTTTAACTATGAAGCTGCACAGATGCACTTAATTGTTTTCAGTAGGACTAGATTTTATGGAGAAAGTAATTTAGCTCATCAGCTGAAACTGAGGCAGTGTAGTGATGTGTCAGAATTTATATATTTAAATAAACAAGCTATACTGTTCTCACCTGTAGCTATATTGGCTTTGAGGTGCATACAGGAGTAGAAAGAACTTCAATGAGTTAATTTAGTAAAGATGATGCTGAATGTTCTTTGAAAAATGGGTATACACAGAAGATGCAATCTCTATGCAGCAAAATTCTCCCACGCAGAGACTGAAAGATGGATTTGTAAAAGGACGAGCTGTAGCTAAATGTACAGGCAGCTGTACCTGCACTGTGTTTGCAGTTGCAGATATGTGTGTATGCAATCTGCTTGTGCTTTGGGAGATCCCAACTACTTAAGAGCAGGAAATCTGAGTTTTCGTGTTTGCTCATGTAGAATTGGATTAGTTAAGTTCAAGAGTGTATACACAGTGTTACTGTGGCTGCAGAAGGGCAAATATGGTGTTTTGTGCTTAACTGGTTAAAATTAAAGGTTACTGTGGGTGGAGATTCAAGTGAATTTACTCCGAAGTCTGGTTGGCTGTCTGGGAGTTTAACTTGGATAAGGAAGAAAGCTGATTGCTTTTAACGCATTTTCATGAGAAGAACATTAATAAATGAAAACAAAATAAAAACAACAACAGCAAAAAAGTTTCGGAAGAGACAATCTCTTGCTCTTACAGTTTCCAAACTACTGTATCTAGATGAAAGCATGTAGGAGAAGGGTGGAAAAATACTATGTCATAATCCCTGTATATTTGTAGTATTCTACCTGCTCTGTAGAGTTGGCTAGCTAGTTGAAAAGGTGAAAGAAGGACCACACAAGCTTGGGGAGCACAACTCGTCAAGACATTGATGGTAAGGCTCATCTGGTAGACTAACAGTTGCAGCATTCACCTGGAAGAAGGAAAATGAGTGTTTAATGTTTGAGAGATTGCTTTGTTTAAATAACATAGGCCAGAATCTGTAGGGCTGATTGACTCTTTCTCTTATAATCATGAATCATACTGAGTATTTCTAATTCTATAGGAGAATAGATGCTACTTTCTACTTCACACACTACTGGAGTGTGTGAAGGAAAACAGATTTTCTGTGGTAAAGCTTCAGACTTTCTTTTATTGAGTTAGATGTCTGTAAACTAGCTTCTCATTTGTTCTAGAATTTTACTGAAATTTTCTGTGTATTTTGAATGAGTCACTATATGTAGCCATCTCTTCCCACTCTATACTGAGGCTCACTTGTTTTGTTTTGCACTGAAACAGCAGGAGTGCTTAGGCAACAGCTGATACAGAGCAATTCTGAGTCTGTTGCCAGAATAGCTGTATGATTCACAGCTTCTGCTGCATAAAGGAGGAGCTCAGTCTTCCCTGAGAGTCAGACTCATCCTTGGTACTCTGTTTCAAGGTTTCCGGATATTTCAGGAAGAAAACAGAGCCTCTGGGAAGGCCAAGAGGAATGATCTGAAAATTAAGGCAAAGATTGTAACTTAAATGGAAATTTGTCTTGAAGAGAGAATATACCTGATGCTAGTGAATGTAGAGTCCTACTGCATGTATATACCCCTGAACAGTTGAGTTCAGCATAGATGAATGACAAAGAATGGTAAGTATGTTGAATTTAGAAGTTAATTTAAACAGAATCACATGCATTACTAAATAATAATAAAAACATATAAATTTACATGCTGCAAGACTGTAATCAAGTTATTTTATATGAACCCTCATAAGTTGTCCATGCTTAGCTTGTATGGTGCTCTTGCATTTACCCACTGAGATAAAAGAATTCAGATGAAGGCATTTTTGTTTGTTTGTTTTTGTTTGTTTTAAGCTTCTGATGATCTCTAAAAATCTAATGATAAATGAGACATTCACATGTGAGATAGGTTCAAATTAATGAATCTGAATATGACTAATGCATTGAAAGTGATGCTCCAGGCTTACTTTAAGTGTCTGAAGAAAGGTATTGGTGAACAGACTTCTGAAGCTCTGTAGGACTGTTTTTGCTGTGCTCTTTGTCATAACTGGTGTGTCAAATTGCACTCTGAAGAGTCTTGCTAAATGCCTTGGATTAAATTATATCAGCGAATTGCTTGAATTTAATGGGAGGAGATCTCTTCATGTCTTGTAGTTCTTCTGACATCTATTTGCCATTTCCAGAACTTCTTAATGCCACTTCTTGAAGAAAGCAAGACTGAAGCAGAGACTTTAGCATGTGTATCATTCATTGATTTTTTTTTTTTCATCCTGAATCATTCATGGCCATTGGGTTAATTGCTACTTTGTAACAGTGATTAGTTATTAGATGAAAATAGAAAACAGAAGTGCTCTGGCAAAGACCTTTTTGAACAGGCTTTTATGTGTAAAGAAGTGGTACTGAAGTTGAGGTTGTGCAGCTCTTGGCCACCAAAAAGACAAGGCGCTTAAATGAGCTCATGCATGGAAGGTTGCTGAAGTGAGGGAGTGCATTCGCTTGGGCATATAGCAGCCATGCACCAGGTACCTCTCTCACAGCACTTTTTTGACTGTGAATAGTGATTGATAGAGTGACTTCTCAGGTAATGTAGGTTACAGAGATTGATGGAAATAAATATCAGGAGAGGGTCTATCTTCCAGGTTGAAAGTTACTTTTATCTTGATGCTGTAACTGTGAAAATATCCTAGGAGTCTTTTGGCTGCAGTGATCATGTCCCTGTTCCCTCAATTTGGACTCACTCAGTGGATGGCATTTGCAAAGTGATAGCTAATTACTTTTTAAAAAGCTGTCTCCTTTCTGGAAGTTCTCTCTCCTGCTTTTCTTTAAGAGTAACCGAGAAAATGGAGTTTTGTTTCTTTGCTTCTTTCTGTGATACATATATCTTAATTAGCTGAACCTAGCAAACTGAGATGTATGCTATTACTAGCATTTTATATTACTTACTGTTGAAAGAGTGATGGTATACAAGTTGTGTAGATGACATTTTAAACAAATTAAACCTACTCTTTTCTCATACTCAAGAACTACAAAGCTATATATAATTATATTTTTAGTATTGTGGCTCGTATACATTTGTACCTGAAATAGTCCTCTTGCAAAAGAGACTATCTATCCAAGAGATTAATAGGACTCTTCTAGCAAATTGAAACTTTCTGTTATGCATAAGTTGGAAGAAAAAAAATTACTAGTGATGACATACACAAATACCAGATCATCAACGGATTTACTTTATTGTTATGCACAGGTAAGATGGATTGAGCACATGGGATAATTTAAAACAATTTAGGAAAATTGTGCCACTTATTCATGCACTGCAGCAGCATATTTTCTTGGAGATTGTCTATAAAGAACAAAATTTAAGAGCTTAGCTGTGCAAGGGACAGGAATTGTGTGGTGTTGCTTAAAAAAGCATCTAAGAAGGCCTTGAGATACTAATGAGCAAAATACTGAACATCAGTTTTATAAGTGATCTTGATGACATCGTCTGTGGAGCATGAATGCCATTTTCAAAATCCTTACACAATACTTCTTTTTTTTCCGGTTAATGATATTCAAAGGCTTGATTGTCAAATTTATGAAGTCATTGTTTGTCATGAGTGAGCTTTGGATCCCATCTAGGTGAGGTTTTGTTTAGTGAGCTAGCGAGCACAATCCTCACTTACTGAACTTGGTGGCTGTATGAAGAACTGAATATTTTTGCTTCTGTTAGCATGTATTTTGGTTGGTGATGTTTTGAAGATATAAGCAATATCATTCTGAGACCTTATTTTCATTATTCTGTGGAACTGCTGTCCTGTGTGGTGTAGCACACCATTATTTTCTATACAGTAAGATTTCTTATGCATACATTTATTGTTATGTGGGCTTTAGAAATTACACATTTGGTTATGCCTCTAGTTACCATTTTGTTTGCTTGAGATGAGGTCATCTTCTGGCTTTTTGTAGTTTACATCTGACAAAACTGCTGCAAAAATAGTTCTGTGTTCTTTCAAGATGTTTCATATTGAGAGTAGTTACATGCATCAAAGAAAAGATATGAAGTAGTCGAGCAAGCAGCTGTTATTTTGAGATGGTAAAGAAATCATGTATCTTTTAGGAGTAAATCGACAAAAAATTCTTGAATCAGATCTGTAATGTACAGAGAGCAACGTCCTGAAAAGCTGCTGCTACTCTGAAGTCTATGATATGCGGTCTGAGTAATGAATTCTGTTAAAGAGCCTAGGTATTAACATCTGGTATTTTGTTGAGTTCAGTAATGTAATTTTTTAGCTCTTAGCTTTTCAAAGTTAATGGTTTTGACTGGAGTGATTAACACCAACCTTGCTGCCTGTGGCAAGGTTAAAATGACATAAAATGTTTTGGAACACAAACTTTGTCATGGTCCTCATTACACAAAATAGCACTGCAAGTCAGCCAAGGACACCTTGATTAGTCTGCAATGTCCTTCTACTAAGCAGCTTTTTTTCCCCTCAATGATAGATATTTATTAATATTTGGTGTATAATGAAAATATATTCCTTTCAGAGAGCTGTATATATGCTCATGTATTTCTGATTATATAGCAATTTTTGAACCAATGGTGAAAGACTAATGACCTGAGGAATGGCATGTGGAGATTCAAAACTGCCAACTCTGAGTGTATGACATGGTGCTATTTATGTTGATTCTACATGAGTGAATGTATAATGATATTCTAAATGTGAATATCAAACATTGCTCTGTGATGATGGGTTGGCACTTTATATTTTTTTGAAAATATTGCACAAAGAAATGCAGTCACTGACATTTGATGTTCATTTCAGCTAAACTGGCTTTATAGTGCTATTTCTGTATTTTTTTTCCTCTGTAGAAGTTTAATGATATTTTTGTGCATGTGTGAAGTAAATTTAAAACCAGATTTATTAAGAGCAGAGCTTTGTATCCAGACAAACTCTACAATTTGAACTGTAGTTGTGCAAGTTAGGGTCTGAGATAAGACTTCCTTGAAGTGATTATCATTTCTGGGTGACAAAGTTCCTTTACCATGAAAAATAGTCATCAGAACAGGAAATACTTTTCCTGTTTTATTGTTTGTTTGATTGATTATTAATTTTTTTTTTTTTTCTAATAGTTTCCATCATGCTTGGTGTGCTCTATTCAGGGGAAATGAGAACGTGGACATAACTCATATTTATATCCATAGATAACTGGCACTTCGAAAGGACTTTGCTCTAATTAGCATAAGCTGAAGTAGAGGTAATAAAGATGCATCTCTCTTGTGAGAAAGAGTTATGCAAAAACTATTCTATGCATCAAGCTCGTCATCTTTTTTTTTTTTTTTCTTCTGTAGACAACAGACTTTGTGTAATTTCTTGAGTTACTTGCCTTGTTTGAAGTTTCATCTTTTTTTTGTGTGGTCTTCCAGTGCACTTTTCTTATGGCTCACTCTAAAGAAAGCTCCCTACTGCAGGATAGTGACTGCACTTGAATTGTTATATAAGCTTGTCATGGTTTTATTGTTTTTGTTATCGGCATTCCACATCATAACATCATGTACAGCAATGGGAGTTAAAGAGTTAACGGCCCACTTCCATGGATGGCTGATTTTCCAAATATCTGGCTCTCAGAAGAGAACTACATACTCCAGAGGACTTTACGTTCAGAGGGGAAGATAAAACTGGCAAGTCACAGGACTCTCTTGCTGCCTGGCAGTGTGTGGGTGTGCTCCCCTGCCGTTTTG
Source organism: Chrysolophus pictus (assembly GCA_037305975.1). NCBI lineage: Eukaryota > Metazoa > Chordata > Aves > Galliformes > Phasianidae > Chrysolophus > Chrysolophus pictus. The sequence goes on along the minus strand of CM074577.1, from coordinate 30,165,689 downwards.
CTTTCAATTCAGAGTAAGGCCTTTCAGTTTTGGACACTTCTCTCTCTCCCCTCCCCTTTTCGGGCTGGTGGGCCTGTGGGTTTGCTGTTCCTTTGTCATAGACACAGACAGACCTGGAAAACTCCATGTCACAGCTAGAATACCACTGTTTATACCACCTTTATCTATACCTGTACACCATTGTTCTACGCTTAAGCAAGTATTTTCCTCCAAAGCAACTACAGAAATCACATTAGCCAAGTTTCCCTTATTGCCTTTCTTTGATGCTGATTCACCATTCCATACACTTGATTAAAAATGTGCTGTGCTGGGCACAAAAATTTTGGGGTGGGCTGCATTCATTTCTTCTGTGCAAGTGACTTGAGTAGTGTTATTCTCCAGTGACTGAGGGGAGAAAAGAAGAAACTGCATTGATAGACTTGCTCAAATTATCCTGAAGAGAAGTTGTCTTTTTTTGAAAGTGAAAGGAGACCGTAACAAAATTGTTATTGCAGATTATGCAAAATTTTGTGAAAGAACTCAAAAAAGATTTTGAGAAAATCTTCTGCCAAAAAAAAATCTTAACATAAAGATCTACCATGGAGGGATTTATGTTAGTAATTATATAAAACTACAGGAAAGTGTTTCTATCTCTTCACAAAACTGCTGTTTTCACACTTTCCCCGCCTCCCCCCACTGCTCTGGTTTGTTTCTTTGCTTGTTTGTTTATGTAATTGCTGTTTTAGAAGAAATTGTACCAGTTCTTTGTTTGAGAACTTAAGTCAAAATGGATGAGTCTCATTAAGAAAGTTTGGCTCTCCTCTTTGAGTCACTGTGAGGCAACTTCCTAACAACTTTATACATTTATGTATTTTCTACTGTTTTGCTTCAGTTCCTGAAACCTCATCTGCTTCAGATTTAATTGTAGTTCTGAGCGGAGTTTCTCCAGTTTTATTGCATTAATAATTTATATCTAATAAGGGGAAACAATGGAAGTAACAGGCAAAGCTGAATCAGTTATTGTTATGAAATGGTACCATGGAGATGCAATGAACGAGTCAGACATTTAATTTGAAAGAGTGACATCTTGATTGATTTCATTTCATCAGTGTATGATCCTGTACTTTGTCAGTGACTAGTATGAAATGACAATGCATTTGTTATAAATGGATTCTAACTTACAGGTAAATGCTAAAATGTTGCATGCTGAGGAAGGAAAATCTTTCCATCTGTTTCTCAGGATTTCTGCAGCTATGTTGAGAGTGCAGAAGCATGAAAATAAATTATAAAATACATTTATTATTTAATTAACATGTAGTGGTCAGCTTTTAAGGGACTGAACAGTGTTCAATTCCACTTTTCCATTTAAAATCAAGTTTTTGAAAGTACGGATAAATAGCTCTAGTCTGATAGCAAATCATGACTAAGATCCTTCTTATATTTTATCCTAATCTTTTAAGCTCTAATTTTTATTCAAAATACAGTGCCACTGACCTATAATACCAAGTCCTTCACTATTATTTTTTTCCGTTGACCTTATTTTCTTCCTCTCACTTATCCTGTTTTACAGTAACTGAGTGTATATTTTTAAATTGCTTAAAGTGAAGCAGCAAATGGAATACAGATAGTCTTTGTTTTCTTAAGCTCCACTCTGCTAGCATGATTCTCAAACCAAAAGAATAACAAAATCAGAATGAGAGAAGTGTTATTTCTTAAAGACAATTAAGTCTGTTTTTCTATATCTTTTGAATTAGCTAAACAAAACCTTACTGATATTATTAGCAGAGAAACACAAAAATTGGTCAGGTAATCACTTTGATAAATTTCATTGATTTGTTTCTAAAAAGTCCCTCATTCCTTTGTCTTTTGGTTCTGTGAGCCAACAAGGATAAGGATTGGCCTCAAGAATGAATGCTCCAATATCTTGATTTCTGTTCTCTCAAACTGTCTTCAACAGTCAAGATTCAAAGCTACTTCTTGAGCAACTTTTTGATTATGCTTTTACTGATGAACAAAACGTTATATCTAACTGAAAAATGCTTGAATTGAGGAAATTGAGAGTTTGGGTAGCTATGGACAATTTAATCTATCCAGCTATTGAGTTGATTAGTTACAATGGAAATAATCTTCCGTCATGTAGATGAGAGATTTTTACCTACAATACCTTCCTCATGCTCAGATGACACACCCTGAGCATTGTGACAGCTGTGTATCTGTAAGCAAAGTGTTTTCCTTGACTTTTTATCCTTGGTGTGTGGAAAAGTGCCATATTGTACTACAGATCCATTAACACAAGGAAACAAACAAAAAAACACCTCCCCAAAAAATCTCAAAACAAACAAACAAAATGTTTCACATTCCATGGAGTTTTAAAGTTCTAATATATCTAAATGTAAACGGTGAATTGTCCAGGTCAACTTAGATGAAAATGGTCTTGCAGAATGGTGAGAGAATATTTCTGAACTGTCATGGTTCATAAATGTTATGCAACTGATGAATTCCACAGCATACAGATGTCTCATACTTTGCATTTCCTGTTGTAGCTAGAAAAATTTCCTGAGCTTTCTGAGGTATAGAGGACAGGCAATATATTGGTTCTTCTAGTTTCAGCACTTTGTAGGTGAAGAAATAGTGCATCAAAATATTCCTTGGAGTGGAACCACAAACTAGACTTCCTCCTAAGTCTGTTTTATTCAAACATCCAGGAAATACTGTTTGCTGCATGAAAGAGGGGGAGAAAAAGGGAAATAAAATACTGTTTAATTTCAGTTTAGCTGAGGAAACTTCAAAGACAGGTTTTTGGGTGTGTCATTGTAAAAAGCATCTCTCCTATAGCACAAATGAGCTTCTAATAACAAGTCAGATCAAATGCTCCGACTTGTCCTTCATGCCTCCCTAGGGAATTTATCCCAGATTGGATCATGATACTGTAGCTTTACTAACATCACAGCTCTGACCAGCACAGTTGTGCACATTTCTTCACACCAGAACAGGTTAATTTGAAATCTTGACCAGTTTATTTTAAAGAAGGCTGTCAGGATAAATTGAGTGTGAGTAGCAATAGTGACTACATTAAAAAGCTGAATAATGGCTTGTTCACAGTGTATTTGTTCTCAGTTTTCTGTCTGTGACGACTTTTTATTCTAAGCTTTGTTTCTACTGAAGTTGATACACATTGAAATTAGACCTGTACCAGAGAATATGGGGAAAAAAAATTAGAATTGTGAGACTGAGGGTCTAATCTGTTTAGAAAGATGCAAAAAAGATTTTGTCATTAAAAGCAGGTATTATCTAAAGTGCCTTAGTCACTGAATGAATCCTAACCCCTTTATCTTTTTACCCAATGAGAAATAAGCCTTCCAAAAGTTTTAGATGTTTTAGAAAATAAGGTTATATTCCTTAATTGCTTGGTGCTTGAGAGGAGTCAGTTTAATGGGGCATAGATTCTGCATAGTTGCAGATCTTCATCAAATAAGTAAAATAAGTAAAACCTGGAAGTGTCTCTGCTATGTAGAACATCTACATGTGTGTAAAGTAACTGCACTTAATTGCACAGATAAATGCAGCACCTCCTACTGAGATTTGTTTTTTAAGAAATGATGAGCTTGGGCAATAAGCGAAAATGCTGTCTTACTAAACAAAGACTTGTATAACTGTCACAATTCCTCAGTGCCTCAGAATCGTCTTTTGAAGTTTCTCCTTCTCCTTTCCCTTTCCTTTTTCTCTCATTCAGCATGCATTTTGCAGGCATAATGCCATGAAAGTCTTTACTATCTGTCGTCAAACTTTAAAATGAATGAATAAATACATCACTCTTTATGATATATAATAGACAGAGGATAATATTTTTCTCTTGTGTCACTAAATTGTATGGACAGTTCTTTTTAGAGTTTTGTATGGAAAAGAGGCAGAGCTAATGACTTACAAGAAGGTTGCAGCTAATATTCTATTAACTAGGTGTTTTTTTAAGGCTAAATTGGTAACAATCATGCCACTTCTTTTAATATGAAAGAAAAAAAGACTATTCTTTGCTCTCTGAGTACTTTGTCCAGATGTAATCACACAGCAGCCAATGTGAATCATCTTTAAAGGTTATTGCAGAAGTAAAATGACTGCCTTCTTTCAGAAACCCTAGAGAAACCTACAGACAAGAAATAAAAGTTAAAAGTATATACCGATGCTCTGCCATTAAAGAGAAAAACTGTAGAGTGCTACTGAAAACGTTAAGAAAATGAAAAGAGGCTTTTCTATTCTACCAATAGTGAAACTATCATGTGTGCGTATTTTTACAAAATACAATTAATTTTGAGAAAAATAGCTTCAGTAATTTCATAACATCGATCTGTAGATAGGGAGGGTTTCAAACCTTTATATAAATTTGGGAGGTGGAGGGAGCACCTTTCGCTTGCCAAAAGGCAATGAGTTAGCCCTCTATAACCTTTAATCTTAAGTGCATCTCCAGAAGTACTTTTTCATTACAATTTCATATGCCTCCAAATAAAATCTACTTACCTTTCTTGACTTTCTTTCTGGCATCTGTGCTTTGTCTGCTGCTTTGTTAGTGTGATATCAGAAGGAAGGGGAGTCTGGTAGAATGACTTCTTACATTTAGATTCCGTGCCTGTGAAAGCAGGGGAAAGGGTGTGTATGGAAACTTACAAAATAAAAGTTATGGCAACATTGCCTATAACTCACAGAATTGAAGACCTTCACTTATTTTAAACCATGCTTCTCTTATTGTTGTTTGTTTGATGAAAAAAAAGTGTTGTCCCATGGGATTCTGTGCATGTGACTGCTTACTGTGTTTCTTCCATAATCACAGAATCACAGAATGGCCAGGGTTGGAAGGGACCTCAAGGATCATGAATCTCCAACCCCCCTGCCACATGCAGGGCCACCAACCTCCTCATTTAATGCTAGACCAGGCTGCCCAGGGCCCCATCCAGTCTGGCCTTGAACACAGGGCATCCACAACCTCTCTGGGCAGCCTATTCCAGTACCTCACCACTCTCCCATTTAAAGAATTTCCCCCTGACGTCCAACCTAAATCTCCTCTCCCTCAACTTAAAACCATTTCCCCTCGTCTTGCAGTTATCTACCCTTTCAAAGAGTTGATTCCCCTCCCCTCTGTAGGCTCCCTAATAATGATATAAGTTTAGGTCGGTTTGCAGTAGCAAAGGCAAGCAAGGTGTTGAAAGTACTTGACAGCACACCTTACACTTATCCTTAATGTGGATATTGAAATTCTGATCCAGACGAGATCTATTACAAGGGTCCTATTCAGTCCAGTGAGTCAAGGAAGGCGTATGTCAAACTACAAGTGCATAACTGCCACTAAATGCTATGTTTTGGACATGTGTGTGCAGGCATGCACTTCTGTGCACCTTATCCCTTTTTTTGACAGTAAAATTTGAGAGAGATCACAGCCTGCAAAACTCCCAGGCTGCTGGGGATTCTACACATAACAAGACGGTAACTGTTAAGTTGTTGGAAATGAATTTTGAAGACTGTTTCATCATTAAATTGAATGATGACAAGGACAGCTTAAAAGTAGTCAGATTCTTCTTATGGTGAGCACTGTACAGATATCTGAATAGATGCAGAGAAATGTGCTTTTGGATGAATTGACATTCTCTTTGTGTTTAAGCGGATGTGCAAATGAACCAGTGCTTTTAACCTTCTTTCAGAGAAGGGGAAAGTGAAGAAAGAATTAGTCTAAGGTAGTGTGTGCGTGTGTGTATACACATATAATTTTCTTTGTGAGTTTTAATTTCAGCAATTATATTGCTATACATTGAATATATCTTCACTGCTCTGAGTTAGAGCAGAAAAGTGTTTTGTCTGTTTTTGTGTATTGCTTCAAGCATCTAAATTCAAGGATGTTTTTGAATCTCACTGCAGTGACAAGAATGATGTATGACAGGGCAGTGCTTTCAGGTTTACCAGAAATGTGTCAAGATATGTTAGGTATTGTCAGCTGCTGAACTTGACTGCATAGCTAGGACTGAGAAACACAGTTATTATAGGTAAGCTGTTAAAGGTCTTCATGGTTCCAACACCACTGTAAGCATGCTGGTTGTGGCTCTGGTATTTCAGAGGCATAAAGCCTCTGAAAAAGGACTGTGCTCCCAGAAGGAATCAGTGAACCGTCATGTCATATATGTAGAGGTACTGTCATTAGGAAACAGTGACAGCTGGGGGTTATGTCTTACTAATGGATTTAGTCAGATATGACCAAAACAGTATCAAGGACCCCAGCTTACCAAGTTATCTGTTTCAATCATCATTTGGGCTGAAGAAAAGACAGGAACTGACAAGCATATGTTTGCAGAAGTGACATGTTTGTTAAATTCCACTGATTTGAGTTGAAGTGGGCAGAAGCTTTTGGTAAGGCTTCTTTGGGGCAAACCTTTCTCAGGCACCTGTTTGTTGGACTGAGAAGATAAATTACTCAAAAAAAAAAAAAAAATAGAGAACAATGCTTTTTAGTCATCTTATGGCTTGTGATGTCGCTAGTTTTCATTTTTATTTTTTTAATGGCAAATTTTACTGGGTAGTATCTTTAAGGTTTTCTCATTCTCACTCTCACCCCTCAATTTTAAATGAGGAAAAATATGCCTGTTCTCAAATAAACGATGATGATGATTCCTCTTGTTTGGATTTCTTTACTTTCTGCAGAGACAGTGGCATACTGTAGTTGTGAAATCATAGCTGACACTGCATGGTTACTGATAGTGCATGCAGTAATGTTTGAGGGACTGAGCCCAAATCTAAACCCACTAGGAAACATGTTTTTTTGTTTTACTCTGTTACTGCACAAGTGTTCACCTTGATTCTTTAGTAGTCTCTCTAGTTTGATGAGACAGATGGTATTTTACTGTAGCTATAAAATCAGAATTTAAACTTGAAATGTCCTAGGGTGGTGATTATTTTTCATCATAAATAATGGGTCATGATTATATCTGAAAACGTACAGAGATGTAAATATGTCTGAAGCTTTTCTCTGTGACAAAAACAGACCATTATTTCAAATGGGGATGAAGTGCTAAGTACTATATCTATAATAATAAAAAAGCTACTAGAAGCAGTTGTGTCATTCAACAAGAATGCTTGCATGAGGGAATTATTTCAGGGAAAATGACTTGAAAACATTGTGAAATATGTAATGAAACCATATACTTAAGATTACGATAGGAATGAATATTCAGCTCTACTTCGTGTTTTTCACTGGACTAGAAAAAGCCTAATGACAGCAACTCCCTTCCAGTTCATCTGTTGTGTGTGCGTGTATGTGGTGTCTTTTTGCTAATTCATTAGGAGTTCTGATTTATCATAAGTCTCCTTCATTTTCATGAAGAGTGAAGCAAGCATAATCATGTTAATATGTTTGCAATTCAGCCCTAATGTAATGCAAGATAATCTAATGTAGTGAACCTCCAGAAACCTCAGAGCTGTCTTTGTGCCCGTGCTAATGTTGGAAATAATGCAAAATTAGTACAACCTTCATTGGCATTTTAGCTTCACTCTTGGTTGGGTAACTAAAGTACACTATAAATGTTGTGGCACATTAGCAGCAGGAAGTTGTTACCATTACTTTCCTGAATGAGAATTGCAGGTTTGTTTCAGTTATCCCATAGTTGAGTTTATTCTTCAAGTTCACTTGTGGTGTCACATCTGTGCTTGGCCATCGGGAATGTACCTTGTCTTTCACACTCCTGTTACCACTGCTGAAATACACCACCCATTGCATCACTGCTCACATCTACTGTTTGGTCTCCATAAATGTTCAGCAAGCATCAATGAATATTAGTGGGTGCAATTTTTTTCCACATGGAAGAATTAAATGACACACCTATGCTTGATATGCACTTCCATGTCAGAATTGCCCCTCTGCTGCCATCTGTTGCATGGCTAAAGGATGTAATGGAATGTTGATAGCAAGGTTCAACCTCTACTGCTATACCACCAACATTCACCTCTGATGTTGTGGACCAACATATTAAAATAGGAGGCATTGCTTTTGGAGCAACCCTGGTACTTTAGACTGGCTCTAATCAGTTTCCATTAGTCATTTAACTGCAGCTTTGAGTGTACTATTAGACAGAAGGAAGCAAACTTGTGTGCTTTAAAAGTATAGGGAGTGAACCAGACCAGAAATTAACATTTTGTTTGAACTAGGAGAGTTTTTTGAAGAGTGGCTTCACACTAAGTAGATATTAATTGCTTTGTGTTATTCTGCTCACTCCATTGTCTGGGGAGGTATAGCATCACAGATCTTCACTGAATGAATGAAGAAAAGCTTTACTTCCCAGTGCATACAGTGTTCTAAGTTGCTTCCCAAGGATCCAGTATTTTAACATACTCAAATACAAACTCAGTGGCATCAGTTCCAGGTAAAAATATCCTTGATATTGGAGCAGAACAAAATTAATATTCTGTTTTTAATATTTTCAGGTTCATAATGTTTTATCATTTTCTAGTAATTTCTTTTTATTGCTGCACGAGAGTATCTTTTGTTGTGTATGAGCTTTAAAAATTATCACCACTTAGTTGAAAAGTACATTAATTCATCACACGATAATGAAATGTAATGTCATTCATATCTTATAAGAAAATGCTGAGAGCTAGTACTCTGCTGAAGTTTCCTTTCGCCTCCAAGGACTGACATCTCATCACTGGGTAGTTCATGAAAGAATGCATCCAGTAGGGAATGAGGGAGCAGTATACTATAACAATGAAGCACATGGGTCTGGGTCTTACAGTCTGGCATTTCACCACCATAGAGATTTTTAATGTAGGTCTTAAAGTGAACAGATTTTTTCTCTGTAGCAATTCAGCAAAAACAGTGATTAAAGCACAAAGATGATGGAAGATTTCTGTGCCTTACTGTGTCAGTATTTGTGGAGTGTTCTACCTCAGTCAGCCTACCTTCCAGCCATAGAACTGTTGAAATTGTGTGGAATATCTTGTAGATCATCCTCCAACTATGTCGTTCAACTATTATTTTTTTAGAACCTGATAAGCTAAGAGCAGATATTCAACAGTTAGGTTTTGAAAGTCTCCAGGGAAAGAGATCCCAGAATATCTTTGATCATTCTTTGTTTGATCACATTCAGAGTAAACAGATTTTTTTTCTCATGTTTAATGGAATTTCCTTTTCCTAGGCTGTACTGTAGCAAGAAGTTATTTCTCCCCAGAGAATGGTGTTTCTTTTTTCTATAATACTTTTATTTATTTTCATATCAGCAAACTGAATTGTTCAGAGAAGTGATTGTTTCTCTAGCAAAGCTGTAGGTAGGAAACTTATATAGAAAGATGTATCACTCGGTTGGAAACAACTTTTTCTAACTATTTCTTTTTTTGTTCATTTCCTTGTCTTTCCTTTAGTGTCTCCTTGTTCCCTGTTCTTATCTCCCTATAATGAGAAGCCTCAGGAAACAAAATGGAGGAAAAGACCAAGCAGATTTGGAATTTGAACTAAGATGGTGTTCTTTGGCAAACAGATTTTGTTTATCTTTTCACAGCTGAGGTGGCAATATGAAGCTTTTATGATGACAGTCGTAGAGGTTCGTTCTTTGTCTGCCTTTTTGTGACATAGTGGACTAAGGAGAACTTTGCTCTCACCTCTTAGCAGAAATCAGAAGAAGATGGTTTCCTCCAAAACTTGTTACATTTGTATCTTCAGACCAACAGAACAAGTCAGCTGGAGGATAGACATTGCCTATAAGAGTCTAAATAGATGCTTTGCGAGCCTTGAAAGTCAATTGTATATTTCTTTTATTCATGTGTTCTGGTAGCAATTCTCAATTTTTAGCTTCTTTCACACTTAACAGAATTATTCTAGAGTTATACAGTATTATAATTTTAACTGTTAATTTATATTTACTCTGTGTTTGGGAAGAAACGATCAAAACCTGTTCCTTTGGAGACACAGGTGACCTTTTGATTTCTTTGGATTCATATGTGGTGAGAAAAAAAAATCAAAACAAAAAAAACCCCTCTCCTGATTCTGCTGTATTCCTCTACAACTAACTGTCTAATAACTTTTATCTGATGTATTTTTTTTGTGAGATGTTTTTGTGAGAAATAGCCATCTCTTTCCTTGGTGTGAAAGTACTTTTTGGTAGAAATGCTAACACTGGAAGAAACTGCAGTGCAGTAGTATGCTAATAGCTGAAGTTATGCAATGTAGCAAACTCTACAGACTAGACTTCTTCAGCCTAGCAAATTCTGAACTGCTGATCCTGTCATATAAGAAACTAGATTTTAATAGCTTAGAGAGTTTTTCATTGCCCTGAGCTTCTCTCAGAAAAGAGAAGGAAGCAGTTAAGCCTATGAATGTGCATCTTTTAAGTGAGTTTTCATTCTTCTGGAGCCAGTCTTGAAGTCAGCATCAGAACCTGCCAGTAGTGAAGTCCTCAGTGTCAGTAACATGCTTTGACTTCTGGGCATTTTTAAGGTATCTTTGGAGTTTCCAAATCTTCAGTGCAGTATATCTGAAGAGATTCCTGGTAGTCACTAGCATATTTTAAGGTGACTAGTAGCTCTATATACTTCCTATGATTATGGTCAAGAAGTATTTTCTGTCGAAACATATCTCCTGTGATGTTGCCCTGGTGAGTATTGAAGATATACCCATCTGAATACTTACTTGTACTCAGTTCCTATAGACAATTTTTAAGCCCATAACAAAATTTCAATACTTCAAATCACGGCTTTTAGTTTTTAATATCTCAGTTTACTTTTCTTAACCTTTCATCAACTACTCGTACATTTCAGATGTTCTGGTCAAACAAACTGTTTTGCAGCTATCACTTAATATGTTAACTGAACCATATTTTGGACTGATTAATTTTCATGAATTGATTATGCCTCAATGTATCCACTGTTCTGATGATTACATTCAGACATGTGTCCTGTCTGCACAGCCCATAAATTTCTGTTATAGAGAGCATGAGGACACTTCAATGCAGAACAACCACAATGCTTCAGTTGTATATGTTTACTGCATGGTTATGATTCTGGAAACTTTCCTTTCTCTCACTCTAAAATAATTGTTTGAAATCCTTGAATTTTTTCTAGGAAAAAAACCCTGTGTTTTCCCTATGTTCCTAGGTTACAATATTTGGTATGTTGGGTGCAATAAAAACTGAAACAAGTTTTTATCTTCTTGTCTCTTTTTATTAGTTCATATTGGCTTCTCAGAGGCTTTTAAGTTTCTCTTCCAGATTTTTTTTTCTAGCTACTATAAAAATTGTGGAAAAACAAGATGTGCAGGTGATTGATGGATTTGTGATCTGTAGTCATCAAAAGAGCTCCACTTCCTACATCTGTGCTGTGATGCTGGAGTAGTACAATGTATCTCTTAAAATAAAACACTCAGTGCTATTCCTGAGAATTTTACCTCTGGTCATCATGGATGCTTAGTTCAGATATCTAAGCCAAGACACTGCTAATGCAAAAACACTGTCATTTGATACTCCTTAGTGAACTGAGTAGACATTGCACTGGGTTATAGTAAGTAAGCAGTACTGCTTCACCTTAAGATAAGCTGCAGTCTGTCTCTCTGAGTTCATTGCTACAGGCACACTAGATTGTTGATTCTACTTATGTGAGAACTGAGAGTTTGTTGTATTCTTAAATTGTGAAAAGCATTTATTGTATTTCTACTGTTGACTTAGAAAATCAATACTGCTTTCTGCCAGATCTGTTGCTACTATTTTTCCAATATGAACTCCTATCTCTTTGTTTTGGAGACAGTTCACAAAGACTGCAGAAATCCCTAAGATCCCAGGAGAAACTGAAATCCCTAAAAAAGCAGTCCTCACTTTGTTTGAGGTGGTAACTGGTAAAATAAATGACTTTCAGCTGTGATTTTTCTTAATACTGTGTTTGTGAACAATTAACATGTAAGATCTGCATAAATTTATATTAAGTATTTCAGAACTCTGCAAACAGGAACTTTAGACAACTTTGAACTACTATAGTTGTTTGTGACCAAAGACAATATTGACCTAACCAAGGGTAGTGCTGAGAGGAAGCAGGGCTGCAGGGAGGGGGATGTTTTTCTGTATCTTCTGGGGTTTTTCCATGTCTTGGAGAAGTGTCACCTTAAGCCATCATTCCATCATTTTTTTCATTAAGATGATGTAGAAATCCTCAACAGTCATAACCTGATGTTCAGTGTGTTTGTATGTTTGGATATAGTAGTAGACAAGGGGTAAGAGCAAGATGCTGACCAACACTGCGCCTCTTTTTTTTCAACTCAAGGACTTTTCTTAATTCCAAAGTGGATGTAAGGAGCTTACATAGAACCCTTGCACTTGTTTTACATACACTGAAATAATAACATAGTTTGAAGGTATGTAGTATAACACTTTTCAATACTTACTGAACTGCAACTTAAGGAATACATGATGACTGTGAAGGTCTGCAGAGAATTAATGAAGTTAGTAGGATATTTGAGGGGGCTGAGAGAGAACAAGATCAGGATGCTTAAACTCAAATTCAAATTAGATAAAGAGACAGCAAAATCAGTGACTTTGATTTTAGCGTTGCATATGACTACATGTGATATATCACAAGCAAGGAGATAGCCCTGCTACACTAGAGGCAAGTGAACAAGTGGAAGAAATTTATTTAGAAAAGTAAAAATTAAAACATTCAACATAGTATCAGTTGTCATTTTGAAAACTTCCATTTATCAAAATGATGTTATGTTCTTTCATACTTGAAAGTGAACAAAATTCCCACAGCAGAACTATATGTACTGTCACGAGGAAAGGATTTTAGAAGTTCTGTCAAACTTTATTTTCATCCTAATTCAAAACCGAATATTTTGACAGTTAAACACCCTTGTGATCTGCTTACATAGCAAATATTTAATGTTTTATGTTTGGATGCCTGTGGCTATATTGCCTGCAGCATTTTATTATTATCTGCACTTTTTGCTGTAGAAAGTAGAAGGTTAAGATCATTCTGAAGATACTCACACAGGGGAAAAATAGTAACAAGAGTATTTCAGTAAACTCTTGGAAACATAACAAGAATCAGTGACTATAAATGAAACTGAACAAATTAAATCAAAAGTCAAACAATTAAATCGTAAATCCTTGGAAAAGTTTGGAGAGTTAAAAAAAAAAGTTTTCTGTCATTCTGGTTTACTGTTTTTTTTTTTTAACAAACCTACAAAAGGTACAGATTAGAATGAAATTAATCAACCGAACCCTTTACCACAGTTGTGCTGGATATGTATGCATCTTTCTGGCTGGATAGGAGAAAATGTATCATGGTGATAGAGTCTGTGATTTGGAAGACTGATTATATTCACAGTCCTAGTATGTGCAAAGTAGCATGAAGGTGAGTAGAAGAAAAATGAGTGAATCTTTGTTATAGATTGCAAAGATCCCACTTTTTAACCTTTAGCTCACAGATGAAAGATGATAACTCTGGGTAGCTGAGGCCACCCATTTGGCTACTTTTTTATAACGCTGTATTTCTTCACTGACGTTTGCTATCATCACTAGGTTAAGAGCAATCACCTCTGCATAGGAGATGTTGGTAAATCATGTGGCTGGAATGAAGTCTTAGCTATTTCCCCTCCCCTATCTCCATCCTGTGAGAAGCACTGAACTATTTTATTTTATTTTATTTTTTGCTACAGTACTGCTGAGTGACTCTGGAGAAATACATTTATTAAAACAAAACACTTCTAGATTTGTTGTTCTTTTCTCGTTTGTTCATTATTTTGTTTGATTCATTATATACAAATTCTGTTTTTATGCAGCATGACTAAAACATTGCCATTCTGCTGTTGTTACTGGAGTCTGAATTTCCAGAACTGAAATTACTTTTTAAAAATTTCATGAGCAGTAAATCTTCATTTATATTTTCTGTAATTCAAACTTGTTTGTAGTGATTCATCTAAATATATCAACTGCAAAAAATAAACCTTGTATCTGTCTTTACAAACCTAATATTAATGTTTGATTCCTTGACCTTTGCATCTTTGCTACTGGCATAGTAAAGCTTTGCATACAGACTTAAACAAGGAAGAATTTTCAGTAGTTGAATCATTCACCACTTTCCTGTTTCCATTTAATCTCTGCACTCTTTGCTTTTTTTCTCTAGTAGATAGAAACACATTCTTCCTGTACCATGATAGCTTTCTTTACTCCATCTCTCATCAGATGCTCCTAGGATTTATTTGATACACTAATAACACTTTCCACATATTTATGCCAGCTCTTCCTTCCTAGAATGTGAAGTGTGCAGTAACAATTCATCCAGTATGGCTGCTCTCTAGCAGGAAGTATAGGTGAACCACTTGAACTGGAAGCAGAATTCATAAACTGATGCCTATCAAGAGACTATTTCTTATTAAATCTTCTCTCTCTGCCTTCCCTCCTCCCTCTGCTCCATTCGCTAATTCAGAATGCCAGGGAACAGGTCTTTTTATTTTTCATCCTCTGTTGCTTACACACCTTTACTCTGGTCTTCTTTTTTTATCTTGAATTTTTTTTGTGATAAAAATGAGCTTCACCACAACAACTATGTAGCCTAATGTGAACAAGATATTTTGAAATACAGGTAATTTATCAGTTATTACTTACTGATACTTATTTCTTACTGTTCAGCATCAGATTCCATTTATGAAAATATTTCTTTCTGGAAAATATATAGTTTTCATTGTATAGAGGATTTTGGCACCTTATACTCACTTATTAAAATGCGCTTTGCATTTTGAATACTTAGTTGTAAAGGTTACTATCTTTTGTGCTTTTACTATGCTATCTTCCTTAGCTTGCTGTGTATGCTTTCAAGGACCATTCCATTTACTTTAGAGCTGAAACTGAACCTGAAATTTTTAGTTGTTGCCTCTAGTTTTAGGTAATCTAATGATTACAACTTTTCCCTTCTTTCAAAACAAGGTAACGGAAGCCTTTGATATGAATTAACTTTTATTTAAGAAGAATAGAGGCATTTAATCAACTTGTATCTGCTAATCTTGACAAGAGACTAAGTAGGACTGAAACAACTGAACAGGTTTATGAGTTTTACAAGTAAGGAGTCTGAATTGATAGTTTAGTTAATTGAAATAAACTTGATTCTGTACCTTACGAAGTCAAAGTATTTGGCTCTGTTCAGGTTTTTTTCATACCATCTCTTTGTGAATGCTGTGAATGTTAATGGTAGTATCCATGTAAACATTTCCTTTTTTCTATCAAAAGTTCTACACAGAGTTGAGAGTGTGTGTTGACTAATTGTACAAATTAAGTGCAATTAGTATGTGCTTAACTGTGTGCTGACAAACGTGCAACTAGTGAGGTATATTTAATTGAGTTGTACTAGATGAAAACCAAGACCAAACCAAAATGAGAGTGTGACTTCCAAGATGCATTCAGAGGCAGCTGAATCTCAATTTCAGATGTGTTTTTCTCAAGAGTAGTAGGCTTCTTTGTGTTGTCCTCATCTCTGAAAGAACTGGTGACCTCTGCTGAACTGAGTGGTATCTTTGCCACCTCTCAGGAGGTATTGATAGGAAGATCTATGTTTTGACCAAGCATGACCTGTCTTTCATTCTTATATGAAAATTTACTCTCATTGTCTAACTTTTTGATAGCTAAGTGTCTCAGCATATTTAAGAAATATGGAAAACTCTTAAAATGATTTGACCAATTTGCACTGGCAGTGCTTTAAGTGCTATTTTCCATGGACCTCAAGCAAAGCAGACCAGAACACCAACATGAGGCACTGCACTGCTGAGAACTTCTCTCATCCTCTTGTGTGTAAATTTCTTTCAAGAGGCAATAGTGTGGCATGTCTATTATTGTTTTTAATTCAATATTTATTCTAATGAAGTGGCTGCAGTACCCCTATTCGGGCGATGCAGCTACTATGAAAATGGAGCAATGCTTTTGAATGTGGAATAAAGAATATTTATGCTTGAGCGCAAGTGCAATAATGTTCATTTTTTTCATTTGGTCTGTGTGCAGTCTTGGGCACTACAGTGTAAGAAGAACATAAAACTGCTAGAGAGCATCCAAAGGAGAATGAAAATGGTGAAGAGGCTAGAGGAGAAAACAGACGAGGAGCGGTGGAAGTTCCTGGATTGGCTCAGCCTAGAGCAGAGTTGAGGGGAGGCCTCATGGCGGCTGCAGCTCCTCTCAGGAAGAGGAGGGGCAGAGGGGCAGTGCTGAGCTCTGATCTCTGTGACAGTGACAGGGCCCGAGGGAACAGCATGGAGCTGTGTCAGGGGAGGGGCAGCTGGGGGTCAGAGAATGGTTCTTCACCAGAAGGTGGTGGGCATGGAACAGGCCCTAAGCTGCTGGAGTTCAAGGAGTGTTTCGATAGTGCTCTCAGATATAGTTTGAACACTGGGTGGTCCCATGTGGAGCCAGGAGCTGGATTTGATGGGCTGCGTGAGTCCATTTCATCTTGAAGGATTCTATGATTTTTTTTTTACATTTTTTGGAGAGTTATATTGGATGACAGTGGAAAGTGTGTTAGGAATTATCATCTAATATTTTTTGAAGAAGTACTATTACTTATATAAGGATAGCTTCCTTTGAAGTCTGAACACATTCCTTAGTGTCTCGAAAGGCAATAAGGTAATGATCGTTTTATATTTTAAAAAAATGACTAGTGTGTAGGTCATCAGGAAAGTACTGGACTTCTTTTTATCATGTAGTCTTGTCTCAGGTCTTTACCAAATGTTTAACAAAGACTACTTTCAGACCAAAATCATAATTATGCCAAAGGACCTTAGTACTTAACCTTACTTTCTTGAGATCCTGTGTGAAAATTATTAATTCTTAATAATTTGAAAAAGGAATCAAGTGAATCTGTGTTTAAAAAGTACTGTCTAGCCTGCTTGGTGGTAGTTGTCTTGTAAAACCAGGCACAAATACCTGCCAAAGCTGTTCCATCTATGGCTGTTGCTGCTTCTGGAAGGTATTCTGCAGTCAGTTTTGAATTTATTACTTGAAAATCACTTAATGTTTGGCCTGTAAATGTTTATGTCTTCAGAATAACTGCAGTAAATCTGTTCTGCAGGTATTATATTAATACTAGCTGAGTATTGTTCTTACTGCATCTCTTATTACTTGCTTACAGTCTGAAAGCCTGAGATTACTTCTTCTTTGGTTAAAAAGAGAAAAGGGAAAAGAAAAATACCTACAAAAACAAACTAAAAAAGAAACTGAAGTACCCCAAAATATAATCAGAGTTTTAAGGAGATTTGCAAACGCTTTGTTGGTTTGGTTCATTGTAAAATGCAGAAGTAGGTTTTCATGGTTTTGGTAGCTCTTGTGTGTTGGAGTGAGATAACATGTCCCATTCTCTGTGGGTAGGAGGAAATGAGATGTATGAGTATGGCATAAACACATGTGCATGTACTTGAAATTTATTACCGCCACTTGGAAAACCATAAATCTAGCCACGTTTGAGAGATGAAGAATTGTGGTGATATCTCTTACAAATTGGTTGGCAGAAGAGACAGGTCTGGTTAAGGACAGCTGTGCTCCATCTCCCAGTATGTGTGGGTATAGTGGTGACATTCCTAGTCTCCATAACATCTGAAGCCATTTGGCTGCCTCTGAGAGTCCAGTGAGCTGCTGAGTGCAGAAAAAAAGGGACCCTCTTCCAATACTAGTTTGCCTAATACTTGCCTACTCTAGCTGTCTCCTTTTGCTTATGCAGTAAGTTTTTTCTAGGCACTCTGAAGGCTGAAATCCTACTTCTGTAACTTTATAACTTGAGTAATAAAACTTTTTAAGGCTTTGCCTGAAAATGTCACTTTTCTGCTTGAGAAACCTTGTTTTTGGAATATCTAAATGTGGTGCATAGTAGGATTTATGCTTGGAGACAGAGGTAATTGCTGAGGCATGGAAAAGCACCTTTACTTAAAAATTCAGCACTTTTTTCCAGGTAAAGAAAAGAAATAGTGCAAGTAAATGAAGTGAGGAATGTTTATGAATTAGGTGTGATATAAAGAAATGAATTTCTGAGTCAGCAACCTGAATTGCTGGAAATGTTTCTATATTTGAACTGAATGTCAGAGATGCCCTTGTCAATATTAAATCCCAGCTATAAACACTCCCTTATGTATATGTATGGAGCATGGCGGCTTCTTCAAAAGAATTGAACTAATCTGTAAGTGCACTCCTTGAAAGATTACATGTGCTAGTGTAAATTTTTCTTCTTTTCAAAGGCAAGAAGCAAAATAGTCAAGTGGTTTTTTAGAGAATTTTAACAGTTAGCTAATTATTAATTGTTCATTTACTATCTGTTTCATGAAACCTTATGTTTTCTTTGCCACTAGTCTATGTATTATTGGTCAATTTTAAAGGAAAAAGCACTTTTGTCTCAAGTGCAGTCTTGGCCACCCTCCTACAGGGCAAAGCATAAGAAGATGCTGTACTATGTTTAGCTTCATTCTGTTGTCTAATTCTGTTGTTATGTTTTTGGATAGAGCATTATCACTTCATTAGTGCTTCTAAATATTTTGGATACAATGCCATCGTGGCAGCAATTTCAGTTAGTACTTATCAGGAGTTCTTTTATACTGTAACTGGAATCAACAGTAACAGTTATTCTACTGTGTTATCGAAAGAGATTTGAACAAATTGGCTCATAGTAAACGTACTAATGGTGTAGTTTAGCTGGTCCTCTAATGTATGTAGGTCACAAGCAGCACTCGTAGTTATCACTTCTGATTGAAAGTGAGGGATTTTTCTATGGGAGATTGAAAATGATAGTATCTTCTTTGTTATCTGAAGGGGGGGAAACAGTTTCAGTTTTTCATTCTATTTCTGTCCAATAATTTTGTGTTTAAATGTAAGAAAACTAATACCTGATTACCTGTTTTTTGTTTGTTTGTTTGTTTGTTTTAAATAAAAGGTTAGCCATATACCCTTTAACTGGACATTTTTTTTCTCCCAACTTGTTTCAGTCAGTGTTCTCTCAGTCTTTGAATTATTCTTCTCAAATTTGTGTTGATGCTCAAATCATTGGTGGATTTGGAAGGAATCAATAACTCATTATTCTTTTGATTTTAAGGGCACCTAAAGCTTGCTGAGAGATCAATTTTTCAAATATGAAATGTGAGTGGAAATGATGATTGGTTTGTTAAACATGTGAGGTGGCGGGGAAGATTTTGGTGGGAAAGAAATCACTTCCAAATGCTGAGGAGATACTCAAGAACTGCTCCTAACTGATACAAGTGGAATGTGTATGATGTTACCTTTCATATTATGGTCAAATGCAAAAAATCCACTGATGTCTTACTGATTATGCTTAGAATTGAATCCTGTCATATATTAACTATTCAGAGAAGAGCTTAACCTTAATACCTGGACCAGGTGGTTATCTCTTATGAGGATATCTGTTCTATTATTTGATCATCTCTGTTTGCTGTTGTTTTTTAAAGAAAGAGAGAAGTCTCTTACCTTCATCTTCACTCCTTCCTATCAAGTATTTATACATGCAGACAAAATCCCCCCTGAGCCTTCTCTTCTCCCATGCTGAGAAGTCTCATTTCTCTCTGCTTCACATCATATAACAGAATTTCCAATCCTTTCATTATCACTGTTGTTCTGTGCTAGAATTGCTTCAGTCTGTCTAAATCTCCCAGGCAGTAGGGAGCCCAGATCCAGTGCTGTGTCTCACTAAGTGTTGTCACTCCCCTTTAACTCAGTTTTAATGCTTTCTCTAATGCAGCCTAGGATGCTGTTGGTCTTCTTTAGTGTGTGAGTGCATTACTCTTTCACGGTCAGTTTGTTGTCTAACAGGAACCCAAGATTCTTTTCTGCAGAGCAACTTTCTGGTCAGCTAGTCTATGGCATTTGGGACCTGGGGAATTTCTCTCTAGGAGCAGGAGGCTGCACTTCCCTTAGATGAACTTTGAGTTTCCTCTGTGTCCATTCCTACAGTCTGTCCAGGTTCCTCCAAATTAGCAGCCCATTCTCCTACTGTATCAACCACTCCTCCTGTTTTTACAACATCTGCAGTCTTGCTTAGTGTGTACTCTGCCTCGTCATCTAGGTCTTTAATGAAAGTGTTCAACAATCTTGTCCCCACTATCAACCC
Organism: Chrysolophus pictus; assembly: GCA_037305975.1. NCBI lineage: Eukaryota > Metazoa > Chordata > Aves > Galliformes > Phasianidae > Chrysolophus > Chrysolophus pictus. The sequence goes on along the minus strand of CM074577.1, from coordinate 30,145,622 downwards.
CAGGGGTTCACTGATAGTGGCTTGCCTCTAACTGGACTTCGTGCCACTCATGACAGTCCTCAAGGACCAGCACTTCAGTCAGTTTTCAGTCCACCTTACTGCCCATTTATCTAACCCATATTTTGATGGCTTACATATAAAGATTATGATCTTCAAGCTAATGGATCTGAAAGCAGTGTTTTGGCCGTATGTGTATTTCTCCTTAAATTCACCAGAATAATTGAAAACGAGGAAGTGATTAAGGAAGAAGGAATTTTGTAAAATATATAGCATAGAGTTCTCAGTTATGGTTTACAGTCCTCTGTAAGTACATGCCCAGTGGTCTTATAAAAGCAGAACAGTTGGATATGGCTGACTAGTTCTTAAGGAAAACCAAATGAACTTGAAAAATAAAAATCAGAATGTTATTGAGTAAGGCTTTAGAAAAAAATAATCTCTTTGTGTTCTATGTTTGAGTTAAGGAGACACAACAGTGATTTTAACCTGTTCTAGTAGTGATCCTACTACCCTTTTGGGAAGGAGCAAGACTTAGCAATAAAGATTTGAGGGGACAGAAACTAAAAAAAAATATTTTTTCTTCTGTTTTTTCCCCCTTTCCTATTATTTTCATGTGTCATTACTCCTTCAACTTTTCTAGGAGTTAAAATGGCTTTATGAAGCTTGGGCACATTTCTTGTATACTGGTTGTAGTCTGAAAGCTAAATAGCACTTGAGTATCTTAATATTCTGCCATGCCATCTCCAAATAATGAATCCCGACTTTGTTATTTGCTAGAAGGAGGTATCGGTGTCTGAATTTAAAATTTGTTACTTTTTAAAAATACTATTTTTTATTATTTTTATTATTATTATTATTATTTTTAAGTTTCTCGGCTGTATGCAAATAAGTTACATCAAAGTACAGAAAAATACTATTCAATTTTACATTAGCATGTGCATCTTACTTTCTGTTTAGTTCAGCTGAGAGGACACTTCACGTAAAGAACTAGATTGTGTTATATTTTATAACTGGTTGCAGAATGTGTCTCTTGTTTCTGTTTTGTGAAGAGAAACTGAGATGAGTTCATTCATTTCACACAGTGATTAATCTTATATCAAGATCTGTATAATCATTCTTCCAATTCTGTCTTGATTTAAGTATATGCAATTATTGGTAGATACCTCCAAAATCATCTAGATGATTCATTATGAGTCTCTGGTTTGTGATTTATTTTTATTTTTATTTTTTTTATTCTCTATGCTATTCTTTTTTTTTATTTCTTTCAGGAAAAAAAAAAAAAAAGAATGCTACACTACCTAATAAGAGTGATTAAACATTCATTCTAAAAATACAGAAGACTCTTCGGATTTGCAAATGTTGTTTACGGATATTTGTTACTACATCTACTCCTGAATAACAACAAATAAAAAGCTCCGTGAATTACAGAACAAATATGCTGGGTAACATTTTGTGGCTTGAATGCTGTTTCTAGATCAGCTTTTTCAGCTGTTTTAGACTTTCAGAAAGTTGTGACATAGCTATCTTCTGCAAGGACAAGATATTGAAACACCTCAAGGAAAGGTATGTTTACTTCCAAAACTTGTCCTATTTCTGGTAATGTATCCAGGCCATGCTTTTCTCTTCATCAGTGCTTCTATATTCCTTTGTATCCATGGATTATTATTATTTTTTTTTAGAATAGCAGCTGTTTGTATTGCATTTGTGCTGCCAAAAGTATTAGTTGAACACACTTGTACAATACAGAATTTTTCTGAAAGATGACTCAGAAATGCTGTTGCATATTCTAACCAGTGCCTTGAACATCTCTGTATCTTCCTACTACTGCATCACTGAATAATTGTGAAGTACGTAATCTGTGACTGTTGAACTTTACAGGCTTTCAGAAAACCTCTTGAATCCTTTTACTGTACATATTTCAACCCTTGCAAATGATTCTGAATCCTGTTTTAATATCATACAGCTGGGCATCCTAGACATTCATAGTATGAGAGGATCATTTAGATGGGAAAAGGCCTTGAAAATGGTTTCTTTCCTAATTTCTTGAAATTGCTCTGGTTGGTCACTGTACTCACAAGCAGGGAGTGTAGAGCAGTTTCTCAAAACTACTTTTGAGAGCTAGGGCATGTAAGAAATGCTAAGAATAAGTTAGCATAAGTTCATGCAAAGAATAATAATACTTACCTTGAATGTGCATTATGGTAGAGAGACAGAAGAGATGTCTCTGGAGAGAGTTTGTTATAGGGCTGTTTGTTATAGGAAATACTGTTCTCTGCCCCCCTGAAGTACTGGCAGCAGCACAGCTTTGGATAAAAGTTCTCTTCAGAGAAATAACTCCCAGCAGTTAAGGGTTTTATTTGCCATTCCAGCCCAACTGAGGCCCTGTGGCTGTCTGCACTCTGCATGGGATGTGGGGTAGAACTAAAGCACAGACAGCTCTGTTTCTCTTTGCTGCTACTTGCAGCAAGTGTAACAATGAGCTCAGTCCAGAAGCAACTTCTCACTTTAGGCTGTAGATCACAATTACCTTGGAAAGATGCACCATATCCTACAGTAAGGAATTCTGGGTGAAATGTTCCTTCTATGTGATATGAGAATGGGACTTTGTCATGGGGTTATCTAGATCTATCAGTGTCCGTGACAAGGGGACAGCAGGCCCACAGCCCAGAAAGGGAAGGGGAGGGGAGAGAGGGGTGGGCATCTCAGTGGTTGATGGCCTGGTTCAGCCCGGTTCTGTGACTAATGCGGCAGGAGACCCATGGATCCATACACTGGGAAAGGGGGAAAGGAAAGAGGAAAGGGAGATGGGCCTAAAAACAGAACAGTGGCAACGATCTGAGGAGGAAAGTTAATTTACTCAATATGGTATCGAAATGCAAGATAACACAATATAATACAATATGTAATTGGAATTGAAACTAATAAATCAAATAAAATAAGAGAGAGCACTTCTGAAACTAAAGATCTTACTCTGAATTGATGGTGAAACAGCTGGAGAGCACACCCACACACTGCCAGGCAGAGAGAGAGTCCTGTGACTTGCCAGCTTTATCTTCCCCTCTGAATGCAAAGTCCTCTGGGGTGTGTAGTTCTCTTCTGGGAGTCAGATATTTGGAAAATTGGCAGTCCGTGGAAGTGGGCCATTAACTCTTTAACTCCCAGTGTTGTACATGGTGTTGTGATGTGGAATACTGATAACAAAAATCATAAAACCATGACAGACTTTTTCATGTGTCTTTTTCATATGTGAAATTTAAAACATTTTAAATTTAGCAGTTCAAATAGAGCGCTTTCTAGGGGAGTGGTTTAAGTAACACAAGCTTAAGTGCAATGGATGGTTAGAAAACTGCAGCTTTCTCAAACTTTACAAAATTGACAGTAATATCTACTTGCTTCCTAAAATTCAGAGAAAATATAGCATTTTTTTCTTTCCTTCCTTTAACTAAATCTGTTTAATAGTAATTATTGATTCTGAACTAGACTGAACTGTTCCCTGCATAAAATTAATGTACGCACTTTTGAGCTTACCAGGTCTGTGATCGTGAGATCAATTACATTTTCTAACCACTCATACAGAACTTAATTTAACAATTTAAAAAAATATATAACTTCTGTGCCACAGTGACTACAGCAACCCCTTTAAATAGCATCTAAAGCAGCCTTGTAAAGAGATGTAACCAATGAAATATGACAGTTTTTTCTTTTTTTCCCTGGGAAATTGTTCTGTGGAATGTTGAAGATTTTCTTCCAAGTAGTTTTAAGGAGGACCGGTTCTGTGTTGTTCTGTTGTAGGCTGCAACTGATAGACCAATAGTTTTCTGTGTAGCAGATACTCTGTGTGCAGACCTATTAAATGTAGGTGCTAAAAAATCAGTGCTAAGGATTGCATTTCTTTTACCCAAAAAATATTTGAACAAACCTAATGTCACTTTTCTGTCTTAATAAGAATGGATGATTTTTCTCTATTGAGTGATATAACAAGTCAACAAACCAGCCTGTAAACTGTCAACACATTTAAAAGAGGATTTTATTTTTTCCTTTTGTGGTAGAATTCAATAATAGAGCAATTCTCCACAACACGTGTATTTAAATGTGGTCTCTGTTTTAATCAATTTGTTCTGGGTGGAATTATGGCTAAGGAAGAGTACAGAACTTGAGAACAGATATCTAACATACAAATATACTGAAGTCCAGTGTTTCTTAAAGACCAGAAGAAAACTGTTTTTGATCTGAGCCACAGAGGAAGAGCACTGAAAAAGATAATGCTCTGTAAGATGTTGATCAAATCTTGTCTGGCTACTTGTATATGCTGGTTCATTGAAGACTCAAAAGAAAAGAACTCGTTCTCCATTTCCCTGTGTTGATTTCAGATACAGAAGATATGCAAAGTAGGTTGACATTTCCTTTCCTTGTCTTTCTGTGCTAATTCTCCAATCCCTGCCAAAGATTAATGATCCCTTGAGATACTTCGGAGGAAAAGCATTTTCGTTTTCAAAATATGTGATTGCTCAGAATCTTAAGTATTTATGAAACGAATGCCTCTGGAAAGAAAAAGATGTCCAACATCTTGAACACAGGAAGCTGGATATTGGGAAGTTTCACTGATATGCTTCATATATACTTACTGAGAACAGAATGTTTGTTTCTAGCAATGTGCAGTTATGCAGCTCAATACTCATAACCTTTTCTTATCATCTGTAAGGAAGTTTATTTGCTTTGTTGACAGATTTTATAGACCTTTGCCTTTTACTTTTGTCAGTATGATCTATGCTGTCCAAGGGGAATTTACTACATACATACATCCCAGGATGGCCAAATATGTTGGTTTTAAGACCCAGAGGTATTCTTCTCCTTGTCTACTAGATGTTTCCAAACCCAGGCAGTTGTGAGTCTGAGATAGACACAACTGGCTGCACAGAGAATAAAACAAACAGAAGAACCCCTTTACAAGCATGCATGTAAAACGTGAACAAAACTGCTAGCCTGGCTTGATCCTTACCTATAACTAATTATGTTTGAAGTATGCTAGTAGAATATACAAATACTTCCACTCAATTCACAAGAATTACCAGTGGGATTACCTGGGTACTCCTAGTATAGGAAGATTTGCATCTCAGAAGATCCTCTACTCTTACCTCCAATTACCAACTGAGTTTTGGCTGTTTCTTCCATATCTATTGCTCCTTAAGTATCTGTGAAATCCAGCTATTCCTTGCTGTGAGCTGCTCAGTTATCGATATATAACTAGCAATTTTTAATGTCACCTCAAGTTTGACATATACTGCTAGCCAATATTTAAGACAAGGACTAGTCGTATCAGTTGCAAATGCTCCCTTCTGTTTTTACTCATGTTTAGCAAGACACAAAAATTTTTTTATTTAAATTCAGGTGGTTGTATTAGTGAGGACCGTCTCATATCTGATCTCCACTTTTGTCATGTATCACTAAAATACTGCTTGTGTTTCTCCAGTTTTTGGTCTATAAAGTTATTCTGTGTCCGCATATGGGATTCACAGTGTCAAGCTGCCTGTCAGTCTTAAGTGAAGCATTTAACTGGCTTTGAAGGAATGTCATGATTACAAAAGCAATGAAGGCCGAATTGCAAATGATTGAACAGAGCAGTGTAACCAAGTGTAGTAACTATTTTATTGATGAACTGCTGGTCTTAATGCTTCAGAGATCTTCCTGTTCCCTCCTCCCTTTTTGTCTGTCAGTTTAGCTATAATAACAGCAATGAAACAGATTTTTTTAATTAAATTTCTTACTAGAGTGTCCAAAATTAACAGTTTAGTTTATGGGATTTGGAATTCAGAGAGAGAACTATTAATATGTTGAGAAATCCAGATGGTTTCTCAACCAAGTACTGCATAGGCCTTAACACTGTTCAGTTTCCTATATCACAAAGTTGTACTGGCAGGAACATAATGGAAGAAAATGAATATTAAAACAAATCAAGGAATTCTTTATACTTTTTTGGTTGTGGGGAAAAGGCTTAGGATCGGGGAATGAGAGAGAACAATTGGAGTAAATAGTCAAAAATCAAGATTTTGTTTAAAAATAGTACATAATTATGTATTTATTCAAAAAATATGTAAAATCTACATAACATTTGGTAAGAAAGCAAATTTTTTTCAACAGATGTGAGGATGCTCTTCGTCTAAATTGTATGGCATTGTATAATATTGGCATTCTGTATCTTCCTGTAATTATTACAGAGAATTGTACTTCCTTGATGTTCAGAAATTTTCCAGTTTATTTGTAAAGCCTACCAAACTGTGATGCTTTTAGCAACTTCATCTTCATGTACATTTTATAAACCAGATGACAGAAGATCTTTCTGTACATGTAGATGATTATCTAGATAGAGATACCTTTGGCTAAGGTAGTCAGTATAGCAAATACATGGCTATCACCTGTGATCTTAGGTTAGACTTGACTCATTTGCTAGCAGAAAGAACCAGATTATTTTGTAGGACAATTTCCGTCTTATACTTCTACTTGGGTGAATGGTTGAACTGGATGATCCTGTGGGTCTTTTCCAACCTTAGTGATTCTATGATTCTTTTCCTTATAGGAAATCTATTTTCTTCCCATTCCTTATGAGGCAACAAAACCTAAATGTTTGCACTTTCCCTATGTTTCTTACATCTGAGTTTTCAATCCTTTAATTACTTCAGTTTGAATATGACAGTTCAAGTTAGGTTTTCCTTCAACATTATGATCTTTTTTGAAATATTATTATCTTGGGAGTAATGAATATGTGATGTAATAATGATAATTAATCATTAAATATTAAATAAACATACATATTTATGCTTTGCTCTAATTTCTTGCAGTGTTAGCTGCCTGCCTCTTCGAAGCAATAAAATACATTTTGATATGAGGAATGCCAAAAATAATTACATATTTTATAAGTACAGATTAGTTAGTACCTTGGTTATGCAGATGACCTAGCAGCTTTTAAACAGTGTTTTGCTACATGAGAGTAGCTGAAAAAGAAAATGTTTTAGAGAACTATGTCCGTTTTGATAATGTGGACAAGGTTAAATTTTGATAGGCTTGAGAAAAGTTCTGCTATGAGAGAGGTCAATAATTCATTTAAATGATTCCAGGAATACTTAGAGGCAAGGATGCAGTGTGCAACCTCTGCTCTCCATCAAGGCAACCTACCACAGAAAAGTGCTGGATCCCTATGGGGCATGAGTGAAATACTGCAATATGAACTTGTTATTTCATTCAGTAAGAACATTTCAATCTTTCTCATTCCTGAGAGAAAACACTATTTCGCGCTGGTCAAGAATGTATAATACATGGACATATTCATATTCATTATTCAAGAAAAGAATGCTCATTGCATTAGGGGAAGTCTGAGTTACATCACTGTGTGATCCAAAGCTTAGACATGCTTGATAAGCTTTTCACATGTTTCTGAGTGATTTGTCCATTACATGTGTTTCTGGAATGAAGGTATGTATATTTGTGGAGACATGGACTAACAAGTAAATTAAGTTTACCATTTGTGCTTGGGTAGAGAAAGTATAATCTTGGTAATTCTTGTAAGCTGAACTGTCAGTAGTGTTTTTGGATGAGAGATCCCTTTTGTCTGGTTTCAACCAAAACAACATTAATAGCACACCAATGTTTGGTTGTCTCTGAGTAATGGGAAGACCCACTGCCACAAAGGTGTGGGGCATGAGGCATAACCAGGATAGGTGACCTGAATTAGGCTAAGAGTTATTCCATATCATGTTACACCACACAGAGGGTTGTAAAGCTGTGAGAAGTGGCCATGAGGCAGCTGCTGCTCAGGAGCTGTGGGGCTCAGTTGTTGGTGGCAGGTGTTGGTCTGCTGTGTTTGTTGCTGTTTGTCTGGAGTGGAGTAATTGCATTTCAGATATGTGTTATGTATGTGCGTATATGTTGTTTTTGTTGTCTTTTTTTGTTTCCATTTTCTGTTCTCTCTTAGTAAACAGTTTTTATTTCAACCCCCAAGTTATCTTTTGTTTCTAATTCTCTCCCTCATCCTATCTGGAGGAAGTGAGCAAATGGCCTTGTGGTGTTCAGCTGCTGCTGCCAGGTTAAGCCACAACAGAGTCAGAATTTGGAAAAGTTGCTTATTAGTAGCTTTATTTATCTATTTAGTGCTTTAATAGGGCCTGGAGGCTTTAATGTTCTGATTTTAATGTTCATTATGAGCAATTAGAAGCATATTGAGTAGCGTAGAGCCCAAAAGGTGTTATTTTAGTGACTTTTCAAGGAATGAAAAACCTGACTTCCTGAAAATTTTCTAGTACTCTTATAGGAGCATTTGTCAGAAGTCTGGATTCTGGGTGAATTTTTCATCCTTTCTGTAGCCAGCTCAAAGCTTAGATATCACTTATATCATTGGGGCCAGTGACCTTTTGACTTCCCTACTCTTTGTGATAAAAAGTACAAATAAGATAGAAGCGTTAGCTCCTTGAAGGCAAGGTGTTACTGTAAGTTGCTGGGTTTCCCGTAGCATGGTTATTATCTGGCTACATATGGCATTCAGAACTGGAAGACTCTCTGTAATATATACATAAGGAGCTGACAACCAACTAATAGCTAAGTGTTAGGCTTCAAAGAGAACATCACTAGTTCACAGCCACTAGATCTGTCTTCTAGGCAAAGACGTAAATTCTACTTTTTGAGTACTGAATCTCTTAGATTTTCATATTCTTGCATTTCTTTTCAACTCCGCAGTCAGTGGTTCTGTGTAGCAGCAAGAAGTTAGTATTCATTGTCAATGAAAAAAGCCAGGTGCTAGCTTTCAAGGCTGCAGCTGTTTCTAATGCTGAATTGAGAGCAAGTGGTTTCTAAAGGGGAAATACAAATCGTAGAAATACTGTATTGTTTCAAAAGAATGAGAAAAAAGTGAAGTATATCCTAAAAAGTATGATGTATTGGACAAGCATCTACCATATTTCCTAAGATTTAACTTTCAGAAATTAAAATGGACATGCCACAGCTAAAGCCTTTTCTAATTATATTTTAGTATTAGATCACTCTATTTTAGATATGTAAGTTATAAACAGCATTATTTTGACTCAATTACCAATTAATTGGGCAATAAAAGTAGCTGAACAGGAGTATCTCTGAGGAGTCTTATTTTAAAAAATACACTGTGAGAAGAACATGAAGAATGGGATACCTCATTGCTGCTACAGCAGATAATACTGATGTTTTAATTAGTTGTATTAATGACCAAAATGATGTGTGGTACTTATTCCAGGTTCTAATATAACTTGCAGTTATAATGAATAGGGTAGTTCTTGAAAGTGATTCTTAGCTGAAGGCTTTAATGTAGATATCTTTATATCATGCAAGTTAATCAACGGGACAGTCAGTGAGTAAAGTTTATTATTAAGGCCCTTCCCCTGTTGTATTAACTGAATTACTACGTATTTTTATAATTTGACTGTTACCCTGCTACAACCTCTGCGTAAGATTGGGCTTATCTCCCAACCTGCTGTCTAGCTAGATATGCTAACAAACTGCAAGTTTTCACAAGATACTCTGATCTTCAAAGACAAGTTCAGTCATCTCATTGTGATTAAGAGTTCCTTTACTTAGATAAAAGTATACATTTGCTATATCTAAGGATACGCATATGAAGACTTGTACAAAGGTTCTTACTGACAACATTCTGATAAATAGCACTTCAAGGATCATTTTGACCCTATGCACGGTAACAGCTTTTCCAGTAAGATCTGAGCTGTTTTTATCCTTGATTTTTCTTCCACTCCTTTTAAATGTAACAATGTTTGAACAGTAAGTTTTCCCCAACCTCTAAACTGTAGTACTTTTCTAGGTTCTTTGTCAATGTATTAAAATATGTTAGGGAATAATACCTGTACTGATTCTGTAATTAACTGAACTAGAAAGCAGAGGTGTTTTTTTTACTAGATTTGTCGTTCCCTTTGAGTAGTGAAAATGATTATTCTTGCATGTATGGTTTGCTTGTTTGTTTTAGTGAGTGCATGGACTTACCTACATCTTAGAATGGTAAATCATGCCTGCTCCAAACTGTTGTGAATTGCTTCTTAATGGCTAACTGAAAATCTTGAATCTGAAACTGAAAATCTTTTTCCTCTCTTGTATGCGTCTTTTGATTCACCCTAAGCATCTTCTCTCCCTCCCTTCTTGCTCTCCCTCAGTCTTTAAATTACAGGTTTTTCACAAAGTTAAATTTGAATTCTATGATTCTGCCTTCTGTTCTCATTAGTGCAACAGAATTTAATACCTGCTTGTTTCTTCAAGATTTGTTGTCTACTTGTCATGGTTTTATGATCTTTGGTTACCAGTATTCCACATCGTAACAACATGTAGTTCACTGGGAGTTAGAGTTAATGCTCCAGTTCTGGGTAGCTGTCCCAGAAGGGAAGAACTACATACCTCAGGGGACTTTGTGTTCAGAGAGGAGATAAAACACCTGGCAAAGTCCGGGGGCCTGGCTCTCTTCCCTTCTGCCTGCCCCGACCACACATCTTGCCTCAGTATTAGAGTAAGGCCTTCAGTTTTCGGACACTCTCATCGTATTTATTAGCTCTAATTCCTATTATATTGTATTATAGTGTGTTATCTTGCATTCTGATATCTTATTTAGTAAATTAGTTTGTTTCTCCTCAGATCGTTGCAGCTGTTTATTTTTTAGACCCATCTCTCTATCCTTTTCCCTTATCTCTTTCCAGGGCGTGGATCTACCCCTCTTGTCACAGAACCAGGCCAGTCAGCCCGTAAAGCGTTGACACTCATACACCAGCAATTTGGTGGTGTAAGATTCTTTTCGGTTACTGAAGGTAAGAATAACATCTTGCTTGTGTCTTACTGCTATGGTAGGCTGTGTTCGGCATTTCAACTGAAGTGCTAGTCTCTTTGTTCTTTTAGAGCAGAGGATAAGTGCACGCTCTGTTTCTAAATGAAGCAGATTTGTTTGCCATTGAATTGCAAATATTTTTAATAAGGACATCGAGTGCCATTTATCTCTGTCCTTGTCATTTTTTTGTGTGTGCATGCACTGCATTTTCCCTCTTTGCATACCTGTAAATAACTAACACCAATCAACTGGTTTTTAGAAAGAGGTAAGACTGAAACAATAAATATGTGAAACAAGCATTTAATAGTTAAGACTAACAGTTTTTAAACTGTTGAATCATACAATTCAATTCTTCTAAAATAATGAGCTTTCTTAAGAATGTAATTCTATGAAATGAAAGGAACAAGGCTTTAAAAATTGAAGTAGCCCTTAGAAACATCCAAATAAGTTGTTTCTAGTGTACATGCTGAACAGCTTGATACTACTTTATTGCTGCTGTGTGAATGCCTGACTCTGGAATTCGAGCATTTTGCCTGTGACATCAAAACAGTGTGGGATTTTACTGTTTTGTGTGTAAACTAAGTAAACAGCAAGGATTTTTGATTCGTCCAGGGTACCATTTACAAACTGTCTTCCTCCTCATGCTGTATAACATCAAGAAGCATTGCTATAGTCAGAGAGCACTGCATAGAGGACAATTTTGTAGCTTCCTATTGTTAAGGCTATTGTGCAGGGATATGTTAGGGATGTGCTATGCGTAGTGGATAGGAGAATAATTTGTGGGCAGTTTTGCTGGTGTACCGCGAAAGTAACTATGCAATAGGTCCTAGATGTATTAAAATGTAGTATTAAAAAATAACTGTTCTATCATTTTCTTTTGCTGATTTACTGCTGTCTGCGCAGATTGTAGAGACAGAAATGTCTCCTGAAAATGTTTTTTTTCTGGATGCTGTCAGTGGCCCTGTTCACCGACACTGAAGTCTGTAAATGAAAACAAGTTGCTGGTGCATTTTTGTTTCTTTTAAACATGAAAGAAAATAAAAAGGAGGTGGAAGACAGAAGAAAAAGCTAGTTCATATGGATCCCTGCTCAGTGACAATGCTAAGCACCATGTCCTGTTAAGAACTTGAACAGGAACAGAACTTTATCAGTGGTATTAACAATCCATAGAGGGCATTTTAATATTTGATGGTGAATATTAATTTTGTTTAAATTATACTGAAAATGTTTTCATTTTTTGTTCAAAAAAGAGACTGTAAATCTTCAATTACTTTGACCCAAAAGAGTTTTGTTACACAATGGGTTGTCCTTTTACAGTGTCCCAATGTCCCAATGGAAATTGTTTCCTTCTTAAAGTGGTGCCTTTCTCATGAATGAAATTATAAGTAATTTGTTTGCAATGAGTGAAAATTGTTTTCAACCATATCTGAGAAGTAAAATGTATGTACTTATGGTGATAAATTTAATATTTGAAACAGAGAAAAATATACCACTCTTTCATGCTCAAGTTGAATTCCACTAGGGTAACACTAGTACAATGTAAGCTGTGGAAAGCATTATCAAGGTCTCTGTACAGCTTGATGACATTAAATGATCTCCATTTACCAAAGGGAAGAAGTAACAGAATAGCATTCTGTAATCTGTGGAAATTCAAACCTAATTCCCAGAGGAATATATTCATAGTTATATTATTAGGGTTAATGATATTTTAGAATTATTTGTCAGACTAGTGTGTTAAAATAATATGTAGTACTAAGCACAGTAAATGCAAAATACCCACTAAAGTAATTGAATAGTAATATGTTTCAGCTTGTCTGAAGGTGAGGAACAAAAATTAATATGGAAGCATGTAAAGAATGAAGCAAATAGGAAAGCTCAGAATACCATAGAATGCGTTGCTTCTCTTACTACAAATACTGACCAGCAAAGAGATACAGAAAACTATATCATTTAAACTGTTTACAGAATCATCTCAGCAAATATGTGTTCAGTGGCTTGAAAATAAGGGCTGTTTTTTTCCAGACGTGAGCATAGGCAATTCTATTAAGATTACCATCAGAGAAAAGATATATTTAATTCATCCTTCATCACTTTCATTTGCAGTATCTATATAGAGAACAAAAATTACAGAAGGAGATCTTAGGTCATTTAGTCCATCTGGGTAGTATTTCTGTTCAGCTCCTTGCACAGTCAGGGAGTAGAAACCCATTCTAGATGTTCCTGAAGTAGGCTGCTTCCTGATACCTATTCTGAAAATGTCATTCTTAATAATGCCCACTTCCAAAGAGTTAGCATCTCAGGGATATTTCTGGTATCCAAGAGCCCTGAGCACACAATCTGGTAGTATATAAATTTTAGTTTTACAGATTCTAGTTTCCTTCAGTTTATAATTCAGTTTGGAGCTACAGAGAGGGACTGCAGCTAACTAAAACCAATTTTTTCCTACTGTCCTAATTTCATAGCCCCATGTCTCACAACTAGTTGATGTAGATATGGTATAACTTTACTCTTTTATCTGAAACTATGCTAAGGTTACAACAAATTTACACTTATCTTAAACTAAGTTATTCATAGTCCTTTGTTGTCAGTGAATTGGAAAGCATAGAGGAATACCTAATTGGTCATTAAAGGTTGTTGTGCTGGAAGCAGATAAGCATCGATTTGAATTTGTCTTCTGACAGTAAGGTTGTTACACAGACAGCATGAGGAAAGCCCCCGAGTGCAGTTTTGCTCAGTGGTGGCTTATTTCAGTGACTGAAGAAAACCTGATTTTCCTGCCTTTCTCATTGATAGTTTGATTGAGATTCATATCTCAGCAACAGTTAGGTTTGGTTTGAGAAAAAAGTATCCATCCTGAGACAGATATGTTATTTGGTCTGGTTTAAAACTGTTCAGGCTTGAGTATGCTTATATAAGAATTTTAATGAAAGTCCTCCACAGGGATTACAAAGAAATAAAAACTTCTGGTTTGGGAATGAAATGTATCTTGTTGTGTATAGATGTCAAAGATTTTTTTGGTAGTGACAGAATGGGGAGCTGCAGGGGTGGCCTTTGTGGGAGAACATAGTGATGAGAGTGGCTGGATGGAAGCTGGGCTGATAGCCAAGGCTAAGCTACCTAGAATTAAGCATATGGTTGAACATCTCCACTACTACATAGCAGTGAGCTGAAGAAATGATCCCAATGACCTTCATCTTGCAAGTGATGCTTCACTCTGTCTAAAGGAAAAGGTATCAAGAGTTGTTTCAAGACTGAGAATGAAGAGTTCAGGATGTTCTGGGCTATACGTGAAAGAGAAATTTAATTGTCTTCCTTATTCCCCATGGAAACCTATTTACTTCTTCAGCACCTCCTGGTATTCTGTCTTACCCCACAGAAGGTCCTTTTGAGTTGCATGGGTATCAGAGCTGAATCTCAGCTGATGCTCCCTTGGGTGGAATTAGTTTCTGGTGTGGTAATCTTTAACTTTTTTTTCCCCTGCATTTCCAAGTGTTATGGGAAAAAGTCTAGAAATTGTTGCTGATGCCCCTGAAGTTCTGAGACCCTGTTGTGAACAATGTTATGCAGAGTACAAATGTTGTGATTAAATATCTTACAAATAAAAGTTGTTAGGCATAATTTTCATAACATGGAAGAAATTCTATGTAAAATGACATAATGGCTGTAATTTACAAAGAGAAAGTGATAAGCAGTGGGACACAGAAGGGACAAATCAAAGTGAAAAAGGATGTGAATGTATGGTTGGAAATTCAGTTGAATAGTTTATTGGTGATGCATAACTAGACTGTAATTACTTAAAATTATTACCCTATTTTACATGTTTAGAGGTATACTATTTTTTTCACTTTCAGAACGAGACAATATAGCAGTGTTGACAGATATAAGCACCTTAATCAAACCAAATATTACTGAAAGCTTTACTGAGAGCAGTAACTGAATGGCAGACCTGTGGGAGAATGCTTCATGCTGTTCAAATGAGAATTTTTACAATATGTTGCTGCTAGGCTTGCCTGGCATTCAAAGAACTTTGCAGATGTCAATTTACCTGTGTAATCATATGATAATTTAGTACAATTAGCATGTAAAATACTTCAGCATCTCTATGTAGTTAGCTTATAATTATAAAGCAAATACATACTTACCAAGATGTTGCGTTACCCTGTGGTCATGTAGTGACTTTGTCTACCCTGTCATTACATGCATGTGGAAGGTGTCGAAGTGGAGGTGCTACAGAAGTTTTAACCCAAAATACTGATAAATGCAAAATAATATATTGTGGAAGGTGAGGAAGAAAGAAAGGTGAAAGAAAAGGAAGGAGGAAAAAAAGTGAATGACCCATATAATCTCCTGTGCTGTTGTAAATGAACAGTGTCAGCTGAAGGATGTAAGCATCAATATGGGCATTTTTTGGTGCTTCTATGAAGTCAAAAAAGCAAATGGAATCTTGACATGTCTGAGGAAAGAGAATATGATGTGGGAAATAAGCATAGTGGATAAGCCAAAAAGGAAAATATCATTCCTTTATAAAGTAAAAATGTGGTTTTAACTGGAATACTGTTTATTCTGGCAGCTACCTCCCCTGCTGCTACTGAGTGAGTTTTGGCGAAGGTGATGGAAATCATTTTAGGCTTCTACGAATGAGAAATAGGCTCACTTATTTTACATGGGAGATTAATGAAACTGGGTGTATGTATTAAATATGACACATGGCAATTAAAAATGTAAACCCTGTACTAGCATGGCTTTCATCTGGGCTGTTTTCTGTTAAATAGAAGAGATACTCTATCAGCTGTAAATTGAAAAGCATGATATGTGAAGAGCAAGAGAGACTGGGAGGGCCTCAGAGTACTCTGGTGAAAACAAAACAATAACAACAAAGAGCCTCCACGCACCCAACAAGATTAGGAGATTCAAATCATGTTTAATTTCTCCCTCTTAAAAGTGGAAAGAGGACCCATGTTACCAGTCGAAAATGATAAAAGGAATACTGCATAAGTAAAAGAATGAAGTTAATCACTCTTAAAGCTCCTTTGGAGCTCCAAGAACAGAAAGTGTGAGACTGAACCCAATAACAAACAAGAAAAGCTTAGTTGCTTTTTTAGTGAAACATCAAAGGTTGATCATATTCAGAATGCTGAAGGAAGTACTGCTCATGATGCAAGGCTATAGGTAATGCTGCATAGTCATAAGCTGTAGCCAACACCAGGAACCAGATTCAGAAGCGGTTCTGAAAAATGTAGGTACAGATATGAGGTGGGGGGAGTGGGGGAGAGAGGCAACTTGAAGAATATAAAACAAAAAACACAGCAGTATTTGGAAGCATGGTTCAAAACTACTTCTAGATGTACTTCTGTGTACATCTATTTGTCAAAAGTCGTTAAGCTAAATGACTGCTTTCTGAACAGTGAAAACTGATTAAGTCTACCCTAGCAGAGGCTGCTATCGTAGGGAGTGATGCTCAATTGTCTGATTGAGCACAAGGTAAATGCTAAAGGACTGTGTAAAGGAAGCAGAATGCAAAACCTGTGATGATGTCATTTGTCTTGCTTGAGGGGAGCATACTTTGGTGTCACTTCACCCTGGAGAACTGTGCCCAGGAGGAAAGCCATGTAGAAAAAACACAGTCCAATGCAGAAAGTTGCCCAGGAATAGCATTAGAGATGTGTTGTGTGAATTATGTGGAAACACAAGCCTGGCTTTAGATGGGCTGTGGGGTTCCTTTGGCAGTACAGGTAAACACTGTGAAAGTCTGAGGGTTGATGCTTTGTTCAGAAGCTAAGACATCTGTCTGGTGCAGGAGCAACTGTTGCATGAAACAAACTCACCACGGGCTTACTAGTAAATTGCCTATATTTTTTTTTCAGGCTGGTATGATACCTTTCCTTTATTTTTCCCATCGTGGGAATGTTAGAAGGCATTAATATCTTGAAGCAGTGACTCTGATTAGCAATTTCTAGAAAGATTTTGGGGGAATGTTTGAGAAAGGAAAGGTTTGTAGTTTTTCTACCCATACTTAATGCTGGATTACTTCATGTTGACAACATGATCCATCAGTAGAAGTCTCTGGAAGGAGCTGTATCATAGACATTACATTTTGAGCAGAGTTGTTCTTGTTCTGCATGGAGAAGGTACATGGTTCTTTCTAGATCTCCAAGAGAAAGGCACAACATCAAAGAGTAATATAAAAAGATGTTGTAATAATAAGATAGAAATAGGAAGAGAAACATGGATAGTGAGTGTATCTTATTTCTTTTCATAAGCTGACAACTGTCCTTTTGTGCAGCATCAGATGGACCACTGGTAGATATGCAGCTCAGATCCCATCTGTGGAGAGGTTTGCTCTCTTCTCAGTACTGTGGCTACTTATGTGTAGTGTAATAATCCAAGTATGCAGCTTGTTTAGTCAGGGATTTCTCAATGTCCACACTTACCAGAATGCATCTAAGAACTATATCCTCGACAAGCACATTTCCACGTCCTTCCAGCATGTTCTTTTACATTGTTGCATAGTTTAGGATTACTTGCTAATACTAACATACAGGTATGTCAAGTCTTAGGCACAAGGCCCAATGGGGCTAGCAGGGCTTGTTCAGGATTGTTGACTTGCCAAATAATGTATATTTGATGAATATCCCAATACATTGGTTAAGTTTAGAAAATATTTCTGTTTTGGAGTCAGCTTTCAGGTAGGATTTTTCACTGCTGCTAGCCATACAAGACTGTAGGCTTTTGTGATGTTTAGTGAACTTACATGGATAGAAATATTGTGGAAGGTGAACAAGGCTGGTGTTGACTTCTTCCACCAAGGATTCTGTATTCAAATAGCTTATACAACTGAGCTGTAACACTCAAATATTGTAGATGCACAAGTGAAAGAAGATTACAATCTGTTCTTCCCATGTGAATTGTCACTGCCAGTTGCTGTATGAATGATTGCCATTTCTTGGAGCATCTGGGCAAAATCATTGTTGTGGTCAGCTGGCTAGAAGACATTTTCAGCCACAAGCTCTCAGACATGACTAGGAGGGAAGTATTCTTCTAGGGGAAAGTGGTCGTACTGATATTTGTGTAGCACGTTCAGTAGCTACACAGGCAGAAAACCAGGGAAGAAGAAAGCTCTGTTAGAATAAGATATTTTTAATTATTGACATGTTTCATGAGCAAGACCCTATCAAACAGCATTTTTGAATCATCAGATACTTCTTCATCCTCACCACCTTGGTGATGTTTCTTCTCACTGAAACAGTATCTTGGTGATTTCTGCTTTCATGCATCTAGTTCTCATTCTAAATGTATTTGTATTTTGTACTTGCTAGTCTATCTAACTAGCATAGTTGCTTTGCATGGAAGATTCTCAGGTGATATTGCTTCTATAAGAAAGGAAGAGGGGTAAAATAGGAAGCAGTCATTGGCTTTGACCATTGAAAGAACAATGATGTTTCTTCCAGTGAATCCAGCAGCAAGCAACTGGTATACCTAGTTGAATCTTAATGTTACGTCCAGATGGAGTATTTAATACTATGGCCTAGTCTCCTATGTTTGTTCAGTACAATCTAGAATGATTTGCTATGTTTTCTGTTACTTTTATTGGAATGTTGCTTTTCAAACATTTCAGATATTACATACTCCTTCAGTATTACATTGATGATTCAGGGTCCATATACAAAATGATTAGAAATTTACAAGCCGGGGAGGACAAGGATTGGAACGACATTCCCTAAAAAGTCTTTGAAACTTTTTGATGAAAGTTTCTCCACATATGAAAAGACAACTTGACTTTTGTTTGTTTCCATTATAATCCTGGATTCTGTTTTGAAGCAGAATAGCAGGTAGGAAGAATCTGTACAGATTTCAAAAGAAAACATTTGTCTGTAAAATAAAGCATATTTTAAGCAGTGGTACCTTGGATAATGTGATTACCTTCACAAAGAAAACTGCTGAATGCCTGTTTTGGAAGTCATTCAACTTTGGAAGAAGTTGAATTAGATACACTTGTCAATTAAAAGCAAATCTGTAGAGTACCATACATAGCAGGAAGGCATACACATGTAATTCCTTACAAGGTTTAACTAATAATGTTTAAAGAAAGTTGTAAGATGAAATAAAACAAATAACTTTATGCATCAGTATCTCAATTTAACTCCAAAATCTTTATGGCGTATTTGTTGACTCTTCAGGACTCTTGAGTGAGGTTTTATAGTTGTCAGAAAAATGGAAATAGTTTGCATTTCAGCACAGGGGAAAAAAAAAAAAAAAAGAGCTATGATTCTAAGTTGTATAATTTTTTTTTTTTTTTTTTGCACATCAGTTAAATATTATTATAGTGATGTATACAGGCAGTAAGTTAGGAAGAAATTTGTAGTTAATTAGGAGGACCTGTACTGTATACTGAAAAAAGAATCAAAGATTGGAAACAAGGATTTTCCTCAATGTGAATCGTTTGTTTCTTCTGCTTCCAACAGCTTCCAATTTTATGATTTATATCCATCGCTTACTAGTAGGTAAAAAAAGAATAGTTTCTTCAGAGATTTTGTTTTGCTACTAAAAGAAGTTTTGCCTCCAAATTATGAATGCATCTATTATAATCTATTATTTAGAAATTAAAGATAATTACAACTCTAATTTCTATTTATGTAATGACTTGTTTCCACTTCTGTCTCTCTGATGCAACTGTGTCATCCTGTCCCAGGTGCCTGCTTTTCCTGCTTCTGTATCAAATGCCGCTTGTATGGGAACTGTTGAATCATGGCCTGAACCTCGGATTGATCACCTGAGACAAACCCTGAGTCAGCCATGGGAACACAGGTGGAGGTAATTCAGTTGTGTGACTGGAAGGGGTGGAGCCTGGCTGCACCTCTCCTAGACCCCATTTAAGAGCTGAATGGCACTGAAGAAGGATCTCTTTCTGGAGATTGCTCCCTTTGGAGTCTTTCTGTGAGCCTAGGACATGGGTAAGCATTGTCATTTATTATCAATTATCCCCTTCTACCATGATAATCCTTCTAGTTACATGATCTGTAAAATACCAGCCTAACCATACCACTCTGTATATTTGTTGATTGTACACCACTTAAATCTGATTCTCCTGTGCTCTTTTTCAATCCTTTCAATGTAATGTTGTATTTTTGCTTTGGTAAACTCCGTTGCTGTGGTCTTTTCTCACTCTAGGCTATCCTTCCATTCAATATAATGGTTGTTTTTCAGTATTGATGTTCAGAGTGCTACTCCAACTCTAATTTTATTCTTCTTGCATAGATTCCATCAGTTTTCATCATGTCTTAGGGTTCTTGTCATTCCCTTCCATTGTTATGTCCTTTTGTTCTATTTAGTTGATAATGTTGTTTAGGTATTAAGACTGTTTGATGTACGAAGTCCACTGGACTTTCCTGCCATGGCAATTTGAAATTCAACCTTTTAAAAATTAAGCTGCCAGTCTTGATCTGATGACACATGAAGCCTCCTTCTATTGTTTGTTTTTTTTTTTTTTTGGATGTTTAACCACATCTTTCTTTTGTATTCTTTCTAATAGTTCACTTTTAAAAGGAGAAAAAATCTGTAGGTTTAGGAACTCCTTGTCCTAAAGCATAAGATAATGGAAGAAAGAGAAATAAAGAACCTACTAGCTTTATACCTGTGAATTCTATACAAAATGTGTTTAGAGAAAAAGTGGCAAGATCATGAGGTATTTTTCACGTACATATGGACTTCCAGTTTAAAGTTTTTCTACCACTAGTATAGTAAAAAAAAGACTAAATGTCATTCTATTTTTATGGGTCATAAAACAGAACAGCATCTATCCACCATGTTCCTTCTCGCTAATTACAGTTCATTATCAAACCTATGAGAAGAATTAATACCTCTTCTAATAGCTGTCTTGAGTTGAATATTGAGTCACAGAATACTGAATTTGGAAGAGCTCAAGTCTACTCAGCTGCACAAGGACTTGAACATGAAAAATTATCTTGCCATGAACATACCATCAGATAGTTCGTGGAATGGATAACACAAGATGTTAGATGGGTTTTTAGGCAGCAAAACTGTGAAACATGCAGTGATCGTGTACAGCAATGTAAAAATCCAGTTTTCTTTTTTTGAGAATGTTGCTGAGGATGTGGTGGGATTCTGTAAAAAAGAGACTTAGTGCAAGTCAATCTAATCAAGCATTTTCATAGTACATAAAGCTAGAACACCCCACTACAAAACTGTAACAACTAACACAAGGTAACAAGTCTGGGGAGGTGTGGTATGGCATCTGGATCTGTAGGATTGTCTTTTTCTCTCCCTTTGCTTTGCATTCACTGCAATCAATAATCTTGCCTCCTTTCCTTTTTTTTTTCTTTTCCAAAAGTAAAGTTGTGCTACTTGGCATTAGTCGTGTTTCTCAAGGAAATCTTTGTACCTGTAGGTGGAGCTCCATACTCATCTTCTTCTATCACAGTTGGACTACTGTTAACGAACAAATAAATTGTAAAGGAAAATCTTCATAGAAGACCACTTCTCAATACTATCCTAATTGTAAAATTTTACAGGAGATGCTTCGAATTTTATAACAGACTGCTTTCATTTTGCAAATTAATGAGAACCGATGGGAGTTTTATGGCTAGAAAATCATGTTATTTATTTCCTTTAGTTGCTCAGTCATCTCAGTGGAAGCAATTTCTTCCTGCTTAGGCATGTTTTTTGGTCTTGTAAAATTTTAAGTCCTACTTAGAAAAATGTAATAAAATATATATAAATATATTCCTTTTTAAATGCTTGCTTTGTCAGCAATGTTTGGGGTATCAAAGACTTGCTTCCTGATAAAAGGATCTTGTTTTGTCTGTGAAACTGATCTGATTTTGTGTTGTGAAATGTCATAGATGCAGATGTCAGAGCCTGGATCAGCTATTCTTATGTTTAGGTTAATTATTGCTTTCTGAAGAGAGCTGAAATGTTGTTATCCTGAGAGACTTTAATTTGGGTCATAAAATTTTCAAAAGGTTCCTCATATATATGTGCTTTAGATTGCCAGTGTATGCTTCTGTAGCCTCTCATCTGTTTATAATTAGAGGAAATAAAAAGAAGTCTCTCTTCCTAGTGGATGCGACTAGAATAATTGCACTTATGCCTTCTGCATTTTCCAATCATACTATTTTCTCCTTCAGATATGAAGAGAAAAATGCTGCAGTGGTAAGTAATCCCCTCTACCTTCTGACTTAATCCATTCTTCTTCAGAAGAGTAATGTTGAAAAGTAGCTATTAGTGTGCTTGGAAGAGTGAGGGTGATTCAGTGATATTCATTAAGGCAGACCAACAGAATAGCCCAGGTACAGACTCAACAGTGTAGGTAATGTGCAGGAAGAGGCATTAGTGGCTCGTTTAATGGGTTTCTAATCTATTTTCGTGTTAATACTATAATGACCAGTTTCTTCTGGGATAAGTGTGTTTTTAAAAACAGGCCTGTGTGTTTTTTATGCAGTCGGGGTTTTTAATGTTTTTATATATTATGGTGATATTGTCTGTTGAGTGAATTATGCTGACAAAAAAAAAAAGTTTTTTTTAAGGATTTATTTGGTTTAATTATTTACATATTATTTAAAGAAATATCCTTGCAAAATACGGTACTATGTTTTCTGGGTTGGAGGACTATTTGTATGTCAGGAATAAAGGTTACTTGGAGGAGAATGAAACTGTCCACTGGCCTTAGCAACATGGCAAGGAAGGGCTGGCTTGAATATAATGAGCTAAAAATAGAAAAAGTATAGTCAGAAATAATTGAGAGAGCTATGATAAAGGCTAGAACACTTTTAAATGAAGGGAGAATTGGAAAGAGATTTGAAGATCCATGACACCTGAAAGGAAAGGTTTGTGTCACTGCAGAAGAAAAATAGACTCTCAAGTAAATGAGGTTTGTTCCATGATGTGTAGGTACTATGACTGTTAGGCATTTGGGTAATAAAAAATAAAGAATCCAAGAGAGCCAGTATTGTTGATAATCATTCTAGATTTTTCCTCTATTTGAAGTAGAAAGCAATGGGATGATTACTGTAAACTCCTTCCTGTGAGCCATTTCTGTTTATTGAAATGATAAGGTTCAGTGCCAGTGAAACTGTTGTTAGTAAGTAAGAAAAAGTAAAACAACTTAAAAGAACTAATTTTATTCTGTCATGTCTATTGCCTCTATATAGGGCTAAAGACTTCTGAAGGTTTAACATTTGATCAAAACATTGTGATATAAATTTGACCCCTACCTTGTGGATTAGGTCTCTCTGGTAAATTTTTTCAAGTGTCTGTATCTGTCCCGAAGTAGTTCAGTCCTAAAACTACAGCAACTCTGAAAGGATTTCAGAGAAAACAGATCTAGATTGCTTGGAAAAACTGTAGAGCTGCCTGGAGACTGTAGAGATGTGGGAATTTATGAGGGAAATTTAGGTGCTTGAAATGTTGAGAGACTGGAAAGAAGATTGAGGACTTGACTCACAACCCTGCTAGAAAGATCATGAGATGCTCTTGGCGTTTGAAGTATACTAAGATTTCCTGAAAGTCGTATGACATAAATTGACAATGCAGTCAGCAAAACTGTAGACTACTTTTGGAATTAGTGGTTACCTTGGTTTTGGGGGGAGAGGGGAGAACCAGGAGAGAAAACTTACATAATATTTTATAAAACTTATAAAATATAATAACTTTTCTAAAGATGGATTTTTCTGTAATATGGTAAGAGCAAGGGGGAATAGTGTTTTCCAACTATCAAGTGGCAGCTTGAACACAAAGCTAAAATGCAGTGTGATATTTATTTATGCAGGTACGTATAATTCATATCTACGTACTTTTTAATATTAAAAAAAAAAACAATGCCCTGGGGCCCTTATTATATTTAGATTTAATGCCTAATAAAATGAACTATGCAAAAGTGTTTTTTGGAATTAACATAAGCAAAAATTTCTGTGTGTGTCTGTGCAAGGTCTTAATTTTAAGGAAGAGTTTGACCAGAACAGTTCTGGTAATGACGGAGATTAGGAATAATGCATTTCATCTCAACTGTTTTATTCTTTTTCTGTTTTGTTTTTTTTTTTTCTTTGAGTTCTCTTGTACCATACTCCATTTAAATTTAAAAAATATATGTATCTACACAAACATCCTTGTATTTCTTCTCAGAAGATATCTTCCTTTTTATAATCTCTGGATCATTTTATCTTTGCTTTCATCTAGATCTTAGGCTGCAAAGCCATGTCAGATCTGCTTTATGGGACCAGTGTTATTTCATGAAATACACAGAAGTGTGTTCATAGATTCACAGAACTGTTGAGATTGGCAGGACCATCTGGCCCAACCTCTTCTCAAGCAGGGACACTCAGAGCATGTTGTCCAGGTCTATGTCCAGGCAGCTTTTGAAGACCTCCAAGGAGGAGACTTCATAGCTTCGCTGTGCCAGTGCTCTGTCACAAACACAAAAATTGCAGCCTAACGTTTACACAGAACCTCCTGTGTTCTACTTTGTTCCCGTTACCTCTTGTTGTGGCACTGGGCACCACAGATCAGAAAGTGGCTTCACCTTCTTCATATCCTTTATTCAGGCAGTTGCATACACTGATAAGTAACATCTGAGCCTTTTCTTCTCCAGGCTAAAATGTCCCACATTTCTTGACCTTAAGTAATGATTGTGAATAAAATTCTGTAAAACTTGGTGTATATTCAGTTCCTTTAGGTAAGTCTGTAAATATATCTTTAAAATTCTGTATCAGGAAAATAGGCTATTCTATATTCATATCTACATCCTGTAAAATAGGTTATAAAATAGATTCTTGGAGTTCCATTATAGGGATAGGACTCCTATTCAACATCTATAAAATTCTGAAAAACATTTCCATTCGTTTTATGCTTCACAAGAGATGATAGTCATTTTTGCTGATTCTTTCTTGTTAAAACTCAGGGCCACAGACCATTGCTCACTAATGACAAAGGCAATTAGCACTGAAACATGTTAATGGTTGTGTGTTATCAGGTAATAATGTCTTCATTAATGCATGGCTCTAATGTCTATAATAACTTTGTCACTAGGTAGAAAGAATGCTTAGGGAGGAGGGAATGCTTTCTAGTACCAACTGTCCAAAGTCATTAACTGCATAAAATGGGGTAGTGTCTACTTGATGGTGAAGATCTTTAAAGGCCAGACTTGAATCCCTTGAGTTCAGGCTACAAACTCTGTCAGATCAGTTTCCACACTTCCAGCTCTTGGCCACTCTTCTGTAGTCTGTAATTTAAACATGCTTGGAGTGAAAATTTTTCTATTTGTTTCCCTACATAGCAGATGCTTACTAAGATGGAACTTTGTTACTGAATTTGTGTGGTGTTTTTTTTTTTGTTGTTGTTTAGCTGTAGGAACTTGCTTTATAAATAAAATAGTCAAAGCTTGCTATTTATGGTCAAGTTCTTTTATCTAATACATAAACTGAATAAGTTTCCATTTTAAATACCATTCTTGCAGTATTAAAAATATCTGTTGGCTCCTTTATAAACTCATACTTACTGAACATTTCACTGAAGTTGCGATACACTGAAGGAATAGTTTAAGACAAAAGAGACAAATACTTTTTTGTTCAGTCTGTTTTCTCTGTGCCATAACTAAAAAAATAGATATTGAAGTATTTAGTTCTTTTTATCTCTTCCTGAATGCTTATTCCCCAAACTGGTGAGAACCCAACTGAAGGCCTAGAAGCTAAGAACAAAAATAGAAGAAGCTTGCTAGGAAGCGGAGTCAAGTGTGATGCTTTATTATGTATTTTTTCCAGTATTAATATCTGTCTTGGCTTATACTGATGTGGAAAGCCAGTGGTCTAACGCTACTTTTACTCATGACAGTGAGTGCTACCACTTAACTCCCGTGGATTCTCGACTGCTGTTTTTTTCTTACATTAACTCAAGAGTATGTCGCTTGAAAAAATTATAGTTGTCTATAGTGCAAATCTATTGCTGCTTTTAAAAGACTTGTGTGATCTAAGACTATTCATGTGTAGAAATACTGATGAATTGCTGTTATTTTTTAATTATCCGTAACTTTTGAGAATGTTCTAGGTTTTACATTTGTAAATGTTGATTTCTAAACAGTTCTGAAAATGTAAAATGGTGTTCTAGCACTGATGGTTATTGGTCTTGACAACTGCCTGTACTAGAACATTCAATTTTTGGAAAAGTGAAGTAAGCTTAGATTGTTTATAGTTCATAGAAACATCATCAATTCAATACTTCTCTAATGAAATAGGAAATATGTCCTCAAATCTGTTATCTCAGCTAATGATGAAGAAATTGAATCCTATGTGTTCTTTCTTGCACCTTGTATAGCTAATATTTTCAGCCTTAGGCCCTGTTCATTACTTCCTTGTTTGGAGTTTTGCATACAGGTTTTATGACCCAGTAAGTACACCAGAAATTGAGATTTTTGTTAATTTAAATCATTCTGTGGGAAAGCAATGAAATATACAGGTGTGTTGTGCTGAAGTGGAGCTGGTTCTTCCAGATTTGTTAACTTCACTTACTCGAAAAACTCATGATGATACTTAATCTACCATGGAAGTACTGTGATCCACTAAAGTATTTCATTTTAAGACAAAATATGAATTAAATCGTGCTGTAACTTAGAAATTCCAGTTTGACAATTCTGTTCATGACTACTAAATGTTATACGAATAAGAATAATGAAAAGTGTATCAGGATTAAGGTGCTTAAAACAAGTTTTAAAGGATTTCACTTAGTATGCTGTGGATAGAGTGAGAATAGCCATAAAAGTGAGAAATTAAAGAAGAAACCCAATCTGCAGCAGAATTTTTGTTGGATTCGTCCTTCTGTAATTGTTGCGAAGCACCTCTCATGCTTGACTGACTGCATTAAAAAACATGCTTCTGTCCAGCAAAAGCTATGCAAGTTAAGAGATTGTTTCTGAGTTGTTCACGTTCCTAATGTTAAAGTTGTGTAGAATATTGAAATAACTGAAGCTGAGGGATGGGGTGAGGGCTTACTCTAACATGAAATTTGCTGATGGAAATGTTTGCCGAGGATTCTTTCATCCATTTCTGTTATTCTAACCTCATAAACTAGATTTCATTGTCTTATTGGCTAATTCACAGTCAAGATTCCTTAGAATATAGTTTCCAGGATCATTAGGTAACTTATGGACTGTACTTTTGTTATTGGGATCAGTGGGAAAAACCCTACTGTTATATGCAGTAGTATCAGTTCATCAGGAAAAGGCTACTGTGACACAAAATGATTGTCATTTAAAACAAGAGAGGCGATCTTCACTGCACATTGAGGGCATAAATTGTGCTTCCCATCCTCAAAAAATAATAATTAAAAATAGAAGAACAAACAATTAAAATATTCTTGAAACAGAACTGGGAGAAAAACTCAGTAATTTTAAATGATTTGTCGTCATTTTTTGATCTCCATATGAATTTTTATAGATTTCTTTTACTGTGATCATATATTGTGTTTGACTGGAAAACAAAGAGCAGTTATATCACTTCTGTACTTAGAATAGCCCTGTTGTCCTCTCAGCTTATCAAACTGATCGTTTCATTACAGAAGCTTCTCAGGCTGGTCAGGCAGGACTTGTTCTTAGTGAATGCATAGTGAGTACTCCTGATGATCTCCTGATTTCCAGGAGTGACATTTACTTTTTTCCAGTCTTTGGGCACTTATCCCAGTTTCCGTGATTGAGCAAAGATTGAGAGCGGCCTCACAGTGACATCTTCCAGTTCACTCAGAACTTGTTTATGCGTGCATCACATTATGCCCAGAGGACTTGTGAATGTCAGTTTGCTCAAGTATTCTCTGCTCTAATTCTTTTCTACCAAGGGTATACTTTCCTTGCTCCAGCCTTTTTGTCTGGTCTCTGGGACCTGAGATTCCTGGTCAACCTTACTAGTAAAGACTGAGTCAAATAAGGCATTCAGTAATCTCAGCCTTTTCAGAGTTGTGGGTCTACTATTTCCTTCAGCAGAGGGCCTGCATTTCCCTAGCCTGTCACTGATGGAAGCCCGTCGTGATACCTTAGATGTCCCTTACCATACTCAATTCCATTTGGAATTTAACTTTTCTAACTCTATCCCTGAATGCTCTGACAATCTCTCAGGTTACTGGTCCTTGCATCCATCCTCTCTATGCTTTTTGTGTTTGACAAAAAGCAACGTTTTTGACAATATTTTTTTCACCTTAGATTTCTTTTGTTCTTGGCCCTGGTGTAGATTTGCACAACTGTTCCCTCTCTGACTAGTTTTACCTTTTGCAAGAGTTAATTTTGCATGCCTTTATTGAGCTTCTGTGAGTCATTTCTAAAATCACATATCTGGCTGAGCAACAGCAATAGTATACTGTTTTGCACTGGGGATTGAGCAAGTAAGATTCTTCATAAAGGTGTATCAGCAAACTTTGTTGAAATAAAAATGTTTGCACAGATGTCAATAAAGGAGGAAAAAGGGATATGAGTGTAGCGAACCAAAATTGCTTTGTGGAGATCCCAAATTGACAGGGAAGACTAATCTGTCATCCTGTTAGACATGAGGCTGCCACAATCCCTGGTTCCAAGGGGAGAATGCATTGCTAGTAGACATGCACATAAACATAAGTACTCACTACATATATACACATAAACCTGGCCAGGAATACTTGGCACTTGCACAAATATTGGATGATCATGAAATACTCTTCCTCTGTATCTCACAATGTATTCCAACTCTTTAGACAGTGACCGCCTCAGTTCAAGAGGTGATCCATAGAACTGTTCCGTGGCTTAACCTGAGTTTTATGTGGTTTTCTGGACACTGGTGTGAAACTTAGCATTTGAGTTCTTGCCTGCGCTTGTTCCATTGGAGTACACAAGCACTTGTGGAGAAGGACTTGATGAGCTCATTGTTCTTGCAGTGGGCCTGGATGTAGCTACAGCAGACTATTACTTGGCTATTTCACCTGCCATTGCTTCACTGTATCCTCTGTGGGTGTGCAAATGAGTTTATCACATAACACTTACACGTTCAGAAAATTCTATATACTTATATTTTATTGTTCATCGTTGGTCCTAGTCTGCATCGTGCTTGAGGAAAAATTAGAAGTTACAAATAAGCTTTGCTTATTCAGCTACTGCTGAATCGTTTTTTGCCTTCGTTTGTAGCACACGAAAAAGACTTTGGTATTGTGTTGATGAGAGCCTTGCTGTTGAGATAAAAGTTGGAATTTGGTGTGTGCAATTCCCATGTTATATTCACTGATGAAAGTTTTCTCAGTTGACAGAGTAAAAACAATTGACCTTCAACTCCTCTATAAGGGAAAGCCCGCTTTGCCATAATGGGCATAATTGGCAGGCTATTGACATCACTGGGAACACATCCATTGACTGAAAGAGAGCTTTAGCACACCTATTATGTATGTAAGAACTCTTAAAATGTAATCATATAAACGGAGCTCTTGGTGGTGTATCATAAAATCACAACGTTGGAAAGGACCTACTGGAGATCATCTAGTCCAACTGTTTGACTGGTAGTTTAAATATATATCATAAACTTGTGTCATTTTTGGTCTTTAATAGATTTGAGTGTGCAAAATTTAAATGTCTTAATTCTGTTGAGACCTTGATGCCATTCTCAATCAAGTCTGCAAAGCTGGTGGGCCTGTGAGTGAAGGCTGCGGAGTTTGTTTGGCCTGCTTATGTTTTTGCGTTTCTCCACCATTTCTAATTTTTTTTTATTTGTAGTCTACGTAATTTCTATGGCTTGAAAGATCTTTGAGAGCTGACACTCTTAGGTATTTGCATAGCAAGATCTCTCCGAAAAGCAAGAAAAAAAATGCAAATAATGCAATTTAGAGCTGTCCTTTAGTCAACCCAATGCAAACAAGAATGTGTCTTGCTCCTGTACTTCTAATGTATGGCACCTGAGTAACAGGAGAGAATGATAATGGAAAAAACAAAGCTTTTCTTTAATAACCTGGTTACAGGCAGCAAAGCATTGCTGTCCTTAGTGCACAGCATACCACTCCTACTGCTGGACTGGCTGTACATAGCAGTTACCAGGGTCTGTATTGCTGCTTGGTCTTTATGGCTGAGCCATGGTGCCTCTGACAGGGAGTCATACTCAATTCCTATGATTAAGATGGATACATTTGTCAGTGAGCCTCTGAGATAAGCTGATAATGTACAGGAAAAAAAGTATGTTAGTAGTATTAATCAAGATTAAAGGGTATGAAATCAGGGGAAGCATGACAATCTTGAGATGAGAAACTGGTTTAGCAGCAGGATGAATACTTGCAGATAATCCTTTAATGAACAACAGGACAAGGAGACTACATGATGACTTTCTCTGTGTACAACCTCTGGATTTACCAAGATTCATTTCACATTTCACAGTTGTATAACATCTAACACTTCAGTGCCTTTGTTAGTCTACTGTACAGGTAATCACTGGAGATTCACCTTTACTTGCAGCATGACATTTAAATATTTTTAGATGTCTTTTCAAGGTTTTTCTTGGATTCCAAGCCCTCAAAACTGTTGATTTCAATATATTTTTATAACAATGTGGTTATACTTGCTGGCTCTGACATTTTAGAAAACAGTATCTGTTTTTTCTTACTCTTTTATGCTAAAAGAGATTATTAATGCTTCCTTAATCAACTGTTCAAAGTGTGATTGCTCCTGAATAGCTCTCAAAACCTGTCTTTTTACTACTCGCTTTCATTAGTGCTTAATTAACAGAGAAGATGCAAACTGAAATCTTCAGCCCACTCAAAGATGAGATACTACTTTTCAGAAGAGGTATTCAGAACATGGTCTGTGTTTTGCAAGTGAGTTTCAAAAAACCCCTGTAAATTGAAACCAGAATTTTCTGTATGGACTGGTAATATAAAATGCTCTGTGCCAAGAGGAAGAGTGTTAAATGGGGCCATCACTTTAATTGGTAACCTCCACAGGATGCAGAAATAACAGTAAATGACTCTGGAAAAACATGGATGTTTTTGGAAAGAAGGATTGCCCGCATAGTTACAGTCATCTTGTCTCTGTGTCTAGTGTTCTCAGATTCTCTGCTTAGTGTGGCATAATCTACCTAATGAATATGTGTTTATCAAAAGGTTAAATGGAACTAGTGTAAATTCCAGCACATAAAATCTGACTTCTAGTAAGAATTTTTGGAGTTATTTTACAGGAAGGGATGTTTTTATTGATGTAGAGATGGAGCAATAGAAAGACCAGTTTCTGCTGTGGACAAGTGAGGAAGTAGTGATAGATTAACAGGCAAGATATATTTGGCTTTCTGAGGGGAAATATACCTATAACTGCCAAATAATTCCTTTCCCCATGCTATAGATATGTTGTTCAGTAAGCCATATATTCCTGTCAAACTCTTTCATTTTTCAACAGACTAAAAGGTTGATGGTTAAGGAAGCGAGCTTATTCTTGAAATCTTTTCCATCATCAAACGCTGAGTTGTAAAAAGAATCTAAGTAAAATGATGTATTGAATATCTTTTTATTTGTTCTAAGGCTTTTTAAAAATATTGCTATAAAAGATTGTTCAGGTTAGTGTGTATTTGAATACAGGAAAAGCTCCTGAACTCTTTGCCAGCCAAGAGGAATGCAGATTTTGAAGAAAAACTGGTAAGTTTTACATTGACAGTACAAAGATGGAAAGAGGTATTTGTGAATTATCTGATAATTATGAGACTTGTGTCTTTTTTTTCCTGAACATATACTGCTATCCTGTTTTGATCCTCTTCCCCCCCTTTTTTTTTCTTTTTTTGAAACATTTTAAGTAAGGTAAACATGCATTTAGTAGTCATAGTCTTATTAACACACAGTCCATATGAATAATGTATGCTAAGTTAAAAACATTCAGATGATTATATCAATACTATTATGCATGTTTTTGAGATTTTAAAAATAATACAGTAATTGTTTATCAAATGCTCACATTTGAAGTGAATACATGTTAAAATATTTTCCATATTTTCTGTAGTTTGTTAATCACAGAGTCTTAGAGAAGTCATCTTCTATTGACCTCTTTAGCTACTTGAGTCCTTACAGTGACAGTATTGCATGTCATGATTGCAGGAAATATTTTCATGAAGCTGCTTTAGTACAGGCTTATGCAGGAGAAGCTCCATAGTTTTCCAAAGAGATGATGCTATGCCCCACTCGTTCCAGGGCTTGATGCCTATTTTCTCACTTTTTTTTTCACAGCAGTAGTTCAAGTCATTTTCAGTAGACAGCTGTGCAGATCAGGATCAGATGTTAGTTAAAATAAACATTTGCATTTTTACCCTCAATCTGTGCCAAGGTGATACAGAAAAATGTACACTAACAAATACTGATTTCTGAATTATTAGTTTTTATTAGTGATATTTCCATGAAGTCTTGCACATCTGATCTCTTGGAAAAAGGCATGATTTGAAAATGTGATGGATTTAGTCCTTTACCACAGTGAGTTCCCTGCACAATTGCTTCTCTCCCTCACCCTTCCCACTCAGGGAAGAAAAACAAAAGGGCAAAAGCAAGAAAAGCTTTTTGTTTAAGATTAAGACATTTTAATTAGTAAAGGCAAAACAATAACAACAAACCAAATGAATCAAAGGCCCCACCTCCCACCAGCAGACTGATGCCCAGCTAATCTATAAGTAGCAGCTGCCTTGGAAAATAGTCCCCATCAGTTTTACTGAGTATGGTGTTACTTGGCACGAGATATCGCTTTGGGATATGAGTCAACTGTCCTGGCTGTGTCTCCTACCAGCCTCTTGTCTAATACTAGCCTGATCACTGTGAGTAGAGATCACCGTCAGGAAGGTCTCAGTGCTGCTGTTCAGCAGCTGCAAAATCGTTAACGTACTATTAACACCTTTGTCAGTCACAAATATAAAATGTGGCTCTGCGTGGGCTGCTATGAAGAAAGTTGATTACGACCTAGCCAGGCTCAGTATAGAAAACAGTGTTTTGTTGTGCAAATAAGAAAGCAAGTCACTTGGGAAGCTCCTGAAATGTCATGGCTTTGTCCATTAGAAACATGCTTGAGAAGCAAAAATCTGCCTATCTTAAAAATGGCAGAATATTTTATTTTGGGGAAAAAAAGGTGCAACCAAAAACTTGGTTTAGTGGAGGATTATAAGTAACTGTAAATAAAGTGCATACTTGTGGATTGGCAGAGTGGTGATTTTAGGTTTGGAGGGCTAGTTTTCATTACTTTGGATTGTACTTATTGTGAAAGGGCCCCAAGCTCCTGCTGTTTGATTATCTAACTCATGATAGAATATGTTTTTGTTAGTTATAATGGAGATGGAGAAGAAAAGTTGGAAATGAAAGACAGAATTAATCGGCTGGTTATTTATGAAGATGTAGACAGATGGAAGGGAAGTAATTTTACTTGCAAGGTCATAAGATGTTCTTCCTTGCTACTGTAATGGGAGAGCACTTCTGTACACAGCAAAGAGCTTTCACTTCTGCTAAACTACACTGCTTTTCTCTAAAATGGTGTCACCAGCTCTTCCTTTCACAGAACTAATACAAGTGAAAATGTAGCTACAGTTATGGAAATATTTGCTTCTCTTTTCTTCTTAGTGTGCTCTTCACCCACAGTTCTGCTTTATATGCCATATGGTTTATTATTCAAGATACCTTGTCACTACAGGTAATAACAGCAGTGACCTCTGACATAGAAACAAATGTCTATAACAACAAGAAAAAAACTTCAGTGGCAGTAACTGTCCCCTTAAAAACACAACTTCATTTAAAAACAAAAACAACAATAAATTATAAACAAACAAACTGTAATAAGTTCAACAGCTGTTTGTTTGACATCATTTTTGGAACATAAGGAACAGCTGCCACTTCAGTATAAAACAAGCCATATCAGCATCTGCTGTCCAAAGCAAATTCTTTACTGCATTCTATGTATTTATTTATTAAGAAGCTGGAGACAGATGTCCTGGGAAATTCTTAACAGTGTGTGTATTCTTAGTGCCCTGACTTCAGTGTTATTTTGAATTTCTAAGTAGATTCAGCTACTCCTTCCCCTTGCTGTGGCGCAGACTGTGGTTCATAATAATTCTTCACAAAATTTCCTCTGAAATAGGCATGCATTGTTTTTCTAGGAATTATGTGTTTCAAGCCTGTCTTGCATCATCATCTACACTGGACAGTTAATGAGCATTTGAGAAAACGATAAGAGGTTTGAATGCATAGATGTGGACTTTTTTTTATCTTTTTCCTTTGTTCAGTTAATAAAATTCACATTAGATCATAGAGCCTACATGCTGAAGTAGATGTACTGTAGCTCTAAAACTCCCTTAATTTCCATACCGCCATCTGGTTGCAATGAACTAGTAGAGAATCATCTGCAGCACAAAGAGAAGTCTGGCTAGCCCTTCTGTAGTTTCTTTAAAGTGCAAATGCTTCATACAGTTCTTGGGCAGAGATGAATGCACCTTTCATGCAATTACACAAAAAATAACTTATTCAGGTTGTCAAAAAGCAACCTATTTAGCAAACATGGATTCAGGCTCAAAATACTCATGCATTAACTCATTAGTTCACTGAAATAAAACAATATAACGTGTCTCAGAAGTATAGAAAGATCAGATCACAAATCTTGAAAGTCATCAGCTGTGTTTGTGCTGATCTTACTCCCATCACTTTCCAGCAGGTCATGAGTGCATTCACAGAGCTTGAAGTATATACCATTAAATAGTCCTGCCTGGAGAGAAGAGATCTTCCTAGAAAGAGGAGGGAGCCACATTTTTGTTTCTCATTGACCAAATGGTATTAAAATACTACTATTCATGTTGTCAGTCATGTCATTTACTCCTTCATTTAAAATGCTTTTGTGAAGGCATAAGGGAGATGAATGCAGTCAAGGAAGCTGCTGGCTCTGAGTCCTTTGCCATTTAGCTGTGATAAGAATCAAAGGGAAAGAAGAGGGCAGTCAGCAATTGCACTCTTGTAGCTGTAGCTCCCTGAGCTTGGAGCTCTTATCCAACAAACACCTGAACAAGCCAAGACCTTTTTCCATTGCAATTTTTCTCTTCACTGCTTTACTGTGGTTTTCATCTCTCTCTCTAAATAGATAAAGAAGTTTATTAGATATCTTATTAATTGCTTTAGTGATGTTTGCAAAGAAGCATGTGGATTTAACTGAGGCATGTTCAGATAAGATCGGCTTGTTTTGAGCTAAATATTGAATAGCTGATTATGTCACAGCACATCAGATGTTTTTGTGTTTCAGTTGCTACGTTGTGGCTTTAGGAGAAAAAGAATGCTAGTAACACATCAGTGTTTAATCTTTGCTGAGTAGCACTGTACAGAGCCAAGGATGTTTCATTTTTTTCAGCTTCTCATACTGTCCTGCCAGCCAAGGAGCTGGGACAGCACAGAACTAGGACAGCTGACCTAAAGAGGCCAAAGGGATATTCCACACCAGTTTTCAGTATGTGAAAAAACTATAAAGCTTGAGGGAGTTGCCCAGGGACACAGTCACTGCTCATTGACATACTGGGTATTAGTTGATGTGTGGTAAGCAATTGTGGTTGTCCATTATTTGTTTTTGTAGAATCATGGATTCATAGAACGGCTTGGGTTGAAAAGGACCACAGTGATATTGAGTTTAAACCCCCTGCCATGGGCAGGATCACCGATCACTAGACCAGGCTGCCCAGAGCCACATCCAGCCTGGTTTTGAATGCCTCCAGGGATTGGGCATCCTCAACCTCCTTGCACAACCTGTTCCAGTGCATCATCACCCTCTGTGTGGAAAACTTCCTCCTAATATCTAACCTAAACCTTTCCTGTCTCAGTTTAAAACCATTTCCCCTTGTCCTCTCACTATCCACCTTTGTAAACAGTCGTACCCCCTTTTGTAAACGTGTATATATATATATATATATAGGATATATATATTCCTATTATTGCCACTGTTTCTCTGTTCTTTTTCTGTCTTAGTAGTAAACAGTTTGTCAGGATTTTCCCTCAAGTAGAGATGCCTCTAAAGGTTATTTCTGCACATAGATCCCTTACTGATTGGCGTTAAGATGCCGTACCGATATACAGATCCTTGATAAGTAACTAATAGTTCAACTTTGGTATGATTGTAACTTATACTGACTGTGAACTTTGCTAGCCTGGCTACGATGGTATCTTGGAGCACATATGATCTTTCAGATGTAAACCATTGATGAGGTAAGTCTGAGACTAGGAGTGGATTCAACCACAACAGGGCTCCATACCTCTGTGGCTCAAATTGTTCAGAAAGCAAGGGAGTCATTCTGAACCTGATAACTGAAAGTGAGAGTCTCCTGTACATGTGTGTTTAACCCTATCCTCCATGCAGTAAATAATCAAGTGTATCTAGCCTTCTTGAATCTTGTTAAGTCATTGTTAAATCATTACATTGTATTTATGTTACATCAGTAAATATATTGCTGTTTCTCTTTTAGGAGTGAAGTATATGGTGTAGTTGTTTCCTTCTATGACAGAGTATCTTATTAAAGTTACAGCTTTTCTAATTTTGTTGGAAGAAGCTACAGTACTTTGTCAAATAATAAAGCATTGAACAGGTTGAATTGCCTTATGCCATTTCATGTTGTTTTATAAGACCTGATACTGGTCTTTTTATATTATGAATTCATGAAGAAATTGAAAGAAAATTCTTATTTGTCCTGTGGAGCTTTACTGCTCTAAAACAATAAGGTAAAATTTGCATACTCCCATTTAAACCTGTAATTCTAGTATCTCTTCTTTTCAGTGAATTGAAGGGAGTGCTGCATAATTTAGATATTCCATATGCTTTCAAATATCTCCAGTTGCTCTGATGCTTTTTCTGTTGAATCTTGAAAACTCTTCTTCGTAGGGGATCTAGAACTCTTAAGATTTATTTAATGCTGCCATAATAATTTTTCTTAGGCTTTTTTTCTGGATTACTTCCCCTTCCTCCTTTTAAAAAGTAGTAACTGAAATATCTATTTTCTCCTCCTAGAAGGAAACTAATTTTTACTTCTGGTGTTTTTGTATGTTCTGATAAGGTGAGACAAGTCTTACGGCAGTAGTCTGAAAGAAAATTTGTGGTTTTTCTAATAGCTCTGCTCTCTACTGGCTTTGCTCAAAGAGATATTTAGACAGCACTTTGACAAAGAAACCAGTTCCCATTGTTCCTAGAATTTTATTTTCAAAATTCCCTTTTTAAAAAAAAAAAAAAAAATTCTTACTGCTTCATGCTTGCTTGTAGACATCAAATTTAAACACTTTGAATCATAATATGTGGACTAGAGAAGATTTTTTTATCATGATCAATTCAGGTGGAGAAATTGCCCTTGGAGAAGGATAACTCTACCAAAGAAATAAGATCAACAGAACATTAGACAAAATAGTAAAATACAGGTCACTTAAATGATAATACAGCAATCATTATATCTGTGGCAGTAGACAGTATTAGAGTGACAAGTTCGGTATAGTTAATTCTGACAGGTGATGCAACAAATCAGTTTGGATGCAGTTGTCCACATGGGGTCTCATGGGAGCAGAGTAGAAGGGCAAAAATCATCATTTGAGATGATTTCATTTAAGCACCAGAAGACTTCGAGAATTTTAGACATTGTACTTGCAAAAATTATGCTTTGCTCAATCTCATCGACAATGCACCTTCTATAGAGATGACTATCTCCTAAGGAACTAAGCCTTCATATAGTTCTGTTTGGTTTCCTGTATCTTCTATAGGATTTTTACCGTCGAGGTCATTGTTTTGTTATGCTTGTTCACTTGGTGATGATGTCGTTGTTATCTGCAGTGGGTTTTGGGCATCAGTGGTGGATGGTGAAATAACTTTTCAGTGGACATCCCCTGGGCTCATTTCTCAGTGTTTATTTTCTCTCCTTGTGCAATTCTTTGTGAGTACTATTAATGTCTATCTTGATCCATCTATTATGCTTGTGCATAGCAAAGATGCCTTAGCTAATATTCTCAAGAATTAAAATTCTTTGGCGTGTAGTCTGTCTTAAAAAGTCTCTGCTCATCAAGTAGAATTTAGTGTATGAATGTGAGAGCTAGGGCATGCCAGTTAACACATATCACTCAAGTAGTAGCAGACCCTTAAACTTCAGAGGTTTTGACTTTATTGCTGTTGATGACAGGAGCTCTGATTTTTTTTGGGAAGAAAGTTCATTCAGGCTCTTTAAATTCTAAAGGTTTTGTTCTATTCAAATATCTGTAAGTTAGAGAACTCAGTGTTTCATTGAATTTTATAAAAGCATCAGTATGTCTGTTGTATTGGAACTGCTCTGCTTTTCTGAAGGTAAGTAGAAATGTGTAATAAGCCATGTACATGAACATTTACTCATACTGCATTTTATACACTTTGCCTCTCATCATGTGGTGGTGTGGGTGAATAATTGTAAACATGGTCTCTTCCATGTTCACTTCATTTAACCTAAAGTGTGTTTTGCTTCAGTGTGAGATCTACCCTATCTCATTTCCATCACATTAAATCCTGTCACTTGAATCACAAGTGACTTTTTTTGGTAAGAATTTAACATGTTCTGGTTCCAAGCAGAACATATTCGAAGACAGTGATGTAAGCTGTTTTTTCATGCAGCTTGCACACATCCTAATATCCTCTTTCTTGCGTGTCAGTTAGCAAGCGATTAGCAATTGTATTTTGTTGTATATTTTTCCATTACGAATGTTAGTGGCTGAAAATGATTGTGTTCCTGTTGGTACAGAATATGTTGCATGAGTAGTTTTGTACTATAGTTCCCTACTTTAATAAAGCTTAATTTCTAGCAGATGTTCACTGCCTTTAGAGTGATACTGTATAATGTTAGTCATATTGAAGATTTTGTGTTGTGGTGGGGTTTTTGTTTTTTAGAACGTCACAAACACATGTATTAGGATAGGTTACTTTTAATATCCGTTAGCAAGATTTTACTGTTGGTAGTATTTAAATTGTGCAGAGCAGAACAACAGGCTTTACGGGGTAAAAAGTGAACTATTGTCTCCGCTGTTCTTAATCTGTGCTCTGTACTTCTTTGACTTTTATTGAAAGTACTTGAAAATGAAAGTTTTTATCACTGTGAAAATGTGCTGTTTTTCCCTTTCCCAAAATGTTTTTGCGTTTTGAGCATAGTCTTGTCTGAATCAAAATGTATGCAAATTACTCTCTGAGAAACAAAGGCAAAATTTACAAAATCTGTTTTGATTTTGAAGGTGAACCAAAATCCAATTATTATTTTGTTCTTGATCATGTATATTGACAAAATAATATGAAAAATGTATCTGAGTATGGTTTGAAGACAGGATGATGGACTGGATCATATGTTCTCCTTCCTTAATGACTGACTTGTAAAATTCTTTGGGGAGAACCTGAGGACATATCTGTTGAATTTTTTTATATAGAAAATGTCGAGAATGAAACAGTTGGACTTTTCATGGTGAAATTCCTGTTTTTAAAATGTTACTGTAAAATGTTTCAATTGTTAAATTCTCTTCCACTGAGGCTAAGCTCCTTTGCCAAAATTGACTATTATAAGCAATTAGTTTTTCTTTGAGATACAGCATGTGATTAATATACTTTTCCCTGTTGTTATTTTATCTTTAAAGAAAAAGTCTTTCGGTTCTCATACTGTTTTTCAGTTAATCTTTCTTTCTTTCACAATTAAGGAGTAGTAAAGGTTGTCCTGTATTTACACATATGAAATTTTAGCCTGTATGAATACTATTATGACTGAAAATTAAGCGTTAGTAAATAACATTAAAAGCTAACGGAGTAGATATGTCAAGAGGGGAGATGTGTTATCTGAAGTTCTTGTAAAGCATAATAAAAACTTGTTTCTAGAATCTTTATACAGCATACTTCTCAGCTCTTAAGACTCAGTTGATTTTTAAAATCAAATTTCTGCCAGATGTTCCTTAAATTTCCCTTCTTTTAAAATTAAAATATAAATGGAATACGTCAGACAGCTTTTTTGATGAAGTTATGTTTTTTGGAGTTTGTGGGGTGATTAGTCATTATAATTGGTGGGGCTACTGGTGCTGATGTAAGATCATGAAAAATCTAAGGTCTTCCATATCCTTCAATCCAATGAAGCCTACTTCCTCTTGAATGTACCTATTACATACTTATGGAGGCAGTCTGCCCTTTTCAACTTATTTTTTATTCAGCTTTTAGATACATATAATGTTTCCCTCCATGTAATTGATCTTTTTCTATTTTTCTTTACTTTGAAAAAGTCATTTCCTTTCACCACAATCTACAGAAAAACTTATTTTACCAATATTCTGTTCCATCAGTATGTACTTCCACATTAACATTAAAAATTCTGTCTGCTAAATAGAACGGAAAGTATGATGAATATGATAATGACTGTGCTCCTTTATTATGTGAAGAACAGAGATGGCCATTTGAAGACCAGTTAATCAAGGAAAGAGAAAATTTCTTGTTAGAGAATAGTTGTTTAGTCAGAGAAGGTTTATCTGTGTAAACAACTGGTGCAAGGTAAAGAGAGAAGCACTGGAGATGGTTCAATTTGGTGTATTACGTTACAGTTTCATTATGCCAGCGTTGCATACTTCCTGGCACTGACCTTCATGTCAGATGTCTCTTCTGTGCATGATATGCATTCTTTATCTAATAGGTGATGTTGAAACAGATTTCTGTACAACTGTTGATGATTGCTTTAATCTTACAAGCATGTAAATAAATCAGTTGTTTCTTCACTTGAATTTTGCTGTCCTCCATTCATCTGGATTGCCTACCTATGAGATCACTGGTAATACCAGATTGAGGACTCCTTCCAAGATGTCTCTCCTGTGATGATTACCTGGTAGATTTCAAATATTATCTGCCTTGCTTATCGCTTCTGTTTCCATGCCTCAGGGCCATTGAATGAATGTATGCTTCTCTGGCTCGTAAATCATCTGCAATTGCTTGCAGATTCTAGTCAGTCAGAGTGGATGGACCTCTACAGTGCAGTAGTTATTTCCCTGCATTTGTTAGTCAAGGGACATGCTGCAAGGTGTTTTTGTTTGCTCTGAGTACTAAGCTTGATCACTGTGAACTTCTGTTTATCCTAAAGACAGCTTCTGTTCAGTAATGTACTTTTTTTTTTTTTTACAGAGAATTCACTGCTTGCATAGCTTGGGAGACCCATGCAATAACATTTAGTAGTGTGTTTAAGGAAACAAAAACATTTTAATCTTACTTCTGAATGCCTACATGTAGGCAAATACTTTTAAATGCTTGGTAAGCTTAATTCAGATATGCTATATTTATGGTGCAAAAACCATAAATTTTTTTATTATAATCAGTCAAATAATTGTGCTTGTCCCTTCATACCAAACATTTAGCTTTAAGGGCAGTGAGGATACAAAAATGCCTCTTGCATTGATTAGCTTGAAAGAAAGATGGTTATTATGCTATAGTAGAAGTAATTTTACTTGCAAATATGGACATGGTGTGTCTTTTGAGTATTATTTTGAGTATCATTTGTAGTTGCTCTTCATGTAAGATATAATCTCAGTCACTTTCTCGTGCAGTTTTAAAAGTATAACTGAAATCAGGATTACTTAATGATGCTGAGTTTGTGGAGGAGATTCAAATTTCAGTAATCTTGAATTATGTCTTCAGCACGTAGGTTCGATTCCTCTGGCAAGCTTAGATATACTTGACATAGGATAGAAAGCAAGATGTTTTCATATTGCTTGTGCAGTTCTGCAGTGGTCAGTGTGTAAAATTAATTGCTACAAGGTCAAGAGACTATCATCACGCAGGCTACCTTTTTACTGATGAAAATGTTACATCTCTGTGGATGACTAGGATGACTAAAGGCTTAAGATTTTTTTTCTTCCCCCTTTTTTTTTTTTTTTTTTTAATAGTGGTACTAATCAGTATGCTTAACATCAAACCTCTCTGCCTCTCCTATGTTTTGGAATTAAAAAGAACTCTGATGTCTGGGGCAATGCAAGGAAAAAAGCAACTGATTGCAGACATTTAGTGTTAGAGTTTTTAAGTGAAAAACTTAAAATCATTATGGACAATGCCAATTATTAGTTTATTTTTGTTTGATAGGAAGATTAATGACATTTCTGTACCAGTTGCTGTAATGATTTTAAGGGAGTGATATTGAAAAGAAAAAGTGTTTGTGGTACTTTTTTTGTCCTATGGGCTAACTCCTACTGTTTTCTTGAAGTGTTTCTCTCTGTCTCCTATCGCAGGGTTGAGTGAATGGCTATATATCTATTGCTTTTGCTACTTTGTAAACTGAAATCCTGTCCCATTGTGACTTAGGGGTCCCAGCATTTTTTTAATTATTATTATTTTTTTTTTAGTCTCTAGGTTCCGCATATTTATTTAGCCTCAGCTACTGGAGCTCTGTTAATGAACATAGCATGTATATTGGAGTCCAACACTATAGGGTTAAACAGCCTTGAGAGGACAGGTCTGCTGGTACCAAATTTCAGATATGTTTGTTATGGTGTTACTAAAATCTGAAGAGAACTAACATTAGCATAACAATAATATTATTTTATACTTCTATAGAAGTTTTTGTGAGAAAATCTGGAAGTGTTTATATAAATATTAATGAGTACTACTTTACAAGAACTTTATAAAGGTTTCAGTAAGAAAGAGATGCATGAGACTAAATAAGAAGTCCTAAAATATACTGTAGAACAAATGATATTCTGCACTGCCTAATAATTTTTACAAAAAAATTCTAAAAATGATTTAATTACACTGTAGGTTAAAATTGCTTC
This sequence comes from Chrysolophus pictus, assembly GCA_037305975.1. Classification (NCBI taxonomy): domain Eukaryota; kingdom Metazoa; phylum Chordata; class Aves; order Galliformes; family Phasianidae; genus Chrysolophus; species Chrysolophus pictus. The sequence goes on along the minus strand of CM074577.1, from coordinate 30,103,039 downwards.
AGTCAAGGCATTGCTTTGGGATTTGAGTTTAACTATGATCTTTTGATTATACACATTAAATCTGCAGAGTAAAAGTAACTAAAATGTTATGTTCTGCATATGGTCCTAAATATACATAGTTTTACCAGTTGGTAAAATAGGAAAATGGTGACATTATGAAACAATAAGTATAAAACCTATTTAATAAAAAATGTTACTGTACAAATAGTATTTAAAAATTCATATTGTTTCCTTTATGAAAAGAATATTGCTTGTTTCTTGGTTCGTAATGTACAATAACTCTAAATTGTTCAAATGTTTTGAGAATTTCTTCATTAATCTTGATTAAATACTAACCTAACTTCAAATTTTGCCAATGCTCGAGTGTAATCTTCAAATTTAATTGAAATTTCTTTAGTAATATTTAATAATATTACTAAATCTGGAATATCTATTCTTTGTTATATTTTGTATAAAAGATGCTATGTGAAAAAGGAACTTACTCTCTGAATATACAATTACTACAAACAAACCTCTTAGTTAAGTTAGAAGAATGTGCTTCTGTATAATTCCAGGTATGCTCACAAGGGATAGTGTGGAATTTCTTACATCGTTTTCCTTTATGTGCTAAAGCCAACAGGAAATTGAGTGGTAAGGTTGAGATTCACAGATACTGTTTTGTAGTATTACAGTTCTAAATAAAACTTCTAATAAAATTATTTACCGCAACTGAAATATACTTCCTATACAAAGTGCATCTTTACTTTTATGTTGCCCATAGATGCTACAGATTTCTCTAGCTCACCTTGTTGTTTATTATGATGCACTGCAATTTTATTCATAGATCTTCTCTGAACAATGTTTTTTTCTTTGTAGCTCATTTCTCTACTCACTTGGAAGAAGCTTTGTGCTTGTCTTTTCAGACTCCGGACAGCACTAAATAAAAATAAATTGCCAGTACTCTGGGTTATGAGAAAATACTTGTTTATCACAGTTAATGCTAGAAGGAAAAATTTCTGCTTAACCATAGGTAATGAAGAGCTAATCCTCACCATTCTGCAGGAGAAGCCATGTGGACTTGGGGAAAAAAAAGATAGGAAATCTAGAAGGAAGAAGTCAGCTCTGTTCTAAGATATGCATTTTTAAATTTCCCTGTTGTCTCGGTGCATTAGTTTGCTTGTCACATCATATTTTCTCAGCGTCTTTCTATTATGTCACATAATATGACAGAGACAACCCTTGTGACAAATCACACAAGCCAGTGTGTCAGCAGGGAAATAGAAAACTGACAGTTCTCTGAATAGTCCCATAAAAATACTCAATAGAAGGCTGTAAAAACTTTCTAAAAATATAGACCTATATTTTTTATTGCTGTAAACCTTTCCTCTAAACAAATTTCAGAATACCAATATAAAGAATTAAATAAAAGGTGGAAAATATCTTGCATAATAGGAGGTCCAGCTAATATGTAGAAAAGGCTTAATTTGGGATAGCAAATGGGATATATCCACAGCTTTCTGCTCTGCCCCAACTGCATGGATGTCTGTGCAGTTCAACCCCTGCTCCTGAACTGTAGTTTTAGTTTTGAAGTGTAACACTGGAAATTGCAGTTACTCAGTGGTAGCTCGTGAACAGCTTCTGTCTGAGGAGAACCAAGTAATATCTGCCAGTTGTATTAATACAAATAACTCCTACTTGTCCTCATGCAGAATTGGACTGAATTGGTAGATCCTTTCCCCCAGTCCTAACCCACTTGCTGTCTTTGTACTAAAGAGTAAGGAAGTGCCTATATTCTTTTTTCTGTTTGAGATGATGATGTTTGTGTGTCTGTGCTCATTATTTGTATTCTTTCATGCATTATAGTTTTGATTTCTAAGACTTTCTCCTTTTGAGATTTCTAATTAGCAAATGTATTTAATTTGGGTGGGGGCTGGGAGGAAGGTTGTTTGACAAAATATTCTGCCTTGTGTCTTAGGTGGCACAACCTGCAGCTGTTATTAAAAGAGAAAGCAATTAGAAATGAAGTTCCACATCTTGAAAATGTATCCTATATAATTTTTAGGGCATGATATGTTCTCAAAATCTGTTAAATCTACCTCTGTCATTCTTTCTGAAGTTACATGGACAGTCACAGATTTAAAAGTTTTGAGGGAATTCTTGTTGTCCTGAAATTAAGAAGAGTATTGATAGGCAACTGTAATCAGTAACTGTTTACATATGTAGTGCGTTCTGTTTAATGTTTCAGTGGCTTCTTCCAAGTAATGTTAGGAAAAAAAGTACTTTGGTGTGGTTGATGCTAAAGTCATGTACAGATACAGGACTCAGAAACTGATATAGCATTGATCTCATTTCTTTCTTGTAGCTTTAAAATTTAAAGGAAGTTGGAATATTGATTAGCATTCATTGTGTTTAAAAAATGCAATCATATTTCTCTCTGATACAATTACTTCTGCTGGTTTGTGTTTTCCATGTTTCTGGACAGCTAAAGCAGCAGCATTACTTAGAGAACTTTATGGTTAATTTAGCAAATCATCGGTATATTTCCATTTCTTTTCCATTATTGTTTACAATAAATAAAAGATATCATAGTAACTCCATCTCTCAGTGCCGTGACTACTGTTTTCTAAAACAAAAATATTACTGTGGTTGAGATGTTACTGCAACTATAAATGATACCCAAGTCCTCTTCTAGAAGTTATGATAGCTAAGCTAGTCAGCGTTTCTATCACTGCTGTTACAAAGCAGTCATATCTGGCAGAGGGTTATAATGGACGATAGGAAGTGATATCTTAAGCTCTTGGAGTTAGATATATGTACCTGTGTCCGTGTGGAGTTCAGTTGAAACACGTTTGTGTATAGATATGCGAGAGGTTTGTTACTGTTTTAGTCACTTTGATTTTATCTACTTCTACATATGAATAGCACTTGCATCTTTATTCTGCGCTGAGTGGTGTAATGTTGAGGATGAGAGATGGTGCAACTTTCTTTCTGTATCTCAGTAGGAAAAATCTGAAAACAAATTATATGATAGATTTTAATAAGATGGACTAAAGAGAGGAATACAGAGAAAATTGCTGGAGCCCCAGTTCCCTGCAGCATTGTATGGACACTGGATAAATTTTCCAACAGCATGCTGAGTAGACCCCATTTAAGAAGTTCTTCCTCCCTCACATATGGCTGTGCCTTTCGTTGTGTGCAACAAACAGAAATACGTATTTTCAACTGACAGATTGAAATGTTCTCTCAACACCCACCAGTGCATGGCAAAAGTTGGCACAGTGAATTCTGGCAGATGCTCTTACAGCAGCTATTTGTGCTAACGTATAAGTTTGTCAAGCCTTATGTATAAGGATGAATATAGTAGACTAAGGACTACTGAATGTCAGTTATTCTTTGAAGTCTTCTTAAGAGTTCTCAATACAGTTCTATAGTGTATGTCAGCTACTGGCTTTTGAAGTGGTGTTTTAACTAGAGTACATTGAGGAGGAGGGGCTGAAATCCTAGAGAAAAGGGGTAAATCAAAATTTCCTGGGTCTTTCATGAGTGCTCACTTGTAAATTTAAGAAGCTGTAGTTATGTGTTTCTGTCTACTGTAATGCATCTTGATGACATGAAAAGAAATATCTGATAGAAACAGCTCATTCTTTGTTCAGATAGCTGCAAAAATATTAGAGAAGTATTTCTCTGTTTCAGAATTTAATTTCTGTGATGATATAATCCATTTAATTTACTCATACTGATTCTGAAATAGGAAATTAATTTGTTGAATGACTATTGCTGTTGCCATCAATATTTAAATGTTTTGGAGAACTTGAAAAATAAGCTCCTGTTTTGTACTTCAGGAATGTTTCCTGCTCTGGCAGGAGACTGCATAGGCAGTCCTATAGAGTTTGTTACTGACTTATTTTCTTTTGGAAGATACTGCGGTCTGGACACAGTCAAATTCTACACCTTTGCAGAGGGAACTACAGTAAGGTGTAAGTGCAGTGCAGACGTTGAAAGTGTTCAATTTATTTTGAGGAAGAAAAATCAGTTACTATAATCTCTTGTAGATTGCAAGCTGCTAAACTTCAGTTATCTCTGTTGAGACCAGCAGTTTGACCAAAAACATCCATCAGAACAACATCTGCTATTAACTTCTTTATTGCCATTAGTGATCCCATATCTATCTTCTGTCAGAAAAAGAAATAATGTCTGAAATTGCAATTTCCCTTCATGCCTGTGATTTGGTGTTTCATTTATGTAAAATAGCAATGTATAACCTCTCTAAATCTGTTTGTTTAATCTTGTTTTTTTTTTTTCTTGTTAATATTTGTAAATTCCTGTATGTAAAAAGATTGCTTACAGTTTATAAAAAGTGGTGCAAACATTGGTTAAGATAACTTTATTTCTTTTCAATTTGGTTACTTAATGTATAACATGGCTTATGGTCTTTAAATTTAGGCAAGTGTTGCACAAAAGCATGGATGTTTCAGGAATCCCTTCTATCAGGTACATTACTTCTTGACCTTTTAATGTTTCTCTTCTGCAGTCAAACTACGTGCAGTTCTGTGAACTTCACCTTTACTTGAATCTTTAATTTGTCCAAGTCAATTTCAAAGTCTCTGGTAGCACCTGCCATTTGAAGTTTATGACAGTCTAGTGCTTGTTTTCCACAGTGATATTATATCCCCTCCCTCTTAGCCTTACAGACATAAACTCTGCCATAAAAATGCTTTCTAGCCAGGAGTTCAGTGCTATGCTATATATTAGTGTATAGTGCGGTATTTACATAGTACTCTGCAGTTCCATGTAATTCTGTCAAGTGTGGTATGTCGACAGAGTTCTGGTATACACTATTGTAACTAGCATTCTCCTAATTTGGTTTTCATGAATTTCTTTTTGATGTGGTTTGTTAGAATCTGTGACGCAATTAATTTCACCCCAAAGTTAAGTGCTGCTGATTCATTCCTATTTGATTTCAATACTCATTTTCCTACATAGTTCGTTACTGTTTTCCTACTTCTGACAAGAATAACTTTACCATAGCTGTGTTTAAGCATATTTGATATGTAACAGTGTGTTAAATTCACATTCTTTTTTATCTTGTGCAATGGGGCATTTTCTCTGGTCGGGATGTAGTAACAGAAAAGCATCGATGAAAAGCAACTTCACATTTCCTGTGTCTCCATACCGTTTTACAGAATGTGCAAACACTGAAACAGAACAACAGCAACAACAAACTAGAAAAACACCATTGTCCTTTTTGTATTTAGTAATTCTGTAAAAGTGTACGAAAGATTTTTGTCTGGCAATTTCAACAGTAACATCAGTTGACTAAAACCTTAATCCAGTTTTGAGGGTCATAGAAAGGATTTGTTAATTGAAAAGCGTCTCAGTAAAGTATGTATTTATGTTTTCAGTATTCAAGACTCTCCTTAACTGTTGATGCATGGATGTGTTTTTACATGTAATATCTGTAGGTTGTGTACTCCTGGTCTTCAAGTGTATGAACCACACCAAGTTAGGTGTATTTAAGATCTCACACATGGATATTGTTTGAAATAGAAGCATACTTAAAAGTGCTGTTACATACAAAACTTTATTTAGAATCTTGTTACGATTCGTGGCATCCTTCCCCCACTTCCATGGGTATTTTTACTGGCTTGCAGTTTTCTAAGGTTATACTGCCTGTTAAACCCCTTGACTGATTTAGCAGTTTGTTTCCCATTTGGGTTGTCTGTGTTCTGCTTAGAAACTTTTTGACAGAAGCATGTGCCTTATTGCACTTTGCCGTTTTGTGCTTTACTTGCTTTTTCACTTTGACAATTGTGTTCATGTTGAGAACATGCTAATTCATTTCTTTTTAATAGTCATGAATAATTGAATTGAATAATTGAACATACCCATTGAGTTTATATTCTGCTTTCCCATAATAAAACATGTGAGGGGAAAAAAAATACTGCTAGGTTTACTGTGGTTTTTACAGTTATGTTTGAAGTCAAAATTGAAGAGCTTTTGTACTCATTCTTCTCTGTTTATTCACTTATGTATTTGTTTGCCAAAGTGCATGAAGGTCTCACTTTGAAATATTTCATGACAGTTGAAGTTGGATGTGTCCAATCCCACTCATTTCTGTATATCTGTGATAACAAATATCATGAAAATTTTGCACATAGACAATTCAGCATCAACTGTGTTCTGTAATATTTTTTTTCACAACCTTTGTATCATTAGTGATTTCAAGTTTTCTGATAACTCATTAAATATATTGAGGAAATTACGTTTGTGCACCTGCATAGACTAAAAAGAATAATCACACTGTTGTTTTTTTAATTTTTTTTTTATTAAATTTATTTCATCTCCTTTTGATGTTTGTAGATCCATTGTGTTATACAGATATTAGCAGGAATAGCAAAGAATCTTATTATCAACCTAACATCAGTTTGGTACAAATTGGTGAAGTTGTACATCAGAGCTGACTGAAAAATAGAAGTTTTTTTAAGATTTCAAAAGTTTTCAGTCAGCAGTAGAATGAAAATGCATCTATGCATAGTTTCACAATTAGGTGAAATGCTAAAATCTCAACTGTCCCTCTTTCCCCACCTCCTGCTCCTTACCTCCACCTCTCCCTGTAGTATTTTCTCTTTTGTACTCTTGGTTTGAAAATCTGTCCCACTGTAAATTATTTCTAGGAGAGTTTGACCAAAAGGTTTTCAACACTTGTAATGGAGAATGCTTTACCTTTGTGACAAAACTAACAAGATGAAATGAGGGTGATACTGCAGTGGTGTATAATATATGATTGGCTGTTATCAGACTTCTTGCATGTAGATTTTTCGGTATAGTTTTTTCAATATTTCTGTTTCTAAGGTATGTTTCTAGGTTCCTCTTAGAAGGAATTTAGGAAGCAAGGGGGACCTCTCTGAAACTCATTACTCAAAAGGGAGTGCCTCCTGGATGAGTGTGTGGATTCTACCCTCTATGCAGTAAATAATCAAGTGTACTTTGCCATCTCTAACAGTGTTAAATTGCTGCCTTGTTTATGCTTAATCTTTGTTAAATAACTATATTCTATCAATAAATTTATTCTTGCTTCTCTCTTATGAGTGAAGTGTATAGTAGCCATCTGTGATAGGACTTTAAGAACAGGAGAGAAATCTGGAATAAAGCTAAAAAGAGGTTTTGGTCTTTTGGCTTGAAAAACAAAAAAGGAAAAATAGAAAGTAGTGGGATAAGATAAAGACAAAACAGACATGCTTTTGAAGTATCATAGTTTGAATCAATGAAATGATATGAAATCTTCAAACTTTTTATTCTTCTTTTTCTTGTTCTCAGATCTTTGTTAATGCTACAACTTAGTTTCTGCTGGCATTGCCTTTACACAGCTTGCATATCTGAGCTGTGTCCTAAGCAACAAAGACTGCTTAGGAAATTGGCCCTGATTGAAAAGGCCTTTGCCTTTTTATATACATTGCCTTATTTTATATTTTCACAGTTTTGAACTCGTACTGCAAGTTCCCGCATCAAGCATCCTGTCTGGTCCCTTTATATTCAAAGAAATTGGAGAACAAAGCCTGCTCCTCTGCTGGACTTAGTTCTGAGTTGAGAAAGAGTACTCATTACGATAGGGTGGCATGGTTTTCCCCAGTGTTTATTCTGCAGAGGCGTATCTGAATATTGAAAAACATCTGTAACTTGCATTAGAAAAAGAAGAACATATTGCCTTGTTTATTATTTATGTAGTATGACTTGTAAAAGTGCAGTATTATTTTGATGATGGCTGTGTATTTTGAAATTTTCCACAAGTATATTCTCAGTATGTGATTCTGAGAAACACAGAAGAAAATCCACATAAATAACTTTTTATAATTATAAATATCATGATTTTTAATACATTCTGAGCTTTTAATAGTTATGAACAAGGAAAAAGCTTTTCTCAGGGAAGGCTGCTATTATAAATGCTCTGGTTTAGAAGCTCATTTTTCTATGACATCGCCCTTAGGCAGTATCAACTGTGTTTATTGCTATCTGCATCTGGCATTTCTAAACCAGTGTCAGAAGCTGGATCAGAATTGGTTCTTTAAAAATATTTCAGATCCCAAGGAGCAAACAGTTTTCTCACTGGTGGCAACGTTATTTTAGTGCTTTGAGATTATTTTGATTATTTTTATGCAAAATCTATACTTGTTGCCTTATAAAAATATTGTTTAGGCAAACTGAAGTTCAATAAGAAAAAAAAATTACAATGTTTTGTTGATTCTGACAAAGCATGATTTCTGTGTTTGAAATATAGATATATATCCTGTTGCTTTCACTTGAATCCTCATCTCCGTACCATGCAGAATCAACTCACCCTCTGCAAAAAAGCTTGTTTTCGATGCTTACTTTGATGGAAAGCAAATGATGAACGGAGAGGCATCAGGTGTTTGTGTGAAGCATATCTTGTCTTCTAAAGATAGCTGTTTTTAAAGAAGAGTAGAGGGTCTTCTTGGCAAACGAGGAGACTGCCAACACAAGTCTTTTGGAGAATGGAGTGTTTACTTTTATTTTAGATCAGACAAGGGAAAGGTAGATTAAAGACATGTATCCTAGACACACAGATTTAATCTGAACTTCTTTTTAAAATGTTCTGGTGATGGGAAATGTATTCCAATTCTTTAAAAAACAAACCAAAACCAAATGAAGTACAAGCATGTTGGTCAGAATCTGGAGCTTTAGTTCTGGTTCTATATCTACCAGCCTGAATACAGCTGGCTGTCTTGGAGGCAGAGCTGTGCAGAGTGAGGTGAGGTGAGCTGTTTCTGAGCAAGCAAGAAAATGGTTGGGAAGCTTGTTGCCTTGCTTGATGACTTAATGTTTGCTATCACGCCCTGGAAAACTTTATTTTTGAAGTTAAGTACTCTTTGTGCTTTTGTGTTTGGTGTTACTGCCCCACATTCTTCTGTTCAAATAGCTAAGACTGATCTTAAGTATCCAAACTGGTGTTAGGCGTGAAAAGAACTGTATTTCTTAATGTTTACTCTTCAGTTACTACTTAGAGGTGGAACTGCTCTTTAAAGGTTTACTTTGTTCTGGCATCAGCTTTGAGATAGGAAGCTACTACCTCAGCCAGTTAGCAAAGGAGAACATGCAAGATGTGTAAAGCTCTCTAGCTTGAGAAGTGAACAGCATACAAATTGGTTTGCTCTTGTCTGTACGCTGTATTAAGCTACCTGCCAGAGTATTGTCAACAACATTTCACTGCTTTACTTTTGAATAGAAGCTCCTGAAATTGCATGTAAACAGATTATGAAAAAAGATCTAGAAACATAGATTCAACTGTGTAAGAAGTGAAGTCTGAGCATGTGGACAGGCAGTAGTTCTTTCAGAGTCGTGCTTGATTTTCATACAAACAGTAGAAGAATATGAGAAAAGAAAGGAAAGAAGGTGGCAGATATACATGGGAGGTTGAGATGGCCATATTCAGTGTGAAGGTTTAAAAGCAAAGGTTGAAAAACAACTTCGAAACACTTTCTGCCTCACAAAGATTTTTTTCAGTCATCAAATACCTGTTTTTAGTATTCTTTGAAGTTCTGTGAATTGTTTTACCATTTTAAGAATTCAGGAAGGGGTGGGGACAAAAGCCATAGCCATACCTTGTCTGATACTTTCTTACTTGTGGAATACACACTGCAACCATCCATTCTTATGGAGATGGTTGTTGAGTGTTTTCCCTGACTGCTTTTTTGTTTGTTTGTTTGTTTTTTATTGTGCTTTTTTTTTTTCCCCCTGTAAGAAGGAGGCAGTTTGCTTTGGAAACCGAATGCTGATTTGCCAGTTTACCTCGAGGAGAGATACTAGTTGAACCTCAAGATTAGGTACCGTTTAGGATCCTACCTACAAACTGTGGGTGATGTTTTTGTTGCACTCATGTGGTTCTGTTTCTGTGGGAGTGAATATAAGTGTGTCCCATTCCTAGTTTAGAGAGCAAGCTTCGACCTATCCAATGTAAATGATGTTTTTCCTCTCTAGGACAGAAATTTCAGACTTGTGAATTTGAAATTGAATTTCCGTACAAGAACATGTCACACATGAAAGCCAGCTTTTAGTACAGGAGGAAAAGTTCATAACAAGGATAGGGGGAAGCTTTTCCCAATACTTTCAAAACTTCCGAACTCCCAGTATGAGACATCAGAAACTGGTGGATGCATTTTGTAGAGGTTCAAACAAAATGGACAGAATCTCCATTTATCTTCAGTAGACTTAGGATGTGTTTAAAAAATGGAGCTATTTCTTGTTATAGGACTTTTCTGCAATTTAATTACTTATAGAAAAAGCAAGTGGTCAGACTGGATAAATGACAAAATGACCACAAGTAGGGAATTGTTATTAACAGCACATCAGAAAAGTGTTTTATCTTAAATTTTTAATCTTTTTTTTTTCCTTTAGAAATAAGGGCAAACATTCACCCAAAGAAAATAACAAATAAATCTCTCAGCAGGAAAGACCAGAAGAGAAAGTCCTTTACTTCACTGTTAGAAAGCCTCTGTATATTATACTAGATGGTATTTATTTGCACTGACAGTGCAGATACTGAGCTCCAAAGAAAAAGTAGTAAATAAAAACAATAATCAGTGAACTGCAAAAGAGTCCTTTTTCTTTGGTTATTTGAATTCAGATGAACAAATGATATTTGAAAAAAAAAAAAAAACTAAATGTATGCTGTGCTTCAGACAATAGTTATAACTGAACAAATCTTTAGATGGATGAATGCTATCTTGACTGTACAGAAGAATGAAAGAGGTACTTCAGTAAAGTATTCAAGAAGTGTTTTGTGAATGCACAAAATGGATCCCTGTGGAGATGGAGAATGAGATGAAGAGAAATCAGAAAGACTGATTATGCTGAAACCAGTGCTACAAAAAAGGATGCTTGAAAGGACAAGTGGTAAGTGCTTGAGAAAGTCTGTGTGCATCAACACTTGTATGTTAAACCAGCGAAAGCCTAATGTCAAGAGCTAAGGGTGACTGAAATCATATCTCCTTTTTACTCTCTCAAGGGTTCCCGAGTCAGCTGTGAGAAAGACATTTTGCTAGAGTGAAGCTGTAATCAATTGTTCTTAAGGTTAGGTGTGGGCTTCTTTGCTGTTGTTTCTGATGGTGCTTACACACGAATGCCAACATTAGAGAGCTGGAATTAGATTTTCTTCCTTGGTATCATTGCTGTGCTTAGCTTATTGCACCTATCTTGGCTGTTTCCCTAATGTGTCTCTGGATTCTGTGGCTTTAGAATTTGAAATAAATTAAATAACTTGCATTAAACAGATGGCTTTAGTAAGCCAAAATATTACAGGCATTAATTCTCCAGTATTTCTGTGATTTTTAAGAAGGCTTGAAATGTGCAAATGATTATAAATAAGCAATGCATATTATAAGCAACTTTACGAGCCATATGCTTGATTTTTCTGACCAAAAGTCAGAGCAGCTCTTCCAAGTCCTTCCCTGTTTCCTCTAGGACAAAATACTAATCAAATATTAAAACTATTTAATTAATCCTATAAGGGTAGCATTTTACTGTTAAAGGATTACATTCAGTAATACACTAGTATTCCATAATGTCCTGTTTCAGTGTTCTTAGGATTACAAAAATGAGGGGACAGAGTCCATATATGCATAAGTGTGACAGAAATTCATTTGATTCTGAAAATATGTGTATTTTCCTTGGAAAGTATATTTCTAAAGTTTGCATTTCTTGTCTACCACTGCATGCAGACCTGTCCTCTCCTATTCTTTCTTTCCATAGCTCATTGCTGTTATTCTCTCATTCCTCATGTCCTTAATGCAAAGTTAGGAATTAAGATTTAAAAAGAGAACTCTTTCTTCTTTCATTAAGCTCCCTTTAGTTTCATTAACTGCTTGAAAGGGACCTTTTCCTTCGGGTGACTTACTTGTTTTTTTTTTTTTTTCCACAAATAGGTTTTCACCCTTTACAAGGGTTTTTTTCTTCTTCTGTCACGTCTGGCTTCTGTGGCATCTCAAAATCTAGAGTTTCAGATAGCCAGTTGCTTCATGTAGTCTTTTTCCATTCACTGCTGTGTGGGCCAGTAGACTATCTTCCAGTCTACTGGCAGTAAGTTTGCCCTCTCTTACCTTGATCTCTACTTAGTTTAGTGTTTCGTTATTTGATTAAATACAGTGTGTGGATATTTCTTGTAATGCATTATGTATTAAATGAGATGAGTTGTAGTTTTTGTTTTAAGAAAGTGCAAGGAGAAAGAGGCCTCAAGTGAAACGTGTCAGTCTTGTGTATGTTAGCCTGGAGAAAATTTCTTTGAGAATTAAAGAGTTCTAGCTCACTTGTCTATCAGAAATGGTCTTTTGTGTTTTTTTTCCCTTTGCTGCTAACCCAGGATGAACTCAGGTTGATGACATATGCATTGTTCTTTGCTGTGTGATTTGACAAATAAATGCAAGCCTATTTTCAGCTCAAGGTCAGGTCAGCTGTGCTTCTGTGTTACCATGGTGAGTGTTGAAATGCTGCAAGGATGGGGTTTCACCATTCTCTCTGGTGGACCTGTGTGTGTACACATCACTGAAGAAAGCAGCAGAGATCAAATCACTGTGAATAGCAGGGCTGAAATACCTTAACAGACCTGGGATTTATTGCTGCTGTAGTCACCGTTCTAAAAACTGTTATCTTTGCAGTGGTACAGCACAACTTTAATTCACAAGCTTTTTCCTGTGAAAAAGAAACTAGGAACAAACTCTGCAGTGTTTCATCTCAGTTGGTTTTAGGATGTGTAATAGCTTTTCCTTTTATAACATTCAGCAGTTTTACTTATTTATTTTTGCAGTTGTTAGGTTGCTAATTATGATCCTTTTGTTTGCTTTTATCAGTGTGTCTCAATCATTTGTCCTGCAAACAACATAATTGTCCTTGTATGTGTGCTTCATCCAGTTTATCAGCATCTCTCTTGATAAACATGTATTTCCACAGTCATTCAGTGAGCTCTGGATAATCTTTGTAGCCAGCATGTTTGGAAACAAAACCCAGCATTCCTCCTTGTTCAAATGAAGCAAAGTTACAGAAATTAATTACTATACCTGACTACTGTGTCTCATCCAAATTGAAGATGCTAAGCGCTCCTGTCACTGAAAACAGTTTCCACACAGCAAAGGCATAGAGTGGGAATTAAAACTGGAGAATCTGGATGCTGAGAAAATTAAGAAGAGAGCAACCATTAAATCATGTATTAAATCATGATAATTTTATCTGTCTCACTGCCATAAACAATGTAAAGGGGATTTTATAATTGTTTTGTCAAGAAGACCTGATTATGGACAAAGACTCATGCAATAACTGTTGTAAGTGTACACCACAAAACAAGAAAGCATTCTCTGACTGCAGCAGAGCTACAGATGTACATGTAAATGTGTATGCAATCTGAGAAACTGAGTAGGGATTTCTGTGAACATCTGATCGCGTGTGCAGTGTAACAAATACAATGGGCACAGATAAGAAGTAGAGAGTCCAAACCCTAACTCATAGGATGAAAAATCACATCTTGTCATGAAAAGATAGGTTTAACTTTTTTTTTTCTATTCTTTTTTTCTTGAGAGCTGGCTGGTAGAAGTGAAGCCGAGCTGCTTCAGGAGTAGCATAACTAACATCTCCAGGTTTCATATGGATTTGTCTCCCATCCTTTGTTTTCTTCCTTTTCTCCACTGCTACCTGCATGTTTTGCTGAGTTAAAACAGCAGCATATATGTAAGAGTTAGAAAATAACCATAGTATGCTGACTTACTGGCTGAGTGTTACTACTAGATTACATAAGAGTCTGAGTTATAAGTTTTTATTTAATGATCTACTCAGCCAAGTATTAATGTAACTTGTAGAATTTAATTAAGGCAATCCCCCATGTCAGACTCAATTGAATGTGGTTAATATATTTAAAAATCAGAAGGGAGAGCAGTGTCACACCAGAAAGTCAATTTGACTGAGGGAACAGAGCATCTTACAAGGGATGCTTACAGGGGAGTGTACTCTTCCACATTAAAACTGCAGCATAAGGTCTCTGAGAAATGGGTGTTATTAGCACCAATGTTCTGTTACGTTTCATGGCTGGGCAGCAAAGGAGTCTGACAAAATGGTGTCTTACATGGTAGTGTATATAAAGCAAAGGCATGTCAGTGAATTCCTATGTGGAAAAAATGGCTCCTCCTTACATTCATCGAGACTTGCTGAGGATTTATGGAGACCTAGCAGTGGATATGAGCACAGTGAAGAGGTGTGTTTCAGCAATGTTGAAGTGATGTGAAAGAACAGCCTCCACAGCTATAGGCTGGGTCACATAAGCTGTCTTGGGCTTCGTAGTTGGAATGTATGTATTCTTGTAATAGAGGATAGATTGGAAAACCAGAATAACCTCCAGTTTATAATGGTTCACGCGTTCTTTGAAATTGCACAAGTGGATTTGAAACAAAAAACTGTGCTTCCCTCACCCCTCCCCAACTAAAGATCTTTTCTGTGAGAAATAGTATGTAAGTTCTAAGTCTGTTTTCACAACAGATTTGAGTTTCTTATATTTCTATAACATGCAGTTTATTCAAATTATCCATCATTTGAATAATGCTCTATAATTTGTTGTGGATATAATGTAAGCTGCCTACAAAAATTTCAAACTAACTTTATGTTTCAGAGTCGCTGTTTTGCCTTTTTTGTTTTTAATTATTTTTCTTAATGCATTTTATTCTGATTTTCTTGGCTTAGTTTTTATTAATTTGTTTTCTGTTGTTACAATTTAAGCATTTTGTGCAGTCTTTGTGAAAGCAGTATAATCAATTCAGTATAGCATTAAAATAATTCAGTGTATAATTAACTTCAGGTTTTTCAATACTTGCTTTTGATATGATGTACAAAGTTATTTCCCTTATGAATTTCAGTAAGTTAAAGCTCTTCAGTGCTTAATGAAACATTAATGAAACAATGATTTATCACACTAGCAGTATTTTCTACCATCTCCATCTTTAAAACAAGTGGCAAATTAGTGCATGTAACTTCTGTGTTTCCTAACTATATTTATGGAGTATAAGCAATAAATACAAGCTCCATCTAACTGCTTTAATGTTTACTAGTTAATTGTTCTTTGTATAAATATTGAACAGTACTATTCATTCAGTAATCATTATTCAAAATATTGAGCAATATTCTTTTTTAGAATTTTATTCACTTCCTTTTAAATACTCAATTCTTTTAAATTTAAACGCCCAGAATCATAGAACCATAGAATGTCCTAAATTGAAAGGGACCCATAAGGATCATAGTCCAGCTTCTCCTGTTTCATATATTTTAAAAAGACAAGATATTGAAATTAGATTCACCACATGCTCAGTGTGTTCTCTTGTTGTTTATCTGTTTTCCCTCTCAAATATCTAGTTTCTGGATTTAAAACAAAATCCAAATCTATGGGTGTTACAAAGAAAACAAAAAGTAGATTAGAACATGACTTATTTGAAGTTTGTGAATAACTTCATTTGTGGTTTTTTTTTTTTTTTTTTTTTTTTTTGTGATATGAGATATGTAAGGGACTTTTTCTTTCTTTCCAAAACCCCATAATGTTTGAAAGGTGCAGGAATGTCAGAAAGTAGCAAAAAGGAGGAATGAAATGCAGAACTCAACTTACAAGAAGGCAGGTGGCTTATATGAATGGATTTGCTGGAAAGATTTAGAATGGCCTTCCTAGGTAGCATAATTTTTGTAAAACCTTATTTTTTTGCATCTTGTTCCTTCTTCCTGAGGTGTTTTCCTCCGTGCTCTAGCACAACTCAAGTCATGTATATTTTTCACATTAAAAAAACTAAAAATCTGTAAGTTAAAAAAGAAAAATGAAACAAAGTAGAATGTGAGAAGAACACAGTAGATGGAGAATATTTTCAATTCAAGTTGATAAGAACTCCAAAAATTCCAATACAACTTCTGAAATTCACTGGAAAAACTGTTCTCCCATGCTGCCCCTCTTTTTTTTTTTTTTTTCTTCTTGCATTGTCTGTCATCCAGGCTTCTTCTGTACAGCTACATTTGATAAGAGAGGTCCATTCTTTTGGCACAGGAGAAGATTAATTTTTTCATTGCCTAAGGAGAGACTCCTGCCTTCAGTTTTAATCCTTCATAATCCCTTCACCACCTCTGTGCAAAAGTGCACAGAGTAATTTAGATATGTTTTCAGGCTCAGAAAGGCTGAAAGTGGATTTGGGATTTAATTTAATTTTTCCTCACAACTTTGTTCTGAAAGCACGAATCATAATTAATTGACTTGTGTGAGCAAACTTGACACCGAACGGTTAGCAAGGACAATCCTTTCTACAAAAGCTAAGAGTTAAAAAATACATATATAAACTACAAAATAATACAAGATTCTTGATTTTTGAACATGGTTAACAATGGTCGAATTTTGATTTACCGAACTCCATAAAAATTGCACCAGTGAGTGGAAGGAAAGTTAGGCTAAAATAACATTCAAGCAACACTGGATTCTTCATGAGATCTTGTTTTTGTTGCAGCAGGGATATCCTTGTTTTAGCCAAACTTAAAAGTAAGATGCTGTACACACTATCAAGTTTTTATTTAAGGTTTTGATCTTAGATTACTTACTAGGTGTATTTGTCATAGACAATTATGCGTCTGTAAGTGCAATACAGTGTTTGGCTTGGTGGCTACCATGGAAAGGTGCACCATCGTGAACAAAGCAAGAGAGTGTCATAAAGTACCTTAAAGGAGGAATGAGTTTGTAGAGGAGATAACTAAAGATCGAGTTATCATATATATATCATGCCTCTGGAAACTGAAGATGGAAAGATAATCTGGAGTGCACAGTCCAAAAGTTCTATGGTGGGTTCTCATGAGCGAGTCAGTGGAGGATACACCTATAAGATGACTTCTAATACCAGTATTTTGAATGAGTCCTAAGAAAAGGAGGTTAAAGCAGACAGCATACAAAGAACAAGTAGTTAGTAAGAATGGGATTGATCTTGAACTGTTTTCTGTCAAAATTTGCACGTATAATTTAGTTTTTCTGGCATCCCTCAGTGTGCAGAGTGGCTCTCTGGAGTAATTCATCCTATGTTTTTTAAACACCTCTTTTAAAATGGAGTCTTGTCCTTTGGAGGCACCTGTTCCTCTTTCTCCACAATGAAGGAAACCTCAGTGGTGATCATAAATGAACTTCTTAGTTTGTAGGCAGCGGGAAGTAGGAATTTCTAATCCTACAGAAGATACGAGAACTGAAGGAGTGCCCCCCTTTCCTTCCCCCCTCCAAAAAAACCAAAACAAAACAAAAAGGTAGAGATGAGACTCTTTGTGAGATTAGTGACTTTGCAGAAAAACTGAGTTTGGTGGTATTCAACGCATATTTTGCTGCACATAGAAGTGTCAGTTCTTCTGGCAGAAGGTGGAGTTTAAACTGTAACCCCCAAGACAGAGCCATCTGCAGCATAACCAGCAGCATACTGCTTCCACTGGTGCTTCATTGGCATCTGGAAGGATTAGACATCCTTGCTTCAGTTAGCTGGAATTCGATAACTATGTATTTTTAAGTAGCTAAGATCTCACTGGTGTTCCTGAGAGATTTTGTCAATGGAAAGGACTATTTACTGATTTCATGCAAATCACCTGACTCTAAGATGCTCTCTCAAAGCAAATCCCTAGAAACCATAGAAATTGCAAGTAATAAACATAATTCTCAGTTTTTATGCAATTCAGTGTACTTTTTCCTATGAATTATGAAAAGGAACTGTAACTAAAGCTTAGATAAGTACAAATATGGTTAATGAAACAAGTTTTCCTCTATCTGCTTTTCCTCTAATGTTGTTTATTATACTTGTCTTTTAGAGAAAATTTCATCCTCTGGGCCTTCTTAAGTCTCTAGAGTTCTCTGTCCTGGAGCTTAAAACACTGCATTCATCTTAGAGGTTTGTTTTTTTTTCCCCTTCAAATGACAGCTGTTCTTCTATAATTTTAAAAGTTTTTTTTTTTTATGTTGTTGTCATACTGAATAACAGAAGATTAGACTGTACCGCAGCAAATTCCTATTCAATGTACATGATTGTATTAATGAGAAAACACCCTGAGAAACTTCTGAAAAAAAAAAAAGGGGGAGGTGGAAGGAAGGAAGTTTTTCTTGCTGACATTCTGGAGGGAAATGTCCTATTGTAGTGCTTCTTATATATCTGACTGCCTTTGTGTGCAGAGGCAAGAACACAGCTATTCTTACTTTTTATCCTGGGCATTTGTGAAGAAAGACGTGGTGGGGGACATGTCTTAACTTCAAGCCTTTGTTTTTAGTTGTCACCTGGGACAACTAAATATTAATGCATAGTAAAATGATGTTCTAATTATTATATTGAACTTTCACATTTTTTGAAGAGTCTGTCCCAGTCCTTTCCCTTTTAATCAGAAGTCAGCGTGTGACAGGATACTGCTGTTTTCCCTCAAGGATGACATACTTCATTTTATAAAGGAGGCATTTTTAGAAAATGTTGTCTCTTTCAGACCTTAGCAGTCCTGACCTCCAGTTCTCAGATTTCTTATGTATTCCTGTCTAAATCTACTACATTCTATATTACTGGGAAATTTTATCCTATGAGCAACTTCTGTGTTAAAATGCGCGATCTCATAAGAAAGTAAATGACAATTAAGTTTAGTTCAATTGGAAATCTTATCCTGATGGCTTTGTAGATGCTAAAGCAGAGACCATTATGTGTTTGGGAACAGAGACTAGGAATTAAATGCAAACATTCATTAAAAAAATCTTGAAAGTATTTTCATATTAAACACTTACCAGTTTGTATTCTATCAGAATAAGTTTTGTATAAAAAGCAGTCACAGATGTTAAATATTTGCTATTTAATGCAGAGTCAGCAAGTGTAAGAATTTTAAAAATAGACCATGAGTATTTGGGATGTCACGGGTCCATAAATATGCTTAGAGAGGTACAGTAATCAAGAATTCGGAAGATGCTATACTGAACCATGGTGGGTCTTATAAAAGATTGATCTAAAGATGCTTCCAAATCAAATGTGAGTTGACAATCATGAACCATTATAAAAATATTAATCTCTGTTTTTGGAAGTGAGTACAATTTCTTGTTTGTATCAAATCTGTGCTTTTAGCATTATCTTGCTACATATATTAGGAAGGTAGACTTTGAAGAACATTGAGTTTAACAGTATTCCTAGACTCCTGATTATTTCAACATCAGGAAAATGAAAGAGATGCAAATCAATGCTTCTGTATTCATGAAATAAGGTTTTATTAAAAGTAAAATTTTTCATCACAATATTAAATAGAAGAACAACAGACTCAAGAACACTCTAGAGGAAATAATTGTGCAGTACTCGGAATTATTTAAAAAGTAAGTACAAAAGGTGTTGCTCAAGGGGAATCTAGGTCCATTTCACTGTCAGAATAATTGGAAATTAACTATTTTTGGCAAAAAGCCTTGAGGCACCACAGGTCTTTCTTTGTTTAGTTTGTCTAGCTGAGTTTGCAGACATGTTTGTTGTGTTTTTTTCTTTCTGCAGTGTTTTGGCTGGAGTGTTGAGATTCTGTATTGAGACAGACTGTGATAATGCCATTGTTCATGGGAACTGGCTGAAACTTATGTTAGAAAAGTGATCTAGTGTCCGCACATCTAGAACATTGGCTGCTTATTTAGCAAGAAAGACTTCAGCCATCAATCCACTTAATTAAATGATGAATGATTTTATTAGTAGCTAAGAGTGAGACAAGTGAGAAAAGTAATAAAACAGCAGCTGGTGTATTACATGCTCTTTGGGGGCATTTTTTAAAGTTTGTTTAATTGGAATATTTTATCAGGAATTGGAGGTGACAGTTATAGATTTGATTAAGGGATGGAATGAATAAGAGATAAGAAGTCATAAAAAGAAACCTCTGTCAGAGGTTGCAATTTTTTGCTGTCGCGCATCAGCACTCTTCATTGTTAGTAATATTCTGAATTGAAGAAGCAGTAGAAAATTAGCAAGCAAGTTATAAAGGATACACCAATAAAAGATATGAATATGTGCTTACTGTCAGCATAATGTATTATTTCTGTTATGTATAAAATTATCCAAGACCCACAGAAGTGTAAATGGTTGCCAACAGCTGTTTCATTAAACTGCTCCAATTCAGTTAAGAACACTCTGTGTATATCAGGTTGCGCAGTGTTTGACTATGTGATCAGTGAAATACAGAGCAACATAAGGCATTTGCTTTTACAGTGGATGTAGAATGTCATTATAGTACAGTGAAACACTGCAGATAAACAGAACATTAAATGAGGAGAACAGTTCAGTATTTCTCAATGTCTCTTCCTTTTTGGTATTAGACTGGAGCTTAAGCATACATACACTGATGTTATTAAATAATGATAATGAAAATGAAAGTGCTTTGACTCTCATTGGAAATCTGTTGGTGACAATGAAGTGAATGTTAATTAAACTAAACACTAGGTCGTGCTTTGCATTAAGAAATGCTAAAAATGCAGGCTGTCAGCTCATATGTATTGACCTAATTCCTAATGCTATTACTAGTTCATTGAGGAATACAATCTCACTCAAGATATTTCCCAGGAAACATTTCAATCTTCTGTTATGGACTTGTAATTTCATGCCATGTTACTACATTAAAAAGAGTCCCTTGACAGATTCTACCTTCACAGTTAGTTTGTTCAGTGTTAGAATATGTATCTCACTTATGTGTAGTTTTCCTACAGGTGATGTTTACTGTGGTTTATACTAAGGCAGGCTCCATATCATTGGTAATAAAGACTCCTTTCCTCTGATCGGATTTATCAATAAGATGTTTTCAAGTAGCCATGTACACATGCAAGTGATATCCAGAGGAATGAATGCCTTAGGTCCTAAGTGCTAGTTCCTTGATCAGGACTGTATGAGCAGACAAAGTGACCTTATTGGTACTGTGGGCCAGAATCAGTCATTCTTACACTACTTGAGATAATTTTGTATCCAAAGCACATATAATATCTAACATAGCTAAACTGCAGCTAGGGAACTTAAAAGCTACTGATTAAACTTGAATTGTGTAGAATTACTTATGAATATGTGGAAGGCAAGCCCTTGGCACCTGTTAAAGTTCATTTTTTCAATCTATATAACGCAGATCAGATTTTGGAATATTGGGCAGTCTTGTCATTGTCACTATCAGCTATTATATATGTTTCATTGATCTCTATGGCTCTGTTTATTCTGTACTTAAGTGTTACTTTATTTGAAAGATGAATCTTTGGTGAAGCATCATTTCGGGTGCAGCATAATATGCATCTAGTTCTGAATACTATTGAAGCACTCACACTGAGATCATGTTGAAATTTTACCCTATAGAAACCTGCACTTGATTAAATTAGCATTTTCTTGACAGCTTTATAACTTTCAGAATCTGTGACTGCTACTTTTGATAAATGTTCTCCTGTTGAGAGTGTGAGAAGTACTTTTAGCACATTGTGTTGTGGATGCTTCTGTGCCAAATGCAAACATGGCATCTGTTCAAAGCAGTTTTATCCCAATCTTAAAAGAGCTGTTTTACTTATCAAATGTAACCCAGCCCCTGTTGTAATATTCCTTTAGTAATTATGTACGAAGAGTGCGAGCTTATTAGTTACAACAGACCTTTCCTCTTCATTTTGGTGTCCCAGATGCAGTGATGGCTTGTATGTACAAGGAGATTTTGGTGATTGAGAAAAAGCAGTAAAGAGTGAACAGCTGTGACCAAATGATATATTTTAACTAGAAGTCAATGATGGAGTGGCTAGTAGCTTCTTAGTTATTGTTGGCCTTTTGTTCTACAACAAACAAATTAGGAATAACATTTTTTATTCTGTTCAGAATATTAATTTGGTTAGCAACCTTATGCTAATTAAGTTAAACAATTTTAAATATCTACTAAATGTGTTGTTTTAGCATTTTGTTTTGAATCTAAAGGCTTATAAGAGAGGTACGTGACCCCAAGCAATAACTGAAAGCCATGTTGTTCTTAGTATTGACAGCTGATAGTTATCTGCACCCTGGGCTCACCAGCAGGCTCGAAGTGTCCTGCCCAGGCTATAATCCTTATATCTACTTGACACATATCAACTGTTCAGTGGTCATCTCCTGGCTCTCAGGGATGGTCCTCAACTGGATCATCTCTTACACACTAAGTACTGTGTCACTGTGCTCGAGGAACCTGATGTCGTACCCAAATTGGCTGATAAATTGGCTTATCTCCTTCATCAGTGTGTTATTGGGTGATATGACTCCACATCAGAGCTGGCCTTTCACTCAGCAGCCAAACCTCAGGACAGGAGCTGGGGAAGTACTTGCAGAGGAGCAAGGATACAAACTTTTCAGGGCAGATGGAGCGCTCAGGCACGTACAGGCCCAAGTGATTAGGTGGAGACTTTGGATATGATCCAGATCACATGGAATTCAGGGCAAGGTTTTGTGTTGACTTCAGTGGATTTTGAATTGGCTGTTAAGGCAGTACGCATGGCTGTACTTGCTCACCTAGTTCTGTTAAGGAATATGTGTTCCCTCTTACCATTCATCTCTTTGTTACCTATAATGGCCAACATTTATAGGAGGCCTTTTTTCTTACACAGATGTGCATATTATATTTTGCTTTTTGCTTGTACAGTTCATTCCATTGCTCCACAGAATTTTATTTGTGCTTATTTACATTTGTATAAAATCATAGGTCAGTCTGTTATTAGATTATCCATCCCTTTTTTTTCTTTATGGGAAGAACTCTTCCCCAAGAAATTGCGTATAATCTAGAAAGGCTTAGGGGACCGAAAAGATCATCTAGTTCCAACCTTCCCCTGCCATGGACAGGACTGCCACCCACCCAATCAGACTGCCCAGGGCCCCATCCAAACGGATCTTGAACAGCTTCAGGGACGGGGGCATCCACAGCTTCTCTGGGCAGTCTACACCTCACCAACCTTTGGGAATATAAAATTTCTTCCTAACATCTAACCTAAATCTCCTTTTAGTTTAAAGCCATTCCCCTCTCTCCTATTGCTGTCAGACCATGTAAAAAGTCATTGCCCATTTGGCTTATTAGTTCCCTTCTAGTACTGGAAGGCTGCAATGAGGTCTCCTCGGAGCCTTCTCTTCTCTAAGCTAAACAAACTCAACTCCCTCAACCTATAATCATAGGAGGGGTGCTCCAGCCATCTGATCATCTTAGTGGCCCTCCTCTGAACCTGTTTCAGTATCTTCACATCCTTCCCCTACTGGGGGCCCCAGGATTGGATGCAGTACTCCAGATGGGGACCTACAATGGCAGAGTAGAGAGGAGGGCAATTAGCTCCATCTATCTCCTTTGTGGCCACCCCTCTTTTGATGCAGTCCAGTATACTGTTGGCATTCTGGGCTGCAAGGGCACACTGCTGTCTCATGTCCAACTTTTCATCCATCAGGACTCCAAAGTCTTTCTTGTCAGGGCTACTCTCAATGACTTCTTCTCTCTGTCTTTACTCTGATATGTGGGATTGCCTTGACTCAAATGCAACATCTTGCACTTGGCTTAGTTAAACCTCATTAGATTCTCATGTGTCCACTTGTTGATCCTGTCTAGCTCCCTCTGGATGACATCTCTTCCTTCTATTGTGTCAACTGAACCACTCAGATTGGTGCTGTCACCAGACTTGCTGAGAGTACACTCAATCCCACTGTCTATGTTGTTTCTGCCTTCAAATTAAGGGCTGTAGTCTTATTTTTGCTCGGTCTTCTTTTTATTCCCACTTGGTGTTGCATGTTTTCTTGTACACAGTTTTCTCATATTCCACGAATTCATAGAAAAGTACAGTACAGTCTACTGGCTATTTGTAAAGTGGTCTTCAGACCACTTTAACAGGAGCTTTGTTTGTTTGGGTTTGTTTTTTTTCCAAAAAGTAATGGGAAGAGTTAATAAATGGAATTTTTGTGTTGAGTTAATGATCCAGAAAACAAGCTGTCATCAGATTTCCTCCATTGCTAATTAAATGGGATTAAGTGTTACAGAGAGTTTACAAAGACTAGATGAAACTATGTACTGTGTATTTCTCATACAGTCACATTTTTACTATTGCTGAGAACATCTCTAAATTTGAAGAATTAAACCAAAGCATGGTAACTGTTTTTTATTGTCACTATAAATTCCACAGTGGTATATTTGTAGTTCTTCCTCCAGCAGCTCTTTTCATTTCAGTAACTGTGAGACCTTCTGGTTAAATCATATTCTTCAAATTCTCAAGATTAAGTGTCACATATTGCTTTTGTCTTTGAATCTGTACATTTATTTTTTTACTAGCTGTATTTAACGTAGAAGGAAATGTTTTTCTAATCTTTCATAGTAGAATGTGTGATCTTGACCATTGTTATCTTGTTTGCAATTTGTATAAGGAGAGGATAAAATAATACTCCTCAGCAAAAACTTTGGATTAGTTAAATGGGGAATAGTGAAATGTAACTTGATATGTCAAAACGTTTTCAGTCACATGCAATCATTGTGATTGTTGCTGCATTGTGCTTAAAAGAAGTCACAGGATTTCAGAGTCTGTTTGATCCTTTTTTGTTGTTTTGTTTAGTTGTTTTTTACCTTCAGCATTGCAATCTAAATGCAAATTCTATAGCTGAATAAAATCCAAGAAGCAAATATCAAAGGCGCTTCACGAAAAAAAATCAGTGATAATGATGGTTCACAGATTAGTCTGCCATGCATTTTGAATATGCAAGCATTTTTTTTTCTTGATACATATTACATTTATAAACAAATAGAACAAAACCAGCTCTTTATGCTTTAGTAAATAGATTCATATTGAATGAACTAGTTTGAATTAAAATAAAATCTACTCTAATGCCAGTGTTAATAGTTCTGAATCTGTGAATCAAGTTCTGTTTATTTGATTCCAAGTAAGATAGTAAAGCGTAGTTACTTCCTTATAATAAGAAAATATGAAAAGGAGGAAAAGGAATCCTTTGATTTTTAGAAGTAGATTGTAGTATTTTAATCTAGTGCTACTATCACACCTGTATTTATTATGAGTATATCGTCAAATATTATCATGTGCTTAAAATAATGTATTTGACTATGATTTCTGTTTTTTTTTTTCATTTTGAATTAGTCTTTATTTGCTCTGTATGTTCTACGTTCAACAGGATCAGAGAAGTTCATGCAGTGTATTTAGTTCTGTTCTAAAAAATTTAATTAAAAAAATTAAAGGTATTAAAACTTTTGGTGTCATAACTTAGTGAAAGCACTGATTAAGCAAAATTACCCGAGATATAATTCTGAAAAATAAGTGACTGATGTCTGAATTTGTAATTGTATGTGTCATGTAACAGTCTTTGAGATGATGTAGTGTGATATTTTGGTTATCACATATGAACATTCAAATATCCTTCTAAAGCTTTTAATTATTGTTCAATCATAGAATCACTGAGGTTGGAAAAGACCTCCAGGATCATCAAGTCCAACCGTCCACTTACCATCAATATTTTCCCACTAAACTGTGTCCCTCAGTACAACATGTAAATATTTCTTGAACGCATCCAGTGAGTCAGCCATCTCACCTGCCTGAGCAGCCTATTCCAGCACTTGACCACTCTTTCAGAGGAGAAATTTTTCCTAATATCCAACCTGGATCGTTCCTGGTGCAACTTGAGTCTATTCCTAGTCCTATTACTCATTATGTGGGAGGTAAGATTGACCTCTACTTTACCACAACCTCCTTTCAGCTAGTTGTAGAGAGCTACAAGGTCTCCCCTGAGCCTTATCTTGTCCTGGCTAAATAATCCCAGTTCCCCATGCTGCTGTTCCTAAGTCTTGTGGTCCGGAGCCCTCACGGTTTTGTTGTATTTCTCTGGACACATTCAGGGCCTCGGTGTTTTTCTTGTAGTGAGGGGTCCAGAACTGAACACAACACTCAGTCAAGGTGCTCTCACCGGGTACTTACCAGTGCTAAGTACAGAAAGTCAATCTGAAAGTCAGTCACCTCACTGCTCTTGCTGGCAACTCTATTTCTGATACAAGCCAGGATGCCATTGGCCTTCTTGGCTGCCTGGGCTGACTCATGTTTAGCCGAGTGTTGATCAGCACCCCTAGGTCCATTTCTCCTGGAGCCTCAGGAAGAGCTCCGTGTTCATCCATGCCAGTCTTCTTCCCCAGTGGCTCATCTTGCAGCACTGGGGACGGCCTTCTCCTGCACCTTTAAGACTTCCTTCATGAGGAGCATTCAGCTTTTCTGGACCCCTGGACCCTTCAGAACTGAATCCCATGGGACCCTCACTACTACTGTCCTGAACTGTGCAAAGTCTACCCTCCAGATGTCCAAGGTAGTTTTGTTTGGGTCAGAAGTATAAATTTGGACCGTGAAATTATTGTATAACCAGTCAAAATTTAAAGTATTGTGAGCCTTAGAGTGGCTTCCCAGATACAGGTTAGGAGAACTGATGAAAAACTTGACTCAAGAAGAAAAAATAACTGAAGGATAAGCAATTCAGGATCAGACTGAATAGAAAATGGTAAGAGTAAGTCAATACTACTGATGAAACCTTCCAATAACAAACAAAATTTTACACAAAAGTTTCCTTAGCACCCTCCCTAATTTTTTCTTGTTTGCTTTTGAAGGGTGTAATTAAGGTGTCCATGTACTTGTGGAAAATTGCAGGTTGAAATTGATCTTTTTTCTTAGTAACAAAAAGTGAAGTTCGAGTTATCTGTGGCTGTCATAGAGCTTGGATCCTGAGAGACTTTGAAATTGCTTTTATCAGTCTGACAAACTGGTACTTCCTTTTAGCATTTTTTTTTTTTTTTTTTAAGATATTGTGTATTTGAAAGCAACTTTCAAATATGTTTTTTTTTTTTACTAACAGTAAATATACAGAACACACCTCTTAATCTGTACTGTCTTGTAGTGCAAAATGGGTTATTTTGTGCTTGAGAATTCATCACTTTAGTCATAATTTTTGATTCCAGAAATTGTTGGCTCAGTTTCCAGTGTGTTTCCTAAGACAATGAGCCATCCATTCATTATGTTTGTCAACAGCTGTAAGCTGACAAAGATGTAATTAGAATCTTACTGAAGTGTACTTCCTACAGAAAAGTACGAATGTTACATATCAACAGAGACTTTGTTCTCCCCAGAGACTGTTGTAGACAGGCAGATTTCTCATGGAATTTTTCTTGCTTACTTGTGACAGTCTGAAATAAAAAATGGTTTCTTCAAGGGAAGTATTGTGTGCATGCCAGATTATTCTTTTGTCTCCACTGTCATTGTGGGAAGCATTTTTAAACTGGCAAGTAGTGGGGACATGGAAAGACTACAGTCCAGATCCCTAAAAGTGTTTAAATCTTGATGCCATAGAAATAGCTGGACATTAAAATCCTAGATGGGAATTAGATGTTTAAAATTCTTTGAGGGTAACCTCTGGAATTCAATTAAGATTTTACTTTAAAGATCCAAAACATTGTTTTGCATAACATTCAGTGAGAGCACAAGAGCTGTAATGATAAAAGATTGTCTGGTGATAAAGAACATGTATAGTATAAATATTAAAATTTGAAACAATTCTGTTCTTAACAATTTTTTTCCTCTTCAAAATATTATGGTGAAAGTATGAAGGTCCTTACCTGATTGTTTCTCAGAGGAAGTATTCTGCCCAAAATTGTTAGTTTCCACAGAATCACAGAACTGAGGAGCTGGAAGGAAACTCTGGATATCATCTAGTCCAACCTCCTGCAAAAACAGGTTTCCTACAGTAGGTAACACAGGAAATCATCCAGGCAGCCTGTTGCAGTGCTCTGTTACACTCAGAGTAAAGATTTTTTTCCTCACGTTTCTATACAATTTCATCCGTTCCAGTTTGTGACCATTGCCTCTTGTTCTGTTGCTGGACATGGATGTAAAGAGCCTGGCTTTATCCACTTGACACCTGTCCTTTAGATATTTTTAAGTTCTGATAAAATTTCCTCTGTCTTCTCCAGGCTAAGTAATCCCAGGTCTGGACATAGGACATAGTACTCCAGATGTGGCCTCACCTGGGCAGAATAGAGGGGGAGCATCACTTCCCTTGACCTGTTGACCTCTTTTTAATACATCTCAGAATATCATAGGCCTTCTTGGTCATGATTTTCATCTCTTTTGGAGATTTTCTTTCCATCTCACACTCACTTGAATAGTTGGGATTGAGACTCTTAGAGCTGAATAATTTAGTGAAAATATTGGATGCTATTGGAGTTCTTAGTGCTTCTTTGACATGGAAAATAACCATGGTTAATGTATTTTTTTTTCTAGATCAGTGTTAAACACACTTGGATTTAGAAAATAGTGTTTTTCTTTATGTAAGGATATGAATTCCCATTTAGTGGTCCAGTAATTTTATTTTTTTAGTAAGTAAACATGTTACATCATAATATTTTAGGCCTAAACTTACTAACACAGTGCTGTTTCTTTAAATGTGGAACTGGTGACCGTGTGGGGCACTTGGAATTGTATAGTTTATGATTTCTAGTCTTAATAGAAATGTCAATGGAAATAATGTTTTATATTTATTGTTTAACCTCAGTGATAAATACATAAGGTTTATTATCATGACTGTAGGGCACGTGTTGGTTGTTGGTAGACTTAGTAAAGAATGGACATGAATTGGAGGTAGTATGCAGTATTGTTTCCATTACTAGCCAAAACAACTAATAGCATATTATATACATTCATATACACTTTAATTACTTTGTTAGAAGAAAAAAACATATTTCTCTCTAAGTTTAGGACAGGGAGATAGATGGATAGACATGAAAAAAACTTGATATTTCATTTGCGAGCTGAGACATCTGAATAATAAAAAGTGGAGAAGAAATACACGGTAGAGGATGCAAAACTACATTGCTCTCAGTTTAGTCACCGTTTACATACTTATGATTTTGATTTAAAAATTAAGGACAGTTGCTGTAATGTTCTGTGTGTATGCGTGGTAGGAAAATACTTTTAATAGAAATAATATAAAATGTTTTTAAAAGACTTTGAAATAGCAAAAAAAAATATTTTGGCTTTTCAAGTTTTTCTTCATTTTTTGTGTTGACGATATTATTGGTATCTGGCAATAGAAAATAATGAACTATGATTTTACATCATATTTTGTTAAATAATGTAAAGAAGGCATGCTTTATTTTTATTTTTTGCTTTTTCAAAGCTGTAGATGTTTTAGACGTTTTGAGGAAACTTGATTTTGTCCCAGCTGAATTGAATGCAAGATCTGGTATGTTAGTAGTCCCATCTTACTTGTGATCAGAACCAGATTGTTCTCTTATGAAAGTAAGAGGCTGATTACTAGACCGGAGTGTTTTCTCAGCACAGCCTATCACAAAATGAATGAAATGAAACATAATTTGAATGGTGGTTAATTAAATGATCCCTGCATGTAGGTGAGTTTATTGGGATAATTATAAATTATATTTATTCTCCTCTTCCCTTACTGATACTTTTGATAATTGGCTTTATGCTTGTACTGATTTGGAATGTCTTAAGGAAATTTTCCATTTAAAAAGTGTTGTGAACTTTGGCTGTGAGGCCTGAAAGTTCATATATGAACATCTTACTTCCAGTTGATGTTAAACCAGGTGGATGTCAGTGCTGCTCTATCTCTGTTTGGTCTGATCAAATACACTTGATTTTGTCCCTATTCATGTAATTATGCTCAAACACCCCATGTTGTGTGCCTCCCCTTTCCCTCCATTGGATTCCCTTAGTGCTCCTGGAGGGTGGCTTATGCTTAACTTTGCGCTTGCTATTATCCTTCTCCCTTTGGAAAATAGCGCACACTTTTCTCTAGGATATTTCCAGATTGAAAATAGAGAAGGTAAGAACAGAGGCTAACGCTGCAAGACTGACGGCTCAAATATAGAATACCATTCCTGTTTTGAAGAAGCAAATTTAAGCCTCAGTACTTGCCCTGCAATACTGTTTTTTAAAAAACAAGTATAGTGTAAGAATATTAATATGTCTTTTGAAAACACCTTAAACCTTCTCAGGAGGAATCCTACGTAGAAAACCTTTTTTCATTGTTTATTTTCTCCTGATTTATGTAGAATTTATACCACCTTTGGGAAATGGACTTGTCAGATGGACCGCTTCTGGAGCAGACCTAGAAGTGCTAGAAGGAAAATGTTGAGAATGAAACTGAGGCTACAGTGTGATCTCAGTCGTTATAAGGTTTGTGGATATACTACTTTTTCTGAATATTTGCTCTGAGCAGGTTTGAAATTTGGTGTTTGTAATTCAATTACAACTATGAAGTAAAGATCATTCCAGAAGGTTGTCCTTTCAAGATACATCCAGTGAAACCATATTTTGTACTTGCTGAAGACCATGAGATCTTTAGGTTCACTCATACAGCTGTCAGAAAACCATTGTGTCTGAACTTCTAGTTCAGCTTGGATACGTATTTAACTTTCTTGGAAATTTTTGAAGAATTTTTAAATAAACTATCACCAGTACAAGGTAAGCTATCATGTATTCCTTAATTGCAGTTTACATTATTGTAAAAAATATTTCTGCTGAAGAGCTAACTTTGATAAATTTAAATAAAACATCCTTTTTTTCCTTTTTATCTGCAACTTAAAGTGGTCTAGAGTTGTTCTGATACATTTATTTATTTGCAGTTATATCTTGTAAAACTTTTAACAGGTATTTCAGTAAATGCAAAATATGAAAAATCTTATACTGTGAGCTTTGTCATTTATTACATGCTCCCCAGCCAGCTGATATGCAGTCCATTTGTGGCCATTAGTGTGAAGTTCTGCTATGTGGTTCCTCTTAGAGAGAAAAGAGAGATTCTGACACAAAATAACTAAATTCAGAAGGAATCTTGGTGCATATTTAAGCAGATAATAGTTGTCTGTAAGGGTAATGTGATTTTTCCATCAGTGATGAAGATGCCTAAGATTTAGCTGAAAACCAGCCCACAAACAATAGATGCAATACCTAATGTACATCAGGGGTTTGATTATTCAGAATTTCTTTACATTTTATGAGCAAGAAGATTCAGCCGTTGTTGCTATATAAGGACTACTAAATTTGCCTAGAAATACATTGATGTGAATACTGAACTCTAATCAGACAGGTTACCTGAAGAAAATCCTCACATGATTATAATCAAAATGAAAGAATCTACTTTCTAGTTTGTACCACTTTGTTCTGTTGTATTTCTGTCATTAATGGTAAATACGCAACTTTTTAATTCTAATCAGGCTTTCTAATAACTTTTAATTCTAATCTGTACTTTCTGGTACTTGGACAGATAGAAGGCGTAGCTGGTACAACAAACTTTTGTTGCATTGTTATATAGTTCCAAATTTCTCATACAGTTATATTTTTTTAATTTCTTTTAAAATTCTTAGCTGCTTTTTAATATGGTTTTGGTTATTATTAGAAGTCTGTTCCAAAAGGAGTGTGCTGATTTTGTTTTTCTCCACAGTCATAAGGCTTAACTCTCTTGTTAGCTTCTTTGAATAGAAAGCTAAAAATTTAAGGACAGAAGTGCA
Source organism: Chrysolophus pictus (assembly GCA_037305975.1). Taxonomy (NCBI): domain Eukaryota; kingdom Metazoa; phylum Chordata; class Aves; order Galliformes; family Phasianidae; genus Chrysolophus; species Chrysolophus pictus. The sequence continues at coordinate 30,071,521 of CM074577.1, read as the reverse complement.
TGAAGTTATGTGAAACAGCATTTCTCCCTTGCCTCCATCCTTGTAGAAGGTTATTGAAGGCTGGCTGCTGGTGTCTTCTCTGGATTTCTCTATGGCTAGAGAAGTACAGGGTGGGTATCTAGAGACTGATGTCACTCTGTCTCCTCCCTTGGTGGCCTGTAGCTATGTTAGCTATGAAGAAATGATGAAAATACATATTTCTTAGAGTTGCACAAATTTACTTTCCCTCAACTTCTTATCACTGTGAAGAAAAGAGAAGCAAGTGGGATAGATAGGATGATCATTTGATGTCATGGCCATTGTTATTTAGTATTATCTTACTTAGATAAACCTTTTTTAGAAGCCTGTAACATTCAGGATGTCACAGTACATGGATTCCTTCTTCCATCCTTTTTCACTCACTGAAGTGTGGAGTTATAAAAGATAACATCCCTCCGTTCTCCACACCCCTCCATTTCCCATAGTTTGTCTAAGTGTGGACCTAACATAAAGGGGCTTTCTTGCATCATAAGTAGTTGCTCAGCTACTCTCTGAAAGAATGTGTTGATACTTCCTTCAAAAACAAGCAGCAAAAAGATGAGCTTAAAATTACTGAGTTCTTTTGCAGTTTATGGTTATACGTTTTCTGTCTATCTATTGTATCCCATTCCTGTTTAATGTAGATAAAGTGCTTTAAGCAGATTGAGCTATGTGGTTCAAATCTTCTATACTGTTAGAATCATGAACATTGCCATTTTATAATATGTTGTGAAGCTGAAAATATAACCATGCATAGAAGGAAGACTGAAATAATTCTGAGTTGCTTCATACAGTCTGGCACATGTGATGATGCTGTTCTCAGTTAAGAAAGATGATAAAAACTGTCATTGGCATGTAACAGATGCTGGGTAATTTTAGCTAAACCATTCACTTCAATCTATCATACACTGGGGAGTAATTAGCATACTTAGTGGCTCAACATCCTAAGTGCTTAATAGAACAAATTTTTCTTATTGGTCTCCATGTGGCTATAGTTCATACACTTCATTATTCCACCAGGTTTAACTGCATATGTTATTGCTCAGCTTGTCTGGTGTTCAAATATTCTCCTGCAATTGAAGAGAATGCTGTAGTCCTCACAGAACTTCAGGATATATACTTCTAACCTAGCCAACATTTAAACTGTTGTTAGTTGTTTTTGGAACTGCTATTTCTCATGCAATGATTGTCGAGTATCAAATATTTGTTACTGAACTAGATTCTTTTTCTTCTGAACTTGCATTTTTTTATAGGTTTGATGTGATTGTCAAAATGCTTTTTTATTCAATTGTAAAAGTTAGATGAAGTATATATTCATGGCACAATCTTAAAATCAGCTTCAGATGTTTCACAAGTTGTCTTTATCATTTGCTACCTAACTTTAGGATTGAAACTTCAGGCCTTTAGAACTTAGCTTGTAACATAATTGAGCATACACTGTACTTAGTCTGTATTAGTTGAATTTCCTATGATGGTGAAAACTTCAAATATACCCCTTTCTGGTTTCATTGAAACTCTCTTACTGGTTTTATTACCCAGTTAGCGAAGTATTTTTTTAATAGCTTTTGTATTGAATCTTTTTCCAAATCCTTTTCCAAGATTCACTGGAATTTTGGATGCCGATTCAAAGCCTCAGTTCATCCCAGGTGCTCAGCTTGCATACAAATTTACCTAGGTTAAATCTAAGAATTAATCTCCAGGAAAGTTTCTCAAAAGCACTGTAAAACCTCAGTCTTTTCATTGTTCTGTTGCTTTTCAGCTTCCAAAATTGGTGTATCTGTATTTTGAATATGTTTGTTAACATCTTCTATGATGTCAGAGCAACTGCTTCTGTTTGTTTTGGTCATGTATAAATATCATGAAGTAATTCTAATCTAGAGCTCCTATCTTTTCTTTGGCTGCAAGAAGTATTTTCCAGCAGAAGAGTGACCAGCATAAATTCCATAAGCTCGCTATCACTTGAAGATTATATTCAATGTTTGCTCTTTCATGCATACGTGGCTTTAATTTATATTGTCTTTCTTTTATCTGTTATTTTATGGTCTGGGCACCTTCAGCTTCATCTTGTGTAAGTGCCTGTACTGACTAGGATAACAAAGGCCACTCTGTGGAAATTTCAGTCTCTCTCTTTTTCTTCAAGGCATCCTTAAAACGGAGAGAGAACAGAAACATGAAGTTTTTTCATTACTTTGATTTTGCCCTACTTATGAAGGTGTTATGTATGCTAAGCCATTAACCTGCTTGCTTATTGGCTGCTCCCTAAAATATTATCTTGCAAAACCCTGATCCTTAAATTGAGAATAAAATGAAATAGCTAGAGATTCAGCTTCAATCAAGTGTGACTACTGTTGGTGATGTCTGGTTTAACCGGTAGATAGAGGAAAAAAAAAATTGATGTAAAAATGTTAATGCTGAGAATCCCTTATAATATCACAAACGCAACACATCTTACCAGAGAGAGAGAGAAACATTACAAGAAGCATAAATTCTGTTGAACTGATTGTGAATTAGTGAATTATTTGTGGTTAAGAAACTTATCCATCATTAACTGGAAAATGATTATTGTGTCTTTTGAAAGACTTAAAAACATCTTTTTAAAACTGACTGAAAATGATCCTGAATTACAACTGTTACTTATACTTTTTCCAGACAAGTGTTCCAGATACTTAACTCATAAATTCATAAATACTGCTGTGCGTGTTGTTGTCTAATTGCATTTCATCTGGAATTATTTTTTCCAATCATAAGTTAAAGAATAAAATTAAATCTCAATCTTCCTCAGGTGGTTATTAGTCAGAATATTACCTATATCTGTAGGTTTGTGTGAATGTAAAATGTTCTTGTAGATTAAAATTCCTAGTAGGAAAAAAAATTAGTAAAAAAAGAGAGAACTGGCTGGAAGCCTATTTCATCAAATATAGTTTTGAAAATGCACACTGGATATACATTATTTTAACATTTTAATGGCTGTATAAAGCAAAATAGAGTTGTGCTTTAGATTAACTAGCTTTATGTGGTCTTGTTTCTTGGAAACATGAAAACATTCAGAAGTATAGATTTGATAGAGAAAGTTTGGAAAACTCACTCCTAGCACTTTTTTTTTTTTTTAATATGAATGACGGAGTTCTGTGCTCAGTTAAATGATAGTCTCTTTCCAGAATTTCACCAGCATACAAAAAACAGTGTAATTGACATCAGATGTGAATTTGTAGTTTAGTACCTGAAATGAATTTGCATCTGATGTTGTTCTATAAATCTTTCCCATATTGAATACTAGGAGCTGTCAGACTCCAGATAGCTTATATAAAACTTGCTTAAAAATGAAAACAGAAAAACAGATCTACAACATGGAGTCAGCATACCCATCCAATTCAAGTTCATATTATCACCTGTTTCCTAGAACATAATTCATTATGCGTATTTGTTAAAGATTAATTAATTTGATATAAGTGTAATCAGTGGCTAATATGATTACAGAGAATGGGAGGATTGGTTTATAAGGACGCTAAGATGTATTCAATATGTCTTTGTAATCTAAAATAGATGTGAGCATATGATTAGATCACAAAGCAAATAGTTATTTAAGCCCACGAGAAGATTTCTTGTTAGTTTAAATAATTCAAGTTAAAAATGTTGTTCTAGATCAGTATTAAATCATTCTTCTATGCTGAGGAATTAACCGTGAGAGGAAGGGGCATAAAAAACAAACAAACAAAAAAACAACCTTGTGTATTTAAAATAGAATCCTTAACTCTAATGAAAACAGGTGATCAAAATGACACCTTGTGAATTCCATGTTTCTATTAGATTGATTTTGGTAAGAGATCTTGAACTTTTGGGGGTAAAGAATGGATAAAAGAAAGTTAATTTTGGACTCCAGCGTAGCATATTTCCTACATGACATATGTGCAATATTTTCTTATACACAAAAAATAAGGCACAGTATCTGCAGGATATGCATGGAAGATAAAGTACAATCAGCTGTTAGCAGTAGGGGCTTTTTAGACATGTCAGAAGTGCTGTTCTTACTACCTGTATCTGCTGCATTTTTTGCTGCAAACCAGAGGAGTCTGCAGCTCCTCATGCATGTGAGGATGCATGTTAGTAAAGAAATCACCCTCCTTTCCAACTAATATCTGAAATATATAAACTAGTGAAAAAAGTGTAGAAGGTTCAACAGAAACAGAGAAATAATGCATTCAACAAAAAGTAAATCTCTAGTGTTTTGTTATTCTAAATGAATCACTGTTACAGCTATGTTCCATTAGTAAAGATGCAGCACATCAGGAGATTTGCAAAAATCAGTAGGCCAGACTGAAAGCTGTGTGGTGGAAGAGTTTTGTTTAATGCTTTCTAGTTAGTCTCAGTGACACCAAGCATGCTGTGTCCAAGACAGGTCAAGATTCCTGAACTCTAATCCGTGTCTCTTATCTAAATAAATAGAACTTGAAGAAAAACTGAAAAGTAACTGTGCTTTGGAAAAAAAACCTAAACTGGAGACACCTGTATGAGAAGAATAAACTCAGTCCCAGAAAATAAAGAACTATAAATGCATATTGTCATGCTGTATAGTTGATAATGTGTATTGTTTCAGGCTATATTATTTTATGTAGTTGCAATTAATAGATCATATTTAATGTTCACTGAGAAATCATGTAACTGTGCCAACTTTTAGAATAATTAGATGTCTCACAAAGTTACCTGGCTTACAAATAAAATACAAACGTGTCATTTACTATATGAGAAAAGAGTATTATTATTTGTGTGTGTTAGATTTTCTCTGAAGATTTACATTATAGAGATTACAGTCTATCCTATCTATGCAAAATAAATGGTCTCGGCTGGATCATATGAATGATAATTGTAGGAAATGTGATATGTGCTATCTGGTAGAAATATTGTGCGTTAATTTATATTCTACTTTTATTCTTTAGTTTGTGAGCACTAACTATAGTTAGTTTGCTAAGAGGAGCAATTCAAATAACTGGCTTCCTATTTTTTGTTTGTCCAGCTAGAGCATTGCAACAGAAAGCAGAACCAGAGAGAGCATGTATCATGTTAATGCAGTGGCTCTCACCATGAATAGGGAAAGCAGATTTTCTGAAAACTTTTATTCATCTCTGGGGTACAATCTCCTTTGATTACCTATAAATAATGCAGGAGGCGAAGCTCTTTTGTCCCCTTCTCTATTGAATGCTGGTGACTCAGTTAAGCAGTCACAGGCTTCCTTCTGAAATCTTTGATGCTTGCTTCTGTGACATAAGCAGCCATTCTGTTTCCCTATAATTTCTGGTTCTGAAGGACCTCCTCTCCACAAGACTGCAAGTTTCTTATTCCCTGTATGTTCTCACTTACGATCTGCTGCACAGTCTCAAATAACTTCTTTGGCTCACTGGTGTTAATCTTATTAATTTGGGCTGTTAATTCTTGATACAGTAGGCAACAATGAAACTATGATGAAAGATGGGTGGCTTTCTCTGAGGAGGGCATGTTTCTGGAAGAATAACGTTCAGTAATGGAGATGCAGTAGCATCTTCACTAGAAGTGACAGTGTCACCTACAGGCAAGTATCACATATTTAAATTTAATAACTGTATCCCTCATTGACTGCAATTACAATTTAATAGTTGCAAATAATAGTAGAATTACTGTTCTGATGTGGTTAATGGAAGCGATTCCTGTATGTTAATCTAAACAGAGAATTATGTAACAGCTGCTCCAAAAGTAATGCCTCCTATCTTATTATGTTGGCATCTTTAGAGTTAGATGTTGATGTTATAGCAGCAGAGGTTGAATGTTCCCTCCAATATTCCATTATATTTTGTTGCTGTGTGGCAGATGGCAGCAGAGGGGCAGTCTGACATGGAAATGAGGATGAAGCAAAGGTGTTTCACTAAATCCCTCCATGCAGAAAAATATCCACTGACATACATCAATTCTTACTGAGTGCTTATAGGGACCAAACAGTGGATGTGAGCACAGTGAAGTGGTGGCCAGAGAATTTCATTGGTGTTGACAGCAGGTCATCTCCAGTGGTGCAAATTTTTTGTGATTCTGGCATGCAGACTCTTCTTCATCCCTGGTGAAAGCGTATAGCTAATGGTGGTGACAATATTGAAAAATAGGGCTTGCCAGCTGAGATTTTGCTCTATCAAATAGTGTTATTATGCATTTGTTGATCTTCTTTCATAGGTTAGTTGGAATTTGTTCATAGGCCACTCCTCCCCTGGAGTCTGCAAATCACTAACTGGAAAATAGTAGTGGAGCAAAGGTCTGGAAATCAGTCATATTGAATCATAGACCTATCCTAGTGTCTGCGATATTATTTAACCTATTTTCCTTATACTTCTTGACTTTTTATATAGAATTATAATGCTGCTGCCTTTCCTCTATGCAGGGAACTTTATTAGCTCAGATTTATAAAGCAATTGTGTGTAAAATAAATAAATTTTAAAAAGTTTTTAAACTCTTAGAGCTTTACTACAGCTGTTATTTGCACTATTCCTACTCTCTGCCATGGGACAAGTGTAATCACACAAAAAGTACTACTTTTCTTTCTTGAGAAAGCTAAATTTACTGTTATCTTTGATATCAAGCAACTTAAATATAGTAAATTATGACAAGTGTTTGAAGGTATTAATCTGCTGAGAAGGTAAACATTGACTTCTCTGTGAGGTTCATTGTGGAATAACATCTGAGAACATTTTGCAGCTGTGGATTATGCAGTTTTGATGGCACAGTGAGGAAGAAATCATTTGAAGGGAGTGTTGTTCTCCAGTGTTGGCTATAGCTGGATATTTATGCTCAGTGAGCTTTGCTGTGGACTTGAAGTACAGAGAGAAATGAGTCTGATTAAAATTAGGCTATTACATTTCTGTGCGAGTCAGGTTACAGTATTTTTGTTCTGACTACAGCTAATTTTCATGGTTTATGTTAAAATAAAGCATTGGTATTAAAAAATATCATGTAACCTTAATAACATGCTTCAAGCCATGTAAATATGAATGGATATCCTAGGATAAGAGTGCTAAATCAATTCATCAGAGATTTCTAGTAATGAAGCAATTAATAGGAGAGGGTGAAATATAACAGTTGCCTTCCGGAGCTTACAAGTTGAATTTTAGTTCGCTCCCCATCAACTCTCCCTTCTCATCTCTTGGCAAAACTCAATTTTACAGCACTGTGAAAAACTTACCATCTGCCAGAGTCCTAGTACTGCCAGAACAGACATTACACAAATGCACATATCTGAGCAGTTAAAACAGAACAGGTTGTGATCTGTACTTCTATAACTGTAAGCAAGCTTGTTTGCATTTTATGTTTTGCTTTTCCAAAGTAACAGTGACTTTGAGAAAGGGGGAAAAAAAAAAGAACAAACCAGCCCATTGTAAATCGTGTAGTTACAACATACTTCACAATTCTCAGTAAAAGCAGCTAACGTATGGAGAAGAATTTGATGGTACAATTTAGGTGGTAATGAAATCCTTGTTATTTCAAAGCTTACAGCATGATAACATATAAATCCAGAGACTAAATCCTACAAATAAGATGTGATAATAGAGTGTAAAATGAAGATGTGAAGAATTAACACTAATCTTCTGGGCAAATACAGCTACCACACAGAGCTCTACATTATGTAGTTATTGTAACTATGCTGAAACAACTTGGCATATTTGTGGTGTAATAATGAGTTCAAGTACTCCCCAGCTGGGCTGGAATAAGGTTGGCACAGGTCATGTGAATGCCTTTTCTACACCAGAACTAAGAATGGCTTTGGCAGGTGGGCTGATTGTAATTGACTGCCTTCAGCACCTTAACAGATGTGCTCAGCACACATCAGGATCAGACTGTTCTGCCCTTATCCAAATTAAGCACTGCTGAAAAGTGATGGAATTTAGCTTCGCTAAGTTTTTCAAATAGACTCCCCAGTCTATTATCACTTGTAAGAAATATATCTTTCTCATAGATATCTTCAGTATTTAAAAGGAGTTTACAAGCAAGATGGAGGCAATTTTTTTTTTTTTTTTTTACATAGTCTAAAAGTGGTAGGGCCAGGGGGAACATTTTTGACCTAAAAGAAGAGAGATTTAAGTTAGATGTTAGGAGGAACATACTCACCACCAAGAGTGCAGTAAGATACTGGAACAGGTTGCCCGTAGAAGCGGTGGGTGCCCCATCCTTGCGAGGCATTCAAGGCCAGGTTGGATGAAGCCCTAGGCAGCCTGATCTGGTAGGTGACAGTCCTGCCCATGGCAGAGGGATTGGAGCTGGGTGATCATTAATGTCTTCCAAAGCAAGCATTTCATGTTCTGAATTGGAATTATCCTAAGAGTGAAATGTGATGTATGTAGGATTAGATAGGATCACCTCTGCATTTTTACTTGCTTAAGAAAAATGTAGAATGATTATGATGATGCTAACTGATGTGACAGGAAGCTTTTATTTTTACTTGAAGGGCTGATATTAGCGTATATCCAAGGGATGTTCTCTTCTTGAGAAGCAAGTTTTAATTCCATTATCTCACAAACCTGGTTCAGCTTTTATATGGAAAGCTAGAGATTGTAGTTAGGCAATTTTTGGTAATTTTATTTCATGTAATCTTAGCATGTAGATTAACAGACTGTGTAGTAACAGAACCTTACAGTTATTTGCAGGATTATTATTTATCTTAAAACATATTGGTAGGAAGAGATATCTTCAAATAGTATATTTCAAAAACCGATATATTTCAAAATGATCATTAGGATTTGAAATGTGTAAATCTGTATTTTCATTTGTGAATCTATTACTACTTCTCCACTAAACAGTATAGTGGAGTGTTTTTATTTTTGTCTACCTCAACTAAAGCTCTGAACAAAACGTGATTGAAATTGAATTGACAGATAGCTTTTGAATGTTCTCAGATCAACAGAGATAGACTATCTCTGGCTATAAGTGGAATTAAAATTAACATTTTCAGCTATGTTTGGTAAAACTAGGAAGAAGATGACAATATATTTACTTAATTAATAGTAACAGTGAAACAAATATGTGACAGTAAGAATCAGACTGTAATTTCTACTTATACCAATCAGGAAGATGAGAGTGTTATGTATTTCCTGTATAGCTTGAATAAATATCAGTACGACTAACTTTAAGTTCGAATTGAACTGTCTCTCTGTTCTTTTTCATTGGTTTAGTTGCTTTTAGAAATGTTTTCTTTCTATTTTCTTGTAGCTTAACTATAGGTCCAGGCATAAATTTGGGTTTTTCCCACCTATTTCTTCACTGCACGTAGTTTGGCAGTTAACCTCTCATGTGGAGTTAAAGTGTTAACTCTAAAGCTAACTCTATTGTTGACTCTAAGAGGCTAACTCTATTAGCCTTAGAAGTTTTAAAAGTGGGATGCATTAATGCATTAGGGTTATGCTGCTATCTAGGTAAGTGTTAGATGAATCACAGTATGTCTTCATAAAGACTTCCTATGGCTTATTTGAATCTTGGAACTGCCTTCATGGGAGAAATAGAAGACAGCTGTCAGGAGGTAAAACTTTTCTGACAAAATCTGTCTAAGAGACTAAAGTAAAATTAATAAAGCAGAAGAATGTCAGTGGATCACAAAGATCTCAACACAGCATTTTTCAGAACTAAAACATGACAAAGTTCAGACTGGTGAAGAAACCTGTTTCTTTAGAGATATTGTGTCTGCTCATTTTTATTTTCAGAAATATCTTCCTGATACTGTAAGATACCAGTATAATTTTTCTTTAATATTTTGACCTTCAGTAGAGATATAGGACTACGGAGGCAACTCTGCTTCATAGGAAGAGAATAAACAGATCTTAGAGAACTGTGAGGTTTTTTTTTTTTTTAAGAACTCTTCAGGATTTTCACGTTTATAAAGATCTAATCATAGTGGATTGTGGTCATTTTTAACAATACACCTATTTCCAGCCTGAGATGTGTTGGGGAGAATTCTCATTATTTCAGTGTCTTAAATTTTATCAAATTGAAAGCCAAAGACATTTTTAAAAGATTTTCTGTTGAGGGGGGAGAGGGGGAGAGGAGAACAGAATGAACACTTAGACACATACCATGGCCGGGCACATTTCATAGCTGTATACACACAGCTTTTCATTGACGAGAGAACTTCATTCTGTGCAAACTGAGCATAGAACTGAATTCTCCCAGATATCCTAGATAAAATTTTAGACCTACAGGTTACACAGCACCCCACATCCTTTTAGTCCCTGCCTGACCTTGAGAAATGGTTGAGGAGTGGCTCAGCCAGTGCTAGTGCTAGTGCCTATGTGAATGGCTACAAAGGGCTCTGAACTGAGGATGCTGTTTACATCTCTCACCAAAATGGAAACAAACAAACAAAAAAAAATCAATTTATGATGTGAGTTCCTTTGAAATGAGTCTGAGAACAGATAATCAACGATTAATGATCTGGGAAGTAAATCAGGTAATAAAGGTGGCAACACTTCTTGACGACATAGAGTATTTTCTGGGATGTTGAAAAATGGTCAGATTTTAGAAGTATTAACTGAATCAATGTGTGAACTGCAAATGCATTTCATGGTAACTTCCTTATACCTATGTATTTGTCCTTTTGTATATTGCAAAATGCTCATCCTAAACAACTTTCTGGTTGAGTGCCCTAATGAAGTCAATACATTTTGTCATAGAAGGACAGAAAGAAAAAAAAAGATTTGAAAATCTTTTTTCAAGCTGAGGTTGAAGTTTTACCGCAGTGGAAAAGGTTAACACCTTTCTGTGAATTGTAGCAGATTCAACCTGAAGCCGGTGGAAATCGTAATCTCTTGTGACTGGGAAGCTGAGAAATAAAAACTGTATTAATTAAAAACAGGCTGGTATGACAGCCTTTACTAATGGCAAAAAAAATATTCTGGCACCCAGGAAGTGTCTGGGAACTGAAAGGATCTGTCAGGTCAGGTGCATCACAATTCCATTTTCTTTATTGTGGAGTTGTTTAGTGTTTTGAGGAATTCCAGCTAGGAAAATTGGAGAGTCTATGTAGCAGAGGCCAATGAAAACATGAAGGTCAAAAAGAGGCTAAAAATATTTATTCACTCTTTGCATAAAAAGCATGGAGAAGATCAGATAATTCAGGTAAGTCTCATAACAAACCAAGAACATTGATTCTTAAACTTACACGTAGTTTGTGGGTAACTCTTACAGCCTCTTGCTTGTTGTGGGTACTTAGGAATTATGAAAAACAAATAGACATTTTTTTAGAAGCATGAATCTAAATGAATTCCTCTTGTGCTTACTAATATAGTGTTTCTGGCTCAAGATTTTACTGAGCTGCAAATTGGAAATTATTCATAGGAAATAGCAATACCTAGTCTATTTCTTTGTGTCAGAACTCTGATCATTGCTGAAGACTGAATGTAGGGCTAGACAGATCTTTGGCTGGGTTTTCTATGACTTTTTTTTTTTTTTAATAGCCATACATTGTCTGCTCATCTTGGAATCATCCAAATGCTGGCCAGAGGGTGAGGAGACTTTGAACTTGGCTTTGAACTTGTAATTCTTTACAGTGGGACAGCATCAGCAGACTGAAGCTGAAGAATTTTCTTTTATGGTATGTGCCATTCAGGGCATTTTCTTTGGACTAGATTTTAGTCTTAGTTTTGTCTTCTGGTCTGAATGTTGCTATCACTTATGCAATATATTTATAGTGGTATTAGGGAATTGGTACTGGGTTGTGCTTTTTTGTTTGTTTGTTTTACACCTGGAGCAGAGCTTTCAGTTTGATTTTCTATTGATGGAATCTAATTTGTGCCCACTCAGTCCATCCAGTGTGAAAAACCAGTGCACAATAAATAGAGACAATAGGAGTTTTGTTTCAATTTATACTGTTATTCTGTCTGAACCAAAATGTTAATGTGTCTTGGTTCAACTTTTTCTTGATGTTTCTTGAGGACAGAATTTCCATTTTTATAGCAACAACGTTGTTTATGGTCCAATTTAAGAGTCTTATTAATGTCTATGTTTAATAGGCATGTGTATACAAATAAGAGAAAAGGTTATGTTGGCTATTGTTATGGAACATATCTGTAATAAATGTGAGGAAGTCCATCATTTTGCTTGGCCACACAGAAGAAAAATAGTATGATGAAATCTCTGACTAAATAGTCAAGAGCAAATTCAACGACACTTTCTGCTTGTATTTGTGAATTACATCTCTTTCACATAACAGAGATAAAAGTCTGATAACAGCAATGCAGACACTTATGAATAAATCTACTCATGCTTGCTTCCACTTAGACTGAATATTACTGTTTTTCTGAAGTGCGTGGCTTAAGTCAGTAACAAACAGAGGTAGTGCCTCCACAAAGACACTCATTGAATAAAGTTGCATGTCTGAAGTAGACAGCTAAAAATTTTCATCTCTGCTAAGAGAAAAAAGAAAAAATATTGATATTCCATCAGTGAGGAAATAGACATGCTGGGAATTAAGCCAGACTTAAGTATTTTCAACTTTGAAAAACCACCATTTAATGACAAGGTCATTAATGTAAGGTCAACTATTTAGATAGGGATTATATATTCAAAAGGATTTCCCTCTTTTTTTTTTTTTTTCCCCATATTTTTCCCCAGTATTTCAGGCTGAATTTGAGTGATTCAGAGCTCATTTGAGACATAAACTTAAAAGACTTCTATATACTTTGGCAGTATATTATCATCTATTATGTCATCCGAGATTGTTTGGGTAGAAAAATGTGAATTCTAACATTCAGTGGTTGCTTCAGACTTTTTTTTTAATAATATGCAGACTAGATTTGTCAGAGGACTAACCATGTCAGATAACAAATCATATGAAACAGTTCAAAACTCTCCACAAAAACCGCTTCACTGCCAAAATGAATGAAAACTTTGAACACCCAAAGAAGTCAGTGAGAACTGAGAGATTCCTCTGGAGATATGGATGGTAAATTTTACTTTCAAGCTTTCTCTGTATAACACATCCTGCTCTTGAGTATGTTTGTGCTATATCCTTTTTTTCTTGGTTAGAAACTAAGATCTAGGTCTGTCTACAGATTCATTTAAGCCAGACAGTAGATTTTAATCCATGATTTACATTGGTTTTGTGTTCATTTTAAGGGGAACAAAATGTAGGTTCTTCACTTGGATGATGGGAGTAGGAGTCTTCTGGTACAAGGCAGGTACAAATTATATTTTTCTTAATGAAATCGTATAATTAATTTAACTGCACAGAAAGAACATGCAGCATCACATAAGATGTAGTCCTGGAATAAGCTTGTGCTTTTGTGTTTTGTTTTTGAACATAAAAATGACACGTATTGCTGGCTCAGTCTAAATAATACCTTGTTTCTAAAAGCTTTTCCACATTAGACTATTACAGTCTAATGATTATAGTTGTACTTTACATACAAATGGTGTCATAATTTAGTGGTAAAATAATAAGTCATGCATACACAAGTTGCAACTAATTATAGCTGTTGAAAAATAGTCACTTTCAAGCTTGTTACTACCTCATTTAATGCAAGAATGACTCATCTCCTACACTACTGTTCCTTTGAATGAGGTAAGAGAAAAAATCATAGATTGTATTGGACAAACCCATATGTATATATACTGGGGCTTTGTCTTGTGCTTTTGTATGGACTGTGACCATATGGTAGTCTCTTCGTATTTGCAGTATATGATAATCAGCTGAACATTTCATGTGTAATAACATGATGCATCTGTGTAATGGGGCAGAATAAAATACTTTGTTTGAAATGGGTACTTTTCCGTTGTTATTGAAATTTACTTTGTTGTTAGTATGGCCATACATTTTAGAATAGTAGTTGTGGATGTTTGGTCATGAAAGAAGCTTTGCGGCCTCTAGGGTCAATTATGAGGTAGGTAGTGTTCTGCAAAGAATTTAGCTGTTAAGTTATAAAGGAAAGGCATAATGAAAAGAGAACAGCACTTGCTAAGACTGCAACTATTCTTCAATGAAAGAATGGATTTTAAATGTTGTATGCTGGTAAATTTTGGTTTTCTTTGTTATCTTTGCCATCTTTAATCTGAGCATGAGGAAAACTTGAGAAATTATTTCTAAAGCAAGATTTTTAGGAAATAGAGAGACAAATCTTCTAAAGCTTTCGTACATTCACATTTCCCAAAAAATAGTAGTGATCACTCATCCCATCCCAATATTGACTGTCAGCTTAAAATTCAATTCTCTTTAAGTAAATAGCAAAATAAACAAAAAACTTACACTTTTGCTCCCCTTAAATGTAGAACACTGGGACACAATGGGCTCTGTGGAGTAGCAGAAGGGCTGCATGCAAAAAGAGAATTAATAATGGATCAGAAATTAAATTGCTGTGGATATTTTGTGCTTGGTGATCTAGGAGATAAGAAGATGATAATGGTGGGAGAAAGGAAGGAAAGAATGTAACGAGGAGAAAGTAATGGAGTATGAAAAATAAAGAAAAGGAGAATAGTAAAGATAAATACAAAAAGAAACCTTTATCCAGAAGATGTCAGCCCTGGCTTCAGGGAATTATGTTGCCAAAATCCAAGATAACGTTTGCAGAAATAGATATCAATGCGTGCTATGTACTTGTCTCTCAGTTACTGTCTTGCAACTTTTGGTCCTAGATATTGCTGTAATAAGGCATGATACTAGCTAGTTCAGTGTGATGAGCAGAGACTGCATTCTTATATTGTTTTTACATTTTGCAAGAGTGGTGATGAGATTGAAACCCAAATGCATAAAAAATCAGACAGACTTATGAGTAGAATGAATCATTATAGTTTGTTTTCACTTCTGCTGCTCAAGGAAGTGATTAGGAGCCTGGCCAAGGAAAGTCTAACTCTGCTCTAGCCTCAGGTAAATTATTATATCTGACTTCAGGAATGATAAACACAGAGAAATACAGAGCAATCTCACCCAAGGCATTTACAGCATGCTTATGTCACTGGTGTGGTAAAAGTTTTTGTTGCATGCTGTGTAAAAAAAAAAGAATAAAAAAAAGAATGTGATTCCTTATTTCTCAGCTGAACTCCTGATGAAACTGTGATATGCTAGTGGGAACGCTTCTAGGAGTCCACTGTTAAGGTCTGCCGGTCACCAAGGGGAAAGCAAGGTTCCATTGTGTCTAGTGGAGTTCAGCTGCCTCTATTTTTACTCGCAATCATAGCTTTGTAAAACTGAATTTTACAAGACTTTAGTTAAAAATGTTTTTGGGTTTCAGTCCTGTTTTCTGTCAGAGTGAATCAACTACCATTGAAGATAACAAATTAAATTTTTTGAGGGTTTATGCATCTGTTCTTCTGTAGATTTTTACATGATTCTTCATCATTCTTGTGTCTCTGTTTTCTTTACCCATAATAGTTTAGCATAGTTTTGAATTATGCAATAAATATGTAAATAGGTACACATAATACATGGATAGTTTTAAATTAATATCACTTATATAACGTATACACATCTGTTTTGTATACATATCTATTTTATATACATAAATATGTGTTAAATATAATTTTTAATAATCATTATGTACCTATATGCGAACACATACAAAATACTGGTATGTAGACAAGTTTGTTTTTATTTATAGAAAACTTTAGTTGTTTAAAAACTGTATCACTATGTAATGTCCTCCGAGATTACTGCTCTGTGTAAGTCTACCTGAGGAGGAGCAAGCAACCCAAAACCAATATTTGCTGGGACTGACTGATTGGAAAGCAGTTTTGTGGGAAAGGATTTGGGTGTTCTGGTGGACACCGAGCTAAACAGGAGCCATCAGTGTGCCCTTGCCACGTAGGAGACGAATTATGTTCTGGGCTGCATTAGGCAAAGGATTGACAATAAGTAGAGGATAGTGATTCTTCTTTTTTACTCAGCACTGATGAGGTCACATCTGGAGTGCTCACAATCCTCATATGTCCTTTGATTCAAAGGAAGATTCATGAGCGCTTATCTTTCCCTCACTACATACATCAGGATGTAAAAGAAATATGTTACACTAGTTTACTTCAAGATAAAAAACTGATTTTTATAAGGCTAAAGTGGCAGTTTACTACAGTCAAAAAAGAAAAAATGAAATTATCTGTAAGCTCAATTCAAGGAGCTAAAAAGAATACAGGTCATAAAATCAAATTTTTTTTGTAATAGGTATAAAAATTCTATAGATGATTCTATTTTTAAGGGGAATGAACCAGCCTGAAGATTCCTCATTAACTTTCAAGGGCCATTTGGCAGATAATGAAATTCATCTACTAAAGCATTTATTTTTCCTGTCTTACAGACACACATGCTTATCTCTGAACAACAAGATCCCCTGTAGGAGGAAAAATCTTGTCTGCATTGAGGCCAGGAGGAAAAGTGGTAGAAAAATAAAATGGGGAGGGATGAGGTTGGGGGTAGATCAAGCAAACTGAATACAAAACAAAACCAAAAAAATTCCACGTTATAATGAACTAGAAAAATTGTATAACTACTGGAGGCCTGCTTTTTTTTTTTTTTTTTTTTTTTTCCAAAGAAAAAGAAACAGCAACAGTAAACCCCACCAAGACACAATTCGAAATTGATAGACCAGCTTTAAAAACATAATGGGGGTATATTTAGGTAATTTTTTTTGTGCAAAACCATAGAAAAGTTAAGACTGAATTTTATGCCCATCTGCACTCTTCCCTTTTCCCCAAGATTTTGATATCCTTTTACAGTGGAAGAGGTCAAGCCATGAATCTGTGGTTTACTAAAGATGACATTTTAAAGATTGGGAAACTTCTCAGTGGAAATCAATGAGTGCAGTCCTTTTGGGTTTTGAAAGTATAAATTAAAGAAAATTGAGTACCTGACTTAAAGGGTGAAACCTATGTAGGAACAAGAGAAAATTGTAGTTTAGAAGTCAATACCAACTTAAGTTTCTTTCTGTTAAGAAATTCAGCCGTACAAAAAATTGAGGGCACAAGGTTGCAGTGAAGTTTGTGAATTTATTTTTAATTATTATTTTTGTTGTTATTTGTTGTTGTTGTTGTTTTTTATATTATTTGGAATGCCACTCACTACTTACAAACAAATGACATAATTTTCACTGAATGAAAAGCTTTGTAGTCACTGCTGCATTCTTTTTGATATCCCTATTCCTGATTTTTCCAACTCCTTGTGCTGGAGATTGTGCTTCAATTTAATTTTTACATTGAGAAAGTGAAAGAAAATGTAAAACTATGTAGGGCTCACTCTCTAAGGTGTTTGTAAAGTGTATTCACAGGGGATGATAGGTATGGTACAGTGTATTGTATGGGATTTTATGTTAGGACCTCTTACAGAAGATTTTCTATTTAGTTTCCTTATTTTTCATCACCAAATAAAGCCTCTTGATGCTATTAATAATGAATTGTTATCTTGGCTTGCTTGTATCTGACAAGACTGCGTGTAAGATGACATATATTTAGCATTGCAGAACACCAGGAGAGCAAGACTTCAAAATGAGCAGTTAAATTAAAACCATGCATTCTTTATGACTGCGAATAAAAACGCATACAAAAAAAGAAAAAAAAAAGAAATAAAATCAGTTTTGTACATTTTCTGAAAAGCAAGAAAGAGAGTCTAATGAATTTGAGGAGATTTTTTATATGTGTGCCATAAAAAATTGCTCAGTGTGACAATATGTAAATATATGCATAGCTTGAATATTTTTCAGACTTCTCAGGTACTACTCCTCTTTTCCCCTCCAGCCCTTCCCTTGGGACATCCAATTCAAGTATGATAAAATGTGTACATATATGAGTCCATTAATACTTATCAAATATTTCAAAAATTACAGGATTATAAAAATACCTAGTTTTTCAAAACTGTGTTAGTATCTTTCATTTCAGAAAGCACTGATCCAGGGAAAAATTGACATTCCCCTTCCTAACCTATCCTACAGTTTTCAAAAATTGATATCCTGAAGCTGATGTATCTCTTACCAGCTTTCATGGATAGTGCATCTTCTGTTCTTGCCCTCTGCTTCAAGCTCTGATGAGATTGTTTTTTATGCTGGCTGCACTTATAACTTTATTTATATGGGCACTGCACTCTTTTGCATTCTCAAATGAGTTGAGACAGCCAGCTGAATTTGTAAGTGCCAATAGCCAGCCATTGTATTCAGATGTAACTGGGATAGATTCATGTGTGTACATAAGGTTTGTGAGCAACACTGCTAATTATTAACAGGGAGGTTAGAGATATCAATTACACTGCTCAGACTATTGCTCAGCCTTTTGCTTATAGAAAAAGATGTTCTTTCTTTTCCCCAAGAGATGAAGGGATCCAAAAGGAAGAACGCACCTATGCTCAATCAGTAGTGTACGGAGACCATAGTATCTGGGAGGGAAACATAGCACATATTGTGGTTATATAACAGAAGTGTAGAACAGAAGTTGGAAATACTAATCTCTTGTATCTTAGTTGAATAAGTTTTCTAGTTTTACAGTGGGTGGAATTGTGTTTGCTTTTCAGTGCCTGCGTTATTGTACTTCTCATAAATAAATCCTTCTGAGTACTGTGTTTGAAGTTTATTTCTTTACACGTTTCACCTAGCTAGCCTTTGTTGTATTCTTAGGAAGATTTTAGAGAAAGTCCAGATTATGTTTCCTGTTATGTCTTTGGTGAGTTTACAATTCATTTTTCTCAGTCTTCTAATGTATTTGTATTCAGATTCTCTCAGTCTGCTATGGACACAAGTGGATGTGAATTATGATGCAATATATAAGGTCTAAAAGTCAATTACCATTACATGCAGAAGTGTATAAATGGTAATGTACTGTACGTACATACTAAAATTCTATGAGAGAGAGTTCAGGAAAAAAAATTGTTTAAATTATTTTAATATTACTTTATAATTCCAGATAATTCATTGTTTTAAATTGAATACAAATTACATTAAAATGATGAAATATATGTCCTCTATTTTAGGATAAAAGTAGAAAAAATATCTGTACACCATTCTAGACGGAAGAGTGTAGGAGTGCATTTCCAAAGCTAATAGGATTACTGTATTTTCTAAGATGAGGGTCCCTAAATTCTTTTTAAATCACATTCTTTTTCTCATAGACAGAAACTTGCAATCCTTAGATACCTGCAAAAGTATCTGAGGATTCTGAGCATCCAGTCTGGTGTAAGTAGTAGAGCGAATAGGTCCTGCAGTCTTTAGTTATCGTTTCTTCGTGCAGTGGATGCTTAGAAGTTGATCAGAGTAACTTTGCTGTAGAGTACTATGCAGTAATATTCTGCTAGCAAAAGTATTATTGTAATGTCTAATATTCAGAGCTGTACGAGATCTAAAATAAGGGTCTTTTGCAGTCCTTATATCCTTTATAATTGGATTGTAAATTAAACTAGTTCTTGTTGCCTATCAATTTCCCAATCAACTTCTGTGTTCTAAGGTCTTCGTGAAGGTGTTTTATCCCAGTGTGCCCAAAGCACAGTTTTGCAGTCTTGCAGGTGATGATGAATGCTTTTCTCCCTCTCTCTCTCTCCCTCTCTCTCTCTCTTTTTTTTTAGTCTATAGAGTTTTCATAGTTTCTCTTTGATATTTCTAAGAATATGAAGGTCTCCCTTATCTTTCCACCATAGATGAGTATTGATTATTGTCTATTTAAACTTTGCTTTTAAAAGCAGGAACTGGAACATTTTCTCACTTTCAGTTTTGAATTCCAACTCTGCAGATGTTTAAGCTGACTAAAAAATGAAATTTCTGTTCCCTGAAGACTTTCAAGAGTTCATAAGCTTGTTTTGTGGCTGTATAAGATTGGGTTGACAACTTGGAATTTCATTTTGATGAATCTAAAGTACCATCAACATTTTGACGTTACAGTATGCAGCCTTCAATTATATATAAGTGATGGCTTTAAATAGAAAAGATGTAAGTTCCTTCTAAAAGTGTGGGCTAAGTAATACGCTATCATGAAATTTTGATATTGTCGCATCTTTGATGGTTATGACTTCTGTCACAGAAAAATATTTGACAGTTCTAATTGAAAGCAGTGTTTAAATTAGAAATGGTTACCAAGGCTTCATTTTTTAATTTATATGCTGAATGGGAGAGGTATGAAAAGTTAAGCTTCTTAAAATTCTGCTTTGAATATATAATACTTTGAAGAACTATGTCATACTGTACAGAAAAATAAGTGTGCTATCCTACAGAAAATGAAACTCAGAGTACTTTGAGACTTTGAAGTCTTGAATTTGAAATATGGTAAATTAAATGAGTAACAGTTTCACAATCTTTCAGACAATTTTTACTCAGAATAATTTCTCATAATAGGAAAAAATGATGCTGAGGTTGTAGAAGAGTGATTAGCAGTGACGATCAAAGGAGATCTGGGGCTGAGAAGTAACATTTCTGGCCTTTCTGTAGTCATATACAAGAATTTTTTTTTAAATTTTGTAGTTCTTTGTAAACTTAATTCGATAAGGAAATTGCATTATAAGGGTAGGATAGCATTATTAGCTCAATTTGACGAGTTAAAATTGCAACATTGAGAAATGAAGGAGGAAAAATTTGCCAAAGACTCAGGTTTAAATGTGACCTCTGAAAAAACTTCAGTGACAGTGGCTTACGTTTGTGAATAACTGCATGTCTTAAAAACTATTTAAAAGTCCTTTAAAAATAATCCAAAGTGTCTGAACTAAAAATGCAGAATGAACTTAATTTTGCAAGTTAGAAATGTCCCAAAACTTTCTTACTGTAAAAACATTCTGATTTCCACTTTTTTTTCCTCCTGCAGTAGGGCCTCATGTGCATCTCAACATGAGTCAAAGTCCCTCTCTTCCTTACTGTTTTACCAGAACAGCCAGATAATGGATCGTTCAACATTCCTACCCTTCTCAGTTTGGGTAACCTGTGGCCTCCTCGGTCTCCAATCAGAGATCTCTACATGAGACAATTTGTCATTGGAGCCTACTTCATTCCTCTCTAATGAGCTCTAGGCAGGTAGTTATGATTTATTGATATTTCTGGTCACATACTTTGCAATGTAGTTCATACACTGCACATTTTTTGGCTTGTTTTATGAACTGTGTTTGGCTAGTAAAGTGTTTTAGGGAGCTATGGAGGCCAACTGAGTAGGTGACTCACAGGGGTGGAAAGACACAAGCAAATTGGGAAAGCAAGATGAAAACAAGTACTAAATTTATCTGCTCCTTTCTAAATGATCCCCTTATGAGTACTAAAAAAGCCCAAAAATATAGGTTTATCCTGTTAGAATGGGAGCACTCAGACTCACAGTTTATGTCTTCCAGCTAGTGACGTTCAGTAGGTGGCAGAAGTGTGATTAAGGACCAAAGAATAATATATCTGAAGTAGAGAATTCTCTATTTTCATTCTTTTTTTTCACCTCAGGAAAAGAAAAAGTAATCAAAGCCAGTTAAACTTCCTTTGGGAGGGTGATAACAAAGGCTTATTTTCATGAAACTGTTCCCTGAATTTGAAATATTTTAATTCCTTTTAAACTGAATTGTTCCTCAGCTGACACATGGATTTGGATGAAACTGGTTTCAAAGCTTCTCCTACTGGTAATTCTTAAATCCTCAGCCTGTAGAATTAAGAGAATCACTTAACTTTGTATGTACTTGTTCTACTTTTTGTCTATCAGTCTGTGACAATGTCAAAGCATAGCACAAAGGTCTGAATTCCAGTTTTAAAAAAAAACAACAAGATACAATAGATATCTCGATGCAGTTGCCCGAATTTGGACCAAATGTAGAAAGGAGGCTTTTCTCACAGACCTGGCAAGAAAGACAAAGTTGTTATATTGTTCCCTTGCTGAAATCAAATTCTGAAACATATTAGACTCCTAATATTCCAAGATAATTTGATATGCCCTGGAACTTTTCACTATGATGTTCTTCATGTGGGAGATTTTGACCAATATTCTCCTATGTTTGTGTAGTCAGTAGAATTTAACTAATTACTGAATGGTGAACATGCTATTTCTTATGGTGGGCTTTTGAAGTATACAGTTATAGAACTGTTGTCTCTATTATTGTATAATTGTACCTTCAGTGTTAAGGATACATGGGACTGTTTTTGATTTTTTATTTCCTTTTGCTTATTTTTTTTCTTTGGACTTATGTGCACTCACTTTCATTTTGGAGGAGTTTTGCACTGATACATGCAAATGAATTTCCACTGTTCCTTGTGTATGTGTATAAATGCAATTGCATTAGGAGCTCTGAAGTGAGTCTCAGAAAAGAGTGCAAATCTGGAGATGGGCAGAAGTACTGGTATGCCCAGAGGTGGAGGGTTTTTTTAAGTTGAATTTTAGAAAGGGGTTGAATTAGTTCGTGTTTCTTTTTTGAGAGGTTGAGGGAGTAAGGCATGTAGTCTATTGGGAGACTAGTTATATATAAGGCCTTCAAATTACATTTTGCCATTTGTGACTAAATGTGACTATTACTATTGCCCCTTCTAGCAGTGCATCGACAACACGGTGGACAATGCTTGCGAAGAGTGTTCTTTATTAATACAGCTTTGACAAGGCAGGATTCTGCAGTGGAATGTACAGTATCTAGATTAATTGAAAAAGCAGGAAAACTGCTTTAATCAGATGGCGGTATGATGAATGGGGAAGCTGCATACTCTTATTAAAAAAAAACCTCAGTAACTTGTATCTTATACCTTCTCGTTCAGATATTAAGAAAGATCTCTTGAGAGGCCTTTCGTATTTTGTACTATTCAGCTGCTAAATTATCCTGTGTATGTTGAAGTTAATAGCTGAAATGAACAAATAATACAACCATTTGCTCTTCAGTGATAAGCTCACATTCAAGCGTCCCTCTCAACAAAACTTAATTCTTTCATCTTCATCCATCTCTAAATCCGAAGTATTTTTGTGAGTGGCAAAGTAATTCAAACAAAATTTCCTACGATATTCAGTTTACTGGGTAGATTATCTGCCATCTACACATGCACACTGAGGATTTTATTCTGGTGAATTTTCTGCTGTCATGTAAGGATTCAGTTCACAGTATTATTTTTTCATTATGGTGTTAATATCCCTTTTTATCAGCCAGTCTATCTAGATTAATAAATTCACCAAGATCTTCATGTCATCACAATATTTGTTTTGTTTAGTTGCTTATGGAAAATCACTGACAGTAGAAAAGGATAGATATGTGCACATGCAGACAGTTCAAGATTATGAAAGATTTGTCTCCTTATACACAAGGTTAGGTAGCAAACGTCTCATCAGAGTTAGCAATCCATTTATGCCCCTTACACAAGTAAACAGCTGCTTGGTAGTACAGATGGTCACAACTGCACATTCAGCTCTTGAGTCTGTGCATATGTGAATCAGATGCATGGGATCTGTATTATCTTCTCTGTATCAAGGGATAAATCAGTAAAGCTGTTGATTCCTACCACTGGAAAGGAACGCAGCTCTGGTCCTACAAGCTCAATGTTTTATACGTGAGACGGCTGCTTACTTTCACGATGATATTCATTAGGGGCATTTACCTCTCTCTCTCTGCCCTCAGACTTCTCAATAGGGAATGATTTCACGTTGAAAATAGACCTGCCTACAAAGCAGCTACTTGCATCATTATCTTGAAGTTATTATTTTGTATGTAAATATGGCTGTTACGAAGAGAGTAAATATACAAATTAATGAAGCCTCTTATAGGAGTGTTTTGAACGAACTTTAGTTAATTCAGCAAATGGCTGTACACTGTATTTTAATCTCTCAAAAGAACCGCAGGTAATTCCTTTCTGTCTTGCTTTCTCTACCTTCCTACTTCCCCACACACCTGCCAACTGTTCAGAGAACAATTTGGCTTTTAATGTCCTGCTGAGGTAGTGTGGAATAAAACAAGTCAATGTACCCTGAGAGTGATTTACAGGTTGTATGAGCCTACTGTAATGAGCTCTGGCTCATCAATCAGCCCCAAATCTAATCTTTTATCAGAAGTAGATTATCATGAAATGTACTGTGTGTGGACTAAGCCTAGTTGAAGGAATGCATTTGTCTATGTCTTCCATACAGGTTCCTCAGTATAAGGCTTCTTCAGTTAGTTCTGTATAGTCAAGGAGTTCACTTGAAAAGCATGCACCTATGTATATGTTAGATGATATGTTTATCAACTTTTAATTATATTTGTGATTTGAAATGTTGATACATTCAGCCTAACTTCAAAGTGAGTTTCTCTTTCAAAAATTTATTCTCAAATGTCCCTGTCTTTCTTAACAAATTGAGTATGTTTGCATAATGTTTGTGTTTCCTTTGAGTTAAGAGCTCTACCTGATTTTTTGTATTTTTTTCTTCAGCCATAGACAAGGGACATTTAAATATGCTTGATTTTGAAAAAATGTGTCACGGAGTTAACTAGATCAATCTATGCCTGTGACAGGGATCTATGCCTGTGACAGGGAGTAGTAGGCCCCTGCCCCCCCACCCCTCCTAGCCCCACAGAATGGGAAGGAAGGAAGGGAGGAAAAAAACAGCGGCAACAATCTATGGAGGTAAACTTGTTTTACTAACTGTGATATCGGAATGCAAGATATAATATACAATATAATATATTATAATACAATATAATACAATATAATTGAAATTGAGACTAATAAATCAAATAAGATAGGAGAGAGAGAGTTCCTGAGACTGAGTCAAACCTGAAAAGCTTGGAATGGCTAGGAAAGCACCCTCCAGCACCCACTGCCAGGCAGTAAGAGACCACCCCATCCAGAAGGGTCAGATCCCATGACTTTCGTAATGTATAGGGATAGGTATCTGGAATTGGAGCATTAACACTTTAATTCCAGTGCATGATGTTTTGATGTGGAATACTGAAAACCAAAAAACATAAAACCATGACAAATGAGTAGGTATTATACTTGAAATTGATATAGTTTATAACAATAATTTAAACATATTTATTAGAATGTTCCTTAGTTCAGTGCCTATTTTCATATCTGAATTGGTGTGACAAATGATTTATCACAGGAAAAATATTAAATTTTTACTTGACTATGTCTGGAACTGTTTTCATCGCAGTGATTCTGTGGAGGTCAGATTGTAGCACACTGACACATTTCATGTTTTCTTACTCAGAAATCTCACTGCAAGGCTTATTACTGATGTCAGCTAGCTTTGGTTGCTCGAACATTTCCTGGTTAGATTTCTAAGTTGCTAAAAAACCACTTCATTTTTGAGTCTAAGCATAGAATATATCAGATGATGTATTTATTTCTAGAAAAGCGTAAAAATACTGTATAAAAATCAGAGTAACCATGTTTGAGTATGCTGAGTGTAAGTTGGCATGGGTTCTAAGCTGACCAGAAAAATTGAAAGACTGTGCTACCACAGAAAGAGAAAAGAAAAGCCTGGCCCACATTTGTCAGGTAAAAGATGGATAAGATGTATATCACATTCTCTAAACTGATTTCTGCACCAAATACTGAGGAAGAAAATGACTTAAGCAAAAGGACAAACTTGACAGACAAAGGGGCATAAATTGAGCAGAAAGATGTTTTAAGTGGAAAATGAGGTGTTTTCTAATGAGGCTGGTGAAATAATAATATTTCTAAAATTTGTCACATTGTCTCTCATAGAATCATAGAATGGCTTGGGTTGGAAGAGACCTTAAAATTCATCAAGTTCAGTCCTCTTGCTGCAGTCATGGTGGTGAACCACTAGATCAAGTACTAGTTCAGGTTGTCCAGGGCCCCATCCAACCTGGCCTTGAACACTTCCAGGAATGGGGCATCCACAACCTCTCTGAGCAGCCTTTTCCAACAACTCACCACTCACTCAATGAAAAACTTTCCCCTTGACTTCTAATCTACATCTTCCCTCCTTTAGTTTAAAACCATTCTGTGTTGTCCTGTCACTATCTAAACCATATCAAAAGTTGATTTCCCTCCTGTTTACAGTCTGCTTTTAAATACTAGAAGGCTGTGATGAGTTCTCTGTGGAGACTTTTCTTCTCAGACTGAATGAGCTCTGCTTCTTCAGCCTGTCTTCACATGAGAGATGCTCCAGCCCTCTGATCATCTTCATGGCCCTACTCTGGATCATCTCCAAAAGCTCAACATCTTTCCTGTGTTGGGGGCCCCATACTTGGATGCAGTACTCCAGATGGGGCCTCACAAGGGCAGAGTAGAAAGGGACAGTCACTTCCCTCACCCTTTGGCCACCCCTTTTCTGATGGAACTTAGGATACCATTGACCTTCTGGGCTGCAAGAGCACACTGCTGGCTCATGTTAAGTTTTCCAACTACCACAACCCTTAAGACATTCTCAGCAGGGCTGCTCTCAAGGATTTCTTCTCTCAGTCTATAAACTTATCTAGGATTAACCCAATCCAAGTGGAAAACCTTGCACCTTGCTTTGTTAAACCTCATTAGGTTCACACAAGTCCACCTTTTGATTTTATCAAGGTCCCTCTGGATGGCATATCTTCCTTCTGCTGTACCACTGCACCACTCAGATTGGTGTCATCAGCAAACTTGCTGAGGGTGCACTAGATCCCATCATCTACTGGACATAGAATCACTGCTTACAACTCTCTGGTTGTGACCTTCCAACCAGTTCTTTATGAACTTGATAGTCCACCCTTCAAATCCATATCTCGTTAATTTAGAGATAAGGATGTAGTGCGAGACCATGTCAAAGACCTTGCAGAATTCCACGCACATGACATCATTTTCCCTTCCTTTGTCCACTGATGCTGTCACTCCATCATAGAAGGCCACTAGATTGGTCAGGTGCAACCTTCTTTTTTGAGTCTCTATGATTGTGAACTTTGCTGAATAGCACCTGTCTGTCTCTTGAACTTGTATAGAATCTAGCAAGTTAAAACACCAGAGTCTTTAGAGACTTTGAGATCCTGAAAATTCTACCACGGGCAAGATTTCAGAGATATATTCGATTCCAGAAGTGGATTAGACACATTTTATATCTTTTTTTTAAATTAATAATTTATGTTCAATATCTCAAAACAAACCTTGAAACAAACCACAGATAACATAAAAAAAAATCATAAAAGGAGTAAAATAAAATGAAAAGAATATTCAGTGGAATGAATGGATAAACAATATCTTTTATAGTTAGGTGAGAGACTGAGATTGTGAAGTTAAAAATAATGACAGCAAGGAGACCTTCTCCACTGCCTGGGGAGTGTTTAATCACTTTTTTTAACTGAATTTTTAACTTAATCCCTTAACTTAACGAAACATATGAAGGAAGTCAAAAGTTAAACAAAAAAAAAAAAACCAAAATTTGATGTAGTCTACAAGCTGCAACTATTTATATTGGTAGCAGATAAGAAAACTTGAAACTTTGGATCATCTGACAACTTGGTTTTATTTTAAAATCAACCAACTTCCATTATATTTCATTCTCTTCTATGTTGCCTTAGGTTCACCCTTTTCCTTCTGGCTTTCTGCTTCTCCTGTTTTTATTGACTATGGGCTGATGTTTTCTACTATGATTTTTTTTTTTCTTTTGATGACCTGTCATGTATCCCACTATTGTACAGCAGAGCTCAAAGGCCCCTTTTGCTCTTTTCTTTTTATAGGTTTAGATGATTGATTCATAGTCATATTTGCATACTGAACACAGATGTTAGTTTCTTCCAAATTTGGATTGAGTTGAACCAGCAATGTGGTTAAGTGGGTGCTTTGCTCTAATTAGCCCTTGATAATTGTTTTGTTATTTTTTCCCCTATTCCACTTTGAGCTGGATGCAACTGTCTCAACCAGTCATTTCCATCATGACTGTCAGTGATGTTTAACTGCTTATGTTGGATACAGTCATCACAACTGCCACTGGTGGTTATACCTTGAGCAGGGTTACTGGAAATAAAAGCCAGAACAAGGAGAGGGCAGAACATTGTCACAACTGATGGATTCTCTTTTGCTCCTGATCAGTCCTGATAGCTTATCTTTGCAGGATTCCCTCCCTTCCTAAGAACAGTATGATAAACAAAGGGTAAGGAAATACTGCAATAGATTTTTTCTGGTCTTTTTTTTGCTAAAGATTTTCCATATCAATAGTTATATTTTTATTCTCCTGAATATTCTCCTGAATAGAGAGATTATTTAGGTAGATGCCATAAAATGAAACAGTTTCAAAGGAAACTGAAACAAGTCTGTAGCAGGATAGCTTACATTTAAAAGTTTGGGATAATACTCTGAAGATGCTGAGGGATCTGAAGAGGGTATTGGCACTTTGCTCTGCAGAGGAATCCCCTAACTATTTTTTCACAAAATAGAAACACTAATATATCACTCTTCTTTGGAAGTTTTGGGAACAGCTTCTGGGTTTGCAGGTGTATTGTATTACACCTAGCCCTTTGATTTAACTGAAATATTAAAAACATAGTGAAATAATCTTGCTTTGGACTTAATAGAATATGTGGTTTCGGATGCAGAGTAAATCTCACTGTTTGTTTTGCCAGAAACAAATTTTCAGTGTTTGGGCACTGAATTGAAGAAATCAGTCATCCACTGAACCATAGTCTATATCAAAAAGATCAGACCAAGAATGTTCTTTGTCAGATTCTTCAAGAACGGTGTCAGCAGCAGCTCTGTTGCCTTAATTAAAGCTTTACCCATGTATATATCAAACTCTGGTGTCTGGGAAGAAAATTAATCTCCTTTAATGACAGCAGTTGGTGGGCAATTGACTTTTAAATCTCCCCGAGTCTTATAATTTGGTTGAAAGATGCAAGTGCATCCAGTAAATCTAGTCAGATAATTTGTTTATTTAACTTCTGATTTTTCAGAGACAAAAAATTTGGAAAGCCTGATATTATTATCAAATCTGAATGATATTTCTCCTCTATGAATATACATAACCTCCTTCTTTAAAGTGCAAATGCTTTTTAAGTCCTTTTCCCCCATAGAAAGGAAAAAATAGATATATTTACAACAACCTGGAGGAGACTGGATTTTTTTAGCCGGGTTGTTGATGGCATTAGCCATAAACTATCAAGCTATGTTCATGGGTCAGTGAACACTTTGTGGCTGGAGATGTATAAAAGTCTGAGAGAGCACATCATGCCCTATTCTTGCTCTAACATCATTCAGTAGTTTTTGAGAGGTGAGAAATTTCTATTTCCCATACCATCCTCTTTTATTATTTTTAACACTAGCTTTCTGAGCAGTCGTGCCTTCCTCCCTTTGTCCTTGTTCTTTTTTATTTGCAGGGATTGATCATTATATGGGTGAAAATATACTAAACACATGACAATGACAGAATTTTGATATAGGCAGTTGTTTATGTAGTGAGCTGTTGTGCTCCTGCCTTCAATTCAGGCAACCTTTTAAATATTTTATGTCTTTTGTATTTTTAAATAAGAAAGAAAAGAGTAGGATTGTGCACAAACTGAGACTGTAAATTATAAGAAATTAATTATAGCTATAATTTAGCCAGAGATTTTGTACTGAAAAATACTACTTATCCCAAAGTCTTGCAAATATACTTTGAGATCTTGTTTTGTTGTTGAGTGCTTTAACAGCAGTGTATTCTAGAAATAACTGTATGCATGTTATCTGGGTCATGGAATTGTATGAGCCTTTCTCTCTCCCCCAGAAAGGCTCAGGGAATTTCTCGCTATTGCTACTATGACAGGAAGAATTTTGTTTATTTAATTGGGTAGACTGAAAGAATTGCCTATATTCTGATATATTTAATTTGTTAACCAGAATGTTAGATCATGTTTGGTCCACTTATGTTTCATATCATCCTGATAATTTACACTGGAAGAGGCTTGATACTTCTGGCCATAAAACACAGTAATTGAAGCTGTTTATGTTTTGAGCTGTACTGTTTCAACGATAGAAAATTTGTTTTTCCTTTTTTATTGTTCTGTAATGTATCCTTGAACCATACAGGACTTTGGGATTATGGTAATTATATTTATAAAAGATAAAGTTGTCAATATTCTTAAGAGTTAAGCACGAAAGAGTTGACATTGTTAGGATAATGATGGAATTTTATTTACATATACATCAGTCACAAAAGTAATGTGTGATCTGTGTTTGAGCACTTAGTCTCAGATGAGCAAAACAGTAAGCACTCACCATTTTTGGTGTTAACTGTAAAAAGTTGACATTCTTAACAATACTATTAGTGAAGAAACAAAACATTGAAGACTGTCTTAGTAAGTGGCTGACTCCCTCAGTCTGATCAAATAATTTGTATGAGGCTGTGTAGATACCATTACAAACTTGCAGACTGAAGATTTGATAACCAGTATAAGCCTCATTTTCCATGTTAGAATGCTGTTGTTTACTCAGTTGGTATAGCTTAGTCTGACTGGCTCTGCTTTACAAAAGAAGAATCACAAAAGGTTCTGTTTTGAATACTTTGTGAAGTACAGCTAATTGACAAACATTAGACAGTAGTAATTATTCTTAAATTGATTATGATCAAATACGTGCACAGCTTTTTGATAGAATGGATTGTGCTTCATGTCATGTAGATCTAGGCATACGTAGAAAAATAAAATTTTTAGTCTGAGTGATTATTTTAGTTCTGAATAGTGAAGTGTCTAAACAAAATATATATGAAATTGTTTATAGATTTAAAAAGACCCAACATTCTGAATGTCAGAATCATCTTTTAATTGATGCCTCTGGTAACATCTGATTCTACATAAACTGAGCTAACTTAAAAATTGCTCAAACAGCTGTTTTGTCATCACATAATTGACAGAGTTTCTGCTAAGACATCTGTTGCCATGTTGCTAAGTTTCCCTCTTCAATTATTTATGTTCTGTCTCTGTTCACAGATATTGTCAAATTACGGATGCATAGAAGTAGCAGACTAAATTATTAGTAAGCTAATACAGTTTTATATTTTCAGTTAATCATGGATGTCTTAATCTTATACATTCATTCTTTTCTTTTCCTTCAAGTTCCGCATTTACCCTCAGATTGTTCTCATCCCACAACTTTCCCCTTATCAGTGGAGTCCAAGACTGCTTGACTAACCTTCTATGATGGAGTGATGGAAGACAAAGTCGTAGACAAAGGAAGAACTACCTGGATTTCTTTAAGGCCTTTGGCATTGTCCTGCACTACATTCTTTTCTCCAAATTGGAAAGATACAGATTTGAAGGATGAACTATTGAGTGGATAAGGAATTGGTTGGAAGGTCGCAGCCAGAGGGTTACAGTCAATGGCTCAGTATGCAGGAGGAGGCCAGTGATGAGTGGTGTCCCTCAGGGATCTGGTGCTCTTTAACACCTTTACTAATGACCTTGATAGAGGGATTGAATACACCTTTAGCAGGTTTGCAGATTATACTAAGCTGAGTGGTGTGTTTGTTACAATAGAAGAAAGGGAGGTTATCCAAAAGGACCTGCACAAACTTGAAAAGTGGGCCCATGTGAACCTAATAAGGCTCAACAAGGCCAACTGCAAGATGTTGTACTTATGCCAGGGCAAACCAATATCTGTACAGACTGAGAGAGGAACTCATTGAGAGCATCCCTGCAGAGAAGGACATGGGGGTTCTGGTAGATGAAAAGCTGGATATGAGCCAGCAGTGTGCTTTTGCAGCCTGGAAAATCAACTGTGTCCTTGACTGCATCAAATTTGGGGTAGTAGCAGAGAGAGGGAGGAGACTGTCCCCCTCTACTCTGCCCTCGTGAGGCCCCATCTGAAGTACTGCATCCAGGCCTGTGGCCCCCAGCACGGGAAAGAAATGAATTTGTTTCAGTGGGTCCAGAGGAGAGCCACAAAGATGATCAGAGGGCTGGAGCTGGAGCACCTCTCCTACAAACACAGGCTAAGGCAAATGGATTGTTCAGCCTGGAGAAGAGAGGGCTACACTGCAGATTTCCTGTACTATTTAAAGAGAGATTATGAAGGGAAGGAGACACTTTTTTTACATGGTCAAATAGTAATAGGACAAGGGGGAATAGTTTTAACCAAAGAAGGGAAACTTTGCATTAAATGTTAGGAAGAAATCTTTTGCTCGCTGTCGGAAGGCACTGACTGCCCAGAGAAGCTGGGGATGCCCTGTCCCTGGAGACATTCAAGTCCAGGTTGGATGGGGTTCTGGGTTGCTTAATCTGGTGATTGGCAACCCTGCCTCTGGCAGGGGATTGAAACTGGATGGAGTTTAATGTCCCTTCTAGCTGAAGCCATTCTACAATTCTGTGATTCTATTAAAAGAGTGGAAAGGTTCAGCCTCAGGCCCAAGCAATTAGAGGGAGTTTGGGAATCACAGTGGATGCTAACCAAGGTTTGGACCCAAGGGGTTTTTGTATGGAAAGTTAACAGTCAGAGCCTGAAGGCAGTTTTAAACATTGACCAGTCCTCTGTGTTGATATAGCTTTTTAAGTGTTAATATAACACTTGTTTTGCCTTTTTTTCTGTATCTCTTTTCTTGGATGAACATATATTGCTTTGCAAGGTGCCCTCGCTGTGTGTGACTTCACTTAAAACAGCAGGGAAATGCATCTTGCTCTTTCATGACAGAAATTTAGCAGGCTGAGAACCATCAAGGCAGCATTCTTCCAGCATCTTGATACTTATTTGTGTCAGCTGAGTAGCTGTGCTAGTGGTTCATGGTGCTACTGCTATATGAAGCAGTAATTATTTATTGATTTCTTTCATTGCAGAGAGACTTCCATCTTCACTCTGAGAGGTGAAAAAGGAATCTTTAAAGCAGGATGTCAGAAAAAAAGTCCAAATAATAACTGTAGGGTGAGCCACAGCAAATGGGCCCTACTTGTAGCAGTAGGCTGAGGCAACAGGCAACTCTGAAATAAGGTTCCTCAGTGGACTCCTTAGAGAATGATGGAGTAAAATGATAATTCTGGTTCATTCAGGTAAAAATAGCTGTGATGCTTTTACTTGATGTGGACCAGGAAGTAAATTGGTGAAGATCTGTATTAAGGAAAATGAATAGGATTGACTTTGACAATGTTAGATCTGTTGGAAGAAATGCAGTCCTGGAAACTCAACTAGTCAGGAATGCAAGAAGAGGAGGCATGTGCAAGGAGGAGGAGTGTGATAAATCACGTAGCTCAGTGTCTGTTGTTACAGGATCATGATCTTGTTTATGCAAGCACTGGCTGGCCCCCTGGTGAGCAATTTTTCTTACTGGGTTGGTTTGCTACAGATGCCAGTCTGGAAAGGAGTTGGTAGTGAGTCTTCGGGCTAAAGCTCTGTGCCTATTTGAGTTTTCTTTTTCTACATCTTCTGTAAATGTTTGTCAGAGCAGTCATTACTCTCATTTTCCTCCTATGCAGACACTGAATATTATCCCTCCTGGAGTTTATCATTCCTGTTTTAGTAATGAGGACAGTACCTAAAGTCAGCAGTACATGTGAATGAACAGCATTTGCTGCAGCCGCAGAAGTCAAAGGCTGA
This sequence comes from Chrysolophus pictus, assembly GCA_037305975.1. Classification (NCBI taxonomy): domain Eukaryota; kingdom Metazoa; phylum Chordata; class Aves; order Galliformes; family Phasianidae; genus Chrysolophus; species Chrysolophus pictus. Next base: position 30,038,156 of record CM074577.1, on the reverse strand, counting down.
TTATAAACACAGGAAGGAAGAAAAGAAGGCTGGGCCTGAGAGCATACTGGAGCATTCTGAAAACAGAGATAGAAGCAGTGTGAGATGAAAGATGGGACAAGGATGGAGCTAGGAGCCACCTAAACAGTTATACGCTACTAAAAAACAGAAATTAGCTCCACATATCCTATATGAATTTGTTTCAAAATCTGCATTGAGCGCATCTGAAAGGGAAAAATCATGGTTACATGTAGCCTAAGGCAGTGACGCTATCTGTGAAGTACACAAGAATGGAGGCTTTGTATGTACCCCTCTTTCTTAAAAAATTATTTACTTTCTCTCACATTAAAAGTGATGATATCGGGCAGATTGGTATTTTACTAATGGAATACTCCAGTCCTGAAGAAGCCTGGAGTAGCATGCAGACCCACCATGAGCTGGCAGTACTCAAAGAGCAACTGTCAAGATTTGGATGGATCCGGGATGAGCTGTGTCTATTCCCCATACATATGAAAGAGAATTGCAGAGAGAGCTGGGCAAAGAAGGTGGCTTGGCAGTCAGGGCTGAGAGCAGCTGTTGGTACAGGATGGATGTACATGAAGAGTGCCTCTCCAAAGAAGGCCATTCCATTATCCAAGTGGGAGGCCCGAGGTACACATACCTCAGTAAGCAGGTGGTTCAATGACCATCTGCACAGGTCAAGAGCACTCATCAAAAAGGCTGTAGATCTGGTTGGAATGTTTCTGCTTGATCACTGAAAGAAATTCAAAGAATGAACCTTTCTTTAGGGAAGGAGATAAAGAGGAAATGGATGCTAAGAGATGTCTGAGCATCAGGTTCTTTTGGAAAAAGAAAGAGAGGAGATGTGTTAATATATTTTCTCCTTCATCTTTAATCTCCATATCGCATGATGTGAGGAGAATGGCTTAGCTTCCTCACCAATGTATTTTTCCAGGCACAGAGCAAAGGCAGAGGAAATGCCTAGATGTTTCTTAGAGCAGAAAGCATGACGTGCAGCATGCCCTTGTATGTGAAACAACCCAGGATGAGCCCTCACCTCATCTTACTCATGAATTACTTAGATACTTCATTGTATGAATCCTTTTTTGATTTTCACTCAAAGCTTGCTTTCTGAAGCATTTCTTGCGATAAGACTCTGGCTTATCTAGGAGATGAGAGGTGGGTGTTGCCATGTGACAATCAACATCACTGTGTGGACAATTTTACATTTGAAAGCATTTCTTTGGAGCTGTTTGCCTTCAGAAGACAGTGCTTAGGACTGTTTACTGGTGGAAGATCTGGCCTGTGACCAAATAAGTCCAGTTTGCTATGGGAAACTGGGGGATGATACCATTGTATCCTGTGAAGGCAAGACACAAGTTAATGCCTCCATGCTCCCTCTTATCTGCTGGCAAGGCCCAGAAAATGGGAACAAAAGGAGTTCCTGCTGGGATACAAAAGTCAGAAGCTGTCACTCCAAAGGGAGCTGACTCAACCACTTTGGACTTATAAATAAGTGTGTAGTGCCATTGGAAAGTTTCACCGTTGTCACCATTGTCACTGTTGTCGTCATTGTCATCAACAGAACAACAATGTCTGATGACCCACTGCTACTGAAAATCAAGGACTGAACTACAAACCATATTGGTGACTGTCTCCCTCTTGCTTCCTACAAAGACTCTTTGCTTTTATTTCCTATCCTTTCTATTGCCCATTTTCCCTTCCCCATCTCCTATGGTCAAGCTAACATTTGACCCATTGTGTCTTAATCTCGCTGTCAGATATAAATATATTAAAAGAACTTTCTCTCCCTCCTATAAATTGGAGTGAGACATTCATAATTCTGCTTTCTCTGTTGTGGCACACTTAGTTATACCAACTTTCAGAGCACGAGGACAGGATCCATGTGGATAAAGCGTTTGTGAAGTTGGTCTGAGAAGGAAGGATAGCACTGCAATACAAAGCACTAAAGAATACAGGACTAAAACTCAAAGCTGCATCCTCTGGGTCTTTATGGATGGCTCCCAAAAGAGCTGTTCTTATATTTTGTTTTCTTATATATGAGATCTCAATTTTTTTCAGAAATACCTAACTAAATAAAATATTTTGAAATGGTTGAAATAATAGTTCCTTTTGATTTGCCCAAAAGTTCTCTGTATTTCTTTTGTGGAGGGTGATTCTCTTCCTTCTTCCTGATTTTATTTTTTCTTTTCAATGCTGTAGATTTTTATTTATTTATTTATTTTCCAAATCACAATGCAAACTGGACTTTGAAACAGTGACATAAATATTGCTGTTCTTCACTTAGGTCTATAAATAGCATTTTAGTAGTTTGCATAGCCTTTCTTTAGGAGCCATTCTTTCTTTCATCCACTGACTGCGCACTGTTGTTAATGCTAAGGATTGAAAAGATATTGCTTTTCTTTTCTGAAATATCCCTTCTATTGAAAATATTTAGCTATAAGACACATCTTACTGGCACCCCAAGATCTTCTACTATTCTTCTATTAAGAATATAATAAAACCTATCACGTGGTTGTTCTTAATGATTCACTTACATAGCAGTCATGCTGATTTTGCCTTAATTATTATACGTTAGCCGTCCTTGGCCAAAGGAGCCAACTGTGAATTCAATAAAACGTCTTGCCATGCTGATTGGGAAGAACATTTGTTTAAGTTTATGTGAGGGGTTAAAATGTTTTGAATGTTTTGTTTTCATTCTTCCTTTTGCCCTTCAAAAAAGGAGTTTTGAAACCATGCAGAGTCTACCGACTACTTGGTAATACAGCAGTTCTGTTAACACTCACTCAATTACCACATTTTCATTAGAAATAAATTAGCACTCTGATAAAGACAATCTAGATTAGATTCACCGTTTTGGGAGTATGTGACAAAAATAGAACTTTGGATCAGATCTCACTCATAGCGTCACTACTTTCCTGTTTATATTAGAAATATTTCTTTGGATGAATTCCTGTTGTATCATCTGCTATTTTTATAGTAGCTTCACAGTGGTGGACTAAAATCTTAGTGGCTGATGAATTAATAACTTTAGATTATGATACTTCTTCATCATTTCTAGCTAGTTCCATGAATATGCAATTGGAAGGAGACGTTCTTCTAAGCCTTGTAGAATATTTCAGTCCCTCTCCTTGCTTACTGGCAGTGCCACACATCTCAGTGCCGTCAGGTATCACATTCCTTTTAGTACTTTAGTACATTTCTTTTAGTACTGCATCAATTAATTTGTTCATTTTAATTTAGTTACATGGTCTAATTCAATTTGACTTCTGGATGTTTTCATACTATTCTTGCCTTTTATTTGGAGCTTTCCTTGGCCATCTGTCTCTTTCTCTACTCCATTTCCTTTCTTTTACGTTTAGAGATATAGAATCATAGAATGACTTGGGTTGGAAGGAACTCCACAGATCATCAACTTCCATTCCCCCTGCCTCAGACAGGGCAACCAGCCTCCAGATCTGGTATTAAACTAAATTGCCCGGGGCCCTGTCCAACCCGATCTTCAACACCTTCAAGGAGGGGGCATCCACAACCTCTTTGGGCAGCCCGTTCCAGCACCTCACCACTCTTTCTGTAAAGAACTTCCCCCTGACATCCAATCTAAACCTCTCCTTGAGCTTGAAACCTTTCCCCCTTGTCCTGTCACTGTCTCTGCTTGTAAAATTTGATTCTCCTCCTGTTTATAATTCCCTTTTAAATATGGAAGGCTGCAATGAGGTCTCCTTGTAGCCTTCTCTTCTTCAGGTTGAACAAGCCCAGCTCCCTCAACCTGTCTTTGTAGGGGAGGTGCTTCAGACCTTGATCATGGCCTTCCTATGGACCTGATGGAGCCCAGGATACCATAGATATGGTAGATATTCAGATACTTAACTGGATATTCTAACATCATGGGAAATTTGCTTTCTTTTCCTTAGACTTCAAGTTTTAGAGAAGCTTTGCAGCTTTAACTTATTCCTGATCTGCTTTCCACTATAAGTCATTCAGCCTTCTACCATCATGAACAGTTTTGTGGCTAATAGTTTTGTGCTGTGTGTGAAGGTAATCAGATATTTTTAAAAAAATAAAAAAAATGTGCTGCAGTTGTCTGTTGATCTTCACAGGAAAGCTGGTACATAGCCCTTACCATGATCCAGCACTGGACTAAAGCATAAGGTGTTGTCCCCGCTACCGAGGCGCGTTCCGCTGGGGGCTAGCGATCTACCCTTGCTAGGGCCATTGCAGCACAGACACCAATATAAGAATGCAGCAGATGGCATTTATTATAGCGTGACGACTCCTTAAGTACACCTCTGGCTTCGTCTACGCCTCCTTAAGCATACGTCATATGTCCATCACAGAGCAGGGGAGGTCCTACCCCCGTCACATCCCGAGTCCTCGTTAGCGCCTACTACAATAATAAGGTAGGCAAGTAGTTCACTGGAAAGCTGTGATATTACTAAAGCAGCTCCTTGTTTTTTTCAACATCGTTGTTCATGATATGTAAAACAAAGTAATTCAGCATATTCTTTTTTCCTTTCTCTCATGTATGGTCTTAATTTCTTGATTTAATGCGCATTTCTATATGTTCTTATTTCTTAATGCTGGAAAAACACTCTTACAGTTGCCTAATTTTGTATCTAGGATCTGTATATTTTTACTTAGTGGAACGCATTAGTAAAGTGCTAACTGAATGATTCTCCTGTTTCTGCAATAGCTTTTGAAAGATTGACTTACCAGTCTTCCTCATGAACAACATGAAAGTCCAGAGCAGAACCCAGTGTACATCTTGGTCTAGACTTTTCTGTGATATGAGTCAAATAACACTTTTTAAAATAAAATGTTTGTAACAGTGAAGTGGACTCTTGCAGTCTAGTCTGCTCAAGTCTGTTATAATTTGGCTCAGGGAATTTATGTGCTCAGTGAGTATGTACAGACTAACTTTCATGTAATCAAAACTGTAAATACATTCATCTGTTCAACTAGCATAGATACCTTGATGTTCAGTGCCAGTTTCTATCAGTTGAAGATCTTGTGCAGCATATCCTCACAGTAGTTTTATTAAGGTTCAAAGCTTGACAATTCAGTCTTTAGTTTTAATGGTCCTGAAGGTTAAAGTCATATGAGAAAATGAAGCTGACAATAGGCTTCTTTAAAAGTCTGTATGCTTTGCAATCTATTACCAAAGGAAAGTGTGTCTCCTCTGTGCTTAGCCTTGTTGTTGGCAGTCTGAAGAGAAAAGGGAATGTCCGATTTACATGTTTTTCTTCAAAAAAAATCTCTCACATTTAAGTGTGCCAAAGCCTCTCCTACCGTGACTTGCACTGTAATTACTTTGCGGTGAGATTAAATGAGTTATAAATGAGTTCAGTCTGAATGTCAGTTCATCTTGCGCTGAAGAAAAGATCTCCAGCTTTAGGTAGCACTCTTTAAGCTTTCTGTTGCAGCGTTGCTCTGCCTCCATGTTTATTTATATGGAAATGGAAAATATAAAAGCAGATTGAAGTGATTTTAAACATCTTTTTCACAGCATTGCAGTGCCTCAACATGTCAATTCAAATCATATCAAAGACTGTCGAATAGTATGTAAAATGACAGCAATATAATAAGATTGATATAATTTTTCTTGAACACAAATGGACAGGTCAACTAAGAATGGCTTTTTTCCCTCTCACTTGTTGCTAAAGTTGTCCTATTTTGATTCAAAGGAATGAGGTTACTTCTAGATTAAAATTAAAGAAATGGATTAAAAATATAGTCAGTGCTTAGGCATATGGGAAGGATGCTCAAGGTTTTGTTTTGATAGGTAATGTCAACAGTTTAATGAAAGGAATTCATAGCATAGTCTTGGCTGTATAAAAGTGTATTTTTTTTTTTATGCTGCCAGGCTTGTCTAACAAAATGAGCTATTTCTGTGCTGAAGAAACTGGATTGATATCAGCCAGAAATTCTTCTGCACCACACAACACTTTTCTCTCTTTCTCCTGGAAGAGAGAAATGCTGTTTGGTCATCTAATTACCAGTGAAAAGTGTTTGCACTTTTGATATGTTACCAAAATAAATATATCTCCTCTATGACTAGAACTGTTGGCACTCTCAAAGGAAAAGACAGGGATCATCCTTGAAAAAGGTCTCCCTGGATAAGCGTTTTGCCAGTCTAATACAGAAGCATGCTGAAGTCTCTCCTGCAATGAGTTGCAAGGAGTAACTAATTACTCCTTTTTACTAATTACTCCTAATTACTAATTACACTGAAATTTCTGTAAATTATCTGTAAAATAGTATTCAAATAGACACTGGAAATTCTTAGAGCCTTTTACTGATTATGCATTTTGTTATAAGTTGCTGATTTAATCTCAGGAGTATTGAATCTTGTTGACTCACATTATTCAATAACCAACTTTAGTTCTTTTAGTATGGTCATGATTGTCCAAATAATCTTTATGATTGCTTTTTATTAATTCATTTATGTGTAGAACTACATGCATTCTTGGCATCCATCATAAAATCTGAGGTAGGAATTCCTAAATAAAATGTTTATGCAAATATAGAATGGATATTTCAGTATTTCAAGTATGGCCAGCAAATTAATTAATCTGTGTCTTTTATCATTATGTTTTTTAGTTTCACAATTCATTGTTATTTGCAGACATTCTGGAGAATTATTTTTTTCTTTTTTTCCACCCAGTATTTGTGAAAATCAGAAGTTTTGCCACTAGGTATAAATAAATTTCAGTGAGAACACTGACCTCAGACAATTACATCCTAACTGAAATAAGAAAAATAATTAGTGAAAAAAACACATTCAACATCATCTTATTTATAATCTGAAGATATATGTCCATAAAAATTTCAAAAATATTTTTCAATTTTTAATATGAATTTTTATTTTTCAATGGTTAGTTCTTTTTCTTACTTAGTTACTTTTATTCCTTCCATAAAAGGCAGTCATACACTGAGTAGTAATGCAAATGTGTTTGTTGGCAGGCGAGTTACACAATGCAAGCAGTGGTAAAGCAGTGAGTTTACGAACATGAGGCAAAATTTGCACAAAAACTAAGAAAATATCTTCCAGAAATAACTACCAGCTTGTCAGTGTTGAGATTCACCCTGACAGAATAGCTGCATGAATTTTTTCACGAATGTCCTGATTATTCCTATCTCCTAAGCGTTCTAGGTTTGCCAAGTAGTTTTGGTACGTGTGAGCTAGATTTTTTTAAAGGAAAAAAGATGTGCAAGCTTCTTTCTGTATCTAGTTACACATATGTGTTTTGATTTCTTTTATTTTTTTCTCTTCATCTTTTTAGACCACCAGATCTTTCTGGAGAGTGGGAAGACTTGACTGTCTTACCAACCACCCTTTGGGTATGAGCCAAAATCAACTTAAGTCCATAAGAAGCTTTCCACTCAATCATGCCTCCAGTTCTTTGAAGAGTATCACAACATAGCAATTAAATTGGCCTTGAGAACTAAAGACCTTTCAAAACTATCAGTATCAATATATTCAATAAAAATGAATTTCATGTTTACCACGAAGCCTGTAGTTGAATTGCAGAGCAATAAACTATGATTATTATATATTTGTGTCCATCTAAAAAAGAATATTTACTTTTTTTTTAAATGTTTTTATACTAAGGTTATTGGATGAGAAGTAATAAATACAGTAGTAGAGTTTTGTGAGGTAAATGTACTAGATGGAGAGAAATTATTTTAGTGCAACTGTTTGCGTTGTTTTATGCATGAGACTGACTAGTTTTTAAAGGTTAATGTTTTGAAATGAACTTATTTTGCAGAGCCCTGAGCATTTATAAAGACTTTAGAGGGAGAGTCTTTTGGATAAATCCAATATAATGAGTATATTGTAACCATGAAAACTACTTTTCAAGAAGCTACCAAGATATGGAAAAGTATAGCTTGAGCTTTTTCAGTAAGAGCCTTATGCAAAGTTATCTGATTGTCTGTGAGAGACAAATGGGGCTCTGGGCAGTAATGGGTTTGGTCTTAACAAATACATATTTAGTAGTTGAGAAATTAAGTCGCTGTCTAGAAAATTTATTTTCCTTACTTCCAGACTTCCAAATAAACAGAGGATTTGGGGAGCAACCTAACAGAAACCTTTTAGTGACAAGTCAGAGGACGATTAAAGGATGGATTAATACAAATGAGGCCAAAATGTTCTCCTGATTATTCCTATGGGGACATGCAAAAGCATCTTTGCAGGGTTTTGTGGTCAGAAGCAAATTTGTCCTGCCTGTTGCCAGATGCATTCAAGTTGATTCTGCACTAAAATCTGTGAGACCTTGAGCTTAAGATTGTGACTTTAGCCTGAGGTGGGGTCTGTTGAGGTGAGGTCTGTTGTTATTTGATGCTTCAGAAGCCTGTATTTAGTTTGTAGCTTTTTAAATTGTCTACATCTAGTTAACATATTAAAAATATAGGCTGCTGCCTTCCTGTAGTGTGCCACTGTCTAATTTTTGTGGACCATCAGGAAAGACAGAATAGGATGAAAAGGGACAAAACCTTCCCAAATTTTAGAATAGTCAATAAAGAAAAGAAAGAAAGAAAGAAAGAAAGAAAGAAAGAAAGAAAGAAAGAAAGAAAGAAAGAAAGAAAGAAAGAAAGAAAAAAACAAGCATCCATATCTATTTACAATTGTTTCTAACTGAATTGCAAGCCCTGTCATAATATATACACTATAAACAATGGAAGAAATACTCATATTTTCTATGAATATCTGTTTAGAAATGCACTGCTGGGACAGTTAGAAAATGTCTATCGGCCAAGTCCCACAATTAGTAGATTAGCCAGATCAGTTTTGCTCAAATTATTACAAAGCCTGACTTACTTACTCTAGGCTTACACTGTGTTAAATAAAATCAAGTACTTAAATATCAGTACTAGTACGATCTGTCATTTCTTCCATACCGGTCGTTTTATTTCTCTAGAAAACCCAAGAACTGTATGAATTTGACAGATACTGTCCCTGGCAATTTATTTAACTGAGGTAGATGATGATAGATTTCTTAAGACTGAAATGAAACAATATCCCTCAAGATTTGAACACTGTCATTTATTATGTGGTTATTTAAAGACAAAACCTTAGCCTTGACGTGTGGCTAAGTTCCTATGGACTTTAGGCTATGCAGTTTCAAAACTAGAACTACATGATTGCATAATAAGGTCTGGGATAAGCAGTTGTCTGGCTTTGAATGATTTTCTAGAATATTGGCAATGAGGGAAACACAGTTCCATCACAGGATGTACCTGAAGGCTTTCCTGTCCTGTGTGCCTCTAGGTGAGAAGAAATAATTCAAATAGGTTTGTGAATTCAACTCTTAATTTCCAGATAAGAGGGGATTTAATTATTGTGTTTTGAAGATGTGATGAGATGAGGTAAAATTTGGAAGTAGGAAAGAACTGAAGACAGGAAAAAATGAGGTTTTAGTATTCAAGTAATCGAGGTAACTCAAAATAATTTACTTTTAATGCTATGATCTGACAGTGGTTAATGGAGTGACTTGCTTTAGCCACCTTTCTCCCTCATCTTCTCTATTTCCTCAATGCAATAACTGTACCAGCAGCTTTGTAAAAGAGAGAAATCCTCTGAGATTCAAATCTTTTGAGATTAATTACTGAATATTTATCAGGGGGATTTTGTTAAAAGGAAAAAAAACTTTGTAGAGAGAGAACTAGTGACAGTGAAAGAACAAATTAAGAAGGGAAAAAGGAGTGAAAAATAAGAATCTGTTGTGAATGTGATAAAATAAGCTGGGAAACTGAGTGGCCATGATAAAAATTTTGCAAAGGAGTGAACGTGGAAGAAGAGTGAAAGTATAAACTTGGGCAGTTGCCATGAAAACTGAGAAAAAGGGAGAGAAACTGGAAGAAGGGAAGGCCTATTGGAGGGAATATTGCCAATTTCCAAACCCAAAGGAAGAAAAAAAAAAAAGAAATAGAAAAATGCACAAATCTTAGATTTTGTTAAATATGTTTATTTAAAACTGCATATGAATGGTAAAAATTACAATATATGGTGTCTTTTATTTGAGATCTGAAGCTCTTCAAGATCATTATATTTAAGGAGTAAACCAAGACAATCTGGCCAGGATGGTGAGGGTGCAAGTCAATCTATCACTATCAAAATGTGGGAAGTGGAGATAGATTTCATACTTCTGTTTAAAATACTAATTTTATGTTTAGTTATCATAACTATTAGTAACTGTAAAAAGCAAATAACAATGGAGACCCATATTTTGCCTTTGGAGTATGTTATCTTCCACTTAATTAGCATATGGCACAGTGTTTTCTTTTAAAGAAAAATATCTTTTTTCTTAGATGACCTTTTGTAACAGGTAAATTGGGTAAAGTAAGCTCCAATAGAGTACTGTCACTAATATGAATTGGAAACATTCTGTATTGCAGTGAAAGCCTCTGTGCATCTGGGAAAATGTGTTGGGAAAAGTCAACAACTGTGCAAAACATTAATGCCAAATATAAGTCTAACACTTAATGGTACGATGGAAGCTTTGGCATATTTGAAAATAGTGTTGTGTCAATGACCTACCTGTGACCAGAGGCTGCCTAATCTTGAAATTATTTCCCGCCTGCCAAAATTACTGAAACCAGATTTCTGTGTGTATTATTTTTTGTGTTGTTGTTGTTTGTATGTTTTGATTGAAGGATCCTCTCATTTCCTTCTTTTTCATGGAAGAGAACACTCATGGTTAAGAGCCCCTTGCTTTTTTCCTAGTTCTGCTGGAAGCCTTTCAGATTTACCACAACTGAGACTGTTTTCAGGCCAGATCAGAAGACGCTTTTTCTTATTCAAGACTTTTCCACGTCATTGTAGGTGTCTATTTAAGTGATCATTTTTTTCTGGGCATCTGTGCAAACATTTTTCTGTTGATGCTTATGTATTTGCCTCCTCATGTTGCTGTTCAGAACATAGTCAGTTTTACCTACAAGTGACCTTGCAATTTCTAGAATCATCGGCTTCAAAGCTCTTGCATGAGGTAACACCTTGTACAGAAAGAGCAATTGACAGTAACGTAAAATATATATGGAATTTACAAAAACTTTTTTTCTCTGAGCTGACAAACTTACACTGTGCTGCCCTGTGTTTTTTAAAACTGTTTGTTTGGTAAATTTGGTAAACATTTTAATGTGATATTTAAATCATGTTGATAATGAGTTTCACTTTCTGGCAAATTTAGGCAAAGAAATTTCCATATATATGCTTAAATCATTTTGGCTTGATGAGCTCAGGGTTGCTTTTAGAAAATTTTTGTCTTTGCTTTGAGATCTGTATTTGGCATGGCTACTGATAACATCAGTACTTGCAGAGTATAGAGTATTGTGACTGAGATATGACCTGCAAAAGGACAAAAAAATCTGGGCCAAAGTCATAAAGCACATTCCATTAAAAATATTTTGGAAAAAAACCTTATTTTCATATTCATTGAAATGTTTTGAAAGCTCACACATTAATGAAATGTCAGTGAATACAGTGCAGATACAAACCATCCAAGCGTAGATTTACTACCTTTACTCATTCCTTTATCTGATTCATTTGAATACTGCATGCAGCTAATTGCTTCAATATCAGATTTAATATGAAACAAATGATACATGCATGTCTTGACAATAGATCTCCCTGTCCTTGTGAGTTAACTATGTCAGAACAATTATCAATAAGAAATCATTTTGTCTGCAGCTTAATGGAGCTGGATTTTAGCAAAGTTTTCAAGACTACTTTACAGAAGGTAGTGTGTACATTGGTGATAATGGCTTTAGTTCTATACTTTTTTAAGCTTCTTTTCAGACAACTGCCTGACATTTTAGTAATGTAAGGGTATAAGTTTATATTCTGCACTAATATTTTTAGTACCAACATTTCCAGTTATCTTTTGTAATTGCTCTGTGAAGTTTTCCTGAAATATCCACAACATAAGTTTTCTTCTTTGCTTTCTTTATTGTTTTGTTTTGGTTTTAAATAGATTTTCTTTCTTTTGTTCAGAGCAATTCACATAAATTAAAAAAATATTTTTAACTTTGAAAACAGTAGGAACATTTGTGGAATCCTATTGTGCATTAGCCAAATAATTTTTATTTGGTCAACAACTGCAAAGAAAAGTTTACTCTGGTTTACCATTATAAAAAATGTAGGATTTATTTTCTCTTTTTACAGATCAATTCAGTTTATTTTTACTAGCTTAAACAGGGCCATTCTCAGATCTGAATATTTTCCATGTTTTTTCAGGATGGATTTATTATGTGAATCTTTGGTGGTTAACGTTCATCTTCTTCCTTAAGAATTAAGGGTGTTCATGCAGGTGAATGCTCACTTTTGGACTTGGTAAAGCTAGTAACTGTTAGGTGACCTCTGGCAAAATGCAATGTCAGAATAACAAATTCACACAGAGAGCCTTGGACAAAATAATACATTCTCTGTATGGGAGATGCAATCCTACCTGGAATAAAAGAAAACTCTCCATGTTCAGTATGAGAGTGACTAGGAAGCCCATTTTCAGTTTTTGGCACAAAGATTCAAGCTGTGCAAATCTCATCACTGTTAATGAAAGAAGTACACCTAAATCAATGTATATTTTCCAAAGGTCTTTTCCTCCACCTTATGTTTTTATAACAGAGATGTCACACTCCAATAAATAGGATGGAGAGGAGGTTCTTTGATATCAGTATACCCAGCGTGAGATTAAGAAACAATGGTTCAAATGTTGGTCCGATCAGTTTATTACAGATCTTAATCAGGGAGATGGGGAAGGGGAGAACGGACAATGAATTAGGGTGATGGGGAAGGGAAAGAGGTTGATAGAAAAGATAGGAAAGAAGAAGCAAGGAGTCTTTATAGGAAGCAAGAGGGAGATAGTCACCATGCATCCAGTGTGATTCATAATTCAGTCACTGATCTTCAGTAGTGGTGGGTCATCGGGCATTGCTGTTCTGTTGACGACGACGGTGGCCACAGTGATGATGGCCACTTTTCAGTGGTAGTACCAACTTATAAATAAGTCCAAAGTGGTTGAGCTCTCCTTGGAGTGGCAGCTTCTGGCTCTGGGATCTCAGCAGAAACTTCTTTGTTCCTGTCTTCACAGAATCACAGAATTGCCAGGGTTGGAAAGACCTCAAGGATCATGAATCTCCAACCCTTCTGCCACATGCAGGGCCACCAACCTTCCCACCTAATGCTAGACCAGGCTGCCCAGGGCCCCATCCAATCTGGCCTTGAACACTTCCAGGGACGGGGAATCCACAACCTCTCTGGGCAGCCTGTTCCAGTACATCACCACTCTCTCTGTAAAGAATTTCCCCCTGATGTCCAACCTAAGTCTCCCCTCCCTTAACTTAAAACCATTTCCCCTCATCCTGCAGTTATCAACCCTTTCAAAGAGTTAATTCCCCTCCTGTTTGTAGGCCCCCCGTTAGGTACTGAAATGCTGCAATGAGGTCACCCCGCAGCCTTCTTTTCTCCAGGCTGAACAAGCCCAGCTCCCTCAGCCTGTCCTCATAGGGGTGGTGCTCCAGTCCCCTGATCATCTTTGTGGCCTTCCTCTGGACCCTCTCCAACAGTTCCCTGTCTTTTTTGTACTGGGGACTCCACACTTGGACTCAGTACTCCAGATGGGGCCTCACAAGAGCAGAGTAGAGGGGGACAATCACCCCCCTGTCCCTGCTGGCCACCCCTCTTTTGATGGAGCCCAGGATACCAATTGCGGAGCCCAGGATACCATTTGCAGGCCTTGCCAGCAGATAAGAGGGAGCAGGGATGCCCACCTGCATCCTGTTTTTCACAGGACACAATGGTATCATTCCCCAGCTTTCCCATACCAAGCTGGAGCTATTTAGTCACAGGCCAAATCTTCCGCCAGTAAACACTCCTGAGCACTCTCTTCCGGAGGCAAGCAGCTCTGGAGGTAGGTGCTTTCAAATGTCCACAAAGTGATGTTGATGGTCCCACGGTAGCACCCATCACTTGCCTTCTCAATAAATCAGAGTCTTATCACAGGAAATACCTCGGGAAGCAAGCTTTGAGCCAAAAAACAAAGAAGGATTCTCACAAGAGAGAGGCGAGAAAAGAATGGCTATGAACACTTGCATGTTCACCAAAAAATCTAGTTTTGTGAAGTCCTCTTTCCTAAGTGATATTTTTGCTTACCTGAAATTATGCTTGGTTCTTTCAACCATGCTCAGAAATTGAGTACTCATAAATTTTGTAAAAGAACAGGTAGAGTATTAAAATAAGGTCAGATTTGTAAGTCCATTGATAAGTTGGTGCAGGACTTCAATGTTTTGGAGAGGTAATGATGTAATTCCTACTTGAAAAATTTTTATTAAGAGGCTGTTCAGTGCAAGATTTTCTGATGCAATCTATAATAAATCTTTCAAAGGCAGGAAAGTTGAGTTGTTTTTGTAGCCATAATGGCTTTGAAAAATTAACTTCTATGTCCATGAAAACTCATGTTCTTAAAAATGGTTATTTTTATTCCCTTTTTTTTTCTCTGACAGACTTGGATCCTGCCTATTTTATACTTGCTTATTCTCCATGTGACCCAAATACGGCTCTTTTTTGGATATGCTTTTTCCACTGCCTCACCACCCCTTCTCAGAAAAGCTTTCCCCCTGACATCTAATCTAAATCTCCCCTCCTTTAAGACTATTCCCTTTTGTTCTATGAAAGAAGGAAGCATGCTTATCATAGCTTTTCCAGTTTGTATCATGCAAAAGCATGAATATATAGTCTACTACTAATAGTAGACTTTACATTTGTTGCTTGTACAGTCTTGCCTTCTGAGAAGTATGTCTAGCTCATCCAACATATTCAAATTTTGAAGTTCTGTCTCTGTAGCCTCTGTTCCGTTCTGATGTTGCTTTTTAAAAAAATATTTATGTATATGTTTTCCTTTCTGACTGGCCCAGAAAGCATGGGGCTCCCCTAGATCCTGTGTCAAACTGATTGATCTCTTGTGGTTATCTACTATAATCCAGGATATCTCAAATGCAAGATAGCTGTGCTTTAGCATTTAGCCTGTGCCCCCAGTAGCCTGCTTCTGAGATGGCCATGCTCTTCTTTTCCCAGCTGTAGCAGATAACTGCAGTTTTACAGGCTGCTTTTCGCCACAGCAGAAATCAGTGATATTGAAACATGTCATTTTTGACTTTAACATTTTCTGTGTACTGGAATAGCAATGTTTATATGTAGATGAATATTAGGTCACATTCTAAGGGAGTATCTCTGCTGTAAGAATTGATTTGAATTAATCATGAGGCAAGGAACACATTTTCCTGCTTCTGGCAGAGTGTTGTTTGTGAAGATGATAAACTGCTCACCCTTAACATAACCCTGTAAATACCTCTTAGCAGTGTGGATTGTCTTCCCTTCTGAAGAAATAAAATCTCCATAAAGTAGCTTTAGTAATTTCTGGTTGTGCCTGTCACATCAAACAATATTCCTCAGCCCTTGCTTTGAGCTCTTTTTCAGTCTTTTATTTGTCTCCATGAGCCAGGCATCCTTTACTACATCACATTTGACCTTGGTACATTTACATTAAACCTCATCTGTAATAACATTATTATGATTTTGCCTGATCTTATTTCTCTTCATATTCTAATGATGATAGAGGTCTAAAGATTGTTTCTTTTTCATAATATTTCTCTTTATATCTTACCATATTTTCACGTTGCTTCTTACTCTCATAATGTTTTTTCTTATACAGGCTAACCTTCATCAAAGCCCATCTTTAAACATTACACATAACACTATGAGAACTAGAAAAAAAATCTCCTGTATATAAATCATTGCCATTAAAAGACTACATTAGCAGGAAAAAACTCTAGTTGTACTGCTGTGATTTTGGATTTGCCCATATAAATTTGAATTTCCTTAGTAGCATTGTTGCAAACATTGCAGAAAGGGAAAATAGGCAAGACTTGAAGACTAGCTGACTAAATTAAATCTCTAAATCTATATCTAAACATATATAAATGTATCCTTGTTTTTAAAGCTGAGGAACCGTGCTTGAAGGAACACAAAACTGTCTTAAGCTCAGCCCAATTTGATTTAAAGCTCTCTTATATTTAGAAAAATGAATGTTTTAAGATCCTGTTTTTAAAAAATGCTGTTCTCTGCTTCTTTTGTAAGATGCATTTATATGGTGCTAAGTAGATTTATCTGAAGAAAAACAGAGATATAGCCTTTTTTTTTTTTTTTTTTTTTTTTTTCCCAGAACTGGTGCTTCAATAATTTTGGCTGGTATTAAACAAATGAGTATGTTTCATGGAATATTTTATTATTGCTCATTCAGTACATAAGAATTATAACAGCACTTTTCTCCTGGAAAGGCTTGTCATGTATTAAGTTGTTTGTATCAGGGAGCAGCATATTTTGACACCCCTGAGGCACATGATGTTCAGTCTTTTAATATCTGGATGTCGTAATAGCAGTCCAAGTTTGGGCTGCCCACAGATCCCATCTGCCTTTGCAGCACGTGCCACTGGGATCTCTTCAGTAGGGAACTATGACTTTTTTTTCATTAGGCACTAGCCACAAGAAGTTACATGATAGAATAATTGGATGTCTCTTTTGGTGATGGTGTGAACTTGAGACTGTACAAAAACTGGGTGGGTAGCCCCATCTGCCTGCCTTCTGCTGCTTGCATCATGCCCTTGGTACTTCCTTCTCATTTTTGTCTAGAAATTGGATGACATTATGCAACTTATGTGAAATTGGTGTAAATGGCTAATGAGTTTAGATTCAGTGGAGTTCTCACATCAGTATTTGATAGGCAGTCATATATATCCTCATGTTCATCTTTTCAGTGCCTAAAGCATGTGATAATTTTTAGTGAACTACGTATAGTGTACGTGTCATGAACTGAAGAAAAAAATTGCTTTACAGTTTATTTTCAAAATTCTTTCGTACTTGTGTGTTCAGAAACAAAATTACATGAAACAGTGTGTTTTATTTTCTTGAAGAAGTTGCTACTTGGGAAAGTTAAATTATTTTTTCTATGTTTTGATAGAAGTTAAGCCAAAAATAATAAAATGTGTTATGAAACACATTCTGAGTTTTAGCTGTTTATTCCCACAGTGTATACAGCTATGGAACATCAAGAAGTTTGTGAAAACATGAAGTAAATGAATTGTAAGTGCAAAAACTTGGGGAAGAAAATATTTTTTCTTTAATAAGGACAGGCAGCTAGTCTCATTATTTTATATGTAGGTGAGGATGTCTCTGGCTAGGCTTTACATTAACATGTTTTGCTTGCAGAAACAATTAATAGACCCATGTGAGATACAATTGGATTTCTTGTACTATTCTGATAGCTTTTAAAATCCCATTTAAATAAAAATTTCTTGCACCAATTTAGCTGCAAATCAGGTGTTCCTTTTCGCAGTTCTCATTCTTATATAACCTTCTTGGCTGGGATTTTGACAATTTTAATCCTGCATTGCAAAGAATTCTTAGGTAAGGGTAAATGTCACATTTATTTTTGGAGCTCTCACTAATGTAGTAGCTAATGCTCAAAATGTGTTTAAAAAGGATTACTGTACACAGTTTTGAATCTGATCAAAGGTATCAGTGGAGCATCAGAAGCGTCTGTTTATCACCCTAAAACTTCCTTCTCTGTTTTAATGAGTTTGGGCCTTTCAGTCCCATCTTTCCTCATAGGAGAGGTTTTCTTCTAGTCTGTTTGTTATTTCCATGGTCTTTCACTGCATTATGCTCCTGTTTCTCTTATGCTGGGGAGCCCAGAACTGAATGCAGTACTCCTGGTACCATCTCTGAGCAGAAGGGAAAGATCACCTCTCTTGACCTATTGGCAATACTTTACCTAGTGTAGCCAAGAATTCTGGCAGCCATTAGCAAAAGACTAAGTGTAGCCATATTTGTCTCTCTCCATGGAATCAGCTATTTTCAGTAACTACTAGAAATGCTATTACTTCCTTTATTTCAGTGATTGTTTGTTTATATACTGCTGGACTGTTGCTATTACTGTAAACAGTTACTATCACTGATTTTTCAAGTCCCACTTAATTTCTTCTGAATCACTATTACTCCAGAGTTTTGCTGATGGCATTTATAGTCCATAGAGAGGCCCTTCACAGAATATACCCGATGGGAGCTTCATTACATTCAGCTAAGTGCCAAAGTTGCTTATCTTCATAATTGAGTTTGTGAAAATGTAAAGTATCAGGAAATTATTTGTTTTATTTATATAAGAGCTTTTTTTGGAGTCAGCATTTTCCTCTAGAGCATGTAGATACTAGAAAGTCAGGGTTCAAGCATAAGACTCTCCTAGTTAAAGATTTTCAGCTGCATCTACCACCTGATTTCATTGAGATAGAATTATTAGAGTAGTGTATTTCATGAACTGTGCAGTTCATGAGCAATAAAATTTTAATCCACCTGCATGGTAATTTTGAGAACTGTGAGAATGTCTTTTTAACTTGATATCCCTGCCACCTTAAATTCTGCCATATGCCTGTGGAGAGAGACAAATTAGATTTAGTATTAGCTACTTGGGAAGATGTGAGAGTAAGAGGAACAAAGTTAGATAATAGGAAAGTTTAGGGATTAATCTAAACCTTTCCAATGTTCACATCCATCAATCTGAGGATGAGAGAACAGTATATTGTGCACAGAGATTGAATACACTAATCAACAGTTTTCCTGGGTGAGAAATGCACTAATAAAAATATATTTCAAGTGAAACATGATCTGAAAACATTACTGTGTGTCTAGGCCAGATGAATTCTCATTTATATTTCCCTCCCAGCTTAGGGAATGGAAAGAAACATCAGATTTATCTCCAACCATGAATAAGTAACTGTGCAAAGAAGCCTTGCTAAGGGTTCCGAAGATGTCAGTGAACATCATGTTTTCACTCAAAGAAGTAACTGTCAAGTCATATTCTCCAGATGACTTACCTAGTACCCAGTAGGTGCCCAGAGTGCTCTTCAGTGCTTGAAGTTACATTGTCAGGAGTGGAATGACCATTTTGAGCACAGTGAGCACCACATCAGTGTTTTAGATTGATTTGGAAACAAGCCCATGTTACACATATGTTAGAACTCTTGAATTCTGTTTTGCCTTTGCTCTGTAGATGCAATAAACAAATAAGAAATCATTTGTAGCTGCAAATGTAGTAGCAAGTAAGAGCTTAATGTTGCTGTTCTGATTTCTGGGAGTTTTTAACTCCCAATGTAGTAGGCATAACTGGAGGAATCAAAAACCATTTAAAAGATCGCATGATACATTTTATGTTCTTGACAGTATTACTTAATGTACTGGAGAAGTTATTGCTATATCTTTACATGTACAAACATGCTTTCTTTGCTCCTGAAGAAGGCAGGGTTTATCTCTGTTTCAATAGCCTGTCTTTTGTGACACAATAGGAACAGCCATGTGAGGGTAGATCAAAGGTCCAGTTTGTCCTGCCTTCATCCTTGCCTGCATAAATAACCCTTAAGGAAAAGATGTGTTTTTCTGCATTTCATTTCCAGTTGTCATGATCTATATGGACTCTCTTGAGTTGTAGATTGTGTCCGGGGCATCTTGTTTAATCACACTGGTGGCCTTATTTATCTTCTTTTACTAAATAGGATTTATCTTGTTTCACTAACTTGCATGTTTGATCTCCATGTGCTATGGCAGTGTGTATTGCATCTAGGTGTCCACACACTGGAAAATAAATTATTTTTGTTTTTTTTCTGGTTATTTAATTGGCTATTTGCAGGAGCTGTCTGATAATCAGGAAAAAAAAAAAAAAGATGACAACACAAAGAAAATCATTAAAATCATCCCCAGTTTAATTTCTCCTCAGATGTCATCATTTTTTTTAATCTAGAATATTCCTCTATGACTATATATATATGTATTTATGTATATATATATTTTTTTTCCCACATAGCATGGCTTATACAGTAGAAAAATTACACAGGTAATTGCTCTTCCTTTTAAGCAACTGCCACTGCTTTTTTTTTCCCCCTTCTTGGAATGGAGCTTTGAATTTTCAAAGGGATCCAAATGACAAGATGTCTTCCTCAGTTGCTGTCAGTAGATTCCAACAGTGTAGATGAAGTGTTAAGATTGTTTTTTTCATGTATGCACTTTTTTATTTTGAATTTCTACTTCTACTTTTATCACTGTACTATTTCTTAGCCTAATCAGTATTGCAAGAGCCTTTGCAGCTTTTTGCACTTGGCTTATATATTAATGATCCCAACTAATTTGTATCTTCAATTCGCAAGTCATTCCCTTTCCAAGGTCATTTATAAAGATTTTGATGGGAGCAGTTTCATATGCAATCCTCCTGGTAACTACCCTTTTTCTTCCACAGAGAGAGGCAGTCATATCATTCTATCCTATGTTTCCTTTCTTTTAATAAATTAAATGAAAAGAGACCTTTCCTTTATCTCCATCTGAATGTTAAAAGGAAACGCTAGTGATGGGAATTTTAATGCTTTTTGGAAATTCAAATATACCATGTAAACCAATTGTTTAGGTGCCTACTAAAGATTTCTCATTGTACTTCAAAGGGGTAAACTGTATGAAACTAGAATATACCTGTGGTGAATCCAAAACAAGGAACCCGAGTGTATATCCTAAGGTATTTGGAAACATAGCTTTTATAGAATAATCTCAGTTATAAAATATGGCTGCAAATTGAATTATTAATCCTTAACTAACACAGCCCCTCACAAATGTATGTATATTTTTATACCTAAATAGGCATATATATATCTTGGAGGCTTTAATTTGAAGAACACTTGTCATTCAGATTTAGTAGAAGGTGTAATTTGCTCTATCACTGACTGAAAGTGGGATGAACTGCTGTGAATCTAGCTCAAAATCCGTCTTTTTGCTGGTAGGCAGAAGATAATTATTGAGATTTTTTTTTTTTTTTTCCATATTTACAAACAAGTTTTTAGACTATAGCTGCACTCTAAAGTCGCAGGCTCAAAGTTCCTAAGGACTTGTTATAAATGTGATTATTTTTTATCTGTGGTATTTTTGGGAAAACGGAGTGTGATTTTGCATATGAGACAGAGATGACTTGTATTGTTTAATGTATGATCAGGTCAAGATCATATGCTGATAAGACCTAACTCTAGTAGATATTAAAGGCCTTCTAAGGATGATCATGTTTTTCAGTTAAATGTTTCTGATTTATTGACATGGGGTTTGACAAACAATGGCAGTATTTTAAACTTTGTCAGTCAATGCTTTGAAGACTCTGATACTAGTATATGTAAATATGAATATATAAACATATCAGGTACTTCTCAGGAATTCTCACGTCTTTTTAACTCTTAGGGAAGAAATAAGATTTAATTTTGTTCTCTGTAGGATGCTTTGTTGCTGATTAACATGGAATGAGAATAAATGGAATAAAAGTGGTACTTGTTTTTACTCAACAGAGCATCACAACTCTTATGCAGTGCTAAGACACTGCAGGCATATGGAAGCCAAATACAAATTGAGGATGCAGTTTGATTCATATGTATCTTTTCTAGTAAGTTGTACAACTTATCTGATCTGTTGTAACTGAATCAGCAGTGTTAGACACAACAGTCTTTTGACTGTCAGTTTTGCAGTATTTCAGCTGGTGTCTCTCGCTACCAATTTTCTTTGGGGGTAGAAATTTCTCAAAGACAGCTGGGGTCGAAAGGTGCTAACTTTCCTCTCTTTAAGACCCTCTTAAAACTTGATTTAAAGCCTTAAATCTCAAGAGACTTCTATTGAATAGGAAGGAATTTACAGAGATATATAGAACCTTCAGTATAAATGACAATCAATCCATAAAAATGACATTAGAAGCAAAGGCAAAAATAAAGCAAAAAACAACCAGCTTTAGATTTGATTAATCGTTTTTTTGTTTGTTTGTTTTGTTTTTGTTGTTGTTTTTTTGGACATTTAATGGAAAAGCTCATGTTATAAACCTGGTATAAATAGCTATGACAGAGAATCACCTCACCCTCTGCAGGTATCTCAAACAAGCATGAGATGATATTGATGTGGGTTTCTAAGTAGAATAAAAATGTTGTTAGAAGTTAGCACACAATGGAATTTGCAAGGGATACTAACTTCTAAGATGTAATGTGCTGTCATCTAGACATTCTTAAATTTAGCTGTAATATCGATATCAGATGCCTTTAGTTTTAGGGCCTGATGATTAAGCTGAGAACCACTCAAGTCAATAGAGGCCACTATTAATTTCTACATTATTTTGATTGCACTTGCTAAGCTGCAAATTCATGCATTTCACATTTGTAAAATTATGTCTAAAATTCTGGCACTTCATTATTGAAAGTCTGCATTTGTGTTATAATTTTCTTACACACTGTCATCAAGTTTCAGTGTTTTGTGATATAGAGAATACTATGTGTGAAAGAGATAAATTGCTCTAAGGAACTAAATCTTTATTTGTCTTAAAAAAAAAAAAAAAAAAAAAAAATTACTGTTCCTTCAGTAGAAACATTTTGGTAGTTCATTACCAAAAAAGTATACTGAATTAGATACACTCAAAATGAACGCTTGTCTAATAATTGCACCTTTATTGCATTTTTGTTACTTTATTTTATCCTGGGAAAAAATCGAGGGAATACCTTAACTGTACTTATTGCCTTCAGTTTTTCTTGGAGTGAAATAGAGAAAAAGATAAAAATATGTCACATTGAAAAATGCTTTGAACAGTGTGAAAAAAAACAATTTCACCTGGTCAGCAAACATGCTGACAAATGTTGGACCTTCTCTGAAATAATCAAACAATCCTAACATGGTATTATCTGGTTTTCTTGGACTAAGGGGTGTGGGACAAAAGATTCATTGAATGATAAAAGTGAGTTTGATGTGATGTCAATTTGGGTGACAAAAATATTCTTATACATAGGTCACTCCAAAAGTAATGCCTTCTAATTATTTGCATGGAAACTACAGAAGATACACAATAGCATTTGATAGAATAAATTTTCAGTTACAAAACATTATTTTTCAACATGGTCACCACCGTTAGGTATGCATTTTTGCCAGTGATGAACAAGAGCTGCCTTGACACACCCATAAGAATCTGTGTGACCAATTTGGAATGTAGCTTGTCTTTAATTTGTTGTTGCTACTGCTGAAATGCACCACCCGCCACCTCACTGTGCACATCCACTGTTTGGTCTTCATAAATGTTCAGCAAGCATTAATGAATGTTAATGGGTGCCATTTTTTCTGCATGAAGGAATTAAATTCCATGCCTTTTCTTCATATGCACTCCTGTGTTATATGCCATTTTGTCAGACTGCCCCTCTAGTGCTATCTCTCATCCAACAATGAAATATAATGAAATATTGTTGGGAAGGTTCAATCTCTACTGCCATATCACCAACATCCACCTCTGATGTCATGGACCAACGTAATAAGATAGGAAGCATTACTTTTGGAGCATTCCTCATAAACAAGTAGGGAACTTGCACATCCTCTCATTTGAAGGAGAGTGGAGAGTTGGGCTTTAATTCCAGAAAAATTCACTGTTGAGCACCCCTCATTTCACTATAAATTATAAATAAAGTGGTTTGTGTTTTGTTTTGTTTTTCCAAAAGAATTGACATAGAAGCATTTGTCTGAGTGGATGACCATGCATGTTAAACATCTTTTGAATGTGTCATACTGCACAACAGAAGGGCAACACACAGCTCACTGTGGTGCAGAAGTGTAGGCAGATAGATTAAGATACAATACTGAGTCTTAGTCATATCAGAAAGTCATGAAGGATAGATTGTGACTTCCATTTATGCCATTCGCATTATACATCACACACGGTCCCTTTATCTGCAGAGAAATTAAAATACTCTTTGTTGACATGTACTGAATTAAAATATGTATCATAATTGCAGTGATTAAAGGAAGGACTCTTACAGCTTTATTTCTTAGTAACTGCAAAGTGTTACTTACAGTGACAATTGGTTTTCCAACATGGTATTTAACAATTTAAATAAAGAACCCTTATAAAAATATTCACATTTGTATTCTTACATGCTTGTTTGAAACTCTCTTCACTAATACAAATGTATAAAACTCTTAAGACAATTTTAATTTTATTAAACACTCAATAGAATTTAAAATCTTTTGATGAACAGTTGAATGGGTAAAATGTACTGGAAATTTCTTGCAAGAGCTTAGTCTTTTTCTCATCAGCCAACACACTTGCTTGATGCTTCTTGTCTGTTTTTTATAAGGAAGTTTGCTCAAATCTGTGTTAGTGCCCCTGTTAACCTGAAATGATGGTATAGTTAATATAATATTTAGTGCATTACTTTTAAGCTTCTACATTTACTACTGTGTTGATCTTCAGTGCTGATTCCTACTTGGCTTTTCAATAGGATACCATTCATATATAAATTTTGTTACATCTAATATTTCTTTTGCTTAGAAAGACCAACTTTATTATTACTGCTTGTTCTAATTCACCTCGGAGTGATTCTCTGAAGCTGGGAACTGAATTTCCCTAACATGTTAAAATAATGCCAATATAATAGTGCTGACAGCAGGAAGCCCAGAATCATGTTCTCATAGAGATTAACAGGGATTTGGAGGTTTTTTTCTAGAGAGATATAATTATTACTGTTTTTAGTGTTCTTTTATTTCTTAATTGTTTACCAAAGGATCATAGTTACCACCAAGACACCTCACAGTATTTGTGCTAAGTCCACTAAATCAGACTTGGTAAATAATGTTTCCTTATTCAGAAGAAACCAACAGAAATATATTCTAACACTAGTGACAAGCCCTTCAATCTCCCTGGTGGGTTAGTTAGGAAGTTAATATTCTACATAACTCTAAAGTTCATGAATGTAAGTACCTACTAGATTAGTATTTGTCCCTAAATTAACAACTTTTAAACTGTCAGATGTACTGCTTTTCAGTCCTGTATGTGTAGGCTCAGTCTCCTCAGTGTCCGAAAAATTCCTGTGAAGATAAATGCTTCAGTTTCAAAGGGATGTTTTCATTCATGCTTATAGCCAGCTAATAAATCTTTTCACTCTGACATTGCACACAATGGTGTTGCATTTCTTTCTGCTTTAAAAATCAGTTTTTTATTTGTTTGTTTCCTCCTTAGAAAAAAATTTTTACATGTATTCCTAACTGTTGAGACTTCGCTATCTGAAAACTCTTTTTCAGGGTATATTTCTGCTTGCTAAAAAAGCTGGAATACATAAAAAGCATGCAAACAAACAAACAAACAAAAAACAAACCAGCAAGCAGAATATATATATATATTGTGTATACTTCTCCATACAAATTATAATAATATGAATAGAGTTTACATTTTAACATGTTTTAAGATAAACAAGCATGTATTTCAAAATGTATAGATCTTATTTCACATTTCATGCACATTCCATATTTTAAAATTGAGATATGCTTCTACACAGATAGTCCCAGTTGCATATGAAAAGCTTTATTAGTTTCCATGATTCTCAGGGGTCCAATCTGAAAGCAGCGGTGCTTGCTTGGGGGAAGGCTCCCGTATGCTCATATGTTTCATTCCAGGTAAGAATGTGTTTTGCTTGAGGTTCTCCCAGAGCCAAAGAAACATATTCAAGAAGAGAGATGGGTTGCTAGCGAGTACATATAGGCTGACTATGGAGAAGGATGTATATGCATTATTTTTCTCATGAATCTATAGGTTTGTAACTGGTAGAGTTATAAACTGATTTATTTCCCACATGTCCATTTTTTAAAAAATATTGAAGTATTTGTAAGGATTTTAAGTATTTTAAGTTACACCTCAAAAGCAAGATAAATGATACTGCAGCTGATAGTAAGATCTAAAACTATGAATATGATAATAATCAAAATAATTAAAAGCTATGACTAAAGATAAGCACTCACCCTCCCCTCTTTGAGATCATTAGTTAAGTTGTTACTGTGCCTGTTTTATCTCTGTGTTCTTTTACCTACTGCATGTCTTGAAATATATATATTTTTTAATTTATTTTTGTTTTCTAGTGTGTACAAGCTCTATAACTTTATTTGGTAGCAAAAGCTGGAATTTTCTACAAGCCTAATTGGTATAACTTTTGGGGCATAATATGAAAAGAAATATTGGAAGACAGAATGAATCTATGGTGTTTAAATTTCTGTCAGAACTTCTGTGTAACAGACTAGGAATTCTGTGTGAAACTGGAAATATTTCCCTTTAAGTCCTGTACAAAATGTTTTTTTTTTTTTTGCAAGAAAAGTGAAAGCAAAAGAAATAAAAAGACCCATAGGTGCAAATATATACCAGTGCAAAACACTTAAAAAATGTTATTTTATACACTTCAGAAACATACAATTCCTTTGTGAGCAACAAGGAAGTGGTTTGATTTTTAGAAAGAAGTAATTTTCAGTGCTTAGCAATCTTATTACTTTAGAAAGACATTTGAGAGCTTTATAAAATGATCTTCTGAGATAGGGAGATTTTTCCCTGTTTCTACTGATAGGACATTCAAGGATAGAAAGAAATGTGCTGCTTGTGTGCAGTTGTAGTAGAGATATTTCCAAACCCATATACCTTCTTCTATTGCACTGAGTATTTTAACAGATTTTTTTTTGCAGCCTGTCCTTCTTGTAAGGTATTCATACAGTAGTAAGAATTTATCTTTTCTTTTTTTCTTAGAAAAATAATTCTAGTACTATTCATGATATCCAGCAGCATTCAAAAAAGTTGCTGGACTGTAACATGGAAAGTTTATATCTTAATTTGTTTCCAGTTATTATCTCCTATAAAATGAACTTGCTGCCCATGCCTGTTAGATGGGAAAAGTAAAAGTTCTTGCAGGGATTCTCGGGAGCACATGGGGAGATGTTGTCTTAGAAGTGGTGAGCTTGTCCAAGTGGAGTTTCTTATCTCTACAAAATAATGAGTGCATTGCAGGAGATCATTTAATAGTTACAGTTAGTTATATGCTTGTCTTGAAATGCCTGTAATTAGAAGAGGCTTAACCTTGTATTTGATGACAATTAGTAAACTAGTGTTGATTTAACTTTGCTAAAAGAGTTAACTGCTTGTCAGAAAGCTATTTCTACTTAATGAGGAAATTTAAATATGTTTTTGGATATCTTAGAAAATAGTAAGACAGTATATTTTGCACTGTTAATAATTAAAAGACATGAATTAATTGTGAAGTCATTGATCTTCTAAATCTTAGACTGCTGTGTGATGTCCGAAGGCATTTGCTATTTTGTTCATTTTAAATTTGATTAAATACTCCATTAGTAACAAGTGAAAACAGTTCCACTGTCATTGAGTATTGTAAAATCCCTAGTGACTGGGATGATTAATTTGTATTTCTGTTTGATTTGGTGTAATATTTACTTCAGGATTCCATCTTATGATTGTAACTTCTTCCTGAATACAAGCTAGACAACAAACAAAAGAAGCCTGCCACTAATTAACAACAGAAATGCTTAGTGGTAAATCATTATTGTCAAGGTAGGACTCCTATGGGAATCTGGAGGAAAACTAATATACATACAACAGAAAAATCTTACAGGAAGAATGCCTCATTCAGAGACGTGCTATTACATTATACCAAGTTATATCTAAACTTCAGGGGCAAGTTGTATTTAAAATCATATGTAGCCTGAATCAGCTTCAGAAATCACTTTATCTATTCATATCTCACATGAATGACACTATCTGTGCATTTCTTCTTTACACGTCTGTGGTTTTACAGGTATATACAAGTATCTACACAGTGTGTATTCTATAATATTAAAAAAAACAACAACAACAACCAAAAAAAACGATAGATGTATCAGACAAAAGAGCAAAATCATTTGGGAAAACCCACAACCCCCATCTGATTTTTGAGAAAGGCAAAGGTTTCAAATCCTATATTACACAGATGGTGTATGTACTTAATGACACTTAAAACAAGAAAATAAATATCAGTACTTTTATTATGACGTCAAATATTTGGGCTTTTTTTTTTTTTTTTTTTTTACTTGGGCATTTTCTAAAGCATGAGATACTACTGAATTCTGGCTGTTTACATATGAATACACTTATGTAGGTGATG
Source organism: Chrysolophus pictus (assembly GCA_037305975.1). Taxonomy (NCBI): domain Eukaryota; kingdom Metazoa; phylum Chordata; class Aves; order Galliformes; family Phasianidae; genus Chrysolophus; species Chrysolophus pictus. The sequence continues at coordinate 30,010,106 of CM074577.1, read as the reverse complement.
ATGACTGCTCAGAAAATAACGCCTCCCTTTTTATGATGCTGGCCCACTACATCAGAGGTAGACGTTGGTGGCATGGCAATAGAAACTGAGCCTTCCCAGCAAGATTTCATTACGTTTTGTATCTCTTATGACTTACTATATGGGAACTGTTGAGCCACTGATTGATCACCTGAGGCAAGGACTCGGTCAGCCATGGGAGCACAGGTGGAAGCAATTCAGCTGTGTGACTGGAAGGGGTGGAGCTAGGCTCCAGCTCTCCTAGATTCCATTTAAAGGGTGACTGCTGGGGTGGGTAGGTTTTCTTTCTGGGGATCCCTCCTTTTGGAGTTTTCTCCTATGAGCCTAGGACATAGGTAATTATTTCATTTTTTGTTGTCTGTTTCTGTCATGATAATTTTTCTAACTATAAACCTGTAAAATACCATCCTAACTATGCTACTCTTCTAACTGTATGTTTGTTAATTATACACTTAAATTATTGCAGAAAGAGGTATTAGTATAAAACACTAAGTGGTATAACTATAAAATATGAAGGCATGCTAATTTCTGAGATTGGAGTATATTACATTTCTTTAGGTTTATGAGATCATTAGAATCCTGAATATGTTCATATGTTACGATGATTATTGCAAATAAATGGGTATTTAATTAATGAAATAAGGCACCCAAAAATTTGGAGAATACAGAATTATGTTTGATGGTACATTAATATACTATATTTTGATAACTAAACAACATAATGAAACTGAGTCTTGTGAGGGAGAATGTTAGCTGTAGGTTCTCGGACAGGTTTGAAAAATACTCATATTTCAGAAATCCGTTAGTTAAATACATAAACTATGGATGCTTACCTTAAACTGTCTGTTGTGGTTTATATCACTAAACAAAACTTAGCTGTGAAATGTGGACTCTTTTTTGTTGGTGATTTTTGGAGAGAAATCTGAATAAAAGGAGAAATCTTTTTTTTTTTTTTTTTTTTTTTGTAAATAAATACATTTTACAAACAAAAAAGGGAGTAATAAGTCACTCGGAGAGGGAGGGCAGGAGACCTAGTATGGTGAGGTTGTGGTTGGACTTGATTATCTTTAAGGTCTTTTCCAATCTGAGCAATTGTATGATTCTAAATTTAAAATAATATAAAAACAGTTTGGTCTTCCTGACCCTGAAGATAAAAGGCTGTATTGGATGTAAGAGTTATGAGCTCCAGTTGTGATGTGTCAGTTTAGGACAGTATGGAGTGACTTGTTCGGTATGCAACATTAGAAAATAACAGATGAAATTGGGTCTTAAAAAGCAAGCAGTTTATGTGAGTAACATCTATAGTCTCCTGTCATGCTCACAGACATATGCATCTACAATAAAGAGCTCCTGAAACATTCTAGTAGTCAATGATTAGTGATACAGCTTAAAGTCTTCTATCTTCAATTTATGTTCTGTCTTTCTACCTACATGTTTTTAATGAAAAAGCTCTCATGCAAACTTTAATAAATAGCCTTTCTTTTTTTTTTTTAAGAGTAATCCATAGCTAGTTTAAATCAGTGTCAGGGCTATGTGGGGATAGGTACTTTAAAAAACCATGTATGCCTTCCAAAATACTTAAACTTGTTAGATTTCATAAAGATAAGACTTCCGTAGAAGCACTTGAAAAATCACAAGTTAAAAAATAGTCTTCTACTCCAGAAAAAATGCATTTGCACAAAAAAAATGCAAACATTTAAAGCAGTGTGTGCTTAAAATGAACCCTGTGCTGAAGTGTTTTGTTGAATCTATCCAAGAGTTCATAGTCAAGCCAGTTACTAAGAGTACTCCAAGGGTGACTGTCAATGTGAAGCTGTCTTAAAATTGTTACTAAACAACAATCCTATGAGCACCATTAATAATGGAATCTGTTTTCAGTAGTTTCAAGACTGCGAATGAGCGGAAATGTCAGTTCACTGTCTCTTACTACGTATTGTGTTTACTGAGTACTTTTGCTATAATGTGCTATAATGGTGGTTCAGTTTTCTTCCTGCTGTATGTTCACATAACATCTCTTGGCAAGTAAATTCAATTTCTTTATTATAATCAATACATTCTAAGTACATGCATTTTTCTAGCTGCTGCACTAAATATGAAGGAGGGAGATAAAGGGCCTAGCACAAGTTATTTCTGCAAAGACATGAACAAATGGTAATGTTGTCTCCTCTCTATATAAATATGAAGAAAAGAAAAAGAATGTTACAAGTGTGCAGACAGACAACATAAGTGCATTTTATCTTTTTAATGTAAAGAAGCTATTAAAAACTGTGCTCAGTATAGTTCAGATTAAGCTACTGAGAGGACTTGTGAAAGTCAGGTCTTTTTTTTTTTATCAAGGAACATAACTTTTAGTATTGGTACTTCGACTGAGAAAATCATGCCTGGTAGGAAGAGAATGAAGTCTCTCAGAATAAATTTCCTCCGAGCCCTTTAAGATGTGCAAATTTAGACAACAAATGGTTTCCACAATATAGATGAAAAATAAGGTGGACTGTGGTGGTTTCTCAAACTGAGGCCTAAAAGCAGAAAATGATTGTTCACATTGTCATGAAACTTTGCTGAGAACATACATATGAATGGGACTGCCAGATTTACTTTATTATGTCAAGGCTATGTAAGAAACAATACCCTATTTTCATAATAAAACATTTTAGAATTGATGCGACATCTAGGAACTGGACCTCTACTAAGATGTTATTGTGAAGAAATAGAGAAATCATAGTGAGGAGATCTTGATGACTATAAAGGTTGATTAAGATTGGCAATTTATCCAAATATTGAATCTAATCTTTTGAAAGGAAGGTAAGATATTACTTTTAATTATTCTGTATTAAATAAAATGAACCTAAGAAATAAGAGAAGTGAGAGAGAGAATCCTAGTTCTTATTGTCAAGCCCTCGTAGCTGACCTCCAGGAAGGACAAGAACTCTTCTGTCCCCCCAGAATCAGAAATAGCAACTCCATGAGCTGGAACTTGCATGAACATAGCTGAGTCTGCTAGAAGCACAGCGTCCAGGAGGTGTACCTGGCACTGCGCTTAAGCATCAGACAGTCTGCCTCATGATGTCTGAATTTGGAATGCTGATAAAACCATGACAGTACATTTATAATCTTATACGCTAGTGATAATTCAGAATAAAATAAAAATAAATTTTTAGCCGTTGGCACGTGTTTGTGCAAGGCTCATTCTTCATTCTGTGACTGAGTTGAAAGCTCTCATATTTGTATAACAAGAATGACTTCTCTGAAGTTGAGTGGAGGGATAGAAGTGCAAAGGCAAATTGAGCCCAGCAGTAGTTCCCAGCACTTAAACAATTCAAGTCTTTATCAAATCACGTGGTATTCTTCCATTTGAATATGTTAATCTCTTACCTTTTCAGTTGATCTGGTCATTCATTTGTTCTATGAAGTTATGTTTCATGAAGTCTTTGTGTGAAATTAAAGAGTAAGACAAGCCTCCAGCCTGGAAAAAGGTGGATAAAAAGAAAAAAACTGTAAGCTTACATTAGTAGGAGTCTTAGGCACTTGTGGTACATGTATGTCTACAGCGTTAAGTACTCTACAAATGAAAACTCTGTTCTTAGCATTACAGTTTATTTAGTTGTCAAATATCCCTTTCATCTGCAGCTTTGAAAGAAATGGGTGTAATCGACAATTTTTCTCCCTAATGTCAGGAGAATTTCAGTGTAGTATTGAAAAAAGCAATAATATATCCTTGGCTAACAGTCTGTGTACTCTGGTGTTCACAGAATTTGGGACTCCAGGGCAATGATTTTTTTTACAGAGAAGAGAGAAACCTTTCAGAACACATTTCTTTACCCAGTACAACACTTTTCCAGATATTTTCATTAGGAAACTACCTATTCTTCCTCTCTAAGTCTGCTCTGAATATTCTGGTCTGTGCTGTGCACAGCAATTTTAGACCTGTATGTTCACAATATACCTAGATTACCTCAGGCAAATAAGATGCTATCCTTGAATGATAAATCATGGGAGACGCATTGCAACTGAGAGATTCATTATATAAGACAAAAAGAGTTAGTTATGAGGAATTTAATTCCCTTTTGTATGGAAAGATCTTTGAGCTCTTTATCAGGGAGCCCTATGACTGTGTATTTCTATTGTGATTGTAACTTAATAGAAAAAAAAAAGTGCGTGCCTCAAGACTACTTCCTATTCTTTACTCTCTAGCCCTGAGAGATTATGTTGTAGTGATGATTGGGATACTAGGCTTCTTCACATGGTAAAGACTCTTATGTGCTATTTGCAGGATAGTAAATTTCAATCAGGAGAGGTGGTAAGTGTAAAAAAAGGAAAGGTATATGCTATGTGAGAAACTACATGGTAAAAGTATTATAGTTTCTGTTTATTCCTTCCTGAGTTTTGGGTAAATTAGCTAGCAGCATAGCCTCAGGGCTTTATCCCTTGTTTTCACTCCAGTGTGGCTTAGTGTTTATTGGCCTTCTCATTAAAGATGTCTAGGGATCTTAAAAGTGTGAAAGGCATCTGTGTGAAGCTATTGGAGGCAGAAATCTGGACCTCTGCATATCAGGATCTCTAACCAGCAAGGAACAGTCAAAGTCTGAAAAGGCTTCATTTTACAGTTACGAATTTTGGAATGTGACTTTGAGATGTGACTGTAGTTGCAAATTTAATGCTCAAATTGAGTATTTAAGAAAAACAGCTGCTTCAAAATCCAACTCATATTGATGTAACAATAAAACAGTACTCTGAAAAATATGGCTGTATGAAATTGTTGGAGCTGTGTTTTCTGAGCTTTTGATTTGCTTCAGGATATGAACCTTGAACTTCTCCTTGTCCTCTGTCTCCTGTTCTTGGGTTCAACTCCTCAGGCTTTAGGTGTACTCTTCTTTTCTTACTCTTGCTTAAGAAATTCTTCCATCATCTCCTATACTTTTGAAAATTCTCTGTCAACTATATAAGACACTTTGAATTTCTTAATTCAAAACTTTCTTGAAAGCACATCTTTCCCCTCAGGATCAGAATCACTCAATTGTTGTAAGTAGGTCATCACCACTGTGTAAACTAATAAAAATAAAGCACAGATGAGTTCATGGGATCTGGAAAAGCTTCAGGGTCTGTCTGTCAAAAAATGCATTTTATTGATGTAAAGTTTATTTTCCTCTTAAGTAACAATGCAATAAAAAGGTGGAATAGAACAGTGTACAATTCATATTCCTAAAGCGCTTTCTATTTTTATAGAGAGTGTGGATGCCCACTCTTATTTTGGACAACTTCATTTGCATTTTTTACTATAGAGGAATTTCTAGAAGGTTGAATATTTCTTCTGCTTTTCCCATGCAGGAAAGGAGGCAATAAATCTCATGACTTCCAAAAGACAATCTCTCAAAAATGCTGCAACATAAAAGTTACAGCAATTATTTGACATTTAGTGTGGTTCTAAGCTGGAATTCTGGTTCATTGCTGACCTGTTGAGACACTGTCCTTATCTGAATTATTTTGTTTGAAGGACACGTGAAGAACACTGTTTCATAAAGTTTGAGAGGATTTCTTTGATTATTAAGCACTTTGACGTAAGCATTTTATTTATTTGCCTCATTATCAGTTTAGGATCTTAGTTTTAGACACTGAAATAGGAAAACCTGGCTTTGTGACTGTGCCTAAACTAGAAAGAAGGAAAGAGCTGGCTTCTGAAAATCTGACATGAATTTAATGAATCTTTGCTCCTAAAACCAAGGAGGTAAAAGGATATAAGATCGTGTGTTTTCCTGCCTAAGGCAGATTCTTTTCTATTTACGTGATTTATATTATTTATATGTAAATAGAGAGATAAAAGATCTGAATGAAGCTGTTCTTGTTAATTCAATATTCATGAGAATTATAGACAAATTCCAAGATCAGGAAATATCACTTCATCTTGAAATAATGGGGGAAAAAAGTTTTGCAGTACATGATCTCATATAACCTTCAGTAATGTTATTGGTGTCAAATGAATCATGACAAATTCAGCGTTATGTAGAAGGTTTTCAGTTTCAGTCTAACCAATAGCAGTAATAAATGGCCTTCAATTTTTCATAGGTAACAAGCAGAGCTAATCATGATTGGTAGGCATATATTAGATATTAATGTTTAAGGTGGAGTTTTACCAATTCAGACTACAGTATTGACTAATTATTATTGCCTTTAGTGTATCAAAATGGCAGATTTATTTCAGTAAAACATGAATGTAAAGAATGTTTCTTTACAATCTCTAACCAGTGGAAAAAGTTATTTTACTTTTCCTTATTTTCTCTTCAGCTGAATGTTCTCGGAAAGTAATAGAAGGAAGGGAAGTATGCACTGGAAGGAACTTGTGTGCAAAATAAGATTTTTTAAGAAGATTAAATAAAAATCTGAACCAAACTGATAACATCCACTGAATTCTGGATTGTTTAATAACACAATAGGGAGATACGTATAAACAGCTCTATTATTTTAAAACTTCAAGAGAATTATATCACCACAAAACTTCCTTGCAAAAATTTTACACATTTTGATATAATTTCCTGAGAGGCGTGCTGATCCTCCCTAAAATATAGAGACTAATAAAATACAGAAATATGTAATGAAGATACTAATGTTGTGGGTGTTTATGTGAGTTAGTAACAGGAAGGTCTCTTATTTTAAAAGCAGAATATGTTAGTATTTAAATGTGAAGTATCCAAGAGAAATTTCAAACCAGTCTTTATCTTCAATATTAACCATTGCTGAAATAAGATCACTAAAGAAACTTTCATAATTTTCTTTTTTCTTTTTGTTCTTATATAGTCATAAAAAGACTGAAATAGCACTAAAAGGTCAACTTTGGGATGTTTATCTCCCATTTTTGAAGTCAGAAAATTGAATATTCTTGGTATAAGAAGATTTAAAGACTGGGACTTTAAAAAAAAAAAAAAAAAAAAAACCTATAAACTTACCTTTCTGCCCTTTCCACTTCCCTCTCCTTCTAAATAAAATAGTTACATAAAGTGGTTTGTACTTGTCAGGAAAGTAAATATAAATTATAATCCAGGACAATACCTGATAATATATTTCATAATTATTGTCAGCATCATTCCATTCAACGGATTCTTAACATGCTCATGAACTTGCAAATATTCATGTGCATTATAGATTTTTACTATGCACTGTATTTAGCTTCCAGATATCTAATTAGTTTTATAATGTACAACTTGACAGGTGGTTTTAATTTTCTAGACCATTGAGAGGGAGATGGGAGTACAGTCAGGGAATACAAATATCACTAAGGTATTCATTTAACACAATTGTTTTGGTTGATTTTCTTGTAAATAAGCAAGGATAATTTACTGGCTCAGAAGAAATAGATTCAAAGTATTTATACTATTTGAAAGGTTAATAGTAGGTAAACGTAAAAAAAGGTAAATGTTTGATAGTAGGACAAGAATACACTTTAAAATGACGACTTTCTTTTGCACTTTTTCTATCTTAATTCTTACTTTAAAAAATAAGACAGTGACAAACATCATGTTGAAGTACCTTTTGTAACACTACCAAAAGTTTTTAGATCTTCAATGGAATGGAAATTTCTCTAAAGAGATACCTAGTACAACTGCCACAGAAATACTAATGCCTAGTTAAAAGGAATACTGCACTGTTATGAATATCCCAGCCTCAAGTAACCTTTCAAATTCCTGGTCAGTCATAGTCTTGTTAGAGATGGTGATAGTAGCCCTGGAGTGAATTATTTCTAATGAAGATCTGTGTGAGTAAAGGGCTAGGTGTCAGAGCAGGACCTTACTAAACACTGACACAAGAAAATGCAGTGAAAGTTCTCAATGTGACAGACTTCTGCGAAGAGAAAAAGTTTGTGAATCTAAAGGATTACTTAGAGAATGCAAAATTAGCTTCATTGAAAAGTTCTTTAAAACATCCTTTAGTTGATTTCTAGTGGACAGATGTTTGTGCAGTGGATAGTTACGCTGGGATCAAGGCATAACATTTCATTGCTGGCTGCAGCATTTGTGCAAATAAACGTACTGTCCACAGAGACAACGAAAGCCCTCTTCACACTCACCATCAGTACTATTGTTAGCAAAACACTCTGTGTGCTGCCATTTTAATCAAAGTTAGAAGAAACCTATCTGACAGCATGTTCAATCTGATATGACCATATGAACTAAGCTTCTTTTCTAAAGTAAAAGATGCTTGCTAATCCTTCTGTAGAGTTACGGAATAGCTCTGCCAATGCAGTGCTTCATTGGACAGCACTTACATTGGAGAACATTGAGAGTATCGCCTAGGGAAAGGTTAAGGTTCACAATTCAGGAGCTTCACTGCAAGATACAGGGAAAGAATATATGATGAAGAAAAACAAGAAGATATAAGTCGACAGCTCTTCTAGAAAATCTCATAAAATATGTATAAGCTTTTTTACCTGAAATGCACATGACATGACCTCTGATCACTTGATCTTTTGCCTCCAGAATAGCATCTGTTATATATCTCTTTAGAAGTAACATCCTAATTATTTCCTTGCACTCTTCATAAAAAAGTTCAGGCAGATTTTAATTCTAATAGTATCTGGAAATTTTTTTTTGCAGTTTGAAACTTATTGTTATGTAAGAAGCTAGCATTCCTATATGAAATAATATAACTAGAATAATATCTAACATTCTTCTTGAAAATAATAATAAAAAAGAACCTGCATTTTCACAAATGAAGACTGCACACTGGAACATGGATAAATGGGAAACTATGCAAAGGTCTAAAAACAAATGATCTTGGGAGTTGTCTGCATAATGAAACACCAGTTAAGTAGTGCCTTTGTTTGGGGGGAAAAATGATTTAGATAAATCTAGATATATTTCTGAATCATTTTCCCACTCAAAGTCTCTCTTCACTTTGGAACAAACAGTAAAAATCTGGAAATTGAAACGAAACATTTTTAGAGTGACCACTGTTAAACACTTATTATTCTGAATAATTTCCCACTTGTTATTTTGGTTCATGGTTATTTTTGAGATTTCAGCTTTCTGTGTAAGGGAAAATAAAACTCTGACTCACTGGGTTCAGGAAAACTATTTCATGTTTGGTACTTTAAATATATCTCTTAATTATATATTTTAAAAGTGCTTATCTGAAAATAAAATTTTAAATAAACAAAATAGGTTTGTTGCTCTACAGTGTAAAATTATTCAGGTAAAGAACTGGAGGTTTATATCTCTGAAAATTGTATTCCATTCTGAGTGCCTAAAACTGAACTGAAATCTTGGCAGGTGGATTTGAAATTTGTATATATATTGTGTAAACTGAAATACTTCTGAGATGAGAACAAGACAAGAAAATATGAAAGAATAAAGAATAATAATATTTAGTGAAACATTACTGTGCCCTATCCATATGAAATTTCTGTTCTTGAGTTTGTCATATACTAAGGGAGAAACGAACTTTTGTAAAAGCTATTGCCAGTGCACAAAGCTAAAATCAACTTTTGACCCTGCTTAAGCAAGACAGAAGTGCTGAGCAGTTATTTATGATGTTATCATTACAACTCAACCAATAACATATACAAAATGGAAGAGAAATTCTTCTACAAATTTAAGAAAGAAAAAAAGTATAATAATACCAGGAACCTAAGTTGATCTGATTCTGTTTGTCGTATTACCTATTGCCCTAGGTGCTTTGTTTAAATATTAATCTATTATTAAATATTAATCCAGAGCAAAATTGCAAACTGAAACACATATTTGATCAGTGACTCTACAAATACCTGCATTTAAGTGTATTTGAATGCATGTTCAGCATTTAACTATTCTGCTGTTGGCTTAATCTCCATTTTTCACCTGTTTTATTCCTCCTGTATTTTCTGAATAAATGGTTTGGTGTGATTACTTGGTGACAGGCTCCTTTTTTTAAATTTCCTGCCCAGCCTTGTTGTACCTAGATATTTTGACTATCACCACAGTTTGAACAAGATTATCAGTCTATCAGTGATATAACTGTGTAAAGCTGGATATGAATTAGTCCCTTTTGTGAAATATGCTCCTGTTTTATAGGAGCAATTAAATGTCTTTCCTGGTAAAATGAAGATTATGTGGCTTTCTTACATAGAAAAAATATCCCAGAAAATCTGCTTTTTTGAAAGACGGAGAATTTTTTCATAGAAATGACCAAGAATGACTGACTTATAAGAACTGGTTTCATTAGTTTAAAGAGGCTAGGAAGATCTCGTCCAGGAAAAAAGAAGAAAAAAAATGTCTTGCTAAGGAAGATCAACAAGTCTTGTAGCTTGTGTTTTCTGAATCATTGGAAATTCTACTGAGCTACATGCTAGTTTTGACAGCTGTTGAAAACAGCTGAACCAGACTAGGCAGTTCTTTGCTGGCACAAAGTTAGATAGAAATGACAGAGTAGACTCTCTCTCGTTGAGAGACAGCAAAGAGTACAAGGAAAATCAAGCTAATAAAGAGCTCTAAAGTTTGTTGGTCCTCCACCTGGCAAAAGAAACTAACACAGTCATTTGTTTGGGCCATCTGCTCTTGGACAGATAAAAAGAGCTCATCAGAAGTAAGCACCAGAAAATTGTTTTGCAAGTAATTTTGGCTCCTCTAAGTATGCTAAAAGCAAGGACTCTGAAGGAAAATTAAATTGTATACCTTTCCAGAGTAAAAATCTAGCCTTTATTTTGTCTTTTAAGTATCTGCACTGCTATAGACTGCCAATATAGATATTAGACAAAATGTTAAAACAGCACCAAATATTACTTGTCTGTTTTGCCAAGTAGCAGTGGCAAGCAAACAAAATATGATTAATCAGTATCATTTCTTGACAGGAGCATTAAGTGGATTTGCATACTTCACAAATCATATTAGTAGGCTGGCAAATAATCTTATGTGTTCTGCAATGTAGAATTACCTGGAAAAAGAAGGCTAAGAGTGCACTTAGGGTCTAGATGACATTTAAAACTTACTGAAACTTGCTTGTATTTGGAATGTTTCTTATTTGGAAATGAAAATGTTTGTTTAATATGCAAGTGTGTTGCAAGAGATCAGTAATAATTTCTGGTATTGATGCAGTTCACAACTAATTTATTGATGTATTCTGTACTTGAGAGAGTTGAAAGAGGTTTCTTCACTTCCATCCACAGGGTACAGGGACGAATCTCTGTGAGGATCTACTAGCCTATGCAGAAGTGAAATAGTAAGAGCAGAGGATTTCACAGTATCATTCCTTTTCTTTCCATCAGCTGGCAAAGCAGTGTGCTTACACAGTGAAGAAGAAAGCTGTGTGTGACAGACTTCCCTTTGAAGTTTCTCTTTCACATTTAATGCTATCCTGGCCTGCATTAGGAATAGTGTGGCCAGCAGGAGCAGGGAGGTAATCATTATCCTGTACTCAGCACTGGTGAGGTTGCATCTCGAATATTGCATTCAGTTTTGGGCCCCTCACTGCAAGAAAGGCATTGAGGTCCTGGAGCGTGTCTAGAGAAGGGCAACAAAACTGGTGAGAGATCTGGAGCACAAGTTTTATGAGGAGCAGCCGAGGGAGCTGGGACTGTTTAGTCTGGAGGAGGCTCAGAGGAGACCTTATTGCACTCTACAACTTCCTGAAGGGAGGTTGTGATGAGAAGGGGTTTGGCCTCTTCTCCCAGGCAATGAAACGGAAGATCGAGGAAATGGCCGTAAGTTGTACCAACAGAGATTTATATTAGATATAAGGAAGAACTTTTTCTCTCAGAGAGTGGTCAGGCACTGGAATGACCTGCCCAGGGACGTGGTGGAGTCACTGTCCCTGACAGTGTTCAAGAGATATCTGGATGAGGAGCTGCGAGATGTGGTTTAATAGCTTGTGGTAGTAATGGTGTTGGGAGGACAGTTGGATTAGATGATCTTGTAGGTCCTTTCCAACCTTGTGATTCTGTTCTATTTTATGAATGTGAGTGTCTCCCTCCCTGCCTTAAAAAGTTATGAAAGAGAAGCTGTGATGAGGGCTAATTAATACGACCGTATCTGAGTTATGTGCTATTCCTAGTTTTGAAAGTGAAATATACAGTAAGGTAATTGATGTCTGGTGATCACGAAGTTTAATTGAGTTAGTAAGGGATTGTGATGTTCTGGAATTTATACAGAAAGAAGAAAGAAAGAGGCACCTATTGTATTGCTTTATCTTCCTAGTAAAGCTTCTTGAACTGTTTTTTTTATATTTTGTTTTGATGTTTTTCATTTTCTTCAGTTTTCTTGAAGGGATTTAGTACTTTCTACTACTTACATTCTCAATCTGCTTCACACATTTCCAGTCACAAATTTATCTTATAGAAGGAATAAAAGCTTTTTACGCTGTATTACCTCATGTTGCAAGAAGCACAGAGATAATCAAGCCCCACTTTTTTTTATCCTAATTCCTACCAAGTCCTCCAGTTTCAGAACCTGTCATATTCCTCATCTATAACATCAATAATACGTTTCAGTTAAGGTATATGTGCAGATGGAGTTATCTCTATCTCTGTAGTAAGTCGTGTCCTTTCATTTCAAGGAAATGCATGTTTTTCTTTTCTTTAAAGCAACACATTAATTTTGAAGCTTGTTAAGTGGGATGATCTTTGTAATAAAGTTGGATGTGTCCTACTTTTATTGTAGCATTACAATTCCCTGTGAGAAATTTAAAATGTCAGGAGGCTGTAATGTTCAGAGGCAAGTACTGTTTCCCTAGCATGACTAAGGACTCTATAGGATATCTTTCTGCAGTAGTTTTATAAGCTTCACTAACCAAATCTGCAAATTCATGTCTAATGCTGCTAGGTGATTTTGCAGTACTACTGCAGTGCACACATCTTGCTCAGAATACCGTGGAAGGTATTGCTGTTGGTATTTCAGATACAAGTGCTTGTTCTGATTTATTTTTCTATTGCTCATTGTGTCTTTAAAAAAAAAAAAAAAAAAAAAAGTAAATGAAAGCTTTCTCTTAGCTCTGGTGATTTATCTTGATGTCCCTATGTGATACTAGCTCATGGCAGTCTTTCTCCAGTCGCTAAGTGTGTGTGAATATTTCTGGAAACTAAAAAAGATAATAATTTAGAAAAGTCATGTATGTTGAGTGGGAATCATAACTGTACTTTAAAAGCAACCCTGAGCAGACATGGGTTACTAGCATCAGTGGCTTGTATTATTACATCCTTGGAAATCATAACATGATGTTCTAATGCATAAGATAATCCAGCCAAGTAGCTGCTTATTCAAGTCACTGTCAAATCTTCCTTTGTAGTTTTTTTTTTTAACTTCTCTGACTCTCACTGCCTGTTCTCCTGTTAGACGCAAATTAGCAGCTGTGTCTTATATTGCTGTGTATATGAAAAACAGGTATGCGCTATATATACAATACTAGGTATGATAGATTAAAACAGTATAGAAAATAAGTGTTATAATTCTCAGCTTCACAGTGAGAACCAAGTGAATGCTAGGAAAAAGTTAAGCAGTACTTTGAGAAGGAAAAATAATGAAATTGTAGTGAATTCACTTGATATAATTGGAAGTTGTCTTGTAAAATACAGTTTTAGGAGAAAAAAGCTTAGGAATTCAATCTTCGAAAGGCATTCATATAATTAACTTTTATTTAAATGCTATTGCATGAGGAATCTAATATTAATTATGCAAATAGATTTATTTTTCATTAATTAACAAGTGTACAAATAATATTTTTGTTTTGAGATAGTTACCTAATATCGATATGATAATCTTTCTTGCTACAAAATGAAATTGTAAAATTAATATAAATATACAGTACTAAACAGCAATTTTCACTACTGTGCTAATTTATTCAGCCTATTTAGGGGATAATAGTTAATTAGTCTTTAAAATTCCTCTGTAAGCCTATAAATGTTAAAAATTCAATTTTTTAAGTGTGTGTGTGTGTGTGTGTGTGTGTGTGTGTGTATATATATATATATATATATATATATATATATATATAAAACAATAGTAAATTATACTGCCCGCTGAGTTCTAAAAATACAACTCAGACCCTACCAGAAATCTTTTTGCTTCATGACATTTCTGTAAAGTTGCATCCAATTAAAGAGAGTTGAATTAGAAAAGAAAGAAGCATGGAACCAGAAAAGAACAGTCTAATTGGGCTGTAATTTGTTTACAGGTAGTTGACCTTCACTTTTCCCATCTCTAACAATAAATTGTAAGGTGCGTTTAAGAGAACCAAACAGGTTTACTTTCATGTGATGCATAGGAACAAAGAATCAACCAAGCTGAAACTATTCAGTTCAGATTCATCCATTTCTACATATGGGTGTTAATTGATACATTATCTTAATTGCTCACCTAATCAACATAACATGAATTTCTGATTTTGCCTGATGACAATCCATTTATGTCTTTGTGAAACAATTATATTGAAGATGTCAGGCTTACAACATCTTTAATTTGAATTGTATATATGTGGCTTAAGAACATCAAGCAAAATTGCACTGCATTATAGTGAAAGCTATAAAATACAACAATCTTATTAAAGCAGCCTCCTATCCCCAAGCAAACAGCCCTGAAGTATTCTAAAACGTACAGGAAAAACACCACTTGAGCTTCATTAGAAAAATCAACCTCCATTTTTGCATTTGCAATAGGAAGATTTGGAGAGTTGTTGCAGTCAGAAAGTCTGAAGTTTTGAGTCTTGGAGTATTATCTGCTGTCTGGATTTCTGTGAAAATTTCATAAATAGGAGTTTTCCTTTACTGTGAGGAAAGCTGTGGCTGTTGGCTTTCATCAGTGGATCTGAAAGTATTTTTGAAAGGGTATTGGTGTTGTTTTTGCCAGTGTGAAGCATGGTGGAGAGAAGGTCACCACAGAGGCTAGAGATGGAAATAAAATTGATTTGAGTGTCCTACTTCTTAGTAATGATTTTTATTCACTTGAAAACTCAAACCAGAGGATAAGAGTCCACACGAGGATTTGTACTCTCTGTACCTGCTTTGATTGACCACAGTAATAGGCATTACAGACTCCCTCTGTTCTGGATTTGGTTCTTTCATTACTTGGAATAGCAGATATTTAATGCTGCAGATGTGGCAAGGTAGCTCTGTGACAGTAGGAAATAAATGAGGTAGGAGGAAGAGATACAGTCTTCTGTGAGATAATTGGATACCAATGAAACAAGCAAACAAGATGCCATGCAGTGAATTCTTCAGATCTGAAGCAGGTTCAGCCTGAACAAAGCTAAATTCAGCTTTTCTGTCCATACCCAGATTTGTCAGCTTGTTGAATGGCTCCAAGATATCCTCAGTACGTAATTTCAGCTACATTTTGACTGAGCAGTTAGTAAAAATAAATCTCTCCTGCAGATGTCATTCTGAAGGTGCCCCTACCCTCATGCAGAATTATTTGTACAATTTCCTATAGCAGTCAGGACGTAGAGATAAAGGACAGTTGTGTGCCATTTCCCAGTCTCCCATGGTAGAGAGCTGCAGTGTAGGTGAAGTGCTGTAAGGCCTGTGGGTTTCTTAGTCTTTGGAGGAGATAAATCCACCTATGGCTAGATGCTACATGAGCACCACTTTACTTGTGTGTGGTGTGAGGAGAATGATCTACTCAGCCTAGTGACAGAGCTGGAGGAGGTAGAAAGATTAATAATGGAGTATGAAAGGGAGTTCATCTAGTGGAGCCAATTCCTGACATCCTTGCAAGAAGTACACCAGAAGGAATCATAAAATCACCAGATTGGAAATGACCTGCAAGATCATCTAGTCCAACCGCCTTCCCATTCCTATTAGTACCACAAGCTACTAAACCATATCTCGTAGCTCCTCATCCAGGCACCTCTTGAACACTGCCAGAGATGGCGACTCCACCACCTCCCTGGGCAGCCATTCCAGTGCCTGACCACCCTCTGAGAGAAAAAGTTTCTCCTAATGTCCAACCTAAATCTCCTCTGGTACAACTTCTGGCCATTTCCTTGGGTCCTACTATTTGCCTGGGAGAAGAGGTCAGACCCTTTTTCATCACAACCTCCCTTCAGGAAGTTGTAGAGCGCAATGAGGTCTCCCCTGAGCCTCCTCTTCTCCAGACTAAACAATCCCAGCTCCCTCAGCCGCTCTTCATAAGACTTGTGCTCCAGACCCCTCACCAGTTCCATTGCCCTTCTCTGGACTCATTCCAGGGCCTCAATGTCTTTCTTGTAGGACACTCCACATCTAACGGAGTATTCCTTATCCTCTCACCAACAGGCAGAAGGAGGGGATCTAAAAGTCAAGGAGGAGTGGGAGCAGGTCCCTGCTCAAGGTGGCAGGGTGGCAGACAAAGACCCTCCTGGCTTACCTTGCTTCTTCAAGTGCCCTTTACCGGTAGGTCTGAGGCTCTGGAACTTGAGGAACAGGAAAATGAGGGTGCTGGTGAAGATTCATACAGAACATTCGAATCTTACATAAAATTTTCCCATCAACAAGAATGGTTGGAAGAAGGATCTGGGGAATTACAGGCCAGTGAGCCTGCAGGAAAGGTCATGGAGCCTTGAGTGTGATGCACAGAGTGTGCAGGAGAGCCAGTGGATCAGTCCTACCAAATATGGATTCATGAAAGGCAGGTCCTTCTTGAGCAACCTGATCTCCTTCTATGACAAGGTGACCCACCTAGTGGATGAGGGAAAGGCTGTGGATTCTGTACTTGGGTAATAACAATCTCATGCATTACTATAGGCTTGAGGCAGAGTGGGTAGCAAATAGCACAGAAGAAAAGGATCTGGGGATGTTAGTTGTCAGCTAGCTGAACATGAGCTAGCTCATTGTAGCCTTCTAGTACTTGAAGGGAGCATATAAACAGGAGGGGGGATGGCTGTTTACAAGGGTGGATTGTGATGTGGCAAGAGGGAATGGTTTTAAACTGAGAGAGAGGAGGTTTAGGTTAGATATTAGGAGGAAGTTTTTCATACAGAGGGTGGTGATGCACTGGAACAGGTTGCCCAAGGAGGTTGTGGATGCCCCATCCCTGGAGGCATTCAAGGCCAGGCTGGATGTGCTCTGTGCAGCCTGGTTTAGTGGTTGGCAACCCTGCACTCAGCAGGGGGGTTGAACCTCGATGATCATTATGCTCCTTTTTGATCATTATGATCCTTTTCAATCCAGGCAATTCTAGGAATGTGCCTAAGAAGGTCAATGGCATCCTGGCTTGTTTGTACCAGAGACAGCACAGTCATCAGGATCAGGGAAGTGATCATTCATCTATACTTGGCACTGTTGTGGCCACACCTTGAGTACTGTATTCGATTCTGGGCCCCTCATTACAAGGACACTGAAGTGCTGGAGTGTGTCCAGAGAAGAGCATTGAAGCTGATGAAGGGTTTGGAGCACAATACTTATTAGGAGTAGCTGACAGAAGTGGGATTGCTCAGTATGGAGAAGAGGAGGCTCAAGGGGGACCTTATTGCTCTCTACAACTGTCTGAAAGGAGGTTGTAGGAATTCTGAGGTTGTTCTCCTCTCCTGCATAGCTAGCAATAGCACAAGAGATAATGGTCTTGAGTTGTATCAGGGGAGATTCAGGTTGGATATTAGGAAAAAATTATTCTCAGAAATAGCAGTCAAATATTGAACAGGCTGACCAAGGAGGTGATGGAGTCACTGTCCCTGGTGGTATTCAAGAGATGCGGTACTTAAAGACATGGTTTAGTTGTCATGGTGGGGATGGGTTGGTGGTTGGATGAGATGATCTTAGAGTTCTTTTCCAGTTGTAATGATTCTTTGATTAAGTAATAAACTATAGCAGGGCAGGGAGCAGGATCTGGGTTTCTGCTGTGCAGCTCTGTATTCACAGCTTCCTAGTTATGCAGGATACATGTGCTATGTATGGTGTGCTATGTATGGTATGCTTTAGTGTGTGATGTTCTTCTGGCTCTAAGATGCCATGACTGTGGATGTCTTGAAGGCTTTAGAATGTTTTCAGTGTAACTCAACACCTATGTTTGGACTCTTGAATTATCCTTTGCTGTGATAAAGCATCATTTGCTTATTTGGAGTTATTTTCCTGTACCAACTGTAATTATTTTTCAGTGAGGCCAGACAATTCAGCTCAAATGTGAACAGGCTTCTGTGAATTTCATTGTAACAGTGATGCACCAGAGCTCTTGAGCAATCAGTCATCCACTGGATGCCACCCAGATAAGAACTAAATTGTTTGGGGAGTGACAGTGTAATTCCACCCTGGCTGAACTAAAGTAGAGACAGTTTCTGATTTCCTATACCACAGTTATCAAGTTTGGAAGTTGATCAAATTCTATGTTCTATTCTATACAAAACACCTTAGAAAGTTGGCCAATTTCCCTTTATATTGTTTTCTTATTTCTGTATACCTGAGTACTGAAGAATTGTTATCAAATTTGATTATACAGTTTGTGTGGGTTTTTTGTCTTATGTAAGGTATATGCTCTTTTTTAATTGTAGTCTGTGGTTGGTTACCTAATTTACATGTTCATAAATTTATTGGCGGCAAAAATCTCTAGAACAGAAGACTAATCACTGGCAAATGTCGCCTGGCTCGTACTGAATTCTAAATAATGTATATACCTTACACTGCATAAGTTGCCTTGTTATTTAGAAATCAGAGTTGTGACAGGAGGAAATACTGTTCTCCAAATGTTTGTGCAAACAAAAAAGAAGTATTCACCTTGGAACTGGAAAATGCAGCATTTCTATAGTTGTTGCCTGAAATTACTCGTTGTTTCTCTGTTGGTCCTGGCTAGCTGTTTTCTCATTATTTGGACAGCTTGTACATTTTGATTCATTTTTTTCTCCATTTTCCTTTCTGTCTTGAATCATATTGTTACTTTTTTTTTTTATTATACTTCTGGCTGCCTCCCCATTATCTTTATTCAATTCTTGAAGTTCCCTGGTACTATTTGATGGGCATTAGAGAAACTTTACATCTAAGAAGAGCTATTATAGTGCACTATTTCTGTATGTAACAATTCATGCTGTCTTACACAGTATCTCAGTAAAGTACCCTTATGTAAGTACCTATTCAGTAGTTTTCTGATATATACTGGTGCAAGTGAGAAGAGAATGAGCGATTGTAATTTGTCAGAGTGTAAGCTCTCCAAAGATAACTTATTTTGGGGGGAAAATAAATAAACAAACAAACAATACTTGAGGTTGAAATTTTTGGAGGAATTTAGTGGATTGATTTGCTTATTTCCCAGCTGCAGTGGGATTTTTTTGTGCTGAGGGGCTATACTGCATTCTTTGAAACTTTATATAGGAATATTTCAGGTGAGTTTCTGGCCCTCTGAAGTAGTTGGCATCAGCATGAGAGTTGCCCCACACAATAGTTGCACACAGGAAAATACTGTGGAACTTAGTTTATTTGTTAGTAGTTCTTTTGAAGTGGAGTTTTAATCCTAATTAATAGATCATTCTAACACATTTCCAAGAGCTATTTCCAATTCCTCTACACTTTCTGACCATGCCTGGAAAGAAATTATTAGAGAAAAGTGAAGCCTTCTTGGGAGTATCCACTCCCTCCATCAGGTGTGTGCACAGAAAGCTACATAGGAAGAAATATCTTGTAGCTACAGCATGAAACTGATGTCTAATACAAGATCCAGCTTGTGCTCATTAGGAAAGTAGCTTTCCTCTCCTTGTCCAGCATACAGAAGGACAAACCAACATTATGTCACCCGTGGTCTGACTTGGCTGAAATGAGGAAGAAATGTGCTAGTCATTTCAGCTAAGAGGTAACAAATAGTATATTTCAGTGGGACTTAGTGCCTTTAGGTTGGAGAAGCATGAGTAATGATCAGCTAAGACAACTGTGAGAAAGTGAGCTCATCTATTTTCCTGCAAACTGCAGCAGTACTGAAGTAGTATTCAGAGTCCAGGCTATTGTCAGGCAAGAAATGGTAGTTGCCTTCAGCAAGACGTTTGGCTCTAATAGCTCAGCTTTAGTTTATTTTCTAACTTGGATGCAGCAGTAGTGGTTAGACCATTGCCTTAGCGAAGTCTTTGGGCTTGGACCTGTTCAAAAATATGATACAAACATACTCAGAAAATTAAACTATAAAGGGATAGATTTGCTCAATAGATCTGTGTCAAAAAATGAAGAGTAGTACAATCCTAAAATTATGCTTTCAAAATGAATTTTCCTCTTCTTTCCAAATGGTGATTTACATAAGTTTATCATAGTAAAAGTTTTCTACCAAACATAAAAATAACAGCGTCACGTTATTTGTTATTGATATACTACTTCCCTCTTGCTTTAATATATACACAAACTTAGCAGGAATAATGGGTTTCCTGTGCTATTCTTTTGCATTGCATTCTTTTTCTCTGCCTTGAAGTATTAAAAATGCATTGCAAATAAAATAATATGAATTTTAAATAGTTACCATAGCCAAGGAAAAAGCTTATTATCTGTGGACTCCCATTTTTTTTTCTGAGAAAAATAGAGGGACAATCTTTTTCTTTGCAATTGCACTAGGGATTAGAATAATGAACACTTAAGATTGCAGACTGTAGAATATGTCTGTTTTAACTAGAGAAATGAGATGGAAAAACAAATAAATCAACAATAGTAATTGCTGTAGTTGCACACTGGAAATTCCTGATACCCAACAATGCTTGATTTTTTTTTTTCCCTTAATTCTAAGAAACTAACATTTTTTTTGCTTCCCCTCCCTGCCCTCCTTTTTTTTTTTTTTTTTTTTTTTTTAATTTAAGTAAATAAATAATGATTTGGTTGTAGCTTCTGCCTGTGAGAGATTGAGACAGCACCCAAAAGGTCTTATCTTACCTCTGGTGACTCTGCTTATAAAAGTAAGCCATCTGTTTGGATGCAGCCATTCAGGCTGCATTCCTTCAAATATCGTAGATGGATTGGCAGACGTACTGATGGAGCCACATCCCTGCTCTCTGCTTTCTGTGCCCACTTTATACTGAGATGAAACCAGGGGTTTCACTGGAGTCTTCCCTTGTTTATTCTTACATGTGCAGTTCTTTCAGGTGCCCTTAGGGAAGGTGGTCTCATTTTTATTTTGTTTGTGGACAGACACAAATAACCAAATGAACACTTACATAATTTCTACAGCTAGAAGGAGATGTAATCTTTCTTTCTGAGGTTTTTATCTGCTCTACATAAAATCGTATTCACAGGATTCCAGCACTACTGCTTGGCCTGAGTTCATTTATATGAGGAGCCATCAGATCTCTGCCCTCTCTGCTGAAAGCCTTTGTCACTTGACAGTTCCTCAGTAGGTGCTACCCCGCAGCGTTCAGTCATGGAGGAGTACCAAGAGAGAATGAGTAGATGAGCAGCAGAAAGGATTGAAATGATAATGCTTTCCCCCCTGATAAGTATTTAGCAGAGCAGTATTCTTTCAAATAATAAGTTTTGTATTGTTAAAAATCAATATTTCCAAAAGGATTGATTTCTGTATTATTCATGCATCTTCACATATTTCACAGAAAGTAAGCCAACTGTTATTACAGATGTCAACAGAAAAGCAGTGACTTTTTCTGTCACACTCTCATAAAATGTCTCAGGTTCAAATGCACATTACTAATATTTAATAACTGTAGTAGACTTTTTCTTTTAGAAGCAAATCTTTCTGCCAGCACAGCTGAGTTACTTTGTGGGAGAGGGAACGTGAACAGGAGACTTAACACTGCGTATTCTGCTATAGTTGTTCTCTTCCTGATGGAAAAAGAGTAGAAAGGATCTTGACACAAATAACTCCACTGGGCTTTTCTTGAACTACACTAAACACAGGCTGTGTCAGATCCCATGTAATGGTTCTGCCCTCAGGGCAGCAGAGTTCAAGAATCAAATGCAGGCACCAGGGATGGTTATGATACAAGGGAGTTTTCATCATTCTGTCTTTTTCCTTTCAGTCTATAACTGAGGGAGAGTATGAGCAACTTTATTATCTGTGAATTCCACATCACATCATAACGTTTCCTTCAGCCAAGATATTTCGTAAAGATATATATTGTGCTGTCAGGGCACTACAGTGTTACAAGCCAAGGGTTGGGGGGGAAGGGGGGTAATTCCTGATGTCCTAATTCTCACAAACAAACTTATGGTGAGCACAGACAGGCTGAGGACAGTCAGGGAACTGGCAACATACTAGTGATATGAAAAACGTTCTTTTTTTGACCTTTTAAAAAAAGGAATAAAACATTGTCAAAGCAATAGAAGGCAGGAAAAGTAAGGTCAAATGAGAATAAATGAATATGCTTACGTGGTTTGATCTGTAGGCAGATGCTTTCTCTTTCTTACAAAGGCAGCTTGCATAATTGCAGTCACTGATCTATCTATGAGTGTAAAGATTACTTAAATATTATAAGCATAAAAAACTTGTAGGTATTCTCCAGCAGTTCTCCAGACTCAATGATTACCGTATAACCTATGGTTACTCAGAAATTAATTCAAATTCTTAACCATGAATTATCTCCAGCTATATATCCAACAACCAATGTACAAATACACTCATCATATGCTTTTTAAGAAAATTAATCATTTAATTTTTAGCTCTGGAAATTTAGTTGCAGTGGTTTGTGCATGAGTGTTTTTTTTTGTTTTTGTTTTTTTTTTTCAGAAAGAGAATGTTCTGGTCACTTGACTAACACTAGGAATTCTGAAAGTAGGTTTTAGCTGATTATTATATTTTTCAAATTGAACTGATGTAGTGTAGTGTGGATCTGAATCTCAACCTCTTTGGTGGTTAGTGTCTTAAGGATACCTCACTATCTTTTTGCATCTGAGTCAGCAATTTAGCCACCTAGTAAACAGAGAGGAAAAAAAAAAAAAATGACCTCAAATGTGAAGTTCCCAGCAAAAACTGTGTGAACTAGTCATAGGTCACCAGTCCTTATCATGGGCTGGACCTCTGTCTATGTGATCAGTTTAACTATGGGAGCAAAAATGATACAACATAGCAAAATTCAAAACATTTTCAAAGCATTGGCGAAGTGATTAGGTGATATTAATTTTCCTTTCAGAAAACTGTTCACATTCTGGAGTTCTCAATCTAAAAAATGTATTAGCTTAATTAACTCAAACGTTCTCCTTCTGATCACCTGCAGTGCATGATTTAAGAAAACAAAGAAAGCTCTGTTAATCATTGAAATGCCCTGTAAATTGATACTTTTACATATAAAACAAAGTAACTGCATTTGACTCAGGAGAGCTAATTAGCAAATGCCTTTTACAGTCTTTGGTTGCTGAAATCCCAGAGTGTTTATGTATTCGCATGAACTATTGGTTTTATGCTTCTAGAAGGTTTCTGTGGACTCTCCATTTTCTGTATATATTTTTCTCAGAAACCCTAGTAGTACTGGCTGGAACAGAAGAATTATTACATACAACATAATATTTAACTCAATAAAACAACACAAGAGGTAGAAAATTCTGGCAAATATCCAGAATGTGGTTCTTGTTTTAATCCTGAATTTAACAGGAGTTAGAAACGTAGAACAGAATAATGGCATCATTAAGGTTGGAAAAGACCTTTAAGATCGTCTAGTCGTTCTTCCCCACCATACCCACTAAACCATGTCCCTTTATAACACATCTACAAGTTTTTTGAACACCTCCAGGGATGGTAACTCCATCGCACTGCTTGGAAAATCTCTGCATTGGAAGGACTTAGCATGTCTCTCTAGAAGACTCACGTACATTGCTGAAAATGAATAACCTGTGGATGTTTTCTACTGAAAGATTTTGTGTGCACGTAGGCTAAAAGTATTATCTAAGCTTAAGAATAAGCTTTCTTATTTTGGCTAAATGTACTTTTAATCACAGAAACACTCATTATTTTTAAAAACTTCAGTGTATATAGTTAAAATATTTTCATACCCAGTGCTTTTCTATAAAGTCCTTTCTGTATGTCAAAACCTTCCACACACAGGTGTGTCTTTGAAAAAGGTCTCGCATATTTTCATTTGTAGTGTTTGGATGATCTCCAGTGTTGTCTGAACATAATTTCTTTTGTACGTTTTCATTAACATTTTTTGGGCTACTCTAAAATTGTGATAAATAGAAATAAATGGTAATCTGGCCTTTGCTCACATACTCCATGGCTGACTTTAACTGAGAAAATGGAAGGATGCATATGCAGGTTGTCACACAGTCTCAGCTCATGCTGCTGTTTAATGAGAGCTGAAGGTAGCTCCTACCTAGAGGGAAGCTCTGTCATGTTGCTCTAGGGCAAAATGAATACATTTCTGCATACCCATGCTGAGAGATCTGTTTACTCATTTTCCAATTCTAATAAGGAAGCATGCCAAAAAAAGTGGAAAAAAGGCAGATAATTATTCTATGGAAGATTTCAAACTGAATGTTTTAAAATGAACTTATGGTGTTGAGGTTCTAAGCTACCTTGCCAAAAATACCATAGTACACAGGATATTATATACATCACTGCATGCGAAAAGAGTGCCTTATCTTTTTAACACCAGTTTAGTTTCCCTATTGAAATATGCAAATGTATATTAATTTTCCCAAGAATACTTTCACTATTTTCTGTTACATATATCAGAGCAGAGGGCTGACATATTACAGCTGTGAAAAAAAGAGTAATAGAGAGTTGCTTACTTCTGCAATTGCTGTGCTGGCTGATGGACTTCGATTTCCAAAGCAACTTCAGTGAGTGTAAATAAATGCAGTTCTTACATTCTGGTCAAGTCTTTAGCAGACTGCTCACTGTCGTGGTCTTAATAGTATTCATTACTATGACCTGTATTTTTTTTCTTGGATAATTACGAACATCTTTGTTCATTAAAATCTTGTTAGTGAATAGTTTATTTTGTGATACAAATAATGCTATGAAATGCACAGATAACTAAAGTTTTGTCTTGACAAATCTTTCATGAGAACAAAAACAACGTTTGAAGATTATATTCTTAATTAAATCCAGAAAAATACTGTGAACAGTTATAGATGGCATATGTATTTTTCTTTGCAATTGTCAATAGAACATGTCTATTAACAAAGATAATGATATCAAAGAAAAAATACTCTGTTTTGTGGAAATTTTGCAATTTTGTAAAACAACAAATGTTCCTAAGGAAAAATGAAAGATAACCTTTATTTTGATATCATTTCCTTCATTTCCTTAAGAAGTATTACTTACAAAACCTTTTTATTATAAAAATGAATGCAGGAATTAAAAAAAAAAAAAAGATCAGAAATAAAATTAAGAGATTTCTTTCTTGTTTGGAAAAATGCAAATGAATTTTTAAAAATTAGGAGCATAAGTTCTAAATGTATTTAAATACTACATATTTTAGAATTGAGACATTCATGAAAAAAATTCAAATGAAATATTTTCATATACCAGTATATGTAACCTTTACGAGTAATGAGTGCTAAGCTGAAATTCCATCTCTAGAAGTGAAAATGCAATGTGTGTCTTGCAGTATGCCTTAAGAAAATACTTATTTCTGTTGCATCATTAGTTGTCAGTAAGAAAATGGCAAATATTTGTACATGAGATCTTACTTCCTGCTGAATCCTGTATTTTTTTTTTACAAATACAAAAAATAAAAGCTATTACATGTGAGGGCTTAATGCATTTTCATTAATATATTTTATTTTAATTATGTTTGAAAATTTAGAAAATATATGTTCTATTTATTCCAAAAACAGGGTGTATTATCTTTCAACTGATGCATATTATTGGTGATTAACTGTAGTGGTATTTTTTTGTTTAATAATAACAATACATTTCAGGTGTAGATCAATTGTTTTAATAATTGTCAATTAGCCAACAGTCATCCTCAAATAAAAGTGCTTCAAATTCAGTCTCCATTGATGCAGGTTTATCTCTCACTCAGAAATATTCAAGAGTTTCAAATGGCTTTTTACAAAGACATTTAAAATTACTGTTCCCAGACACAGGGAGTCAAAGCAATTGCATATTGCTGATAAGAACAGAGATGCATTAGTTTCTAATCGTTAGATGATTTACCAGCAGGGATATCTAATCAGGCAGAATCACAGAATAGCCTGGTTTGGAAGGGACCTCAAGTATCGTGAATCTCCAACTCCCCCCCGCCCCCACCACCACAGGCAGGGCTGCCAACCTCAACATTTAATACTAGACTAGGCTGCTTAGGTCCCCATCCTACCTAGCCTTGAATACCTCCAGGGATGGGGCATCCACAACCTCTGGGCAAATCTAGTGATTCTACTCTCTTTGTGCAAAAGTCTCTATTTTCAAAAGTGAAATTCATCCTTCACTGTAAAGGAACTGCAGAACTTCTGTTATTAATCTCTTTGGTGATGACTCAAGAATTTATATAACTTGCTAAGGTATTTCTAAGTTATCTTTATGATTATCTTGAAGTTATCAACATGCTTCAGACTTTCTTTAGGCTGTATTGTTTATTTAGGAGCAAAGGTTAATTGATTTGTATGGAAAAGGTGTTTGTATCACCTTTGGTATTGCATCTGCTTCCTGTACCCTCTACTACTTATGTGTCAGAAAAGTACTATTCCAGTTGAGACAGAAGTTGAATGGTATGTCTTTAGGTGTATTGTTTTGACATATGTTTCTGAAGATATATCTACATATTAAAGTGTCTTCTGACACATTTCATTTTTTTTACTTGTGATTTGTTATTCAATTCCTTTTCTTATTAACAACAGGGTAACTAAAGTGAGGCCTTCTATGACGTTATGGTTAGATCCTGTGCTAGCAAAGAATAATTCTGGCTGCTACAAAGCATTGGTTGACTTTGTTGGAGAGTTTGCAGTAATTTGGCATACACCTCTAGAGAAAAACTGCAATCATCTGTGTGGCTCCTGCAATTAAACTCTTTTTGAACAAATCTGACCGTATGTAACAAAATGGCAAAGACAGATGACAGTTTAAATGATCTAGGTTTTTGAGAAGTGTATGAAAGAATGACAGTTTAATAAAAGAGGACTAGAAATTTCTGTCAAAATAGAGATAAACTCCAAGGAATCCATAAGGAAATTCTGTAAAGGTTAATTAAATCCAGTGATGCTAAGTTACATTCTATGTTTATTCACAGTCCTTGTCTTTCCTTGTATATATGTGTATATGTTATGCAGAAGAGGTGTAACGAGATTCAATTAACCAAATTTACTGCCTTCCTCACGAACTTCTGGACTGTTAGCTGTTTGTGTAGCTATGTTGTTGGGTTTTTTCTTCTTTTATTTGTTTTAGGAGTAAATTTTTTCAATTCTGTAGTAGAATATTTGCTTTATATATTGATAAATCTTTTTTAACAGAACCTAAACTCAAATACATTTTAAGAAGTCTGGACAGTATTTGTGACAAGATAATATACAGATCTATATAAGTGGAAAAATTCACAGCACAGATAAATACATATTTTCATGCTTTCAAATGTTTACCGGATAATACCTAACAGTAAGAAAAAATACAAAAATCAATAAAATGTTTTTTTTCCTCACAGCCAATAATAAAAGTCAATTTTATATCCAGTACAGCTCTCAGAATTGTCTTCATATTTTCCAAGAATCAGAATGATTATAGCAATGTTGGAGATACAAGCTACTGTGAAACCAAACCAGTAATACATACTCTTTCCAATGTAGTACTTGCAATTTATAGACATTTGAAATTTTCACAAGATTTTTGGTTGAAGCTTCTCATCCTACACATCCACTGGTCAACACATGCTCTGAAATGTTCCTTTGGAACATTTTGGTGTACTTCCTCCAGAGAACTGCTGTCTGTCTTCGTTTTATTTTTTAAATTATTCGGAGCCCTTTCTTGAGATCCAAAATCACCTTTAAGTTGAATTTTAACTTTATTTGTTCCTCTAATTGAAAAGAGACATGGAAAAACTCTCCATAAAATACCAGAGCCGAAAGGTGTTTGGAAAGAGCTCATCAGTTAATCAGATACTTAGAAGTGAGCTAAATTATGATCAGCCTTCTCAACCATGCCTCTGTTTGTGTTCATTATGTTGATTTTTCCACTGAATGATGAACTGATTTCCTGCTTTTTTTTTTCTTTTCCTTCATTTTATGTTGCTGAAGACAAGCTGTGAAGAGAGTCATCAATTCATGCTGTCATTGCTATTAATTCCTGAATTGTGTGATCGATCATGTGAGGGTGAGATATTTCTTTACCATGGTCTCAAGTAGAATGCTGTTTGATACACTGCACTCAGTAACAGTAAAGGAAGTATAGGAAAAAACAGGAAAGTAACTGTTTTGGATGTAGTTGTAGACTCTTTCTGATACTTCTGACCTGTTTCTCTGTGGCTCATTCACTGTGTCATGAAGTAAGCAATGTCTTTTCCTAAAAGTGTTGCACTGTTAGGAGTACCACTGGGTCTTTCTCTGAGAAAGGCTCAAAAAAGAAAGCATCATAAGAATGAGAAAAGAAGGGTTACTATCCTTCTAGCAAAATTCTGATTTTTTTTTTTCTTACGAATTTTTACTTACATGGCCAGCATTCAGAGTTTTTTTAGCTTGTATATTCTTCATTTCCCTCCTTTCCTTCCTCCCTCCCTTTCCTTTTTCCATCACTCTTTCACTCTCTCTTTCCATCTTTCTTTCTCTCTTTCTTTCTTTCATTAATTACACCATGATATGCAGAACTTCCCTTCCCTCTCTTATTCATTCTCAGTGGAAAATTCAGTGTTCATTGTAGCTTTAGGGGGGAAAAAAAATCCTGTTTGGAAACATGAATCCTCATAATCTATGACAACTGTCAAAACTTCAGGCACAATGATTTTAAAAGTCTTTACTGATAAAAGCTTCCCCTTGCAGTAAGGTCTGACCTGTGTGAATAGTACAGTGCATTTTTGAGCTTTGCTTCTCTGCCTGAGGGGTACTACACATCAGAGGCTTCTGAGTATATGATGACTTTTTCCAAGGGTCTAGGCCATCAACTTGCACTGTTTGTGGATTTAAATTTTTTAATATATTTGTAGCTTATTTTATAATGTCAAGCCTCATGAAATAAGTCAGAAAATATTCTGGTGAAGTCTGTTAACATGTTAAGAAACTGAACACTCTTTTGAACAGACTTTGTCCTTTTTCTAATGGAAACTGAAAGAACTTACTCTTACAAATGACGTGTGTACTTTGCAAGATGTTCAATAGGGCACATACTAGGTGTGGTCAAATCCAAATATGCTCATCTCATGTTAGTTACCCTCCTATTCTGGACTAAGCATACTGCTAATGCTGATGGGATGTTGGGAAAAAGGTGAGAGCTATGTCTTGCCACTTTATTCTCTTTGTAATTCTTTGCTTGCTCAAGCCAGAGTCCACTATGGTGGAGTGACTGGACTACTGCAGCCATGGATTGTCAGGATGTAGATAAAAAGATTATCTGTATTGCTTCATCATAGTAAATTAAACTTTTTTGGTGTGAAAGAGTACTTTATTTTTTGTAAGGTGTTTCTTGTGTCTTGTGCCTTCCACTAGGATGTATTGCTAGTTTTGTGATGGACTATATTTCAAGAGACCCATCAGAGGGCCTGAACAGATATATAGGAAATCCAGTCCGCTTTTGTTATTAAAACTGTTACACTATTTTTCTTGAGTTTATAGATTTCATGGTTGCTGTTAGTAGCCCCTGAGATTTCTGGAATTATGAGTGGAAACCTTTGTGGCTTTGGTATAGTTCTACTATTGTTTCCCTAAGTAATTTGTATAAGCCGTTTATACTATTTTTATTGTAATGTATTTTTTTGTCAGATCTAATCTAAAAAGCTTTCTTTTAATGTTGACATTGAAAATATGTTATTACACTGCTGGTCATGATACAACTGACAGCAATTTCTCTTCTCCTATTTTTGTTCTGGTGCATGGCTCAATTTCACAGGTATTCTAAATGGGATTTTGTAGAGTAGTTTTGGCCATAATTCCAAAAAGATATCCAATCTCAAAACATACACTTTCAAATCTGTCTGCTCTCCTGATGTTGTTTGGCCAACGCCAACCTGGTCTGCGTTAGAAATAGCGTGGCCAGCAGGAGCAGGGAGGTAATCATCCCCCTGTACTCAGCACTGGTGAGGCCGCACCTCAAGTACTGTGTTCAGTTTTGGGTGCCTCACTGCAAGAAAGACGTTGAGGCCCTGGGACATGTCCAGAGAAGGGCAACAAAACTGGTGAGGGGTCTGGAGCACAAGTCTTATGAGGAGTGGCTGAGGGAGCTGGGATTGTTTAGTCTGGAGAAGAGGAGGCACAGAGGAGACGTTACTGCACTCCATTACACTCTACAGAACTACTCCTGAAGGGAGGTTGTGATGAGGAGGGGTTTGGCCTCTTCTCTCAGGCAACAAACAGGTTTAGGTTAGACATAAGGAAGAACTTTTTCTCTCAGAGAGTGGTCAGGCACTGGAATGGCCTGCTCAGGGAGGTGGTGGAGTCGCTGTCCCTGGCAGTGTTCAAGAGGCGTCTGGATGAGGAGCTGCGAGATGTGGTTTAGTAGCTTATGGTAGTAATGGTGATGGGAGGACAGTTGGATTAGATGATCTTGTAGGTCCTTTCCAACCTTATGATTCCATGATTCTATAATATCAATAGTGAGGAATGGAGGCACAAAATCCAGCAAGTATTTTCTTCCACTTAAAAATAACTCAGGACTCTGAGAATGAAGGATTAGGTATAGATTTCCCTACGTATTTTTGTCTATTGCGCTTCAAGCAAAGATGAGTCATTAAATAAGGGTTTGTCTTTGCTTCATTTCTTCCATTTCTGAAAGTTAGAGAAATCATCTGGAATAAAGAAGACAAAATATAAAATCCTACAATTGCTCGAGGGCACTTGAAGACAGACAGGGCGATGTTTTTCTAAATTCCAGATAAGAGAGTATTTCGTGGTTTGAATTTTCACAGTATCCACTTCTGAAGTCATTACAGAATACGTGAAAAGATTTACATACACATTTTTGAGTGAAAACAGGATGGTTATTTTGGTAGAAGGGCTGCTTGGGAAACATTCAGTAACGGATAAAAGACCTGTTTTCAGTTTTCTGTTTCAGTTCATTTAAAATATTTTTATAGAAAAAGTAGCAATAGCAACTGACAAAATGATGGAATGCATCCTCATCTCAGAATAGGCTGTTGTCATGTGAATGGTTTGAGTGGTCTTGATTTCAGAGAAATTTCCCATTGGAAAAGAGCAAGATTTTAAAGTTGGTCAGATATGTGATAACTTATTCCCATGAACATTACACCAAAATACAATCCATGCTAGTCAAATCAGTTTGTATTACTTGAGTGGTGACATTTTGCTGAACTAAGATTTATAATAAGCATAGCCATAAGGAATTGTAGTTCCTTAAATCTTGTTCGTTGAGTGCAAAATTATTGATTCTAAGTTAAATAATTTGGTTGGAGTTCCCCTCTTCCTTCTCCTTGTTATTTTTATGAAAATATTTCTAGCTGGACCAACAGTTTCATTGAGACCTTAATGGCTGAATGAGCAGTTCAGTCTCCTCAAGATGTATGAGTCAGTGGGAAAAGATATGATGAATTCTAAACACTGAAGCTTTTGTGTCTCAAACTCCTGACAGGTGATTTCATTGCCTGATCCTGTTGCATATGAAGTGATGCTTTAATTTGCATTTGAATGACAAAGTGCTCAAGTCATCCTTATCTTCTGAGTAATTGAAACAAGACTCTGTAGTGTAATAGCTCATTATGATTCTTCTGTGTCACTTCGCACTTTTGGAAAGGATTTTTTATTATTATTATTACATCTTTCTCTGTAGATATTTTTATTAGCACTGAGATGCAAAATAAGGGAAACATATCAAGATTGTGTGCTTGTATTTACAGGTTAAATTGAAGATTAAAAAGAGTATTCATATTGCATCTGTGTTAATTCAAAGTACCCTCTCTGTCAATGATCTTTACAATTTAAAATAACTGCTTCCAAGCACTGATGAGAAAATAAAATGTAGCCATTCCTTGTGAGTGTTATTTATTACTGTCCATACCAGAGAAAAGGATTATTTTATAGTCAGTTAAAAATCATTGCATTTTGCAAGTGGAGATTGATCTAATGAAGTAATTAGAGGAAATTAAGATATACTCTAAGATCTGAAAATTCAAAATGGGAGACAAAATATTTTCTACCATCTTCTAAACTTCTCTTTTTCCTGGAGCTGTGGAATAGTAATTTTTGGCACAGTTTTTTGTAGTTTGAATAAGTGGGGCCAGTCACCAAGTTTTTCATCTGTAGAAACTAGATTAGAATTAACTGGCAGTTCAGTTTCAGAATTATCTGCAAATGCAGTGAGCTAGATCACTTGTGTTATGAGTACTTTGTGCCATTTTGGCTAGGTATGGTAGCGTTCATGATTGCTATCTTTTTTTCCTAGAGTGTGCATGAGACAATAAAGTGAACTAGCATATTCTTTGCATTGATATATTATACAATTTTGTTACTGTTTAACAAGTTGCCATAAGGCTATATCACAAACAGAAATGACACTCACATAGAATGAGGAGAAAAAAGAAAGACATCAAGGCCAGATTCTGAGGGCTTTCTTCTCAACAGAGCAATAATGGAGATTCTCTGCAGCCCAGTGCACCTCAAAACTCAACCTGTGATTGTATGTACCAAAGGCTGAATTTAAAGGAGAACATATTGGCAGTGGAGCACATGACTCACTGTGCATCTCTCTGGATCATGGACTGCAGAATATGTGGAGGAGATCCCAGGCTGAACTCTGTATTTTGGTGACAGGAGAAGGAAAGCATAAATTGGCTCTAAATTATTTTTACCTTATTTATTTTCTCTTTCTAGAACTTACAGTTGTCCTATCCCTGCACAAGCTATTTCTGTTTGCCCCAACACTCAGATCACTGAATCCCAAATGTGTGCAGGTAAGATCTCTTTCCCTTTTGCTGGAATTTTTCCCTTGGGATCAAATCACAATGGTCTTTATTTTCCTTAATAAGTCATGTACAGAAATGAGGGTCTCCAATTTTGGCTGCTTCTACAATCAAATATCATTCTTGGCATTTGGTGTCTTTTTGTCAGGAGATTGTGACCAAAAGATTAAAGCTGTCAGATTGCAGCTTCTCTGCATTCCTTAGAGACTTTGGTCTACAAATCATTTTCTGCACTGGAAATCTGTTTGTGAAAGTTCCTCTGGTTGCTGTTCAGACTCAGGGGCTCTCCTTTTCATAAACTGCTTCCTGCATTATTTTCACATCAGTGTTGTGTTCATGTTTTTACAATAGAACAAAAGAAAATGCACCAGAAGTTAAAAAATGTTTCAAGGTAGTTATTGGTTTGAGTCTGATATGTCTGCAGCATTTGATGTGTTTGTTTTGAATTCATTACTGCTCTGAACTGAACTGTGAGCACATAGTATTTGTAAAGCCATCGTTCAGTGTGCAGAGCAAAATGGGAAGGCACAGGAACCAGTCAGTGACTCCAGTGAAGGTTTGCTGTGTGAATGTCTATTAAGTTTATTTTCGCATATTACAATCAATTTTGTTGTTGTTTGGGGATTGTACCTTAAATCTGTAAATTATGCAGACTAAATCAAATCAAATTAATTTCTCGATTCTATATAATCTGTCTTGAGAGTAAATGGAATAATATGTGCTTCATGGGACTGATGGCTGTGCAGAGCTGTCATGGAGTTTTTAATTTTTTAATAAATGTGGGTGGTTGAAAAGTGTGAAGTAAAAATTACTATATTGTTAACCATGACATATAATCCTATAGAATGGTTTCTGAAATATGAACGATGTGAACTTTGGAAAACAGATGAGTCATGCAATTGCACACTTAAGTTGAAGAAACGTTATGTCTCATTGCTATAGTGCAAAGATACATGCCAGCATTTTAAAATGATAGAAAATAATCTAGTGAGGATTTGATGACATAGTTGTTGAGGAATTGATGAAGTTGCCACTACTGTAATGCTCTGTTCCCCAAATAAATGGAACAGGATATGGAGCATGTCCCCTCTGTCACAAGCCAGTTGTAAGATTTGAAGTATAATAATCTGGCCTCAGACTGGGTAGTCTCGAACAAGACCATATTTCCTATGGCTATCCTGTGCTGTTTTCCACCCTGCTTCCAGATGACATGGGGAAATGGTCATTTTAAGCTGAGGTTGCCCATGTGTTGCCAAAGTTAGTAGAGCAGCCACAGTTTATATCTTGGAATTACTTTATCTTTAAAGAGTCTTTGCCTCTTAGATGAAGCATAATTTTGATTAATTTTAAAGATAAGAAGAAGATGGTCTAAATTAATAAAACTCAGAAATTTGGCCTAATTGCAAAGGTGTCCTCCTAGTCTGGATGCTGTAGATTATATTTTGCTATAGCATGCTTCTTGCAGGTGATTCTCTGGAGAACTCTGTCGCTGTGTAAGGCACCCATGTTATATACATTAGGTTGAATGATTTGAGGAACTCTGCAAATGTGCTATAAAAAGAGCTGAGCTATTACTGGGAGACAGTACACACTAAATGGATGAAAAAAGATGTTTTTCTTTTTTTGAATTCTTTATCCATATTTTCATATTCTGAGATTGTGAGCTGTCTTATGCAGAGCAACTGTGATAACACTGAAAATAAGAGGGAAATGTTGTTCCCAGAACATATTAAAATCGTTATCATTATTTTAAAAACAACAACAAAAAAACCACTGTCTTGCAAAATCAAAGGCCAGCTGGGTTATAATACATAGATTCTGATCATTATCAATTTCTATGAACTTTCAGTCAGGAACAGTGAAAGTTACAAAACTGTTGAAAAAGGAATATCTTGTATCTCTAGAGTTGTGAATATTTGTACATGAGTGGCACTGATTTATACTGAGAATTTCAGTCCAGCTCCTCTTGTCAATCAGTAATGACATTCTTATCACAAAGAGCCAGACAAATCCTCGTTAATATTCTCAGATTTCAGTAGTGCCTGGTAGGCTGGGTCACAGAGCACTAGTGTTTACTCTGTGTGGCTCTTCTGTCAGGTTGTCTGTTCTAGACTGTTTCTGATCAGAGCAGACTGGAGATGTCCAAATGTATTGGGGTGTTCCCATGAGGTCGCACTCTGGTTACAGGCAGTAATTTACTTTTTTTTTTCTTTGCCAGTAATTTGGGTTAAGGCTCTCTTGCAAAAAATTGACCCCTGGTGCTACTGATAATGTACAGCGACTTTCCTCTCAATAGTTTTGCAGTAGGAGCAGGAGTGACATGTTGCAGAGCCATCACTTGTGTTGTCAAAGTCTAGGTCACCCAGAACTGACTGATCTGATCATAGAAAAGCTGGGGAATGACTACAGGAGGACTTATTTTCTGTAGAGCTTGAAATAGGACAGTGACATATGTCAATATACATAACGAATACATAAAATATAAAGATAACTAATTTAATTTTGCATGTGGTAGTTTATTCAGAAGCCTATATTTCACAAACTGCAGTGTTTGTTGATATTATAAGGGATTTTACAAGAGGTTGTTGGCCCTTTATCAGTGCTTCAGCATCTTCTGCTGTGAAGTCTGGTTGTTCACCTCCAGCATGTATCTGCACGGTACAAAGTCCATCACCCAGTGCATGGGAATAGTTCAGGCAATTTGTATTGTAGGAGATGTCATTGCAGAGGATTTGGGGAAAAATACTGATGATTTTAAAAATTCAGTATTTGCTTAGTAGGCATTGTGACCAGACTGGGGTCTACATCCTCAGGATGACTGCTTGGCCCTCACTTTCCATGCTCATATGTTCATTGGGTGCTTGCTTGCTCAAGTACAAGGCCAGATTGTAACATCATGTTTGCTGAGCTGCTTGAACATATGACCTGATACATACAACTTGTACAAAACATAATAACTACCATAATTTTACAGCCTGAAAAGGGAAGATTCTGCTCATCTACTGCTGGGTGCATATTTTTAGCTACCAGTAGAATTATGCATCATTTCATTTTTCCTTTGGAATTAAATGCTGTAATAGCAGTTTAATTCTTCATATCTATAGTAATCGTTCTTGAGTCTAAGGAACAGAGATTTACACTTAAATGTAGGAGATCTCAGTTGTGTTTTGCCTTTGACACTGCCTTAGAGATAGAATTTGTGAAAGCAACCTCTTGTCTCTCTTTCTTCTTTCCTCTCAATTTTGTCTTCCAATTTACCTGTGACATGGTTCTATTTTTACATTTTGCAGTTGCCATTTCTGACTGAGAGAGGCAATTTTTTCTTCTGTTGACTAAAATTGGTGAGGCACTGGAGCTGATGGTGAGAGCAGGCACAGCACAGGTCAGAGGCTTGGTGGCAGGAGGGACTCACCTCTTGGCACCAGACTTGTACTGTACTTGTACAGTGCAGAGTTTAATGGAACTCTGGGCCTGACTGCTCTTGCCTCCTAGGCACCAATGTAATGTAAATAACAATCACAGTATCTTTTCCTCAGAGAGCTTAAAATTGTGTTGCTTTAACACTGTTTGCAGAAGCTGACAAAACCGTCTGTGCCTTTGTTCTCATGGCTGTGGTGTGTTGGATGAGGTTTTTCTCCTGGGATTTGAAAAGGCACTCCAAAAGTTAGATTCATAGGATTATTTTAATCATAATGTGGAATTCAAGGCACACTGACTATATTTATTATTTTGAATTATGTTTAATGATTTCTGTTTTCCTCTTGCGCATATTTATCTTTAAAATAGACTTTGCTCTATAATTAAAGTGTCTAGGATGCTTCTGCAGACAGGTGCTATATAAATAAGGAGTATTTAATTAAAATATTTAATATTTTAATAAGATGCAACAGGACAGCAATTAGAAAAGCCCATATGTTTCTATTTTCTTTATAATCTTTGATATTGCTAGGATTTAATCCTTGGGGAGAAAGGTGAAATGGAAAAAAATTCCGTGTGGGAGAAATTGATTCTCTCTCCCCAGTTTCCACTAAAGAAATCTTTCCCATAAGGGAAATAGATGCTGTATAGATGTGTTATATTTTACGATTATGTTCAATCTTTCCCTCCCTATCTGTTGTAACATTGTGGAAATGATAATGAGCTACAGTTAAATATTTGGTTGATAGCAGAAGCCACAGGACACTGGTGAGACTTCGCCTGGCTGCATTTTGGGATGCCAGTGCAGCCATTTGAAAAAAAAAATGCAGCCAGCTGTGCCCAAAATGTTTGTCATGTGTGTACAAGCAGGAGAATTTGCACTATAATCTGCATTAAACAGCAAAGCTAGACATTTCTGAAGGGTCAGAAACTTGCAAGATGATGATAATCTTTTGCTTATTTATTAATACTGCAAACCTCTGTATTTCTGAAAGTGAGCTGGTCTTGAAAGATATCAAATAATAAATTAAAAGGAGAAAAAAATATTAAAAAAGGACTATTCCCAGCTGTGAACGCCAACAGAAAAGCTAGAATCTCTTGAAAAATGTATTTCTTTTGTGATTGCCTGTTACAACCAGGAAGTTGTGGTGATACAAGACTGAGGGAAGCAGTGCGCTGCAGCAGGAACACAAGCATGGGACCTCGGTGGTCCTGGGACTTAATACAAGCTGTGCTGTGCCTGGAAAAGCTGGCTTACCTACAGCCAGCCCCTGAGCTCCCTTTACTGCCCCTTTGTGTTTTTGGACACGATTGTTTCTGAGTGTGTACTTTCAGGTGCTTATTTGAAAGTCACCAGTTTAGTCTGATGTCCATAAGCTTGATCAGAATTCAAGTAATTATTGATTGAAGTTTGATTATGGTTAACTGTAACCATGAAGATGTCTTTCTCCGGAGACATCCTATTCTTCCTGTTTTAAGTTTCTGACTTTGTCTGGAGTAATATCACGCCATAAATGTTTCTCAGCACTATGGCCTGTTTTCCTCAGCCAAACTCACCTTAGCATCAGAGAAAACTGGTAGAAAATACAAGGTCCCACAGATGTATGTCATATGGCTGGGACCTAGGTGAGTTATCAGCAAAATGTACCTTTAATGGGGAGTAGAATTCAGAATTTGAGTAGCGCAGCTGTTCTGAAGATTTGTTTATAAAAATATAGTACTTTTACAGTTCATTATTTTAATTACAATGTTTGATTTGTTTTCCTCAAATTTGGAAAATACAGAGAAATTGAGTTTTTCTTACTGTGAGAGTTAAAATTGTGGTTGTTGGGTTTTTTCCCCCAACCTCTCACATCAGTTATGGTAAGCTTAGATAAACAGAAAAGCAGGTAGTGAGAGGCTCAACTGTCGAGATAGGGAAATGGATGGGACAAACACAATAAACAAGGCATAACAAATTATGAGGTGAGAGAGTGATTAAAGATTGATGGGATTAGGATGTAGATACAATGGTAAGCATAGGGTAGATGAACTAGGAAACAGGAGGAAATCTTGGTGTCAGTGGATAGGAGATACAAAGCTGCAATGTATTTTTGGTTTTGTGATCCTGCTTGCAAGACATCCACCATTGCAATCGCAAATTAAAACTTTTTCACAAGAGATCCAGTCTCCAGAAAAATCATTTATTTCTCACATTATCACTGTTATAAAATATTCTACCAATATAATTTCTCTTTTAGATCTGAATCTTTGCAACTAATTGCTCTTATTATAATGTTACCTACTTATATGCTTTTAAAACAAGTAATAATTTAGCTTTAATTTCCCTTTTGTTGTCTGAACAAGCTGTATCTGGTGTACCTCACCCACAGACCTGTTTGTAGCACTGTGATGTCTCGTTGGCCAGAGGGGTGTCCAAGCTCAGAACAAAAAATGGTCCTGACTTTGTGTATGCTTTTGGGGTGTAACCTATAGCAAGCAGGAGAGCTAGATGGGAAACAAAAGCAGGGACATTAATTAACCTGGTAGGAAGCAGCCTCAGCACAGCAGAAACTTAAACGTGCTTATGTTGTATAGGCCCTAAGAAATCCAGTGCCCTAAAGTTTGGAAAATAGCAATAAAACAGGCTGCATATCTTTCTGAGATTCTGAAAGGATCCTACAGTTTATCTATTATCTGTCTGTCTACATAACGTAATATTTTTTTTAAACTGAAGAAAACAATTTTGCTTATGTTTAAAAAAAAAAAAAAATTGTGCTATTTTATAGCAACTTTCCCTTATCAGCCTATTTCCTGCATCATTTCAGTTGTAATAACTTTTTTTTATTTCCCAGGTGCCACACGGTGGTGCTCCTGACTCCACGTTGCTCAAAGGTCTGCACTGGCTGGAGGGAGTTAAAGCAGCAAGCCTACCAGAACTGGCTTTGGAAGAAGGGCAAAGAAAGTAAACCATCCAGTGGAATGAGGAATGTACTTTTCTTGCCTAATTGATCTACTAAGTTAGATATGAAAAGAATCACAGAATTGAAGGGACCTCAAGAGATCATCGAGTCCAAACTCCCCTGATAAAGCAGGTACAAAAAAAAAAAAAAAAAAAAATTATATAATTGTAGCTTATAAAAATCACAAGTTTTTATTCTTGTGCCTACTGTTCCTTTCCCTTTTCTCTATTTTCTTCTGTCAGTAGAAGATTCATCAAGGTTCATATTTCAGCATCCTCCCGGAAACAGGGACAGATACTTTTTTCTGGGTCAGTCATGACTGTGAAAAGAAGCAAAGCAGATGGAGAGGAGATGCATCTTTGCCATGTAAGTAGGGGACCACACATAATTAAGAACAGCCATGGTGGACCCAGGCAGGAGCCCTATTCTTGGGGGCAGCCAACAGTGGCATTGGCCTAATGTCAGTTGAAATATCCCTTTTTCTTGTGAGTGAAACTTCATGTTCATCTGTATCAAGGCTATAGTTCATTGAAATCAGCAAGAATGATTTAATTGATTTTTGCGTCTAATCCTGTAAACTGTAGCATTCTGATAGTCAATGTTTAGCCTTATTCATTTAGGAGTTCTGTTCACCTCTCACTGAGAATTTCTGAAAACCTTACTGAAAAATGGATTGGGCATTTAGCTATTTATGAGAATCTTGCTTTTAAATTGTGAGAAGATATCTTTTTAATTAATCCTCACAGAAAACAATTGAATGCTTGACCTACAAGGATAATTACTTGTGTTCTGCTTTGATTATTTTGTAAAAGTTTTATTGAATTTATACAGCGTAATACATGATCTAAAAGTGGAGCTCTATACGACAGTATAAAGAGGAGCTTTATACTACAGTATAAACTTTCTAGAGAATTGACAACTATGTTGTCTATATAAACACATCATTCTGTAATTAGTATAATTTTTGTAGGGATTATCTTTGCTGTCATTTTGTGTCGTCTTTTGTGTATTTTTTCATACATAGAAATCTTTCATTAAACCATAAACTGACTATTGCAGAAATTGTCCAAGGCTTCAAAACTACTTTGAACTGCTGTTCAATTTATGGAAAAAATCTAATGGCATTGTTTGATAGAATGCTCTGAATCTGAGAAAGCATGGTGTTTCTGACTCATTAGTCTTTCCACTGTAGTTTTTTATCTATAGTGTGTAGTTTTTGTCAAGAGCTAATGATAAATAATCATAAAGAATTCTGTTTAACATAGTAGTGATTATTTAAATATGAGTGTCTGAAGGTTATGGATGAATGAAAACCCAGAAATGCCCTGAGATCACCAGGAAACACCTCTCTGCATTATATAAGTGTACTGAAAGAGAAGGCAGGCATTTAACCCTGCTAATGTCTGACCACTGACAATTTTATACTTCAAGTGCAACATAACATATCAAACACAGATGCTGAAATCAGTTTTTAACTAATATGTAAAAAAACAGTTTGGTATTTTGAGTGAGTTCACTATGGATGAATAGGAAGAAATATTCAGGGTTTTATCTGGAAAGGATGGTACCTTGTATGAGAGAATTATAGAAAAAAAAAGCTTTACCTAAATTAAGTCTAGCTGTGTAGTGATGTTGACTATAGGACATGGCAGCTTGTTCTCTTATAAGCTGGAAAATTACACTGCTAATTAGTCTTGATTTTTAGCTTTATAAACTGCAAGATTCATTTCAAAAATGTTAAAGTTAAAATCAATTATTAGGGAGATATTAAGACATAATTTGCATCTTTCTCCAAACACAAGTGCAAGCTGACTGCATCAAAACACACCCAGCTCCATTTTGCTATTGATTATATTTTTGCTGAGTTTGTTCCCAATGGAAGGAAGACTGAGCAGAATTTTTTCTGAGGTGGAATGAAATGGAAATATCCAGACTAACCAACAAACCTCTCTATTATCTTTATTAAATAATCATGTAAACTTCAAAACAAAATAAAATCTCCACTCAAATCCCAGTAAATATATTAAAGCATAAAAGGTTGCTCCCAAGAAATGTCATTAAATGTACATATTTTTCCTGTATGTTCCATTAGTAGAGGTTTGAAGGTGTCTAGACTCGGTGGTTTTGAGGAAATGAATCTTTTTCTGCCTTCTAAGTCGCGCCCACCTGGTCAACAGGGGTCGCTACCACAATGGAATTAGGCAAGACTCAGAGTAATGAGACAAATCAAGTTACTGAGAGATTTCTGAAAACAAATACTCGGAGGTGAAACTGGCTAATTTGCTAATAACAATAAGTGTTACAGGTAAGAGTACTTCAGCAAGGGAGTTATTTCTATGCTAAAAGTTCTAAGACAACATTAGGCAACAGCTACCACAAAGGGTGAAGAAGTAAAAGAGAAAAGAT
This sequence comes from Chrysolophus pictus, assembly GCA_037305975.1. Lineage (NCBI taxonomy): Eukaryota > Metazoa > Chordata > Aves > Galliformes > Phasianidae > Chrysolophus > Chrysolophus pictus. The sequence goes on along the minus strand of CM074577.1, from coordinate 29,968,503 downwards.
AGAAAACGGGGAGATAGACAGACATATGGACATACAAACAGCAAAGCAAAGCTGTTTACCACTCCTCCATTCAGCAAAGTCTTAGTGTCAGGGGTTCTGGTCTTTGGCAGTGGTTGGTTGTCCAAGTGGTGAAGGTTAGTTAATGACTACAAGGAACTTTTACACATGCACATTTTCTTTCTTATGTTCCAGAGTGGTCAAGCCTGCTCTTTGGAGTGACAGCTTCTGGATTCGGGTTCTGTCTTTTGTTCCTGTCTTCCAGGCCTTCCAAATTTGTATCAGCAGAGATGAGAGGAGGCAGGGAGAGCCTGCTTGTATCTTGCCTTCACAAGATACAATGATATCATCTCCTAATTTCTTTAACTCCCTGTATCAGACTGTTTTCATTTGCTCCCAGGCCAAGTCTTGAGCTAGAAAACATTCCTGGTCCTCCCCATTCAAAAGCTCCAAAGAAATGCTTTTGAATGTAAAATTGTCTGCAAAATGTTGTTGACTGTCTCATTTTGATTTGAGACTATCATTCTTTACCAGACTCAGGAGGATTTTTGTTTCTTTCCTCTGAATGGGGATTTAAAAAGTAATGTTTTACTGATCCCAAATCAGATGATATTGTAGAGGATAAAAATATGCAAATAATAAATTAGTCCCTAAAAAAATTATCTCTGAAAGTCATTAAGAATGCCTAATTGTCATATTAAAAGTCATAAAAATGCATAACCTATGTAAGAGCAATGTGAGTTTATGGAAATACAGAAACATACCTGTGTCCTGATACAATCAGGATTGTTTTTGTCATTTGCTCACGGATTACTTCCAATGCCATTTTAATGTCTCAGTATAAATTCTTACCTGGATCTTTATTGTCTTCTCCTGTTAAACAAGAATTGTATCTTTATGCGTACAAGAGAGGAATCCTTAGAAGGTCAAACACCCACATTTGCACTTTTCTAGCCTAGCAGGGTGTATCCATGGCTCATCCTGAAGAACAGCTATTGGACTGCTGTCATTTTATTTTCACCTCCTGCTGTCAAGAAAGGTTTTATTATTCTGTAAGGAGGCTGTGCCTCCAGCTCTCAGATATCTTAAAGCTTCAGTTGCTGAGGGGGTGTTATTCAGTCATATTACTTTTCTGTTATGAAGAGCTGTATTACTATTTGGTGATGTGAAAACAAAACTTCAAGTTTTATCTTCTATTAATGAAGTTGAAATGAGTTAATATAAAGCAAAGGGAGGGAGCCAGGATATGCCAATATTAATTCTTTCTTTATTGCTTCTGGGATTGGAACAAATGAAAATGTCCATTATCATCAATTTGTTTTCATTCCCTTACTTTCCCCAGTGACAATTATTTTGTAATCAAATAATCTTTTGACATTGAAAATGTCTCTACTTATACAAAAATAAATGAAGAACTGATCAGATTTAGGACTTTATAAGCCTAATGGTTCTTATTTTTCCAGAGAAAATGCAAAGTCATTCAATAACACTAGAAGGTTGGTCAGAAGTGCTGCATTAGTATGTCAGTGATTACTATTCCTGATTTTAAAACAAATACTAATTTCTACAGGTTTAATAGTAAATATTTGTTATCATTTAATATTCATAGCAGCTAAATGAATGCTTGAAATAAATTGAGACTTAATGATAAGACATAAGGTAGTCTTTGGCTGATTTTGTAAGGACTTTGTCAAAGATTATTCTGTTGTTTTTGTTGTGTTGTGGGTTTTTTTTTTTGTTTTTTTTTTTTTTGCTTGCTTGTTTGTTTGTATTGTCTTTAGTACAAACCTGAAACCATGTCCAGATCTTTTTCCTCTGCAAGTTCAACCATGGCCTCAAGTCCTCCCTTGAGGGAAACCTTCACTATCACATTGCAACAAGCTAGTCTGTCCAAAAAAACCTCAGTCTGCTGGGAAGAATTTAAGAGTTTTTGTGGTGCTGCTTTTGTAAAATGGCTGCAGTATAGAGTCTGGCTCCTTTAGTAACACAAAGCGTATTCCATCAAGCAAAGTCTTAATTAACATCTGACAGAAAGTCTTGTTGTTCTGTCAGACAGCGCGCATGTCAGTTTCATTGCAATCCTGATGTTTTCAAATAACTGAGCTTTGAAGATTTTCACTGTATCCAGTTTAAGTGAAGTGAATTTGCTGCAGTTCATGTAGGAGGCTAGGTTTGTACTTTTTAAAGCCGTTTCAGTTTAGGTTTGGCTTTGCAAGAACAGAACAGGAGATGAATAGGATCTTGTCTTTATTGTATTAAAATCACAGAGCTTCAGAGAAGAATAAGAGGAGGAAGGAAAATCAAATATAAGTGTTCAGCTTTTGTCTAAGTTATAGCTTTTATAAAATTGAATTTTAATAATTTGCTGTGGAAAGATTAAAAGTAACATTATTCTGTGAGAATTATTTGAGAGGAAAAATGTGTTTTGGAAAAGTTTTTAATCTCCTTGCATCTCTCCCTCCCATGATAATACTCCAACCTTTAAGCCTTATAATTGGCATCTATACGTCAGAAATTGGTATTTTACTCATTCTTACCATGTTTAGATCCAGTGTCAATCTTTGAATTTCTCAGCATGAAACCTGGTGTGATTGCCATCTATTGTGTTAACTCTGTCCTTGCTGATGTCCCAGGAACACCATTATAGTTTTCGACTTTGTCAATAAATTATTGTTGCATGCTGTACCCCTCCACACAGCAGCTCTTTTGGGCACCTTTGCAAAGAAAGAGAGCAATAAGAGAAGAAATGAAAAGCATTTGAGGTGAATGCCTTGTCTGGTGGGAGAATGATAAATTTAGGTCAGAGTAACCAGTTTTAAGTGAACTCAGGAGACAAAATAAGTGTTTATTCTAGTGGTATCTTTCTGGCAGGAACATATGTTCTACCTAGTTTATGCAAAGACACCTTCAACATATTTTGATTGAAGTTTGTTTGTGTGAGATAGCTGTAGTCAGAAAGCCAGACTTTGGAGGAGGATGTGAACAGTTGCCTGATAGACTGAGAGGTTTCAGAGATACAGCGTGACAGATATGGCACAAACATACTCAGATGAAAATTAGTTCTGCCTCATATGCAGATCCTACCTCTGTAAATGCTTAGTATTGCTGTTAGATCTCACTTCTTTGAAAGACTGAATGAGGTGACAGACTTCAGTACAGCATAGCAGGTTTGCTCTTGGGATGCTGGGAGACATGTTCAGCAACATTCAGTTGAAGGAAGTGGAGACACTGTACCTTTTAAAGTAGGGAACATGAACAGAGCATTGAGCTGAAATTCTAGCGAAGGAGGTTTTTGAAATGTCTTCTCCTGTCTATAATGTTTGGCTGTTGCTGCTATAGAGTTGGAAAACCAGGAAGAAGTGGCGAGAGTGGTGGTTCAGTCAGATACTTGAGGCTGAGCGAGAAGAAGATAAATAAGAGCAAGGAAAAAAAAAATGCTAAAAGAGACATTTTGTGATTGCTTCCTTCTTTTCACTTCAGTGATAAATACAGCAGTTATCCAGAATTGGTTCTACATGGGAGATTTTGTAGCAGTTTTCTTATTTGTGTCCATACGTTATAAACAAAACCAAGCAGATCGTAGTCACCACTTTAAGTTTTGGGGTTAGGTTTTTTGTTTGTTTGTTTTTACCTGAGAAGCTTTGATACACAAGGTATTTTTCAAACTCTTATATATTATTATGCCAAAAATTTGGATCTATTTATTTTAAAAAACACAAATTTTGTATCATAATTGTGAAATGATCATTTATTTTTCTTTTAAAAACATTTGAATGATGCTACATTAAAAGGCAGCTATTTTTCAGAATTGCTTTTCCTAGTTATAATTTGACTGTCAGAGTTCTGTACAAGAATATTAAAATAACATTACAGAACTTATTTCAGAATAAGTGTGATGACTGAAAATCAGCCTTAGTTCTGAGAAATATTGTTGATCTCTTTGTTTTAGGATGAGATGGACTACTGGTCCATTTCTTTACTTTAAATCTGCTCTCACATTTAAAAAATGTAATAGCCACCCATCTTTTAACATTCAAACTTTGAGGAAAAAATACTAAAATCTACTAGAACCCTTTAGTTTTCCATAAAAAGATTGAGCTTGATGCATGAAGGAATATTTAAAAAAAAAAAAAAAAAGTCTAGATCAAATAGTTTTACATAAAACAAGAATTTCAGAATGAAGCACAACTGGCTTATTGTCCCCTCTTGCATAAGCAATCTTTGAGTATCTTTAGATACAGGCAAAACAAGTAATGTATAAAAGTGACAGTATCTGCTACAGTTAGTGGAACTAGCTTATAAGTACAACAGAACTGCAGGACTGTTTGAAAACCTAATTTACATGAGTGTTTTCCTTTTTATATGGTGACAGGAAAATGAAGCCCAAATAAAGAAGAATGGAACATGCAATATGCTAACAAATAGACTTCTTTCCTTTTTGCTTCATTTTTTAAAAGAATTACACTAGACTACTGCAATTGGTTTCCAAAATTAAGACAGCTAAATAACCCACAAAAATGACTCTACTAGATAGTTGGTGAAGTCTGGCATTCTGCTAAAGTGTGTAGGAGGAATACGTTTAGGACAACATTCTTAACAGAATAAATCTACTTAGAATTTCCCATTATTCAAGTGTTTTTGTTTTTTGTTTTCGTTTTTTAGAAATAAGTCCTGGAACATAACAGAAAGAACATCAAGTTCATGTACTGCAAGGCATAAGGAAATAAATTACGGAGATTTTGACTTTTTACTTATGTGGATCTGAAACACTACCTTATTTTTGGTGAGACTCCTTAAATGCCATATTTTGCTTCAGACCTGGACAGGGAATAGATTTTCACTGAAAATCTCAAAGGACTTTCACATATTGTATCTTCATAGCCTAGTGGAGAATTTTGCCTAGAATGTTTTTTCTTCTGTCTCTCCAACTCTGAAAGCAATACATAGCATACTAATTCCCATTGAATAGAAGGTTATAAAATAAACCAATAGGTTCCAAAATGTGTGTGTGTATATATATATATGTGTGTATATGTATGTATATACAAATACATACACAGATATCTTTGTCATTAAATAGCTTTCGTTTTATTTGTTTTAATAACATTGAAAGCTTTTTTTTAAGACAAATGACGAACGCTGTAATAAAAATTGTCCCTCTTTGAATCACTAGCAAATTGGTTTTAGAATATATGTATTTGTATTGATTATGCTGTATTGAAATATATGCTAGGCTAATATGAATTGCTACTAAAACTTGCAGCAGCTACAAACATACAGCATAATCTCTGGAAAAGAAATTGTCAAAAGTTTCCAGGAAAGTGAATCAAGAATGAGAGAAGTAATGAAGAGGAAAACTAAAGATCAATAGCATAGTAAATTACAGCCTCCCTAGTACAAATTTTCGTTCTGAAACCAAAATAAAAATTGACCTTGTGCCAGGTCTATACATGTGGCTATATGTCATGTGCAGAGACTCACCTGAGCTTTGTGAGCCAAAAATTCTTTACTCTTCAGCTACATTTCAGAGATGCTGTGTTCCCTCCCCTTCACAAAGTACATGAATAGGTGACAGATGACCACCTGCTGATGTTGCAGAAAAGTTTAGAAGTCTTGTTAATGAGATTCATAATTTTTACACAAATCAAAATACAGTAATTATTAAAAAGTGCACAAAATATACATCTACTAAATAAAATATGATGTAGACATTAAGATATTGAGAGCAATCACTAGGTTCTTAACTGGAGTTAACCTATCTATTAAAAAACATCACAATACATGCATGATTTAAATATAATTACTTAAGCATAAGTATTACTCAGCATAAACTCCTTGCACATCTAGATGATTTTTTCATCTATACTCTCTAGAATTTATTGAATAAGCAGAGACTTTTTTCGTTTTTGATATAGTTATGCAGTGAGTACAATAGGATCTGGTATTTAAGACCTAGTTCATACTCCAGAGTCCTCCAATTTGACTAAGTTGTTTGACAGCATTAAAAAAAAAAAAAGATACCTGGCAAGAAGTTGCAACCCACTTATCTCAAGTAGTCAATGAACTGGACGTCTACATAGAAAGGTAGGATATTCATTGGTGTAGTTTGTATCTTGTTAGAAAATTCTGCTGAAAAATGTGTCCTGATAGCCTATGCAATGTCAGAATAAGATGACTTTTGTAGAAGGTATTCTAGCAAAAGAAGGTAGTATATACTGTATATACCATATACGGGTATATGGCCCATGGTTTATTGGGATACAGGTTTCAGTTCATTTGGTCACTTGATTGAAAAGTTCATCAGGCTGAGCATACTGGACCCTTGATACTCTCCTGCTTTCCTTAAGAGCAGGAGCAACTTTGACATTTTGGAGTTTTGAGTAATGGGCAGCTTTTTCTCTCCTCAAGAGGTCAGTCTGAGTGCATGCATCAGCTTGAGAAGTCTGGGTTTCTACCTCAGTATGGCCGTTGTGGTGGGTAGTCACCATGCTTGTTCCAACAGCGAGCTGCTTCCTGCTTTTCCCAAATGAGGAGAGGGAGAAAACATCTACAACAGAGTTGATCACCTCAGAATAATAACTGAGTGACATTCTAGTAATAACTCTTTGCCTGTCATCCCCCAGGGGAGACAAGACTGTCAAAAAGCACAGTGGAAAAGGATTATAATACTAGACAGATTTTAAAATATAGTATGCTCTCTAATTTTCAGAAGATCTTAAGTATCTAACTTGACTCTTTTCTAAGTAGAATAATTTTGGGAAGAATGTATGTAAAATAATAAAGAAACTTGGAGGCCAGGGGGCATGTTTCCTCCTGAAGAAGACTAGAGAATAATATTGCATTTGTAAGAGAGTTGTTCAGGACTCTAACAGACATCTTCATCATTCAGTATTTATTTCCTGTGTGAAACAAGAATCTTTCTAATATAGATTTTGACAAATTATTCAGCTAATTTATGTCAGTCACTCAAGGTGCAATATTTTACTTTTTTGTTTTCCAAGAAAATATATCAATAACAGTGGAAATGAACATAATTACATTTCAATTATTCATAGCCAATCTATTAGTTACACTTAGTAGTCTTTATCTCCTACTCTGTAACTTTCACTGTAGACTAAGTTTAATCATCTTACACTGTTAAGTGCATATACAAGAACATTAACCATGATAGCATGTCTGAGTTTTAAATTCCCATCCATCTTGAAAACAGTTTACATTGCCATTGTCCTGAATTAAATAGGGATGTTACAATAAAACACAATAAAATAATAACATAGTAATAAAATAACTCTATCTTTCAAGCTCCAAAATGGACTTGGGGGGTGCCGGTGGATGGCAAGTAATGTGCCCTTACAACACAGAAAGCCAACCGAATCCTGGGCTGCATCAAAAGAAGTGCAGTCAACAGGTTGAGGCAGGTGATCCTGCCCCTCTGCTCTGGGCTGGTGCATCTGGAGTGCTGCATCCAGATGTGGAATACTCTGTACAGGAGAGATGTGGACCTGCTTGAGTGTGTTATAGAGAATGGCCACAATAAGGTCCAAGGGACCTTTCCCTAGGAGGGAAAGTTGAGAGGGCTGGGGCTGTTCATTCTGGAGAAGGCTTTGTAGGGGCCTTTTCGTATCTAAAAGGGGACTATAAGAAAGAAGAGGACAGACTCTTTAAAAGGGCGTGTTGTGATAGAACAAGAGGAAATCATTTCAAACTAAAAGCGGTGAGATTCTGGGTATAAGGAAAGACTGGATATAAGGAAAATGGTTTTTTGCAGTAAGGATGGTGAGGCACTGGAACAGGTTGCCCAGAGAGTTAGTGGATGCCTCATCCCTGGAGATATTCATGGTTAGGCTGGATGGTGCTCTAAGCAACCTTTCTAGGTGTAAATTTCCCTTTTCACTGCAGGAGAGTTGAGCTAGATGACCTTTTAAGAGTCTGTTCTAACACAAACAATTCTGTGATTCTATGATTTTACTTAAGGCTCACTTTTTCATGACATCTTCATTAAATTAGTTAATACACTGATTTCTACACATGGAGAATCTAGTGGGAAATCTTAACATGTTAGCTTAGTGGCAGTTGGAAAGTTCTCTGCTTTTCAGATGTGGATGAAATTCATCACCAAACATATACAAGTCTACTATGAGAGAGAAAAAGTCTGACTTAATGCTGTATTTCTTTTTCTTTCTCTGTCAGCACTGCACCAACACATAGATACTTTCAAGCATTCATATAATACTGCCCATTCATTTATTGTTTTAACAATAAAACATTTGCGAAACATTTCAGGAACTTCAGATATGGGAAATAGTCTTATGTTTCAAGTAGTCCGTATATTTTGGGTCTACAGCGAGTAAAGATAAGATTTTAATGCAAACCTAGTACATTCTATGGGAACGTGATCAGGTTGACACATAACTGCATAGGCTTACCCCATATCTGTTTTTTTTAATGCATGAAGTAGGAAACATAGTTTAGGCGTTGTTGTAATTAAATCCTTGCTGGCTTAATTGTCAAACAGTTCTCTGTAGGGTATACTGGAGTTATTTAGAGCCACTAAATCTATGTTAGAACAATAACAAACAAAATGTATAAGATTGTAAAAAAACAACTACTATGAATTCAGTACATTGCCAAAAATAGGTAGGGCAAGAGTCGTGAGGTACTCTGAAATAATGTAGCAAAGCTCTGTTCAATATGTAGATTTAAGTCAAATCTGACTGATGCACATTCAGATTTATGAATTCTTTAAAGATCCAGTAAGCTGGAACTCATTTGCAATTGAAATAAAGTATAACTTGAAAGTCATTCTCTTAAAAAGAAGGCGAAAGAATGAAGAAAGGGGAGCTTTCCAGCTGAATAGATTCAGGCAATTAATTAAACTTTTTCTGGAATAGCTTGCAAATAAATAGTGGTTATTATCAGGAACAAGAGCAAGAGAGCAGCCACATTTCTTTCCAGTGACAAATTAAGTGATTATTTTAACTTGTTCAAAGCATAATATTATACCATTACTAGATGGTTCAATAAGGAAGAAACTCAAACTATTTCATTAGCAGACTGTGGTTGCTACTGTATGTTCTTTAAAATTCTTTTTAGCTTCTTGAGTTCAAAGGCGACCTTCTGCTGTAGTGGAAAGTGAAACATTTAGTGTTTCAATTGAAATGAATTTACTAGGAATTATACTGGAAAAAAGACATAAAACCTTTTTACCTACTTGTCAAATCAGGTTAAATATTAGGAAAAATAAATACTCTGAAAGAGTGGTCTGGTGCTGGAATGGGCTGCCGAGGGAGGTTGTTGAGTCACCATCTGTATGGGAACTGCTGGGTCCTGGCCTGAACCTCTGATTGATCACCTGAGGCGAGCAATGAGTCAGCCATGGGAGCACAGGTGAAAGCAATTCACCTGTGCTGCAGGAAGGGGTGGAACCTGGCTCCACCTCTTCTAGAGCATTTAAGAGCTGACTACCAGTGGGGAAGGATCTCTCTTCTGAAGATCCACTCCGCTGGAGTTTCCTGAGTGAGCCCACGATACAGGTAAGCATCCTATCTATTCTCTTTGTCTTGTTTTGCCTAACTCTCTTGTTTATTTCTTTATTATAATATCTTAATATTATTTAATTATACAATATTCCTTGATTATACGCTAGCTTAGTATTCTTTGATTGTACACCATCCCTGGAGGTGTCCGAGAAAAATGTAGATGCTGTACTGAGAAATGTGGTTTACTGGGAAAATATTGGTGGTACGTGGACAATTTGACTGGATGATCTTGGAGGTCCTTTCTAACCATAATGATTCTATGATTCAAATGTTCCAAATTATTTTTCCTTTGTCCTTATCTATATAGCGTAAGATATACTAGAGGTGAAGATCTCCCTATTATTTTGTGATTTAAAAAAGAGTGAGGAAAAAGTGTTCAGTTGTAGAGCTGTTCCAAATGCTGCTAGTTAGTTAGAGCACTGGAGGAGAAATACTGGATTGCAGGGTTCTGCACTGGCTTTCAGTCTGCTGTTGTTGAAAGTATTTAATGAGTGGTTTCTTAGGTGACCCACTTCCCAAAACAGATCATTATACAATTAAATCAAAGCTTTTTCTATAGGGACTGTTTCTTATTTTTACATAGTTAAAATGCATAGAGATTACCTTTATCCTTCCTTTGCTTTGAATTGAAGCTGTAAAAGGCTTTTTATCACTGCAGCAATTTCATGGTAGAATCTTTCACACTTTTGCCCCTGATATATTAGATATCTAATCTACTAAATTGTTTAGACTGCCTTAATGGTAAAGGGGAACTAAATTGGAAGGGATTGTCCTGCTCCATTGGACACCATGTGCTGGGGCATCCTTACCTTGAGCATTGTGTGCTGTTTGGGCACGACAATAAAAGGAGGATTTAAAATTGTTAGAAACTGTCTGAAGGAGGACTACAAAGATGGTAGGGGGTTAGAGGATAAGTTGTATCAGAAGAAGCTGAGGTCACTTCTTGTGTTCTGTCAAGAGGAGATTGAGGGGTGGCTTACAGCTTTCTCATGGGGGGAGCAGAGGCACGCACTGGTCTCTTTTCTGTAGTGACAGCAGCTGAACCTGATGGAATGGCATGGAGCTGCATCAGGGGAAGGTCAGGCTGGGCATTATGAAAATGTTTTTCGCAGAGAAGGTGATCCTGGAAAAGGTCTCTTGGGAAGCATGTTGAAGAAGCACTGGAACAATGCTCTTGGGCTTATGGTTTGAATTTGGGGTGGTCCTGTGAGGAGGAGCTGAATTCCATGATCCTCATGGGTCCCTTTTATGATTCAGCTCATTAATTTTGTTTCTTGTGTCTTTAGAATTAAATGTGGTATTACATTTAAATGCCCCCATCTTCCAGGGTACAAGCCAAATCGAAGTCAGACTGTAAAGTATCAAAACAGTTCCCTTTTCTGTTTTTTTTTTTAATTCTCTGCAAAACATGAATAATATCTCCTGAGCTTCTGAGATTGTGAGTAATCTGTAATAGAAAATGAGCAGCATCACCTCAGCCTCAGTGAGATTAAAAAAAAAAAAAATTGCTTTAGATTGCAGTGGGTGTGATATTTCACTGAGTTCTTATTTCTGTGGAAATATAGCGCAGTGGTAGGAAAAAAATGGATCTGAAATCTAATGAAGAAATATTTTTGTATTTTGTTTTTGTAGGACACAAACTCTTTGTCTTACAGCTTTCTAGAGGTTTAAAGCATCGTTAACTCTGAGACCATAATTCACTGATTAAAAAAAACTGTGAGAGATAAAAGTACAATTTTTAATTTTTTTTCTAGACTGTATGTCTGCTTTGCCAGGATTTACATAGCAGCTTTCTATCTTTTACTTTCCCTAATACTGTATCTCTTAAAACCATTGCTTCTAGGAAGTCCAACCTGTCTTTTGGATTTAGTCCTTATTAATGTGTTGGCCACTGTTTTCATTATCTCATATTAATTTTTAGTATACTTCTTTAATTTTATCATATTTAAACCTTAAATCAATAAAAAATCATAAAAGCTCTGTCATTTTGAATGGAGGAGCTGTCCAGTTTTACTAGCCTTTTTGATGAGATGATCTAAAACATATGCTATTATCATTGTTATAGCTGTAAGAAAATTTTAGTTTTTGCTTTTATGGTGTGGTCTCTCTATTTGTAGAATTACTGTTATAAAATTGAATATGGTAATGTAGATTGACAAGCTTCATTTTGTAATATAAAAATTAATTGTATTAAAACTATTTTATCCCATTGGAATTTTAGGGATTACATAAAGAACTTTTAACTTTGATTTCTGCTGTTACTTTTGATGAAACATAAAAGTTAACAGTTTAGGGAAACATTTTATTTCTTAAACACTACAGCTCAGAAAAATTTTGTAGACTATTTATTTAAGCAGAAACAAGTCAACATTTCAGAAACCAGCTGATTTTGAAGAAGATGGCAAAGTGCTTGTAGTTGCCTAAGTTCAGTCTGAGTTGGACCAGTACTAACAGAAGAGCTTCCCCAGCACGACTGGTACAGCCACATGGCATAATGTACCTCCAAAGGTGAAAACCCTGTGAAAATCTACTAATTTCATAATGGAGATTACAATAAGAATATACCTATCCGGGTCACAGTCCAAGTAGTTCAGTAGTGTTTCAGTATTTCTGTTGACAAAACTTCTCACAATACTTAGCATTTTGAGAATTATTTCAGCAAATCACAAAATGTTTATTATATCTGCTCTCTCTGAGTGATCTTTGAGATGTGCTGTTTAAAAACTTAATATGAGCCAGCAGCGTGCCCTTGCAGCTTGGAAGGCAAATAGTATCCTGGGCTCCATCAAAAGAGGGGTAGCCAGTAGGGACAGGGGGGTGATTGTCCCCCTCTACTCTGCTCTTGTGAGGCCCCATCTGGAGTACTGTGTCCAAGCATGGAGCCCCCAGTACAAAAAAGACAGGGAACTGTTGGAGAGGGTCCAGAGGAGGGCCACAAAGATGATCAGGGGACTGGAGCACCTCCCCTATGAGGACAGGCTGAGGGAGCTGGGCTTGTTCAGCCTGGAGAAAAGAAGGCTGCGGGGTGACCTCATTGCAGCGTTTCAGTACCTAAAGGGAGCCTACAAACGGGGGGAAAATCAACTCTTTGAAAGGGTTGATAACTGCAGGACAAGGGGAAATGGTTTTAAGTTGAGGGAGGGGAGATTTAGGTTGGATGTCAGGGGGAAATTCTTTACAGAGAGAGTGGTGAGGTACTGGAACAGGCTGCCCAGAGAGGTTGTGGATGCCTCGTCCCTGGAGGTGTTCAAGGCCAGATGGGATGGGGCCCTGGGCAGCCTGGTCTAGCATTAGGTGGGAAGGTTGGTGGCCCTGCATGTGGCCCGGGGGTTGGAGATTCATGATCCTTGAGGTCCCTTCCAACCCTGGCAATTCTGTGATTCTGTGTAAATTGTGAAACATTAAAAAGCCTTTGGTGTCTGGCAGTTAACAAAAGCTGACAGGCAATAGTATGGTCTGATGTATGGGAGGAGTTTCTGCAAGTTGGTTTAGTCTTTTCATTCTTTTTAGATTTGTTATTCCACCATAAGTATCATGAGCAAGGCATTGATTTATATATGTATGAAAAAAATATTTCTGGGGTAGAATATTCCTTTTTTTTTAAATGGGCTATGAGTAATAATCCTTGAAAATAATTGTATGCATGGAAAACTTATGCACAATATACAGCTATGCTACTTCAGACTTTGTTTAGCTTACTGGTTCTGTTCTATTTTATTTACTAAGCAGCAGAACATTTTTGTCTCCTCATTTAGCAGGTGGCTGAGGTGCTTAAATACCCTTATGCTAAAGGTTTAACTGATGGAAATTCGATTTCTGTTTAATCTCTTTTTGTAAGTGACAAGTAATTTATCATGTCTAGCTATGTGCCTCCGCTATGTAGGATGAAACATTTCTTTGAAAATTTCTTAACAAGAAACAAATAGATTGCAGGGGGAAATCTTTGTATGTCCAACTATAACTGTTTTATTCTTTCTTGTTACTTATTGATCTGTAGGAAGAGGAGAAAACCTATTTTGTATGTCCTATGAGAAATGTATATTTGGCCAGTCTTGTAAAGATAACTTAAGATTTCTGAGTTGAGACAAGACTCATTTTATCCTCTTTCCCAGACTAAGTTGTCTCACTGACTTGCTCATGTGAGTAGCTTGGTGCTTTTTTTCTTTTTCTTTGAAATATCATGGTGTTGACAGCAATTTCATCTGCATTTGGTCACAGAATTTAGGCTTCCATGTAAGCAAATAAATGACAGAAAGTGTCTCGGCTCCACATCTTCATCAGCTACTTATATATTCCTTTCTATCTACAGTTGAGTATGTTGGCACAGCTGTACTGACTGTGTTAGCACAGTGAACATATTAGCACTGCAAATGTCAACAAGAACGACCTGAGTAGACTAGTGGGGCTGTATTGTTATAGAGATCCAGCCTTAGCAAGATAGCTCAGTAGGAAAGGTTTTTTGAATGGCCTTCATACTGTTTTTTTTTTTCTTGAAGAGCAGCATTTGGAAGCAAATCTTTTTCTTTTTTTTAATTTTTGTTTTGTTTTTTTAATAAATGGAGTTCAGTTATTAACAATGCCATAGAGAAAACATTGATGATTGTATATAATTGCCTAACGTTGGCAGTTAAGATCTATATGTTATCTTCTAATAAGATGATGTTATGCTCCAGTCACAAAATTCATTGTCTAATCACAAAATATGCCATAAGCATGATATACAGGAATCCCAAGAGTTGAGGATTATATCTCTCTGCACTGTCAAATACAGCGGCCTTTGTTTCACATTTGAGAAATCAATATTTTTACAGTAAAAGAATAACACCCCCCCCAGATAGTGAAAATAAATTAATAATAATAATATTTTTATGGTGGAAAAATAAGGGACATAGATTATGAAATTAATTTCCATGTCTTAGTACCTGTTGAATAGATTGAATTTTTAATAGAAAAAAATAAGTTAATGATTGATGATTAGTATGTTAACTCTTTTTGATAAATAAATAGAAGACTAGCTAGGACTAAATGAGAACACACTTACTTACTGCTAAGATAAATATTTCATTACCTTTTGGATTAATGAAAATGACGCGTACCTTCATTTATTCACCTATCCATTTAAAATACAGTAAAATATTTGAGCCAATATATGAGCACAAATGTATGAGCCAGCAATGTGTGCTTGTATCCCAGAAGGCCAACCGTGTCCTGGTTTGCATCAAGAAAAGTGTGGCCAGCAGGTTAAAGAGGGTGATTTTGCCCCTCTGCTCTACTCTTCTGAAACACCACCTAGAGTACTGCATCCAGTTCTGGGGCCTCCAACAAAAGAATGATATTGAGCTCTTGGAGCAGGTCCAGAGAAGGGCCATGAAGATGATCAGAGGGCTGGAGCACCTCTCCTGTGAGGACAGGCTGAGAGATCTGGAGCTCTTCAGGCAAGAGAAGAGAGAGCTCTGGGGATCTTTCATGTACTGGGAGATCACCTTCCAGTACCTGAAGGGGACCTACAGGAAAGCTGGGGAGGGACTTTTTATAAGGCCATGTAGTAACAGGACGAGGGGAAATGAGTTTAAACTGGATGAGGATAGATTTAGACTAGGTATTAGGAAGAAATTATTCATTGTGAGGGTGGTGAGTTGCTGGAATAGGCTGCCCGGTGAGGTTGTGAATCCCTCCTCCCTGGAAGCATTCAAGACCAAGCTAGATAGGACTTTGAGCAACCTGGTCTAGCAGAAGGTGTCTCTGCCTATAGCAGCGGAGTTGGAACTCTAGGTGATCTTAAAGGTCCTTTCCAACCCAAACTATTTTATGATTTTTTATGTTTTTAAGTTTAAATGGTGTGAAAGAGTCTGGAGGACATGTTTTGAAGGAGAGGGAGAGACTGCTATTTTCATAAGGCATGGAGCAAGACATCTTAAAAGTTAGAGCCATGGAGAGACCCACAGGTCAAGCACAGAGCCTGGGAGTTCAAGAAATGACCTTGATTCTGATGGTAGGAATGGCCTGAGGACCATAGGGGAGTGGAGTGAAGCTCACTAAACTGAAATGTTTGAAGTTTCTGTAACCCCACCTCCAAAAGGAGTTGTGCAGTCACCATTTGCATCTATTTAGTCTTTCCTCATCACTTCAAAATTTTTCTGCTTAAGAAGCCAACTGCACCAGTTCATATTCTAATAAAACATGGTGCTTTTAAAGTTTAAATGTCTTCTGATTTTCTCTGGGAATCTCACTGATGTAAACTTCCATCTTTCCACACTTTGACAGGAACATAAGATTTCAGTTGTATTATTTGCAATTCAGAATAGCATATATTGCCATCATTGTAGCTATAAAGGTCCAGAAATAAGTTGTCATAAAATGTAGAAATTTAGAGGTAGAATATATTCCCTGCATTGTTAATTTTCACTGTATATTAATAATACACAAGTAAGTGGGCCATATTTGTAAATATGTTTTGTTAATCTCCAGCACAAAGAGAAAAAGCAAATTAATAATAACATATGATTCAAGTGTTCATCAGATTAAAGGATTTCAAAATATTGATGATTTTATTAATTTACTTTGGGAATCAATATTATGAAATGACACTTAAGTAAAATGTGTTTGGCAGTAGGGAAAAAAATCACATTGTTATAATGAAGGAATAGCAAAGACAGCATGTTCTACCTAACAGAATGTTTGATGGTAGTAGAACCATATAATCATTTCTAATTATATTGCCTGGATGAACAAAATGGAGTTGGAGATTTGAAGCTCAAAACAATGCAGTGTTCCTGATTTCATCTGAAAGTGGGAATTTGAAAGACCTTTCTCCAAAGCAATTTAATGTATTAAACATTTGAAAAATCACTTAGCAAAAGTTGGTCTAAAAAACTGCTACAAATTTATGGTGTTTTGTCTTCTGCTTGGGTTTTTTTCTTTTTTTTTTCTTCCCTCCCTCCCCCTACATTTAAATGAATAAGAGAAAAGTAGAAATATTTATAAAGCTTTTACTGGAAGAATGAATAGCAGGTTTTCAGAAGTACTATGTATTATCCTGTCTAATATATGATCTGCCATTTAGAGCAATTGCTTTCCTGAATATGAGTAGAAGAATTTTATAAAGTATAAAGGAAATAAAAATGATGTCTAACCTATATTCTTGAGACATAAGAATAAAATTCACACAATGTACATGTGAATAGATAAGAACCCAGGCTCTCTCTGTACTGTAGTCCTTCAAATGATTTTAGGTGATCTTAGCCAGAGTAGTTTCCTCTGAATAACTTCTCAGTGAACTGTGATTAAGTATAAGGTGCAGTAGCATGTCTTTTAATTTGTGTGAATCAGTGGGTAGTCAAATATATATTACTCAAGTCTAGGGAGTCTTCTAAATTTTTCTTTGTGACAACTGCTGGAAAGAAGTTTAAAAAAAAAAATTATAGACATATGCAGAAATAAAGTAATTTCCTTTCCTGGTTTGGTGTAGTGATTGTAGCAGGAATGAGCAATGTTCCTGTTCCAGTCTGAGTTGTAAATTGCAACTAGAAGAGTCAACATGCACAGTTAAAGGAGCAAGAGCAGAAGAAGCAGATTTCAAACTCTCATCCTTCCTACTACAGAGAATTTCGTGTCCTGCCCACAAGATTTCATTCATTCTGTCTTTGTGAATGACTCAAAAGCTGGGCTCTCTTAAGAGTGACTTTCACAGTTTGAAAAGACAGAAAATGAAAAGGATCCCCCTATTTTTAAAATTGTTATACTGAAAAAATGGAAACTGAAGAGAAATGAGTTTATTTCTGAGAGAGCCTGTAGATCCTTTAGGGAGCTAATGTCAGTGATCTAAATTACGCTGCTTCAGTGAAACTTGGTCTTTGTTTGGGACAACGACCCTAAAGAGGAGCTCATGGTTTCCTTCTGCACTTATGACATGGAAAATGTTTGGAACTGTGATCTCACAGATTTTACAAAGTTCTGGTACCTATTTATTGTTGCTCTAGAAATGACTAGAACTTTACTTCTTCAGTTACAGAAGCAAGGCTATGGTCCTACAACCTCTGGGGACATGTAACTCACTGAGATGAAAATGTCACCAAGATGAATAATGAAGTACTTAATAAAATTAACTCTCTTTTTATTTCTCATCCAGAAAGTATTTAGCTCATTACAAACTGCTGCAGAAAGATTTTATTGTAGATACTTTGAAAAATATGGTTATTGCCTGCAATTTACTGTTTGTTAATTATTTTATTGAGTTCTCTAATTAAAAGCTTCTGTCCTTTTCTATTTCTCATGACTGAGATTAAACAGATAATAATAAGTTTTATTGAAAAGTTCAGAATCCTATAGTTCAAGTGTAATTTATCACTAAAGAAATGTGATAAAGACTGGCTGAGATAAACATTCACTATGTTATCATTATTATTTGTCCAGAAGGACCAAAGAGATGAAACAACAGCTTGTTATTTATGGCTGTATTTTCTGTTATTGAAAAAGAATTGTGGGAACCCCAAGGTCACAATAAAGGAAGCAGCAGAAAAAAAGTTTAATTTCGCTCCTTCTGTTACTTCAGACTTAGATCTTTCAGAGCTTGAAAGACTGTGTCCATTATTTGTATCTTCTTAAGATGTAAACCTTATCCACAGGATTGTAATGATGATCTGCAGAATTTTAGAATGAAAAATCCTCATTCTAACCCTTAAAATACTCTAGTCAGCTTCTAAGTTGGCCACTAAAAATGCTCTCTCTTCTCCTTCTTCCTTTTCTTTAATAAGATGTAGATAAGATGTGAGGAGCTGTAAATTCACGTAAGGATTGTCTCTGAAGAATCAGTAATTGGGATTTTTTCACATTCAGTCTATCATCCAGTGTCGATATCTGTTTTCCTCTTGTTTTGTTTTCTGTATTTGTAACTAATAATTAACGCATCAATTATAATGGCTTAGTCATAGTATGAGTCTGGTGACTGAAATGCAATTGGCAGGTAATCCTAATGTGCAAATCTATGAGAGATTGCAAGATCAACATAACAAGCCTTACACCATATGTGTTTAGTTAAAGCAGGCATACATTTTCATTATTAATCTAGAATACGCATAAAGCTCCTTTTGAATCAAAGTTTAAGTGGGGTCGCAGAGGTAAATTATATGGAACAAAAATTAAGGTGAGTTTGCTTTCTCTCTAGAAGCATCTGTTAACACCTGAGAAAACTATTGGAGATAGTATTTTCTTTTCCCTTAACATAGCATGTTTTAAAAATAATATATTAGTTTTCCATATTGAACAGCATTTTTGTTTTCCATTACCGAGCATTATTCTGATAGCAGGGTATAGTCTGCTGTTTTTGTTTGTTTCTGTTTATTTTGTTGTTTTTCAAGCCCATCTCCTACCCTATTCTAAGTGTGCATTTATCTGACTTATCAAGTAATCAGCTCCACCAGGAACCTATATTGAGGTTTTCTTTTTAACAGTGAGTATGTATGAAAGCATGATCAGCAATCCAAAGATATTTTTCTGGGCGTGACTGCAATGGAGTTTACTTTCTGCACAACAGTCTCGTATGATGCTGTAATTTAGATCTGTGACTCAAACAGTATTTGTAACAAACCAATGATTTGATAATGCTGAGCAGTACTTGCACAGCATTGAGATTTTCCCACCCTTTATTCCTCTAAATTTTTTTTATTTTTTATTTTTGTTCTTAACTATGAAAGATTTACAGGAACAGGTAATCAAAGGGAATGCAGGGTTCGAGCTTGATTTCTCCTTCTCATCAATGTAAATATCCTAAAAGAAAATTGCAATATAACACTGTACTGTAAACATTTTATTAGGAAGCCAGTACCCTCCGGTTTTTGAAAGCAAAGTGTGGTTTTGATGAACTCATCCATGCCTTCTGATTTATGGTAATGAGGACATTAATTCAGGAAGTTCTTTTAATTTTTATGTGAAACTGAGACTTCTGAAGCATTGCAGTGGTGTGTGTTTTTTTTTTGTTGTTGTTGTTTTTTGTTTTTTGTTTTTTTTTACAGGGTTGAAGTAGAAGCATAGGAGATGGAACAGTTTATTCTGGAATAAATTCAAATGAAAAAAATATTTTAACAGTAATGTCAAATAGTAAAATACCTTTCATTCTCCAAACTGAACTTTCCAAGAATTGAGTTCTTGAACACACAAGATTAATATCAGTCTTGGGACTATTATCCATAGTAGCACAAGGACAATGAACATGGCTGGAAGACAGGAAGCGGGGGATTTGACTAGGTGATCTCCAGAAGTCCTGTCCTTTCCAACTCATACAACTTTGTGATTCTCTCCAATCGTATGTCCACAATATCGATCCTTCATAAATGTCAGTTTGATGGAAGTATCTTAAATGGATTTTTTCAAGTGATGTATGGCTTGACATTCAGACTACACAAGTCAAAACTATTAGTAAGTCTAAACTAGTAGAAAAGGCTGCTTTATGGTTTTGTTTTTGTGTTTGATTATGCTTAACTACTGGAATGCATGCAACTATGCCTGCTGAACTGTGATTTGAATGACTTCCTCGATGCGATCCTCTGTTTCTGTCTCTCAGATGTGAAGTATAATGCTAACCTTTTAATAAAAGACTTGGGATTAGCTGAAGGTGATTAAAGGAACAAATCATTATTGAAATTAAAGATTTCTTGCTGTGAAGGATAGTCAAAAGATTTAACAGTAGCAAAGGAACCAAAATCCGATGTGGATTGGAAGTCAAGCTAAAGAAAAAAGCCTTGAAAACAAAACACATGAGAAAGACCTTCAAAAATGTCCTTAATGACTCAACGTTCTTTATAGTTAATTTTTCACATTTTAATCATTAATGCAGAGCAGGACAGGCCATTCGGCAGTTATAGTTGTTTGCGGGCGTTCCAACTGAGGAACTGCAGGATTTGTCTCCAGCTGGGTGGAACACACTGTGCTTCTGAGGGAGTTACTGGGAGAGGGAATGACTGGGGGGACCATTCTCGCTGCCAGCCATACTGCAAGCTGCTGCCCACATCCAGTGAGGGCAGAGAGGATGTTCCTTCTGGATTGCTTAGAAATCAGTTTTGTGTGTGGATGCTGTTCCCAACTGTTCCAAGCAGATGATAAGTAGAACGAAGAGTTATGCAGCAGTTTATGCTTGGAAAACAGTTTGGGGGTTGGTCTGGGAAAAAAGTTGTAGCATTTGTGTAACTGGGAAAAGACAAGTGAATTACGTATTCTTCTGCACTGATGGTTTCACTTCAACCCTAGCAGGTCATTTTGTTACGCAGTTAGCATTTTAGAATCTGCTGAAAAATGAGTAACATCTTTACGAGTCCTACCTCTTAAATATTAACATTTTCTCTAGTTTTTGAAGTTTTGAACACCCAATGATAGAGCCAAGCAGCATCTTACACGTAATTGCTAAAAAGGCTATTTCATGAAAAAAAAAATCCAACCCAAACAAAAAACAATAATAATTTTAAAAATCCAGTGGAACAAAGGTGGCTTTGTTTATGCAAAACTAATTGCCTATTTGCTTTTTTTTTTTTTCCCCTTTGGAAACCTGAAAATCAGGTGTTCAGTGGTTTTCTTGTTTGTTATTTGCTGAATGTCTTGGAATAACAAAACTGGGTTTGTTAGTTGTGACAGATATGACCAAGGCAAGAACTCTCTTCATAGTGAATCTTTTAGTTTAACAGTATGGTTATGTTGTAAATAACACAGTGAATAAATAGGTGATAATCTTTCTCTTGCAATGATCTTCAGTAAGATGCAGGCATAATTTAATAAGCAAACAAAACCAGTCAATCCTTTTCTCAATCTCCACCTCATTCTTACTCTCAAATATTTTTGTTCAACTTATACTTCTATTGTAGGTGAGAATTTGCTCTATTGAATAGTGCTGTTGTATTCTTTGTATCTGTTGTAATTTCCATGGAAATAAGTAGGAAGCATTACTTTCAGAGAAACGTATGTAAATTATAAGTAGCCTTAAACCTTCTAACTCAGATAAATGCTTATAAAGATCTCAATGAAAGTTAAAGTTTAAAATGTTTGATTCTGATCAAAAAAAACTTTTAAGTTGCCAGTCTTATAATAAATGCACTAAAGGGTGAATGCCACATTTAAATAGATAAAGCCTTATGTCTGAATAGCAAGAACACTAAAATCCATGACTACATAATAAGAATGTATTAACTTGATGGGTCTCATCTGCTCTTGCTCAGAGGAGGGTGAAATAGGTGTAAATTTAAAAAACTAGAGAGAATTATGTCTGCATTAAATAAGAAAGAGTAAGTGTAATGAGATGGAGGACCAACAAGCTGCCTGGACATGAGAAACTGATATTTTTTCCTCAGCTTTAGATCTCTTTGTATACATTTTTTCTTCATTACTTTGTGGTGTGTTAAAAAATATGTGGGATAACAGTTTTTCAAAATTGTAATATCGTTGAAAATACTTCAGATTTTCCAGCAAGCCATTACTTTAGCTAAAATATGAGGGCTGTTCAAAAAATAATGTTTCCTATTTTATAATATTAGCTCATGTTGGGGATGGATGTTGGTGTTATGGCAGTTGAGGTTGAACCTTCCTGCCGGTATTCCATTGCATTCTGTTGCTGTGTGACAGATGGCAGCAGAGGAGCGGTCTGACAAAATGGAGTCTGACATAGAAGCATGTATGAAGAAAAGGTGTTAATTCATCTTCAGAGAAAAATGTTCACCCACTGATATTCTCCACCACTTACTGAATGCTTACAGGGACCAAAGAGTGTATATGAACACTGTGAGGTGATGAGTGGTGTGTTTCAGCAATGTCACTATCATCGCAACTGTGAATCTATGGGACTCCTCATCCAGATTTTTACAAGTGCAGAATGCAGGCTGGTGAAAATGCATAGCTAATGGTGGTAATTACATTGAAAAACAGTGTTTTGTGGCTGAGAATTTGTTCTTTCAAGTAGTGTTATCATGTTCTTTGTTATGGTTTCCATGGACATAAACAGGAGGCACTATTTTCAGAGCAACCCTATGTATTTGCAGTAGTCTAATTAATTATTATGGATTGAACGTTTGTATAGCTATATTGGAGTTATACTGGATGACAATCCAGTTTCTGAAATCACTTCATGTTTAACTGTTAAATTCATACATTCAGTCTGCTGTGTAATCTAACAGAATGATGATAATATCACAAGTATGTTTTGAATCTGTATCTAAGCAGCATTTAAGTTTTCTGTCACTCTGCTGAGGTATATTTGTTGTACTACCTTGTCAATACGTAAAAGTTTGACAACAGATATTAATTTAATTTGTCTGGCTCTGAATTTAAATTCAGATATTCTTCATATCATCAACAGCTTGTATGGAGCAATTAAAATGTTCCCATAATAAGATGTGTGAACATAGAGTAGTTTTAAAGTTTTAGATATGCTTGCATTTTACGAAGTTTCTGGGAATAAAAGACTTTCTTAGTCCTTTAAGGAGGGGGGGAAAAAAAAAAAGAATTTGGCTCATGGATTTATGGGGCAAGTGGCAAGCAGTTACTTACAAGACCTGTGTGCTATTTTAGGCAATTCTACTTTTTTTAATTAAATAAACTTGGACACTTGACAGATTGATCTATCTTTCTTTCTTCTCCTCTTCTCAACTTTTAACCTGGGCTTTATAGCATTTGTTGGCTTTCAACTTGTTGATATGACACTGAAGTTCATGAGGTGGAGAATATTTATTGTATTACAATGTGATTTGTCAGTGTGTGATTTTTCTTTCTATCAATAGGTTACTTTATAGAGATCCTAAAATGAAAATAAGTTGTTCATTTCAATCTCTACACGTTGCCTCTTAATGTATTAAAAGAATTCTGCAAAGAGAAAAAGAAATTCATTTCCACTGTTTTTAAAATAGAAGAGTAGTTCTATGGATGGAAAAAATGTTTTACAATAAAGATGAAAGTAAAGTTGAGAAAATGGGAAATTGAATGCCCTTACAATATTTTATTGAATGTTTTAAACTTTGATGAAGCGCAAAGGCAATGCTACATATTTTAAGTTGGAAGGTAATGAATTTCGAAGGACAGAACAAAAGACTAAGTAGGGTAGTTACTTTTCTTCCTTCTGAACTATTGATCAGATGAACATACAGTAGATGTAACTAAAAGCTGGACATTATCCATTCACAACAATTGAAGAAACCATGATGTTTTCCTGGTATCTTACGCTTGGAAATAACATTAAGAATGTGCAAAAATAAATGCTAAATGGTGCTATTTTACATCTAACTGAAGAGATTAAACTGCAGCTAGAAATGCCAGGTAATTATTTGCTCATTAAATAAACAAATATGCAAATATGCTCTCAATTACTCACCTTCTTTGTAATGTAAATGATTTCCATATAGAAATATCTTTCAGCTTTTGTATTGATTTCTATTGATGACAAGTCAGCAATCTCAAAAGGAGAATGTAGATAGAAAAAGAATGGGTCCAAGTGCTCTAATCTTATCATGTTTACATAATGCTTAATGTAATGGGCTTTTATTATGACTGGAGTTGCTGTTATAGCTATCTGTAATGGTTTGGTTGATGTTATCAGGAATGACAGGCCTTCCTGGCCTCTTTAGTGGGTACACAATCTAATTACAGTAAGTATATTGGAAATTATATTGGAGATCTAAGTGATTCTTTTGATTTTGGAAGTTAAAGAATTTTTCTGGTTACAAGGTGAGGTGTTTAAGAAAAACTCAAGTGGCAAATACAGTTGCTATTAGAAAATGATCTCCAGTTGATTTTGAAATAGAAACATTTTCGAAAGCACCATCGGATGGAAAAAGCTGTGTGATACTGATGTCTGCAGGACCTGAAGGAGACAGATGGACAACTTATAAGGTTGAACATTAACAAATATACATGGGACCAAAATAAAGAGAATGAGCATCCAATGGATTAATAACCCTCGATAAGCATAATTCTCCAACTTACCTAAAATGCATTAATCTTTCAAAAAAGAATTTCCATTCAAACTGAAAGCTTTCATAAGAGTACCCAAGGCTCTCTTAGCCAAAGATGAATAGGAAGCTCAGTTGCTGCTCATAAAACTGTGCATTTGTGGATGATTACAAGGTGAAACAGAATTTTAATGAGATTGTACTTCAGAGACAGATGAAAACCTTCTAAATGCCGATGCCCCTATCCCAGTGAAGGAAAGCACAATAGAATGAATGAAGAGGACTCTAGGAGCTCATGAAAATACTGACAAAAGACCTGTGACAAATACAAGCATCTGGATAGCTAGATATATGAATGTAAGTCACAGAAATGTCACACATCATACTCTGGTAAGGATGGAGAAGTAGGAGCATAGAAAAGATGAAGAAGGAGCTGCAGTGAGGGATCAATTATATGAATTAAATTCAAAATGTGTAGTATAAAAATATGTGCAGCTTTTTGTTTATTTATGAAGATAACTGAGAATGACAAGATCCCAGGAGGAAGAGAATATATGTCAATGATAAAAAATGAATTAATAATTAAATGTAGGACATTGAAACTGGACTTGGCTTTGATATAAGTTGCAGTAACTGAGGTATGTGGTACAGTTGAAATAGAGAAAGTCAAGATAGATAGCCAAAATATTTGGAGAAGTTCCTCAGTATTTCCTTAAGTGGATATTCAGATTAATGAAATCAAAAACAGTGAATAGTAGTGGATACAAGCCAAAAAAAATAAGAGCAATTTTGATATTTTATGCAAGCCAACAGAAGATTCACTGGGAACATTGAAGGCCACGCAGTAAGGATGAAACACAGTCAACTAGGCTAAATTCTAGATTTTCAAGTCAGTGACTCAAAGTCTTCTACATATGTTTACAAAAACTCTGCAACTGATTTATAGACTATGAGGAGATTCTCATAGTAAGAAATCTCTCTGACAGCACTTGAGATCATGACATTTTCTCCAAATTTCAATTTCAAGAAGAAATGTCATAGAATAATAGAATCATAGAATGGCCTGGGCTGAAAACAACCTCAAAGATCATCTAGTTTCAACCCCCCTGCCATCACCAAATTTGAGAGAACTGAGGCAAGATAAAGGATGAAAAAATAATGATTCTGTAAAACAACATGATGGTTCGCCTTAAGGTAAATGCATGAAATGGAAGGAATGTGGATATTTGGTATATTCACATGATAGGGACCGCTTACCTCCTAGTGAGTGTATGCTTTAAACTTTTAAAGGTTTTGAAGCCCATAGAGTATTCATTTCAGACTGAGGGTGCAACTTCGTCCCACCAAATATTACTTAAAACTCATATTACTTAAAAAATCATTTAATGATGTTTTAGAGTGGTATCTTCATAATACATTTCAACTTGCAGAGTTCCAAATGCTGTTTGTGTTTTATTTGTTATCTGCACTAAGCTCACCTCAAGATATATTACCAAAATTGCAATTGTGGTCACTCACAGGTCAAGAATTCAGAAGGAAATCTAATTGAAAATCAAGTAAAATACCCCTTATGGTCCTTGAAATCTTTCTCAGCACAGGAGCTCTAAGAATGCAACAAAAATATGACTGCTCTCAATCATGGGGTATCAGCCCCCGTGAATCATAGAATCATGGAATCATAGAATGGTCTGGGTTGAAAAGGACTCAAAAATCATCTAGTTTCAACCTCCCTGCCATGGGCAGGGTCACCAGCCACTAGACCAGGCTGCCCAAAGTCGTAGCCAGCCTGGCCTCGAATGCCTCAGGAATGGGGCATTCGCAACCTCTCTGGACAGCCTGTTCCAGAGTGTCGCCACTCTCTGTGTGAAAAACTTCCTCCTAATATCTAACCTAAATCACCTGTGTCTCAGATTAAAACCATTCCCCCTTATCCTATCACTATCAACCCATATAACAGTCATTTCCCCTCCTGTTTATACACTCCCTTCAAGTATTGGAAGGCTACAGTGAGGTCTCCCTGGAGCCTTCTCTGAGTTAAACAAGCCTAGTTACCTCAACCTTTCTTCGTAGGAGAGGTGCTCCAGCCCTCTGATCATCTTAATGGCCCTCCTCTGGTCTCATTCCAAGATCTCTGCGTCTTTCTTGTGCTGGGCGCCCCAGGCCTGGACACAGTACTCGGGGTGGGTCCTCACAAGAGCCAAGTAGAGGTGAACAGTCACCTCCCTCTCCTTTTTGGCCTTCAGGGCTGCAAGGGTACGCTGCTGGCTCATGTCCAGCTTCTCATGCACCAGGACCCCAAGTCCTTTTTCACAGGACTGCTCTCAAGGAGTTCTTTGACCAGTCTGTATAAACACCTGGAATTGCCCTGGCTCAAATGCAACACCTTGCACTTGGCCTTATTGAACTTCATTAGGTTCATATGGACCCACTTCTCCAGCCTGTCCAGGTCCCTTTGGATGGCTTTCCTTCTTCCCAATGTATTGTCTGCACCACTCAGCTTGGTGTCGTCTGCAAACTTGCTGAGGGTGCACTTGAATCCATCATCTGTGTAATTAATAAAGATGAACAAACCCATAGTAGATACACATGCATCTTCTTCCTGTTTACAAATTGTTGAAATGTTCAAACAGCTTTGTAAGTTTAGTCTTTATTGTAATATGAGTAAAACAAATGGAAAGAAGAGTAAAATGTACTTGGCAAGCACATGGTATGTCTCTTAATTGCTTGCGAAAACCTTTAGGCAAAACTGAACAACTGCACAAAAGAAGAGCAGCAGCGTAGCTATGATGAAAAAGAAATAGAACTAGATCTGCTGCAGGATGTCTACCTTATTCATAATATGACAGCCTATTAATTTATAGAGAAAAAGAGAGGTGTGGTCACACCAGTTGTTGACCCTTCTTTCTCAATCAAATCATACTAATCGCTTTTTAAAGGAAAAAAAAAAAAAAAGAAAAAGGAGGAGGTGGGGGGAAATTAAGGTAATTCAGCCAGATCTCTATCTCATTTAAAAGAAATTGTCATGCGACATCATCTCCTAACGGCATACCCGCCCAACACTCCCCTTTGTCAAATTCATATACTGCTTTCTTTTTTTATTAGTTCAACCTAAGAGATCTATTAAAATTAAACTGTAATTTTGTGAATTCATTGTTAATTATAGCTTTAAAATATCTATTAAATAATCTACTACTGTATTCCTAAGCTAAATTTTTTTAACTTTATCCTTCAGTGCTCAGAAAAATTGAGACCTGATTTTCATTTATGTTCTCACTCGTTCATTATGTATTCTGTTACCATGAGGGAGACCTGCATACAAATATACAATGCATTAAAGTTTGTAGGGGTGTATTTTTGTTGATGTTTTTGTTTTTCTCTCTCTTCAGGATTTACCTTGCATACAAACCTAACTTTTTAAATTTAATAATAGTCACAAAACTTATTATCAGGGTTATTTCCAAAGAAATAGCACTGTTGCTAAAGTTAATGTCTCTAACAAAATGGTAAATAGTTATGCGGTAAATTCTACAATTATTTTTTACTTTATAATTGTGAAGACCAATTCTCCTAATTCTCAAGCTGCTGTCACAATTGCATGGGAACACCTATACTGCTAGCATATCCTTGTATTACTGTACATTATTATTTGATTTATAGAAATTAAGTAGTCTTCTCAAAGAAAAGCTGATGCTTTGTCTCATGTATTTTTAATGTTTGATAAGAAAATTTTCAGTTTTGTCTGTTGAATTTTTCAACATTCAGACAAAATTTTTCAAGCATGATAGATTACAAAATTATTCTGTTAGAATTATTTTTGTTTGTTTGTTTTTCCTCTTTATTTGGGGAAGAAGAGGTGAGGAACTTCGTACTGATTTGATAGCAGCCTTCAGGAAGGAAAGAGATGCTCTTGTGCTTTTTCTATGACTTTTTAGATATCATTTATTGGGAGAAAGGATTAATGTGCTGTTAATGACAACAATTCAGTTCTTCTAAAGCTTGCAAAAATTAATTTCAGAGAGACTGTCTAGGAGCCTACCCATGCATCTTTCTAATTTAACAACACTGACACATTCAGTACAAAAAATGGTTCAAATTTTAAGTTTGTTGTAGTATCATTTTTTTTCTCCATATATATATGCTAGATACAGGGAATTAGAATGGCATCCTCCTTTACCCTTTGGTATATGTAGATTCTGCACAAGTATTTTATCAGTGTCTATGTATGGATGACTTCTTTATCTCTCAGGGTCTATTGCTTTACATAGTTAATTGTGAGCCATCTAGCAGACTCTTAAGGATAATTTTTGTTTTCGCCTTCAGGCATCAATCATCTGATTACTTATGAGGAGTCCAATTAGTTTTGAAAAATAAAGGAATGACTCCCCAGCTTCATATCCTTCATAGCTTCTTCATGTTTCGTCCTTTTTTTTTCTCAGGGTGGCATTCATTTCATTTTTAGCTGGAGTCTAGTATTACAATTCTGTGATTTAGTCTCAATATAAGCTTCCTCTGAGCATTAAAACTATAAAGCATTTCACAGTTTGCATGTGACTGTCTTCTTTTGCTCATCTCTTCCCTGCATATCTGCAGTGACTTTTATTTGTTAAATGTTTTTCCCTTCCTAAGATTTTCAGTTTCATGTTTTAACATTATGTGTTTCTTTTGGTGGCTTCCCTTTATGGACTAGATGGTGGCTGGTAGGGGAATTGTTATGTCACACCCTGAACTGACGATTGAGCGGCCGGTAAAGGAGTATGGCTTGCCCGGGAAGCACAGGTGCGAACAATTGACATGTGTTTCCCACTTGACCAGAAGTGCCCTGGGCTCAATTAAGGGCTAGCCTCCCAGGGGAGAATATCTCTTGCAGGAGGGTCACTTGCTTAGTGGGTGTGCTGCCTGTTGGAGATTTTCACCATTAACTGGGTGAGTCAACTTTGTTTCTTTCTTTTTTTTTTTCCTTCCCCTCCTTGTAGTAAATGACTATTGGTATTCCCAGCAATACTGTCTCATATTGCAAAGAATTTCTCAGAAGTAGTTTCATTGTTTTGTGAAATTAATGGTGGCCAGCACTTGGAACTAGAAGAGTTTTGCTTCATTCTCTGTCTGGATATTGGTATTTTTAAGTGAGGCTCAATGTTTGACTAAAATAGAGTAAGAAGAATAAAACAGGGGTCTCTACACAGGACTGCTCAAGAACAAAGCCCTGTGTCTGGGAATTTTGTCCAAGTGCTTTTTGAATTCTGACAGCTTGGTGCCATGGCTGCTACCCTGAAGAGCCTATTCGAATGCCTGATCAACATTGCATCATATCTTACTGCTGTCTTCAAAGAGATCAGGGCTGCCCCTCTGCTCCCCTCACGAGGAGCTGCCATGAAGACTTCCTATAGTCTCCTTTTTGCTAGGTTCAACGACTGATTCTCGAACATATTTTTGCTAGAACTTTTACTATCTTCCTAAACCTCCTGTGGCTGTTCTCTAATAGTTCTATGTCTTTGAGATAGTGTTTTATCACAGTGCTATTGTCTCTGACTCCATTCTCCATTGTTATCTTCCCTAGGAAGTTTTGATCATCAGGGCAATATATATTATACCTGATGCCATATACGAGTGCACGTTTTATTAAATTTATAATCTTGAAACTTCTTACTGATCTTGAAAGTTCAGCTCAGAGTTGGAGTACATTCTTTAGAGAAAAAAATCCTTACAGGTTTAGGAAATGAGGCAATTTTCTGTACGTTAACTGCTTTCCTTATTCAACTAATGCCGGTTGAGTGTAGTTTGGAAGAAATATGTATCTTTGTATATCAGGCAAGAGCAGTTTCTCTGCATAATTGATGTAACTTGCTTTCAGTTAATGTTCAGGAAAAAAAGTAAAGCAAAGTTTGTGTTCAGATAAATTGATTTCCAACTCCTGTGGAGTTGCTAGCAAACAAGTGAATAAGTACTTAAAAGTTGGAGGGTGAAAAAGGTCTGGTAGTTACCACCTCTCTATAAAAGCCTAGGGGTAAGATTTGATAAAGATACTAGCACACACCACTACATTGTGTTACTACTGAATGAAAATAGACAAATGCCTGAAGGAAGCTTGAAGTGCTGAGCCGGGCACTGCAGATGTTGATGTGACATTATTAATTACAAGGGTATTATGGCCTTGTCTGCTAGGATTTCAGGAATTCACGTAGCAAAAATGTGACATCTACTGCAGGAAGGACAGTTGTTATACTTCACCAAATACTGTATTTCTGTCAAACTATTCATGTTATATTTTTTTTTTCCAAGTAAAAACATTTTGATCAGTCTAGAAAGTAGAAGTGAAATAATGCGGAACTGAAACACTCACTTTCTGTGAAATGAATTTGTGCATTACATGTAAGTGTACCAAAGTGCTTCTGTAGCTTTTGGGGATGCATGCTCAATTCTGGTGCATATTTTCCCCTCTGTGCCTCCATATAGGCATTTAGGTAGTTTAAGTTATCTTTAAGTGGTACCTTCTTCTTTGAGAACAAAAGTATTAATAGCTACTATTAGAATGGAGAGAAAAAGAAAAAGCTGTGACTCAATACTGTTTACATGTTTACTAAACACGGGGAAAATGAATTTCAGAAGGAATGAAAGGAATGTAGAAAACATCAATGTCTTGTCACGACTTTCATTTATTTTACAAGATAATCAATGAAAAATTCTTTTTTTCAGAAAAAGTGTTGTGTTCAAAAATACTTTCTTCTGCAGTAGAAGTTTTTTTCCTTAAGCTACTGTGCTTTGTGAATATAGTCTTTAACCTCATACAGTGAATTTTGACTCTCTGTGGAGCTGTACTGTTGCCAACATTAAGTATTCCCTTCATTTTTACTGTAAAAAATTTCACTGTGGAATTCCATATTCAGTCACTAAATAATTTCCACATCGTAAGTATGGGCATATCTTATTTTCTCTAGTGAAGTAGGGTCTTCCAACCTTCTACACTACGACTAGAAACAAAGATGTTACAGTCTAAATTGCAGAGCAAATCGAGAATTAGTGTAAAGCCTATGTTTAAGCACCCCTGAAATTTGGGGATGCGTAATAGGGAATGAACATTTGCAGATTTCCTTTTTCTCAATGGCAGGTGTTGTACACCTTAGGCCTGATACATGCCTGATGATTAAATTAGACAAAAGACTTCAATTTCTTTTCTTAGTTGTTTTTATTAAATTGCTGTACATATAGCTATATGTGTACTAACTTTAATCTTTCACTGTTAAATTTGGAAGTCAAAACAAGAGTGGTCTTTTTCTTTGAAGAATTGATCTAAGAATTAGCCTATCCTTCGCAGTCTTGCTTTTATCAGCTGAGGATTACTGGCAGATTACTTATGAGAGATTGACAGATTAAAGCTTCATTGATTTGTACCTTCGTTCTGTTTCAAAAGATGCCTAACAGATTCATTCAGTTTTAAAAGGAGTTTGAACAAACCTATTATTTAACACATTGTTGGAAATACATGAAAGAGCTTTAAGGCAGATTGAAACCTTAAATCAAATTTTAATGCTCAGAATTGTCTTAGAAAGAAAAATCACTTCTGAGAGAATATTGTTCTTTGGACAAATAATTATTTCTATTGGAAAAGAGAATCCTAATACTGCCTATGACAAAAGTGAAAGGCATAAGCAATTTTATCCAGTTGTGTGGGCTCACGTAATAAACACATTACAGTCTGGATAGGTAGTAAGAGGAGGGGAAAAAGATGTGGGTTTTAGGAGCAGTTCTATCAGGAAGAAGGGAGGTCTGTAGATTATGGAATAGATCAGCTTACAGGAGTAACAAAAAGTAAAAAGAGAAAGGCTTCAAGGAGGATGGAGTGATGATGAAGAGAAAACAGGAAAGATGTAAATCATGTATTTTGTTACTATATTCTGCACTAGATATGGCCTTCAAGAAGCACAGGGAGGTCTGCTAAGGAGAGGTACGTTACAGAGTATATCTTTTTCAAATAGGGGAGGAGGATACTTGGAGATAAATTCAGAGTTCTATGGAAGAAAGAATGATTTTACCATGGGAAAAGTGTGTGCAAGAGGAAAGAAAGGGAGGGTGAGACAGAATTACAGAATCGTAGGGATTGGAAGGAGTCTCTGGAAATCATCTATGTTCCCCACAAGAAAGCATCCAGAGTAATGAGTATCTCCGGGGAAAGAGATTCCACAACCTCCCTGGGCAGCCTATTCCTGTGCTCTGTTACTCTCGAAGTTTTGTATCATGTTTGTATGGAACTTCTTGTATTCCTGTTTTCCCTTGTCCTGTCACTACACACTGCTGAGAAATGTCTGGCCCCAAATATCTGGGGGAAGTGGAGAATGGAAGAATGAAAATTGGAGAAGTAAGTCAAGGAAAGGGGTAGAACTTGGAAAACAAATGGTACAGTAGGATTTTTGAGGGGAGGGAAAGTGAAACAGGGAGGTCTTAGAGCTAAGGAAAGATACTAATAATGGAAGGTTGAGGAATATTTTAGGAGACTGGGACAGTCTCAGACATTTTGAAGGAGGTTTGAGATAAAATGTTATTGCACAATACAGGAAAAAAAGAGTAGTTAAAAGGAGCAACAAAGGAGGTAAGTGATAGAAAACCAATAGTTGATAACTTTTGGCACCACTCAGTATCTCCTGTGATCAGCAGTAACAACTGAGAAATTTTAATTGACTCTGAAGTTGTCAATCTGGAAATTAGCAAGACTATAAGATTGAATCTTACAGTTATAACTTCATTTTTATAGAGTTGTACTGCTTAGAGGCACTAGTTTTCCTCTGTGAACTTTTTTTGCTGTTTACTGACTGTACAGTGTTGTGATACAGCTGCCTTAATTGGAATGTTACTTGTTTCTACACATACTCAGTTGAAGAGTTTAAGTGTTGTCACAACTAATGTTAAATATGTTAAATGACAATACTGAGTATGGTCTTAATTTCTATTACAACACTAAAAAGTGTACTGGAAAAGGAGTACAGAAAACAAGTGTTCACAAGAATTAGAAAACAAACTTAATAAAAGAAAGATAAAAGAACAAAACCAGTTATGATTAATCTAAATCAGTCTCCTGCTCATGTAAGGGTGCTGTTACTTTTTCCTTTAGGTCAGTTTGAGTTCAGATGACTCTTTGTATACTGGAATAGTGATATTTATGGAAAACTGAATGTTCAAAATATGGCCTTGATCCTCATCATCTTTCCTCTCAGGAAAATAAATAATGTTCAGGTTTTAAAGTTTCCTCCCAGAGGAACATTGTGCTGTAATTTGGTCAGCTTTGTCTCCAGCTATTTTTTACATGGATATTCTTAAACAGGAACATTTATATTGCTTCATCCAGCCTGCCCCAGTGCAGCACCTTCCTCTCTAGCTTCCAGCTTATGTGCTTAATCGAGGAGGGAAATGCCCTTCAATCTCTTTTGTCATTTTGTTTCATAGAAGTGAACTTTTAAACAAATGAAATGTTGGGTAACGTCAGTCTGATCTTCCAGTAAGTTCATCTTGGTGAAGTTAACTTCTCTGTTACTTATGAACTGAAATAGTCATTGCAATTATATTGAAAAGTCACTGCTTTTTCATTGTTCTTATGTTATAATAAATATACCACAAATATTGGAATCATTCAGCAAGGAATCTGTTGATGACCTTTCTATATTGGATCTATTTGTGAAGTGTCCTCATGCTGGGAATCTAAATTAAACTAAAAACAGTTAAAACGCAAGTGCGTACTTACCTTCAGGAAAGAAAAAAAGAACAAAAACAAATTACTAGTGTAAGGATGCCAAGGTTCATGATTTCAAAGTAACGCTAAACAAGAGAAGCCCTCACTTGTCTCTTCACTGTGGAAAATTCTTATAGACTAAGTTGTTGGATGGCTGCATCTTATTTTACTTATCTCCTCTGCCTCTTACATTTTTGACACTCTTAGACATATCACTCTTGAAAATTAATTGCAGTGTAAATATTTTAAAATACAGTGATGTCTGTAGTGCTGTATTCTCACATATTTGTTTCCTGAAGACTGCTCCTGGAGAATCAAACCAAGAGTACGTCTATTTTATGAAAAGACCTTCTGGGTGTTTATGATATTGCAAAGTTACAAAAAAAAAAAGTTCTCATTATACTTCAAAAATTCATTATAGTAAAAGCGAACAATAAATCATCCTGACTGTAAAAATACAATTTTATAACTATAAGTTGTAAGATAGTAAATTACCTTCCTGGAAAGCATTTTTTTTTTGTAGTCTGGAGATCTCTTATAAGAATTCTTTATGATCTCATTAGGTTTCCTTTTTGCAGCAGAAATCTAAATAATTTATCTTTTGATTACTAATTCATGCTAAAATAATTTGTGAATGTTTACATTATATGAAGCTGATCCATTAAATTATTTATCACCTGGTATAATTTCAATAGGCATTTGTTTAATTTTTAATGCTTTACACAGAATACCATTAGCACAACAATATCCTATGGTGTAGATTACTGTAGAGAAGCTCCCTGTTCTTAATCAGGAAGTTGAAAATTAATATTTTCAAACAAATAATGCAACTTTGTCCCTTCTTCTATATCCCCACATACATTATTGTTGATACGTATGGTGACCTGGTACTACATTTACCACTGGAAATTACTTGTAATATGGAAACAGAATCAAATTTTAAAAACTTCTGACGAGGGATTTGTAACAGCTATTTAATCCTGTTTATGACAGAACAACTCTTTTTTCAGTGAAGTGCTTGTAGTTTCAGCTTATAGGTGAAACAGTCTCATAAAACATCACTTTTGAACAAGAAATAAACATCTTCTAGTTATGTATTAGGGGAAAGGGAGTGTTGGGGATGTGTAGTGACACTGTCCAGAGTGTGGCTAACTGTATCAGTTCTCATTATGGTAAAATGGCCTTGCATTAGGTAAGGTATGGAAAATAAGCTTGGAGCTCCTTTGTGTGTGTGTGTGTGGTGGTATTCATCTTTTGGTCTTGCACTATGCATTCTTGTTTTACTTAATAAAAAATTTTGCAAGTTTTTAAAAATTCTTTATTGAACTTGAAGCATGTTGATTGATTGCTTGCTTAATATTACAATGCATGTTATTGTTTACTGCCAAATTCTTTTAGTAATAACACCATGGGTAACCAGTGGATAAAGGGTAAGAGTAGTAATTATGATACTATGTGTTGCTGACTGCTTGAATTTCACATTTCTAAGAACTGCAAAGGTTGAGAGAGAAGGAACATGAAGAGTCATTCACAGTGCTTACCTTTTTTTTTCTTTTTTTTTTTTTTCATCTTAAGTCTTATATTTGTGTGGGATTTTAGCTCTACTTCATGTCATTTAGTGAAACTCTGCAGATTCACTTTGAATCAGTGTATGTGCACTTCCCTGAGAGGGGAAGGTAGAACTCAGTGTGATCTTATGGGAAGTATTTGAGCCATGTTGTTTTCTTACTTGAGTGAAAAGTTGTCAGGAAACTTGTGGCCTTTATAATTTGCAGGCTGTATTTGCAAATGTATCAGTGTCTTTACAATTAGTTAAACATGGCACCTACTCTATATTCATGCGAATATGTAGTAATTTTTTTCGATAATTAATTTGCTTATTTAAACTAAAGTTTTAATTCCTGCAAATTGCTTAATATGAATCAGCTTTTCCTTTTTGATTTATTTACTGTGAGATTTTGCTACTTCTGCTCTCCTCCCTCTACTTAACATGAGACTATGAAGTATTGAGTACATACAGCAACTCACATTTATGTTTTCATTCCTTCTATATGTAAACTAGAAAAGTAATTTTATACATGTAGATACCATACAAACAATGGATGTTCATCATGAGTGGTTTATGCTCTTCTGCTTAGAATTGGGTCTTAAAAAAAAAAAAAAAAAAAAAAAAATCCTAAGCTTTTAGATAGTTTATGAAGATATTACTGTAGAGTATGAAGTGTGCTCGTCCTAAATGTAGTATATAATGAAGAAATACTTAAATATCTCTAGATGTTATTGCTAAAAAGTAGTAGCAATGTTAGTGGTAACAGAAATCATCTGGAAGTAGTTTACTAAAATGTTCAACTTCATTTTAATTGTTTGAAGTTAATTAATGTAATGAAACACTGGGATCAAACATGATGATGCAGATTGGAATAATATTCTCTTCCTTTAAACTTGAAATCAAATCTCTTCTGATTTAGTAAAAACTGATGTGCTGGAAGAATAACTGCTCAGAAGTGCCAGGTGTTATTCTGCCATTAAGAACATGTTCATTTCCATAGGTGGTTCTTGTTTGTTCTTCATGTTTTGGCAATGTTTTTATAAACATGTTTATTTATCACATACATACCTATGGGCACATTTGTTTTTCCATACTCATACTAAGGGAATTCTAGGTTATGGTTTGTTTTTTATTGAAGGTAGTCAAAGGATAAAAATAAGATGTATGTAAGCCTGGCATGGAGTCCTCTCAGTTCTTCTTCCTGAAGAAAAGCAGAAGGGAATTATGTCTTTATCTTTGAGCTGTTGGACCAGTTTCTGGTCAAAATTGGTCCACAGAGATCAACTGAGTCATTGAATTACATGGATTTTGAATGATTTTCACTAGTCTGGATTTAAATGAGGTCATGAGGCAACATCATCTCCCTGCACTTCCATTATTTATATTGGTAGGGTTAGGATGTTGTTCTGCAAAGCAGTGAGAATAGTTGAGAACTGTTTTTCTGTGCTAATTAGAAATTACCAAGGTAGTCTTTCATGGAAGAATTACTAAATAATGTTGTAATAAATTTTTGTTTTTGAGATCACTTAAGGTGTTACTGGAATTATATGGATAAATATACAACGAGGAAATATATAAGGATCGTTTGCCAAGATAACTTTTGCTTTGAGATGAAAAAAGAGAACTTGGAGAGTAAGTAAAAAAGCAGAAAAACTTATCCTAAACTATATTAAAAAAAAAAAAAAATTGAAGACATGAGATAAAACTCTGAATATTATTGTATTTTAAGAGTTTTTATACATCTGTACAAGTACCACATTTTAGTGTGGTCTACAGTTTTCAATTTTTGAATTAATCTTCTATGCTTGTACAAAAAAATATTGTCAGAGTGCATGTTTGTATAAGCATTCTGATACTTCTCTTGCCTGTTTAGAACACTTTAAAAGGAGCTGTATTGTTTTTGCTCTCTATGCATGTTTCCCTGGCATTGCAGGGAATTTCTTTCAGTACCTCTTATTATAAGGAAGCTAATCTCTGAAAGTTAATTTCTCACAATACTACTGAATTTGAAATGAAAAAACCTACTTGTTTTTCCAATTGATCTACCCAGTAACTATTTAGCAACATGCATATATGCTATTTGGCTTTGTTTTTTAATCCCTACAAACTACAAATGTTTTGGAGGTCAATTTCTTCCATTATTGCAATATGGTCTATCGATCTGACTCCATCCTTGTTGATCTTGATTTATTTGGTGAGTTAGAATGATACACTGCAGTGATTGTTCTATCGCATTTATTTTGTCTGGAGACATCAATCAGCTGTACCTCTCAAATCATCGATTACAGTTAGGCATCTGATTATCTTATATATTTGGAATAATTAACTGTTTTATTTTGGTAACACCTTTTCCATCATATGGTATTTCATCTCTATTCTATTCTAAGCTTAATACGTGTAACTATTCAGCATTGTAGTTTTAAAGATATCACTGTGAATCAAATAACTTGAGTGTATAATAAAACACTGACAGCTTTTATTTTCTTATCCTATAAAACAGAGTAATGACTTGGCTAGTAACTAAATGTACTTCTCAGTGTATTTTCTTGGTTCTGTTGAGATGTCAGTGGTCTTCAGTTTTCTGTTTAATCCATCTTCTAGGTCTGTTAACTAAGATCCTGTCCTTTTACACTCATCAGATATTTTCAGGACATCTTTGTAATTAATTCTAACCAAAGCTGTATCTTCTTCAATTACAAACTGATGTTTTTGTTAGGGAGTTTTTGAAAGCAATAACTAAAGTCATAAGAAAAAGCACCCATGATATTTCTAAAAGTGACTGGAGCTCTGTGGGGCAAGATCCAATAAAAGGCCTATGGATTAGATGCTGAGTCTCTGCAGTTTAATCCAAAATTGAGATATCAGTACCTTTGCACTATGCACACTGCATGATGTGGAGTAGATGTTAAACAGATCTTTTGGGGGAAAAAAAAATGCACCTAATGAGAAACAATGAAGAGCTAGGTTGTAAGAAATGCTTAATTTGAAAGTATGCTTGAATGCTCATCATCAAGTACGTTGTGAGGAAGCTTTGCTAATGGTCTGACCAAAATAAAGGTTCAGAGAACTTTTGCAGCTTTGTTTTTGCACGTTGCTCTGATGTTTCCCTACCATCTTCCTTCTCATCTACTGC
Source organism: Chrysolophus pictus (assembly GCA_037305975.1). Taxonomy (NCBI): domain Eukaryota; kingdom Metazoa; phylum Chordata; class Aves; order Galliformes; family Phasianidae; genus Chrysolophus; species Chrysolophus pictus. The sequence goes on along the minus strand of CM074577.1, from coordinate 29,929,649 downwards.
CTGCTTAATATTTCAGTATCCCTCAGCAGAAAAGGAGTTAGGGAAACAGCCATTGAGTGCAGGACTTTAGGACAGTATGCAGGAAGATGACTGAAGCAAGATTTGTACCTTTTGCCTGACACTGTTACAAGGGGCAGTGCCAGTAACTTGGGGCTTAAAACTCACCAGTCCTTTCTGTTTAGATAAACAGTTCCTGTCTGGAAAAAAAAGAGGATTAAAAGAAACAACCCAAGCGTTCACTCTTCTGAAATGCCCTTAATAACACTTTTATAGACTGCTAGTTAAATGTTCCTCTCTGAAAATAAATACCTTGCACTTGACGCTTTCCTAAAACTATTGAAAATTCAACCCATTTGTGAAGAATTTATCGAGGAGTAGAGCTGCTATAGTGTGTAGTAAATTCATTGTTTTCTTGTGTCAATCTTGATCTGGGGATACCTACTGGATCATTTCTTTTAGTGGAATGAATCACATCCTGAGCCTGTTTGTTAGAACTCTGAACACAGAGTTTACATTTGGATTTTGTGTTGAGGGACATGATTTAGTGAGTACTTTTGGTGATAGGTGGATGTTTGGACTGGTTTATCTTGAAGGTCTTTTCCAACCTTGGTGATTCTGTGACAATATTAAACATTTCTTAGTTTTTAGTTTCCTATTATAGCCAACTAGGTACTGAGCAGTTAATTATGTTACACTTTTCAATTATGCAATAAAAATTCTCCAAGTTGTCAGAGCCCACATACCATCCTTCATCACAGCAGAAGTATTTTTTCTTTTGTGCTAAGCACACCCCAGGTGATGGTTCAAAACATAACAGTTTTCTTATGGAATGAATGGTCAGGATATAGAGGTCAGGATTACTTTCTTTTTGACATTTCATATTAAGTCTTACATGACAGTGCAGCTATAGATATGATAAAAAGCAGTCATTTCTAGGATCCCAAAGGAGAAGGAAGAGAATTTATTCTCTAACTTACTATGAGAATGCCTGGATTTGAAGGGGAGAGAGTGCGATTATCTGTTTTACTTCAGAAAGGTATTTTTGAAGTTAACCTTCTAATAGTCACCATTAATTGAAATTTGGCTCAAATTGTCAAGTGCTCTCAATGTATGAACTGAATTCCATTGAGAACTTGGAAATTGAAGATTTCCTCCAATAGTAACTTTATATTGTTCAGCTTCTCTTGGACATTCAGTGCATGTTACCTGATTTGAACCTGTTTGAAGTAAAATGATCCTGAAATGCCTATTGTGTATTTCTGGATCTTTAGAATCAACTATTTAACTTGGCAGAACTGTTGGTGTTGCTCAACATTTTTGCTAATACAATCATAGCTTGTGACTGTAGGAGAGAACTGATTCTTCTAGAAGAGAGGACAGAGAACAGTGAATTTTACCTAGCTGATCTGAGAATTTCCCATCAAAGGCAATAATCTCCTTTAGAGATACAGAGTAAAACCAAGATACTATTTTTATTCTATTCTATGAATAGAAAATGAGTTTTGCAGAGTGGAAGCCACCCATATATATTTAAGGTTCAGATAGGCACAAGGTTTAAATTGCATATTAGAAAAAATTCTTCAGGACAAGGATAATGTGGTACTGGAACAAACTCCTTCCATCTCTGAAGATTTCTATGTCTTAAAGAGTTCCATGACTGATCTGATCTAGTGCTGGCAGTCATTCTGCTTTGAGCAGGAGGCTGTATTCCAGATGCGTTTTCCACAGCTCTGACACTGTGCTGTTGTATAACCTTGGAAGTAGAGTGGGGAGGACAAAAACCTCAAACAACATAGACTGACTAGGTCAGGAGTTTGTCCTCTTGCAGATTTGTTTCTATTCTGTACAGTTCTTCACAAATGCAGAAGCAACCAGCCTTTCCATCTGAGCACAGATGAATAATCCATTACTCCTTTTACAAATCCAATCTTAACGTCATTTTGCTGTAAGTCTATGCTGTAGTTTTATTTATTTAAATGAATGAGTTTCCTATATTTTTCATTTTACCTATATTATTTTCCATAGTCTGTATTTGGATCTTGATTCTCTTCCCTTTTTTATTGTAAAAAGACAGTATATGAATATTGTTCACGCTGTGGACATCCTTCTTTCTTTATATGAAGGCATTTTATAAGTACTTTTCCTAAAGTATCATAGTTTAGCTATTGCTATACTTAAATTTCAAACTCTGAAACTAACTAAAATGCATTTCAGAAAGATGTTTTTGTGGTTTGAGTCACAATTTTTCAACATAAAGTTTTGGAAATAGAGTGTGACATCAAGAAGCAATTTATGAACTCAGTATGTTTTAAAACTGCAGACCATTGGCTAACAGTCAGTTGGAGAGATATTCAATGGGAGTAGCTGTAAGTTTTCTTCTTTGTAAAGTAATCAATGAATAAAATTAGTAGGATACCTATCCCAATATCCATAAGGAAATGCTGTGAGATGAGTTTCTTTTCTTGTTTTGAATCAGTAATTAGTCTGAGTAATCCTTGAAAAGCTCTAGGATCTGAATGTTCTCTTCTGTGTATGGTGCATCCATAGAAGTTGCCATAAGGAGTAGTTGGTTTCAACAATGTCCTGTTTAAGTAGATTAGGATAGAGATGTAGTAGACAAAGAGGTTGTCTTCTGGAATGCAAATTGGCATAACATAATGTTCACTAGCTTAAAAACTACTGTGACTGGAGTACAATATTGCATACAGACTACGTAGGCCTTTGTTAGAGGACTGGGGAATTCCTGAAAAGGCCAAGGTGAAACAGTAAAAAATACCATGCTGTAATTATGATCTACTGCTGCAAAGTTGTTCAAGTCTTAAGCATACTTGTGAGGGTGCATGTTGTTGTAGTCCAAGCTTGAATAATCTTGTCTGACTAAAATGGCCTCACAAACAGACCTAAAATAATAGTTCTTATTTTACTTGATTTGCTTTCTGCTTATTTTCTTTAGATAACATTTCTTCTTTAGCGCTATAAACAGGAATAAACAATTTGGATGTATGGTGTTAATATGAGCTTTTTTGTTTTAGTACTCTGAAGAACCTCCTCTTCATGTAAAGATAATTAAATGGTGTATGTCTGTATATGGTATACTAATATATGCTACTGAGAAATATTAATCAATTTAACCTATCAAGCTCACTACATTTAACTCTATTGATACTTCTTCGAAAGATATACAAACTTTGCATGTTTCATTGGTTTTGATGTGGTCAGAAGTGAAAACATTTTTCACGTAAGATTCAGTCTTCAGAAATTTGGTATCATTAATGCTCTGAAGTATGGTGTGAGTAATTGGGGAAATATGAAAACCCATAGATCCCAAACCCATAACCTTTGCTACCTTTATTTTTATACGATAATTTGCTGAATGAGTCCTCAGCAACCACAACTTGCATAGATATTTTAAGCTTCGCTATATTTGATAATGATGATGCTTGATTGCTGAATGAGTGCAAGGTTATAATCATCTCCCTTGGCTTTTTTTGTCATTCATAAAATACTTGAGTTGCTCTCTGCTAGCTTATGACATTTCTAGATCTCTCTCAAGTTAATTGCAATCTTGTGTGTGCTCAGTGAATTAGAAGGACCAACCCTTCTAAATGGGATGAGGTTTTTAACTCTGTCATTTGATAAAAGGTTCCTATTTAGAAGGGATATCCTATTTTGTTATCAAACCATTTTCCAACAAAAACAAAACATGTTCTCCTTTGAGGAAGATTGTCTGAGGAAACTGTTTCTAAATTGTCTCTGATTTTTATTTTTCATTTTTGTCTAGGAATCAGACCATAATTCATATTAACTGATGGAATGGCATCAGGTATTAGAATGTTATTAAATACTTTCCTTAGCACCTTTGGAGTTTTAAAGTACTTTCCTAAACAGGATTTCAGTAACATTGTATGAACGCAGCTCATGTATTTTCTTTAGAAAATATATTTTTTATATATACTTTTTTTTCTATGTGTATAGTTCTGTATAGTGTGTAGTTACACCTGATATCCTCACCAATATTTTGTGTGTAAAATTAAGAGTCATCAAGGTTCATGTTACCTTGGTTTGAAAATCGTTTTGCAAGGCATTGGAAGTGCTGCTTCTCAGCTGGAATACAATGTTCTACACACCCAGTCTATATTGGCTGGCTAGTAGGGCAATGGTTATAAAGACCTTGAATGTTTAATCACCCTATAAGTCTGCTTCTATTGACTCAGGCTAGAAGGCCTCAGGATGTTTTTTCTCACTTTACAACTCATTGTTGCCTCAGTCAGATGTTTTACTGGTGAACACTAATTTGTAAGGGGTTGAATATAGTTAAAAAAAAAAAAAAAAAAGAAAAGAAAAAAAAGAAAAGAAAAGCAGTTGAATGAAACCAGCTATATAAAAAAGCAGTTGAATGGAACTAAAGGTAAACCTGGTAGATGGGACTGAATACTAAACACAATGCAGTACATTATTTATGTATATATCTTAAACACATTATATAAGTTCATATTTTGTTCCTTTGGAGAATAAGATACTACTCTGACAAATTCTGTGACAGTTCAATCATGTAAGCCCAAGAGACGTATGAATACAAAATAAAAATAATTTACTATTCTCTAGATTTGCTTTCTTATAGAGAACAACTGATTGACTTTATTTTTTCCCCTCCAACGTATGTTTTAGTTAAAGACAAACAAGTAATAAATTGCCACTGATTTCCCGTATGCTATTCCTCAGATTGCCCGTAAAGTAAATGATTTATTCTGAATTTCCTAAACTTAGTTCTTTTATTTAAATTGTCAGTAGGGAAGGAGTTGGCAGAAGTTAATCTACAAACTTAAATATTTCTACATTGTTTTGTTCTTTGGATTTGGAAGAGCTATTAGGAAAAATGCTTTAAAAGAAGAAGAAAAAAGTGTTTTCACCTAGTTATAAATACTGCATTGTTTCAATGTGACTTGTGATTCAGAATCTTTTAGTCTGAAAACATCATTTCATCATTTGGAAGTTTTTCCCCTTTACTGCAATTGTTCAAATACTGCAGTTATATGTTATTTTTTCACTAGCATTGCCAAATTTAGTAAATCCATATTTTTTTTTTCACTCCTAGGTGTAACTCTGGAATTTTTATTTTCATTATTAAATTACTGAAATGTATTCAGGTTAACTGAAATTCCAATGAAATGTCTCCCTCCCTCTCCCCCCCATCTTTCCCATGTCTTAAAATATACTTCAAACAAGTACACTTACTGTGTCAATCCTATAATGTTACCCAAGGTTTGTGCTAATAGATAGAATTTGCTCAATTATTTTTTTCCTCTGGAAGGTAAGTACTTGTTTTTCAATTAATCTTGACTTCCATGTCCTAACGTGACTCATGTTCCAAATATGAAGGGATCATAATAGATTCCCTTTTGGTGGACTACAGTAGTTATGCTTTTACAGCTTAGCAAATTATATTTCCTAGATATTAATATAGTTATAGTGCAGTAAAATGGACGTAAAGAAATGTGCCCTCCAAAAAGTTCTATCTTAGGAAATAAAGCATACGCATAACATTTAGGTTATTGACTAACATTTCTAAAGTCTCAGATTAATTTGCTGTTCCTTACCTGCCACTTTCAAGCAAGTCTGAAATGTCACAAATACTGTATGTTTTGGTTAGGAAAGGTGATTATTTTCACTATGAAGTTAGGATAGTAAAGTATTATAAAACTAAATCTTTTCCAAAAAAAAAAAAAAAGGAAAACACATACCAGTTAAGAACTGTTGAATTCAACAGAATCCCTTAGATGGAGAAGGGTGAGGGGAAGAAGACAAAAAGAATGAACTTCATTATGCCATTTGTTCTACTTTGTGGAAATGTAAATGTTAGGATACAGATGGCATTTCAGAACCAGATTTTCAATAACATCAGCTTTTTATGTCCTTGCTTGTAATATTCTGTATGCTTTCCCAATAAAATGTTTACTGGGTTTTCTCAGTTGATTCACAGAAGGTTTGAGAAATCAGATTAAAAAAGAAGTTTTCTAAATAAAGAATTTCTAGAAACCTTTTAAATTCTTAGATTTCAAGAGTCTGGACACTGTATTTAATTCAACTAAAAAAAATTCTCACGACAGAATTACAGTGAATGCCTTGGGATGATGTTTTCTTTAGCATAACAGACATATTTCTTCTTTTGGGGAAAAAAATTAGAAATGGGTTGCAAACTGATAGGATACTGTTTGGATGCAACTTCCAATCTAACAAGATATCCAAGTGAAAACATTTTGCATAAAGCTAAAGCAAGTAAAATTCCTCCTCTTGTGAAGAAACATGGTCAGATGTAAATTTGGGTTTAAAGTTTGACAAGAGGAAGAGTTGAATTTGACTTGCTGTGTCAAATATTTTTACTAGGAAAAAATGGAACCAGATAGGAAGATTACTTTTAGAATAAGTACTAACTTAAGCTCAAGTGTGTGCAAACATAGCACAGATTTCAGACCTGGGAAAATCTAACAAGTATTGAGAATGACAGTGCAATAAAAAGGACTCTTTAGTGTAGATTAAGATTTTCATTCTATGCAACAAACACAAGGATATTGTATTTCCAATAATAGGCCATTTTAGTCATTTATTGTATTTCCATCTTATCACTGTGCTGTACCAATAGAAGAGGAATTCTATCACAGAATCATAGAATATCTTGAGTTGTAAGGGACTTATTAGGATTATCAAGCCTAACTCCTGTCTTTACATAGGACCATCCAAAATCAGACCATGTGGCTGAGAGCACTGTTCAAATGTTTCTTAAAACTGAAAGCTTGGGGCTCTGACCACTGCCCTTGGGATTCTGTTCCAGGACATGACCACTGTCTACTGAGGAACTTTTTCTTAACACCAGCCTCACTGTCTCCTGGTACAGGTCTGTGCCGTTCTCTTGGGTTTTGTGGCTGACACCAGAAAGCAGAGATCAGCACTGCCCCTCTGCTACCCCTGTGAGGAGCTGTAGGTTACAGTGAGTCTTCCCCTTAGCCTCCTCTTCTCAGGACTGAACAAACAAGGGACCTCATCTGCTTCTTATGCGTTTGCCCTTTAGAGACCCTTCACTATCTTAGTAGTCTTCCTTTGAATGCTCTTTAAAAGTTTTATATCTTCCATATGTTGTGGTGTTTGACCTGTAGACAGTGTTCAAGGCAAGGTTGCACCAGCATAGAGCAGGACAATCCCTTCCCTTCCCAGCTGAGCCTGGTGTACCCAGCTCAGCTGGGTAGTATGGTATGACTGGACCTTTTTGCTGGCTGAGATTCAACTTGTCATCAACCTGACTCCCAAGATCCCTTTCTGTGGGGCTGCTTTCTAGTCTCTCATCTCCCCAGCCTGAACCTGTCTCAAGAGTTGCTCCATTCCAGGTACAGCATCTTGAACTTACTCTTGTTAAATTTCATTCATTTGGTGACTGCTAACAGCTCTTCCTAATTCGTAAAGATCTCTCTGCAAGGTTTCTCTACTCAAAGGAGTCAGCAGCTTGTTCTAATTTAGTATCATCTGCAAGCTTAGTACAAATTTGAGTCCTGCATACGTATCATTTATGAAAACATTGGAAAGAAAACAATCCCTAAAATGGAGTCGTGCTCTATTTAGCGGTGAGCCCTGCTGCTGAGTAGCCACCAGACTGATGTAATCCCATTTACTGTAATCCTCTGAGCCTGACTCATCTATCAGGCGTTTACCCATTGTGTTATGCTGTTGTTTAGCTATGTGCTGAACAACTTGTCCAAAAATGTACAGTGAGAAACACTTTACTGAAATACAAAAAAAAAAAAAAAAAAAACATTTACTAGCTTCCCTTGGTCACCTAGATGGGTAATCTTGTCATAAAAGGAGATTAGGTTAGTTAAATGTAACTTCCTCTTGCTGAACCTATGTTGGCTATGACCAACAGTGTCTGTGTCTGCCTATCAAGTCTTTCTTTGATTTCCAGAATAATTTTCTCCAAAATTTTACCAGGCACTAAAGTGAGACAGGCCTGTAATTACCATCTAATTACGGTGAGGATGTAGTTCCTTATAGAGTTCAGGTTTGAGATAAAATTAGAGTGCAAATTGCACTTTAAGAATATGAGGAATGTGAGAGTATCTACTTCTTTAATGTTACTGGATGAAAATCAAGGGCTTCAAGGGCTTTTATGTTTAATACATATATGAATGTAGATATATATATATGTGTGCCATATGTTGAAAGGAAGATTTGAAGTCTTAGATGTATAGACAAAAAGGTTTCTCAGGTCAAGCAATAGTGCTAATTAAGAAAATTCTGGTAGTATTGACTCATAAAGCACAAAGGGCATAGATTCTATGTTGTGTTCTCTAAGTGTCAGGAAAAAAAAAGTCATTGAGGCAAAAATGAGATCTTTCAGGTAAATTTTCCTCTATGACAAATAATCTTGGAAAATTGCTCTTTGACAGCTGAATGCATACTGTAATGTCCAGACAGGTGATTTTGAATGTAAAGAAAATACTCCTGTGAAAAATTGTTGGTTTTTAATTTTTTTTGTCTCATATTTTAAAGGAAAATAGAATAAAAGCTATTTCTATATATTTTTATATATTAAAAATATTTCTGATAGCACAAAAACTAGTATAGAATGCAGTCTGCAACAAGATACTTCCAAATCAAGTCACAAAACAAATATAACAAAACTGGCAGGAATGTAACAGGCAGAATGTATCACTAAGATCAAATGGAGTCTGATCAAAGTCAGGACAACTAAACTGAAAATAGTTCTTTAGGAGTTAAAATTTGGAATACTTGTGTTTTCAAAATAAATTCAACAGTGTCTTTAACATCACTTAAATATCTGTACACGCAAGCTGAAGCCAGACTTTGATTTGCAGCCATTACAAGAATAGAAGTTATATCCCTGTTTCTGGAAACAGATGGCGTCAATACGATGTATAAGGTATCAAATTTTAAATGGAAGAGCTATAGCAATATTCCAACAACACAATTAAAGGGAAATGTCTAAGCAATTACAATAACTACTGAAGGATAACTTAAAAAAAAAAAAAAAAAAAATCCAGTTTTTTATAGTATTCTTTATAGCACTAATTTCACTGACCTTACTATGCATTAAATATAAACCTTTTAAAATCTGTTGCTAATGAAAGCTTAGTTTATTCTTTCTGTGTCAGTAATTTCTTACACTCTTCAGTTCGTTACAGTATTTGTCTTGTCAGCATCCAACATTTGTCATGATACAGATCACAGGAAAGATGGCTGGATTAAGCAAGATGCAAGAGCAATTACAAGAAGGGTGGCTGCAACATTTTGAGTAACCTTGCACAGAAGACACTACTGCGGAAAAAAGGCAGGAAAGAAAGAAACCTTGTACCAGAATGTACTTCATGAGAACAAGATGAGATTAAAACTAATATATGAAGCAGAAGAATAAATTAGAACATAAAATAGCTTCTGAAAGCATTAAGAGTGTTCTTTTTTCATTTGTTGCTTCTCAAAATTGAGTGAAGCAAGTATTTTCCCATGTAAAGGTACCAAAGGAAGAGCATTCATTGTTGTTTTCCATGATTGATTAATTGGTAATTTTTTTTGTAGTGAAGGAGAAGAAATGGAAGAAGGTAAAAAAAAAACTTTTAAAAGCAGAATGGGAGCATTCAGGCATTCAGATAAATATGCCCGAGTGCTTTATTGTGGGATCTTATTATGAAGGTATTCATGTGATGTCATTCTTAGTGATAAATGTTATTTGAACTTTGTTTTTGGCTTTTGATTGGATTTGAACAAAAAATACAATTGCAAATGGAAGCTCTGTATTTGACTCATTAGCATACATGCTATTTTGAATGAAACACTTCCTTTTTGTGAACAGGTTACTTCTAAAATTCTGTTTCCAACACAGCAACCAGAATTCAAAACTAAATATACTGTATCCATCAATTTTTTTCCACGCTGTCTTGAACAACCATCATTTCTTTCATTTACTGCATCGGCTATCTTAATTTTTAATAGTATCTGTTGCGTTTTCCTCAAATTCTTAAAAATAAATTTCCTTTGCTTAAAAGAATTCTTTGTAATACTTCTACTGAAAATGTACATATACACTAATAGCAAGTCTCTTATTTGCCACCTATCCTCTGTGTTTCAATGCAAGATTTTGTTAGAGCTTCTTCAAAAGCTTTTGCAGCTGCTTTTGAAAACATGTTATTCTGAACATATATGCTAGCATTCTACTGTCCCATCCTACTTCTGCTTGAAAGCAGACAGTAGGTCATGGCCTAGTGGGGGGAAAAAAAAAAAAAAAAAAAAAAAAAAAAAACACAACCCTGCTGAACGGTTATTTCTCTGAGATCTCTATTTTGGGAACAAAATGTAAATTTCATCTGAAAACAAAGGGACAGAATCTCAGTGTTGTATTGGCAAAAGGCTGATTGAGATCAATAGGGCTTATCATTCATCTTGAGGCAAGTCACTTGGTTTCTTTCAACCTCATTTCTATTTTGTAAAACCAATAAATCTTTCTCTCCCTGCTCTGCATCCAATTTTTTCTCACCAGAAGCATAAATGAGATTGTGTTCACTGTGACCCAGAAATCTTTTCCTCAATGAATGCTTTTCAGAAGATAGTCCCACCCTTCATTCTCATCCCTAGATTTTTTTTCACTGTTTGTACTGCTCCTCATTTTTTTCTTATTTAAATATTTCATGAATCTCTGAATTATCAGTGAATTTCTTACAGCATTTATATACTATCAAACAGTTTTGTTAGGTAACAGCCTATCTTTGTGTCATAGTTTTATGATTTTTGGTTATCTGTATTCCACATCATAACATCATGTAATGTTCGATTGTGGATGCTCAAGTTCTGGGTGCCTGTCTGGAGGAGAAGAACAACTACATTCCCCAGGGGCCTTTGCGGTCAGCAAGGAGATGTAACTCCCAACAAGGTCACTTGATCCTTCTTCTTCGCCTGCTCCTCTTCGCCTGCGCTTCGCCGTCTGCTCGTCTCCGTCTGCTTTTCTTCATCGGCTCAACTGGACTGCACTTCTCACCTCAGCGTTGTGGTGAGACCTTTCCACCTTTCACGCACACTCTCTCTCTCTCTCTCTCTCTCTCATTATATTTTGCTGTTACTATATTTAATAAATTAGTTTGTTTCCCCTCAGATCGTTGCCGCTGTTTTCAATTATTTTGGGTCCCCTGTTTCCTTTTTCCGGAGGTGCGGATCTGCGGATCCCTCCGCCCTGCTAGTCACGGAACCGGGCCGAACCAGCCCGTAAACCGTTGACACGGCCTCTTCTCTCGTGTAACTGGTGATAGGACTAGGGGGAATGGTTTCAAGCTGCGCCAGGGAAGATTCAGGCTGGATATTAGGAAATACTACTTCTCTGAAAGAGTGGTCAAGCACTGGAATGGGCTGCCCAGGGAGGTGGTGGAGTCACCGACCCTGGAGGTGTTCAAAGAACAATTGGATTTTGTGTTGAGGGATATAGTTTAGCAAGAACCATGGGTGATAGGTGGATGGTTGGACTGGATGATCTTATAGGTCTTTTCCAACCTTAGTGATTCTGTGATTCTGTGATTCTGTGACACTTTGTGACACTTTGTGACTGATAAAAATATTGAATGAAAGCAGGCTCCTTTATTCAGTTTTTTTAGTCTTTTTTTTTTTGTGATCTATGAGCTCTTTGTCAATTAGTATGTATTGATATTGTACTGTGCTTTATTTAAAAATCAGATTATTTTTTGACACTAAGGCAAACGTTACATATGTGCTTCAATGAATAGTTTAAGTCAAACTTATTTCCATGAAATAATTGATTTTATTAGAAATATGAATAAGTCAACTTAAAAATTGGCTAGGCAGGTTTTTTTTCCTGTTATAAGACTTTAAGTTATTCTAAATTGTTATGCCACAGTCTTGTCTAAGATTATGCTTATGTCAGAAAATAGAGCTATTGTGGTAATTCTGCTTCTATTCCAGAATTGTTACACTTAAACCAAACCTCAGGAGAGAAGATGTCCCCAGTGTTTTCTCCATGTCTGTGCTGTATGATTCTGATTTCTCCTTAAGGCAAACAAACTGAACTTGTTCAGTGTTTTCAGTTATATAAGCTTTTGTAGCACATGATTATTTATTTTTCTCTCCTGGATTTCTCCAGTTTAGTACATATTATAACTGCTGTCCTGTTCTTTCCTACTTCCTCCCATGGTTTTAACTGGAATAGAGTTTATCACAACTGATCTACTCAATGAGGCAACAAGCGAAATTAAATATTTGGTTGGTCTTCTGTTTATTTGTTTCTTTTCAAACTCAGCTATGGATGCTGAGGAAGAATGACTTGTTTGCAGCTACTTTTAGAATTATTCTTATGGAACAACTTTTGCTTTGTACTTCTTTTAAAATGTCCCTAAGTGTTTGTACTCTTCTTTTTTTGTTTACTTCAGCGTCTTATTCCATTTTTTCTGTACTCTTTTATATATGAGGTCAGTGAAGAACACATTCTTTGAGTTCATCATCTTTCTTTGACAAAAGGGTGGTTTGTAATGAGTAACACTGCTCAAGATCTCTGTTTGAAATTAAGAGTATTGATTGTGTTGCTTATCTTTTTTTTTTTTTTTAGTGCTATTCTGTTTATTCATAGATTTCACTGAAATTACTTTTTAATATCATATTTTTCTTAACCACTTCATCCTTGTTGTCTAGAATCATATCTAAAACTCATTTAAGTGCTCTTCGCAATTTTGGTAACAAGAGATTCTTACAGAGCAAGCAAAGAACATACTGGACATCTTAGCTAACAAACTAATCAGCAAAGGAAAAAAAAAAAACTACTCATCTTGGTTTCTTCTGTAATTAATGAGGAGTATGATAATTGTAAGATATATGAATATATATGAATTAGGTGAATTGAATGAATCATCCTCTGAAAGAAGTTTTATCCTTATGCTATCTATAGTTAGAACCTAGATAACTGAACTGGATTTAGATGAATGATCTTCCAGTTACTTTTGTCTGATGAGCTGAGTTTTGTTTTTTCTCCTTCTTATCCAAACTAATGTTTGGGTAATTGCAATTTTACATTGCCACTAAACCTTAAACTCTGAATTATATTTTTATTAGTTCATGATAAGCCTTAACTTATGTATATTTGTGGTTTACTCCGGATACTTCAAATGAAGGTTCCTGATATTGCTGTGCAAGACAATGCATGCCATGGCCTTATTAGAAGTTAACTGATAAGTTACTTGATTGAATTGGCAAACTGTCAGCTAAAAATTCGCTTTTTTTTTCTTCCTGTAAAGGGAAAATGCAGATAAAATCAACCACTAAACTGTCATATGAACTACTGCAGCTCTGTCAAGAGAATGAGAAGTAGATGTTACAGTATTTTTGATTCATCTCCTGATGGACAAATTTGAAATTTGATTGGTTCACTGAAAAAGTATGTAAGACTGATTTTTCTTGCAGAAATTGTAGCTTCAGAACCATTTTGTCCCTGCCTGAAAATACCAAGATAATTTGCTATGGTGGCTCCTGTTTTGACAGCTTGTAGTAAAATAAATAAAAATATTTTATATCCTAATAATTTGGTAATGGTATCTTCTACCCTTGTCTGCTTCTCAGTTCAAGCTGTTTGTCAAACATGTTGTCATAATTATTTATTAGAATAATAATTTGAGAAATCAATAGACTTCTCTCTTTTTTTTTATGAAACCTGGCAAGTTTTCTATTGATTGCTTTTCTTCTTCCAGCACTGCACCTGCTACTTTCTTGGTTTCTGATTACTTTTCCAGCATCTCAGCTCATTCTTAAATTTCAAGTATAACACAAGGACGTAAGTTTCTGAGTATCTGCTAGTTATTTATTTCCTGCTTGAACATTGTAACCTATGCTGGAAATATCTGCTTTTTTTTTTATATGTATTATTGTGAAGTATAGATAACACAAACAGCAAAAGAATAGATGAAGTCCTAAGTACAGCTGGAAAAGATTATGATAAAATAAGATAGATTGCTAACAAGTAATATTTATTGTCATTTTTAGCTAAATATCTTTTAGATGGTAGTTAAGAAACAGCAGTTAAATATGGTCTCTCTTGCTTATCTATTGCACAGTACATCTGGTAATTTACACTGAATATTGTTGAGTCTAGTAAATACTGTCACAGTTGATGATAAAGTGGAAGTTTATCATGGTCATAACTGGAAGTAACCTAATTACATTTCTCTTTTGGGTTTTTGTTCAAAGGATAAGTTATACATAATGAAAGTTTAGAGCTTGTTTATTGGACGCTTCCAATTCAAGTACAGTTTTGTATTGTCAAGTATATGTTAATTTAAAGTTAGGAAAAATTAATGAATGAAAATGTCATAAAACTTCATGGGCATGAGATGATAATGCAGATGGCTATAAAAGTTTGAATAGAGTGGCTTAATTTACAGTTTATCTATAGCTTAGAGGATTCTAGAAATTAGCCATTAATTACTAATGATAATTGATTGTATTTGGATGGCAGTGTCTTCATTTGGTCACATCAATCCACAGGCAACCCTATAGGCTTGGGAGGACTAGCTGGAAAGCTGCCTGATGGAAAGGGACCTTGCTGTACTGATGGACAGTCAGCTGAATATGAGCCAACTTTGTGCCCAAGTGGCCAAGAAGGCCAGTGGCATCCTGGCTTGTGTCAGGAATGGTGTGGTGAGCAGGACTAGGGAAGTCATTCTGCCCCTATACTTGGCACTGGTAAGGCCCCACCTTGAGTACTGTGTTCAGTTTTGGACACCTGAATACAGAAAGGACAGTGAGATGCTGGAGCAGATCCAAAGAAGGGCAATAAGGCTTGTGAGAGGCTTGGAGAATATACCCTACGAGGAGCAACTGAAGGAACTAGGGCTGTTTAGTCTGGGGAAGAGGCTGAGGGGAGACCTTACTGCTCTCTTCAAATACCTGAAAGATGATTACAGTGAGAGCAGGGCTGGTCTCTTCTCACTGGTGACAGGATGAGGGGAAATGACCTCAATTTGTGCCAGGGGAACTTTAGTTTGGATTTCAGGAAACACTTATTTACAGAAAGGGTTGTTAAGCACTGAAATAGGCTCTCCAGGGATGGTTGAATCACCGTCCCTGGATGTGTTTATAAACCTTTTGGATGTGGTGCTCAGGGACATGATTTAGCGGCAGTTGTTAGAGTTAGGGTAGTATGGTCAGGTTGTGGTTGGACTTCATGATCTTTAAGGTCTTTTTCAACCTGAGCAATTCTATGATTCATTGTTTTTCAAAAATCCAGCACTATTCAGCCTTGGGTAACATTATCTCTTCTTACTATTAGTTTTCAGAGCATGCTATCTTAGACCAAAAGTTGTTCAGAACATGGAATCATTAAACTGTAGAATCATTGCCTTGAGTTGGAAGAAACCTTGAAGTTTCAACCCCCTGCCATGTGCAGGGTTGCCACCAGGCTGTCTAAAGCATCATCCAATCTGATTTTAAATGTCTCCAGGGATGTAGCATCCACAAGTTCTCTGAGCAGCCTATTCCAGCACCTCTCTACCCTCTGAGTGGAAAAAAAACCATTTATTTAGTCATGGCTGTCAGATGAGGTTCCGGATGACTGGAGGAAGGGTCACATCACACCCATTTACAAGAAAGGGAGCAAGGAGGACCCCGGGAACTACAGGCCGGTGAGTCTCATCTCTGTGCCTGGGAAGATTATGGAACAGATCATACTGGATGACATGCTTGATCACATGAGGAAAGGGCGTGTGATCTGTGACAGCCGGCTTCACTAAAGGAAGGTCATGCTTGACCAGTCTGGTGGCCTTTTATGATGGAGTGACGGCATCGGTGGACAAGGGAAAGGCAACCGATGTCATTTACCTGGACTTGAGCAAGGCCTTTGACATGGCCCCCCACTACATCCTTATCTCCAAATTGGAGAGATGTGGACTCGATGGGTGGACCACTTGATGGATAAGAAACTGGTTGAAAGGCCGCAGACAGAGAGTGGTCTTCAATGGCTCTATGTCCAGGTGGAGGCCCCTGGACATAGTGGCATCCCCCAGGGGTCTGTCTTGGGACCGGTGTTCTTTAACATCTTTATCAATGACATCGATGATGGAATCAAGTGCACCCTCAGCAAGTTTGCTGACTACACCAAGCTGAGTGGTGCGGTCGACACAGTTGAAGGAAGGGATGCCAGTCAGAGGGACATCAAGAGGCTAGAAAGGTGGGCCCGGGTGAACCTGATGAGGTTCAACACAGCAAAGTGCAGAGTTTCGCATGTGGGCTGGAGGAATCCCAGGCATCCATATAGACTAGAAGGGAGCAGTCCTTAAGAGCAGCCCTGTGGAAAAGGACCTGGGGGTCTTGATAGATGAAAAACTTAATATGAGCCAGCAGTGTGCCCTTGCGGCTTGGAAGGCAAATGGTATCCTGGGCTCCATCAAAAAAGGGGTGATCAGCAGGGACAGGGAGGTGACTGTTCCTCTCTACTCTGCTCTTGTGAGACCCTATCTGGAGTACTGTGTCCAAGCATGGAGCCCCCAGTACAAAAAAGACAGGGAACTGTTGGAGAGGGTCCAGAGGAGGGCCACGAAGATGATCAGGGGACTGGAGCACCTCCCCTATGAGGACAGGCTGAGGGAGCTGGGCTTGTTCAGCCTGGAGAAAAGAAGGCTGCAGGATGACCTCATTGCAGCCTTTCAATACTTAAAGGGAGCCTAGAGAGGGGAGGGGAATCAACTCTTTGAAAGGGTAGATAACAGCAGGACGAGGGGAAATTGCTTTAAGTTGAGGGAGGGAAGATTTAAGTTGGACATCAGGGGGAAATTCTTTACAGAGAGAGTGGTGATGTACTGGAACAGGCTGCTCAGAGAGGCTGTGGATGCCCTGTCCCTGGAGGTGTTCAAGGCCAGATGGGATGGGGCCCTGGGCAGCCTGGTCTAGCATTAAATGAGGAGATTGGTGGCCCTGCATGTGGCAGGAGGGCTGGAGATTCATGATCCTTGAGGTTCCTTCCAACCCTGGTCATTCTGTGATTCTGTGAGATTTACAACAGGAAATATCACCTCTTTTAGTTTAAAGCCATTCACTCATAGTAGTCCTACAAGCTCCTCTTTTCTTCAGTTCCAAGGAAATTTTAAAGATTTCTGTTCTAGCTATTGTTGTTGCTCTTTCATGATCAATTACGCCTGCCAATGAAATTGTCCTCCAGTCTATATACAGAGGATATGGCATGGACTAAGTTCTAACTGGCCTTCCAAAGTGCTTGTGCTGAGCTGGTAGTAATGTCCAGGAGTTAGAGGGAACTGATCTTATATATTTATTCAATTGGTATTAGCCTTAATGCTATTTCTGTACCAGCTCACAGATAGATGCACCTTTTGTCTTGTGTATATAAGACCTATTGATTAACTACTCATTGTTATCTCTGAGCTAAGTATTTCTTTTGATTGTTCTTCAGGAGCTGGATATTTAGGGTTGCTAGTAACAGTTACAGTTTGGGTTTTTTTTTTTTAGATAGTGGACAGCTTAACACGTCTTTATTGTGACTTGATGGACTGCAGAAAACAGATTTTTAGAATCTATGAATTAATGGTGATAAAAGGGGATCAATGAATAAGGGATAAAACTAAATTAAGCACTAATGTCTGTGTATCAATTTCGTTGTCTTGGGTGAGCCTGAAAATATGGAGGATAAGAATATCTTTTGTCTACTTACAGATAAGTTCTGATAGAATCTGCTGAAAAGCTTGATGTCTCCCTACCTCACGGATGATGTGCACTCATTAAATGTACTAGCAGTGTGACAGATTTATGAATATATCTGTATTCTCCTTTTGAAGTAGATGGCTAAGTTAAATAGGAAACTATCCCTAAACATGAGGGTATTCACAATTCTTTCTAATCAAAGGAAAAAATTAGTCACACTTGTTTAGTTTTCCTTTGGTCCAATAGGAGAAGAGTTTACTCTTTTAAGAGCTTGCAAGTGAATATTGACTGCCACAAATTTAAAAACTGCAGAAAATAGGGTATTTAGCTAAACTAGATCATTAACAATTCTTGATTATCTCTTCAGGGAGACATAATTTACTAAACTGTAATGTTGCTTACCTGAGTGATGCAGTTGTGTGTTTTAATTACTTCAGGTGTTTTAGCAGTGCATCTGCAGCTGATTCAGGTTAATTTCAAAATGACCAACTGTGCCTTAGGATTAAAAATAAGTAATAGTAATTAATAAGTTGAGTTCAGGTGTAGTAATAGGTTCAAAAGAAATAAGATATGACATTTTAAAAACACTTTTCTTTTAACTTGCAGAGTTTTTCTAGGAAATTTTGTATTTCTGGAAAGTCTTACTGCAAAATTTTATGCATTCCTGTGCTCAAAAAACACTTCTACAGAATATGTTTATGAGAAATACCATGAACATCTTCAACAAATTCTACTCTGTAATTTAATGCTAGCTCTACCTTGTTCAGCAATCACAGCTGTAATTGTCTATGGGTTCAGCCTAAGCTTTTGAGTGTGGATGGACTTCAGAGTGTAGGACTGATTTGAAACTGGAAATAAAGTTTTAAAATACAAAAGTGGAACCATAATTGGAGTTTATATTATAGGAGTTTATATAGTTATAGGAATAAGTAGTTCTTCAGATCAGAATGGTTATGCTCTTAACTTCTTTGTGAAGATGAATAGGTAGGTAGATGTATACATACATAGATTATTGTGTCTTTAATTGTGGTTACAGAACTAAATTCAGCTTAAATACTGATACATACTGCTTTCATGAGAAGGAAAAAGGTGCTTAAAATGAAAACATGCTCTAATGTGAATTCAAAGTAAAATTATATTTATTTCATTTTCTTTAATTGTACATTATTCGCACTTCTATGTACACCTATCGATTTGATATAATCCTCTGTATAAATTTCTATTAATTTTTACTTTGATTCACCAGTAAACTTTGATCCTTCCTGGGAACACAGCCCCCTGCGCTGGTAGATAGGGATGGGGAACAGAATAAGCCCTTCATGATCCATGACGAGATAGTTTTGGACCTGTTTTGAAAGCTGGATGCTTACAAGTCCATGGGACCAGATGGATTGCACCCTAGAGTGCTGAGGGAGTTGGCAGATGTGGTTGCCAAGCCACTCTCCATCATTTTTCATCAGTCCTGGCTTACCGGGGATGTCCTGGTGGATTGGAAACTGGCAAATGTGACGCCCATCTTCAAAAAGGGCTGGAAAGGTAATCCTGGTAGGTACAGGCCTATCAGTCTCACCTCGGTGCCCAGGAAGGTTATGGGACGAATAATCTCAGGAACCATCATGGACCAATTAAAAGTCAACCAGGGAATCAGGCCCAGTCAGCATGGGTTTACGAATGGTAGATCCTGTCTGACAAACCTGATTTCATTCTGTGACAAGGTGACCTGCTTAGTGGATGAGGGTCAGGCTGTCGATGTGGCCTTCCTGGACTTCAATTAGGCCTTTGACACTGTCCCCCATAACATTCTTGTGGAGAAGCTGGCTGCCCATGGTCTGGATGGGTGTACGCTCCACTGGATGGCCGGGCCCAAAGAGTTGTGGTCAATGGAGTTGAATCTAGCTGGCGGCTGGTCACGAGCGGTGTCCCCCAAGGCTCAGTACTGGGGCCACTTCTGTTTAACATCTTCATTGATGATCTTGATGAGGGGATTGAGTGCAACCTCAGTAAGTTTGCAGACGACACCAAGCTGGGAGGGAGTGTTGATCTGCCAGAGGGGAGAAGGGCATTACAGAGGGACCTGGACAGACTGGATCGATGGGCCAAGGTTAATGGCATGAGTTTCAATAAGGCCAACTGTTGGGTCCTGCATTTTGGTCACAACAACCCCAGGCAACCCTACAGGCTTGGGGAAGAGTGGCTGGAATGCTGCCTGATGGAAAGGGACCTTGGTGTACTGATGGACAGTCAGCTGAACATGAGCCAGCAGTGTGCCCAAGTGGCCAAGAAGGCCAGTGACATCCTGGCTTGTATCAGGAATGGTGTGGTGAGCAAGACTAGGAAAGTCATCCTGCCCCTGTACTTGGCATTGGTGAGGCCTCACCTTGAGTACTGTGTTCAGTTTTGGACACCTGAATACAGAAAGGACGTGGAGGTACTGGAGCAGGTCCAGAGAAGGGCAACGAGTCTAGTGAAGGGCTTGGAAAATCAGCCCTATGAGGAGAGGCTGAAGGAGCTGGGGCTGTTTAGTCTGGGGAAGAGGCAGCTGAGGGGAGACCTTATTACTCTCTTCCAGTACCTGAAAGGTTCTTACAGTGAGAGCGGGGTAGGTCTCTTCTCACTGGTGACAGGTGACAAGACGAGGGGAAATGGCCTCAAGTTGCACCAAGGTAAGTTTAGGTTGGATATTAGGAAAACTTCTTTACAGAAAGGATGGTTAAACATTGGAATAGGCTCCCCAGGGAGGTGGTTGAATCACCGTCCCTGGATGTGTTTAAAAGCTGTTTGGATGTGGTGCTAGGAGATATGATTTAGTAGCGGGTTGTTACAGTTAGAGTACTATGGTTAGGCTGAGGTTGGACTTGATGAGCCTTGAGGTCCCTTCCAACCTGAGTAATTCTATGATTCTATGATTCTATGGTTCCTTTTGTCCTCAGATCATTTCTGTGGCCATCCTCTGTACACGCTCCAACAAGTCCATGTCTCTCCTGTACTGAGAACTCCACATCTGGATGCAGTACTCCAGGTGAGGTCTCATTAGCACAGAGTAGAGGGGCAGGATCGCTTCTCTCTCCCTGCTGGCTGTACTTCTTCGTATGCATCTCAGGATATGGTTGGCTTTCTGGGCTGCAAGGACACATAGCTGGCTCATGTTCAGCTTACCATCCACCAATACCTTTCAGTACTTTCTGGTAGGTCTGTGTTCAATCCTTTCATTCTCTAGCTTGTAATGATAGTAGATGTTGCCGTAGCCCAGGTGGTTTTGGCTTTATTCAACCTCATGAGGTTCTTCTAGGCCCACTGTTTAACTCTGTCTCAGTCCGTCTGGATGGCATTCTATCTTTCAGGCGCGTCTGCTGCAGCACGCAGCTTGGTGTCATCTGCAGACTTCCTGAGATGTGCTCAGTCCAACTGTCAGTGTCATTTATGAAGATATAAAAGTACCTTCATTGGTAGTAGGGCAGAATCCTGAAGTGATCCCCCTCAGGTGATGCAATAGAAGGATTTATCTGTCAATGTTAATCTTTTTTTTTTTTTTTTTTTTTTTTTTTTTTTTTTTTTTTTGTATAGGTATGACTGATGAATCCTAGCAAAATTTCTGTATCAACTCAGTTGACTGGGCAATATCATCAAGAAAAAACAGAAAACGTCACAAAGATGTGTGAAGGAGTACTTCCATTTTATTCTTGGGTTATTCTACATAGTAAAGTAAAAGAAAGCACAGGTGGGCTTTCTGAGGTGGTTTCTGGATATTCTTCAAACCCCAGAATTTTGTGATTTCAATCTATACACTTAACTGATAACTCAAGTGACACTGTATATGTGCATATGCAGATGTGTGCAAAAGCAAGTATCTTTCTGTCAGAGTAGGAATATCTTAGTGCTTTTCATTTATTCTGAGGCAGATAGTATTTTAGAACCATTTCTTACTTACTAATTGCACCGTAATAATCTCAGTAGCTGAGAAGAGAAGGAATTTTCACCCTGCATTCAAGAGGCGTTGCTTTTGAAGAAGTAAGCAAGGCATAATGAGTATAATTTTCTTTTCCTTGTAGATAAGGATAGCAATTTAAGGCAAGGGTCATACTGATGAAATCAAATACCGGATTTTATACATCACGTTTATGATATCATGTTCTTTTTGTTCAGGTTTCTATACTGCCCTTATCACTTTAAGTTTCTTTGACTATCTCTTCATGTTGTGTTAAGAAACATAACTAATCTGTCATGTAGTTCTCTTATTCCTTTCCCATAAGAGAAATGTGTGGTGTGGCATGACTTTTGATCTTTTCCTCCTCATTCCAATTTTGATTTGCAGTCTTCATTTTGCCCTTTTGTAGAAACTTCTGAAAGCAGTCAGAGTCATGTTGCTGTTCTTCAGAGACTTCAAACTGAATTTAGAGTCAGGGAGATTTAGTGCAGTCAGGGAGACCAGAGGGATTCTAAATTGGTGCAACTTCAAGCTTCCTTTGTCTTCCTAGTGCATCAACTATAGTAGGTAAAACATCAGCAGATGGTTTTAAATTTGGTATTTATAATTAGACTTGTTTTTTTTTTTTTTTTTTTTTTTTTTTTTGTAAACATGTATGGTATTGCCCTTTCCTTTCTCCCCCACTCCAGCCTCTCTGAGCTACAGGGCCAGTAGTTGGGTTCAATTCTGATGCTGAAGGACTTGAAAAGAGGAAGGAGGCATGGGAGGGGAAAAAAAAAAAAAAAAAAAACTTATCATGCAAACCTATTCCTGCTTCAATGTTCTCTTGTAGCATTTTCAGAATGAAAGTAGATGTTAAGATGACTAACATTTTCCCTGTGTCGTTAAAGTTTATTTACTAGTATGTTACTTGCCACTTTGGATTTGAACCTAAATATGAGTGTTAATAATTTCTCTTAGCCATTTTTGATTTCATGACATTTCAGAAATAGATGTGTTTTATTTCTCAAATTGCTTACTAAAAAAGTTGCACTGAAGAAAAATATTTCCCAAATAAACTTAGATAAAATATTTAAAGATGTTAAAATATGTGTCATTGTTTTTCCTCCACAGCTGTATACGTAAATTTTGCTGATTAAATCATCATCCAATTTTGGCATAGGTAAAGCATGGCTTTTGGATGATTTCCTAAGAAAGTTCATCAGAGTACATTAAACCATATTGCTGGTGATATGATTCAATTTCTTGGGAGGCTTTCTTGTAGTAGAGACAATTTCCCATTGAAGACAAAAGCATGGAGGCATTCAAAATATACTAGTGGATATGGATGGATAAAGATTAGACATATATTTTGTCTTCATATTTATTTCCTATAGACGGGTGAACAACATTTTCTTTTTGGAACTTCAAGGCTATAGGTGAAGAAAAACCAAGCTGAGTATGTGAAACATAAGAGAATGGTAGATAAACCTTCTGATTCACAGACATGTAGGGCCATTTCTACATAGTAGATATGGATTGCTATAAAACTAGCCTCTGGAGTTAAATGAAGGTACGAACATGGCTCCAAAAAGTATTCGTTTTAGAAAAAGAATATATTTTTAATTTGCTGTTTTTTCAGTTAAGAAATATGCTTCCATTTGAGGAATGTGATCTATCATGCATGGATATATATACAGACACTAGTCTCATCTAGATCCAGTGATTGCATTTGTCAACTGATTACTGATCTCGTACATTTAAAGTTTCCACTTGAAATTTCTTCCAAAACAAACACGTAAAATATGTTACAAATAACTATATGCTTTTCAGATTAACTGTTTATCTTTTCTTTTCTGGCTTAACTGCGTATGGGCAACATTTATATCTTTCTTTCCTGGGTAACATATGCACATCATACCTTTCCTCAGAAAATTCACTGAATTCCAAATGTATAGGCCAATTGCAGCATTAGAAGTATCTTCATAGCCACATTTTTTTCAGCTTAAATATCTACATTGTCAACATGAAAGCCTTAGATACAAATGTTACTGTCCACCTCTTAAGTACAAGAAGAGGAAGCACTGAAAATAACAAAAACTAGCCTTTCTGTGGATTTTGCTGAGTTACAAGTTCATTTGTAACTTCTACATTCTTCTGACATACTGTTGCTTATTTTTATTAGAATATCTTCTGTGAATAATTTAGCAGTTGCAAGATGATTCACTACCCCAAGGTGTTACTGGTGAACGGCAGAATCTTTTGTTTGTATGCCAGTGATTGAATCTAGGCCAATTTAGAACTTCAATTTGTTTGGCTCTGAGGAATGGTTAGCAGCCTCTGTGACATGATTTTTACTGGGGACTCAATTTTAGTTTTTAAATCACTTATGCCATCCCCAGGCTTTGTGATAATTAAACTGTGGAAGCAAAGAATTCTATGGACTACAAGGATTGCACTCCCCTTTTACTTAGAGGAAGTTGTTGATTTTTCTTTATTTCTGTTTTTTTTTTTTCTTGTTCAACTTCAGAGTACACTGTTGGTACACTAGTCTTGCACAGACTGGCTTTCAACCTTCCAGTATTAAATTTTGTAGTACCTAAAATGACAATTAGATATTCATACACGTTTCTTTATAATTTCTAAGCTGTTGATGAGAGTTTTTTTTTTTTTTACTTAGTTTCAATATGTAGCAATAAATCTCCTATACATTCCTTCTTCTACGCCTTGTGAATCATTGTACTGTCATTCTTTTTCAGATAACCATGGATGTAACTTAAATCCTTCATCTAATTCCTAGATAGAGGCTCACTTGTCATTACAGTGAAGAAGAAAACATTTTTTTCTTAATCTATTTAGCTTTGCAAGACATAGGTCATATTGAAGTTTTTTAATGTTGAGAAACTTGTGGCAAGAATCTCAACGTTTAGAATATTTTTCCTATACAGTAAGGTGTTAGTATGTATTTCATTATGGAGTTACTGCCCTTAAAAGAAGCTCTAAGAAGGAACAGATTACTTTTCAGTACTGTTGGACATTTATCCAATAAAAAAAATCACAGTAATGCTCAAGGAAATCTGAGCATTGTTCAAATACAGATCTCCTACTATCGGTATACATAACATAAGCAACGTATTAGGAAATGAAGTTTATATATTTAAAGTAAGAGAATATGAATGCAGTGCTAGAGATTATTTCTCCTATCTTGTGTTCACAATTCAAAAATTGTTTTTTTCTTCTTCTTCCTCCAGAACTTGACCTGGTGAAGGTGGGGGAGGGGGACTAGAAAAGGAAAAAGGAATAGTTGTAATAATTTTTGTAACATTTGAAATTCTACTCTTATGATTTTCTTATTATTTGTTTGAAATCCATTTGTTTGCTTTCTTTTCTGATTTTATTTTTATTCATCTCATTCACAGAAATACCCAGATATTTATTTATTTTCAGGCAATTAGCAGCCTTTTTAGTATTTTACCAGTGTATTAGGAGCCTGGGCAAACCACTTTATATTGGTAAGAACAAAACTTATTTCCCCATCTTAACTGGAAAACAAAATATAAAGTACTATCAAGCTAAAATATAAGCAGTAAATATATTTATATTTATATATTTCATTTAAAGAGGCTTCATATAAAGGAGGAAAACAACCTAGCAAGAACAAATTCTGGGAGGCACTTTAAAGTCTTTATGTTCTGTTCTCCTTAGAGACAATTTTTTTCCCCTTTTTAGTATCAGGTTATATGCATAGCGTTTTTTGTTCTTCTTGTCTGGAGGAGATAGGATGCTATATTTATTTATCTATTTAGTACAATTACCTCTTCTAGGTATTGAGGTCCAACACCAGTAATAACAGGGCTCTGGTGCTGGAGGATCTCATTTTCTCTGGGACCATGACAACACTGATGCATCCATGAAGCATGCCATTACAAAAAATAAAATAAAATAAAAGCATGTTTAGACATCTCAATACTGAGACATGCTGCTGTTCAGTTCATAGAGAGGTTAGTGAGGTATTCATGATTGCTTAGGTTATAAAATCATAATTTATTAAGAGGGCTGTTGTTCTTCTAAAGCTGTTTTCAGTTCCTAGAAAATAAGACTTAAGTATCATCATTTTAGCTAATCAATATCATCATTTGTTCTTTGAAAGACAGGAGCTATCTACAAGTCAGCAGAGCTGTGGATAATTTCTTATCTGTGTAATGTCAAATTGAAATGGAAAATTTCTCACATCAGGAGTTCACATTGCAGCAATGAGCATGCACTGTCCCTGATCAATATTATTAAACGCAGGCCTGAAACAGTCTTCCATGCTCTCTAATGAAAGACAAATGGCCTTGTACAACTTAGTCCTAATCTCAGGTTACTAATCTACATTTTGTACTACTATTTTCAGCAACAAATAAATGCAAGTGGCAAGAGAGAGGGGGAATAAAGAAAACAAAAAATGTTAAAAGTACATGATGTTTTTCAGATACTTTGTGAAATTTCAGGAGCTTGAAAGAAGTATTGGTACTTACTGAACCTTGTAAGAGTTCTTCTATGGTCTCCATTTGGCAGAGAATCAGGGTTACTATCATTATGACCATATGATGACTTTGAAATGAGATTAGAAAAAACATCAACCATCTGCTTTTGAGAAATACATAAAAAAGTTATGCTGTTCCTGAAGGACATGCTGGGAACATACACCATGATCCACTGTGTTGATGAACAAAATAAAGTAAACTTGGAAGGATGGTGTCCACAGCCTTGATAGGCAGAATATGAAACAGTGAGAGAGAAGGGAAAACATGACACATCATCAAAATTGAAATACTAGCTGGGGTACAGAATGGTGGGAGAAAAGATTTGTCTGTAAGTATTGATGATTTTTTTTTTTTACTCTCTTAACACCTTTTCTTTGCCTTTAACCTATTAAGAAATAAAGCAAAATTCCTGTGAAACCACCGTAATTCAAATGTTTCTGACATGAAGTATAACGAGTAGTGATATTTAGAAAATCATTGATTTATGTTGCATTAAGGCAATAAATCATCTTTTAATCGCATGAGAAAAAGCAAAATAAATGGGAATAAAGAGCTATTCACAACCAGAATCTTCAGATGTTGAGTCTGTGTTAGACAGCAAATTCTAATGATATTTTCTGTAGCCTTCTAGTTAGACTTGCAATTTATTTTCTATGATAACTGCAATTGACCTGCAATTTAGTGGTGGTATCTATATTATATATGGTGATCTCTCATCTGTGATGAAAATAATTTTCTTTGCTCAAGAACTGAATGTTTATTGGTCAACAAGACATTTTTAATGCAAGTAAAGAAAAATTAGTAATTTAAATGATTTGTAAATAAAGATGCTATTTTATCTGGACAAAAATCTTTTTTTTAAATTGTAAGATGCTTGTGAAAGAGTAGGTGAATAATTCTGATAATCGGTATTCTTCTCTCAGTCTCCAAGCAAATGGAATTGTACTGCCCCTTCAATCCCTCATTAATTTTTCCATATTGGGTTTTAGAGGCTGTACATCTTCAAGCTCTTGAGCACTGCAATATAAAGGATGCATTTGTCATCACAGTCCTTGATAATGCTTTCTGACTAAGTAAAGTAATAATATGGTAGCTGGGGGAAATATACTTTCCATTCTAATCAATACCATGTAAAATGGCTGATAGTTTCTTCTGACTGCAAGTCCTGTCAGCACTAAGGGAAGGTTGATGAACAGATGAGAACAGCACAGGAGAGAAGACATGAACTAAGAGAGCCTTTGAAGTGGACATGGAGAATTTAAATTACAGTATTCTAGCATTAGTGTGTCTACTGAATCAGAGAAGCACTGGGTTTTTGTTTCTTCATGTAGAACTCATCTCATGATCTTTCTTAAGAATGGGACAATTGTACTAGGACACCTAGAAATTTAGTGTCAAGTGCCTCTATGTTTGCATCTCTCAATGGGAAGCACTAAATTACAGTGATTAGAAGTTGAAGTGCTTTTTAGCTAAAGATTTAAGTAGTAGGTACTTTGAGGGCTGAATGGGCTAAGCAGTTTCATATGTGAAAGAAGCAGCCACCACAGAGTCCAGGGTGATTTAAAAAAAAAAAAACAAAAAACAGATTAGATTGATGGATGAGGAGGAGGATGATATGCAATGTGACTACTAGCCTAGTGAATGCTTGAGAATAAAAATGTTTTAATATCTTCAGCTCAGCACAAGGAGATTGAGATTGCTCAAGGTTCAGTGTTTGGAAAAAGCATTACAAACCTACTATTGTTAACAGTAAAATTCTGTTGTTTTAGAGACTAGAAAGCGAGAAAATTTTATATATTGTATTGCAAGTGAAAATTATGAGACAGACACCTTTTCTCTCTTCAAAAAATAATCTGTGGACATCCTTTCAACCAAATAAAGTACACATCTTTTCTTTACTGTCCTCTCCACACGTTCCATTTCTTTTCTATACTCCCTGGTTTTTCTTCAAACCTTTATTCTTTGAACTTTTTGATATCTGGAGTAGTTAGCTATTTGTGCACTTCAGACTGAGGAATATCCATATGTGTCAATAAAGAGAGTGTGTGGGGGTGGGAGGAGTCTTTTCCAATAAAATGTTGGGGTGACTTTATCTCTACTATGTGAATAATTTAGCTACTTAAGCTATGACAAGACGCTAATTCTCAAGCTGCTGAACCGCATCAGTCTACCTTAATGACAGCATTTATATAATGCTTTCATGAAGCTATGTGTATTTGAATTGGAATCTGCATGTCTGCAATGCAGCATTAAATAACATATGATTTGATCTCATCAAATACTATAACATATGTATGGTGGGATGTTGATAGTTCACTTGAGTGCAACAATGGGAAAAGGAAAGACTGCTTAGCTACAAAGACAGATGTCAGCATAAGCCTTTTGAGCCCTGGAAGAAATCCTATGGCTTGTGGAGAGTTGTAGTTTGCTCTGCTTGTTCGAATGTTGTTTGTCAGCTTGATTTTCTTTTTAGCTTTACTGCCTCTATCTCTCCAGTTTGTTTGCTTTGTCCTGAGCATAAATAATCTCAACTTTGTAGGTAATATGTGTGGTTGCTTTTTCAGGTGCTTTTAGGTAGTCCTATAAGAAAGACTGAGAGGGTTATAGTTATATTAGATTTTCTAACGCTGTACTTTTGAATGATAATTCAGCGCCAGCGTTAATTTAAGAAACTCATGCCTAGTTCTGCTAGCATGTTTCTTTGTGTAGCTACATCATAGATAGGATTGGGAAATTAAAACTAGTGTAGAAGGAAAAAGAAATGGTGTGTATGTTTCTGTGCGTACTATCTGTTTTTGTTATTATTTGGTACAGTCTGAGAGAGTTTGCTGTATAGGATGGTATGAGGAAGTAAAGAGGAAAAGGTTAATCTACTATTGCCATTTAATACTTTGTAGTATGATTTTATTCTGCCTTTTTTTTTATTAATTGAAGGCAGTGTACAGGATGCATGTATGTTAAGTACAGGCAAAATAAGCCTGATCGACAGGAAACTTGCTGTAACAGTTCCTTACCGAGACACCGGCAGACTATTTTATCAGGCAGATTTGTTGCTGTTTCATCCCAGGGACCTGAGCTCAAGTCTTACATACAGTAATGCTCAGTGTGTTCCAATAGCAGCAGTGGGTGCAATTGCTAACATTGGCACTGCTGCCCAGCCCCAGCTGGCAGACATACTGGCATCTTGACCCAGAACATTGCACTCTGTCTTCAAGGTTCAGAGTGCTCAGATTTCTGTTTGATAATGAGCACATGAATGAGATGCCTGTTAGTTTGTAATGGACAGCTTCCTCAGCTTTCACTGTGCAGGATTGTGTGTGCTTGTGGCTGTGTATGCTGACAAGCCACTCTGTTGTTGTTTTTGAAGGCTCCTCAGTTCAGCAGTTCTAAATCTTTATCTTCTGTAGGAACATATGGAAATCACACATCTGAGCAACAAAATCTCAAAATGAACTGGGCACATGGTGGCATACGTTTGGCTGGCTTTTTGTTGTTTTGTAGTGAGTTTGAAGGCAAAATACATATTGTGAGGCGTCTGCACATAGTGGGTGTAAGGCTATGCTATGCAAGGAAAAAAAGGCAGGCGGGGGGGACATTGATCAACTGGAGCCCTTGATACAATGGTAACTTCATCTAGTAGGAACAATTACATGCTATCAGCACTCCTGAACAATGCATGAACGAGATGATTGCTGAAAATCTTTTGACTACTCACATGTCCAGAAGTTTGGTAGTCAGAAGATGCATCCTGGGTATGCTCTTCATATAGTGCGTTTGAAAAAAGGAACTGATGGAACTGAGGAGCGGACTCTGTTATTGCCTTCAAAATACAGTGTCAGTGAAAGAAATTTTACCAAACATCATAGTATACAACCATGCTTTGCTTGACTGTGAAACAAGAAACGACTGTTTTTATTGGTTCATTGATAAAGTTTTTTAAAGGATTACCTTTGAGAGCAACCAGAGTATTTAACAGGTATAATATAAGAAACTACTGATGTTGCTCCGAAAGTAATGCCTCCTGTTTATTTCCATGGAAACTACAACAAATAAAAAGAACATAGTAGCACTGCCCACTACAGTCTGTCACACAATAACAACAAAATATTGGAATATTGTTGAGAAGGCTCAATCTCTACTGCCATATCACCAGCATCCACCACTGATATTGTGGGCCAACATTATAAAGTAGGAGGCATTACTTCTAGAGTTGACCTTGCAGAATGAGACTGGGATGACAGCTGCAAGGATCTGAGTAGAGGCAAGTGTAAAAGGGATTAAGGCTTCCTGATTGTATTTTGTGAAAGTAAGTTTTTGAAGTGAATGAAAGGAAACTGAGATTCAGAGTTCTTTGGACTGCTTCCCAGTTGTAGCTTTTCATCTATGGCATAGACCTCTTAAACATACCAAAGTCCATTACAGCTGACTCACTGCTGACTGCTCATATTTCTCAAGAGAAGCTTCCTGAAATAAAGATGTAATAAAATTGATAATGTATTATTTTTTTAGTTTGGGGCCCTTTTGTGACTGTTTTGTTTTTCTTTTTTTCTTGTCCACAAATTCTTAGTTATGTTGATCATGGGATGTATGCTCATGATCTCTTATCTTTTTGTGTATATTTGTACTTTCTTAAGCAATTATTTCTATCATGCACGTGTCAGTTCCTGAAGAAAGACGTGAGCACTATATTCACTTAGTAAAATGATGAAAATTTGCAAAGATTATTCCTAGACTGATGTACCTGAAAATATTACATCTAAATTAGTTTAGACCGTGTAGCTAACTTGCGAGTAATGGCTGTTGTGAATGCCAGTAAAGTAAATTTGTAGGCATATATTTATCGTTATGTGCTGTGAAAAATCATACCTACTAGCTCTTTTTTAATACATATTTGGAGCATAAATATCTATCCTAGGATAAAGTACCAGCTGAGCCAGAAAAAACCCTGTCTTAAGTAGATAAGGTAACAAAATATCTGACTTCGAACTGTATTATACTTGTTATGGACAATATGGATCTAATTAAAGGTCAGCAATATTCTTTTGATAATTGACATAGATGTTAAAGCATTTTATAATCAAATTGTAGCAGATCAAAAATACCATTAATGTGGGATATATAGAGTATAATGTACCAATTACTGACTTCAGTATTGTGAAATCTTAAAGACTTCTTGCATTCAGCATGATCTAAATGACTGTAAATAAGCTTTGTTTTTAGTATCCAAAGTGATTCATTTTTAAAGCTTGAAAAGCTGGAAACAACAGTAAATAATTTTGCACACAAGTATATGCAACCATATGGAACTACGCTATATGTTTTTATAGGATTGTGGGGTTGTTGGGGGTTATTTTTTGCTTTTATGCCTGCTAGGTTAGTGAAATTGCTCTGTTTTTGTCAGAGTTCCACTTTAACTTGCGTTGTTGTTTTTCTGCATTTATATTGTTAGCAAAAGTACAGGTCTGCTGCAGATACATACAGCATAGGAATCCCTTCCTTTGCTGAGGATTGCAATGATTAATGAAAGCATTACATCTCTAGAGAGTAGCCCTCTAGCAAGCATCTCACTAAGTATATCCATTAAGAACTGGCATACAATATACAGAAAAGATTTAAAGAATTATACCAGCAAGCCATCTGGGACTTCACTGTTTCCCAAAGGCCAGTTTTTTTTTATGGCATTAATGATCTCCTTTAGAGAAATCTGTATCTAATCATTCTCTGTCCCTGCATGACTCTGTGCAGTATGACATCCCTCAGTACATATAAATACATGTGTACTCTAGGATATTCAATAGCTGGCAAATTACTTGATAAGTTTATTTACTTTTGCAGAAGTTATGACTGCTTCTGCACTTGAACTCCTGATGCAAGAAATAACAGATATTTTCTGAAGCTTTAACCTTGAGAATATCCTCATATTTAGTATGTTAATGTTTATGGTCTTAATATCACTATAAATACATTTTCTTGTACTGTGATGAGTGTTTGCTACTTTTCAGGGTTAGCTAGAAGATTACAATCAGAGAAATGAGTCTGAATGATAACAGAAGCTGATCTAAAGCTGTAAAATGAAAGAATAAAGACAGTCTTAGATGTTAAAGAAGGTTATTGTCACCCATTTGCCTTGTTGTACTTTTTGCTTGGTAGGACAATGCATGTGACCATCAGACAGATATAAAAATTCAGAATCTTTTTTTTTCTTTTTTTCATTTTCTTTTAAACTGAATTGGAACAGTTTTGTGATTTTTGTTTTTGTTTCTTTATTTGCTTATTATTTTTTTCTTTTCAGTAAAACCTAAGAAGTTATTTCCTCACCTCAGCAGCCCTCTGTACCCCTTCAAGGGTACCAGCACCTACCATCAGGGAGTATAATCCTGTCCCTGCTCTTTTCCTGTAGGAGCAAATTCTCTTAAGATGACCTTCTTAATGTACAGAGTTTTGTCTTACTCAGAAGGAGTTTCTTCCCTTCCAGGTCCTGTACGTGCTGCTACAGTATCTTAAAGAAATTTTCAGATTTTTTTCAGTTCTTCAGTGGCCCTTTTCCTTTTGGAGACAGAGATATATGTAAGAAACAGATGGTTTCAGTGATATTTTAATTTGTTGCCCTTTGGGTAAAGAATGAGTATCTCTCATGTTTTCCATTCATGATCTTTGCATTTGCAGGCAGGATATAATAAAGAAATGAATATTTTAAAATAAAACTAAAATGTATTTGCTGGATTTTATGCACAGTTTTTTAGAGAAGGAATGAACTCAATATTATGAGGCCTTGCTACTGTAAAACTCCCTGTTATTATTTCCTACTTCTACTATGTTAATGTACTTCTGACTATGGCTAATGACTGTTTTCAAACTTACGGGGAAATTTTAATGCATTATATGGAGACTGGCTTATACTTCTGGAGTTCATTGTAAAGTGAGTGATACTAAGAATGTGTGTGTAAAAGAGCATAAGGAAGATATTTTATCTGTTCTATTAGCTTTTTTTCTTTTTAATTCCTTAGAAAAAATTGCATCAGTGTGAATAAACTGACTCAAGATATTTCTCAAGCAACTTTAGAAAAAACGTCACTATAATGTCAAATATTAGGAAGAGAGGAATTTGTTATTCAACTGTGCTAGCTTTCTTTTAAGCAACTTGGCCTTCATGATGTGAGACTACATGCTGCATACCATTTTTCGCTAAACTGATTTTAGAATATAAAAGCTATAAAGATAAGAGGGAAAATGACAGAAACCTTATTTTCCCAACTTAGAATTCATTCTATTTGTTGTGGAGAAATAAGCTTCTCAGATCTGTTACCAAATCTTATTTTGGTGCAATCATAAAAGCAGTCTATGGTTTTTCAACCTTGTCCCATTAGAGGCTTAATTCTATTAACAGCAAGCTAATCTAATTATGACTAAGCTCTATTTTCTGGTAGTCATTTAGTATATCTCTTCACAGTATCTCTAACATTAGCTTCAAATCCTTTTGTAAGGTAATTTTTGTGTTGCAGTAGTGGGACAGGTAATTAGAACCTGCTCTAGTAAGCACTGTATCATACTATTTTCAATGGTGTGAGAATGATACCTGAAGGTGTAATTACCCTTACAATTTTATGGATTCTTTTAAGATCAAAGCTATCAATTATGAGAGAGAAAGGCATTTAGACAATATGAAGAAGTATATACATGAAGCAAAGTCAGGCAAAGGTAACACTAAAATTACTTCAACTTACAGCAGGAAACTTTCATTGTATATATTAGTGTGCTATTTTATCACTAAATACAAATCAGAACATTATGGATAGAACGATCATGTGTTTCTCAGGGGTGATTATCCAATCCAGATTATGTTTCTGAACAACTAATCAACTCACCTCACTTTGGTGAGTTGATTAGTTGACTTCTAATTGTACAACTGGCAAAAAAAAATCACTTTCTGCCCCCATGAAAGCAGACTCCTTGTAGGCAAACTGCAATTTAAGCTTTATGTAAATTAAAGTTAACATTAAAAAAGAAAGAAAAAAATAAATTAACTCATTTGAAACTCAAAATTAATTTACTTGGTTATAATAAGAAATAAGATGAACACAGTCAAAAATTCCCATTTTCATGGTAACATAATCTGACTAAAAAGAAAATTAAAACATAAGAAAAATACTCTTTGCATTTTTTTTTTTTTTTTTTTTTGTTTAAAGGCTGATGGATGTTGTACATATCCTTGACCTTTTTGTCTTTCCAGTATCATTAGTAGTATGCAGTAGTGCAAAAAGGAGATCTTAGATTTTACATAGTTAAAATAATGCTAATTAAAAGTAAAGAATGCTCTAGTAGCATGAAGTGTTGAAATTCAAGTCAGTATTATCATTTAATACAAGAAAATAGGAAGGAGTAGTTTTCTTCAGTATATTTTTACTCTTTAAAAGAAAAAAAAAGTCCTTCAATTCAAATTTGCAACAAAAAGTAAAGGGTGATTTGTTTGTTTGTTTGTTTGTTTTGCAATGTAACTTCCTGGAAAAAATTACTTCAGGTTTAATAGTTGTGTCATCGTTCTAAAAATAATTTCAACTTGCTGTTGGTTACTTGTTCCAGAATAAAGCACAAATTGTAAATATGCCCATGCCGTTACGAAAGTGATTAAAATTATTCCATGTTACTCACATTAAGGTCATGTAATTTTATTGTTTTGCATAGATTCTTTAAGTAAATTTACTCTGTGTGTGTATGTGTTTGTGTGGAGGTGGGTATTTTGAAGAGTTCTAGTTGCCATAGCTATAAATCTCATCTGCATACAGTATCTTTGGGAGATAACAGCTCCATAAATAATACCCTTGGTGTTTCCCTGCACTGGGAAAAGGCCAGTATTAACATTCACAAAGCCACAATTTGAAGGGAAACTAGGGAATTATTTTTGCTTCATATTGTCTACAGGCAGGTGTGAGAAGAAGCTTCCAGTTATTTTGAGTAGTTTTCCACTGACGCTGTTTAGAAAGAGCTGTCTGCATAGGTATCTTCATAAATATTGCAATTTTGTGTCCTCTTAAGGACCATAAAGTTTCTCAGGGACTTACACTCTTCAGTAAGACCAATATTAAGGCTCAAATTCCTCTGTGATTATACATACTTCACTGTGCCTGCATGCAATGGAAATATGCAGTATAAATACTTCCCCTGAATTTTAACTGGAATTAAATGCACGATTTCATTTGTTGTTAAAAAAAAAAAAAAGTTAACACCGCTCATGTGACTGTTTTATCTCCCTGAATCAATTTCTGATTAAGAAATGAAACATTACAAAGTTATTGCAGTTTTTAATTCTAATAGGAATGGGCTTTAAGGGCAAAACTTTAGAAAGAATGTATTTAAATTTACATTTCAGTTTCATTTATAGATTCATTCGGCTGTGAAGGACGACGAGAAAATTGCAAAAGTAAAGGAATATCTATTAATGGTAATGCACAGGTGTTAGGATTACTTGAATGGTAATAAATTTACATTGCAAATGTGATAAATCTACTGCAGTTCTAATGCTACTGTAATGACTATCAGCTGCAAGCATGAGGACAGGAGATAGCTGTTAAAATCTGCATGCTCTTAGTGCGTGGAAAATATACTCTCTCAGCACCTTACATAGTGCTTGGTATTCATTTTTGAAGGCTTCTTTCCACACAGGATCTTTCAACTCTATAGAATTTTACTTTGTAATGCTTTATTTGTAAATTGTGCAATTTGATTGTCAAGGCAGAATACTTACTCATTAAGATTTTTGGTAATACGAATATGTATGGGAGTTGTGCAGAATGCTTTTCATTATCAAGTTATTCTTGTCAGCTCTTTCTTTTCTAGTATTTTCCAGCTCTGCATCAAAGTCGTTGCTGATAAAGTGCAAATCAACTAAGTCATTGAAAATCGGATTATACAAAATGGCTGATATCTGTAGTACTAAATTCAATGGTTTGTCTTTAGGTAATTGTTCTCTTCTACTTTTATATGTGCTGTTTACCAACTAAGAGAGAAAGTAAATAACTGATATTCTTGAAAATCAAAGCTGTGCAGTTGGTAAAGGTAAGTTGATGCAGTTGCCAAATATCATGTGTACCATGAGATTTCCCTTCTTACTGATAGAAATGTGGGGTCCTTTAGTAAAGACAGTTGGGACATTAACATTTTTTTTTTCATATATTCCATGAAACTGCCTACTCCAAATGAACACATAACACATAGATATCTACCTTTGTCACACAAAAGCATGTATATTTAATTTGTATGTGAATGCTGAGGCATTATTAGTGAGAGCCTACTCAAGTTTCCCACTCTGTTTCCATCTATGAAAGTATCATCCTCATCAGGAAGACTGGACAGAGGGGTAAAGGAGCTGAGATGGATATTAGCAAGGAACCTGCTGCATCCTCATGGTGTTGGGACCAAGTTCCTTCTGCTTCCTTTGCCTTCTGAGTTACCTCTGGTCTCTAAAGGACATCAGTTCCTTGCAAGACACTTGTTTGCAGGTCTAAGGCTCTTGTCTATCTGGAAGTGTCTTGATCTATGGGAAAGTGAGAGTCTGTATTGGGAAGCGCCAGATGAACTGTTTTGAGCCTAGTCAGTGTGTTGGTTCATGTTACTTGGTATACCTCTTCTACACCGCTTTGTTATCACTTGCCTGGATCAATACATTTTATTTCTGTGACTGGGCACTATTGATGCTTCTAAGTTTTGGACTTTCAGAAAGGAGTGTTTGCTCATCTTCTCTGGCATTCTGGCTTGTAGATCAAATTCTTTTCATTTAGCATGGCCTATTCTCAAGCCAAATCAGTGGGCTATGCACCAAAGCAAGAAGCCTGAACGTCCTAGCTTGAAGTCCAGAAAATTACGACCAAATATGTGATTTAAGGTTGGGGTTGGCCTGCTCCTAAAGAAGCTTACTAAGCCACTCCTCTAAAAACTGATAATTATGCAGTCTGTATATGACAGTGATGAACAGATCACACTCCAGAATAAAAGTATGCAAGCAAATCAACTCACTGATTTTTTTTTTAACATTAAATTTTCTTTTTTCTTTTTTTTTTTCTTTTCTTTTTTTTTTTTTTTTTTTCCCCTAACTTACCCACTTGCTTTTTGCTATGGGTTTTCTGTTAGTTCTATAATCTGTGGTAGGATTCTTGTAGTCTGTAAGGGACTTGAGAGGTTAGTTATTCCAATCAGCTGCTTGTATCAGGGTAACTTCTAGGTTAAATTCGTGTGTAGCATCTGTTTGTGATACAGCAGTGGATTTCTAATTTTCCGTTTTTTCACTTCCTTCCCTTCTACTTCAAAAGCCAGTTTGCGTAAGGTCTATGAGTTAATTCACAGAAATAGCTGACATAAATACCTCTTCCCTTTTGTAGTATTAACTATCTCAGCCTCTTTATGATAATGCAGGGTTATTGTCTTTCTCTTTCATGAGAAATATAGGAGATGTAAAGACATTGTATGCCAATAGCTAGAGCTTATAGTGAAATACTTATTGATACGGTGAGGTTTTTATATTTTTGATGGATATAACGTTTTAATGCTCCAAAGCTATGCTCAATGGTTTGAAATGTTCACAAAATATTCTATTTCTCTGTATAGAAAATATGAAATGGAGAAAGGTGACAATACAATTATTTATCAACTCTTTTATGGGTGGAAGAAAGGGAGAGAATGTTAGAAAATCACTAATGTTTTAGTGTAGAAATTATTCCTAGTTCTGTATTTCTTCCTTACTTCAAAAGGAAGTACTTATTGTATTTACCCAGGTCTCATTTTTACATTGAATAAAAAAGCACTTAATTGTTAGTCTAATGTTGTACAGTGTTTATTAAGTCTTTTAAAAACTGATGCTATTGTTTTATAAGTAAGCCCATTTGATTTGTACAAATTAATTTGAGAAATATAGACCTTTAGTTCACACTTGTGCAAGATTTTACAATCTAGATTAATTAAAAATATGGGTCTATAGCTACTTCACTTTCCACACATCTTTTCCATGGTTTAAAGTAACAGAGATTATAGTGCTCTGGAGTGATATTTGTGTTTTACCGCTCTCTGCGGCACCCTGTAATATCTAGATAATGCAGATCTCAAGTTTTCTTTATAAATGTTATCTAAGAAGATCTGGGGTTTGTTCGATGCTGGTATTTCCTTGACAGTAAAAGCTGTGTTGTACCTACGAACACTCCTTTATTTAGAGAAACATGTGCTTTTTATCTTTGAAAAATAAAATGGCACTATGCATTTCAAAATAAGTTGTTATAAAGTACAGAATAAACTTGTAGAAATTTACAGTGCAGTTAACTGAAGCTTCTTCAGCAATAGAAAAAAAGAATTTAAAAGTGAGGTATGTAAACAATTTAACAAATTAATTTTTTATAACTACAAAAGGAAAAGAAGTTTTCAGACATTGAGATTTGGCATCCAAGTGTAATAATTCCCTTACATTCTGTACATTTGCTGATACATGCACAAGTTGAAAGTGTAGTTCTGTATCCAAGCCCTACTATGCTTCTGTATTTTGTCTTGTACTTATTGATCTGGGTATGAACTCTGATTTGTACATTGAGCAGAATTCTAAACTTAAGAGCTCTATTTATATATTTTATTTATAGTGAACATAGTGATTTAAAAGGACTTTCAGCAATTCAGTTAAAAATAGATTCTTGAAGTGCTGTAGAAAAAAGAGCTGCCAAGAAAGGCTGAGTTTCTCTTTCCCTTTGAGGTATAGATGGCAGATTAAAAAGTATTTCAGCTATAAAATATTGTAAACACAATAAGGCAGAAGATCTCAGTTTTTACGTTCCTGTAGGGATCCAAAGAAATGAACAAAACTTATTATTGATAACTAACAGCATTATTGCATTAGTTGCAAATATTCATATTCTCCAGTCCAATTAATGTTAAAATTTTGCTTAAAGTTCTGCAACTCTCTATCTTGGAAAAAAGACATAGAGATGTATATGATTCAACACTTTTTCTTCATAAAAGTCAGATATTTTATTTCTTGTTCCTTATGTTAAGTCTTACTAGCAGAAGCTAAAAGTATTTTAATTATCCCTGAAGGATTTTATTCATTAGGCAAAAACCATCAAGACTAATTAAATATTGCTTTTTTTTTTTTTTTTTTTAATCCTCATGTTTTCTAGATGAGGAGCTCAGATCAAATTTCTTTCTTATCTTAACAAAATTTTAATTAAAATTTCAATACTAATAACTCATAAAATTAAGAGTACAAATTCTTTGGAATGAATGTACTCTGGGGACTTTTAATTCTGCAAATTTTATCTTGCTATTTTATGTTTAAAACATTTTAATATATACTAGTATTTTATTTTTATTTTGGTGGGATGACTCTTCAGTGCAAGTTCATAACCATTACCTTGAGCAAACTGGCTCCAAGACTACTTAATCCCAGAAATGTACACCAAATGATTTATAGATTCTGTCTTATTTTCCGACTTGAATGTTTGCTAAGCAATGGCATTGCTCTGGCAGAGTTGGAGCAGTTCTTGAGATGCAGTGATTTCTAAGACCACTTTCAGTTTCTTCTGTTTGTGGTGATGGGAAAGAACTTCAAACCTCAAAATTCTGTGGGACCTTGTCCCAAAAAATAAAAGCAGAGATACAGTGAAGATGTTTAGATTTCATATCAGTGATTGTGTTGATTTTATTATCTATGTTGCTTTCTTCTTCGTATAAAAAAACAACTAACATGAGCTTTGTATCGAATTCTTGTTTCGTATATTCATGGATCTACTTATGCCTTTAGGGAATAGAAAACATTTTCTTATTTTTAATGAAAGTTCGTATTCCTAAAAAAAAATCACAATATAAAACAAGATAAAGTATTCAAATCTCATAGTGAACTAGAGCAAGTGTGATTGTCATTAAGTCTGCAAAATTGACAGAAAATTGTTAATAATTATTAGAGAGGTGTGGATTTGAAGGATGGACTGTTCGATGGATTAGGAATTGGCTGGTTGCAGCCAAAGGGTTGTGATTAATGGTTGTGTGTCAGGGTGGAGGCCGGTCACAAGAGGTTTCCCTCAGGTGTCAGTCTTGGGACCAGTGCTCTTCAACATCTTCATCAAGGACATAGACGATGGCATTGAGTGCACCCTCAACAAGTTTGCAGATGACACCAAGCTGAGTAGTTAAGTTGATACATTGGAAGGAAGGGAAGCCATCCAGAGGGACCTGGACAGACTGGAGAAGTAGGCCCATGAAAATCTAATGAGATTCAATAAGGCCAAGTGCAGAAGGCAATCCCAGGTATTTATATAAACTGGGGGAAGATCTACTTGAGAGCGGCCCTGCGGAGAAGGACTTGGAGGTCCTGGTGGATGAGAAGCCGGACATGAGCCAGCAGTGTGTGCTTGCAGCCCAGAATGTCAACTGTGTTCTGGGCTGCATTAAAAAAGGGGTGGCCAGCAGGGAGAGGGAGGTGATTGTCCCCCTCTACTTGGCTCTTGTGAGGCTCCATCTGGAGTACTGCGTCCAGATCTGGGGCCCCCAGTACAGGAGGGATGTGGAGATCTTGGAGCAATCCAGAGGAGGACCACTAAGATGATCAGAGGGCTGGAGCACCTCTCCTATGAAGAAAGGTTGAGGGAACTGGGCTTGTTTAGCTTGGAGAAGGCTCCAGGGAGACCTCATTGTGACCTTCCAGTACTTGAAGGGAGAATATAAACAGGAGGGGAAACAGCTGTTTATGAGGGTAGATGGTGATAGAACAAGGGGGAATGGTTTTAAACTGAGACAGGGTTGGCAACCATGCACATAGCGGGGGGTTTGAAACTAGATGATCATTGCGATCCTTTTCAACCCAGGCCATTCTATGATTCTATTTGGGTAGAATGCAATTCATTCTCCAGGAAGCAATGAATAGTGGGAAAAGGGGGTGAGGTGAGGAAAGTAGATGACAATTAAAAGGCTTTGAGAGCATGCTTTAGTTCACCTTGGGTGAATTAACAATCTGCAGTTGTAGTAGATACATTCTTATTTATTTACGTATGAGAGAACAGAATTCTATTAAGAGCTATGGTTTTTCTTTTATTATGTGATCTATTTACTACGAGGAGTGCTTTTTCTGTTTCGTTTTGATTTTACAGGTAGGTCAGTCAATCACCATTTATTGTCAAAACTTTTAAAGAAACAATAGTAACCTACAGGTAACCCAAAATTGACAGTGGTATGAAGAGGTTAAGAGATGTAAAAATAATAGATGTTACAAAAATAGTGGAAAGAATTTTAGAATTGCTGCCATATTGAAAGAACATTTATAAACTGCACATTTCATTTATCTTATTTCAAATGTAATTTCATTTATGATAAAGTAAGAATGTTGTTCAAGCTTCCATCATGAACATCTTAATGGAAATATCTTAGTGGTTATAGCAACGTGTAGGAAAATGACACCAAATGTTAAAAAAGAAGGATGCAGGAAATGTGATAGAGAGTAAAATATTAAATCAATGACATTACATGGAAAACTGATTTTAGTGCTGTTTAACTTATTTATTTCTTGCTTCTCCTCCCCTCAAAATAAAATTAAAATAAAATTGAATGACAATATGCATGAAACTGCTTAAAAAGACATTCTCCCATGCTGTTTATAATTAATCTAAGGAAATTAGTGTTATAATGTATTCTTGGAGCAAAAACCTTAGTGGATCTAGAATTAAGAAAAGATTTTCACAGGGACAGTGAGGACAAACAGGATGCAAGATAGTGTTGCAAATAGTTCAGGGGATGGAAATGTTTATGCTTTGGGACACAAGAAGAACTCTAGGTGAAGCATTTAAGAATTTTCCTTATGAAGAACTTATTCTCTGCTGTATAATGGGAAGTTTACAGTTAGCTGGACAAATAGAAAATATTACTCTGGTTCCTGGTGAAGATGGGATGCTTGATCTCACGTGGACTGGAGTCCTTCACTCATAGAATCATCTAAGTTAAAAAAGACCCTCAAAATCAACTTGACCTACTGAATCCCACCACTGTACCATGTTCCTTAGTGCCATGTTTGTTAAATATCCCCAGGAATGGGGACTCTACTATCTCCCTGGGCAGCACTTTTCAAAGCTCAACCATTCATTTCTGTTGAATTGAATAAATTCTTCCTAATGTCCAGTCTAAACCTTCTGTTTCTGTTATAACTGTTTCCCTATTTTAGCACTGAAATAATTAAGGAAACAAGAAAGAGTTGTTACTAGAAAGAAGGAAATAACTAGTAAGTTATCCATCTGTTGCTTATATGTAAGAAGCAAAACAATATGCTGTAGTTGAACAAAATCAGACCTGTCTCTTGAATATCTCTGTCATTATAAATATAGTAAAGTATAACACATCAATGAAATGCAAAAAGCATTCTGCTGCAGTTTTACTGGAGTAAACAGGGAAGAAAACAACAACAACAAAACAGAATATAAGAGAAAAGAAAAAATAAGGCTGTCCTTTTTGCTTCTAGGTATTCTGCCAGGAAGAATTTCTGAGTGTGAAATGATGACAAGTTCATGTGCTTGTATAACTAGTGAAATGTTTCATTGTGCTGGCTGTTGCTCTGTTCTGAGATTAGCCATTTAAAGTAAACATCTTTGATATTTCTAATGTAGTCGTTACTGAGAAACAGAAAATTCACAAGGTTGCTGTGTTTTTTCCATCTAGGACATAAATCATTCTTTAGAATTTCTATTTCTAAAGAGAGTTCAAAAACAATCTACAACAAAGGAAGTCAGAAGTCCTAACAGTAGCATTTGTTGAATAGATCTTGAGAATTTAAGGTTCAGAGCAATTTATTGCATCAATACAAAGATTAACAGCATTTATCTGTAGTTGGTTCATTTATCACTTTCTTCAACCCTGCTTTCATATTCATGAATTAGAATGTGTGCTGTTCTCAGCTGAACTTCTATGCTTCACAGCAATTAACATCTCTGACTTCCTGTCTTAAGATATGATTTTCATCTCAGAAGATTTGTAGGAAGTGGAATTCATTCTCTCATATTTTAGTCACCTTTTTGATAATGACCCATTCTAACAAGAACTAAATTAAGTCAATTTCTTTCCAGTTCCTAGCCTCAGTAGTCTTTGCAATTTACACCAAAGTTGCACATGATCAATAATATCACCTCAAGATTTGCAGGCTTTTGGAGACTTAATTAGCTAGACATAAGGGATGCAGCCATAGTCTGCATGTATAATGTATAGTGTATTTTTCTTTATTGTTCTAATTATAATAATTATTAATTTTTTTTTGCAAGAAATCATGTGAAGCAGTACAGGAAAAGGAGGTGGACAGAAAGTTCCTCATGAGCATACTTCAGCATGGTGCTGAGACTCTGTGACAAAACTTGTGTTAGAACTTACATGATTCTATGATTCTATTCACAATCTGCATGGTGGTTGCATTCATCCTTTGCTCATTTTAAGTAAACAGGTAAGAAATGAATGTCATTTTCTATGCATGATCACATAAATGTCAAACTTCAAAGGACCTTTGTATTTAAAAAGTAATCTAAGCTGCTGCCACCTAGCTTTTTTTATTT
Organism: Chrysolophus pictus; assembly: GCA_037305975.1. Taxonomy (NCBI): domain Eukaryota; kingdom Metazoa; phylum Chordata; class Aves; order Galliformes; family Phasianidae; genus Chrysolophus; species Chrysolophus pictus. The sequence continues at coordinate 29,885,970 of CM074577.1, read as the reverse complement.
TATTATTTATTATTTTATTGAAAATGTATGGAAGGGTGGTTGCAGGAAATCATTTTTCCCTCTAAATAAGCGTGAATGCCAGGAATACCCTTGATAAATGGAGTTCAGTCAAAGTAGTGGTCAGAGTTGCTAAAAATCAGCATAAATTACTGATCTGGCTTTCTTTGTGAAAAAGATGTAAACTGTCATTGTCTTTGAAAGATAGGGGAGATAGGGGCAATTCTTGGATGTACCTCTGTTGTTTGCAGTACAAGCTGTTTCCATATATATGTATTTACAAATAAGATTCAGTTTTAGTAAATAATATGCAGTAAGTTCTGAATTCTGGCAGTACCAGTGCAGGTGAGGTGGCTGTAATATCAGCAGTGGAGGTAAAAAGGTGCATAAAGAGATTCTCTGAAATCTGAATTTGATCAATGTAATTTACCACAGAGAACAGAATCAAATTCTATAAAATGTATAGTTTAATGAATAGCATTATAGATAATTTTAATAAATACGGGCATATTCTTTTGTTAAAAAGAAGAAGATAAAAAGGGAAGATGACAATAATATTTGTATTCACTCACATACTTATATGTAACCTAACAATTCGCTATCAGGTTGCTGAGAAATATATATACATTTTTTTCTCTTTGTTTGCTATTATCTCAATCAGTAGAAGCAGTGACTAAACTTTCTTTTAATTCTGCAGCACATTTCCATGGGATTTTTTATTATTTTTTTAACTACTTGGGAAAGAACATGGGTTATTTTTTTATAAATTCAATGTGTATGATAATAGGGAAATCAAAGCATTATTTTGATTTAATTTCTCGTGTATATAGTTCTATCAATGGAGCTTTTTTTCTATGCAACATTCACCTTCTGTCTTTCTAAATGGTCTGGCAGTCTGAAAGTCTGAAGTTGTTTATATTTTGCACTATTTTTTATATTAAAAATATAAGATGAAAATTTGAAAATAATATTCAAGGGCAAAATGTACTGTATGAAGTATTTCTGTAGTGGAGAAACTATAGTCATAGAATCTAATTTATCTGTAAAGTTACTATTTATACTACTTATTAAAAACTGTTTGTTTCCTTTTTTCTTTCATTATTTTTTTTCTTTTTCTTTTTCTTTTTTTTTTTTTCCTTTACCTGTCCATTTAAATCAGGAACATCAGCTAATCACAAAAACAAATAATCATGATATTTTGTTTCTTGTTACTGAGCTATTTTGCTCTTTTTAGTGAGAATACTGTTTCCTGCTGTGTTGGTGTTTCAATTTTATTTCCTTCCTCCACTCTTTGTTTCTTTGTTAACTTTATTTTCCTTTTTGAAGTGTTCCATCGGAAACTTTAACTGCACATAAAAACTTGTGTTGCACTAGCTGATTAAGGCAGGTACAGAAGATTTAGAGGATCCGATTCCAATTAAACAAAGTGAAGTGATATTCATACAATGTTTTCAACTGGAGAGTTATAAGACAGCAACATATATAGCTCTAGGGGTACGAAACCTTCCTCATTCATATTTATTAGCTGCATCTGGCACTTCCTTATAATTTATATTCAGTAAATTTCTATAATAAATACTAAATATACATACCACACATTTACTATCTTGCTATTATGTCTTTTTGATAATTTAATGGTAGATATGCTTTGCATTTCAAATATTTTCTTCCCTGACTTTATAGAACCATGTATGGAACTGTGGCTTAGTATGATTACTAATAGCTTAGGAAAACATTCTTCTTGGTATTCATGAAAGCAGGGAGAGCCTTTTGGCTTTGCTATGAATATTAGAGGCAGCGTAATGATACAGTAAAAAAGACAAGAAAAACAAAATGAGTACTAAGGAATAAAATATTTATTTTGTTTTATTTTATTGGAACTGAGGGAAGAATTAAGCTTTAACACTAGAGAAATCTATTACAGAGTGTTTGCCAGTCTGTTTTTATTATTGTGGCTTATTATACCACAGTCTACCTGCATGACCTTGTTTAAGATGCTCGTAGCAGGAACTCACTGCCTTTATCAATTGTGTAAACTGTTTTACTTACTGAAGAGATTAACTCTACCTCCTCTTGCTTTCCACCCAGCCCACTACTAAGAGAGATGTTTTCCTACACCAAGACACAGGTTGCTCTGAGAAGAGTTCCCCCCAGACAGTGATCCTGGATCACTCAAGCAGAGAAATCATTACACAGGAATACATTTTGGAAGCTTCAGGCTGTCCCACCTCTGAGGAACATCTCCATGTTGCAATGTCTTCTGAGCAGCTGAAAGGGCTACCGTGTTTGTCGTATTGTCACTATCAGACCAGCATTCACCTCATGAAAGACATGTTGCTAGGTCAAGGGAAACAATATATCAGCAGTACTCTTGAGGAGAGATTGTGGTCAAACAGAAGTGTCCATTGTTTTTTCCCAGTGAATAACTCAACAGCAAGGACAGAAATTCCCTGGTCCTTCCTAACATAGCACAAGCAACAGGATCTCATGAGAAAGAAGATCAAGTGGTTCCTGTGTACAGACTGTATGCAGCTGCTTCTGGCTATAGCACTGTTATGGTTGTGCAGCGGGAGGGGGAAGGCTTCTGCATCTTCCTGAGGATGCTTTGAACAGAATGGGAACTAGTTCATTTCAAGGCAAGCAAAGTAGCTAACGCTGCATAGAGTAAATTCAGCTATTGTTGGAAAATGAAAGAGGGATGGGAGAAAGACAGCCACTTTGAAAACATCAAAAATTAGGTAGCTCTCCTCCTTTTTTTTTTTTTTTCTTTTTTTTCTTCCCAAAATCTGAAAAATCAGTACTAGCCTCGGCACTGGTGAATGCTTTTCTAGTATGTGATGTCTGTGAGATACCTGGTTAAGACTAGCAGGGTGAGTCTGCTTCTTGCTGTCTGAGCCCTATCAGTGATATTAATTCGTCATACTTTTGTTTTTGTTCTGTATGCATCAATAACTCTGGAAGTAATAAGAAATTATTACAGAAAAGCATGATGTTGGTAATGCTGTTATCATCCTGATCTCCAGTGAACCAAAATCCCAGTGTCATACTGGTCTCATTTCTCTGCAGAAATAGCTGTTCACAGAGTTGATACTGATGACGTATTCAGGTTAAGCACAGTCATACATCACAAACTCAGTCTTTGCTAGAATGAACAGGAACTTAATTTGAAAACAAACGAAACAGAAGACATAGAGTAGCTGTTAAAAGATGACAGAATAACTGAAATGTGTCCGCAACATAGCTAGGGAAGTGGAACAGAAGAAAAAATTGAAATCATAAATACACTGGGTGCAGACACTGATTACTCAAAGAACAATCTTGAAAGCAAAACAACAGGTTGAATTCTTAGATTCATACTGCCAAGGTGTAGAGCATTAGTAGGTGGGAGCAATTTCTAGTTATTCTCACCTCTGCTTTTAATGATGAAATATATGAATGAGTTATTAAAATGAGACTTCACAAAGATATTCCTGTGAGCCTTTTATCTCAGTACTGAGACTATTGTTCTATAGACCAGCTTCATAAGTGTCTTGCTGAAGACAAATGGGATGCAGAATCACAAATACTCTCCTTCAGTAATGAGGGGACAAAAATGGTACAACTTGGAATGCTGAGATTTCGAGCCTTATCAGTTAGTGCTTCTGTCACTGATTCTGTTTATATCATGCAGGAAGTTTGGGTTCATTTCTCCAGTCTGTTAAATGAATGGAGCCTCACAAAAGGAATTTATTACTTATCAAAGACTGTATGCTCACGTGTGGAATAAAGTTTTAATGTAACAACTGACAGGAATGTACCAATTTTTAGCCAGGGATTTTTAAGTTTTAAACTAGAGGTGGGGTGGAGGAGAGCAGTTATTATTTTTGGAAATAAACATTTCCTCTTCTTTTCTTTGCCCTCAAGTAAATCAGCCTAACTTCAGGACTCTAGTACTGAAGAGTATTAGATACCATAGATTTACCTAACTATTTGCTTTTAGTCGAAAATTGTTTTTGGTTTAATGAGTATTAAAGGAAAACAAACACATGATGATTAATGATTAATGAAGGCATTTGCATTATGACACTTAAATGCAGCTTTTCCTAACTTCTGTTGTGATCTTTCCTAAATTTTAAAGAATGAAATAGTATTATAAAAATTCACGCAGACTTAAATGAAAATTCTTTTTTTCTTTCAGCTGGTAATGTATATAATTTTGTGCTTACTGAGTGCATTTATGGATTAAAAAAAAAAAAAGAAAGAAAGAAACAACATTAAATAAAATTTCAAACTTTAGATTGAATATTGATCTACATAGAGAATTCTCTGGAGTATAATATATGATTCAATAAAGTGTGAATTATAGTAAAAATAGTAGTGCTTTTGCTTTTGTAAGAACATTCTGTCTCTGAAAGTTTACAGAAGCACTTCCCTGGATAAGATGAAAATGGATTGCCACACTAGAACCAAAACCTTGCACTTTTGAGATATGCTTCTCATCACAAATGCTCAGAAGATGCAGCATTATGTAATATGTGATTTGCTCTTGTCTGTAGAACCATTAATAATTGAGATTCTTGCTGAAATTCTTGTGCTAGCCCAGTAGAAAAACTTTCATTGGCAGCTGTGTGCATTTATGGCAAAGTATATTTATTTTCTATATACTATGGGTCCTGAAGTGTAGCGTGTTCAACCTCTTATTCTATGCTACCTTGGGTACCCTTCAGGATCCTTGTTTCATCTCTAATCTGTTTGCAATTAATACTATTAAAACTAATCAACCATCAAGACATCTTTCAACCCATGTTAATCTGCTTTTTGATTACATGTGTTTCAGACAGCGCTTGCCTTGAGTCAAAGAGTGCTTACCATTAGAAGGAACTCCTGACTGATCCCCAAGCCTGCCAGCTGAGGACCCATTTGTTTAGAAGGCTACTTCTTGGCTGCAGCACAACTATACCTTTTGGCTCCCTGAGTGATAGTAATGATCCTTATATTAAGACTTACGTTCAGTTTGTAGCTCTCTGCTGATTGCACTCATCATAAACTACTCTTTTTGTATCTCAGGAGGATGCAGAGCTGGCTCTTTATTTTGAATTTTATTTGGATAATTGGTAGAATTAAATACAGAGAATGTAGACTAAGAAATGGTTAGATGTAATAGCTTTTTTTTTTTTCATGTGGCTTGTAAGCTCTTTATTGTAGTTACAAATTGGTTATAATAACAATTAATTTTCTCTTTAAAATCCTAATTTATGTTCAGTGATATATGCCCCTTGAAGCTGAAAGAAAGACAACATATATTCAGAAGATTTTTTTTTTTTAAATCCATGTTACTCTTGTGTTTCTTTATTCTATTGATTGTCACTAATTTTTTTTTGAAGAAAAGCTTCTACAGTCCACAGAGGCACTGGCATTGCTTCATTATAATTCTTTCTGTGTTGTTAACCAGACAGCAGAAACACTTTTTTTTGAGGTGACTCGTGCAGTTTTCAAGCCATCAAGAATAAATTTTAAATGTGTACAAAACTCTGATCCCAAGGTGTGCCTAAAAATAAATCATAAAGATATATTTATTTGTACAGGTAATTTTTTCACTCAGTTTGGAGTGCAGTTGTTCCTATCAATATGTGTTCTTTTATCTTCAATCATTTTTACAATCAGCATTGCCATTTTAATTGTTTTCCACTAAGGCTCGATTTTAAATATTCAAAATGTATAATTTCCATGCCATCTTTATTCTTTAAATCTTTGTGTGAAAAATGAATCTTACAGTTTTCCTGTAGACAACCTAAAAACCTCTGTTGTGTTTTTTTTTTTCCCTAATTCCAGATAGTTTCTCTTTTGCCTTTTCTTACAGCATTTTCTTCTACCTATCAGATATTGAAGAATTCTTTAAAAGCACAGTTCAGGAAGGTCTGGAGCTCAATTTAGGGGATTTCATGAAGGCCTCAATTTGCAGCTCCAAATAGTGAATAATTTGTCTTTATATTTTATTAAATACATAGAGTAAATATCTGAAGGTTTTCTTTTCTTTTTGTCTGGTCAAATTTAGCATTACAAAAGTTTATCTGTTCGTTGATATTCTGAATTTAATTCCATCCATTTTATGCCTTTTGTTTCCAAGAGAATCGAAGTACTGGATTTCTTTATTGTTCATTTCTGGGAATCTTTGATCTGTCTGTGTTCATTGTTTAAAGAGTAGATTTTGGATAGGAATTGGGAAGGTTAATTGATTTATTGTGTTTAACTGCATACATACTTGTTTCTGAGTTCTCTAAAACTCTGGTTTGCATCAAATTTCTGGAGCATTCACTGTTCAGTCTGATGCTCTGACAAACTAAAAAGATATCTAGGGTTATGTCTATCCATCTGAAGGTTTATATATATACATCTAACTATGCATTTGTATCTACATATGACTTTTGGTATGTATATACACTTCAGGACCCATAGGATATAGAAAATAAATATACTTTGCCATAAATGCACACAGCTGCCTATGGAAGTTTTTCTACTGGGCTAGCACAAGAATTTCAGCATGAATCTCAATTATTAATGATTCTACATACAACACCTACATACAGAAAAGCTTTGAATATAGGTCACTGACATATGAAAAACATAGACTGCTATGAGCACATGGCAACTCACAGCTCCTGCAACAATGCACATTCAATTCAAAATATGCCTTTTCAGTAGATCTTGAAAATACACAACCATGTTCTACCTTCCTCACTGGGACCAAAATCCAGTAGGATTTTAGTGGGCTTTGGAAAACACTGATAAATGGATTGCTCATCCATTGTGGAAATGAGAACAATAAACTTGCATCAGCTGCTACTATGCAGTCCAAAGTACTTAGTGCTTGACTTGATCAACACCCTGCTACCTTCCCTGCTATAAATTTTACAATGCAATTTTACTGTGTCTAAAAGATAAAAGATGGCTTCAGTAAAGGCATGACAGTTTAAATAGTTTTTTATTATCCTCATAGAAATATCAGGTGGTTGACAAACATGATAGAATTATGTGACAGAAATTTATTCTCCCAAAAGTTAATTTATTTGTAGCTAGCAATCCACCTTCTGTGAAAGACAAACTTCTTTCTGTCAAATTAAGATGTTAGAAATGAAAGGAAACTTTCTATTACATTTTTCTTTATCACTGAAATACCGCTTTACTGCAAAAGTTGGGTGCATTCAAAAGGAGAATTGATTAAGCCTCTCAAGTAAATTACTTTCACCTGAGTTTCTTATGGGAGAACAGTTTTTGCCATGACCATCCAAGAATAGGAGGTCTGTGCAAGCCATTAAAAAATCTTGTAGAACAAATGAATCCTGTATCATTTGGGATGTAGTCTTCACCTACTTTTTAGGAAGCATTTAAAGATAATTGTCTGCATTATAATTTATATTTCATTAGCACCAAAAGACCCCAAGTGAAGTCAGACCTGGAATTATTTGAGAAATAGAAAGGTAGGATAATATACTATCTTTTCCCCAAGTTTCTGTCATTATTAAGATGAAAGAAGTAGAAAGGTGGAGAATGGCAGACTGCTTTGTGAAGGACTGTGCAACAGACCTCTATCACCAGAGTACAGATCTCCTGAATTCCAGCTTAATACCTTGTTTACTAGGCCTAACACATAGAAGACTAAGAAGAAACAGAGTTTGGGTAAGAAAAAGAACAAGCACCATAATAATTTTCCGCTGGGTTATTTTCGTACTTTCACTTCTGGGAAAGGAATCTCTTAATGTCGCACGGTGATCACAAGGGTTGAGTACAGTGGAAGTATCATAGCTAATGCGATTTCATCTAAGTAGGTTAGCTAAGTAGTTATAATCTATAATTAGTTTCATTTTATGTCTATTAGAATACTGCATAATGGTCATTTTTTATATTTATTTTCTTTATTGTGGAGAAACTCCAGGTTTTTTTTCTGATTTTTTTCCCCATATATACTGTACTCTGTGTACAAGTATGTACCTAAGAGGGTGTAAATATCTTCATTAAAAATTTATTGTTCTTTATCAATCATCAGTCTGATGTGCACTTTATCTGAAACTTCCAAAATCTAGAATCATGAAAAAACATACACAGAAAGTTAAGATTTGCAGTATATATAAAAACTTGGTGATGCAGGAATTTCATTTCATTTGTGCTACATTGAAAATTAGAAAAAATAAACAATTTTAGCCCTATTTTACTTCAGTTTGAGCAGTTGAAAAAAAGGAGAAAAGTTCTTCCTTGTGCTGCAGCTTCTGATACATGCATTGTTAGTGCTTTGTTTAATGTAGTAAAATGTAGTCATGTTCATGTTCTATTGAGCGAGTCAGAGAAAACATCTTCACACTCTACATGAGGAGAGGGTAAAAAGAAGAGAGTGAAAGTGAATGCTGTGAAATTCAGTACTGGGTCTGCCAGAACTGTAAAAGAGTCATGAGCATCTTGTTCCAATTGCACAAATAGGAAGAAAGTGGGAAGACCCATGAAAAATCTGCTGAGATTATCCACTGTTCTCTGAGAGTATGCTTCATCTTGTTGAAGTTGTAAGTGAATTTAGGGAGTTTTATTTTTAATGTAAAAGTCTCCTTACAGTAAGAGTCAAATGAAATGTTCAAGTGAACATGATAAATGTTTTATTTTTACATTAAGGACAAGGTCTTAAAGGAAGCAAGTCAAAAGAAATCACCAAGGCCTTTTTTCTCCCACAGAAAATGTGACTTCAAAATAATCAAACTATTCCACTGGGTAAAACACTGGCTGGATGGTCAGGCCACAGCAAAGAGTTGTGGTCAATGAAGTTAAATCCGTTTGGCAACCGATCACGAGCAGTATCCCCCAGGGCTCAGTACTGGGTCTGCTTCTGTTTAACATCTTTATTAACAATCTTGATTAAGTACACCCTCAGTAAATTGGCAGACGACACCAAGTTGAGAGAGAGTGTTGATCTCCCTGAGGAGAGAAAGGCACTTCAGAGGGACCTGGATAGACTGGATCAATGGGCCAAGATTAACTGTATGAGTTTCAATAGGGCCAAGTGTCTGGTCCTGCATTTTGATCACAACAACCCCAGGCAACCCTACAGGCTTGGGGAAGAGTGGCTGGAAAGCTGCCTGATGGAAAGGGACCTTGGTGTACTGATGGACAGTCAGCTGAATATGAGCCAACTTTGTGTCCAAATAGCCAAGAAGGCCAATGACATCCTGGCTTGTATCAGGAATGGCGTGGTGAGCAAGACTAGGGAAGTCATCCTGCCCCTGTACTCAGCACTGGTGAGTGCTGAGTAGGCAACAAGGCTTGCGAGAGACTTGGAGAATATGCCCTATGAGGAGAGGCTGAAGGAGCTGGGACTGTTTAGTCTGGAGAAAAGGAGGCTGAAGGGAGACGTTATCTCTCTCTTCCAATATCTGAAAGGTGCTTACAGCGAAAGCGGGGTAGGTCTCTTCTCACTTGTGACGGGATGAGGGGAAATGGCCTCAAGTTGTGCCATGGGAGGTTTAGTTTGGATTTCAGGAAACACTTCTTTAAGAAAGGGTTGTTAAGCACTGGAATAGACTTCCCAGGGATGTGATTGAGTCACCATCCCTGGATGTGTTTATAAACCTTTTGGATGTGGTGCTCAGGGATATGATTTAGTGGAGGGTTGTTAGAATGAGGATAGTTTGGTTAAGTTGTGGTTGAACTCGATGATCTTTAAGGTCTTTTCCAACTTGAGTGATTCTATGATTCTATGAAGCGTCATGTGGTAAGATTGAATGCAATATCTGAATCAGAAAATATAGTCATTATATGAGAGTTGCACATTTACCACAGATGTTTCTCACGAGAGTGAAAAGTTTGACACTATTATATTTCTGTTTTTGTTTTTTAGAAAAATCACACTTGGTTGCCAAAACAGCCCATTTCCTATAAACTTCTGTGCAAGAATGGGTGACCCATCAGTCCTGATGTGCTCATATTTCACAGACTTTGATGTCACAATGTCATACATGTAGCGATAGTAAGTACTGTAAGGAATCTGTCTGAGAGACTGGGAGATAGCAACATTTGTTATCACATTGATGGATTTTACAGATACAAAGCTATGCAGGAAACCTTCCTGCATCCTACTATGAGGTTGAATTCAAATCAATTTTAGTTGTGAACCTATTCATATTCATATTCATATCTCTTTGCCAGTCACCTCTTTGAAGCATGTGACATATTTTGCAGCTCTTGAGCAATTGGAAGCAGGGCCAGAAATGATGACCACTGTTGCCTTACATCTAAACTATTCCCTGTTGTACAATCTTTATTTCAATTAAGTCATGTAGAACTTGTTCCAAGACAGTTTGTACTTGAATGTATATACATGTTTAGGGAAGTAAAAATGTATACGATTACCTGAGATGTGATGAAGCTTCCTGGGAGTTAAAAATGGTTCTCTCCCAGTGAAAATAAAGTGCACATATTTAAATGAATCCAGAAAATACTGCATTACTTCATAATTCACAGAGATGTGTTGGTCTGCTTTTATCAGATTATAATCATAATATCAGATTATAATCAATTATAATCAAATGCTGTTATCAAAGTATCCCTACTATATTTAGTATACAGAGAAAAATCATTGCCTTTTTTTTAAAAACAAACTAGACTATTTATACGTGCAAATAGCATAGAACCACTTATTAGAATTGCATGAAATCCCTTTGTTGCTGACTGTACTCTGCATATTTCTGAGGAATATAAAACTACTTGCATTCTTCCCTCCCCTCCCCTTCCCTCCCTTCCCCTTCCCTTCCCCTCCCTTCTCCCCTTTTCAATTCCTATATACTATTCAATTCCTGTAGCTATACTATTTCATTTGTTGATTTTTTAGTTACAGCCCAAAGAATCTGAAGGAAGAAGAGAACAGTATTTCTAATAGAAAAAACAAGCTGAGTGTATAATATGAAGAAAAGCTAAGCCATTTGAACAAGATTAAAAATGCAGTAGTTAATTGAAGTTTCTTTATCTGTTTTTACCACTGTGTTTGTGGAGTAGCTTACTCTACAAATCAGAGGAAATAGTTTGCCTAAATTTATAACAGAAATAATTTTTTTTAAGACTGACTTAATGCAGTTGTTAAAAGTTTTCTTAAGAAATATCTTACTGTTATTTACTTATGAAATCACACGTCTGTATGGTACTTCATACTTAATTTAGTGTTAGTAGCTCCTACCTGCTCATTCAGATCTGCAGATTAAGTGCTGTTTGCTTTGTGGTGGGATCTTTGACAGGTTCAGTCTCAGATGAATCCAACTCTTAATCCATCTCATACAAGATTATTGGTAGGGTTATGTGCTTTTCTTTTTTATGGGTTAAAAACAAACAAACAAGGAAGTAAAACATCCTTAGTGATAAATGGGAGAGCATCAATTTCCTGTAACATTGTTTATGTGTTAGAGGAGGTAGGTCAATCTGAAATCTGTTCTATGGATGCCTGAGCTGTGGGGATAGTGAACAGAAGACTGTCATACCACTGCTCCATATCTCATTGTACATACTTGGGTTGAGGGCTGGGAAGCAGATGAGGTTGGAGGATATGATCATGAAGTATCACTCGCTTAATGTGATATTTGTGACTGGCAGCCTTGCTCTGGAGGTGAGTACATAAGCTCAGGCTTTTTTCCTTTGTTATGCTTAGCAGTGGCATGCATTATTCACGTGCATTGTTTGTTTGTTTTCACTACCTAATAAACCTTTAAAAATATAATTATTATAAATATCAGCACAATAAATAATATTTTCATAAAGAAACAAACAAATTATTATAATAATGCTCCTTTAATGATATTTAAGAAATTAAAAAATATTTGTTTTCTTTATATCACCAAGAGACAGATGCTTTGTAAGAACCCAAGTCAAATAATGGTAAGGTGTTGTTTTTGACATGTTAAGAAATCAAATTAAAGCCTTTATTTTATAGGGAAACCTCCACAGTTTGTAGCATCTGAGTGTAAGAATCAACACAGGGATTCAATTCATGATATTTCTAAGTACAGATTTTTCAAGAACAAGACAGTTCTTCCCCTCTTCTTCCAAACTGCAAGGGGAAAAATCTAACTGAAGCCAAATGAGAATATAAAACATTTCTCTCAGGCTCTTGTCAGCATCTGGTTTTCTTTCCCAGACAAATGTTTCTCATTTTAAATGCTATTTTTGTTGGTTACAGATTGTTCTAGTAACTGGTTTTCTTTTGTGCACACAGAAAGTAGTTTGAACAAAAAATAATTTTGTCCTAGAGCTTTTAGTATGTTTTATTCTCATTTCTGTGTAGGTTTGTTTTTTTGGTTTTTTTTCCATCTACCTTATAATTGTAAAAACAAACAATGAATTGTTATCGTGTGGTAGTTCCGTTCCATTTGGAGAAGTGGCCTCTAGAAAGTCTATTTTTTTAGATAGTCTGTGGGCAGACAATCTGTATTCTCAATCCTGTCACTTGAACAGCATAGTATAGCGGTATTGTTTAAGCCATTGTAAATAGTTCTCATTTTTTCTCATGTACTCTATGACATTTTGTTACATAAATAATTGAACTTCTAGGCTCTTTTCAGTACAGTTAATATACGGTTTCTCTGTGAGTGTTGCCATTTGAATGAGATGTTCACAATTCAAATGCAGAGAAAATGATTGGTGCCATGCTTGACATTAAAAATGAGTTGCCAATAAGGCAAAAATATATGAATATATTATTTTCTTCATGCTTTAACAGTACTGGTAAATACTTTAAAGAAAATAAGGTGTTGATCTGCTAGGAAATGTAGATAGGTGTTGTAAAAATGTTGTGGCCTAAATAATTTAGACAGGAAAGAAGGGGAGAGGGAAAAACAGTTCAGTTGTATGAAATTGCACAATAAGAGATGGCATATATGGGTAAATCTGTCTTCTAAGTCTCTGCCCAGGGCTTCCCCACTAGGGCAACACTGCTCAAACTGTAAGGCACTTGTGCCTACTAGACTTACAAGAAATAAAGGAGATGGGAAAATACCAGAAAGAATTCCAAACAGCTGGTGTTGAGTCATGGGCTGAGAAGATTGTGAAACACTATCTAGAATGCAGAAGTTACATTTGTATTCCAAGTTTATCTGGGCTAGCTCTTTTGAGGCAAACAATAAATAAGCTGTGTTTCCTTAAAAAAATGAATGACAAAAAGAAGGAAATGAAAATAGCACCACATTGCAATATTCAGTAGCATTTTGTATTATCTCTCAACAGGAGAATATTTTTTTCCACATAATGATATATCTTTCCTATTTCTTCCCTTCCTTTCTCCAGTTACGCCATTAGGCATAGACATGAGATATAAAGGCAAAAAAAGTAAAAAGATTCTTATGAGAAAAAATAGGTAAAAAAAAATGAGCATTGATGTATCTAATGCTCCTGTTCTTGATTATGTCTTTGCCTTAGCCACATTTGAATAATAATTACATCTTATTAGAACAGTATTTCTAGATTTTTAATTACTAAAATGAGGACACTCACAATAAAAAAAAGATAGAAATGCATATTGCAATCAAAAATCCCCAAAGTCCAAAGAGAATATGTATGTTTAAGGGTATTGTGAGATTAAATGCAAATGTAATAGAATTCTAGATTATGAAGATCTTTGACTATAGAAGACATTGTCTAGCTTTTGATATTACTGTTAGAGATGAGGTAAAGCAATATATATATATATATATTAATTACAAATCTATTGCAAAATCAGACCATTATTACCTGTCTCTAAAAAAAAATAAAAAAATTGTAAGAAAGGAAACATAAAACAGCGAATACAAAACCCAAGAAAAGTCAGACCTTTATGTAAATGGGAATATTTGATAATCTAAAGTGAAATAAATAAACACATTCCCCAAACCCAAAGACCAGAGAAGTACATAGTAAAAAGGTACAGAGAGGCATAATTAATGTTTATTATGTACTTGGGAACCATATGTGGCTTTGAAATAAATGTGCCAAACTGACAAGTTACCAGCAGGGATTGTGGCTGTTAGCTGTCATGGTTCAAAATGCTGCAAAAATAAAACTGTTATATTTGGGAATTTACCAATTTTGTCCAAGGGACATTAAGGCTTATCTATTTTTATAGCTAGACATTTATTTTTGAGGGTGTATCTATGAACAGGGAATATGAAATACTACAACAGCTGCTCCGAAAGTAATGCTTTTGACAATTTTATTATGTTGTTAACAGAGACAGATGGTGGTGGTAAGACAGTAGAGGTTGAACCTTCCTGACAGTATTCAATTACATCTTGTTGCTGTGCAGCAGAGAGACAGTCTGTCAAATTGGTGTCTGACATGGAAGTGTGGATGAAACAAAACTATGTCACTGAATTACTCATGAGGAAAAAATGGCACCCATCAGCATTCAACAACACTTGCTGCATGTTTATGGAGATCAAAGAGTGGATAGTGAGGTTGCAGGTGGTGCATTTCAGCAGTTGCAACAGCAACACTTGGTCACCTCTGCTGCTGCAGATTTTTATGAGCACAGCATGCAGGCTCCTGTTCATTGCTGGTGAAAATGCACAGCTAGTGGTGGCAGCTATGTTGAAAAATAGTGTTTTGTAGCTGAGAATTTGCTCTGTCAAATAGTACTATTGTTCTCAAGGAGGGAAGATTTAGATTGGATGTAAGGGGGAAGTTCTGTACAAAGAGAGTGATGAGGTACTGGAATGGGCTGCCCAGAGAATGTTGTGGGTATTCCATCCGTAGAAGTATTCAAGACCAGGTTGAATGGAGCTAGTACCAGAGGGTTGGTGGCCCTGCTGTCTGTAGCAGGGGGTTTGGAACTTGATGGTCCTTCAGGTTCCTTCCAACCCAAGACTCTCTATGACTCTATGATTATTTATTGCATGTGTATTGCATGATATTTCTTTTGATTTTTTCTGTGATGGACTCTTTTAAGAAGAATTAACAATGGTAAATAGTGAATATTCAGTAGAGGACAATCCAATTTCAGTGCAAACTTTCAGATGAATAATTATTCATGCTACAATCCAATGAACTCTTGGGATTCACAAATATCTCCATGAATAGTAGTCACCTGAATGCTGATAAATAGTGAATAATAGGGACTCGAAAGAGCAAAGCAAATGAGCTGCTTCTCCTTCCTCTTTTTTTTTCTCCAGTCTTTGAAGAGCAAATTCTGAAGAGAGCAAAAGAATGGATGAATTTTCAATTTATAGTGAATTAGAGTTAAAAAATTATTCATAAGGGAAAGTGACATTAAGAGTTGTGTGTAATTGTACAGAATTTCTTAGCTAGATATTACGCCTGTAACAATAGTTGTACACTTGGTTAAAACAATGATACTTCCTTCACTTGTTCTAGCAGAAGTGTGTGAGTAATTGTGTTATCTCCCAATGGGATTTTGTTTCAAGAACAACATCAGAGTATTATTTTAAAGGTAGAAGTCAAGACAAGAAAAAGTGGAGGATTTCATCTGGGAAACAAAAGATGAATTCCATGGAAGTGTAGTGAAAGGATAAAAAAAAGGTGTTAAAATCCTGTATTATTCTACTCTGGAGACAGAATATAAACTGATCGCTAACAACAGAATGTCGTTATCACCTTGATGAGTTGAGCATATCCTACAGTTTAAAACTTGCTTGAGGAATAAATGTTGGACTTGTGAATTTGGACTCACAAATATGTTGTGTCTGAGGTGGTTTAAATGAGAGGATTATGTGGCCCAAGAGCAATGTGTCACAGAGAGAAAAGCACGTGTAAGAACTGAGCTAGCATACATAGTTCTTTTCCTGGTCACTGTAAACACATTCATTTTGAGGAATTCTTAGTATGAACATGTTTTTCTTGGGTTAAGTAAGATGTAGTGAACTTCTCTGTAACTTCTCTGTAAAAGCATTTCCAAGAATATGTAAAATTACTGAGAACCAGATAATGGTTCAGCCTCTGTATGTAAAATATTTATAATTGTCTTATGGCTTGACTTATTTTTAGGTTTACCTGACACATTTGTTTTAAGTGTAGGGGAAGGGTAAGCAGGGACAAATGGGCAAGGTTAGTAAGAAATTATGCATAACCCGTGGAGTTTTGAGAGGTAAATGCATGAAGTTATGCATGGAAATTTCTCCTTACAAAGCAGTTATTGACAGCAGATGGAAGTGTGTGGAGCTGTTGAATCACTATGGTTGGCTGGACGTGGTAGCCCTAAGTTCTTGTTCCTTGAGCTGGGTCTACTATGGAAGTTATCATGGTTGCTTGATTTTAAAAGTTGTTCTGTGCCAGTTTCCATCCAACAGTAGATTTAGAACATGTTGAAAAAATTTTTAACTTACCTGTGCACTCTTATTTGGTGTCATCTTTTCTTTCTCCTCTTTTTTCTCAGTTTTGTACATTTTGTTGGACAGTAAGAAATCATGACATGCAAACAAAGTGACTTAGTTTATAAACAAAATGATGAAATTGTTTGTCTGCTGAAGATCCTAATTACATTGTTTAAGCTGAATTGAGTTGTGAGACTATTGTATATATATAGGACATCTTTTAATACTATAACCTCAAAGTAGTACCTGCTTTGTTTTTGTTTCCTGTGAACTGAAGGAAAAATGAAAATAGCAGTATTTGAAAGCATTCATTCATTTTATTATTTGTCATTTGTAGGTTATGGTGTGTTAGGAAAAGAAAAAGGGGTGTGGGAAAAGATTTAAACAAGGAGAATCAGTAGAAGAAAACAATCAAATGGAGTGTATAGATATCCATATCCAAATGCAGAACTGTGCATCATCATGAGACATCTTGTGCATAAAATACAGTAGAAATGGTCTGATGCTGCTTTAGGAAGTGACCTATTGGAAAACATTAAACAAGGAATATGGTAAAAGTTATCTTTGTGTTAAGCCTAAGGTTTCCTGCAAGGAAGGAGAATATAAATATATGCATAGAAACAGTGTCTTTGTCAAACTACTCAAATCAAACAAAGAAACAACAAAAAAAAAGAAATGGAAAAAAAAGAGGCTGTAATGGGTGAAGATCCACGTAACCCCTGTTGTAAGAAATAGTTTTTAGTGTGGTGTACATAAATAAAATAACGATGGGTCAAGTATGCATGCAAGTGAGAATTTCATGACCCTCAAAGGAAGTTTGAATAACAGCTGCCATTTTTATTGTTGAGCTTTTCATGAGGTGCTATGAAAGTAATTTTTGGGTGGAGATGCATGAAATTTTAACAATTTCCTGACCATAGAAAGATTTTATGTGGAGCATATCATACATTGGGATTCTTACTGTCTAGATGATGATATAAAGAATAACAACAAAACCATACAGGAAACAAAGACAAATACCTACAACTGTCTAATGACTTTACATAGAAAAGGAAACCTTCCAAAAAATAATAAAAAAAATGAATTGGTAAGAAAGTATTTGGGAGAAGACCAAATTGCACTCAGAGTTATGACAGAGTAAACACCCTTGTAACGCCTGGTCAAGAGAGAATGGCATTCCAAAAACAGTTTTCACATAGACAAAAGATTGCCCATTTTTGTTGTGTTGTGGATTTTTTTGATTGTTTGCTTGCTTGTTTTTGTTTGCTCATTTTAAATGTAACTTCAAGGAAGAAGTAACATAATATATAGGAATTCTTTCACAGCATTTAAGAAAGACAACAGCATTTTGAAATCAGACAAATAATGCCAACCAAACTGACAGTTATTGAAAACTGACTTCTGTGCTTCTTTACAATGATACAAATTGATGATTTATACTTTAGTAAATAAACTTTTAAGCAAGTATGCATCAAGTTCAAGCATGCATGAACTCATCAAGCATGAGAGTTAGAGAAGGGCAACTGGCCTGTTTGAATGTATACACACAGACCTATTCTGTTGGAAGCCAGTGTTTAGAGAAAAAGTCTCATTCAAAACACAACATAAAAGACTCAAAATAGGTGAAGAAATAGGCCTTCATATTTATTTATTAATTAATTATTTTTAACTTTGTTTTATTCTAGTGTGAATACAATCCAGTGTTACAAGACATTCCTAAAACAGAGATTCTTTCTTTGGGGTCAGGCTTCTGTTGCAGTCCGTAGCTTTGTTGGCAGTTCTTCTACAGCTTCTTTTGCCATACTTCACATTAGTTGCACCAAACTCAAATGCAATGAAGGTATGGGTGGGAAAGTAATGTTTAATGAGCTGTAATTTCCAAGTAATGTTCTGAGAAATACTCTTTGAAGCATATAGACCTTTAAAGTGAGAGTATGTTCTGCCACCTGGACTTTCAGAGCTGAATTGTTAGTATAACGTTAAAAAACAGGTATTTCCTTCCCATGGGACCATAGAATAATATATACAGAAAAAGACTTTTTTCCTCTCAAAGTCTGTTAATTTAGTTCTTAATGTGCAGCAACTTCTCTACACACTCCAAGGCACTTTACAATATTAGGTAGCATGATTAGAGAGGTAATTAGGAAACAGTGCAATAATGGGATGAGAGAGAGGTGATGCTTTCAAGCTTGTACAATATAGCCAAAGCAATTTCATTTCATGAATAAATAAATCAGATTAATTTCCACTCGTAGAGATGTCTCATTCTCCAAATAATGTTAGATGCTGTTACTTAAAGAAAGTAAAAACGAAGGCAAAAGTCATTGTTATTATACAATTTAGAATTCACTCATTCTTACTAAGCTACTTAGAAAACAATGAAGACCTTGCAGTGGATCAGCAGTGTAACTTTTAGAATTTAGTGAGAATAACATGGAAGTGTTCTTTTTGATAATGGCATCTATTTGGAATCATGTTATAAAGTATTCCACACCAGTAGCAGAGAGATTACACACAAACCAATATGAGAAAAGGAACTAACAGAAACAATCAGAAAGGATGGAAACTTTTAAAATCCTTCTGTAGATGAGAGAACTTGAGGTTCACAGGTTGAGAAAAGGCTTTTATTAAATGGAAACTGTTCAAGCCCCATCCAGAATTCTAAATATAAAGACTGTGAAGGCAGATTGGTTCTGCAGTACCAATCAGATTGGTTTGGCTTCTCCTTTCTGTTGTTTTTAGTACACTGTTGAGAGTGGGGCATACTTTGCCATGACCTTCCCTATCTGGAGCCGTTTCTATTATATCACTTTATAGATGCCTCTCTGATTCCTGAGAGAGGTGGATTCCCCACACTACTCACAGGCTTTTTTTTTTTTTTTCTTTTAACCAATTACTTATTATTATTATTACTTCCATATACTTGATCTTCTCTATGAATTTGGACTTGTTTTATTGTCTTCACAGTTGGAGGAATAGGATGCCTCTTATCTCTTCAGGAAAAAAAATATATATATATATGTATAAATATATCAAATATATTATTATAAAATATATAATAAAATGTTTATAAATCATCTTGGAATAAAATGAGGTGATAGTTGCTTTCTTTAATGATTACTTTGATATAATAAAAAGAAATTTTCAAAATGAGATAACATCTATCTTTGAATAGCTTTTTAGTTATCACAAGCGCTAAAATACATCATACTCAGAATCTGAATGTTAGTGAGTAGTTCTTTTGTGCTCTGCATATAGTATACGTAGTATTTGTAAGGCTTATCTTAATTGCACATACATTATAGTGATGCTCATCAATATGAATCATGGTTTCAGCTACAGAGGATGTAATTTAATGTATACTAAGCCCACCCCAAAAGCTCAGTTTTAGTCCACTTGTAATATCGTGGTGTTGTTGAAACAAGAAATGTGACCCATGGACTTCTTGAAAACTACATTTTCTATAACCTGCACTAAAATGTGAAGTCATGTGATAGGCAATTACAGCATGTGATCACATCTACATAGGTGAAAATACTGTTGCCTTTTTAGAATTTCTGAAAATTTACTGCTTCCTGGGAGAAGACAGTCACATTAATACTGGGAAAAGTCTTCATCTAAAAATGTATGAATCCTGATTGGAGATCTGAATCTGTGGGATTGGGTGCTATCAACTGTTATTAGGGCACCCTAAGCTGAAACTGATGTTCACCAGAGTAGAAAACTCACATCTCACAGAGCAAAGACTGTTGTTTCATTTCCAGGATCATAATGATCTGGGACACATCATTATGCACAGACAGAGGCAGTGGCAGATACTATAATGCCATAAACTATTAATGAAATCTCCTGTTATAAACAGGGAGTCGCATGTATTTTTTATTCTGCACGGCGATGAGTATGGCTTAATTGTGCTATCATATTTTGAAAAAAAGAACATTAAAACGAATAGCAGATGTAAATTACATTTAAAAGTAATTACATTAAGCCAAATACTTGGTTTCCCATGTAGCTTATTCATTTGAAAGTTTTAAAGTTATGAACACCAAATCATACTCTACGCTCTGTTTCTGATACATATAGTACTAATTTATTGGTTTGAATAGATGTAAGAGTGGTGGCTTGTTTATAGGAAAATAACACACAAATCTTGGAACATTTAAATAATAGTTTCGCACCAACAGTATTTTCTGCCTGCACCTACACTTCCTTAAATCACATCAATATTGAGGGTATACTTCTAATACCTACTCTTATAGCAAAAAGATTAAGCATGTGCAGATGGGAGCACAGCATGCAGAGTTGAATTCCACTTGTTTTACGCATTCAATTAGAGCAAATAAAATTGATGTGAGAGAGTGTATGAGCTGAAAATATCACTGATCTCAAAAGAAAATGATAATTATTTCTTGATAAGTATTCTTAATACACCTACTGTAGCAGTAAAAATTACTGTCCAGCTGAGCTAATTTTCTTAACATGTGTAATTCTAGACTGTAATGAGTGCTTTGGAGGTTTCTGCTTGGAGATTCCACCTTGGACTATTACCAGAAAAGTTTGTATTTATACTCTAATCTTTTTTTTTTTTTCCAGTTGCTTGCCAAATTTGCATTTCATTCATATGCTGACTGCCTCTACTGTCTATACTTTGTTTCTGTAATGCATCTTAAGAAATATCTCTGCTTTCTTTTTGCCAGTAAGTGAGAGAGATTATCAGCAAAGAGAATTTTTGCCACAGAGGAGATGTTGTGATTTTCATTTATTATTTGAACTCTGTTTGCTCAAAGGTGAAAACACAAAACCCTTCATTATGAAGGGAAAAGTTTTTGAAAATATCAATTAGTATATATAGGATATATTCCCTTGAGCAGAATTAATATTGAAGTTATGTTTACCAGAGATATTTTTGTTGGCTGTTTAAGGAATTAGTTCTTTGTTTCTTTTATTCTATTCCTCCTTAAGTAAGTTCCTTCTTTAATTTGGCCCAGATAGATGGCAAGATTGATACTGCATACATGCCAATTATATGTTTCATCCTGATTTTTCTAGTGGGAAATGTTCTGCAAAAATTCTGCTCCAGAAACCTTGGTCAAATTATGGGTTTGAATAAGGCCAATTTTTCTTCGAAGGGAGAATTTCATGAATTCAGTGTATGAAATAATAGTCAGAAATTCCTATATGGATTAAAAAATGAAAAGAGATTCTCAACTCTGGTTATGGACCCTTGGGTCCACTGAGGTTCTATACATTTCTTTATTCAATCATAAATGACTAGAAGAACATTTTCCTGTAGGCACATCTGTGCCACTGAAGACCTCTTAGTTTTTCTCCTCAGGCTTCTTTCCTGGGAGGAGATGTGTTGAGGGTTATGCCGCTGACCGTCATCTTGCAGATTAATCCTGTGCTGACATTAGTCTAATTAAGCATCCACTGTCGTTAGAGCATCCATGGAGTAGAATATCTGAAGAGGGATATTTACTCTTCAAAGTCCATCAACATTTGTTCTGAGTGAAAAGTGTATTATCTGACTGTAGCTTAATTCTGGGTCCTTATATGTTCAAAGATTTTTTGGCCTAGTGTGTAAAGTGTATTTAGTTTAATAATCTACTTCTTCAGGAACCCTCTGAAAGGAAATTAATTCAGTGTTACTCAATGGATAATTGAACATGACCAGTACTATTAGCAAAGACTGCTGTTTAATGAGAGAATCAGTTCTTTTAATGAAGATATCTTCAGATGGATAGCAATCTAGTCTTTCTTTACCTCATATGAGATTTATTCTGTCATCACTTTTAGGAACGTTCTGTCCTTCTGTCATGGTGATGCAGAGCAGTGTACACTGAGTGGCTCACAGCTCACTTGTCTGTTAATGCTTTTTCCCTCTCTCAGTACTGAAAAAGCCCTTTCTTAGATAAATGAAACCATCTGTCATCATTATTAACTTTGAAGCTTCCCAAATAATATTTTTTAAATTTATTTTTTACTTTTTGTTAACCAAAAAACCCTCTTAATTGTGCTCTAGCCTAATGCAGCAGCTACTGCCATTATTAAATTCTACACAGCTATAGAAGTCCATTCTCCAGCCTTCCTAAACTCTGTCAGCTGTATATTTTGCAATGACATTACCACTGTTAAGAGCAAAACTTTCTGGGGTAAACAGTGGGTAAATTCAAGTGCAGCCAGAAACTGGACACTTCAGCTCCCTTCTCTGATCTTTTCAGTAACAAAACAATCAGCGAACTGTTTTTTTTTTGTTGTTGTTGCTTGTTTTTAAATTTATTTTAAACGCTGAAATCCATACCCTCATTCCCACTTGTCCACTTATTATTGGAAGAGTATTACCTTTCAGATTGCTAAAAGTTCTGGTTTTTTTGATCAAGGATGTATTTGTCAACCAAGTAGGCTATAATCTCTACTACCAACCCAGAGGTAGAGTGGAATACATATTCTTTTTTTCTGAAGAGGGAAACAAACACCAGGTTCAAGATTATGGTTCTGAGAGTAAATAACCTCAGAACTCAAACTCCATAACAAGAGGATTCATAACTGATTTATTGTAGGAAAAAAATCAGCCTCAGAGAATTTTGAAAAAACATTGCTGTTTTAAGAAGAACAAGGGATAAAAGGAGAGATAAATGGTTCTGCAGTGGCGGAAGGGATGTGAAAGTGAAAGAGAGAGCTGGTGCAATGTGCTTTCTGGATCTTGGTTACAAAGGTCCAACAGTAAAACCTTAATAAAATTGTTGGTTTAGGAAAAAAGAGTTAAAAATGAGGAATATAGATAGGTTTTAGTCTATCCTATTAGATGATGGGAAACCTGCTTTTGTGAAGTTTTAGACAGACTTCAGATTTTAGCATGGCTTGAAGAATAGGTCCTATCCATGTATAAACATCTTACTATTCTGGTCATTTAAATAGTATACATTTTCTTACAAGAAAGCAACTCTGTTCATTATCTGCACTGCCAGACAGATAAAATGTTCTCATGAGAACTTCTTCCTGCACTTATGATACAGACAAAGGCCATGCAAGTGTCACATCATTGATTCCATGTGGGAACTGAGCTGCTTGCATGCTCCTCTGATATACTGATTTCATTCAGTGTCCAAGGATTTAGTGCAGGCCAACATAGGTGTGAAGGCAACACTGCATGTTAAGCTTAGTGCAAAACAGCACCGCTTTGAGCGTATTCAGGTCAACTGTTACACGGATCATTAACTTGTTGATACCAGACAGTCTCCTGGCCGGGATCTTTAGAAAGATGTTTTGATAAGAGCTTACATAGTTAAAAACAATTCAGAAGCACTGGAAAGATGCATGTAGTGCAATCCAAGCTACTGCATTTTTTGCTTCTAGATGCAAATATTTGTGTCAAAATGCTACAGTATACAGGAAAACAGTATTTCATAGATTATTGAACGTTTTATGTATGAGGTGTAAAGCATTTTTTAATTTGTTGTGGTCCAATAACTAAGAGAAGGTTAAATTGGAGTGTGATTTTACTTCTTTTAAAGGCAATGTAAAAGCTCCTTTGATTTACTTATGACAACAACTACTTTTTTTTAAAAATTGAACACTTCCAGGAAAACATATTTATTAACTTAAGTTCTCCTACAGTTTCTCAGTAAAATATGGCTAAAGATGGTTTCTTAATTAATGACTGTTCCATTAGCAAATGTACAACTATATCTCAGAAAGCAGGAGGATTTGAATATTTATTGTGCTTGCAAGAGCAAATTATTATGGCACATTAGCTGGGAGCAGCTTATGTTCATGGTAGGAGTCAAAGTTCAAGCTTTCATAAGTGCAGCATATGCTGCACATTGGGAACTTGCACAGTGATCTTCTATTCCTTCACATTCAGTGGCAATGGGTAATCTGCACAGAGGGAATAATAATAATAACACACGTTCAGATGACACAAGGAATGTTGATAGTACGTAATTGTGTTTGCGGACCCAAGCATGTAATATCAGATCTATCTTTTGAGTTATTCTATGTGAAGACTGTTTTGAACACTAGTGAAATCAGTCATCAGAGATTTATTATATTTATTTATTTTTGATTCAAGCTAATTGGAATGAAGGATCATATTTAAATATAAATTGCACAATTCTATGAAACTCTAATTTCAGAGACAAAACCCTTAAAATTCTACAACTTATTAGTTCCCTAAGTATTTTTATACGCAATTTTGTTCCACAGTTACCTGATGACTGCATGAAATACTATTTAACATGATCACTTGCTAAAACATCAAAATTATTACTGGATATGTCAGTTCTATGTACTATATAATTTAGGTTGGTCATGTTTTAAAAAAAAAAATTAGAGAATCCTCTTTTACTTCATTCTGAAACTTTGAGACATATTCATTATTAACTTAATTGTTGGTATGAGTAAGAAAATCTCTTATGGTATACATATTTGCAGTCATCATATTAATTTGTTATCAAGAACTTTTTTATTTCTATACTGAGTTCAAGCTAAAGTCATATTTTGTCTTTGTGCACACTGTCTCATATGGTATATTCCATAAATATGCCATTTCACTGATCCAGAAGAAGAGTGAGCTCTTAAAACGTACTACTTCTTACTACTTCATACTACTTCTGTAAGCTACCTTCCTGATGACAAAACAGATTGGCTTATTCTGAATATAGCATTAGTGATTAAGGAAGGATCATGCGTATCAGTTGTTTAGGTATTGCTAACTCAGTTACTTTGTGCATAAGATCAATGGTTTGTGTTTTAATTCTTAACCTTGTCAGAAAACACAGAATAAATATTTCATTTTCATTAACAAGTTTTTTATAATACTTTTATAAAGAATTAATGCTACTTTTTCCTGTATCCTGTTAAAGTCTGAACAGGTTAACTGCTTCTACAGTATTCTTCTGTTACTTGCTTTTCTCAGTCTATGACTAAACAGTATGCAAAACTGAAAGTTTGTCTGGATCATCCAGTAATTGTTCATCTAGACCAATTTAGAAATTTTAGAAATACATTTTAGAAATGCAACAACATTTGTTTATTTGTTTATTTTTGTGTGTGCAAACACGCAAAAGACTTTTAACATCATTGAATTTATTGGGTCAGAAGCACTGAGAGCCAATGATACATTTTATATTTTATTAATCAAAGAAACAGAAAGTACTACTGTGACACCTTTCTGGACCAGGTACAATCCAATGAGAACCCAAAGCTTGTTTTTAGTACCATTGGGTTCAATGCAGCTATTAGTATTTACAGAAAATACATTTATCTTCCTCTGACTCCCATGCAAGAACCTTGCTCTCAGAGAGGCACAAAATTCCACTAAAGAAAATGAAAATTTTTAAACCTTTCATTGTGCTCACTTTCCTTCAAATAGTTTTTGAAGTAGTTGGAAGATTAGGTACTTACATTTTACAAGGAGCATTCTTCAAAATAAGAAATGTAACTATCTAGATAATCAGGAAACTTTTTTCTTCTTCTTTTTAAATTTATTTTCATGCTTTCTGTTTTCTTTCTTTCTCAGTCAAATTTATTATCTCCTTACTGCCCAGAAGGTCTTTTTTTGCTCCCTAAGTATACACAGAGGGCATCACAGCCACAGACATGAAAAGTCTGCAAAGAAAATTTAAGACCTCATTTGCTCAAAGAACATTTACTGAGTTTGGCACAATTTTTAGAAGCCGTTTGAGAAAAATGTTTGCTTTTGACATATGTGTGACCTGATTACTGTATGAGCAGATGTGCATCCCAACGGCTGGGTATCGGATTGTAGCACTGAGGATAACATTGGAAATTCAGGTTCAGAGACAGAACATACTCATTCTTTGCATTCTATGCAGCTGGCCAGCTCCCAGAACCATATTGAGATATTTCTACATGGCAGTGCTTTGGACAGTAGAGACTTACTTAAAACACTGCCAATGGGAAGCATGTCAAAAGCACTTCTCTGTTGCTTCAGAATGACAGCTGCAAATTGATATCTGAATCTTTCAGCAGCTTTTTGGAACTCTCTGGGCTGTTCCTTGTGAAAGAACACACTGGACAAATACCATGTTTCTTTATGGTATTAAAAGTTATGGACTCTATAACATGAAAATTGAAAGTTCAGCCTAGGTCTAACAGTGTTTGGTAAAAATCAATTCATACGTGTTGCAACTGGAGTTTAGAGAAAACAATCCAGCCTCAAGGAGTTTGAAAGCAGAATTTACTAGACATTATTCTTTTGCCAGGTATACCTTTAATTCCTACATAAGATAAGCATATCTGACAAAGGGAAATCGGAAGACAAAAGAAGTTAAAATGTGATACTTTTTGTGCACTTGCCTAATTCTTTCCAAAGTTCAGTTTTAATGCACAGGGCTCCAGGTTTTCTTTATTCAGTGTTTCAATAGTTTACGTTTAATATTAGGCTTCCTTTCTGGAATTGTATGGAATTCTGGAATTGACTGGATTTGTATGCAAGCTTTTATTTTTGGAACAGTACTCAATTGGGCATATGGAGACTGAAAAAAACAATCTATGAATTATGCATTTTTCATTTTAGTAGTCAGACATCAGTCAGAGATTTTCTAGGTTCAAGATACTCTTAAAGAAAATCATTTAAAATTGGTATAGGAAGGGCATTATTTTACCTCAAATGATGTTCTATGGGTCTCTATCCAAAATGATATGTATAGCAGTTGGCTCTTTAATATTAGCACTTTGTAAAAAAGTCTTTTCTGTAGTGTCTTTTGAAATAAATAAAATATATTTTGTTTTTCTAGAGTGTTGGAATGAAATGTTTCTGTATTTCAAACCTGAATTCACAAAGCGGTTCAGTCCTCCTGAAGCTGAAGTTTTTGATTAATTTGTTATTGCTTAAAAAGTTTTATCCATCTCTCCTTGGAGCCAAATTCACCACTGTTCCAATGTAATTTATTGGACTGTTGTAGTGTTATCAGAAAGGCCATAAAGCCTGGTACAGAACTCTATAATGTTGCCATTGTAAGGAACTGAATTCAGCAACTTTATACTTATTTACCAATGCTGCTACTATGTTTTTTGTACAAGTAGGATTCTTTGAAATTTTCAGGGATTTCATTTATGAAAAAGAAATAAGAAATAATCGAAGTCTGTGCATCTGTGCATGAAGGGGGAAATAATGCATCTAATCTGTGAATTAAAGAATAAACAGATTGTTTTGTGCTCCTTTACAGTAGACAAAAGGGAGGCAAAATAATGTTCCAATTAGATCTCCAGATCATGTACTAGAGAACAAAATATTTTAGTTCACTTGAGATGAGTTCAGTTCATCTTTATTATGTGCAGCTAATATTACTTGGCCTGTTTCTGAGTTAGGTAAGTGCATGTGCTCAGTCCTGACATTGCTTAGACCACTGCTTTAGTGTGTAATATAGTTATACCCATTTTCTTCTTTAATTGTTTAAGACAGTACTAACTTTTTCATAGGAGATGTCTACTTTGCTCTGAGAATACAGTGCCTTCACCTTGCCTAGTATACTTAGATACTCAGAAGATATAAAAACTATTCCACATTGTCAAGACATAATTTTGAGGACTGTTTACATCCAAATATTTTCCCTCTTCTTTTTATATTTTCTTTCTAAGCCCTATTTATCAAACATACATTCTCTGAATCAAATTACACCAAAGCAATAATCTTAAATTTCATTTATCTTGTTAGAACAGAATGAAAAAAAATCTAAGGTAGGTGGCCTTAGAATGCAGCTATCAGAAAGAAGAAGCAGCAAATGAAAGACCTTTAGCATGGGTTTAGGCCCCAAACGGGCATTTCAGATCCCCTATGGATTTGCACCAAATTACTAGACAGCGCAGTTGTTACATTACCAATTTTTTGCTATTATTTTTATTTGTATTGGCTACGTAAATGCTAGAATGGATTTATCAATCCACAGGAGTCACATTCAATTTGCTATGTAAGTGCAGCATAAAATTCATTTACAAGTTCTATACAGGGTCCAGTTAGGGATCGGATCCTACTGGAAATTCTGAGACCAAATCTCGATGCACTCTTTATTTTTCTACTGGGTCAAACAGATATAAAAATTTCAATACAGTCCTTCCCCTCTGTTTTCTAGCTTATATAAATACACAAAGAATTAACAATTTGAATTATGTCTGATAGTGTAAATAAACTAGAAAATAAAATTACATAATGTTGCATTTCATCCAGGCTAGATAAAGAATAACTCATGATACTATTATTTTTGTCCTGTATTTAAAATCAAATTAGTGATCTTCATACAAAATAATAGCAACAATATAATAAAACTGTCAGAATGCTAACATTAAAAATAAACCATTTTTCATATTTAAGACAAAATATTTCAATTTTTCCACTGAAAATATTAATATATATTATAAAAAAATATTATTTTTGTGGGAAACTGAAAACAGTCCATCTGAAAATAATGTGTCCAGGACTGTTCTGAAATTTTTTGGAGAATGTCTTCCATACGCTAGAATAATTCAAAATGACCATGTCGTGTTTGTTAGCATGTCCCCACATTTGAAGTCTAGACCATTATTTCAAATCTGTTAAGGTACAAGAACAGTCTGCCATTAATTTCAAAGATGAAGGGAAAGAGGAGAAATTGAATTCTGCACTTAATTTAGGAACCCACTTCTCTTGATTGAATTAAGCTCTCTCACTTCTGCTAATTCTTTTTCTAAGTGATTCTTCAAGCATTTTTTTCAGAAATGTAAAGAGTTTTATGTTGCTCCCTGCTATGCTTGTGCATCTTGGAAAATAACAACAAAAAAATCAGCCAGAGATCACTAACTTTCAGTACTCAAGAAGAGGAAAAGAAATAGGTAACTTTTTCAAGCCAAACAGGTAATGAAAACTGAGAAATAGGTGTTGTAGATCTATCTACCTAACTACATGGCCCTCAGCCAAGAAGAATTAGAACACATCATTTCAGTCTAACACTACCAACATCATCTTTGATTTCTGCATTATCAACAGTCTTTTCTATTCAGTCAAAATAGCTTGAATGTGTTAAATCATATCAGAGACATTATGAAGGTTAAAAATGGATGATGCACCAAATTACCTAGAGATGAATTCTACTATAACTAGGACTGTTTAGTAGATACGTTCGGAGTTGTCTTCTTTCCTCTTTTCATTTGCAAGAAAGATTGGAAGATTAGTTTAAAGATTTTTTGGTAAGTTGACAGTTGTTAAATTGTCTGTATTTCATAGTATCTTCCTATTTGCTGGTAAAAAAAAAAAAATCCAAACATTTAAATATATTTCATTTCTGTATTTGGGAGTTCCTCCAAAGCTCACATATGTCTGTTGAATTTATCACTTCTGGGTAATTGGATGAGCTTTTAGTAGAATATTAATGCCATGTACAATTTCAATTCAGAGAGGCAGACATAATTTATTTTACTTGAGTTTCTAGGATGTCTTATCACGATTGAATGATTTAGATTCTAAAAATAAAGCTCTAGTACCACTTTAGCTGTTGCAGTAACTGTTCAGACTTCATCTGCCTCCCTGGAAGAATATGGATCTCCTATAGCTTCTTATTCACTATAAATAGTTTGTATTTAGGATACCTCAAGTTCTGGAATCACTGCATTTCTGTGGTTAGTCAACTGTGTCACAATATATTGCTTCTTGAGGGGGAATTCTGATGAGTTGCAAGAGATAATGAACGCATAAAATGATAGAGCTAAAAATACATCTGATGCTTAACATTTCGAAAACGAAGCAAGGAAAATCTAGTTTTCCACGTGTTGCCTGAATTGCATTTATCTTTGAGTAAATTAGTCAGCAATCAAATAAGAAACTATAATTTAAAAGTGAGCAGCTTTGAATGCAAGACATATTAGTATATTTTTATCAATTTGTGTCTGCTTCATTTTTAATTGATAAGTAAAGTTTTTGCATTTAATATAGCTAATATCTACAATCTATGTCAGGCTTAGTAAAGTACTAGTTAACAATTCTTGGGAGTTAGGATCCTGAAATTTTCTTTCTTCTGGTCATTAAGAAATGTCCTTTTTCCAATGTCTTCCAGAAAGACACACCAAAAATCGACACTTAATAGCTTTCCTTTACTTTATTAATTTTTAACAATATTTATATTTCTTCCCATGAATTTTATCTAAGTGTCAATTATTAGTTCAATTTGAAGTTGATCTATATTAAAAGCCATTCATCAAACTAGAGAATCATAGGCTAAGTGTTTAATAAAATAATCTAGAATACAAATCATGCAAATCCATAACTGATGTGAATCTTGCAATAGACATCAGAAATAAATAAACTCCAACTATTATAACTTAGTTTGAGTATGCCCTGATATTTAGACAAATCATGTGCTTATATGTTTTCAAGGCAAGTAGCAGGATTGTTGGTTAATGGAAACAAGTATGATGCCAATGACAAGATATGTAGTATTTATCAGCAATATCTGAGAGGTCTCTCAGGTCCCTGATAAGTAATTTGTCTAGTACTACTTTATTCTTAACATTTTGAATCAGTTTCCCTGAGCTCTATGACTCATAAAAACTTTGTTGGTGAATGAAAGTTGCATGTCTCTTCATTAATTGCAATCTAGCAAAAAAAAAAATTAGAATCAAGAATCGTGCTGCTCCTCCTCTACAGCTGTTACTAACCTATGGACGTTTTAGAATTATTTACAGCAGACTGCATAATCAGAGTTAAGAAGGCAAATGGTCTTTGGGGTGTCTGAAAGTCACACTCCTGAGGCTTGAGAAAGATCTTCTCCTAGTTATTATTTTATCTTTTCATGTGTGGTTGAAAAAAATATATGTATTAATTCTGATATTATCATGTTACATATTCACTACTTCACAAACCTTATTTTTTGGACCTTTCCTGAAAGATCTTTTCTTGGTTTCAGAAATTAAAATTCTAAAATGTTATTTTGATCCTGAATCTAATCAGTGCCTTCGATTATGTGTTTCAGAGAGAATCCGTTCACTTTGACTTCTAAGGGAAAAGCAAGGCAGAATTAAAATTATAATATCCTAATTATTTTTCCATTATATGTGATATTTCTGCCTCTGAATAGTGTGAACAATTTTAATTTTTTTAAAGTAATTTATCCATGCTGTTGTTAATTTGCTTTTATTTATACACTAAAATGATAGTGATGACTCAGCACTTCTGAGAAGCAGAGACCATCAAATATGTATCTTTTAATTGTTTTCGGTTATAATTGAAAAGTTGTCTTTAAGCTACATCCTGACTATGCAAATTTGCTTCCTGTAAATATGTACCTGTTCCTCTGGTAATTACATTTGTTTATAAGCAGATGTTTCTGAAGTCTTTCGGAAATCCACTGTCCCCTTTTCATTTTTTTTTACTTACTGTACTTTTGATTAATTTATCAATGAAGACTCCTATTTGTTTCATTCTTTTGAATACTTGTCTGTACAACAAAGCTGAAGAAATCAGAGGTATTTTGAAAAAAACATGTTTTTGAATAGTTTATTCTCAAGAGATGGTTAAATATATTCAAGTTCTACATGCCTTTGTTGTACCAAATTTATGAAAATTCACTGCTAGATTTCGGTATTTATGGAAGTTTATAATCAGTTAAATATCAGATTTAGTAATGATTTAATTTATTTGCAATATATTTTTATTTTGACTTCTTCATATGAATAGATTTCACTTTCCTTTATGGATTATGCAGTATTGCTTTCCTATCTTTTCTTTTTAATTTATGCCTACAATTCATACTTCATTCAGATAATTATTGGCTGCAACTGCTGTTTCCTTCCAGTGATTAAATTTTGGCATTTATTTCTGTTATCTATACTTCCATTTAAGAATGAAGTCATAAAAAAGAATTTCTAGTATGCAGGAGAATTTAATAGGAAAGAGAAACATTTAAACTCCTTCATTTTCCATTTCTTTTTCTGAAAGCTCTATCTTTTATACATTTTTTTTCATATACACTTAATTCATCTTGTCTAATATTCATCCTTTATGTATTTTTTTTTCCAGCTATCTACTGTGTTTATCCTTCTTTTCTAATTTCTTTTTCTCAAGTTTCTCTTCTGTTGCCTCAGTGCTGCCTCTGAAACAGTCTAGCACAAGTCCATAGGGAAAGGAGAAATGAACTACACATAACCATTTCATCATTAACCCAGCATAAGCATGATATTAGGCATGATTAAGGCCAAATACAGGATATTGTATCTTCACATTCACATTCCAATTCATGGCATTACTGCTGAATATTACTGTACCTTTGACTTATAATTTTAACCAGAATTTAATTTTAACCCAATGACAAACAGAATGCCAACTAGACTTGGGATTTAATTGCATTACAATGTAAGAACAGACTTATAAAATTCTTAGCAGTACTGATAAAGCAAAGGAAGAGAAAGATTCATTTAGTTTAGATACAATTAAAAATGCAATTACACCAATTCACAGTAAATCTGAGCAGTTGAAAACAAACTTGTCTTGTCCTGAAAAGAAAACCTCTGACTTAGATCATGGAACTGAATGGCACTGGGCTTGTTAATCAGAGTAGCTAGGACAATAAATCTCTTTCTGCAGAGCTAATAAGAGGTGGGACATTGAAAGTGCAGCTGGACTTGAATATGGGATGCTCAAAAAGTTAGGATTAGGTGGCCTTAAAGTTTTATTTATGAAATGAACTATCAGGCACATCTACCTGTTGGATTTGATGAAGTGTTTTCATGAGTCATAGCAGCTAGTTTTAGCAGCACAGTCTTTCTCTAACCTTGAACTACAGTGCACCTTTTTTCATGGATCTAGACATCTTTGATTGATTTATTCTGGAGAATTTAAATGACAGTGTGTATGCTGTCTTAGCAACGCAGGCTTACTACAAGAAGACTGTTACAGGTATAGAAGCCCTGGAAGTTGTTCTGCACTGAGAATAGTTTAATATAATCAATATTCATATTGCTGTTTGTCTTTTTTTTTCATTAAATTGTAGATCCTGTTGTGATTAATGACACCCTTAGCTACTATGCTCTCCACAGGACTTGGGAAATTTATGCTTGTTTATTATGGTGAGAGATGCTGCTATGGTAAGTGATTCATTTAATAGTGTGACCAATTGTGATTGAACAGTGCTTTTTGATGGCTATATCTTGTAGTGATTTTTTTTTTTTTCCAGATTTTGTTGAATACAAAATCCTGTGCAATATCAAATATCTTCTAATGAGTAGTTTTTATATTAGGAATT
This sequence comes from Chrysolophus pictus, assembly GCA_037305975.1. Classification (NCBI taxonomy): domain Eukaryota; kingdom Metazoa; phylum Chordata; class Aves; order Galliformes; family Phasianidae; genus Chrysolophus; species Chrysolophus pictus. The sequence continues at coordinate 29,852,441 of CM074577.1, read as the reverse complement.
GCACCCTCAAGGAGTAGAATATCTAAAAAAACTAGCTGGAGAATACTGGACTATGAAAAATAACAAAACCATTTTCTTTCTTTTACTTTTTTTGGGGGGGAGGGGGGGTTGTTTGTTTGTTTGTTTGTTTGTTTGTTTGTTTGTAGGAGAAATATTCATCAAAGAGAAGTTTTCCAGAAAGAAAAAGAAATTCCAAACTGGAAAAGAACATATGAAAATCAGCTCTAATGCTACTAAATTAACACCTAAGCACTAACTTGTCAGGATCTATTTTTATCTCCACGGTGGCTATGCTCTCTGTTCTGAGAAGCTCTATTTTAGATGCTATTTTCTATCTTCTAGATTATAGTGATTTATTATCAGATATACACATATATTTTTCATGTAGTAATTCTGTCTCTGGATATAAGTGACTCTTCTTTCTCCATTTTCTTATACTTTTGCAGTTGTTCTGTCTTTGGGGGCTAACAACACCACCTCTGAATTTATTTATTTTTTTAGGCTCAAACAATTTTGTCAACTTCTTTTCCCTAGGAACAGGGACAACTTTCAAATTTCTCACCTAACTAGTATTTCAGTTTGAATTAATTTTAAACTTATGTCAGATGTGTACTTATTATACTAGGTGAAGTCTAACCGATGTTTTATTAAATAGTATTAACTTCTCATCTTTCTTCCTTTCACAATTGTATTCATCATTTTTCACAGTTGTGTCACACTTAATGGTTTACAGCCCACACAAAACTCATTCTTCCAAGTATCTGCTAGTGTTTCTTATTCTACCTCTTTAGCACTGCGGGGTTAAAATAAGTTCTTTTTTAAAAATTGCCTTTTTGCTCCACTCTTTTAATTTTACATTATTATTGTACTGCAATTTTCAAGGTTATTCAATTTTTCTATTTATATCTTTATTTCTATGCATTGAGATTTGACTTTGAGGGGATTGTCTTTGTAGAGGAGGCTTACATCAGGTGAGCTTTCCCAGTGAAGAAGAACCATGGCAAAAAACACTGAGAGAAGCACAGGGAGAGAGAGTGCAATTTCAGGAAAATTCCCAGAGATATCTTATGCATCCATCCAGACAGAAGTGATGAGAAAGGAGATTTTGATTCAAGAGGTGGGTTCACCAAGTGCCCTGAACCTTCTCCTAATGACAAGGTAAGTACCTGCACAAAATGCGCACTGGTGGATGATCTTTTGCAAAAGGCTGAGTATCATTAGAGGAGCTGAGGGAGAGAAATTGTTTGATTGTTTTTTGTTCTCGCTTTTTATCGTGTGCCTCTTTAAGAATTTGCTGCTACCAGGTAAAACACAAGACTAAGCTACGAGTTGTTCCTCATAGCACTTTGTCAAATTCACACCTTTGTAATCATCTTGTCACTGGATGCTGCAGTAATCCTTATGTTGAGTCCTGAACACTACGCACAATTGTCACTTTCATTTTTTCTTTTATGCAAAGAGTTATTTACAGATAAAAGAAACAAAAGGACAATCTCACTTTACTTGCATATAATAATAATAACAACACAATTAGTAATTAATACTTATGCTGGGCTGGGCCTTGCAGCACTGTTTTGTTTGAAAGTGACCAAGTACTTCTGAATAACAAATGTTCACTTTAATCCTCAGCGTAATGTCAGCTGTAAACTTATTGCAGTAATCTCAAATATAAATGGGTCTGATAACATATGTGATGTCAATCACTTTACAAGTGTCATAGAGAATAAATCAGTCCCTTTTCTTTGAGCATCAGGAACAACTGCTGAAATTAGAAAAAGTGGTATATAATACCATATATGACCTAAGAGTCTTCTGAGTTGTTACTGATTTAAGGAAATTCTTACTGGGATTCTGAGAAATTTAATTGGCCAGTTGGGAATCTGTGGAGCTTTTGGCACAGTCAAAGATAACCATAGGAAAAAATAAATAAATAAATAAATTCAAAAGGCCCTAGAACTTATTTACATTTTGAGTGCTCTGCACCCAGAAAGGGGAAAAAAGTATATCTTCATAAATCTTGAAAAATACAAGGAAGTTATATTCTAGCTACACATAAATCTGATGCAAACTGCATTCTGATTATCATAGAATCATGGAATGGTTTGGCTTGGAAGGGACCTTTAAGAGCATCTAGTTCCATACCCCCTGCTATTGGCAGGGACACCTCCCTCTAGACCAGGTTGCTCAAAGCCCCAGCCTGGCCTCAAATGCTTCCAGGGAGGGGGAATAAGGGAACTGTTGGAGATGGTCCAGAGGAGGGCCACAAAGATGATCAGGGGACTGGAGCACCTCCCCTATAAGGACTGAAGGAGCTGAAGGAGCTGGGCTTGTTCAGCCTGGAGAAAAGAAGGCTGCGGGGTGACCTCATTGCAGCATTTCAGTACCTAAAGGGAGCCTACAAAGAGGAGGGGAATCAACTCTTTGAAAGGGTGAGTGACAGCAGGACAAGGGGAAATGGTTTTAAGTTGAGGGAAGGGAGACTTAGGTTGGACGTCAGGGGGAAATTCTTTACAGAGAGAGTGGTGAAGTACTGGAACAGGCTGCCCAGAGAGGTTGTGGATGCCCCATCCCTGGAAGTGTTCAAGGCCAGATTGGATGGGGCCCTGGGCAGCCTGGTCTAGCATTAGGTGGGATGGTTGGTGGCCCTGCATGTGGCAGGGGGGTTGGAGATTCATGATCCTTGAGGTCCCTTCCAACCCTGGCAATTCTGTGATTCTGCTTTTTTAAATTTTTACTTAGTTGAGTGGCCTGAACTTTAATACTTTGAATTTAAAACTGTCATTATAAACTTGATTTCAAGAATATTTTAGAAGTTTGCAAGTTTCAAATGTGCATGAGGTTGAACAGACAGGTTTCTATGTCACTGCTTTAAATGACTATGTTCTAGAATTATGAAAAAAAAAAAAATCTGTCTGCTCTAAGAAAGGCTTGTCTGTCTTCTGAAAATCTGACTTGGATGAGCCCTAAGATGATCTTATCTCTGTTTGATATTTTTCCATTTTGGGGACACTTATAAGGATTTTTACTTCCAGAATCTCTGTTACTTCATAGGCTCTGCTTAGTCAACGAGATTTCCCCTGAAAGTGGAAGGGATCATTTTTAACCTGTGGAATTTGAGTGACATGTATTATGGCTCTTTTTTTTTTGAATCTACTTGGGCTGTTTAGACAGTTATGCAACTATTAAGAGATATGCATAGTTTGATCAAATAAGTTACAATCATGGGTTATTATTGATTATCTCAATGGAATCTGATTTTTGTTTCTTTCTCATTCTTAGTTTATGCAACATGAAAATGCTCTGTGACAATGGCTTCTTTCACCAATTGTCTTCCACCTAATGGCAATGGAAAGTGATTACTCATTGGATATGAGATGGAAATTTCCAAGTTATTTTATTCTCATGATTTTCATTACAGTCGTTGCCCAGATAAACTAGTTCTCCCACAGATAAAAAATAATACATGTGTTATTTATGACACATTAGAGAATCTGCACTAGAAAGTGAACTCAGAAATAAACTTGCTTACTTTTATTATATAAAGAATAAATTTATTTTCCTCCAGAAGAAGAGATTAAGAAAATAAAAGCAGTTTTTTAGCATTTGAAAAAATATATATATATGGAGCCATATTTATGAAAGTGGTGGTGATATGCTATATTGGCAAGAATTAATTTTAAGGTAAGTCCTTCCAGCTTTAGATCTAAACACTGCAATTCAAATGCATTTTCAGTATTTCAGGCTCAAAGCATGACACATGTAAAATAAGTAATGACAATACAAAAGATAAATCTACTTTTTTATTATTATTATAATTATTTTTTCCAACACTGCCATTTTCACTGCAGTATACTTTATTGTTCTGGCTGGAAGCTTCACCACAATTCAAAAATTTTGTTAATAAAGATTATTTTTAGTCTGTAGACGCATCTATTTTTATGTCATTTGCTAATATGAAAATATCATAGTCTATGAGTAGATAACAGGCTTTATCATCTCTAAATTAAATGAAATACTGTACTGAGAAATACTTGAGTTTGGTTGTTAGCATGTAAGATGCCTGTTGGCACATGCATTTAACTAGCTGTTGAATTACTACAATCTAAGGTAATTGCTGTATGCTGCAGCAGCAGTACCCAAATCAGAATGTATCTTTGTCAGTCACTTGATCCACAGGCCTGTGGACCCTGTACACTTTTTTTTTTTTTTTTGTTATATAATTTCTTCTATGTACTTCAGAAATGAAAAAGAAAAACCTTCAATATTGCTCTGATCATTTGAGTTATCTCAACATTTTAGATTTTATTATATAATATTAATTAACAGTTTTTATTACTGAGGCTCTGTTGCAAAATATATTTTCTCACTTATTGGAGGCTATACAGAAGTGCATCAAATCACAGAATGGCTTGGACTGGAAGAAACCTTAAAGATTATCTGGTTCTAATGCTCCTTCTCATGGGTAGGGTTGCTAGAGGTAGAAATTCACACTGGCTTGCTCTGCTGTAGTCTTAAGTAGGGTATCTGAGATAAATGTTATATGCACAGACCACTGAATTTTCATTAATTAAATAAAAGGAATAAAGAAAGGACCAGGAAAAAAAAATGTAGAAAAAAAAGATTCTGCCCTGATTTCAGCTGAAACAGTGTTAATGGCACAGTCATGTTTCATTGGAGTGATGAGAGTGTGCTCGAGGCCAGGCCGGGCCAATTGGAAGGAAGTGAGAGAACAGATGTGGACTGCTGAGCAGCTTCCAGGTTAAACCACAACAGACAATATTGTCTATTTTGTTTCATGGTTGAATACTAAACTTTCTTCTTCCTGAGATAAGAGCAAAACCTATGATCTTTATGAGGATATTACTCAATGTTTTTCTGTGTATTGTCCTTGGGTCCCCGTGTATTCAGTATATGTGTGTGTCCTCACAGTTAGATTGTCAGCAGATTCATCAGGCAATAAATTAAAACAGTTTTTTAGTGTGCTAGAGGTAAATGAGAACCAAAGAAATACTCATTATAGATACATGAAGGCTTAAATCATTATCATATAAACTACCTCATTTTCAAGTTATTAAAATGGAACATATATTTGCTTAGGTAAAGTACTTCATATAAATAACCATAAAGAATTTAAGAATAGAAGTCAGGAACATAATAGTGTACCTCTACATCTCCTTTCATCTTGTGGATTAAATCCATCAATAGGCAGAATAGCAAGACTGCTCTATAAAAAAATAATAATAATGGTAAAAGGTTATAACTGGAAAGTAACTTTAACTTTCAAAAGTGTTAATGGCCTTTTCTGCCTCCACAAACTTTTTAAAAAGTCATAACTGTTAAGATTTGGAAAACAGTAGTCATAGGTAATCATATTGTTTAAAAATGAAAAAATGATGTAGAAAGTGTTGAATTTATTTTAAGGTGAAAAAAGCCATGACATTGATTTCAGTAGAAACCAAATAAAGTCCTGAAAGTGTATTTTCATCAACAGAGTTCCCTTTTGGACAGTATACACCACAAAGACTGGCTTGAGCTTGCCAATGGGAAAAGCGGTGACTTGGAATGAATTTCAAGTAATACTTGTCTTTTATGCTTAGATATTTGCTCAAATGTAGAACCCAAACAGTTAGACTGTTAAAGTTAAGACTTTAAGCCCAATGTTTTGAAAGTTGAAGTGCAATCACCTTTTACATTTTATAATGGAAATTCTGAGAAGCATCTTTTTCATGATAGACATTTAATCAGAGAAATCACACAAAAGAAGTAGGAAACTTTCTGTAGGCAGAGGAAATTTAAAGTTCTCTCTTCTACCTTTCCAGAGAGTGTAATAACAAGTGAGCTGCGGGTTATAATTCTCAACAAACCCATGACATTAAAATTATCAAGGAACAGAAATTACAGGAAGGAGATTAGATTCACTGAGGTAGTGTCTGTGATTGTGTGGGATTCTGTAGATTAATAGCACATGCATTTGTCAGGAGATATCCTGGTGTACTGGTTTTGGCTGGGATTAAGTTAATTTTATTCAGAGCAGCCCTTGTGTTGCTGCATTCTGCCTTTGTGGCTAAACAGCCTTGATGACAAATCAATGTTTTGGCTATTGCTGAACAGTGTTTGCACAGAAACAAATCTTTCTATCCTGCAGTTATGCTAGAGGTGGACATGAAGCTGGGAGAGAACACAGTGTGAACAGCTGCCCAAACTGACCAAAAGGATATTCCATCATACTATGCATTACTATCAGACTGTAGTACGCTATATTGTACTACTGAAGAGAGACTTTTTATAAGGACATGTAATGACAGGTCAAGGGGAAATGGTTTTAAGCTGAAAGAGGGTAGATTTAGAGTAGAAATTAGGAAGAAATTCTTTACTGCAAGGGTGGTGAGACACTGGAGCAGGTTGCCCAGCGAGGCTTCAAATGCCCCCTCCCTGGAAGCATTCAAGGCCAGGCTGGATGGGGCTTTGAGCAACCTGGTCTATAGAGAGGTGTCCCTGCCTATAGCAGGGGGGTTTGGAACTAGATGATCTTAAAGGTCCCTTCCAACCCAAACCATTCTATGATTGTATGATTGTATGATTGTATGATTGTATGATTGTATGATTGTATGATTCTATGATTCTGTGATGTGATATCATGTTCAGCAATAAAATCTGAGTGGAGAAAGAGAAAGAAAGGGGCATGGATATCACAGTATTAAATAATTTTCTCATTTGTGGGAAATGATATCAGTTTACTTGTATCAAGATATTTCTTTAGGAGTGAGAGTAAGAGTCTGATCTGCTACTTGCTGTAAAATTGTGAAATAAATCTAACTTAAATTGATATTCAGATATAATTCTGGCAAAAGAACCCTTTGTGTGCTACTTGGGGGTTGTGTATCATGAAGCAAGGCTCAAACATAGTGAGAGAATCAGCAAGCACATTTTCTTTATACTTCCTCTTGAGGCAAAGCAGATCTGCATACAGATTTCTGAAGGAAATAGTCTATCCCTTCTGATTTTCGTTTGGAGGGATTTTTTTTTCCTGATTAAGAGCAAAACAGAAAGAAACCTTCCATTACAGATGAATCATTCAAAAGATTCAGGCATCTGGGAGATGCATAGTTGCATTGCAATAAATATAAATGTTTTTTTGAAATTACTTTTGTCTTCAATTACCAAAAAGTACCATTCAAGATTAATCATGTCTACATTAGGAGCCTGATTACATATGAGAAATTTAAAGTAGATAAATAGCAGATCTACTTGCTTTAACTTAACCTTAAAAAGAAAAATTCTTGTCTCACTTGAATCTACAGTGAATAAGATTTCCTTATATCTTTTTCATTTCTATTATATTTTGACTTTTCTGTTTCCAAACAGTTTTGATGATTTTAGATGTTATATTATTTTCCCACTTCAGTGACATTCTCATGGAAAGAAAATGCTAATACGAAGAGGCAGCTATTATTCTTAGTGATCTCCCTCAGTCAGGAGTACTTACCAAACATTAATAATAGATTTTTGCATCTTGAATAAGGAGTCATTAGGCAAAAATAAATGTATCCAAGAGACACATATGCAATGCTAATTGACAACTGTGTACACAAAGAGCTGCCATTTATTTTATTACAGTCAAACATAACCTTTGTAAATGTCAGCTCTGTGTTCTGTTGACCAGCATTTTAATTTAGACATATTGTTCTTCCGTCTTAAGTGATTATCATTTTATTCCCTTCCAGCACATTAACCATTCATACTGGATGCCATTACATATTTCATATTCTTTTGAAAGTAACAATCAAATGATTATAATTTTATGGGGTAAATGATAGGAAAAAAAAAAGGAAAAATGATCTCATGATTACTTCAGTAGAGGTTTTGTGTTGATTAAGGTCATAGAAGACCAAACAGTTATAGAATTCTTATACAGATTCTGAAATAAGTTGGAAAGGTGAGCCCATGTGAACCTAACAAGGTTCAACATAGCAAAGTGAAATGTTTTACTCTTGGGTCGGAGTAATCCCAGGCATGCATACAGAGTGGGAGAAGAAATCCTTGAGATTAGCCCTGCTGAGGAGGACAAAGGTGTCCTGGTAGATGAAAAACTGAACATGATTGAGCAGTGTGCTCTTGCAGCTCAGAAGGCCAATGGTATCTTGAGCTTCATCAGAAGATGGGTGGCCAGCAGGGACAGGGAGGTGATTGTCCCTTTCTGCTCTGCTCTCGTAAGTCCCCAGCTGAGTACTGTTTCCAGGTCTTGGGCACCCCAGTACAGGAAAGATGTGGTTGGAGAGGCTGGAAAGGGTCGAGAGGAGGGCCATAAGGATGATCAAAGGGCTGGGAATACCTCCTCTACGAAGACAGGCTGAGGGAACTGGCCTTGTTCAGTCTGGAGAAGAGAAGGCTGTGGGGAGACCTCATTGTGGCATTTTGTTTTTAAAAGGGGATTATAAACTTTTGTCAGACCATGTAGTATCACTGGAGGTGGTGATAGGGAAAACAAATGAAGTCAAAATGTTCCATGATCTGACTTTCTTATATCTAAATATAATTGATACATTATATATATTTACTTCAATTTTATGAAAATGCCTGCACTAACAATTATGAATTATTTTAGGCAAGCTTGTTACAAAGCTCCTGTGAACAACGCACAACTGCTCCTTGTAATTTCTTAAGTAAGTATTTAATTAGATACAATCAAGGTTAAATAGTTTATTTGTGATTAATGAAATCAAGTGAAGAGAAAGGCTTCTCTTGATCAGAACAGTAACTGTACAGGTCAAGGCACAGGCTCTGTGAAGACAGGTATGCTTTAGCTTAGACAGGTTAATAAACTCACATTACATGCTGGAGTGAGGTCTTATTGGGTACAAGACACTGGAGCATGAGGGTGAAATCTGTGCCTGTAGCTCACTCTCTGACTGCCAATGTCTTGCTATTATGATCACAGTTTTTTTCTAACTGAAGACTATTTTATGTTTTATCTGTTAAGTACTGCTTGAATACAGGTTCTCATATCTGAAATGCAGCTGTTTTTTATCCACTGCAAAGCTTAGCCACCCACAAAGTCTTCGTTCCTACATCATTCCACTTTGATATACTCTCTCATTTCCCTCTCCCTCAATTCGTCTATCTCCCTGAACCAAACAAAAGTAACCTTCTCTCACAAAACAAACAAACAACTAAGGGAGGGAAGGAAATCAAATACATAAATACATGTTTAAATATGTTATTTCTGTCTAGTTGTTGCTGCTATTGCTAGATAATTTTCTCCTACAGCTCTAATTCTTTTAAGAATTCAATTTTATTTCCCTAAAACAGATCTTTCATGCTACAAGGACAGAACCTCAGAGAAGTTTCAGTTCAGATGAATCACTTGAGTTCCAAGGAATTCTCTTGATCTCATTTGGAATGAAATCAACTCTGTAAATCAACTCAGTTGATCTGAGACAGCAAGCCTGCATTACCAAGGGAAGGTCAAGTCTGACCATTCTGGTGGCCTTCTATGAGGGAGTGAAAGCATCAGTGGACTAAGGAAGGGCAACTCATTTACCTGCACTTCTGCAAGGCCTTTGATATGGTGCCCCACCACATCCTTATCTCAAAATTGGAGAGACATGGAATTGAAGGGTGGCCTATTCTTTGGATAAGAAATTAGTTGGAAGGTCACAGCTTGTGGTTTGTGGTCAATGGCTCTATGTCAATGTGAAAGCCAGTAACAAGCTGTGTTCCTCAGGGGTCCATCTTAGGTCCAGTACTTCTTAACATCTTTGTGATAGAGATGATAGCATTGAGTGTGCTCTTGGCAAGTGTGCTGATGATACCAAGCTGTGAGAAGTGGTTAAAATAACAGAAGGAATGGATGTCATCCAGAGGGACCTTGATAAACTCAAAAGATGGACCCTTGTGAACCCAATGAGGTTCAACAGAACAAAGTGTAAAGTTTTGCTCTTGGGTCGAGGTAATCCCAGATACATAAATAACCTGGGAGAAGAAATCCAACCCAAGTCATTATATGATTCTATGATGCTATAACTACTCTGGGTATATTTCATTTGACTTCCTGAGACTTTGGCAGTCCCTGGGGCACAGTTATGCTTAAGACTAGCAAAGTCTTAATATTGAGGAATGTCTAAAGGTATGCCCTAATCTGTTTGTTTCTTACTGTTCTATTAATTTTTCAAACTGTGTTATAAGAACACTGGAAAATCTTCCATTTGTAATACACACTCAGATGCAGCTTGAGTAGTATATGTTTTCAAAGGTATTAAACCATATAACATTTTGGAATGGGAATCAAAGAAGTTTAATATCCATTGCAAATTAAGATTTTGAGGCAGTGAAGGATGATTTCCTTTTACCGTTATAGTAGACTCACACATATTTATATATTGACATTTAGCAGTGATGTTAGGAGATGAGTCATCTGAAAAGGCAGCAACAATTATTTGATATGTGAAAGTTCAGTGCAGATGAAACCTTGATAACTTGCTGATCAAGAACTCTTGGCCTGTGAGCCTCTTTTTCATTGCATTTTCCAACAAATGAGGGAGAAACTACAAAAGTTCTGTAAAAGTAACCCTAAGTAGCTATTCTAATTTTGTTCATCAAAGAGAGATTGCTAATAATTTTAGAGAATATACAGGTCAAGTGCAGAAATATATATTTGCAATTGCTTTTCACTGACTTTACACATTCACATACTTTTTTTTTTCCTAGAAGAAAAAGAAAACCCAACAGAATATATGCATTCATAAATAAGATAATAAACTGAGAAGTTCTGCAAGTTTTTTGTAAGTCATGGACAGATTTCTTAGCAAAAATATACAATAATCAAACTAATTATGGAAATGAAAACTTTGATGGACACTGCAGAGTTAGTTGGAGAAAAGTATATCATGTGAAAAAACTATCATGAATTATATAAAAATATTTACAGACCACAAAAACATGGATTTACCCTTAGACTTTCTATTAACTTAATCAATAAAATACTATCACTTTTGACTACACAGAAAAGACAATAAAATGAACTTTACTGCAAGGTTAGTGGAAATGCTAAGTCATGGCCTGAAGCAGTGATTGAGCACCTGCTGGGAAGGCAGGACCAATCCAGGGGAGCTCAGCTGCATGCAGTGCACCTGAGTAACTGGAAGGGGTGAAGCCAGGATCTACCCTCCTTCCCAGACCTCATTTAAGGGTTGACAGTGGTGAAAAGGATCTTTTGCTGGAGGACCCTGTGTATGTGAGACTTTCATACGGTAAACAGATTCTTTCTTTTGTTTCTTTATCATTTGTTGCTATGTTTGAGCATGTCCTCATTTGCTACAGTCTAATGCTTTGGTAATGTGCTATTACTGCTGTGCTTTCCATCACGTTACGGCATTACAGAAAGTTAACAAAATAATAAAGAATAGAAGATGTCACATAATGCCTTTCCCCCCATACAAACACTAAAATGTAGAAATGAAGCAGATAAAAAAATTAAACCTACTGTCAAACTGAAAAGTTACCTTTGACTCTTCCTCAGTCATCAATACAACTTAAAAATGCAGGGAAACAGGAAGAAAATTAGATTTAGTTCACAAACCAGCAAGTATGATCCTTTACATACATCCATAATTTTTTATAGTGAGATCTATAGACTTTAAGTATCAGTAATTTTAAAGAGTTTGTGAATGTCTGATATAGCACTGATTCTTGAGTAGTCTCCTAGAAATCAGCAGTTCTTTAGGCCAATGCTCTTTGTTCTGAAAAATCAATTAACATAAAATAAATGTTTCATAGATTATAATACTTGTTTACCAAAAGCATTTCACTAATTTATGCAAGATCAAATAAAAAATTACATGACTTTGTGAACCTTGTATTTTCCTGGTTGATCAGGAGAGACTGGAACGTTACTTAAAGAGGTGCCAGTTCTGAGATGGAAATAGAGTATTATGCATTCATTAGTTAATATTTCACATTTGTTTTTATTTATCTGAAGGTAGTGGAATTTGGCAATTATTTTCTTTTGACAAAGTTCATTGAATAAAGTTTTTCCTTTCTGAGGTATGTGGAATTCTTCAAAAATGCGTTTGTAGAAGTCGTACATACTGTCAGTAGCATTTGTCAGTAGGGTTTTGGGCTTTTGTTTGTTTGGTGGGTTGTTTTTTTTTGTTTTTTTTTTTTTTTGAAGTTTCAGTTGTTCAGTAAGACCAATAAAAATTAATTTGGTAAACGTGGAGTTTAAGGGAAAAATCTACAGGTCCCTGTGACATTGTTTAGAAGTCACATATTTGATGATTGTTATCATGAACCTTAGTTTCCCTGAGTGGAACTCCTACTGCTTCTACTTCTGGTATTGTGTGTTGTCCATTTTTTATTACTTTTCTCACACTGGCACTATATTCTGTTACTTATTTCCTTTGTTCTCTAAGACTTCATGTCTCATTTTAGTTCAATGACCAACTTTATACTTATTTCATCCAAATTACTAGGAGTTCTCACAGCCTGCTCATCCATTCTATCTAGTATGTTGCAAACTGGTATCAGTTTGAAACGTGGACAAATCATCGTGAAGTTTACAGAGCTTTAAAGATTCTGCATCTTTTAAATGACCAGAGTGATATTTTCTTTTCAACAAGCCTAATGTTAAAGGCAGAGAGAAAAGGTCTGTGGGTTCCCTGTAGTAATTTTAGAGCACACTTGAGATTTTTTGTAAATAGAATTGCTAAAATATTTTGTTGTGTATGTTAGATAAATTAGTATTAAAAACTGTAATAGAATTCATCCCTCAGGCTACAAAATCTGAAAGAAATAGATGTGTATAATTGACATGAAGGATACTTCCCTAAATTTATCTACAACCTTCTGATATATTAGCAAGATTGAATTTAAATGTTTTCCATTTGAGCAGAATTTATTTCACTCATTTTCAGCTGCAGTGTGAAGATTTTCGCTGTTACAGTCCAATTCCCATAAGCTGCAGATGTTGCAATTATTAACCATTGCTGCTGTGAGCCACCATATACTATCAAACCTGTCTTTTTACAAATTACTTTCATTGTTTTGCAGTCATGTTAACGTCATGTTAATAATTTAATTTTAATCTTGTTGAGAACACACTCCTTAGGTATCACACCAAAAGATCTTCAGGTTACTATGTCTTCTCAAAAATAATCTCTTTGGTCTCACTCTTATGAAATGGATTGATTTTCTCAAATAAGTGAAACATAATTTTATCTTAAAAATTGGGAATGAAAACTCCTTCCTAATGCTACTAGTATTACAACAGGGAGAATTTGCCTCCAAATTAAAGAACATTGTTTGAGTTACTTATGCCAAAAATTAAGGTTCTGTGCAAGAGTATGTACTGAAAATCAGAACCGGGAGCCATTTCAATATTAAATGCTAACTCTGTAAATTGCTTCGATTTTTAACTGGTGGAACTAGGATAAGACTCCCTAACATTTCCCTATTGTATATAATGTTTTTTATGTTTTTTTCTCTTTTTCTTGCTTTCTGGAAAACTAGAACTCTTTGTTATAGACAAACAGACGCTCTGTGTCTGGATCACAGAGATCTTTACTGTATGTTAAAGAATGCTGGAAGAGAAGAGTGAAAGGTGACCTCAGCAAAAGTAATAATTTTTCTTGTTATGTAATGAGGAATGCTCAGTTAATATTATGGAGACTATTCCAATGGCATTTTAATGACTGTAATTTAGAATACAAAGTAACACTCCTTAGGCATTCAAATCATTCAATATGAAATTCCTACAGTATTTAACATCTAGCGTATCAAATGCTTCTACATCTGCCTGAAAATTTAGTCAGCCTATTTTCTTGGTGTTAATTGCTTTAGTTGCATATAGTATTCCATAATATCCAATTTGTCACATAGAAGCTTGTGTTCTACGCTATAGTGGATTCAAAATGAAAAAGAAGCATTCTTGGAAGGGGAAATTTTTTTTACCATTTTGACTGCCACGTAATTATTCTCTGTAACACTGTCTGAAAGGTAAAATAATAATAATAATAATAATAAACTAAAAGGTTGAAATGAAGAGACAGCATATAATCAAAATGAAGATTCAGCAGAGCTCATTCAACCTCTATTTTGCCATCAGTTCGGTTCAGCCACACATTATTACTGATTTATTCTTATTATTTTAACCATTTATGTGGCTTATACAACTTCTGGTTCAAAGCAAATTAAAAGACACTTGAGAAGTAAAAAATATCTGTTTCATAACTGTGATGAGATTTCAGCTTATGAAATACAGTAGAGGCTGAACTTTTCAACCAGTATTTCATTGTATATTGTTGCCATGTAGCAGATGTCAGCAGAGTGGTAGTCTGGCAAAATGGTGTGAGACATAGAAGTGTGTATGAGGAGAAGGTGTGCTATTGAATTATTCCATGTGGAAAAAATTGCACCCTTTGACATTCATCAGTGCTTGCTGAATGTTTATGGAAACCAAAGTGTGGATTTGAGAGCAGTGAGGTGGTGTATGGTGCGTTTCAGCACTGGTGACAGCAACTGTGGTTCACCTGAACTGGTGTGGATTTTCACGTGTGGCATGCAGGCCACATTCATCAGTAGTGAAAACACATATAGCTAATGGTGGTGATTATGTTGAAAGATAGTGTTTTGTAGCTGAGAATATGTTCTATCTAATAGTGTTATTGTATTCTTTTTATCTGTTGTGGTTTGTATGGAAACAAATAGGAGGCAATAGCTTTGGAGCAACCTAAGTGTATATTTCATACTGTAGGATACCTCTTATCTTTTTTCTTAAAAAGGCAACTAGCGTCCATTTCCTATACATTTTATTTTAGATCATATCTTGTAAATGGCATGGAGCATTTAATTGACAAACGTTCTATTTTTTCCGTATAGAATTAGACTTTTAAGAATCAATTAGTGCAATAACCAAAGATTTTTTTTCTTGCTCTTCTAGTCTTCCTCCATCACCTTGTGTAGTTTGCAATTGCAAACATAATTATCTTCAACTCTTCTACAATTTACAAAAAAATTTCATGCATTGAGATTTGGTACTTGATTTGTAGTTGGATAAGGAAATACAGACAAAGATGAATGAAAACTGTTAATTCAGAATAATAGTTTCTGAAAAAAATATGCCACTACTGGCTATAGATAATTAACACTATATTTTTTTCATTGAGTTGGATAATTTATTATTATCTCAGTGTTCTTCTATAAGTCACTCACTGTAGCTCAACCTCTCTGATGCTACAAACTGAATCTGAGGTTTAGAAAGCGTAAATCCACCAATGTGTGGGCAAACTACTGGAGCTTCTATCTCTTCCTTGGGAGAAAGATTGTTCAGTCCTCTCCTGCACAGATCAGGCACCATCCTTCAGAATGACCTAGGTAATTTCCTCCACAGGTTAAAATTTTGTTCCTCAGTTGGGACAGACACAAAGGAGTTACCATCATTGTCCCCAGCTGCACCAGCTGCTGCTAGTGCAAAGAATAGAATCTGGCTGCAGTACGTCTTGTTTTCTCTTCAGTCAGCTGGGCAAACAAAACAAAGTCCTCCTTCATCTGCTACTGAAATTTGACACTTGGGATTGTCAGGCAATTAGTTTGTGAGGAAGACTTCGAACTCTTTCATAGTTCCCCTTTTCAAGGCAGAAGGTCACTTCTGCTTATAACCACAGTTAACTTTCTAGTTTGGTTATAGTGACACTGAAAGAAGTGACGATGGAAACAACACAACTCCCTCTCTTCTGTATGAAATCCGTCTATAGTATTACTGGCTTTATGGAGGGAGAAACAAGATTTCAAGGGTTATACTCTTCCTCATTGTGCCTTAGGTGAAATGAATATTCAGTGACCAGTTAAGATTGTTTCTCTCCGTATATAACATAGGAGACATAGCAGCTTTTCTGCTTCTAATGTGAATCTTTTTTGCTTACCAGTGTTCTGATCCTCACTGGTAAGAATGTTGAGTGTAAACTAAAGGACACTGTGTCTTATTGAAGTGTCTTCCCATTGTCATACCTGTTTACCTCAAATGTCCACAAAAGTATTATTTTTCCCCCAAGTCGCTAAGCAACCTTGCTCAGGGTGGAATCTTGAAGCTTAAAGTTTGGGGATTTTGTTTTGTTTAGTTCTTATAACATAGTATATATAGTAAGAACGCATGAAGTGTTTTTGCTAATAAGGCATACATTTGGTAATCTTTGCAACGTGCTATGGAGTAAGATTTTTTTGCATGCTTTTGATGTGATGCTACTGTGTATAAACAATACAGGAATGATAGATAGAGTTGTCAGAAATAGCTAATGCTTTAGCATTTTTATTTTTACAAAGTCTGTTCAAACATCTGGAAGGCAGATAAGAGCCTACTTCCAAGACTGTTTTACAGGATATTTTTCACATACCCAAATAGACTCTAAAAATTGTTCATAAGATTAAGAATCTGTAGAATTTACCCTATGCTAATTTGAGTGGCAAATAACAAAAGCAGAAAAATTGTTTTCTCCACAAAAGTATCTGTTTTCTAATTCGCTGTATTCCTGAACTTGTCTTATGAAATGATAGATTCATTTAAATACCAGATATTTAGGTGCTGAGTGCTTTTGGCTCCCTTATGACAGAATTTAATTTTCTTTGGTTGATGTGGCTGATGTATCGAATTTTTACAACTGTGGTCTTTAACGTACATTTCTAATCTGGTTTCTGTCTACAATGGAATAAATCTTCTTTTCCTCAATAAGCCCCCATTTAGGATAGCAAATACGGTTGCGAGAGGCATAGGGTCAAAGTATCCCATCAATAACTTCTACCTTTTTTTTTTTTTTTTTTAAACTTTTCACAATTGCTTAGGTTAATGCGAGATAACTACAAAAGATCTTTGAAGGTTTATGATTCATAGCTTAAAGGCAAGGTCTTTTAGCTTACAGATTTTCTTAAATAATGTAAAAATAATTAACATAAACCAGATTAATAACATTTGAAGTTCTCACAATATCTAGTGAAAAGTTTTTCCTTAATTACTTCCAAATTATAATTTTGTGTAGTGTGATTTTTTTGTACAAGAAACTGCATGTCCCTCAACTGACAAATGATTGCTATTACACATGAAACAGCATGTAGCTGTTCAGTAGGGTGACTTATATTAGCCATTATATCTATAATAGAGCCAATACAAGTGTCAGAAAAGACAGAAGATCTGTTATAGAAGAGATACCTGAACTTGGTTAATGGGGTCCTATAATAAGAAGATAGAGAAGCATGTTAAGTTTATTTTTATAGCTAAGGTACAATGATATGAGGAGGGTGAATTCTGACTAAATGCAGTATTTTGAAAGTACGTAAGGATTTTTTTTTACCTGTACTTGTTGCAAATTTATTTCTTTTTGATTTTGAAACTTAATTTTAATATTTCTTGCTTATCAAAGAACATCCTTTGGATTAATTTAACATTCAACTTCATAGAAGACTATAGGTGTCTCTCTTAATTTACTGAGCCACTTGACAAAATTTTACTGAATTTGGAACCATTTCATCAATGTCTCATGGACTGTTAAAATTTAAGTTTAAGTTGGCATTAGATATGGACAGCTGAGTAGCAGGAGAACACATGAGCAATATCCTACTAAGAAGCCTTTCTTGAGAGAAATTGCTAAGAAAAACAACTCAAACAGCTCTTAGGGGAAAGCACTAAAGGATTTAATGTGACTTAAACTAATAAGTTCCACAGAAATTAATTTTACTGACAGAATCAAATACAAAGGAATGTCCTGTCTTGTAATTTTTCTCAAATGCAGAAGGATGTTTAAAAAAAGTTGGGAAAAGTGCTAATTTCATTGTTAATATTTATTATGTATTTCTGAAAGCAAGTTTACTATTTGGGAAAAGGAAGAACAAGAAGAAAGAGAAACAGATAGGAAAAGGACAAAGGGGAAAAAGAAAAGAGAAAGACAAAGGAAAAGAGAACAAGATAAACTGAATAAATTATTACTTATTTCAATTTTTAAGCAACAATAACAATAAACATCTTCTGAAGCTGTCTCTTGATCCTTGTTGAAAGACTATATTTTTAATTACTATTTTGATTATTATTATTAATCACAGTTTTGTCAGGATGGGGAGTTTTGCTTGCAAAGTTCATTGCAACGTATCTGCATGAGGCTATCTTTAAAAATATGGTAGTCATAATAGTTAAACTTTTTTTCAAATATCAGTAAAAAATATTCTTTTCCCTAATGTCACTCTAGTAAAGGAGTCTTTCTATGGAAACTTGGGAAGAATAAGTGAAAAGCTGGTACGTATGCAGAAATTTCAGGCATAACAGGAAGAAGAGATTTTAGGGTAAGGAAGATAGCAAACTGGGGCTAGCTTTATGCATTCCGGAATCAGAATATAGCATAATAAGCTTGGTTCTCTATTCTGAACATTGGTTCAGTGAGAATCTAATGTTTATTTCTTCAGTGAAGTATACCCCAGTAAATGAACTGTAGAGTCAAATGAAGTTTGTATTATCTATTGTATCGTAATTCCTAGTCATGATCTCAAAGCACAGAAAAGGTCTTTCTGTATATAGTTTCTTTCCTTTGTGTAAGTGTGAGAGAGAGTATATGTTATATATAACTTTGAAAATTAAAATGCGTAAAATAAATGAAAAAAACTTACCTTGGTATAAGTGGCTTTGGCTTAGCTTTCGTGAGCCTCTACTCTTACAAACAGTGCACAGAATATTCTGCAAATTACAAACAGCTTCCTCTGAAGAACTTCATGATGATATTTTGAAGCAGACATTATTGATTGTTTTCTAGGAGAGGAAGCTGAGATTCACAGTAATAGAAAACTGAGCACACAAATCATACTGAAGATCTCTAAGGCATATATATCTTGAGATGCCTACTTATCTGTTAAGTGTCCTAATTTTTATTCCTGTGCTAATACCACAAATTCACATTCAGTACGAGTTGTAGCAAAATTATAGATAAAAACTGTTATTGTACTCTCAGAAGGAAGAGTCTCCTTCATATTCTCTTGTTCAAAAATGGATTTAATCTTTATTTTCATTGTGTGTGGGAAAGGCTTTTTTCTGTGCTCGGTTGTTCTTCTCTTTTCAGAGAAAATATGAGAAAATCCTCTAATGAAAGAGAAGTGTACAAAGAGTCTGATAACAATATTAGGTCTTTTTAAAGGGAGAGTATGGAAGAGCCATTGAATCTCTTTGTTTCATAGTCAGGGCAAAAAAGGATACTGTCTGTTATATGTACTTTGACATTGGTTCTATGCTGTATTCAGACACTTGAATTTTACACACTCAGAAGTTTGTTTTTCAGTAACATAAAATACCAGTGAAACCAAAGCATCAAAACACAACCGACTATGGAATCCCTAGATCTCTTTTTTACTAAGAATTTAATGTCTCCTTCAGATTTTTTTTCTGGATCTCCATACAAATCACTTTGAAAAAGAATCTAGTTGGTGTATTTTCCACATCAATGAAATGGAAGCTACTGGAGTGAGATACCATGAATGAAAAACA
This sequence comes from Chrysolophus pictus, assembly GCA_037305975.1. Classification (NCBI taxonomy): domain Eukaryota; kingdom Metazoa; phylum Chordata; class Aves; order Galliformes; family Phasianidae; genus Chrysolophus; species Chrysolophus pictus. The sequence continues at coordinate 29,832,934 of CM074577.1, read as the reverse complement.
GTTGAATTCAAACTTGTTCAACCTGTTGTCACATAGCAAGTTGCTTCTGTATACATTTCATGGTGATTCTGATTGAAGAAGGTGCAACAGTTATGAATGACCACAAAGAAAAAATCTTTTTATTGCATTATGTACTAAGAGAGATGTTTGTATCTCCCTGCTTGTTTTCTATTCTGACTGTTGTGTTTACTCGTCTCCTGTTATTTTTAATTAGTGAGTAACTGCTATTTTCACCAATTCTTTTTTTTTTTTCTGTACGAATAGAAGACACATTCCCAATCCATTAATTTTTTTTTTTTTTTTTTTTAATGTTTATGCAAGACTGAAAATTGAAAAATTCATCCCAGGCAATGTGGTAGTACAAACATGTAGGATGGGTAATTTTCCTGTTGAAGAATACAATTATTATGATTCTGCAGCAGTTGTTTGTATACAGAGACTCGTTGGAGCATTTCTGTGCACATCAGTGATGTGAAGTTCTGTTGAGAGACAGTACATCCTAGTAATGTATTGTTTACCTTAAATGGGGATATCTTTTCTTATCTTTTCTTATTCTTTTTTTTTTTAGTTTTTTTTTTTTTTCCAGTCTTTGCTCAGCTATTGTTGTTTTTTCTCTAATATACTGTAGAGAAGGCAAGTATAACCCACCTGCACTTAACATTGACCAGGCAGTATTTCGGATTGTCTTCACATCAACTTCAGCTTTTTTAAGCTGCCTAAAAGCCTACTGTCTATAGTAATTCATCAGTGAAATAATATTTAAGAAATTTTTGTATTATGTAGCAGGATGTATCTAAAATCAAATGCTTTCAGTTTATATGTATTTTTAATTGGCCTTGAGATTTATATTTTCAGACCTTCTGAACACCATATTTTCATGGTTTTGAAGCAGGATTTACTAAACTACTGACAGATTTCTAAAAACGACATGGCTAGTTAGAATTGTTTCAGCTGCAATATTTTAATTAATAATTGTTACAACCTAAGGATAAATTGCACTGGCTATGCTATGTGAACTTAAGAAAAATAATTCAAAATCTATTTGAATACATTTTTATTCTACATTTAAAAATTTTAGTTTCCTGAGCACAATGGATATAAGAAGATGTATTGTTAGTTGTTATCTTCCTACCTTGAAAAGTGATGGGAGAGATGAACTCAATTAAGCAGCATTAAAGCTACAAGTTCCTGATATTCAAAAACTTGCTTTTAACTCATGACGTGTAGATATTCAGGACAGAAGCAAATTTCTATTGAGTCTGCCTTATCCATAATACACAGCTATTTAGTTTCAATTTTTGATTGTAGATTAAGACTCAAAATTTTCCCTATGGGTTACTTAGGCTTTTCATGCTGTAAATATTGATAAATAGCTGAAAGAATAAAACAATGGCTCAAGTTACCTGCAAAGGATGAATAGTCTTTGTAAGCCTCTTTGTGAGGGAATGGGGAGTGATACAAGAGGAGATCATTTCCAGCTCTATTCTATCTGGGGAAATTGCAAGATTAAGTAAAATATTTGTCTCCTGGATTTTCTAGGTGATACAAGACAATTAAAAAAATGTTTCTGAGGAAAAGGCCTAGTTCTTATGTCTTTTTTGCTAAAAGGATACCTCTAAGTCAAAGACAAAGACTGGAGAATCTCATATTCTCTGCTTTCACAACTGATTAGGTACTGACACTTTTTCTGCTCTAACATGTCTAAATATGACAGCAGGCAAAGTAATTCTTTCACGTTTTATGGAAAGCTTCTCAATTCAGTTGTCTTACTGTGTGCACAGAGTAATTTAACTGAAAATATACTGGCCGAGACTAAAACTTTTTCAATTAATCTGATCATTATAGGTGCTTGCAGTTCATATAAACTGTGGAATAACGGCTTGCATGGCTTCTATGAGACTGCATCTCAGTGAAGAAATTAAAGGTTGTACAGGATATAGTATATAAGAGTGAATGCATACATAGACACTGTGGTGAGGTACTTTGGGTTTACATATAGTCATTCTTCTGTAATGCTAAAGCAATGCACTGCATTCACATTTCTTGTAAATAGCTCTAGTGTAAGACCTGATTTCCTAGGGATATCTTCAATTATTTTGTTTCTTTATGCCTATACTAGCAGTCATTTTTTCTATTTTGTATGGACACTATAGTGTTAATTCAGTGTGAAAATGTAGCCAGGAAGCCTCCAAAAGAGCATTTCAATTTCTCCTGTTCTTTCCTGTATCTCTGTTAAGAATCAGATTGACCTCTGTCCTTTTCTCGATATAGTTATCCTCATGTTAGTAGGGCTGCCCTGAAAATAATGCCTCCTCTTATATTATGTGGGCTCACAACATCATGGCAGTAAAGGTTGAATCTTCTGTTACATTTTGTAGCCATGTGATAGATGGCAGAGAGGAGCAACATGATGAAAATGATGTCTGATGTGAAAGTGTGAAGTTGTCACTGAAATCCTCCATACAGAAAAATGTGGCATTCATTGACTCTGGTTGAACATTTATGGAGACCAAACAGTGGATGTGAGGATGGGTAAGCAGCAGAGATGGTTATTTGAAAGACAAGTCATGTCCCAGATGGTCATGTAGATTTTTTACAAGCATGACAAGCAGGCTCTTGTTCATTGCTTGTGAAAATGCGTAATTGATGGTAGTGATTGTGTTGCAAAACCACGTTTTGTAGCTGAGAATTAGTTCAATCAAAGTGTTTTTGTGCTCTTTAGACCAATTGTAGTTTCTATGGAAATAAATAGAATCATAGAATGGTTTGGGTTGGAAGGGACCTCAAAGATCATCTAGTTCCAACTCCACTGCTATAGGCAGGGATATCTCCTTCTAGACCAGGTTGCATCCAGCCTGACCTTGAATGCTTCAAGGGAGGGGACGTTCATTCACAGCCTCATTGGGCAAGCTGTGAGGAGGCATTATTTTCATAGAGATCTGTGTACGTGATTTAACATCAGAAAAACTAATCTGCTTGGTTGGTTGGTTGTTTTTTTGCTTCTGCTTTTCTTGCCATCTGTCATGTTAGAAATGATGAGCAATTTTTCTTGGAAGCACATGAATCTGAGCAAAATCATTTGACTATAAATGTTGGAATTAGATTATCTTTAAGGTCCCTTCCAACTCAAGCCATTCTAAGATTCTATGCAAGAATACTGTTGTGAATGGAAGAAAAGAAGTTGCATGGTTTTATTACTATAATGGTGGGTATTAAAATATTTGCATGTATGTATCTCAAGTGCCAGTGTCCAAGAAGATGATTAATCAATCTGGGGAGGATCTTTGAAAGAAGGTAAAGGAACTTATGTTAAGTTTCTCTCCTCCTAAGAGAGACTACTGGGATAGTCTGGTATGCTCAGAAATCAGATGTTTCTGAAAAGCTCAAGGTCACATGCAGCTGTCCTTGTAGAAAGGAAGGTCTGGTCTTGACACAAATTTTCACTACAAAGTATTTGGATAGCATTATAATGCTAGTATTACAATATATAATATAAAATTTTCTTCTTAAATAAGAACATTCTATGCTATAACGCTTCTTCAGCTTAAATACAGGTACAAAATTCTTTTCTTTGCTAACACCTTTTGCTTTTTCCAGTCACAAAATTAAAAATTTTGGATTAAAATACAAGTAAACTTCAATTTGTTTCCTGCCAACAAAGAAGCACTGGATGTGATTGACAATATTTGGAATTTGAGTGCAGAGTAACTGTATGAATGAGACGACATTTAAAACTGTAAAATATGTACTTAGCAAATCAGAGAATTATACAGTTGGCAGTGAAATGAAGGACAGAGGACATTAAGGCTGAAGTAAAATGAAGGAAAGCAGAAAATCATTTGAAAACAAAGCTCATTATGATGATATTGTGAGGGAGAGAAAATGATGACTTTCACAGGCTACTGACTGGTTTCTACTCACAATTTACAGGAATAAACCTCAAGGAAACAAATCTCCTAAGTAGTTTCCTGCAACTCTGGACAATAGAAAGTGATGAGCAATTGTTAAGAGAGGCAATCAATGTACTAGGACCATTGTACCATCAGTAGTATCACTCTTACGTGCTTGTCGTAGAACAGAAAATCAAGAAAACACTTCCTAGCGAGCTGTTATACTTCTACAGGATAACATTTAATTTCATAACTATCAGGAGGTTAGCGTGGTTAAAACCTGTGTCTTGTGGCTTTTAGTAATAAGAAACCGAACCTCTAGTTTTGCCTGATGATATTCAGCCCTGCACAGCAGTGACACTTCTGATCCTACCTTAGGTTCCTGGTCATCAGTAATTCTGCTTTGGTTAGCCTTAACCTTGCGAGATTTCTGTGCAGATCTGCTTTGCATACTGGAAAGGACAGATGTCTTTTTGACAGATTCTGACAGAGTGATAGCAGGGTAGAATCTGACATTTTCCCAGCTTTCTGGCATTCAAGTTGCTGCACCTTGTCATTCATACCTTCCTGATATTCAGCCAAGTCTCTCTTTATTATTTATTTCTCCGAGAGTTTATTAAAGTTTAAAAAGTGAGATGCAGGAAGGTGCTGCCTGACTTCTCACTTTGACTCTTGGTGAATTCTGCTCTGATCTCTGATTGTCAGAAACTGTACAACTAACCAGAGTCCAGATGTTATAAGAGGTGATTTTCTAAATATTGCTCCAACCCCAAATTTTGGTGCAAGAAAACGCTGAAAAACTTCTTCAATATCTATAACAGAAACAGTAACAAGTAGATTTTTAATGGGTTTCTGTTCTGAAACAGATCCTTGTTAGTGCTTTTTCCATTTAGAACAGCATCAATACTTAGCTCATGGTTCAGTGACTGGAGATACAGACTACTGATATTTATTATTTAAGTAAACAATCCAAAGTACCGAAAAATAAAAAAATAAAGAAACACTAACATCAAAGGATTTATAGCCTAGTCTGTTGCATTAATCAGCGGTGTCACTTAAGCTGAGGTAATACCAAGAAGGACAGTTTTGTACACTTAATTGAATTTAATACTATCAACTGTAACTACTAATTACATGAATCTGATATTGCAGAATAGGTGAGAAACATGCATTTAATTTTTAATCGGATATGGTGTACATTTAATTTCAGTATATTCAGTAGCTGTTCATTTTATTATTACTTTATTTTTATATATTTATATATATAATATATATATATAATATAATATATTTATTATTTTATTATCATATTTTTTCATTATGGTCCTTGGTGCTTTCCTTTTGGCCTTTTGAGGGCTGAAGCTAAAAAAGCTATATGTGATTCCCAGCTCCCTGCTACTTCAGCTTGATTGTTCCTTGTCTCATTTGGTGGCCAATTGGCAATGCTTCTGTGAGCCAGTGTATGGGTCTACTACTGCTACTATTTACTGACTGCACATCTGCTTAGAAGTTTACCAAAAACCTGTATTTTCAAAAGCAGGGGTCCTAGTTGTTCAGATTGTGAGAGTACTGCTTCTGTTAACATGGTTAACGGAAACTCTATTCATCCTTTACTTCTTATTTTTACGAACAGTTATAGCAGGCATAGGTGTGTGCCTTGAGTTTTAGTGCCATGGACAATGAGATGACACCAAGTTTTGAATACGCATTTCCCTAGGCTGAGTTATTTCATTTTAAGCGTTTTTCTCAGTGATCAGCTGAAATCCACACTGCAATTAATTGGAGGGTTATTAATTCACCTAGCAAGACAGAATTGAAGATGGTGACTCCAGGGAAGTACTTAGAGAGCACAAATGTATTTTTGTTGTGTTTTTAAATGATTTCTTAGTACTCAAAGCTAGAGTATATAGTCTTCAATGTGCCTTATGTAAATCTGGAGCAAAGAAAGTTGTCTTTTGCTGAGATTAATATTTGTCATAAAATGCCTGATAAAACATACTTTTTTTCAGAATAGGATGACAATGAAAGAGAACTTCATGTCTTGGGATTTAGAATATTGCACTGTATACTGAAGGGTGCAATATTTGAAGAGAAGTAAAAAACACATCTACAAAACTTTCAGGCTGTGGCCTGAAGCACTCAACTAGGTGAGATGAGCTAGAGGAAGCACATTACACAGAGCTTCAGTATTTGCATTGGCTTCTTCTTCCTTTCTGGGTACAATTGAAAGGACTGCGTTTGATCTAGCCCTACAGAGGATTAAAGGAGGATTAAGAGGATGAACAAGTCAATGGAACTTTGCCATTGATTTCCGCAAGGCCAGGATTTCACCTCCAGTGAATGCCCTCTATAATCAGAAAAATGTGCCTCATCTTGGGCCTGTTACAAAGAACAGAATTGAGAGGATTAAATTTTTGCAGTTAAGCAATCAAATGTCTACAAGAACCAAAGTCAAGAGCAGATGTGAAACCATTCACATCCCTTATGGATGTGAATAACAGGGAAGCCTCTGACTCTTTAATTGTGCTCAGGATGTCTTGGTAAGCAGAAGGAAGAAGAGCAGTGGCAGTATGGGAAGAAAGGAGTGTTGACTCTTGCAGTGAATGCTTTCATTCCAGAGAACAAACCCTAGTCTAAATCAGTTTCTGAGTGGGACACCTAGGGCTGTAACAAGGGCAAGTTACAGCAAATGAAATAGATTTAAAACTGTGGGAAGGAGCAGTAGCAGAAAATTGCGAGAGAGATCAAGGTTATAAACAGAGGTCCAGAAATGAAATCCTCCTTTGCTTGTAGGATGTGGCACTGCTCGCCTCATGACAGCTGAGGCGGGCTCATCATCCCAAAGGCAGAGGGTCCACATCTGCTGACAAGCAAGGTGTATACTGTCCTTATGCAGAGAGAAAGCATGGCTGTCAGTTAAAACTTTGTTTGGTCCCAGCCTGTCCTTTAGCCCACTTATTTTTTGTTTGTTTAAATTATTGTTTTCTTTGGGGAAGTCAGCTTCTATGATGGATCAGGCAACAAAATCCAAAGCTTCTGAGAATTCAGCTAGTGTTTTGTTCTTGCTACCAATTTTCTTGAAAGTAGGAGACTCAGACTCATTTACTCAGTATGTTGGGTTGCATTTCCATAAGAGCACACCTCCTTGACTACAGAATTACCAGACATCTCAATTTTATTATAAAACTTTCACAAATAAAATCTAATATTTTAAAATTTAGCACAGAAGAACAAGATGAATTTCAATGATATTAGGTGAAATGAGATGGCAGGTCCATGTGGTCAGTTGATAAATGTGACCTTCTAAGTTTGACATCTTAATGAGGATATTTCTTCAAACCCACTGAGGTTTTTCTTTTTTGATGATTTCAGAATGAAAGTATATATTACTTATGTGACAGAACTTCAAAAGGGAGAGGTCAAATCCTGATCTAGTTAGATGGCCTGGAGATTTTTTTACTTTCACAGTAGAGCATTTTTCATCTGCTTGGGATAAAAGGTATATTAGTTTTCTTTAGTTGGCCTTTTTGTTGTTAGATATTCACTTTCCTCTCTATTAATGAAATACTAGGTACTGTGAGGAAAAATGTTGATTTTTAGGGAGCATTAAATTATTACTTGAGAAGGACAGCATGGAGAAAATCTGCTTCATTCAGTTTTAAGTTTGTGTGTAGTAGTTTAAAAAATAGAGTGATATCCTAACTGAACATATTTATGAGTGAAGTTTCTTCATTTCTATGTAGTAATTTCTATATCCATTAAGGTAAATGTACTTTAAAATTTGTAATGACATCTTAATGCTTTGCCACTGTTTTCTCTCCTGGATTATGTATGAACATTTTCTTTTAATGCAAAGCATTTATTAATTCATTAGAGAAAGATTATTATTCAATTGAAGGCAAATACATTTGGCTATAGAAAAACTTTAGCATATTATTTAAGCTTATGTAAATGTGTGGTGTCTGACATAATTTCTCACATGTATTTTTAATTCATTTTCTGAAAATGCTCGTATTTTTCCAGTCCCATGATTCTTAAATGTAATTGTATTTCTTTAGAAATCTAAGATTAATCTCTCTGTCTAGATGTGACATTCTTCATGTGGTTCATCTTCTTTATTTATTTAAAATCAATTTCCTTATTTTAAATAAATAAAGATATAGCAAGTCTAAGTATAGCTGTTGGTCTTTGAGTCCATGCCTATGGTGCATGTTACAATACATCTCATTGTACTCAGATATTTTTGACAAGCTTCTGACAATCTTTTATCACATTCTTGAATACTGATCAAGGATTAAGTAAAAATAATTAATTAAGTAAAATATTGAGTGAAATAATAAGTAAAACATAAGTGATTAAGTAAAAAGTCTATCTGGTTAAATATTAAACAGAATATTGAGAAGTATGTTAATAAGAGAGGAGTGGGTATACGCCCTCCAGAATACTTCCAGGAGTCAAAGAAGGAACTTACCTGCATAACTATATCTGAATACAATTGAATTATTTTTGAATAAAATAAAAAATTGAGACTGTGTGGTAAGCCAGCAGTTCTCACATTCCAAAGCCTCTTTCAGAAATGAAGAATAGGGGAAGGATGGAAAACACAGTTAAAATACAAATGCTTGGAGTTCTTGATGGAATTTTTGGCAGTAATTGTCTGAATACCTTAGTGGATCTGAACATTAGACTCTTTGTGCTCAACTAATTGTGAGAGCATATTTAAATTATCTTAGAATTGAGGGCTGCAAATGTACTTCATGCAATCTATTTTATTTACATACGTTAGTCCCAATGAAATAGGATGTAGACATTTACACAGCTCTGTCAATCAGATCTTCATGTTTTTCTAATGTTACTTTGAATCTGGTGTGAAAGATGAATAATTAGCTTCTTAATTTTTGTAAATTGTTAGTGGAGGAATTTGAATTTACTTAAATGCCATAATAGAAAGTTTGTCTGTTCTTATAGACCTTAAACTTTATTATAGTTTATATATCTTATAAAAAGACTTTATTTATGGATTTATCTTTGCAATGGAAATGAAACTGTACAACTGAAGAAGGGGGGGGAAATGCATCAGAAAAATTTAGAGTTTAAATTAGCAGTTAAAAGACAACATTTTTTCTGCCACAGGAAAGTATAAGAAGGAAAGCAAGAAGAGAGACTGCAAAGGAAAGAGCCATACATCTCTGATGAGGACTTTTCCCTCTGAGGAACATAGGCATTATGATAATTAAGCTCCTATACAAACAAACTGAAAATACATGATTTTTTGTCTTGATCATTGAAATCAGAAGAAAATAGGCAGCACACTCTGTGCTATATATGTTCAAAAACCCAAGAAAATCACAGTAGATAAATGTATTATGGAGATGGAAATGACTAAAATTGTACATTGTCAGATAATACCACGGAGAAAAAAGTGCTAATGTACTTCTCATTCAGACACATAGTATACTGCTGTTGGCAATGCCGACAAGTAATGCTGGAGTCGTTACAAAAATCCTCCCTGTATCTACTCATTTCTTGCTGGTATCTGTAATTAGTTGCATGCTGAGACAAGTTGGAGAGTTCTGCCATGTCTCTGTGAAAGCCTCAAAGTCACAGCTCTATGTATTATTAATACAAATGAACAGGCTACAGTAAAACATGAAAATAACTCCATCTGGATCCTCTTAATATAATGCATTGTTTGAGCTCTGGATTTTGTAGTGATGTTTTTGGAGCGTAATGCCGTCTAAATCCTTGAACAAAATTGTTTTCCTGTATCACATCCACTGTTTTATATAACAGATAAATAGCTGTCATTCTGATGAATGTCCTCAGGGCATTCAGCATAATAGGATGTTAAAGTATAGCCAAAGCTACTTGGCATCAGCCAAAACTCATTATTGGAGATCAGCATCCCAATCAACATTTAATGAATTATGATCAATTTAAAGTGACCGTTTATCATCCCGTGTGGACAAAATAATAAAGTGGGCCTAAGGCCAGTCATTGCCCAAGTCTTTCTTTGATTGAAGCTGCTTTTTGGCTATTAACAATTCAACATAGCACTCAAGATATAGCCAATTGTTGTAATTACTCTGACCCCAACTGAAAGTGTTATTCTAAAGTATAGGAAAGATAGTGAAATGCAAAATATAGGATTTTGTTTTGCTAACATTCAACATGTTCATATGACAGAAATAATTTAAACTTGGGAGAAAACAAGATTAGTATCCCAACTTAAGATAGATGCAATCACTGTTCTGTTGACTTTGAGGGATTTCTCTTGTATCCTTCCTTTCACATTCATGCCTTCTTTGGTTATGCCTGCAACATCAAAATTCTGTTTGATTTTATAACCCTAGCATGTTTTTTTTTCATAGTAGATAGGTTACATTGTTTATTGCTGTACATAGAGCATCTTTGAATAGTTTTTAATAAAAATGTTGGGTATCCTCTTTGCACAAGTCTCTTGAAACACTCAAGTACTGACATTTGAACTTGGAGCAAATGCTTATAAACAAGTTCAGCACTTGTTTTCATCCAAGGGTATGTCTACACTCTATAAATATTTAGTATAGATATAATAGCTCAAAAGCTCTCTGGCAAAGTTTTGACATGCAAGTGATTTTTGTTCATGTTGCATGTATATATTATAAAACTTTTTAATGGATAATCTTAGCGTCTATATTTTTATTGGAAAAACATGGAGAACTAAAGTAAGAGTGCATCTAACAAGGTATTATTGCAGTAAGTCAGGCTTGAACACTCATGACTGCAATGATTTCTGGGATACTATAGTTACGAGTAATCCAAGACCTGTCTAAATTCTAATGTTGTTCAGATAGTACATACCCTTCTGACATCCAAAAGACATCAAAAAAAAAAAAAAAAAAAGCAGTATCTTTCTGAAGCTCATTCTTCATTGAACTGACCCCAAATTATTTCAATTTATATATTCCTTTAAAAATATTATAAAAAACCTACATCTTTTCTACAATAAATTCTTCACAAAATCTTCGCAAGGACAGGAGAGCAGGGTAATGTATAATGAAAAGAACTGACTTACAAATAACATTCATTTTCACAGCTCTTAAGAGCTTAGGAAACAACATTTATGATGAGATAGTCTAGCTAAAAAAGCCTGTCTGAGTGGCCAGTAAAAGAGAAGAAAAACAGCAATAATTCCTCTGACGCCCTGCTGCCAGTAATGTGCACTTTAAGAACATAGTGGTTTATGAGAGCTCTCAATAGATTCTTCTTTCCTGAATTTGTCTTACTCTCATTTAACTCATCTAGTTGTTCAGAATCCACAACTTCTTTTGGCAATGAGTTTCTATGAAACAGCGTGGAAGAAAATATATTCCTTTTTTTTTTTTTTTTGTCTATATAAATGAGTTACCTCATTGCCTTCTTCCTGCATTCTGAGGACAGTGATTAATGCTTAATTTCTCTATCTTCCTTTTTGTGCTTGTAATTTTATAGACCTTAAATCTTCTCTCAACTACTTTTTTTCCAGGCAGAACTTCGCAGACGTGCAATGTAGACCTACTGATACTGTAATCAAAATACTCTCTCTTAGCTTGAATGGTTTTGTTTGGACAGAATAGCATATAGACAGATTGATATGTGCAGGTTAGCAACAAGGGAGAGAATTTCTAACTTCTGGGCCCTGTTCTTTTCAACTGTGAGCTGTCAAACATAAGTTCTGATTCTATAAAGTAGTATTTAGTTTGATGTGTTCTAATTGTTGCTGCCATCTACTGCACAGTGAAGTTTTTTTCTCATTAGGGTGTACATCAACCATGGAGAAGCTACCATAGATTTCTTAAACTGTGTATTACTACTTATTACACGGAAAAGCATGTGAGCAGTATTTTTTTTATCCACAATCATAATACATTTTTCTGGGGCTTGGACAAGTTTCTTAAAAAAAGATATGCTTGCTGTCAAATATTCTCTTTGTATTTATTTATTTATTTATTTGGGGAGGGGGGGGAATATTAATGGGAACTGGTGGGGCACTGAAAAAATCTTGTTAATATCCCTTGCCAACTATAGCCATCTGTTACAATTGCCAGTAAAAGAGCAAGCCTATTAATGGTTGCTATTAACATATTCAGAGCTTTTCTCAACTCTTTGGCAGTCTTAAATTGCATGTCACTCTCCTCAAAACTGAAAATCCTGCAATTAGTTGTTTTATAGATGCTAAAGGCCAACAAATAGCTGTCTTTCATAGTTTAAAATCTACTTAGTTTAGTTTTCAATAACTTCATGATAAAGGACAGTCTGTTTCTGTGTTTACGTGCCGCAAAGCTTAGGAGTCTTGTGTCCACTAATCCTTAAGTTCTGATGTGAGTGTGTCGTTTTTTTTTCCTACCATCACATTTCAATTTCTTGTAATTCTCTGTGCTCATTTTGCTGTGCTCATGCCTTCACTCATTTCATTCTCTCATTTCATGACAAACAACATGCCTAAAAGTAATACAGGTGGATTCATTGAAAAAACTAATGACTGGGACATACTGAAAATACAAACTTATCTTTTATAATCATACCTGTTCCTGCAGTCTGTCTTGTTCTTGTGACGGACTGCAAAATAGTTCAGCGTAATGTGTTTCTTGTATTAGTAAACCATTATTATAAATGTAAGCACCGCACTCTACCATATGTATCTGGAAAAGTAATCATGCTTCCCTGTCAGATTTTAAAGTCACAGAAGGAATCTGTGAATTCAGCTTATAACTCCTTTTTTTTTTTTCTACTTGATTCCTTCTGCTCCTTAAACGTTCATCAAAATGTATTAAAAAAAAAAAAAAAAAAAAGACAGTGGGATAAAAATTATTTAAAATAGCATGGGTAGGAGTATTGAATTATAGCTTTAATAACTGTTTAAGTGTTGCCTAGATATTGAACCCAGTGAGAGGTTGCAGTCAGTGCTAACATCATTCATTCTCTGAATTGGATCCAGCAGGAAAACAGGTGAAAAGAAGGAGTGTCTTGAGGACAAGGTGTTATCACTTTCAATTGCATGGCAAAACACATTCTTAGGTTCAAGCCAGGATATTTTTCATGAAGAATAAAATGAGATTAAAATATTATTACCATTAAGAATTTGCTGCAGTATTTCTGGACATGAAGAAAATCACACCTTTGAATAGCTGGATTGCAGTTGTTCTTATGTGACTTACGTCATGCACTGGTGTTCAAGAGTGCAGTTTCCCACGCATTTTCTTGGTACTGATGCAGAGTTAGCAAGTTTGTTTCTTAATTAGGAATTTATTTCATTGTACTGCTTGCACAGGATATTTGGTATACTGAAGAATGACAACTGTTTAAAAGATTTTAAGGAAAGAAACACTTCCTATTCAGTGCATATTAGAGTAAAGCCTGTATCCAATGATATCCAGAGCAAAAGGTAAGATGCTCTTTAAACAAACATTGTATATAATAAACATGGTCACAAATATTTCTTAAAATTGTTTTTGTTTTTTAAAATTCTGTTATAGCTGAAATACCTAAATTAGTATTGTAGGGACAGCAATTCTGTATAGGCGCTGAGTAGCCCAGAGTGAATTGTTCAGATCAGGATTCAAAGTCCCATACGTTCATTTATATTAAATTATATCTAAACAGTTATACCTGAAAGAACACGTGTAGGAGGAAGAGAACTTCAAAAGGCAGTCCCAGCTCACTATTTATCTGTTTTACATTGACTGTAAGAAATAGCAGAGAGATTTAGAGACAAAGGTTGGTATTCAGGTTTTCATCATTTTACTTTGAAGCTTAAGTGACTTTCTATGTCACAGCTTTTGCTGGCTGTAGGGCGCATATCTTCAGTGAGACCCCTGGCTGTATAATTTCCTTGTTGAATAGGAGTTGAACCCCAGGATTTAAGAAAGTTTTATTCCTTTTGTTTTGTTTTGTTTGTTTCATTTTTTAATTATTGAGATCATGAATAGGATTTGGATAGAATTACAGAGTGAGATTTAACTGTGATGGAGATAGTTGTGGGGTGTTGTTGTTCTCATATTTTCAGCATTCCTTATTTATTGTCTGTCTTCCTTCCTTCTTCAGTGCATTCAATAGTGTAGATATCTTTTTTTTTTTTTTTTTGTCATATAATTCTTACATTGTAATGTAGAGAGTTGTTAGAAATTTGACTCAGATATGTGAATTCTCATTAGTAGTGAGCTTCCTGGGCTGAACCTTTTTACATACCAGTACAATTTTTCTATGTTAAAGAGTCATTATGACTATAAACACATTCAAAATTTTTATTTGTTCAGATAATAATACACAGATACACAATGGAATGAGTACTTAGAGAACAGTACAAAATAACTTGGTTGTCATTTCTTTCATGTTTAAAAAAAAAAAAAAAAAGACTAAAATAAAATATTTCCCAAATTAATTTTAAGTCATCAACTTGTTGCTTTTGTGGAAAAATGCGAAGCAGTAAAAGTTCAAACTTAATTTTGGCATTTCCAATTAGAGTATTTAGTTCATTTTCTAAGTTGAGGAATGTACTTTCATGCTGTCAGAACCAAAACAAAGGGTAATAAACAAATAAACTTCATCTGAAATAAGTGTTTAAAAGATTCTCAATTTCACACATTTTATAAGAAAGATTTCAAGTTATGTGCAAAAGATTTTTTCATTTGATTTTTTGAATATGCTAGGGAACCAGAATATATGTATATGGTATATATGTATATACATATACATATATATATATACACCATACACACATACACACGTGATATAGTGAATCCCACTCCATCACTGAAATCATACGTGACAGTTGTACTGTGTACCATGCTGTTCTCCTCCTCAATGTCCATTATTTTATCAATTTTCAAGAATGTGTAGTGTATTTTTTATTACTATGACAAATAAGTGTTAAGGACAGGTAATTAAGAAATGAAAAAATGTTCACTCTGTTAATGAAAGTTAGTATTATTATACTCCTGCTTCATGTCAGATTTCCTGAGTAGCATTCAGGACAGTTATAAATTGAACTATTTAAGTGAACCTGATTCTAAGGTATTTTATCAAGGTATAGATATGGTAGACAGCAATATTATATTTTCCCGTGACATTATATATGGTTTTCTTTTTTCTTTTCTTTTTTTTTTTTTTTTAATGAATTCAGTTCTTTTTCTTTACATGTGTAAATAGAAATTGTATCATATAATATTTTCTTCAGCTATTGCAATATTTTTACATGGATTAGTTGTAAAAGTATGTTTTCACCTTTGTTTCAGCATCAACCTTGTGTATGCAGGCAAAGACTATTATTACCACTTTCAGTTTCTTTGCTATTTGCTTAATAGCAGGTTTCAGATGATGTGACCTTTAACTTGATAAAAAGAAAATAGGGCATCAATAGATTGCTATCATCAATAGGATACAATTAACCAGGCGATGATTTAATGAAAGAATAATGTCAGAACTGTGTTGGCAAATCTATTTTAAGACTTGGAGACAATTTTATGCAAAAAAGCATATGCAGAAGTTAGTGATTTCATTAGCATAGTGCTTAGGATTTGACAGCATCCTTGATTTTCTTCTCTTTTCTCTAATTTTATGCTTAAGTGATCATTGAGGTAAATGATGTGGAAGAGAGAAGTACTTCTCCTTTGTCTTTAAAAGATGAAATGAAATATTTAAAAAGTAAAAGGAAGCTTCAGTCATCTGCCTTTTTAAATTACTGTAGTTGCCAAATAATGAAAACTGTGACCCCTATTAAATGTAGCACTGTCTTTGCTCACTTGCTTTGTGGAACTCAATCCCAACAATTCTGAGCAGGTAACAAAAAGATGCCGCTAGCACTGGCTTTAAGAACATTCTTTGATATACCATGTGGTTTTTCTTTCCAATAAAACAGCTTTAAGAAAAGAAACAATGTTGTCGTGATCCAATGGAAAACGCAACTGTACCATTTGTCAAGCAGTATTGCATACTGAAAAATGCTATGTAGAAAGTCTTCACTTTCTCTCACTTTTTAATTCTCTTTCTACCTCACATTTAGTGTGACTTTTTGGCTTTTATATTGTAAATGTCTCCCTTCTAATATTCAGAGAGAAAGACTCAGTGTACCATTCAACCAAAATAAAACACAGATGGACCAACAGCTCACCAAACAGGGTATTATAGTGTAGTTTATATGTTGTATATATTATACAGCATAGTATATTATGGCCATGATACAGTATTCCTAGTCTAGGCTTTTTTGTATAAAGTATTGCAAAGAAACTAATGAGGATAGATTCAGAGTCCAAAAGCTTGCACGTGATCAGGTTAAATACCAAAGACAAAGAAGAGAATTTTCAAGAAAAAACAAAGCAAAAAAAAAAAAAAAAAAAAAAAAAAAAAACAAAAAAAAACCCACCTCCATTGCTCCAGAGAAAATTCAGTTATGCCAGAGTTTATTAGGGTGATTCTGTCATTGGTCTGAAGGGTACATGTTCTCTTTGTTGTAAAGCAGAATGGAAACTTTGAAAAGATGAAGCAGATGATCAATAAAGCTAATTCAGAGAATTATTGTCGAAAGATGGGTCACAGAAATCTATGCTCCAATTAAATATTAAAAATGGTCATATTTTTTAATAAGACTAAATTTGAGAAATATTAGTGTAGTCTAGTGCACTAGAAAAGTGCACTGATAACCAATAAAACTTTCTGCTCTGAACATCCATTCTTGGCATTCAAAGCACAGTGGCTTTAAAATCTACATGTCCTTTAGGAAAAGATTTCCTAACCTGTATAAAAAAAAATGTGGACAAGAAATATAGACAAAACAAACAAACAAAAAAATAAGGAAAAAAAAGAACAAGCCATCTCCAGACAACTGTATAATATGTTTGTTACTGTCCCCATCCCATTCTGAGACAATAGCTCTAGCTAAAGTAGAATTGAGTGCTCTGTTACGATGTGAATAGAGAAATCTTATTAAAACAGCAGGTTATGGATAATATATTGAATTTACAGCTCAGGAAAAGTTGTTAAAATGAAATTACTTCTCATACAGAGAAGAATACAGAATCCTGTAGAGGAATACAGAATCATGTAGAGGAATACAGAATTTACTTTTTAAATTTCCTTATTAAATGAAACAAAACCAAAAATCCTATCAAAAAAGATTCCCGGTAACATTATTTTTCTCTCCCCACTGAGTCTTAAAGTGATGGTCCTCAAATAAGTTTGGTGTGCTTCCATTATAGGTGTTACAAATATGTAGCATTGCTCTCTTCAAACAAGCGTACTTCTCTCTTGAAATACCTATCACTGTATCAAAACCAACATGGACTAATTTTCTTGAGTAAATAATTATGCCCTTTCTTTTGGCAAGCCTTCTACTTTTTTTTCTGTATTTGTTGTTATTATTATTTGTTTTTGCTTTGTTTGTTTCTTCTCCTGCCAACCCTATTTATGTCCTTCCATCATGGACTATTTCTTCATAACACAGGGCACATTATTTTATGTAATTCATGAAGTGTTATCTAATGGCAAGTGACTTTACTTGATAGATTTTCATTAGCTATTGTTACTTACATTTTTAGTTCTCTTTTCCACTATTTCATGCTGTATCAGATATGAACTGTAGAATTTGCTTTCCAGATAGAGTTAAGATGAAGGAATCAGAAGATCAAGAGGTGGACAATATGCTCTGGTTAATACTCAGTTTATGTAGATGTCTATATTTTCGCAATAGATTAGAATCATTCAGCTGAGCTTTTATATAAACAGAGCACATCACCTTACAAGAAGACATATTCTGGCACTGTGCTGACATTTGCACAATATTGATAACTAACACAATGAACATAGACCAAAGAATCATTAAAAGCAATTATTCAGTACATTGCTAAAAGAAGCACAGTAAATAATTATTCATTTATACTACAGTTGTATTGTTGTGATTGTTGGTGACAGGTGAGTAGTTCTTTATTTGTGCTTTAAAAAAAAAAAATCATTTCAGGAATGTAAGGAAATACTGCAAAGGTGGATGGGTGATTCAGAGCAAGATATTAAAATATTGAAAATGTTGTAGAGTTTTTTAAATAATACAAGTTTTGGTTTCTTTTTTTTCCCATTCTAATTAGTACTTACATGTGAAGTAAAGTGATTCAGCTTTATGGTGATATTCTTTTATCTGCCTTTACACTGTTATAACTTAAATATCATAATATTTTGCAGTACTCCCAGTGAAGGTGAAGCCTTACCAGGGCAGAGTAGAGGGTGAGGATCACCTCCCTCGACCAGCTGGCCATGTTCCTTTTAATGCACCCCAGTATGCCATTGGCCACCAGGGCACACCGCTGGCTCCTGGTCAACTTGTTATCCACCAGGACCACTAGGTCCTTCTCTGCAGAGCTCCTTTCCAGCAGGCCGTGTCCCAACGTACTGATACTTGCAGTTATTCCTTCTCAGGTGCAAGACCTGCCTTGCTCTTGTTAAACCTCATCTGGTTTATTGCTGCCCAGCTCTCCAGTCTGTCCAGGTCTTGCTGAATGGCAGACCAGATTGTCCAAAATTATTCGTAGTAGGGTAAAATAAAATGGATGAGGTTGCTATTCAGTTTAAATAAAATACTACCTAATTCCCTTAATGCATAAAGTACTATGATATTTTTTAAATAAAAATACTTATTTTTAAAAAAATCCTCTTCTTTAAAGCATAACATTAGGAAAAAATACATTTGGAAGCTTCATATTGACACGAAATTTACATCTCTTACCTTTAGTAGTAAATCTTTTATAATTTGCCTATATCTTTTCAAAAGGCCAGCTATAACCCTTGGAATGGGATAATTGTGCTATCTATTTTGAAATGACTTCTGACTTTTGGCTAACTCACAGCTCCTTATGAAACTTCTTATCTATACTTGCATTTCAGTCAGTGCAAACTGAATGTTGTGCAATTCTCAGCACATTTTTCAGGAATGAAGAAGGGCATTCAGTGACTGAATAAAGAATAAAATAATTTGTCAAGCATCGCCTTATTTATTTGATGTAATTATAAGAGATAAGTTCATATAGAGTGTTTTAATCAGTATATACTTCTTGTTACTTACTTGTTAGCATATGAACTTCTGTTTACAAAGTTTTCTCTGTAGCATCTACCATATTTGCACTTGAAAGGGATAGAAGTATTAGAAAGTAACAGTGTCTGAGCATTTTTTTTCCCCCCCTCAGGACTCAATTGAATAAAACACAGTTTCAGACAGTTTTCAACAGTTCTCCATTTTGCAACTCTGACAAAAACTGTTACATACTCAGTGAAACAAATAAATATTCATACGCTCAAAATTCCAAATACAAGTCTCTGGTTATCATTTGGATAAATGAGAGCAGAAACAAAACAAAGCAAACCATAAACCAAAAATTATGGAAAAAAAAATTAAAGTGGGGTGTTATTATCTAGATGTGGTATAAGCCAATCTTTTAAAATTGATACGTGGACTTTTAAGTTCCAGATTCCAGTAAAAGTGATTTGAATTAGCAACAGACTAGAGTGGTTTAAGATTTAAGAAGGCAGCTACACATCATTGCTTTTAAGAAAGTAAGCAGATAAAAATAAAAACCCAGAAATAGTAGTGGTCTGACTTCACCTTTTAAGAATGAGTTTATCTGTTCATTTCAGTGAATGTTTATAATGATATTGCATAATTACAACTGAATATTTCACTTACATTATGTAAATATAAAAGAAAAAATTGGTCAAAATTAAACAAGATATGCTGAATTTATTTATATAGTATAGTTTTATGTCCTTTATATTTTGGCTTCTTAATACTATTTGAGTTATGAAAATTTTTCTGACTCTAATTACATTTCCCAGAATTAGACAAGTTCTTTCTTTTCCTGCTATCAGTCTCTGATACAGACAAATAGTGCCCATAGATATTTTTCTTAGATATAGCAGAATATGCAATGGTGGAGGCAGGATAACAGGTTTAAAATGCAATTTGAGGAACAACTGTATCTGAAAAATAAAAAATAATCATCAGAACATGTTACTCATTAAAATATAGAAATAAAGATACAGCACTATCTAGCCTATCTATATCCACCAAAGGGGGGTGTCTGTGAAAAGAAACAAAACAATAAAACAACAAGAAGAGCAAGAGCTAAATGTTTAAATTGAAGTCAAATTGTCTGCAAAAACAGAACCTCTCTCTGTTGATATTTCTTTTATCAGATTTCAGTCTTTGGCCTTCATTCAAATTGATGTACAGATATACTGAAATCAACTGCAGTGTTTTTGTCCTTGAAGAAAACACTATCCTTTTAGTTGCAGACAAACTAATACATAACAAAGTAAGGAAATAATGCATTTATACAATACGACTGTACTACTGAATATACAGCAAATGCTTAATGGATCCCCCAAAGACAGTAAGCTTTCTAAACAACATACAGTGGAGATGGGGGGGGAGGGGAGGGTGAAACATTTTTGAAATGCTGAAATTTGCACAATTGCTCTAAATACTTACAAAAATTCCAATTTGATCTATTTACTGAACTCCAGAGCAAGGGCCAGGCACTATTTAATAAAAACAAATTAATACTGTGAAAAAAAGTTGATTCTTATGTCTTTCAAATTAGGACTGTACTTTATTTTATGGATGATTGTATTTGATTATCAGAACTTTGAGACCCAGTAGCCTACTGGCTGTACATTCTTATTCTATTCTAAGCTCACCCCGCTATTATCTTTCAGTGTCTCAAATGATCTTGTAAGAATTGATTGCAAAACCTGATACTTGCAAAGTAGGGAAGGGAATGGAGAAGTGGAAGTCTCTCCAAGCAAAGAGAGAAGAGATCACTTGGTGGATAGCTCTTAATGCTCTTTATACTCATGAGAGTTTGGAAAACATTGTATGGATTTCTGTGGCCTCTTACTGTCTCAGCCTTTAGAGGTTTGAGCGTAAAGTCTTTAAGGGCCAGTAAATCCTGTTTAAAGAATCTGTGTGATTCCTGGGACTGTAGGACACCCTGATTTTCAGAGGGGTGGAACTGGTCCAAGAGAAGGTCGATTTGTCTGTGTTTTCTGTATGAAAACATATTTCTGTATGAGAGAAGAAAAGTGCCCTTAAACTCAAATTTTTGTTTGTTTTGTATCTCTTTTATGCTGAATGTTGGTTTACTTACAAGAGGAGTATAGCTACACAGCTTTGCTATATGGATGCCATTTTATGTTTCATGATGGCAGGAAATGTCTGCCTTCTTGCCCAGCTCGAGTCATTGCTCAAATCATAGTTCCAATTTCACCTACGTTGAAACACTGGCTTTAAAATAATTCTGAATTTACACTATAGACAAGAATTCCAAGGGATCTTACAGGAAGTTACAGGAAAATATTTTACACTGAGGCACTTTCCCATCTATAAACATGGTGAGCTTTAATAAAAATTCAAGAAACTAAATTATGTCCTCAACACAGCTGGACTTATACTATAATGGGGTGCTAATACCTGACTCAGAACATCCAGGTCTCCTCCAAAGCAGACTGAAGACAATGAATAAATTATCATAAACACAACTGTTTTTGAGCCTATTCTCTAAATTTCCTTCATTTAGTTCTCATTGGAAAGCAGACATATGAGCATTTATCTCACCCAGTACAACTATACAAAATAAAGCTTTTCGCAGAGAGAGACATAATAGACATTGTCTCTTCCTCACCAGTAGGGAATTTGTGATTCACATCATCTGTTCCTAAATCACACATAAACATGTAAGTCATATGGAATGAACAGTAACTTTAGAAAGCAGAGCAAATTGTTATTGCTGATAACACACAAATTATTTTAAAGACAAAGTCTAGCAAATGAACTTTAGAGATAATGGTCTGTGTATTAGTTTGATAGAGATTCTAGCTTAAGCCTTCTTTCCTAAACTCGTTCTATAGCTCAGAAAACAGAGTTGCAAGTGACAGTTAAGTCTAATTGCAGATTTATTGAATCTGGCAAGCATTTTGACTGTGAGACAGTAAGCTCAGAAGCAAACCCTTTCTTCAGCATTATTGTCAATTAGTCAGTATGGGAAACTATCCAAGCTATTGTTCTCCTTAAATGAACATCTTCTGGCAATGCATTCAAAAACAATTCTGTTTCAAGAATTTCTGTCAGTGTAAAAGAACAGTCCTGAATCAATACCTAAAATTTGTTCAGGAAAACAATAAGAATGAAAATGTAGAAGATTTGGAACAATGTAACAACAAAAGTAATTTGATGAGCAGAATAAATCTTTAGGAAAAAAAATTATTTAGTAGTAGAGCACTATTTTTTTTAAATTACCACTCTACCAGAATGAAAAGAAGAAATGAATTTCCCTAGATAATATTACTTTAGGTTAAGTACTTCACTTAGAAACTTTTGGCGGGAATATTTCATTTTACAAATTGGTTTATCTGTCATGACTAAAAATATTCTATACTTATTTATTTATTTATTTATTAAAATATAAGTGAATTCCAGAGTTACAAAACATTTTTTTTCCTGAGATCTGATTTGCTAAGCCAGGCATTTTAATACATGTTTAATATATGTTGTGCAGGAGTCTTCATTTCGTTCTTACACTTGTGATAATCTCGTGGCACATTCTGAAAATTACTTAGATAATCTACTCACATAATCAATATATTAAAGGAAATCAAAAGATACCTATGAGCATTTTGTAGGTAGAATAAGGAAATGAGTTAGTCAAGTAGATGCTTTCTTGTTAATTATCCTTTAGGAATTCACTTAAAAGTATTTCTTAGACAGTGAAGATTTTGTGGAACTTTTGCCTGATCTTAAGGGAAAGAAATTCAGAACACTTTTACTGTCCTTTTGTATTCATATCAGTTCTTAGCTCATAAAATTAATCTGTTTTTAACTTTCAACAAAAATTAAAATTAATACTTCAACTGAAATTTTGGAGCTGATAAAAATAGGTACACATGTATGAGTAAATAATGAAAAAATTACTGGAGATGGGCACACCTCAAAAGATTCAGAAGAATGGCTCAGAAGAGTATTGAAAATCTACTATACTGTATGCAATTTTAGAAACTATTTTTTTTCTGAGCAGCATTTTCTCATTTCTTAAAACAGATGCCACATGTACTTCAAAGGCAAAGATACTGAACAAAAGATATATATTTTTTGGCCTTATAACAGCTGATCAAGGGAAAACACTTATACGTACATTCTTTCAAGAATGAATGGGAAAGTTTCGGTAACAGTATATCTACACTTTAAAGGATGCCAAGGAATTAAGTTATTATAATTGATATTTTGCAATGTTTCCATGTTTCCATTTTCTTTTTATTATTCTTACATAGTTGTTAATATACTTATTATTATTATCACTTCATAGAGGAAGGTTTAGTCTGTAGACCAAGGGTGCTGACATTGTGCCTTTCTACTGAGTTTCAAGTATGCTATGGCTGCATAGCCTATCTTCAGTATCATTATTTTCCAATTTCCAAAATTTCTTCCCTGAGACATAACATCATAATGAATTTACATGCCACAACTATCCAGATTCTAAAACTGTTTCTCTTTATATTTCAAGTCCAATTGTCTATTTCTCCAAGGTATAAGAAAGAAAGTATAAAAATTAATGTAAATCAGATACAGAAAAATGAGAATTTGCTGTTTTTCTAACAGGAAGACAAATGTAGAGTAGAATGAATAATACAAAATACTTTCTACCTATATTTGATCTCATTTCTAATAGATTCATGGTGAATATGTACACATCTTCCTTTGTATTCTTAGGATAATTTTTCAGCAATGGAGTTTAACTTGTTGCCCTGAGAATCTAGGGATGCCTTATCCCTGGAGGAGCTCAAGGCCAGGTTGGAGAGGGTCCTGGGCAGCCTGACCTGAGGGGTGGCAACCCTTTCCACAGCAGGGCTTTGGAAGTGGGTGATGTTTAAGGTTTCTTTCAACCTAAGCTATTCTATGATTCTATGAGATTATGAAGTCTTTGTGATAACAGTTTTGTAAAGACTAGTATAGTGTATTGGTATTGCTGCATACACTAAATAATATAGAAGATGTATATAAATAAATAGTTCTATTAAAAAAAAATTAAATGTTATTTAGCTGTTTGGAATGCATGTCACAGCCTACCAATTCTATAGCACCTTTCAATTGCAGTTCAAATAAAATGCAGGTGAGATGCAGCTCTTAAACTGGAATGCAGGCAAATGGCTTTTCTGAGTTTCAGCTGTGACAGTGATTGTTTCCTCTTCTTCTGATTCTGCTGAATGGTTCTGCTAGTCTGGTGGAGAGGTTGTGGAAACACAGTATTTTTCACCAAAGCAGCATTTTATGCTTTTATTTTTTTTCCCTTATTTGATTGCATCACCAGAGCTGGCACCAGAAGCCATTCTCAAAGTGCAAAATAATGTTATTCTGTAATTTTTCAGTAAATATTAGGGCTTATATTTCCCGTTATGTTGAAATAGGAATCTATGTATTTTCTCTGTAAATAACGGAAAAGCTTTATTTTTCTTCACCTGGAGAAATATAAGTGTAGACCTTAGAGGGTTATCAGTACATGAATGCTACTCTCAGGTGTTTCTCTCACTAAATAGTCACAGAAGTAACTGGCAAATGGTGTAGCTGACATTTTAACATGCAGCCTTTGTAAGCCGATGAAGTACAAAACTTCAGTTGGAATCAGCATAACTTTTCAGCAAAAATGAATCTACCACAGGGGCATGGGAACTTTGTGGTTACATGTTCAGTGACAGAAGAATATAATTCATATTTTTTTTGAGAAATAAGCTTTCATGCTCCAAAACAAAGGGCAAGGTGGAACTGTTGCAATGTATTGAGTTACTACATGATTAACATGAAAGACCCAGTGAATATTGCAAAATCAGGATAAATATCTGCAAAAATATTAAAAAATGAGGGAAAATTCAGCTTCAGCATTGTGGTAAGAATTTTCACTGACAAATTCTAATTCTCTGGAAATGTGTTCCATGCAGTTAAGAGATTAGAAACCTTTTCTTAGTATGGCAGTCACACAAATCTTTAATGACATTGACAGTAATTTCAGTGGTTACCTTTAGGAGCTCAGGTACTAGTAAATTGTGTTTTATAATGTGCTATCAATTCATGCATAATGTCAGGGACAAAGATCTAAGCAAGTGTTTTCCTTTCACCTTCCAATGAAGCATCCAGGTTGAGTAATTTCATTACAAACTACATCAGACATGAAATAAAACATCATTGGCCAAATACATTGCTGAATCAAAGGTTAGTACCATCTCATGTTGTAACTAGAATTAGAATGCCAGATGAATAGTACTATAATTATTGACAGAAAAATCATCTTTATTCTCTTAAAGGAGTTGTCACATGATGATTTCTGTTACTGTATGTTGTAGTGCTAGAAAAAAGATGAGACAATATAGACCTCCAGAAAAGTAGTCAAAATACATAATAAAATATAAATGTTTGGCAAGAAGGATATTTACACTTTTTCTGTATTTTCTGGAATAGGATACACAAACTACTGAATGTTTAATATGTAGTCTAGAATATTGTCTAGATTAGACTGTCTTAATCACAGTCACAAGGTGGGCCAAGCACTTATCTCTTTGTTTCTTGAAACTAAAACAAAAAGGTGTTGTTAATGCCATTAATTTCAGATTTTTAATCCATGAAGTGCTAGTATTCTATTGTCAAGGATTGATGGCCAAAAGTAGATCATAATTAAGAGATTCATTATTTATCAGCTAAGATAGATATGATAAAACATTACCTAATAAAAAATAGTATACAGAAAATAGGAAAAAAAATCAATATACTATCAAATAGAAACAAATGCGATGCTAGTAAGTATAAAAAATACGAGGTTTTTATTATTGTTATTATTATTACTATTTTAAATCTGAATAAGTACATAAGCAACTGCAGTCTAAATGAGTTACTATTTGTGGCCAATGTTCTGGGAGACACCTATAAATACAGAATTGCAATAATCTCATCTGGACAGTAAAATCCATATATGGTGAGTATACCGCTTCTGTGACCATTTCAATGCAAGTTATTGTAGGTATTAATTTTGAGAAATATATTCTTTTTAATAACTACAATAAGACTTGCAGGTCAGTACTCATGATTCATAGCCTCCTACACACATGAGCTGATTTCACGCAATCCAGGATACTGTTGGCCTTCTGGACTGCAAGAGCATAATACTGACTCACGTACAGCTTTTCTTCTACCAGAACTCCTAAATCTTTTCCTGCAGGACAGCAATCAGTGAGTTCTGCTACCAGTCTGTACACATCTGAAACTGACTCAACTCAGGCACAGTACCTTGCATTTTACATTGTTGAATCTCATTAAGTTAATGTGGGCCCAATTTTTGAGCTTGTTCAGGTCCTTTTGGATGATATCCTTCCTTATCAACTGCACCACTCAGCTTGGTGTCATCAGCAAACCTGCTGAGGATACACTCAGTCCAGCTTTTAGGTCATTGATAAAGATCTTGAAGAGCACCAGTCTCATGACAGACCCAGGAGGGACATGACTCATCACTGGCCTCCACCTTGACACATAACTGTTGACAACAACCGTCTAGCTGTGACCATACAGGCAATTCCTTATCCACTGAATAATTCACCCTTCAAATCCATGCCTCTCAAATTCAGAGATATGGATGTGGGACTGTATCAAAGTTCAGACAGAATTCTGGATAGATGACATCAGTAGTTCTTTGTCCACTGAGGCTCACACCACTGCAGAAGGCCATGAGATTGGTCAGGCATGATCTGCTCTTATTGCAGCTGTGCTGGCTGTAAAGGAGGAAGGAAGGAAGGAAGGAAGGAAGGAAGGAAGGAAGGAAGGAAGGAAGGA
The DNA here is from genome assembly GCA_037305975.1 of Chrysolophus pictus. Classification (NCBI taxonomy): domain Eukaryota; kingdom Metazoa; phylum Chordata; class Aves; order Galliformes; family Phasianidae; genus Chrysolophus; species Chrysolophus pictus. The sequence goes on along the minus strand of CM074577.1, from coordinate 29,806,180 downwards.
AGGAAGGAAGGAAGGAAGGAAGGAAGGAAGGAAGGAAGGAAGGAAGGAAGGAAGGAAGGAAGGAAGGAAGGAAGGGAGGGAGGGAGGGAGGGAGGGAGGGAGGGAGGAAGGAAGGAAGGAAGGAAGGAAGGAAGGAAGGAAGGAAGGAAGGGAAGGAGAGAGAGAGAAAAAGAGAAAGAGAAAGAGAGAAGGAGAGAAAGAGAGAAAGAGAGAAAGAGAGAAAGAGAGAAAGAAAGAGAGAAGGAGAGAAAGAGAGAAAGAGAGAAAGGAAGGCAGGCAGAAAGAAAGAGAGAAAGAGAGAAAGGAAGGAAGGCAGGCAGGAAGGAAGGCAGGAAGGCAGGAAGGAAAGGAGAGAGAAAGAGAGAGAGAAAGAGAAGGGAAAGGGAAGGAAAAAAGGAAGGGAAGGGAAAAGGGAAGGAAAGGAAAAAGGGAAGGGAGGTGGAGGGGAGGAGAGGAGAGGGGAGGGGATGGAAGGGAAGGGAAGGGGGAAGGGTAGGGAAGGCGGAAGGGAAGGGAGCATGGAGGGAGCATGGAGGGAGGGAGATATGATTATATACAGGAAGGAAGGGGGGAGGGGGAGACAAACAAAGAAGACCCATAGAGTCTGAACTTGTTTTTTTGTTCAATTTCTGATTCCATATCTTGAACCAACCTCTAATAAAATATAACTTGATGTTCCTATTTACTGCTACAGGCTATACTTAATGAAACCTTTAAATTTTGTAGCTACTTAGGGATTCTAAGTACCTCACTTTCTAAGAAAATAATTTGAAAGTCCATTAAGGAAAATGGACTGCATTCAGGAAAAACACCACACTGGTTGAGTTTCTGACTTCTGTTTATTTTTTACAGTTTTTCTTATTAAAATTAAGATCAATTAGATTATTTCCAGTATATTTTCAAGATACAAGCACAGTGATATGTCATTAGCATATATAGATCCCTTGCATTTTTATTCTATAGTTAATTTATACAAATCCTTTTACATTGCATGGATACTTAAGAGTTTTGCAGAGTAAATGATCATAACATATTTGTAACCTTCAGTACAAACATTTGCCATGGGCAATACCCAATATCATAGTATTTAGTAATCTTAACAATTTCCTTTCTTTTGAAATCTCGGCATGGTATTTACAAAACAGAACTATTAAACACACATACACACATCCATATTCTAATGAAGTATCTATTCTCAATTGTATATTTGCTTGTAAAAACTGCCACCTGGCCTTTACAATTCATATTCTGCTTAAGTCCTGTGGTATTCTTCGTGTTTAATGACTCCCATAGCTAATTTTTTTTTACCAAAAATATTTATTTGCTTTATGCCAATTTCTTCTCAACACCTCTTTCCCCCTTGATCAAAACTATTCCATCTTCATAGGAGAGGTGAAAAACATTGTGTGAATTAAAAGTGACTGTGAAAAGAGACCCTGTTTATATTCCTATTCTCTTTCTTGAGAGGAAGAACTATTACATCAGGAAAAATAGAGGATGACAATGCTATGCTCTTCACCCTGTGAATTCACATTAGACTTATTTATAGAATAATTAGGCATAGAGCTGGTTTCAGTATTGTGATTCTCTTGCTAGGTTTGTCTTGAAAATTCACTACACTCCCCCTGCAGAGGCCCTGTGAAGATGATTTAAGGTAGAAAGAGCAGAGTCATCTGCAGTTACTCCTTGACATCTTGTCAAATTTATGAGTATCTGAGTTGCAACCAATCCCATTAAAAAGCACAGAGAATCTTCAAGTTTTATTAAAGACTTAAAGTTTAATGGATGTATATTAAGTTTTCTTGTAAAATTTCTTGAGAGAAAACTGACATCTGATTTCTGAATTCACAGGTCCAGTGAGGGCAGTCATAAAACCGGAAAATTTCTCCACTGGAATTTGTACAAGAAAAACACCCACATAGAAATTTCTCCTTAGTTCCTTCCTTCTCTTTCTCTCTTTCTTTCTCTCTTTCTTAGAGCTATGACTGCAAAGTTTCATGGAGATCTTGCACCACTCTGGTGATTTATTCTGTCACCTATACTGATTATGCTGTATCAGCGGGAGCAAAGAAGTAATACTAGAGAACACAAACATCGGCGAAGGAAGAAACATAGTGTAAGGCTGATACGCATTTTTTCTATAGCTGTTATCAAGAAGGCAGTGCAAATCAAAGAAAGAAGTTAGACATTAATTCACTGTATAGGGAATTGTGATAGCATTTGCAGTATTATTTACAATTCCTTCTTCCTAGAGGTTTTCAACTTATATCTTATATACCTTAACTTCTGCATTCTGTGTAAGACCTGAGACTCCCCTTTCCTAAAAAATACTTTGAATTCTGTTTTCAAAAGATCAATGTAACAGCTAAGTTATATTGTCTGTGTATTATGTCTAGTGAATTTTTTATACTCCATTTGCTGGAAGAGTGATAATTTCTTTTTTTCTTTTTCTTTTTCTTTTTTTTCTTTTTAATCTATGTGTTCAGTAATGCAAAGTTTATCAGATTTTTAAAAAATATTTTCTTAAGGGAAGAACCTTAAAAAGTCACGTACAAGAAGACAGCATAGTGGAGAAGCATTGCATATTCATTACTTAGTCTTCTATTTCTGAAATCTGATTTTTTATGCTCAGTTCCAAAATCAGGGATGATCAAGCAAGTACTTAAGAACAAGAAAATCTGGGAGCTTTGTTATCTGTGGAAAACAAAAGTAGTTTACCAAAATGAGAATATTTACAACATGAAAACAATAGTGCGGTGAGTTTGTATTTGTATTATATAGGTAGAATCTAGCTAAGTGCAAGCTGCTGAGAATAATTAGTTAAGAAGCTTACAAAGTTGGAACATTATTTCTCTACGAAAGTTTATGCCTCAGTTAGGGGACTACTATCTATAATGCATAAGAAAAGGAGAGTGTTATCAGGAGCAACAGCCTAACTGGCCTGTTACTGTGCTTATTCCATCTTCTATGACTGCAGAGTAAGTACAGGCATTTGGATGACTGAGACAGATACCAGACTTAAGAGACTGAATACTTCCTTGAGTGCCTCAACTGAATGTCCTTGAGGGATTATACTCCCTTAGCCTCCAATGGCTATATCAGTTGCAGAAACAGACTAGTGTACTACATTAAGTGTGTAGTGATTTTAAAGTCATAAGACAAATTCACTTCTGAATATATTTTTGAGTAGCAGACAAAAAAGATATATATGTAAACTGACAAAACCTTAGACTACTTCTAGAAGACTCTTAGGCACATCTTTATCTTTTCGAATATTTATTATGCTACCTAAGAAATAAGCCACAGTAGCAGATTTAGGAGTTATCCTCAAGAACAGGTGGTTCCCTTGAAAGGGTTGGATGGTGATGATCTGTTCTGTGGCTTGTATGTCTTCGTAGACACATGTATGCATCTATTTATGATATGCATATATACATAGATATAGTATGCATGTATGCTGTATCATCTCTATATATCCATTAAAGAGGGATGAGAAACATTATTTAAACATAGATGTAAATGATAATCTGATTGATAATGTTGAAAAAAGCTCCTTTTTGAGCTTCACTGAAATACTGTCAATATCATTGCACAGAATTGCTTTTTCTGAAAAACAGACTGATTGACCAAGTAGTATGGAACTTTAATTTAGCATAATGTTTATGGTAGCTGGGCTCTTTACTAAAAACACAACTGAATTTTAAAGTTTGATGTTACCAAAAAAAGACTGAACAAAGCCTTCAAAAATGTTTCTTTCTCTGCCAGCTATCTTTTTGAACTTTCTTTTCTGGACTTGAGTACTATGGGATGTCACCTTCATTTTCTGATTAAATTGGCTCATATCAATCAACAAAGTTCTCTCTGTAGACTATGATGTTAATCACAAGAAGCAATGGTGGCAAATCAGTCCCAGATTATACTTTGTGAGATATTAAACGTCTTCAAATTATACTGACACTGATGATAATAAAACATGTTAAATCTTGGAAGAGTTTTTCAAGGCTTTACTTCAGTTTTTAGTAGTGTATTTCTTATATTCATGGTGATTTAGGAGGTAAACTTAATTTAATCTGTGGAATATATATTAAAAAAAAATTTGCAATCTAGAATCAATGTACCGTTTAAATATATATATATATATAATTTGTAGTATTAAGGGCACAAAAATGCCGTAAATCAGGCCCTGGTGTATAAGTTCATAGAGCTTTTCATTAAAGTCAGTTTTAATGTTAACTTCATGGAACAAGAGAAAAAACACTTAAAGGAGCCCTTATGTGGAAATGTAAAAGGGTACAGGAACAGCTCTTTCCTGTGTAGAATCTCTTAAAATCCTTTAAAAACAAGTCAGTTTCATTTTTCTCCTAACAGCTACCTTTATCTATATATGAGATGCAAAATAAGAGAATAAATCTTAAAATAGGCTATTATAGTTTAAGTTGGTATTGATTGTGAGTAGTAAAGTTGCTATTTTACATGTTGTAAAACTTATTCATATCCCGTGAAAATATTACATTAAAAGCGTAATAAATTGCAATACTTTAATCACTTGGAAAATGATTTGAATCTTTCTGTTCAATTTATAGTATCATTTCAGTAGCACCTGCTTCATAAAATGTGCATATTACTGATACTATTCTGATGGCTTTTATAGGAACATTATTAGAATAATTTATGCAATTGCTCTTTTAAATGATAATTCTTTTTTTTTCTCTCTTTTCCAGATAGCTCCACTTTTACTCTTTTAAAATCTTTAATGTTATCTTGTTTTTCCTCATATTCACTATTGTCAGCTGTAGAAATAACTAAGTATCTGCTCTTTATGTAACTTAAAATTTCATTTTAAAAAATATATTTTAAATGTTTCCACAACTGAATTATAAATTACAAAAATACAAGTTTAAAAATAAGAGTTTGTGAAATTGAGCTTCTATTTCAGCTTTATGGTACTGCATCTTTTATCTTTAATTAAGTTTTTATTGAATTTTCTACCGAAGAGTAGCAAACAAACCATAAACTGTGCATTATACATGAACTGAAACATTCTGCATTAGTCAAAAGAAAAAAGACTCCATACTTATTTGATATATGTGTTTCCCTAAACATTATAAATAGAATCCTACCTTAAAAAGATTGCCTATTTCACCATGTGAATTTGTAATCTTGGTTTCTCATTTATATTCATCAAATCATAGAATCATTAAAGGTTGGAAAGGACCACTAAGATTGTCTATTCCAATCATCAGTTCATGCCTGTGATCACTCTAAATCATATCCCTCGGTGATACATACATGCTTTTTTTGAAAACCTGCAGGGACGATGACTCCACCACTTCCCTGGGCAGACTGTTCCAGTGCCTCACCACTCTTTCAGAGAAGAAATTATTCCTCATATCCACCCTGAATCTCCTCTGATGCAACTTAAGGACATTACCTTCTGTCATGGGAGAAGAATCCAACTCCCCACCTTGCTACAGTGTCTTTTCAGATAGTTGTAAAGAGTGATAAGGTCTCCCCTGAGTCTGCTCTTCTTCAGACTAAACAATCCCAGTTCCCTCAACTGTTCCTCCTAAGACTTGTTCTCAAAACCCTTCTCCAGCTTGCCCTTCTCTGGACACGCTCCCGGGCCTCAAAGTCTTTCTTGTAGGGAGGGGCCCAGAAGTGAATACAGTACTCAAAGTGCAGCCTCACCACTGTCAGAGGCATGATCTCCTCTCCTGCTGGCTGCTGGCTGCTTTATTTCTGATAGAAACCAGGATGCCATCGGCCTTCTTGGCCACCTGTGCACACTGCTGGCTCATGTTCAGATAATTGTCAACTAACACTCCAAGATTCCTCTGTACAGCCTGCCAGCTACTCTTCCATGTGATATATGTAGAAGTTTGTTCAAATTAAATCACATCCTTCTAGAGTAACTTCAGCAACATGAATAGTATGAAAGCCTCTAAGAAAGGCTAAAATCCATGGGCTGATTGTCAGATCTGGAAGATCTGAAGGACATGAAATGGTTAAAATCTAACATATTTCTAAGATATTAGATAGCTTGCTCTTTAGAATAGTAATAGAAAGTCTGTTTTCTGTGGGGTGAAAATAGTGTCTGTTTGAAATTATTTAAATTGCATGCAAAGCTACTCTCTAGATAAACTGAATAAATAAAGTTGACAAATACAATCTATTTGACTATCAGTGACATTTAATTGTGCATTTGTACTTTCCAACAGTTTTTCCTTGGAGGCTGAGTAGAAGAAAAAGAGAAAGGGATGAATGTGCTCAGGACACTACCTCTGCCCTACAGTTCTCTAAAATTCACGGGACTTTTTCTTCAAAAATGCATCTAAAAACTCTGTAGTGCTTGACATGCATAAAAAGGCTTTACTTTTTATGAATGTGTTCTATTAATACCCTCCCAAATTCACAAAAAAAGGAGGAAATTTCTCATCCTACCAGTAAGGCTTGATTAGTTCTGCATATAGGACAGCCTGCAAACTTGCAGGTATAATTATTTTTCAGAACTTTTCCACATTTTACTGCTAATGAACAACTACTGGTTCTGGAAAATAAATAAATAAAAATAAAATAAAATAAAATAAAAAAGATTTACAGGTAAATTAAAACTCCAGTCTTCTCTCATGATTATGAAAAGGACACATGCGTGATTAGAATTTATTGAAAGTCATGACATGTTTATGCTCCAACAAAGGTGTTAAAATTGTGGTTTTTAAGAAATCGTAACTTTTGAAAAAATGTGCCCTATTAATGATCAATTGCTACTATTTCATGCGATGCAGTTATACAAAGATATGAGAGAGATTTTAGCTGTTTAATTTCTTTTGCTGAAACTATTTAATTATATTTTTCATTAAAACTAAATTAATGCTTTAGGAGTTGAAACACTCTTTTTTTTTTAGACATACAGCTTTGTCTTTGCAATTAATAATATGAAAGGAAAGAAGAAAACAAATCAGGCCGCCAAGGATTTTGCTAGAGTAACTGAATGTTTCAATTAAGCACAGGATCTATGTAAAATGCACCTCTGGCACCAATTTATTGGTGGAAGAGACAAGAGAAAATTGTTTCAAACTACAAAAGGAAGATTTAGATTGGATATAAGGAAGAAGTTTTTTATGATAAGAGTGATGAGGCATTGTAAGAGGTTGCCCAGATAGGTGGTGGAAACTCTGTCCCTGGAGACATTTAAGGTCAGGCTGGATGGGGCTCTGAGCACCCTGATCTGCTGTAGGTGTCCCTGTCCATTGCAGGGGAGTTGTACTAGATAGACTTTAAGTGTACCTTCCAACTCAAATGATTCTATGATTCTTTGAAATAAGGATCCCTGGTAAATATGTTAATATTTTAAACATATCTTATAAGATGATCTAGCACTAAAATCAGAAAGAATCTCCTTTTTACATTCAGCGTTAACAGACACATTTCTTCTAGAACGCTTGATTTGCATGTATGAAAATGTTCACCTGCATAAAGAGTCATGAAAATTAGGCAGATGTGTATAAACTAAAGGTTTAGACCTTTAGTTCTTCACAATGTCAATAGCCAATATTTACAAAAATGTCTAAGGGTGTTATGTCCCTGAAATGAGAGTCTTTAAAAAATACAGTAACCAAATAAGAGGCTTCAGTACAGTGAAAGTTTTACCTCAAAAATAAGAGTTCACTAATAACTATAAAACATTTTGCTTGTTAAAAACCAAGCAAAACTAAGCAAGTAAGGAAAAATCAGAAAATGAAAGCTGATGATACTTGTACAGAAAAAGGGAAAGACTGTCCAAAGTAGGAAAAAATACAAAAATCTTCTCAAAATTAGAGAAATTGATTTGAAGAAATAGCTAGAAAGAGCTCTGAACAAGACTTTCACATAACAAGTTATGAAAAAGGGGAAATGAGCCAGGTTCCAGCCTAAATATGTTCTAACGTTAATAAATTTGTCTGGATTTACACTTCATATATGAGATCAGTATTCAGTCCATTAAAAAGAAATACTGTTTTCTCTTTGTTTTGACAGAAACAATTCGCCAATTATTAGCATCTCAGTCAAGACTGGAAGTATGTATTAGCAAGGCTACCATTACACAATTTAATACACGGAAGAAGCTATCTAGAATATGTCTTCAAATATTTGTTAATCTTTCTATAATGTGCACAATATATATTGCTAAAATTGGGAATAGAGCTATCAGGACAAAATGAGAGCCTTCTGAGCATCTTGCTTTGTAGAAGATAATTTAGATGATAACAGATAACAGAAAATATAGGAATATGCATTTCAGTTAAGATATTTTAAAGACACGATCAAACACAACTCAGTTTTCAGTACAAAGTATGAGTGCCCATGATGAGTCTTCTTCAAAATTATTTAATCTCTGATGCTGTCAAGAAAAGCTAAATATCAACAGTATGCCACATCTGATATTTTTAAAGGTGAACATACAGTCCTTTACACTACAGATAGGTATGCCTCAGACTTTCACTACTGTTGTTGTAGATTGAGGTTTCAGTTCTGACAGCAGTGTTGATAATGGGTGAGTGATAGAGATCAATGATGAGGAGCTACAGGTCTGCAACTATGACCAAATTCTGTAGCATGAGCTTGTGATTCAACTAACTCAAGTGTCTCAGACTTATGGTATGATGACTAGCAAAAACATTTTTTAAATTTCTTTCTTTTTTTTTTTTTTTGCTAAACAATATCAAATCTAAATACTGTTTCCAGTATTAAGAAAGCTAACAAAGTAAATGAGTAAATAACAATTTTCAGATTTTTTTCTTTTCCCTCCTACATTTTTTTTTTTCATTCAGTTCAAGTCATCTATGATAAATCTTAGGGTTTGGTTCACACATACTTTTTTTTCAAGCAAGAACCATCTGTGAATCAGAGAAGACCCTGGTTGATGAAAACTAAGGATCCTATAGCAGTACCATCTTTCGTATATTTTCAATTACATTTATAAATTAATACAAATACTACAAATAAATATCTGGAAGAACGAACTAATTAGATTTTCAATTTTAATTTTTTACTTTCTGAAAGGAAAGCTAGAATGCAATTTTTATCTTCGTGAATTACTTCTAAGCAAATAATCTAATTAGATATCCCCATGTAACTTCTGATGCAGGTGTACATGGATGTGCGTTAAACTGCGTGATCATGTCTGTGCCCTCTCACTGAAAATGCATGAACTTAAAAACCAAATGTAATTCCTGTACATGGGCACAAAAAGTCATATGGATCAGACTGCAAAATGGGAGACTTAGTTTAAATTAATATGGTAGAAGGCAGGTATATTTCTTTCCTTCTTGCTGCTAGTTGTCTTAAGTTTTATGCTTCTTTACATTCTTTGTGGGTATTGATCCAGAACAGAACATGATAGAAGCTTTGTACCTGACCAACCGTCTCAATATAAATCAATAGAATTCTACTGCATTACGTGCAAATTATCCTCATAAAGACCTGATATTTCTAATCAGAGAAAATAAAGAAATAATATCTCAAAACAGGTAAGAACTTAGCTATATTTAGTTCTGAAGCTGTAGTAAATCTCTGTGGAACAGAATCAGAATGTTTTTTTTTTTTTTTTTTTTGTAGTCAACTACTATGATTTATGAAGAGTAAATGAATTTGTAAATAGAAAAATAAAAGTGTTTTTTTTTTCTTATCACAAGTCCTAATTTCTATAAGCAAAATTTTTCTTTCTCTCTCTCTTTTTTTTTATATTATATGCATTATATTTTATATTATATGTATATATTTATACCCCAAGAAGCCTTTCTGATTCCAACTTTCCAACTCAAGTTCCACATCAAGACTTCAATCTATGTGGAACTGAAGTGATATGAAATTCCGCCTGGAATCTTGGCTACAGGTGCTAAACTCAAGGCTCCTTGACAGTTCTAATGATTCTAAATAAAACTAGGGAATATCTGTTTCACTCCAATTATCAGAGGTGAGATAGTGGAACACTGTGCAGATTCACAGTGTTCCATGAGCAGATGAGAGGTGCAGTTTTTGCGGAGTCCATATATATACGTATAAATATATAAATATATAGTTCGGTTCTTCTTGGGTTGCCCATAGTAATGGCACATCTGACACAGGTACAACAGTCCAGTGCAGGCTTACCCGATTCAGAGAAGCTGGGTCTTCCACCTGAGGCTGAGGCACTGCGTCTCAAGACTAGCCCAGAAGGTGATAAATGTTGAGACATTCTCCTTCTTCTTGTTCCTGATGCCCCTGTGTAGACTGAGATACCTCCAATCGTCCTTGGACTTCACAGCAATCTCTGAGACAGGAGTTTTTGTACAGCATATCACAATATCTCACCTATATTTCATATTACCATGTATGAACTATACAAAGTCAGGGAGGCAGCCTTCTGAAAAAGGAGAGAGATGAACTTTCTGTGGTGTTTTTGATGTTAAAATCTGTCTCATATTTTATATGCAGCTCTAAATAGTAATTTAACTTCATGGAAAGAGAAAATATCTTTGCTGTACAGTGCTCAATGATTATTCTTCCAAACTTCAGCTAAGAAAAAATTCATATAATACGAAAAAAAAGGTGATCAGCCTTAAAACTAATTTAAGCAGAAAGCATTTGTTCGTTAATCATAGCTGTTTATTCCAAATAGAATGTCATATCTCCAGCAAGACACTAGAGTAATTATTTTTATGAAAGCAAACCACAAAATATATTCTTGTTTAATGTTTTCTGGCTATTGCCCAGCTTGTGACTGCATACATTATCTAAATGTGTCAGTCTGTTTACCATGTTAAAAAGAAAAAGCAGGTGTATTAGTCATACTGGATTTGATGCATATGTAGACTGAGCCATTTTCTCACAGCCTGGCACTTAGATATGCTTAAGTGAGATATTTACTTCACTGTTGGATAGAAGTGAAGTTGTATGATATTTTTTTAGGCTTCCTTACTGCTCTCCAAAAGATGTATCAACACAGTTCTTCCATACAACCTGATTAGCAGTGTAGTTCATCTCTGCATTTTGCTGAGAACAATATCTGAGAATATTTCCTAGAATCATAGAACTATAGAATGGCCTGGTTTGGAGGGGACCTTAAAGACCATTTAGTTCCAACCCCCCTTCCACGGGCAGAGTTGCCACCCACTAGATCCCAGTGCCATCCCAGGGCCCTCTCCAACCCGACCTTGAACACCTCCAGAGATGAGACGTCTACAACATCTCTATGCAAAATGTTCCAGCATCTCACTACCCTCTGAGTAAAAAATTTCTTCCTAACATCTAATGTAAATCTCTCCATTTTTTTTTTAGTTTAAAGCCATTCCCTCTTGTCCTGTTATTATCAGATTATGTAAAAAGTCAGTCCCCCCTTGTGCTTGTATGGGAAGGCTGCAACAAGTCTGCCTGGAGCCTTTGCTTCTCCAAGCAAAACAAGCTCAACTCCCTCATTTTCACCTTTCATAGGAAAGGTGGTCCAGCCCTGATATTATTTTTGTGGCCTCCTCTGGATCCTCTCTAAAAGCTCAACATTTTTCCTGTGCTGAGGGCCCCAGACTTCAACACAGTAATCCAGATGGGAGTATATTATATTCCTTCACATGGGAATAGTAGAGAGGGACTACCACCTCCCTCTCCCTGCTTGCCACTCCTCTTTTCATGCAGCCCATGATACTGTTAGCCTTCTGGACTGCAATTGCATTCTGCTGGCTTATGTCCAGCTTTTAGTTCTTCAGGACCCCCAAGCCCTTCTCTTCAAGTTCTCTCAAGGAGTTCTTCTCTCTGTCTGTACTTGAATCTGGGATTGCCTTGACCCAAATGCAATATCTCACTCTTGGCTTTGTGATCCTCATCAGATTCTGGTGGGCCTACTTTTTGAGCATGTCCAGGTCCCTCTGAATGGTGTCCCTTTCTTCTATCATGCCAACTGCACCACTCAGCTTAGTGTCATCAGAAAACTTGCTGAGGGTACACTCAATCCCACTGAATATGTCACTGATAAAGATGTTGAAGAGCACGTGTCCCAGGATAGGCCCCTGGGAGGACACCACTCGTTACCAGACTTACAAAGCCATTGACAGCAACCTTCTTTGATATTTGTAGGGTTATATTCTGTTTCACTCCCTTGTTCTCTCTTTTTCTTCTCTGTCTCTCTTTCTCTCCTCTCCAGATGATTTTCAGATTTCTTGTACCTTATAAGAGTTTTTAGTCAGTTTAAAAGACTAGTTGCTTCATCTTTACATTAGCATTAATTCTTAGTTTACATTAGCATTAATTCTGAAAATGCAGCATTAATGATGCTATACTTGCAGTGTGCTTAGGCTATGGGTGTAAAACTATCTTACTTTGGATCAGTGCTACTTATATTGCATTTTAAAAATGACTATTGGCAACTTGGTGGATTTATTTGCTTACTTAGTTTAGCTTATCTGCTTCAAATTTTGTTGCCAGTGAGTGCTTTCCCTAAATATTACCCGAGTCTTAATCAGACCTGCACACTTTCACAAAAATCTAGAGCTCTGTGGTTCAGCCATTGGAACCCAGTGGTCCAGTTTTCTGGACAGCTGTATATATCTTATGTATGTGTATGTGTATCTCTTGATTCTGTTCAGTCACTGTAACCTGGTGGTTGATTTACTGTAATTCAGTTTTCTATATATGTACATACATTGTATATGTTTGTATATAACTGTGTATTGTTTCTGTATCTCTACATTTGTACTTCTGTGGAATAAGAAGCAAGGTTTAAACAATGTATTGTATGTTCAGTGTTGCACTGGATACACGCTGAACTAATAAATTACCTTTCTGTTTTCCAAAGATTAATATTTCTGAGAATGTTTGAACATATAATAAGATATCCAGAGCAGCAAATAGCTGTGCAAGTGTCAAAGCTGACTGTACGTATTTATTTTCTAATTTGATCTTTTAATTAATAGCTAGTTCATTACAAAATCTGCTAATAGAACTTAAATATAAATGTGGTAACAGTGATCTCTATATCTAGTGTTCCTTTTCAAATACCAATCACTAATCCTCAAACAGTTTTTGTTTAATCAAATTGCTTTTAGATTGATCTAAAATTCATTTCAGCCCAAGCACGCTCTTCATTTTTTATTTTAAATCATGTTATTGAATTCAAGTGATTGAATTAAAATATTTGATATCATTTGATTTAAATGTTGTTGAACTGTAAATGAATCTAATAGCTTCTCCCAGCCTGAATGTTGTTTTCAAGAATGAAACAGTAAATGAAGCTATTTATATATAAATTATTTTTAAATTGACTTGAATTTCAGCATTACTCATCTTACCTCTGAGTGGGGAGCATAGAAAGAATTGACATAATAGATCTTAAGAGCTTAACTGTGTTTTCCAGTCTTTACTTTGGCTGACGTTGCTCTTTGTAAGCTCAGGTTCTCAGTCGGGTATGATTGCCAAGCTAGAGATATTTGGGCTGAAATATTCTGAGCTGTTTGCCTGTCACAAAATGATCTGTGGGCACATTTCATACAATTATTCAAATAGTTCTGAGAATGGAATCTAGAAGAAATATGTTTCTTTAGCTGTGGTAACAAGACAATTCATACCAACTTTTGCTAAAAAAATCATTGTCCTTTTCTTTGAAGGAGAGATTGAAAATTTGGCCGCTTAGCAGGGACCTGAATTTTATTGCTCCTGTCAAAATATTAGATCTTCTATAAATTTTATATGCCAGCTAATATTTTATCATATGGAAAAATAAACCTTCTGTGCTGAGCATCATCTAGTTTTACATGCCTCCTCTACTTATTTGTTTTGAACAGGAATTATACCTTAGTCTGCATGGACTCATGTGTGTGACAATCCAAGATCCATAATTGCAGGTTCTAACATCCCTTATATACTTTTCCAAGTTTCCTCTTGTAACTTTCCATCCCCCCCAACAATCAACAGAACACTTAACAAGTCTCCTTCACGTCTAGACACTAACTGCCCGTGCAAGAGGTCATCCAATCAGAGCCATAAGTTGCTTCCATTTTTGCCCACTTGACTTCTGCTCTTGTCTCCTGGAGACAGCCTTTGTTCTCAGTGTCCTCTTCCCCACCCTGACAAACTTGTTTTTCAGCCTCTATTCTGAATGTTGTCTTGAACCCCCACAAGGGTATATACTAGTGTAAGCAGAGAAAGCTGGGCAGGATTTCTCAGGTAGTTTTTTATTTAGATTCGTTGTTGGTTTCTTTGGAGATATGAAGAGAAACTAAGGGGGAAAAGTGCAGCTGATCTCATGCTAGTCTTAGACACCTTGAAAGAAAAATACTTTGACACAGAAAATTAAATAAGACACTACTATGGTATTAGGATGAACATAATGGTAGACATGACTCACAGAATCAAACTCAATAAAATGGTTAAAAAACAGGTATATTTATTCAACGCTGCACACACACACTAGGTGCAGGAGGGTTAGCCCCTTCTAGCCTGCACACCACAAAGTGACAACTTAAGGACATTTATAGAGACAAGTTATACATATGTAAGAATAGGAGGGGATATTACAGTTGATTCCAGGAAACTAGGTGTAAATTATTCTGATATTACAATCATATTCTCTACCCCTAGCCATTAAGCCCAATTGCTGACTTATCATGACTTGCCGGTTTTATTCCTTCCTTTAGTCACATCCTGAACCACTAAGTGAGTACATGAGTGCCAGGATGGTGCGAGAAAGATAAGGCTGTATTCCTCTGCTCGCCCCCCTACTCCGGGCCCTTGCTAAGAGGGATGAGTCAACCCCCCCTTGACATCGCTCCCTGTAGCGCCTGTCATTGCTTTTGTTCACTCTACACCCCCTTACCTAGTTCATAATTAAGTGAATGCAGTTCTGAAACAATTCTAAAGAAATATGTTCTACATCAGACAGGCATAGAAGATAAATACTGGGAAGCTCATAATGAATCTGGATTTGATAGAGTGAGTGAGAGCGATTAAACAAGAGAGCAGAAATAATGGGTTCCCAGATGGACCTCAAAACTACTCTGTGCAACTGATTGTCCACATTTTGCTCCCGAGATGTAGCTCTGAGAATACCAGCATAGGTTAAAGTCAGGATCCTGACCTAGGTCCTTAGACAGAAGCACAAATATTGATACTGTGTACTACAGTAGCTGGAGTTATAGTCTTGACTGAAAGCCAGAAATTATAGCAAGATTTTTAGTAGATTGTAATTAATTTTACTGGCACAGAATACATTCACAGACTTCAGCTTCCTCAAATCTTAAGTAGAAGTCCTTATGCTACAGTTATTTTTTCAAAGCTATCTGCACTGTGCCTAACATAAGTAATTTTAATGCATATTAGTCCTTTCTGAGTTCCCTACTAGCACTGACACCTTTTGTCACACACTATTATAAGATGTGAATAGGCCTTTTGTTTTTGCTCCAAAATGACAGTAGCTTCACTCAGAGAAACATCTATTAATGCATTAAGTTTAAATAAACTAATAATATGGTGGCTGAGCAAAGGCATATGAAAGGGAGAGAATTTTCTTGGGCATGTAACCTTGTGGGAATCAAATGTTGTTTCTGCATTAGAATTGGATAATATTTTTTATTTCATGATCTCTGCTGTCATAGTTCTTTTTGGGAGCCTTTCTATTTAACTTGGGGAAGATCTCTGATAGTTTACATTGCTTATCCTCTAGACAAACCTTCCCAGGAATGCACGCTCTGTATATAGGTGTATATATGTATATTTTGTCACACACACTGCAAGAAGATCCTGCACGAGATCAAACGAGAGAACAAGGCATGGCATGCCCGAGGAAGCGCCTGAAAAGACAATTGGAATGCCTGGAAAGAGGATGTACACTTCCTGGTCAGCAACTAGTTGAGACTGCAAAACTCATGCCGAAGTTCAGAAATGAACAACATGGATCCATGTATGCAGATATGCATACAAATAAATTTACCTCTTTGGATTGGAAAATAGGAATGGACTGGAAATGTAGGTCTAGAACAGCCACTCTAGACAGTGTATTTTGTCACTGCATATTCTGTGACAGTTTTAAGCATTGGTCTTTTGCAATAATTAAATTTCTACCTGCAGAGACCTGTTTTATCTACATCTCATGATCCATGAGTTTGTTAGAATATCAAGGAAGACCTTTAACCGTGGTGAATCCCTACAGTGTTATTATTTTTACCTTTAATAGTCCTGGCAGACCAAAATGTCTGTTACTCAGCCTTAGTGGTCATCTGGTAAGGAAAGGTGGATGTACTTTGGGGTATTGTTAGTTAAGGAGAGGATAACAAGTTCCTGGAGGCAGAAGCAATACCTTGAGACTGTGGCTTGAGCAAACAGAGTAAATCTGATTTTAAAACAACTATGACCATCTCAAAAATGCTATGACTTTACAAGTGCTTGGCTGCTGGCCAGGGTCAACATACCACATGCTTTAATATTGTATAAACATACACTTCTGCATTGTGTTCAGTAGCAAATTTGTTAAAAATGAGATTATCATTTTGTGCACTCTTCTGTTTCATATCATATATGTTTGGCTATTATACTGGACAAATATAGCATTGTTGATTATAGAACATTGACCAGCGCAGAAGCTGATAGTATTTTGGAGTGAAAGTTGCCCTTTCAACCAGACAAACTATAGTTAGATAAAGTTTGATAAGATAGCAAACCCACAATTAGGAGGCCAAACTGGAAGCTGTTTAAGCCCAGAGAAAGTGAAAAGGTTATATAGGAAATTAGGCCAAAGTTGCTATTTTTCTGAGACCCATACATTCTGTGCTGTGTAAAGGTGTCACAGATGGAAAATATACAATATACTCATAAGAAAGAAGCAACAGTATGTTTATTGGTATAATATTGTGATTTAACAAAGCTTAGTTATAAATAAGACAGAGAACTGACAAAATTTGAGATCACAAAGTGCAGTTTATTATTTACTATATAGAGGGTAGGGTTAATCACACTCATCCATGGGACCCTCCTGTTGTGTCATGCGGTTCAGAGTGGACCCCTTTACTTCCTAAAGTCCTCAAAGGAGTCTAGGTGGACTAGAACCACTTCTCGTCCCAGACAGTCTAAGAATTATATGTGCATAATCAATTTAAGATATAATTTTAGCAAAGCTAGCAAAGTTTAGAGCACACTATTTGTTACTTACCAAGGATCTGTATTGACAAGGACTCTTGATGTCTTCCGCAAGGTGTAGACTTGAGGGGCATCCCTACTCAAAGGGAGATTCTGATGTACAGCCCCCTGTTATCTAGGGGACCCCAAGCAGTTCTTTGGCTGTTTACTATTTATAGAGGTAATACTAATATTAATATTCTATAATGACTTTTATTTTGAGTTAGATGTTAGTTCCTCAAAAATCTAGCTTAAATCAGACAGGTTACTACTTCCTCTGATCCTCTGATCTGTTTGTGGTTTGTTTTTTCTTTGGTCATTGCTTGCTCAGATAATCTTCAGCTGCTGAGCAAAGAGCCAGTTTCATCATCAGCTAGCCTGGGTTAGAAAGCAACCAGTATTGTGGTTACCATCTGCCCTAAAAAAAGGAGGGTGAGAGAAGAATACACCAGCACGAAAGAATGATCTAATTTAGAAATCGATGTGAAGTTTGTGCAGGGAATAAATAAAATAGCAGCACATGCCCACATTAAACTGGTGTGTGTAAGAGGTATTTGCAATGGTCTTGGAAAGGGAGGCACAAGCAAGAGTATAACATCACTCTTGGAAACCTACGCCAGTATAATATGGAGGAAACATGTTTTTACACAAGAAAACATGTTGCAGTGCAGAAATACACAGAGATTATGAGAAGATTAGGTACACGGTGGATACATAAGAGTGGGGTCTAACAGCCTCTTGCTAACAGAGGCTATGATGTGTTTTATTCGTGTAAATTATCTTTCAGCCACCGCAGTCCAGCACTGAATATCCACTGTTTCCTCAGTTACTTTGATGAGGAGATAATAGATAAGTGTTGTCTGTGCATTAGGAAAAGCTTCCCAAATACATTCACTGATAGTTTCCATTTACAAAGATTGTAGCTTTCAATTTTAAAACTATTTTTGCAGTACAAAGGTGTTGATAATTTCACAGCAAGAAAGCAAAAAGTTATATTTGCTGAACATTTTAGGATATATTTGTGTTAAGTGGATTGCTGTGTCTAGAAAAGCCTCCTACAAAATTCAATGCTTTTTTCATGTGTTCGAATGAAACTCAGAATGCTTAGTTAAATATCTTTCCAACCTTTGAATATATCAGAGACCTTACTTTCTGCCTAATCTTTGGATTTTGAAGTCCCAGTGAGATCTGAAAATGAAAGAAAATACGTCAGCAAACATTTGGACTAACATTTGGTAAGCTAGATTTTGACCATGAATTGGAAAGACAATTAGAGATGGTAATCAAAACACTTGAATTCCAACATGTAAGAGGATCAAGATCATGTAAATCTTAAAAGATATCATAGGAACTAAGGAAATAACAGTAGGAGAAAGGAATGACAATAGATTACTTTGATCTCATAGAAATCCATGTTTTTAAAACTTCTCCATTTGTAAAAGACATAAAAAGGCCACTGTACTAAAAAGAAGATTGCTACTGAATCCTTATTACTCTTCTTTTCCTTCTCTGTAAAACACAGGTTACTACTTCCTCTGCGCTGTGAAAGACAGGGTTGACAGTTTTCTATCATATTAGACTTGAATTTTAATTACACTGAAATGAGTGCAGTCTATTATTTTGAACTGAAAAACCTCCTTCCTTACAAGAGCTTGGAAACAAAGTGACTTGACATTGTATCTGTCACCTGAAATACTCTGAAAATAGATAGGTATCTTTTGATTAGATTCAGGAGAACTATTTGCAGCAAACAAATCTATTCATAAATACAGATATTACTACTGTTCATGAGTTGTAAACAAATGATTACTGCTTTTCAGAATATTTTCATTCCTTGGAATTATTTAGCAACTATTTCATGTGAATATCAACCTACACATTACTGAGAAATTGTTTGCTTCTAGTATTCTACATTTATAATTTAAAGACTTAGCTGTTTGGGTTAGATACATATATCAGCAATAAAATTCTCCTTCATAATTTGATGGAAGAAGGCTTCATAATCAGGCTTCTCTTCAACTTTAAAAGTGACTCTGACTTTAGGTATGGCCTAACAAAGAAAACTCTAAAGAAAAGGAAAATACTGACATATTGGATTTTGTATAACGATGAAGGATGATCTACTTTGCAGATGGAGTTTCTCACAGATGTGGCAGAATAAGTATTAGAAAATAGCTCCCAGTTAGAGTCCCTCATAACTACCAAAATATCCTGCTTTTTTTTTTTTTTTAATAAGACAATAAGATTAAACTATACTTATGTGTTTAATTTTAATGCTAAATTGAATGTGTCAGGCTGTGAATTTAAGTTTGAAATAAAAGCTAAAATTATATTCAGATGTAGCCAACTGATATTTTTAGGTGTTTAATTTTCTTTAAGGAAAAGTGAAAAAAAAATTGTTTACTGAAGCACCTCCTAAAACTTGTTTCTTATTTTTCAAAATGTAAGTTTTGTACAATCAAGTGTACAGAAACAATTTTTTAGTTCTTAAATATAGATTCATTTTGAATTAGAAAACTTATTGTTTTCTACCTTGAGTTCAGCTACATGAATAACTTCGAATAGTGCACAGAAAATGAACAACTGATAGTTTTCCAAAGTCAAAATCAAGGTCTATAAAAACAAACAAAAATAAACATTTATTATTATTTGAGAAAAAGAAAGACACAAAAATCACTTTCATATGCTTTGACTGCTCTGCCTGTTATTGAAATTTCTGGATGCAGTTGTAGACAAGCTCTGAAAAGAATGCAAGTGCCTAAAACTGCTGTGTTGAGGAGCCTAATTCTTGTCTGTCCCACCCCAGAGCATAATATAAAACTCTGCGGATTAGTGAAACCTGTTTTTTGGCCTGGTGAGGCTCCTGAGCTGTTTGGATTCTTTGTGGGCACTGTACTGATTTCAGTCAGCTGAGCTACTCGTTGCTGGTACAGAAATTGTTGGGGGGTAATTTCACAGTCAAGAAATTGAGGGAAAAATGGGGAAAGGAAACAAGCTGTTCTTTTCACTTCCTCCTCCCCTTCAAGCCTACGTGCAGTGCTGTCCACTTGAGAGTGTTAGACATCCCTAGAGATAGCTTCTGAACTGATTGTGAGCCAGGGTTTGTCTCTTCTTGTCCCTAAGGGCACTAATGCAACCTGCTTGGGGGCTCCAACTTTTTTATGTTTAAAATGATGGGAATCCTCATTCTACTCCAGAAAATACTCTAGAAAATCCCTAGCATATCCTCAGATTAATCTGTCTCTTAGTAAAAAAATGTTTTATCATTGCAAAATCTGAGTTGGTATGAAACTCTGATCGCTTGGCATAACACATCCAGTGATTACTGCTTTCCAATCAGTATGTTCAGACAGATAGTAGTATGAATTCTGTCCATCTGTATGAGTAGCTGAATTGTGATTTGTGTGTGTGTGTGTTTAGCTAAGTACAGGCAAAAAATAGCTTCTGAAGCTTTCATACCATTGTTAAAGTTACTGTTTAAAACAAACAAACAAGGCATTCTTATCTGTGTCTCTCTGCCAGCACAAGATGTCTCTTCAGAAAGTAAGGTTATAAAAAAACAATGATAGCTACTTGGTAGTCTGTTATTTTTAACAGAGGAGGTAATGGATTGTATTTTATGTCTTCCTGTAAGAGTACAGACACAATGTGACATGACTATGTTGTCAGGAAATGCTAGAGACTGCTGATTGTGTGGGCTCAGTCCTTCATGCTGAATATTTAAAGGGTGAAACTCAAAAATGTATAAAGAGGAGCAACTTGCATTTCCCTTCAGTTTTTACAACTTGTAAAGATGTGTGGGTGAAGCAGGGTACAAAAGAGCATCTACCATCTGATTTTTCTTCAAGAGGAAAAAAGTCCCAAACGGTTGGGAAAAGAAGCAGCAAGCTAGGGATATATAGGGAAACAAATAAAATATCATAGTAAAAAGAAAAAGTGAGAAGAAAAAGAAATCTGGAGCAAATGTCAAAATGTACTTCAGAGGCAGTGTATACCTCTCGGGTTAAGGACCAACTATAGGGTTTGCGTTCGCGTTGTGACGGGAAATGTGAGCATAGGGAGGGGGAGATGTAGTAGGCGTAGCGAGGAAACGGGATGTGACGGGGTCAGGCTCCCTATGCTCTGGTCTGTGCTTGCCAAGTATTGTCCACTGATAGGTAGATGCGCTCTATACGTATGTAGGGGCTGTGTATTTAAACGCCCACCACGTAGCAATTAACGCCATTTTGCCAGGTTTCCTGCTGAGGTTATTTGGCACTCGGCCCCGACTGGTTAAGGTCGGCTTCGCTGAGTTGCGACTCCCTGGGCAGACAGAGATCGAACGTTACTCGCTTGTGGCGTACGTCAACAGAACTGAAAGAGAAGGAACTAGAAAAAACATCTTGATAGATGAGCTAATTTTATGAACTATTATCTTCTCCACTGTAAGTATCAGGTGAGAACAGGCAAGTGATGGATTATTTTTCCAAGTACTATCTGAGAAAGACTTATAGAAGAATAACAAATGTAAAGGGCAGTATTACAATCACACTCAGAAAGGACACAGTTGCTTCCTAGTATCAGAGCTCTGGTGAATATGCCATGACTTGAAAGACAAGTACTATAGATAAAACTACACGCTTTTGGCTTCATTTCACTTTCTGAATATGTTTGCGCTAAAGTAGACACAGTTTACAGGACTAATATTTGTAATGGGACTTCTAAATCCTTCCCTTAATATATTACAGTGTTATATAAGAACTGATAATTTGTACAATGGAGTGGTAAAAAGGAAATTCAGTTATGTTGTATATTACCAAGAAGATAAAAACTTCTGTATATTAGCAGATAACTGTATAATACCAATAAGATAAAAAAAGATCTTCCTCTATATATTTCATCTAAATGTAATACATCTCTTTTATGCAATTATTCATTTTTTCCTTGATTCTGCAAAATAATATTGAAATATAACTTGTTCTCTGAATATATTGCTGGTTCCTAAAATAAATAAATAAATAAAATAGTAAAAATGTTGGGCAAATCCAATAGATTCCTACGGTTAAGGCTCATTCTTCCTTGTCAAGGCATCCTTAAGGCTGGCATGTATTCTCATCAAGGCTATGTTACATAATGATAAGTGACAACCAGCCCAGAGACTGTCACCGCAGAATTCAGGAGCTGGAGAACAGCAGAGAACATTGTAACAATTCCCTGGACAGGCTTGTTGAGCCATTTTATGTAGACCTACTTTTGCTTTTGTTCATAAAGTTTTTGAAACAACATATGAACAGCAATTTGATCAGTTAATACTTACTGGCTGTGTATACTGACTCTACTCCGTCTACAACAAAAATATCACTGCAACCACGTAACTATAGCATGGCTTTTCATATTTGTAGAAATAAGTGCTAAGCCTTTTTGTGGTTACTCCCCATAATTTCATTATAGTAACTATAGAAGCATTGTTTGAGTAAACCTCACCTGTTTAATCCTGCATGCACTCCTCCATCACATGTAGTTCATGCCCTAGAAGTCATTTTCTGACTGATATCAGTAAACAAGAATTCTGATTTCAATTGGTGTGCCACAGTAGAGCCATAGACACGTGTATTAAGTATATGGCAAGGGAAGACAGAGAGGTCTGATTGCTTTCTTGTATGAATGATGATTCTCATTTTCGTGTTTGTTCCCTTTTCAGCAATCCTCCCTGAAGCTGAGGCCTTTTTTTCCTTCTTCCCTTTTTTTCCTTCTTCCCTTTTTTTTCCCCTTCCCTTTTTTTTCCCCTTCCCTTCCCTTCCCTTCCCTTCCCTTCCCTTCCCTTCCCTTCCCTTCCCTTCCCTTCCCTTCCCTTCCCTTCCCTTCCCTTCCCTTCCCTTCCCTTCCCTTCCCTTCCCTTCCCTTCCCTTCCCTTCCCTTCCCTTCCCTTCCCTTCCCTTCCCTTCTCTCCTTTTCTTTCCTTTTTTTTTTTTTTTTTTTTTTCCCAAATGATATTGTCAACCAAAATCCGGGAAGAAAACTTTCTAACTCCAGTGTAATGTTAGATGTTCCTTTATTCCTCACAATGTGCAGTGGGTGACTTGTCAAACAAGTGCACCTTCTCAGAGTTGAGGTTCTACATTTAAACTGTTAAGATATCCATATGCAATACATTGGCTTACATATTCATTCTTTGTAAAGGTCTCATAGATATGTGGTAATGCCACTTTGGACATGCTCAGTGGTATCTAGGATGGTCAAGTGCCCACATACTTCTTCCCCTTTTTTCACCATCAGCTTCATCACTGAAGCCTTTGACCCACTGCCACCCACTAAAGCTGAAATGGAAAGTTTCAGAACTATCACTTATGGATTCCTTTTGCTAAACTAATAAATTGGTTATAAGTCTAATGTACTAATTCCTATTACTAAACAAACCAACCTATATCAGTACAGAAAAAAGTCCGTGTGCATTCTGAGATTGAGCCAACAATTGATGGAGGAACAAATGGGAGACTCTGTCCACTGACTTCAACCTTCAGAAAAATAAGGATTTTTTTCTGGATCAGCAGTAGACAAATTGATAGCCTATAATAAATATGATATTTTTTCCTGAAGAATGATATGTTATAGTTTTTATAAAATAGTTTACAGATATTGAAATACTGCATATAATAGTAATACTATGAAATTTCGTAGTATCTCAGTGATGTATAAACTGCTTAAGCTAAATGTAATACAAGTGTTTGTGTGTTTTTAACAACATGAGCAAACAGGATTTTTCTCTCCTTGTTCAGATAAATTTTAAATGTGTATGCAATGGATTAAAGTATCAAATAACTGCTTTTATTCATATCAAATATTGCTGCAGGTTTACTCTGAGGAATTGATACAGACATACTAAGCCAATACTTGTATAAAAAAAAGTGTTAGTAGAATATGCATGCAACTGATTCATATTTTACTGTAGTGTTTGTATCACCCACACACTAAACTACATTGCATTAACTGTAGACCATTAAAGGAACTGTTAAGTGAAATTCCTTTTTTAATTTGTCAATTACTGATTTTTAAGATGCCTCTCTGTTTAAGCTAATTCTGCCTCCAGGCCTAATCACTTATATTTCTGATGTTTCTTCCAGATAAAAAAAAATAAAATGAGAAACTAGCATAAAAATCATAGAAATAGAGAAATAATCCTGCAGTATTGTTTAGGAGAAAAATAGAACTAACAACTTACCCAATATATTCCAGTATATTTGTGTGACTAAATGTTTGATGTATCAAATATACTTTGTGTTTGTTTGCGTTAGGAGTTTTTAGAAAATAGAGCTATGGAGGAGTTTTGCAATGGAAGTATGTTAGTTTTCTAATTCACACAGTTCTAAAATTGATTTTACTCATAATTCCTAACCCATTCTTAACTGTCAGTCAGTTCTTAGTCGGGTGATATGGCTCATCTAAGGAGTTGAAGCTTACCTAAAATATGGAATTGATTTATTCAAATCTAATTTTCATTGCATATTGCACGTAGTGGGAAGATATTATGGACCTGTGTGAATCCTAGGTTACAACAGCACAGCAAAACAAAAACGTGAACATTGTATAAAAAAGAAAAATATTTTGAGATGCAAGAAGAAGAAACACAAAGTCTTTTTAATGAGGAAAGGAAGCCAAACAACAATTTTCTCTTTGTCAGTTTGTTTGCTAGTGGACTTTTGGGTGTTTGTCTGGGCCTCTTGGACACATGAGAATCAAAAGAATTACAGCCTGAAGAACCAAAGCTAATAAAACAAGAACAGGCTTGATCTAAAATTCATATTTAAACCAAAATATTTTAGATTATTGAGAGAAAAACAATTTTCATTGTTCTTTCTCTATCTTGTTCTTATTTTAGCTGTGGTCAGAAGCAAAAATATTATCACCGTGCAAGTTTATCAATTGGTTATTTCAGACAGAAACAAGACAGTTTCCAGATGAGAACAAATGTCAATATTTTAGCACTTTTTTTAATACAAACTGTTTAAAACCAAATGTGCCTGGTGGAAAGGTGACCTCTATTTAGCCCTTAGATTGATAGAAAGGCTAGATAAGGATAATAGTGCTTTCTGCAGAAAAAAAAAAAAAAAAAAGAAATTAGTTTTCTTACTCTATGGCAAGTGTTGTGCCTTAAAGAAGTTGGATTGAAAATACAAACTTGTTCAATCCTTTCTCAATTAGGGTTCCACAAGGGCTAAACAATTTCTGGAGTAACCATCTTTTCTATTCTATCACTCAGTAATTATTCATCAATTTGTTAACTGTGTTCGGCTCTGATTTTCTTCCATTAAGAACCTTTTTCAATTGATAAAATGCTATGTATATACATATACATACACACACACACACACACACACATATATATAAAAATGTATATGTTTGTTTGCTTGTTTGCTTCTTGTGACTATAAAACAAAGGAAGGCATAGAAAAGAGGAGAAATAAAGAAACTTTGACATGAAACTAAAAATGCACATACCTGATCTACAGTAACTATACTAATAGCTATACTGTCACTCCAATGCAAAAGATAACATTGTCAAATATTTTAGCAACAATTCATTATTTACAAAGAAAGCACTTAAGATAATGCAACACTGATAGAAGAAGAATCATAAAAATTAGAATGTATGTAAGCCACTAAGAACTCATTGATTTAGAGTGAGGCTGCTATTTTTTTAGCAGGACAACATTGTAATGTGGTCAATGAGTATGAGTGCTTTTGGAGGTGATGATACCTTCAGCAGACATGAGAAGCTCAGGTCCATTCTTATGGAGCTGAGAAAGGGACAATGAAATCTCTGTTAGATCAGCTAAACACTGTGATTAAAGCATCAACTCAGTTCCTAAAGTAGCTGCTTCAGCTCTTTTTACTTTGGACAAATGGCTTAAAAAAGGGAATCCATTATTCAGCTGTGCAACAATTACTGGATTTAACCCCCAAAATAAGGCAGTGTAACTCACCCTGAGCTCTGTACTGATGTTAGTAACCTTTCTTTTAGTATTTGAGCTAGCTCAGGTGCCTCTCATGTGCTATAGTTTGTTATTTTAATGTGAATCGTATAAATGTTGAATAGCTTGGGACAACTTGGTTCTTTCTGTCACTTTAAACATCTTATGTTTCAGTATTTATGAAGATACTTTATTACAATGGTGAAAAAAGTATGTATCTTGACCAGGTACTAATACTGTAGTTGATGAAAAGAAATGGGAAGAAGTGCATGAACCATTACGTATGCTTTTAAGTACAACATTCCTCTTGTTCTATTCAGGCAAGTGCTATTTTTTAAATGAAATGTCAGATACTAAGACCCAGCACTCTCTCTGATGAGTTCCAGGCAGTATAATATCATTCAGATCCCAGAATATTTGTTCTCAAATATTTTGAGAACATTTGTCAAATAAGAAATCACAGTATGAGTGTTCCTTCTCCCTTTCTGTAATATTAGTTGAAATACAGGACCCAAAAAATAACAGCTTAGGGAAACTGGATGCACACTTGACAGTGGGAAGCAATCAAAATCTCTCATTAATATATTTGGAGAGCAAGCAGTTCTCAGTTATACTTTTGCATGCTTTCTTCACCATGGCTTATGATGCCATTTTTTTTCCCTCTAATACTAATAATATATATTAAAGTAACAATTTATTTTCTTAAATTGTTGGTTCTTTATTTGTTTGTTTTTAATTAAAGAAAAACAAAAGTAAAGAAACAGAAGAATAATTATACATGTTTCAGCAGGTATAGCAAGATTTCTTTTAGGCAGAAGAACTCAAATAGTTTCTTTTTCAAGTGGATTCTGCCTTTTGTATCAGAACAGTTATAGTTGCTGGTTCTTATGCACCTTTAATGTGCTTCTGACATGTCTTGTGATCTCACTACCAGAATCTTTGGGCTGCAGGAGAAACTCAGTTTTCAACTGAAGACAGTGATGGATAAACCTCTAGACTTGTGGTTTCTGCCAAGAAGATTACAGTTTATCGGGATAAGGGGAAGATTGTAAATAATGTCCTAGATAGCCCTTAACTTACTTTAGTTTTTATTGACTATCTCCTACATCATATGCTTGCAGTCCCATGAATCTAAAGTTTTTTCCAGTGTTACACACTGCTTCTACATTTTTGGTTTAAAAGCCTTAGTTTTGGTCTAGTGTTTTTCTTTAAAGCATAGAGAAATTTTATCTTCAGATAAAACTAGCATCTTTATGAATTCCGACTTTTAGAAAAACATAAACTGTTCCCAAAGTCTTTTTTTCTTTATTTTCCTCGCTATATATACATACATATATATATATATTATTTTGACAATACTATCACATTTTCTTCAGGGTTATAGTTATCTTAGCTGTTTATCTGTAATTCTTTTCATATTAGGCAGCAATGCTTTAGTCCTGCCCAACAGGCTGCGTTTTGTGGAGACTTCAAAAGTCTGGCAAATGCTTTTAAAATTATTCTGAAGCTGTAGACCTATACTTTCATCCTAATCATTTTCCCCCCACAGGTCCTTTAAAAAAATAAATTAAAAAATTAAAATGCAGCACTCAGGATACCCGCTGAGACTAAATGTCCTGTTTCCATAATAAAAAGCTGTTAAAGTTTATTCATTTTTTGTAAGCTTAGAGTATTGAAACTATGAAGCTACAAAGATTATTTTACACCCCCTCCACACATTTCAATAGCTTTGGGATATGTGCCACAATGAGCTTTACAATGAATTTACCTTCCATTTTCAAAAAAAAAAAAAAAAAAAGGACAGAGAGAGAAAGAGAGAGAATAACTTCTATCTGTATCGACCTTCTAACACTACTTTTAAAAAATTATTTTAAAATGAAAATTGAATATGATGAGGAAAGACAATAATACCTGAATAACAATACAAAACACAAAGAAATCGAACATTGCTGGAGTAAATCACATATAATGTCTAGTTTGTAAGGTGAGATGTGCCCTTTGAAACTGAAATAGCTGAGACCAACTGGAAATTTCTATATACGTGGTAAAATTAATGAATGGTGCCCATGCATTGAAGCTTAGTTACATTTTCCACTATAACAGATTCTTGGTTTGATTTCTGAGTTCACTCCAACTCTTTCAGTGTTGGCCACAGGTCTTGGGATGACTTTTTTACTTTATCACATATATTTTTTTCCATCTGAGCTGAGTAGCTATCCTCTTTGTTGTGTATATTACTCAGAAAAGAATAATATACAGAACAGAGCAATGCAGATATTCACACTGTGCAGCTTTCATTGCTGACATACAGCAGAGTGGGCATCTCAGGTCTGCAAGATAATTCATCTCTTTACTATGGTAATGAATCACAGGTGTGATGGAAGTTGGAGTAGGGAGTGCCTGAGAGCCTCACTCAGCACAATCTTCTACATGGCACTGCATCATAGATACACTGTTTGTTTGATCAAGAAGATCTGGACATACTCTCTCTAAACCTGCGCTCTCAAGATGCTCTTGCTGCCTTTACTGTGAATCTAGCACATATCGCAAACATATTCTCTAAAATCACAGTCCTACTGCTAGTTAAAATAGGATGACACACATGTTATGGCAGCTCTACATAATAGCTACACATTTAAATTCATCTGAAAATGAAAACAAGAAAATGACATAATTTTTCTATATTTAAATTCTAAAACTGAAATAATCCCACAGCAGTAACTGTGGCACCAAATGAAAGTTGACCTGTTACAAAAGACCGTTAAGCTAAGACATCTTAATATGTATTTGCCACATCAGAAGAATAGAATACTCTCTGGCTTAGCCAACATCAAAACTTTTAACTAGTAGAAATATTCAACTGCACTTAGTTCACCACACTTCATTATCATGCACATGAAAGTTAGAGAATAACTAGACATTTGCTTCCTAAGTACTCCTGCATACATTATGATATACTGCTTAATTGTAGATTTACACAACAATTTTCAGGTTCAGTCTCTCACCTGTTTCAATGAATGGAACAGATCTGTAGTGCAGAAGGAAGATTACAGAGTAATCTTTCCGCTTTGCAGATGGGGAGTTCTAATGGCTTAGGAGTGAGCAAAAAATGTACCATTTGCTCCTCTGAGCAGATCCAATGTAATTTTCAGTCCTGGAAGAGTGTAAAGATTGACTCTTACGTGTTGTCCATGTCACATGCTATCTAAGGACAAAGGTTTATTGGGGACATGGTGAGAACACTCATGGTGACAAAATTCAAGAAGTTACTTTTACTTGGAGACAGAGAAATATTGCAAACAAATATCTTGGTCTCAAAGTAAATTCTTCCATTCCTGTTACAATAAAACTAGTTGTAAGCATTTTTTTCAGGCTTCACTCCTCAGTTTGTTACTACATTGGAGGTTTTTATTTGTCTTATTTCAAACACAATATATATCATTAACTAATTATGGTAGTGAGTCAATAATACTCTAGGGGGAAACCATTTGTAAACTTTGTTGGCATACTTCAAAACATAAATGTTCCAATAGGAGGAAAGATAAAGGCTATCCTTTAAGTATATACGTATAAAGTATATATGTATTTGAGGATGACTTTTACTATTTTTTTTCCTCACTTATTGGTTTTGAGAAACAGTTTGTCTTGAGATGAAAATTTTCATGTAGCAACAAAAAGAAGACTTCTGGGTAGTGTCATTAACTACCAATATACTGTAAATTACTGTGGTCATATATAAAGAGAAAAGCTTTTGAAAAAGTGCAATGTTCGTTCTATTTAATTACTAGTAGCTGATATGAATAGTCTTTTTTATTACTCTTTCTAATTTTTTTTTTCCATGAATAGTGTACCTAAAAATAGGACATTCTCAAGTCTTTTCTAAAAGCCCCATATTTTTATCTGCTTTCCATCTTTTATTCTCAACAACACAAGAGTATTTAGGCCTGAAAACAATTTGAAAAAATAGTACTCTGGATTTTTCAAATTAGACTTTAGAATTAGGAACTCATATCTCATTCTGTTTTAATTTCATTGACCTCTCTCAAAGTTTTAACTGTGGGTGTCAGTCTATTTGACCAATGCCTATTACATAAATCTTATGATTGCTCTGCTTTCAGCGAAGGATTTCACATTTCACTGTTTTGTAGAGTAAGAGAAAGTTTTCATGAAATATATATATGTATATATATAATTTTCTTGTCTCACAGGAGTGTTGGCAATGCTTGCATTTAAAATAAAACATCATTAAAGTCACTGGTGATTCATGGACATTTTCTTAGGCAGATTACTTCAGGCTGCTTTAACGCCTTATTACTGATGTTCCTGCATGACCCCATGGTAGAAATATGACTGTGAATGTGTGTGTGTGTGTGTGTGTGTGTGTATGGAGATTCAGAAACTGCCTTAAGCAATGTTCTTTCTGAAAGTATGAGCAGAGCTTAAAACCATATTTTGCTCCCATTTGGATAGGTTGTTACTTTGATTTTGTGCTTGTCTGAGAATTTGAAAGGCACTCAAAAAGGCTATAGTATAAAATATTTAGTAGCATAACTTTCAGATAGCTTCTTTATGTACCATCAGCAAACTTTTTTGAATGATAAATGTCACTGTTCGAAATCAAGAAAGATTTTACAATGATCTCAATTATAAAACATCCTCTGGTCAGTCCCAGATTTGGATCTAGTGGAATTGTGAGATAGAGCTCTTAAGACAAGTGCTAAAAAAAACACGACAAACCTTTGTTAGCTTTAGAGTAAAAGCATGTGAGAACTATCACACTAAAAGTCTCAGTATATTTTTTACTTTTGAGGAACTCCTTTGAAGATATTAAGTACCTTTTAGGTATTTGAAATTGTATGAATGCAATACTGTTTAATTGTTTAAATTCTTTCTAAAAATTGAAGACATTGTGTAACACCAGAAAAATAATTTTGTTATCTTAGTTGTAGTTGCTTTTTTTTTTTTTTAATTCACAAACTTATCAGTATATTAGAATGTTATTTCAAATTATTTGTTTTATGTTTGTTTTTCAAAAGAATCAAGACATCAATAGATGTTGATCTGTCAGAGGGGAGAAAGGAACTACAGAGGGACCTGGATAGACTGGATCCATGGGCTAAGGTTAACTGTATGAGTTACAATAGGGCCAAGTGTTGGATCCTACGTTTTGGTCACAACAACCCCAGGCAACCCTACAGGCTTGGGGAGGACTGGTTGGAAAGCTATCTAATGGAAAGGGGCCTTGGTGTACTGATAGACAGTTGGCTGAATATGAGCCAGCAGTGTGCCCAGGAAGCCAAGAAAGCCAATGGCATCCTGGCTTGTGTCAGGAATGGTGTGGTGAGCAGGACAAGGGAAGTAATCTTGCCCCTGTACTCAGTACTTTTGAGGCCTCACCTTGAGTACTGTGTTCGGTTTTGGGCACCTGAATACAGAAAGGACACTGAGGTGCTCAAGTTATTTACTATGAGAGTGGTGAGGTGCTGGAACAGGCTGCCCAGAGAGGTTGTGGACCTGCAAGTGGCAGGGGGGTTGGAGATTCATGATCCTTGAGGTCCCTTCCAACTCTGGCCATTCTGTGATTCTATGATTCTGTGTCTCTTCTCTCTGGTGACAGGACAAGGGGAAATGGCCTCCAGTTGCACCAGGGGAGGTTTAGGTTGGATGTAAGGAAAAACTTCTTCACAGAAGGGGTTAAGCACTGGAATAGACTCCCCAGGGAGGTGGTTGAGTCACCATCCCTGAATGTGTTTAAAAACTGTTTGGATGTGGTGTTCAGGGTCATGATTTAGTGGAGGATTGCTAGAGTTAGGGCAGTGTGGTCAGGTTGCAGTTGAACTTGATGATCTTTAAGGTCTTTTCCAACCTGAGCAGATCTATGATTCTATGATTCTACAGTTCTGTGAGCAACAGTAGTTTAGCACATCAGTTTCACTTAGTAGATGTCTTAATATTAAGATGATATGTCTTGAGTTATGCCACAATGTGATAGTATCCTACTTACATACTCAGAAAGTTCTTCTAAAATGAAGACTTTTTGCTATATTTTGAATCTGAGAAAAAAGAAATGCGAATTACCATACAGATGGTAAGCAGGGGAAGGTTGAAATCAATAGAGAGGGAATTTCTGGACAGCCAGCAAGCTACTAAAACTGCATTTCCTTCTGAAGTAAACAGAATATTAAATACTTTACATACAATAGAAGATATGGATTGATTCTTGTCTTATATATGACTTAAGGGTTTAAGATAAATACTTCAAGAAATTTTAGTTGTGACCAGGTGGTAGTTCCCATTAATGCATTATTAAATAATACAAGCTGTGTGATTAGAATTAGCACACACTTCAATAATGTGTTGAATTAAATTTTAAATCTTAAATATACAGGACTTTAATTTAATATTCACATTCAAAAGTATAAAACCATGTTTGAGGACAACCTGGAGTGAAACTGGAAGATACATTTCTGAATGGAACCATGGCAAAATGATAAGGATGCTGGAAGCATAGATTGACTTTCTAATTAAGTTCTCTAATTATTCAAACTGTTCTGTACAGTTCTTCCTATAGTGTTGGGAAGTCACAGGGGTATCTGCTCACATACATCAACTTGCTGCATTCATGTCTAAAATATGGCATGGCCTACAAAGAAAGACTTTTTTTTTCTGATTTCTAATTAGCATCATAATTGGAGACATTAGATTTTTGTTCCTTTCTAGCTTCACTTCTGGCTTCAGACCACATTGCTAGTCAGTGATTACTGCCAAAAAGCAATGCCAGAAGGTGTAAAACCAAGTATTCAGAATGCAGGAATAGAATAGCTGCTTTTTCCAGGAAGAATAAGATTGTGGTCATACCACAGCACTAAATAGAGAAGAGCCTTCTTGGGGGTTGACAAAAGTTAAAAACAAAGGAGGAATTGCTCACTCAGCAGGGTGATTAAGTGTCTGGAAGTATTGGGGTCAACTTCTCAGTGCCCACCAGTAACAGATTCAGTTCTTAGCAAGAGATATAATGCCTATCATCTTCTGCAGGTTTCTACTCAGAGCTCTAGGTAAGTACCTGCGTTTGGATTGTTCTTCATAGTTAAGATTTAGAAGTTTCTTTTCTCTTTTAGGTGTCTCCTTGCAGAACAATGTCAGAAAACGCTTTTATTTATTCTTTTTTTATTATTTATTTATTTATTTATTTACTTACTTATTTGTTTGTTTCCTCTTTTAACTTGCATTTGAGCCTTCTCAGGAAGGAAGTCAGAGATAAGTTTGCCGTCTGTTTTTTTTTGTGGCTATAAATAAGTGATACATAGATATTTGTTCTGCTAACTATTATTACTTTCACTCTCTTGAGGACTTAGGTGGTTAAAAGCTTTATTTTATATTTTTAATTTGGACTTAAATGTAAGATGAGCCCTGAGCTGTTTATCAATAAACACATGGTATTCAGATCTCAGTGTATTCAAAAGCATAATGTTAGTTTACGAGGGTAAGTCCATGTACTCACTGTGTATTAGCGCCTCAAGTACTACTGAGTTGTGTGAGAACTTCCAAGTTTGCTTTGGACTTGTGTGGGGATTCAAGACAACATTCAGAATAGAAGCTGAAAAACAAGTTTGTCAGGGTGTGGAGGAGGACACTGAGAACAAAGGCTGTCTCCAGGAGACAAGAGCAGAAGTCAAGTGGGGTACAGAATCTCCTCGTGATGATGACCCTGACAGGAGGAGAAGGGCATAAATGGAAGCAACTTGTGGCTCTGATTGGATGAGATCTTGCATGGGCAATCAGTGTCTAGACGTGAAGGAGATTTGTTAAGTGTTCTGTTGATTGTTGGGGGGGATGGAAAGTTACAAGAGGGAACTTGGAAAAGTACATAAGGGATATTAGAACCTGCAATAAAGGATTTTGGATCGTCACTCACTTGAGTTTGTGTCTTCAGACGCTGTGGACTTGCACTATTAGCAGTTGGTTGTTGAAGTACTAGGTGAAGTATTCGTATTGTTGCCTTTCTTTCATTTCTAGAATATTCTGGGGATTATTTTTGTCAAAGCAGGCTTGGTGGGTAACATGTGCCTGATACAACCTGCTGCAATGTGTTTGGCTAGCTGAAACTTCACTTCTTTATTCATTTGATTTGAACACTGAGCTGCTGGTGGTTTGGATTGTCGTGTCTTTGAGAGACCTGTGTTTTAGAACACTGCTTGCTTCTTTGTAACCTGGATTAAGTGGCAGTCTTCTATAAGAGAGTATTACCAAGAGATCCATCAGACAAAAAATAAAGGCTGTTCTTGTGTCAGTATCTAGAATGATTGTTTACAGGGTTATGTGATGGCAGGTTTTAGTCGCAGTGGAGATTTGATGTTCTTGTATGTTGCGTTGAGTGGCTTTTCTGAAGAGGGAACAGTGGATACAGGGATAATATTAAGGGAGAAACTGGGGATGAGATGCCACTACAGTGACCTAGTGTTTTAAGGAAATGATTCCAGATATTGAAGAGAAGCTTTTAATTATATATCCCTGGTCAATTTTCAGAATGGCATACTATTCAATGTATGCTATGACCTGTGCTTTTTGTCATCGTTTATGATAATAAAAGGTGTATTGCCTTTAATAAATATGTACTGCTGGTGGTACCCTGATGTTGAACATTATTTTTGCTTTGTGTGCTCAAGAGAACTCAAATTGTGTATACTCTGAAGTGGAAATAGAACTGACATAAATACATAGTGTATAAATGCTGACAGCAGAGAGCTATACATGCGTATATGGATAGTGCTGTGTCTCTCTGTGGGAAATGGTTAGGTAATCCCCACTTACAGGAGCATTTCCAGCAGAGAAAGCCTTACTCCTGGAAAGAGCGGCAGTACTGCATACAGATTTATACACAGTTTCCAGCATTCATTTTTGGTGAAAATAATAATCAATTCAAATCCTACTCTAGCCTAATTCATGTGTGGTTTAATACAATTATTGCATATCAATGAAAGTAGGAGTGGATCATTTCCAGTATATTCCTGAAGAAGACTATATTCCTGTGGCTTGTGATTGCTGCATTAGTACAGCATCTTCCTTGCCTTTGACACTCCTCAAATTCTTCCTCCATTCAAATTGGCCAATAACCTATTCATGATTTCTATTTTAATTCAAGCTCTTATCAAAGAGAACTTGCTCTGAGGAAATTGTAAAGAGTTTTTTCTGTAGTTATTATTCTTGCTACATTTTTTTTTTCTGATACAATAAAATCTGCTTTTAAAAAATGTTGCATAAACATACTGAATGAGAACAAACTCAAACTGATAAATCAGATGTAATAGTTTACATTTTATCTTCCAGATCTCTCGTGATGTTTTAAATTCATGTCATTGACTAGGAGGTTTTGTAAATGAACAATCAATATTTAATTGTTATCTTCCTTTATTAATGGCAACTACGACAGTAAAGTAAAGACATCTTGGGGTATTCTAATCTGAGTGGTAAAATTTACAAAGTGTTTCAGATACAACTGTTTTAAATAGATCTATAATTCTACAAAAAAAAACCAAAAAAATGGAAAGGCAGGAAGTGGGGGAATAATTTAACCATGGAGAGGAGGTAGCTGAACATGTTAACATGGTCAAATAAAACAAAACAAAAAGGCTATTTAAACTCCTTGCAGGATTTAACAAATAGGAGCAAAATCATGCTTATTTCAGATTAAATTTGGAGTATATTTAAGACAGCATCTCCAGCCAGTCAGAGTGGTGTGATTCTCCCACTATATTTGGTGCAGCTTCACATTGAATTTTGCATGCACTTGTGCTTCTACTATGTAATGAGGATGTTGATATACTTGAAAGCATCCAGAGCAAGGCAACAAAGCTGGTAGTAATGCAGGAAGTTATGCTCTGTGAGGAGAGGCTGTGTACACTTGGAGAAGAGGGGCTGAGAGGTGACATCACTCAACTCTGCAGTTCTCTGAAGAGGGGAAACAGAGGAGCATGCTCGGATCTGCTCCCTGGCAATGTGTGGCAGGTTGCAGGAGAATGGCATATAGTTCTTCCAGGGGAGGTCCAGACTGGATATTAAGAAAATGTTTTTACCACTAGGGTGGTCAAACACTGGAACAGGCTTTCTAGATATATGGTTGATACCCCATGCCTGCCAATATTCAGAAGGCATTTGGACAATACCCTCATTTCATCAATTTGAAAGCCAGTTTTGATATAAAACATAGTAAGATCAAGAACCTGCACAGGAGA
This sequence comes from Chrysolophus pictus, assembly GCA_037305975.1. Classification (NCBI taxonomy): domain Eukaryota; kingdom Metazoa; phylum Chordata; class Aves; order Galliformes; family Phasianidae; genus Chrysolophus; species Chrysolophus pictus. Next base: position 29,769,886 of record CM074577.1, on the reverse strand, counting down.
TCCTGTCCTTAGGAATAAAATAGCAAGGTGGATTGTCAGATATCCATGCATGTGATCAACAAACTAACTTCTATGTCTCCACTAACTAGCAAAAAGGGGAAAAAAAGCTTCCTCAGATGTTATAGGGGAACTGCTAGGTCACAGCTTAAACTGGTAACTGAGTACCTGGTGAAGGGGTGTGGCTAGCCGTGGGAGTACAGGCAAACTGTTTGCACCAGTGTTCCCTATGTGACCAGAAGGGGTGGAGCCACCCTAGGCTCTTGTAAGGGCTGGCCACTGATTAGAGAGCTTCTCTTGGACCTGGGCTGCTTTCTGTGAAGCTGTGCTGCATAACCAGAGATTCTCTTCAGCAGTTCGGGTGAGTTTGACTCTTTTGTGTATATATTTTTATTGGCATACTTGTAAATACTTTGCCTGGTATCCCTAAGAAACTGTGAGAAACAATTTTGCTTTCTTGTGAGCAGAACTGTTGTTGTGGGTTTTTGGAACTTGCACATTCTGAATTATAGCCTGATTGTAAACCCTCTCTTACTAAATGACCCAGAAGAAGAATGATTTCAACTGGGGTCCTCAGTAACAAGTAGCCTTTAAACAAATTAGACAGGAAGTAGTTAATGTAGTAATTCTTAGGCTAGTATGAGCAGGACAAAATATAAAAAGGATATTCTATATTACATCTGGGAAGAGTGGTCCCACTGGAACATCTGTTTAGTAAGCATCAGGACAGATTTGAAGCCAACCCCTAGGGTTTTGGAGTGCAGGGTAAAGAGGCTCTGTGGCCTGTTCTTCATCTGAAAAAAGAGAAGCACATGAAGCTTCTGGTAGCACATGAAGAGGTATGAACTGCTTTGAAGTGGTTGATACTGAAGCACAGTTGCTTTTGGCACCCGTATGTCTTGTGCTAGGCTGGATGTTCAAAGGAAGACTCCTTTCACATCATGTAATGGATTATATGTTATCCTGATCATGCAGTGGGCTCAAATAGGAAACCCCAGTCATTCAGGAATCTTGGGAGTGATCATGGACTGGCCCAAGAGTAAATCTTTTGGAATATCACCGGAGGAGGAGGTGGCATGTGCTGACGAGGCCCTGTTGTGCAATTAACTAGCAGAAAATCAGAAGCAGTATGCTTTGTTCACTGATGTTATACTGTGGGAAAATATCAGATGTGGAATGCTTCCATGTGGAGTTTTGCACAATGAGTTGCAGAAGCTGTTGAAGGAAAAGGGAACTGATTCTATCTGCAGAGGTGAAGGTTCAGTACTTTGGGGCGGTAGGTGAGTGTGTTGCTGACAATGATTCTGAATCAATGAGTGTGAAGTGCTGGAACAAGCCACTGCAGAAACAGTATGGCTGAGCCTGAGACATGGTGAAGTAGGAGTTTAGCATGCTCTGTAGTAGGAGAGCAGCGAATGAGGCAAAGTAGCATCTGCTTTTTTTCCTTGGCAATATATGCCCATTGACCTTACTTAAAGTTTTGGGGTTTGTGATGAGATGTTTTTTTTTTTTGGAGTATGGAAGAAGGAAAATAACTGTTACAGCATTATAAATATATATATATATTTATTCCTGCTTGCTTCTCTTCTTGCACTCTACTTTCATTTCTCAGATTCTTCATTTCTTGTTGTTCTGTTGTGAAATTCGGATTGTACTTCTGAATGTTGGATTGTGCTAGAAGTGTGTAAAATTGTATGTAAAAGACAGTTTTTCCCGCCTTCTTTCTCATTGGGAATAAGAGCTGGGATATGAACAAAACTTAAAGGAGGAGCTGTTTATGGACAAAGATGAAATGACATAAAATGTAGTTTTAAGATCAGAAAAGATGTTTGAAGAATCTTCATAAAACAGTTCAGAAGGTGAAAGTTTGTTCTCTAATTAGCTTTATTATTAGATCAGATTTCCAGGACCCCATCCAACCTGGCTTTGAACACCTCTAGGAATGGGACATCCACAACTTCTCTGGCCAGCCTGTTATAGCACTTCACCATACTCACAGTGAAAAATTTCCACCTGACATCATCTGCCTCATATCTGTGGGACTGTTCTCCTCTTGTGGCATTTGGGATGCCTATGGAGGTTGCTAAAATTCCACATTAGGTCACCAAGAATGATGACTATGTGGTTTCAAGCCTAATTCTTGTAGACCATTTATAAATAGCCAGAGATCCCTTCTGATCTCAGAAATTTTATTTAAATATCAGGCCTATCACTTATTTCTGATCTCTCAAATTGACCTTCTTTTGGTTCTCTAATTACATTCAGAAAAGCCATGTTTCCCCTTGTATCAATCTTTGGCATGGGAACTGCTTGGGTGTTTCCAACAATTAAACTAGTGATTGTCACAGAGTTAACTAGATCAATCTATGCCTGTGACAGGGGGCAGTAGGCCCCTGCCCCCTTCCCCCCCCCCCCCCCCCCCCCCCCAAAACATTTCTGGCTATAATATCTGTGTTAACTCAGAATTACTGTTTAATTATTTCTATGTACTTGTCACGGAGTTAACTAGATCAATTTATGCCCGTGACAGGGGGCACCCCCCCCCCCCCCCCCCAAATGGCAAGGGAGGAAAAAAAAACAGCAGCAACAATCTATGGAGGAAAACTTATTTTACTAACTATGATATCAGAATGCAAGATAACACAATATAATACAATCTAATTGAAATTGAGACTAATAAATCAAATAAGATAGGAGAGAGAGAGTTCCTGAGGCCGAGTCAAACCTGACAAGCTTGGAACGGCTAGGAAAGCACCCTCCAGCACCCACTGCCAGGCAGTAAGAGACCGCCCCACCCGGAAGGGTCAGATCCCATGACTTCCGTGATGTATAGGGATAGGTACCTGGAATTGGAGCATTAACACTTTAATTCCAGTACATGATGTTTTGATGTGGAATACTGAAAACCAAAAAAACATAAAACACAAAACACATGACAGTGATTAATTAAAAAAAAAAAAAGTTAGTAAGCTACAGGAAGTAGTAAGCACACTTTCAGCTATGTAGGCTTTACAGGAGTAAAGATGACACACTAAATGGGAAATCTTTGCCTTTATTGTGGTATTTCCAAAGCAGCTGGTAGTACATAAGGTTAAATTTGTCCATTATCTGTAGATGTTATTGAGAAATTTTTTCTCTATAAGGGAAGATTGCAAGATCTGCGTTATATCATGGTTATGATAAAAAATAAACTTTTTACTGGCAAATTTCACACCCAACAATTTTGATTAATAAAGCAATAATGAAATTAAATATTATAAATGATTGGCTGCCTTAATTTTTGAAATGCCATAAAACTTTATTCTTACCTTATTATCAGTTCTGCTAGGGGAAGAAAAGCTTTAAGACGAGTTTGTGTTGGGCAAAAAGGGAGGTGTCTGCTATGAAAATAGAATGAGAAAGCAGTTCCTTGATGCACTGACCATCAAAAACTGTCCATCTACATCTTCCTTTCCTTTTGAGCCTGTAGTGACTGTAATTCTTAATCATCAATCAGAATACGTGTGTCAGATTTAAAGTGCAATAGTTGATGCTGTCCTACAGAGAACAAAATGACATTTCTTACTCAGAATAAAACATAGAAATTTGAGCACTGTGTTTGCGTGAAAGAAAATGTGTGATTAGTAAGCGGTACTCACATGTTGTCTGCATGACAGCTATAGAAATACTGCAAGAGAAAAAATATATATATCTAATAGAGTAATTTTGGGAGGTATGTATAGTTTATAGAGTACTCTTTTACAGCTTTTTAAAGACTTTGCTAAAGGCTTCCAGTGTAAAATAGGTATTAGAAATATTTTTCCTTATTTTTTCAGCTTAAATGAAAGGTAAATAGAGGTGCAGGAAGTAAAACTTTCAACAATTGTAAAAGGAAGGAACAATTGAATAAGCAGCTGTAATTTGTGAATCTTGTGAAAGTTTGTAAGCATTTGCATTAGTACAATTGGAACTACACCTTCTGGGGATAGGACTGTGAAGACCTAGAAGCTGATGTAGAAGAAAATTGTTAAGTTAGCAAAACAATAAAGGTTTTGATAATTGAAAGAATATGTAACCATCTCAGAATAGAGCTGCAGAAGAGAGCTAAACTCAGTTTCAGGTGCTAAAAAAATTAAAATTAATGAAGACATTTTAAATTGAGAGCTTATGCTAATATAGAGTAGATCACCCAGCTTCTTTATATTTATTATTAAGAAGTCAGGAGCAACTATAATCACTTTAATCACAAGTAGCACATGTTAGCATAAACTAATTTATTAGTGAATCTTCATCTGATTAACTTGTATCACCCTTGTCCAATCTATTATGCTGTATATAAATTGTGTTCTAGGATCATAACCAGCAGCTGAGTGCTCACCATTAATAGCAGTAAGTGCCCAACAGACAATACGTGCTAAAATGAGGCTTTATCCTTCTGTCTTATTCTTGAATTTAGACACTTCTTTGAGTATGTTTAGTACAACTACTGGAAGTAAAACAAAATGGAATACATCCTCTTCTTTTACAGGTTAATCAGTCATATCTGTACACAGCTCTAGAATTCTGCCAGCTTGGCTTATGTAGTGATTAAACATAAATACCTTAATATCTTGGAAATGTACTTTGCCTTTCAGAAACAATGTCTCCCATAAATCTGTTCATTCTTTTTTTCTTTCACTCTCGGTTTGGAGATTTACACTAAAATATATCGTATATTAGCAATTACATCTATTAATTACAATTATACTTTCCTAAGGAAAATCCTAAGTTTTTAGAAGAAGCTTCTGATAGAGACATCCTAACCTTTACAATCCTCTATATTTAAAAGCAAGTTTTTCAGTTATCAGTGGCTCTCTCCATATTCTGGAAACTAATTAGGAGCCTGTTATGAACAAATGGGAACTCACTTATTTGTTCTATTGGTGTGATACTTCAATGTCCTAATTTCTGGAGAAAAAATATCTTTTTTAGAATCTCATAAAAATGATAAAATGCCTTTTTATTTAAAAAGAAATTATTTACTCTTATAGTTCTCAAATTATGTTCTGCTTATGATTCTGCTATAAAAACATTTTTTTTTATTGTCTTGCTAAGAACTTACATAATTCTTTCCTTATTTTATTTGCTTTTCCCTATTTGAGAGTTTTTCATTTTTCTTATCTTGTTCCTGTTGAAAGTTCAACTTCTGGTTTTCTCTATTGTACTGCTGCTATATTTTATGGTTCTTTGTGAATTCTCAACTCTGTGAATACTTTTCTTACTCTTTTGAAGGTAAAAATGTAAGTTGTTTGAACATGGACTAGTAAAATGAAGAGATAGTCACACAAGGTTGCAAGCATTTCAATAACTTATGTCAGTGATAAATGCTGTATGTAATTGAAGAAAGTAGAAGTGTTATAGAAGACTTTTTACAAATAATATAGAATCAAATAAACAATGGCTTTAAACACCTATAAATGAGCAGAGGAGGATGGGAGCTGGTGTCTGGTTAGGAAAAAAGAAGGAAATATTTTTTCCAAATCAGTGGTGTGTAAGAGGATTTAATTTACTTATTTAGACTGAAGTCTCTTAAGATGTCAGTGACTTCCACAAACATATGATGTGTATGAACAGCAAATAGACTCATCTAGACCCAAGCTGCAATTTGAGTTGAACCTAAGGAAATACATATTTCTGAGCAAATATCAGATGGATATTTGCAGATATCTTGTGGTTACTTTGGAAATCTGTTTTTTTATGTCCTTAAGCAGGTGCAAGATCTCTGTATGAGATTTCATGCTTCCTCCCTGTTCATTATCTATTAGCAAAGGTATACGTGGCTGACTGTGCTCAGCACTGCACCTTAGTAGTGTAAAGTTTGTATTCAGCTTTTGTCTCTTCAAACTAACTGAATGTCTAGTCACTAGAATGCAGTGGTTTTGGCTTCCAGACAGCAATTATTTCCAGACAGGAATTTATGGCATTGCAATGTAGCTAGTTGATTCTACCCTGAAAGTAAATGTAAGACAGTTTAAACTTTCTTATGCTGGTTACTCGGTGAATATAGGGAGATAAGTGTGGAAGTGTGTGTGTGTGTGTGTGTATTTGTATATATATTTTTATATATATTTCTATGGCAGGAGTGCTTTAATTGCAAACATTAGCAATCTTTAGTATCTTTCCCTTTCTGTGGTACTGTGTTTTACTGATGTACTTAATAACATTCCAAGGGGCCCACTTAAGTATGATTATTCATGCATCTGAAATAGATTATCACCTTCAAAGTCTTTTCTTCATCATAAGTAATATAATTTCATGGGACAGGTAAAATTGTTTATTATGACGATTACAATTTGAAATTGGCACTTAATAGTAGAACACATGTTATGTCCAGTAGTCTCAGGTGTTTAGCATTTCTTAAGACGTAGTAAATGTTTTCACTGTATCCAAATACTTTGTTGCGTGCTGAATATTTAAATGAAACCAGGAGATGTTCTCACTTAAATTTGTTCTGAACAAATCCAGATTTCAGTTGCAATAATTTGTTTATCCTAGGATGGAAAGTTTAAGATTCATTTCTTGGCTTGGTTCCATCAATAAGATTAGATCATCAAAAGGTATGTTAGATGAATATAGAAATAAAACTAAAAACAATTTTATTCCTGAGCAGAATCACTAAACATTTTATTAATTTTTTCTAATTAAAATAATTATAGGGGAAAAGGGTAGCAACTTTCATACTGAACATGATTTGAAGTAGATTGAATTAACTGAGGTATCTACCTTTATTGTCTGATTTTTGTGCTCGCTTCAGACCTAAACAAAGTTATAGCATGTTAAGGAGGGGATTTCCCAAATTCTTCTTGAACACTGACAGGCATGAGGTACCTCTCTAGGAAAACTGTTCCAGTGTTTGACTTCTGTCATTGTAAATAAATTTTTTTAATGCCCAGTCTGAGCCTCCCCTGGAACTTCTTTAATGCTGTTCCCACATGTCATATCATTGGTAACCAGGAAGATAAGACTGGCACTTCCCCATCTCAGGAAATTGTAGAGAGTAATGAGGTCGCCTCTTACCCTTTTTCTCTAGATTAAGCAAGTTTAGAAGTTAGTTACTTGCTGGTTTATTAATGCATTTTGAACTTGTTCTCAGTGCATTTTTTTAAAAACTTTTACCTATCTATCTATCTACATATCTGGGGGGTTGGATTCAATGGTGTCATGAGGTCCCTTCTAGTTCTGTAATTCCTATGATAAGCATCCTTGAAAACAATTTAATAGTTTTACAATAAATGATGCTGCAGATCACGTAAAGTCTGAGAAGCAAAATTTCCTGTGTATGTATGAAATCAATATCGAAAATGGTTGGTTGTTTTTTTTTTTTACTTTGAATAAGAGCAAATGAATATTTTTATGCTAATTTATCTACAAAAGAACTCTCACCTAATCCACTTACGATGCCATGTTTGTATTAGAATGAAATGGAAAAAGATCTTTATAAGATCTTCCCAAAGAATTTCAACTTAGTTAATTATACATGAAGGAATAACTTAAAATCACATTTTTATCTCTGCTCAAAGTCTTTCATTACACATATTCCTGTCCATTCTCACTTGAAATCTGAATACAACTATTTTTTACAAAAGCTTGTCTGTAAAGTGATTCAGTGCCATTCCTAATCTGTTGTTCTAGGTGACAGAACTGTATTTGGAAAATGGAGTTTTGTGTGTAATACAGATCACCAATTTCACAGATTACTGGGTTAGCTAAAGGAGCTATTAATACTTAACCAAATTAGATGGCTCATATTTTAAAAAAATGCATAAAATTTGCATATGAATAAAAACAAATGTAGAATTTATATAAAAGACTAGGAGGAACCAGCCGTCTATTAAATGGAGATGAAATGAAATACATAGGCAAGAAATTGATGTTCATGCACTACTGTGCCTAAGGATTTTCTTATAATGTTTCTAAAACAATAAGCCATTGCATGCAATTTCTAACTGGAGTTAAGGGAAATTACATTTCAGCATTTCAAGATGGAAATTTACCATGTGATGAACTAAGACTTCTTTTTGGTTACTGCCACCTTTGAAAATTCTGCAAAAAGATTTTCACTGACTTGTGAGCTCTTAGTTCAATTTTAGCTTTGCCCTGTAATTCAGCATCAGATACATGGGAGGTTTTTTGTTTTTTGTTTTTTGTTTTTTGTTTTTTTTTTTTTTTCAGGAACTGAAAAGTCTGTAAGAATGATAGTAAGTGTTTTTTGGTTTGCTTGGTTTTGCTTTTTTTTTTTTTTTTCCATTTGGACCTGCAATGTTAGTACTGATGGAATTTTGGAGTGGGTTTTAATTCATCTCATTCAAATTAAATTGGCATCAAAGATTTAAGTTGGCAAGTCATATGTTTATGATATCTCATAAAATTAATACCTCATTTATGAGCTGAAATATTAGTAAGTGTTTATTTCTCCTAATTTTTCCCAAGTGAATAAATTGAGGGCCAGAGAGATGACAGCAGCATCCGTAAGTAATGGTTGCAAAAATGTTATGCTTGGCTTCTGCTTTGCTTTTAGTTTGTCTTATATGCTTGGGAGAAGAGACAGTAAAGCTGCTGGCTGGCAGAAGAGGGTACAATGTGGCTACTTAATTTTTAGACTTGATCCTTGCATCTAGGGTTAGAGCAACAGTCTCAATTTGTGTAAAGATTCAGTGCTCAGTTGTTTCATCTCCTTAGGTAGCAGGTAACTCAATTTTACTTTCTGTTAGTTACCAAAGAACACCAGTGGCTCCCAGAGACATCTGCAAGTGGTACATGTTCATTTCTAGAGGAAATGTGATCTGGCTCTACGAGAGAATTCACTGAGAATATAAATGAGTTTTTCACATAATGGGTTGATTTTCACGTTAAAAACAAACCAGTTAAGAGAGGCATGGAAAGCACACATATGGAATTAGCACTGACAGTCTGTATTGTTATGTCTATTTTGACATATGTTATGCAAAATGCCTGTTTTATAGGTTTATAGGACTAGCAATTTGAGATTCAGCTGATAAGATTTAAAACCTATTTTTTTTGTGAAATGAGTAGGGTGTTAAATACCCTTTCATTGTTACTTTGAGTTCACGCTTTTTTCCCAGTGAGTACCATACAGAAGTATTTATTCTTACTTTACAATAAACAATGTTCCTTGAGCATCTTCCTAGTAAATTATTCTATAAAATGTTACAGCTAATGCATTAAGTTTTTGACTAATTATTGTGGGCAATATTACAAAGTTCCTTTGGATTTTTTTAATAACACTTAAATTTTTATATAAATTGGCTTTCCACAGAACATCTTTGGCAATCTATTTGTCAGTGAGGGTGAATTCCATCTTTTGAGGAAGAGCTCATGTATCAACTTTCCTTTGAAATAATCCTTATGTATGTATGTAAGTGTACACACATACTTCTTGGTCTCTTGGGGAATATTAAGTAAAATAGACCAAGAACAATTTGTAGATATCCCATGGGAATGAAATGAGGACTATAACTTGAAGTATCATGAGAAACTCCAGGATAAGTTTATTTTTGATCCTCTGTTTCTTCCGATTTCTTGTATTTCTTATTTGTTCTATTCTTTTGCTGTTGTCCTATTCCATTACAGTCTTCAGAAGAAAAAAAAAAAATTCCACTGAAAACATCTTGCAGCCAATTTATTTTTGTTTGATATTATGGGAACAGATATTGAACGCCAAAAACTTTCACTTGTTGGGGTTGTGATCTGGAGTTACTTGTGGCTGTGAAAGGACTTCTTCCAGATATCCGATGGGAGCCAAACTGTATTCATGTTGGCAGTGAAACAAACATGTTCAGCACAGAAATGTTTTCTCACTCTTCCTTGGAGAAGGTTAGGATGTGCCAATTATATAAGGCAGCTGTGGTTGGCTCTATTCTGAAAGACAGGCTTGTCTATATGGAACTCAATCCTAACAGTATCTGTCTAGAGAGAAGATATGAAGATGAAGACCAGGGGAGTATTTGTTGTATATGGGCTGTGTTGCATTTCTGCCTTGATGCAAGAAATTTACTAGGTAATGAGGAGCAAAAAATCTTGGATTAGTTTAGAATTGAAGCAGTATTCTGCACCCATTTGGTATTTATGCAAGTATAATGTTTCCAAGTTTGACAATTCAAATGAAAACAACCTCTAAATGTTTTAGCTATCAAAAATAGTCAGAATAACTTTGATCACAAAGAAATGAGTTGAGGTAGCATTCTTGACTCATGCTGAAGGCTATTCCTTCATCGGTCCAGCTGTGGATGAGTTATCTTTCAAGTTAGGCTAAATAATCACCAGTTCTGGAATAAGTGACTCTAACATATTGGTTTCTTCCAAACTATTTTGTAGATCTAATGATCTAGTTAGTCTTGATTTGAGTTTTTTAGTGGGGAACATCTGAAAAGCTAGTCCCATTTCCGTTTAAGTATAGGTTTCATATACTAAATTGCTAAGCAAACTGTTAGCTTGATTTCTGGAGAAGATGAAGAATGGAGAATAACAGTGTAGCATATAACATAGAGTAAATAGCTTTTTTTTTCTTTTTTTTTTTCTTTTTTTTTTTTTGTAATGGAATGCTATGTAATAGTCTTTGTTTAGACAAAGTTACTGCAACTAGTTTGGGGTAAATACTGCATTTTATTTTCTCTTTGTAGACCGAAAGCAAGCTGTGGAAAGAATAAAATTGTATTGCTTTACCTAGAGAAACACCTAAAGCACTGAATTGAAGAGATGCAAGGAATACAGGCCTCATTTTTACTGTATTTAATGATAGCTTATCTCAAAAAGCAAAAAATTCACCTGTTATCTTCTAAGATTTATACTTCCTCTAAAGAGAGGAAGTATTATAGTCAAAAGGATGTAAAACTGTGTTCAGTCTGTAAGCATTTCATCAAGTCTTTCATATCTAGAAGTTGATTTTTCTGACATGATGGTCACTGATTGTGAGAGATGAAGAGAACCACAGGTGACAAAGAATGAAAAGATATTTAAACATCTGAAGGTTTTGATGAAAATGAAATTACTAGGTGAGGTTTTCTTAAGTCATTTTCTTTGTTTCTCTTTTCACCCTGTAGTTCTCATAGAGGAGAACAACACTAGAGATAAAGACAATGGAGTGAAAACCTGCCAAGAGAAGAAAACTGGGTCTGATGTTCTGCACCAGCAACATGCGATTCCATGTGCTGGCCTCGGTAGGAGGAAAAAAAGGGCATCAGTTGAGATGTCATCCTAAAAGTGAAAGAGATGGATTTCTGTGAAATTCTAAGAGCTTTTTTTTTTTAACAGTGGGGGCTTAAGCATTTGAGGGATAGGTGGTGGAACCAGCTACTTTAACTCCATGACATATATATAGTAAAGCCTTTTGTTTCAAGTAATCTTAGTTAAACAGGTGTTGAAGGAGTTCTAGAAATCCATAATTTCACTTTCTGTTTACTTTCTGGTAATTGAAATGGTTTTGTTTTACCTTGATTGACTGGAAAGGGGTTCTGGGTCAACCATTACAACATGTATTGGTGATATTTGGAAGAGTTTTCTTTCTGTGAGGTTTGTTTCTGGAATAAAAAATACATTAGCAACTGTGGCCAAGACTCTGTGTGATTTGTTTATTTGTTGGCTTACAGTATATCTGAAAGATACAGCAATCTGCTGCATCTCAACATCTGGGTGCATACTTCTTTTCTTATCAGTCTAGTGATCACCCTACTATTAAGCACATGTATGTTCAGCTACATCGCGTCACCTCACTTCATAAGGATGATCAGGGTGCAGCTTTTTCTGTAGTTGTGCTAGCGTATTAAAATAAAGTGGTAACTTGAAAGGCAAGCAGTGGCAAGTAGATACATGGAAACAGTAATCCAAACCCTGCTAAACTGTAGCCAGAACAACACTGAAGCATTGCTTCAGCCTTCAGTGACTTAAATTTTTTTTTTTTCACCTTTAGTTAGTATTAAATGTTGCTGAAAGGATTTGAGATAATGTTAATTTACCCTATTTTTGTCTGAAGTCTTCTAATATGTCAGAAGCTTGTCCTACTTCAAATGAGAGAAAATCTTTTCGTCTGGGAAGCTTGCTATGCTTATGTAGAAACAATGTATCTAAGCAAAAAATTAGTTTGGCAAAGCCCCCCCCCCCCCCCCCCCTTTTTTTTAGCCTTATTCACCTAATACACAGTAATTGCACAGTTCTGTATAGTCCTGCTGATATCAGTGGGAAGTCATGAATCACCTCATCTTGTTTCTTCAGATGTATTTGCATTTCATTTTCTAATCAGGGTTGCTAGCTTGAAATTTGAGCTGGAGAAAAGGACACATTTTGATGCTGAAAGTAATTTTGTTCTCAAATTCAAACAAAATCTGAGAAAGTACATGATAACACATTTGTGGGCTAATCAGCATCAGGTTGACTAGACTGGCCTTGCCCTTGTTCCTTGATTACAAGTTGTTAGTGTAATGAATAGTGTAGAATCTTTTAAGACCTGCGTGTACCTCAATGTCTGTAATACATGGGATTTGAAAACAGTGACAGTGGCCTAACCTAGATGTAGATTTCTGTGTGATGCTTTGGAGATCTTTTTCATATTATTTGGAATGTAAAATAGCAAATTACTTATTTTTTTAGAGAACCATAACTCTGGCTGTAATTCAGTGTGCACTAGATTTTGTATGCCTCCTATGGGTTCCCTTTTAAGGAGATGTTCATTTTATTTTTTTTTTTTTCCTTTAAGACTACAAAATAGTTTTCATTACTTTCTAGAAAGTGAGATCATCAGCAAAAGTTCATATCAGTGAATTTATAAAACTTTTCAAGACTAACTTTGCTATGTTCTGGTAAAAGTGCTACTAAGCTTATGCATTTTGAGTTTTCCAACCTCTCAATTTTATACATCTGATTGTTACACAATGTAAATGAATAAGAAGTCTAAAACTTGTGCAGCTGTGGTGTTTAACTGTATCAAGTGGTAGACTGCCTTTTTTAATACAATTAAAGCAGAAGAATCCTAATTGGGATGTATGGCATACAAGCTAACAATGTATGTTACTATTTCATTTACTACTTCAAAATAAGAGAATTTTCTAAACTGATTTCTGGGAGATTTTAACTTGTTGTTTTTGTTCTGTTGTATACTTTACTTTCCATCTCTGAAATGCACCTCCTTTTCAGTACTAGTATGAAAAGGGGAGGTAGGAGAGCAAGGTGATCTAAAAGTGGAAGAAAAGTTTCAGAAGTTTAATGTGAAAATGTATGATACTACTTTAATTACTATATTTTATTTTTTATCAGATCTTACTGAATGTCAAAATCACTGGTTTGTGACTTCTGACTTTGAATTCATGTGATGTTGGTTTTCTACCATTTTTAAAGACTGTGCACAACCTTCTAAGAAATGTAGTTATGTTTCTGTAGCACATGAGATTATTGTGCATAATCACTTCCTGTTGAGGAATGGCTTGAAGACACAGCATTGAAAATAACTTTATCACTGGAAGATGTATGAGCCTAGTTGTGAGATATAGGGGCTGTGCTCCCCTGTGTCAGAGCCTTCCTCCATGCTTTAAGTGAAATTCCCTCTTCTTGCTTCTCAGAGGCATTTCTAATCTGAGGACTAGTCTACAGCCCAAAAGGCCAACTGTATCCAGGGTTGCGTCAAGAGAAGTGTGACCAGCCCCTCTGCTCTACACTCATGAGACCCCCCCCTGAAGTATTATGTCCAGTTCTGGAGCCCTCAGCACAAGAAGGACATGGAGTTGTTGGAGCAGGTCCAGAGGAGAGCTATGAAGATGATCACAGGGGAGGTGCTCTTGGCCTCTGAGGACAGGCTGAGAGAGCTGGGGCTCTTCAGCCTGGAGAAAAGAAGGCTCCGGAGGGATCTTATGGTGGCCTTCCACTACTTGAATGAGGCCTAGAGGAAAGCTGAGGAAGGACTTCTTATAAGGGCATGTAGTGATGGGACAAGGGGAAATGGTTTTAAACTGGAAGAGGGTAGGTTTGAACTAGATACCAGGAAGAAATTCTTTACTGTGAGGGTGGTGAGACACTGGAACAGGTTGCCCAGTGAGTCTGTAGATGGCCCCTCCCTGGAAGCATTGAAAGCCAGGCTGGATAGGGCTATGAGCAACCTGGTCTAGAGGAAGATATCTGTGCCTATCCCTGGGGGGTTGGAACTAGGTAATCTTAAAGGTCCCTTCGAACTCAACTATTCTGTGATTGTTCTCAGATCAGAAAATGCCTGAAACTAGTTACTGGTTTATTCTTTAGTGAAAGATTATGTACAGAGATAAAAGATTTGAGATTTTATTGATGTGAAAAGGTAGATCCATACAAAGAATAATCTATCTTAATACGGATTTTGTAAATAAGGGAAATGGGAAAGGAATAGAAAATATATCCAAGGACGTGTTTACTTCAGCAGTTTTGGCAGCTTATCCTTTTTGCTTATCCATAGAATAGCATTGGTTTGAGTTCAGATATGAAAAGTGTACACAGACTGCCATGTAGTTATCTCTAGATCTGTGTCCATGACAGGGGAACAGCAGACCAACAGCCCCACTGACCCAAAAGGGGGAAGGGTAGGGAGATGGACCTGAAAACAGAACAGTGTCAGTGATCTGAGGAGGAAAGTTAATTCACTAAATATGATATCAGAATGCAAGATAACACAATGTAATACAATATAATTGGAATTGAGATTAATAAATAAAATAAAATGAGAGAGTGTCCAAAACCAAAGGCCTTTCTCTGGATTGAAGGCGAAACATCTGGGGAGCACACCCACATGCTGCTAGAAAGCAAATGAGTCCTGTGACTTGCTAGCTTTATCTTCTCCTCTGAATGCAAAGTCCTCTGGAGTATGTAGTTTTTCTTTTCTGAGAGCCAGGTATTTGGAAAATCAGCAGTTCATGGAAGTGAGGCATTAACTCTAACTCCCAATGCTTTACAGATATTATGATGTGAAATACTGATGACAAAAATCATAAACCATGACAACAGAACTATCAAGTGTCTATTCCAGATGCCTTTTCACAAAAACAGTTGTCATTTTCAGATACATAGGCCCTATATATATATGCATTTCCCAATATTTCATGATTTGAAGATGTTCACACACTGATGTCATCTTGCCAGAGAATTTATGCTCTACTCCCTCTTAAAAACGATTTGTGTTAATGGATGTACACAGTAAAAGTATATACACCTCTTTGATGCACATTCAAAATATCACATTTCTGCAGTGAATGGAAGACTTTTTTTTGTCTGGAAATACAAAGATTTGTAACTTAGTTGTGGAGTACCTTAAAATTGCATTTTCCATTTTGGACGGATTTAACATTTTCACTCCTTTTTCCCTGCCTTAGCTTCCTTTAGTGCTGTTGTGACTTTCCTTAATAAGTATTAAAAGTGGGAAATTAAGTAAAGGAGCTAATTGGTTGGTTTTGTTTTGTTTTGGATAGGAGTAATCTGAAGCTATGTTCTCTAACACTTTTTAAAGTTTAGTTGTTTGAATTACTGTACAGCTGAAATGCAATTAGACTTCATTGTGTTATATGTTCAGTGCTTACAGTTTTAAAGTAAAATGCTTTAGAAGCACAGTTGTTGACAGGTGGGCATTTCTAGTCAGTTGTTGTCCCGAATTCAGTTATTAGTACAAAAGCTTTAAAATGTTTATTATTTAATGTTGATGTCTGTGGGTTATTTTGTGTCAACACATGCGGCCACTTTTCATCAGCAGCCAAGTGTAAAGTGGAAATAAGAGATTTTTGACCTTGTCAAAAATAAATAGGTGGATATATTCCAACAACAACAAAAAAGCTTGCCATTTTTCCAATCACTGTTTATATAATGCACTGCTGGTCTGTCTAAAAGTCAAATTCCTGAAGTCTGTAAGAAAATCTTTTCTAACTAGAGGAAGGTTGGGGAAAAAGAAGTGTGTTAGAAGTTGTTATACACTTGCTTGTGTATTATTGATCAAGTACATTTTGCCAGCATTATATTTTCTTGTCTAATTTTATCCCTTTGATGACAAGTGATCTCTAACATAAGCATAATCCCATGGATAGTTTAAGGAAACAATAGATTTTCAGAATGATGGTAGGCTATCAGAGATTTTGAATAAGACATTTGGAAAAATAATTAAATAGGTGAAAGAAACTAGCAGCATTTATGTCTCTCTTTTATTTGAACTTTATCCTGAATACGTTCTTATGCCTGTGGCTTTAGGTATGATAAGGTCCATACTGGAGTGAAAAAGATTGTTAATCAAAGTTGTAATCTCCAGAAAATCTCATCAGTATGTCTCATTTTCTAGTACTTTACTGTTAAAAATAAATAAAATATATGCAGTACTATTCATACTGGAAAGGATAAGAGGAAATTTCTGTAATGAAATCTAGTAGGTGAAAGAATTCTTAGGGTTCTGCTGCTAATCTATTTATTAGTTAAGAAGTAATCACCCTTATTTCTAATCTAAAATGTATTGTAAACACTAGGAGACTCCCACATTTATGGTTCTGTTTTTGTGTAGATATGACATCACATTTCAAGTCATAAAATATAAAAATGTGTCATGGGCTTGTTTTTTTGATTTTCAATATTCCACATCAAAACATCATGTACTGGAATTAAGGTGTTAATGCTCTCATTTCTACGCACCTATCCCTATACATTACGGAAGTCATGGGATCTGACCCTTCCGGGGGGCGGTCTCTTACTGCCTGGCAGTGGGTGCTGGAGGGTGCTTTCCTGGCCGTTCCAAGCTTTTTTCAGGTTTGACTCAGTCTCGGGAACTCTCTCTCATATCTTATTTGATTTATTAGTCTCAATTTTAATTAGGTTGTATTATATTGTATTATTTTGCATTCCGATATCATAGTTAGTAAAACAAGTTTACCTCCATAGATTGTTGCCACTGTTTCTCTTCTTTTTCCCCCTTCCTCCCTCCGTGGGCCAGGCGGGGGGTGGGGAGGGCAGGGGCCTACTGCCCCCCTGTCACGGGCATAAACTGATCTAGTTAATTCTGTGACAAATGTTATTCTTTTCAGTTAGAAATTCAGCTATATTAAAAGTTCAAATACTTAATAGAAAGCTCTAGTGCTTTTTTTAATGTACACTTGCAGTTTTCTTAGTTTAGAGCGAATCCTGAATTAATTTAAAATAACAGAAATGACAGGAAAAAGTGCTCTTTTTTTCATCTTTTGTTGAAACATTTTGTGGACTCATGGCTAAAAATTTTATCTCTTATGTTAGCACAAAAGAAAAAAACCTATAAAACACAAGAGTAGAAATGATTGTGGAGAAAAAGGAGTCATACTTTGTGAAGGACATAATTCTCACTCTCCATCTTCTGTTCTTCACATTCTTAACCAGTCTAATCATTCTTCACCTGTATTCTTAGAATCATATGTCTCGCTCTAGTTTATAGGAGGGAGGTGAGGTTCTTTCAATATCTGTATACCCGGTGTGAGATTAAGAAACAACGGTTCATAAGTCAGTCCAACCAGTTTATTATAAATCCTAATCAGGGAGACAGGGAAGGGAAGGAGGGCGATAGAAAGGATAGGAAAGAAGCAAAAATTGCGTAAAGCGGGGATAGTCACCACCAGGATCCAGCAGCGGTCCTGTTGCATGACGTTTCGAAGGTCCAAGGCAAAAGCAGCAGGGGGGGGAGAGCAGCAGCATGGCTGGCCTTGGGCAGCAAGCAGGTAGCAGGAAGAAACTGCAGAGCCAATCTGGGAGGAAGCAGCAGAACTCAGGTAGCAGGCCCAGGAGAGTCCATCAGCATGCAGGAATTCCATAGTGAGGAATCTGATGGCAGACACCTTTGTTCTTCTTCAGCATCGTGGTAGAGCACAAAGCAAGTCCAGGAGGGAGAGAGGCAGGTCGTGAGGCTTCTTCATGGCAGAAACCTCTTCTTCATGAGGAATCTGTTGCCAGAAAACCTCACGTTCATGATTGTAGGTCCCCATTTTATCCTTCTTCTCTTTCTGCCTAGGTGACATCCCTGGGTGCTTGAGCAAGAGTCATGTGAGTACCTCCTGAGATGGCCATCTTCCTTGAGATAAACCCACTCAAAAGACAGCTTCATGGCCATTAAGCTGCAGCTTCTCACTCTCACTGACCCTGGCCTTGTCCATCTGTGTCCCTCAGACAAAGAATTTCACAATCCTTGCCCAGGACTTGTCCATCAGAGTTCTCCAGACAAAGGATTTCTCAACCCCTGCCCAGGACTTGCCTGAACTTGTTCATCTGTGTCCTCAGCAAGCTTTGAGACCATGATGATGTAAAATAATAATCTCTTACATCATATAATCATAGAAGAGCTTGGGTAGGATGAGACCTCAGATCTTCTAGTTTCAGTCCTCCCTGTCAGAGGCAGAGTTGCCATCCACTATATCAGGTACTAGGTCAGGTTGCCTTGGGAACCATCCAGTCTAGACTGGAATGCCTCCAAAGATGGAGCAGCCACAGTTCTCTGGGCAACCTGTTCCAGTAGGGAAGCCTTTATGTTACAGTTTCAGGGTGGTTATGCTGGTGCCTTTGTGACTGTAAAGCTTGCTTAGTCTGTGGGCCTGTAGACATGCCTGCCTTGGCAAGACCATGGCCAACCAGGGCAAAGCTGTGGAAGATGGAGACCAGCCCTTCTATGCCTTCCCCAGGCCTAGAGGGTTAAATGGGGCCTAAGCCTAAGAAGTGCCCTAGGGAAAAAGGACAGTAGGGCCTGCAGTGCACTCAGGGCCATGATACGCTGAGTATTTCAGCACTGCTGGCCATCAAAAAGAACTCACCAACAAGGGAATATCATTTAGAGTTTCTCTCAGAGCTAGGCATCTGCCATTAGGAAAAAGAGTTCTCTCCAAACCCTTTGTACAGAACTATTTCTACTAGGCACATGCTGTAAACTGCTGTATTTCACCACATAAATGCTTGACTTCAATGAATTTGAGTATATAAACATGTCCAAAATCTGGGATCTGACCAGTGAGTTGAAACTTCTGTCATTGTTTGTGGATAATGTCATAGGACTGGTGATAATTGCAGGTGTTTTAATATTAGAAGTAAGTTAGTGGTGTGTGATTGAGAGAGAAAATTATAAACTAAGGTTGTATCTTTATCGAAATATCCTGACCCACATTATAAATCATACTGTTTGAAGTTCTTTTTGTTTTGAATTCTGTGCTAGGCTGAATAGTTCTTTTGAAATTGAATTAGAGCTTTCTTAAAATGGTACAAGTTGGGCTATCTGGAAAATGATGTAGCAATTTATTTTGAGAAAGAATAAACTTTTCAAACTTTTTTTTTCTTCCCAACTGTTACAAGGCTGCATACAGGGTATAATCAGCCATATTGTACACATCACTTGAACAGAATTCTCGACTTCTTTGTTTTAACCTTTGTCCTCACACCTTTGTAACACCTCTATGTATCTAGAACACAGAGGCTGCCTTTAGATGTTTCTCTACCTGTGGATTTTCAAATATCCTTTGAGTGAAGCAGCCTCATGCTCTTGTGATACACTGTGATTACAGTATGTGTAGCTCTCAACTAAGGAAAAATAAGTCATCTAATTTGATTTTCTGCGTAATACAATCTTTTTAACAAAGATTTTTCACTGTACATTTTAGAATGCTCCATCTTTTGAGAGTTGATGGAAAGAGGGAAGTTAAATCAATCAAGTTACTAGCTCTATAACTTCCTAAAGAAACAAGCACCGCTGAGTACATTTTCACATTGCGTTCTCAGTAGGGACTTTACATCTTGTTAATGCTTCTGTTTATGAAAAAAGAAATCTCTATTCTTTGCAGTACAGAACTGTTGCTCAGATCTTTTAGAACTCTGATCTCTATTGTGCACATAAAATGAAAGATTAAGGAGTGCTCACAATTCCCAGATGCAGCTGACCTGGCTTTAGGTGAGAAAACTTCTTAGCATAGTTAACATTTTGATTTTGGATGCATTTTCCTGTTTCAAACTAGAATACACTTCATCTTCCTAAAAGCATACAAATCATCACTCTTGAAGAAAAAAAAGTAATACTAGTGAGTCTTAAGACATTTTATCCTGTGCTGTATGCTTTTTTAAAAAAAATTTACATATCGATACATCTGTGTATGTGTGTTCCATTTGCCTTCTCTTTGGAGGCTTTGAACAGCATCTCTTGCCTTTTGGTCTTTCTCTTTAAGGCAACTACACACCAAAGTCATCAATCACAAAATGAAAAGACTAATGAGTAGAGTGACTGCAAAGTTTCAGGCCCAGAGCAGAAGAGATAAAGGCCTGATAGTCCTCAAGAGTAACAGAACACTGATGAGCTCTTATTGTAGGCTTACTGTGGAGCAGAGCAGGTTTATGTTGCAGCAGTCTTTATTATTTCCCCAGCTTCAAACAGAATTTAGATAATCATGTGCGGTCTATCTTGTCTCTTGAATTCTAAGAACAACACATATAAAAATAAAAACAGAAAATGGGAAAATATTTATTTGAAATAGCCTAAAATTTCTTAGGCAATTTTATTTGTGATAAATGAACAAAAATTCAAAAAAAAACAATCATCTAAAATTACTTTCAGGTCGCCTTTAACAGAGACAATATCTCTTCAATATACAAGCTGAAACTATAGTAATATACTTCCTCACAAAAATGTCCAACATGTGCCAAAACCCACACAGGAAAGCAAACAATTTGTAATGCTGTTAGATTCTAAGACTGGGAGAGATAATAAAGGACCTGATTTCTTACTGTGCTATGACAACTTGATTCTTCTTAGATGACTGCTGGAGTAAGTCTGTAACTAACAATACAAGAATTTATGACTTCAAATAAATCCTATGTCACCAAATGATTCAGATAAGCTTTCAGTGATGCTGCCCATCTTTCTTTGAGAGTCATGCCAATAGTTCTCTATCACTAACAGAAACAATATAGGTATCTTCTTCACTCCCAGCGGTCAGAGTTTTATTTTCAGTTTTGCTATATTGCAGTCTGTTCCAAGATTTCCTCCAACAGCATACTTGTTTTTTTTTTTCCTGGTGAAATGTCAGAAATTGCCTCAGAAACTCTTTTATGTAAAGAAAGAACTGTAGAGAACTACTTGCTTCTTTGTTTCGTGTACATCTACGAAATTTTAACTTGTGCTTTAACTCCTGTTTTGTCTCCTGTAAAAAGAGTATTGAGTTCCATTGACATTACCAGACCAAGGCAGGAATGAGCACGCAGCTCTTGGAGCAGTTTCAAGTTACAAATCCTACCTACAATCTGTAGTGATGTTAATAGACAGGAAAATGCGGGCCAGGTAAGGCTAGGAGAGAGCCATATGACTCTATTCATTTATTTACTTAAAAATAAAATTAAAAAAAACAACTGCATAAACTCAAAACTTTCCTGAATTTCATATTTTTGTTTTATTATTAGTAGAATTTGTTCTTTGTCAAGAAATACATTAAGCTCACATTTAGTAGAAACAAGTACCTATACGTATATTGAAAGCTGAAAAGGTGTAGTAGAGAGTTTAATTTTGCAATAGCTATCAAAAATTATCTCTCACTATTTAAATGCTGACTTAGCAGAACTAATCTAAACAGAAAAAAAAAACCAATCAGTCAAATAAATGAATAAATAAACGTGCTTCTTATCTGTTATGTGTATTAAAAGAAACAATGGTTTGGTACAGCAATCAAAGTTTGATTTCAGAATGAGTGTTTCAGTGATTCAGTCACTTCATATGGTGAATATCATTAATCAGTCTGAACCTGAAGAAGAGATTAGGTAAGGAAAAAATATTAAGAAAAGAAACATCTATGCTTATGGTGGCTATTGGTTGATGACAGGACACTAGTTATTCTGCAAAGTCCTAAAAAAAACAACAACAGCAACTAAAGCATCTGGATGACAGTAACAGCAATATGTGGAAATAGATGGGCCTTTTTATTATGGAAATTAAAAAATTTTTTGTCTTCGATTCATGGTTCGATGTTTTGGTATTTTAAATTAAAAAAAAATTAAAAGGACATGAAGACAGTGTCTACAGAAGGAAGGTAATATTTCTCTTTCTTAGAAGCAACTGTGGGTTATAAGGAAAAGGTTTTCACAAGCTGTGGAGAAGGATAACAAAAAGAGAGTAGGCAGGAAACATGAAGGCTGAGAAATTTCTCAGATTGAATAAATGGATTACTGAGAGTTAAAGAGACAATTTTTATGCTCGAGGAAAATAACTTTTCTAGAGAGGACTAATAGTATTTGTTGCATCTCAGTCACTGATTCATCTGAAATCAATCTAGGAAGCAAAGGCCCACTAGCAAGGACTCAGTAAGCAAGGGCAGTGATAGTTATTCTCCCTGTGGTTCCATTCTTTCTGAACACATTATCTGACATTTCTATTTAGAAAGCTTATTCTCATTTTGCATTGCCTTTAAGTAAAACTTTGTTCTTCTGATATAAAGGATAAATATTGTCTTTACAGGGTTTTTACATGAAGAGAATGGCAGTTGCAGATAGACCTCCTTCAAAGCTGTAGCTAACTTAGCTTCTATCATGAAGTGGTGTGGGGAGTAGTTTGTATGACCAGAACTCATACCGCAGGTATGGTTTGATCATCTTTTTTTGATGACAGAACTGCCAACATAAGAGTGAAGGTGGAGGGGCAAGTACCTGGATACTGCCTCTAGCTGGGAATAACTTCAAAGATATGCCAATTATAATTTAAGCAAATTAGAACAAAGTTCTCTTTTAGAAAAGAAAAAATTGGAAACAATATTATCTGCACTTTTCTTGGATCAAGTCCTTATTGGTGTATGGCAGTATGGGAGGAAGAAGTAGTGAAATCTCTGATCCTTTAATATCTTGCTTGTCCAGTTTCTAGGGTTAAAAACATTATTTCTTATGTGAATATGGTAGGAGAGCTGTTATGAAGAAAACATAATTCATCTCTTTGTATTCCATGGGCAGCACTCAACAGTGATTTCACTCATCTTATGACGTACTTTCTTCCCTTGTCAATTTCTTCATATTGTGCAGCCTATTCTGCATTTCCCATTGGCTGTTGTGATTCCCATGTCACATATCAATTTTGTGTTTTGTGATGGAATTTGAAAAATGCATTCTCTAACTATTTACCATTTTTAAAAGGGTGGAAGGTGGCCATAGAGAATTGTATGCTATTACATACTTGAATTTTTGCTTCTTTTCTTAGTGTAGATAAACACATTTCTTTCTAGAGATCTTGGTGAAGAACAAGCATGTTCTGGTCAGCCTCTCAGGCAAATTATCTGCCTATTTTCTATAATCCACATATGGAGAGTACCTAGTTGTTGGTTCTTAGAACTTTTGTGTCTCAGATACTCTTACATGGCAAGTACAGAGGTGTTTGTACCTTCAGTATTATTTCCACTTGCAGTTACTTCGCAGCACAGCTGGCATTGAACTGAGTGAGGAATAAGTCACATCAACCAGAACCGTGACAAATGTTGGCATAATCGAGCATGAATTGGAAATATGACATCAAAAGGCATTTCCTGGCATGTTTGAAGTATGTTGTGTTTTTCTTCAGTGCAGCTACTTTCAGCTAGCAGGTTAACACTGAAGAACTGTGAAGCCACTTTTAAGCCAAAGCATTTTCTTGAGAATGGATTAGGGAGGTAGATATTTTGTTTGCAGTTTTCCCCAATGATTTTAGCAATGTTTCCATCCTATAATTACTGGATCTAACCACAGGATATTTGAAAATAAATAAATAAAAACACAAACTCTGCAAGCAGTGGAGGATATTTTGAAACCTGTTCAAGTTTGCCTTCAGTCCTTCAGCTCATTTTCTAATTTAGTCCATTCAGCAACTTAAGGAAGATTAGTATCTTCTAACTGTTTCACAAATAATTGAGACAATTCAGTTACTCTTGCAGACTTTTTGATTCCTTCTGTCTAGTAAAAGGAAGTTAAATCTGCTACCCAGGCATTCCCAAGAGATGCATATGAAGATACACCAAGCAGTTAACATTTTCTGGATTTACTTTTTGATTCATAGTTATTTTTACTAGGGGTGGGTTTTTTGGTGTGTTTTTTGTTTTTAATCTTTCCTTGTGCAAACATGTGAGCTCTTAAAGAATTAGTAGTCATGATATAAATTGAACTCTGAATCACTAGTGAGTTCAGTACTGAATTCCTTAGGAAAGGAGATACTACATTAGCAGCTGATTATAACTTTGATGTTAGCTGAGAATTTGACAGAGAAAATGATGAAAGATAATCTACACAGTCCTGAAATTAGGTATACCAACTATTGCAGTAATTCCTCATGCACACAGTTTACTGAATTAAACCTGTATTCTTTAATTTCACAAGTCTTGAAAAGTCCTATTGTGCCAGTTAGAACAGAAAACAATGAAGAAAATATACAAGATTTTCTTCTCACTTTGGCCATTTATTTGCTACCAATGTGACCAAGTTCTTTGATTATTTGTACTGGTTAGTTGCTGTATTTGGAAACCTCAGTTCTGGTTATTCTTGTAAATGCTTTTTCAGGTCCTTTAGAAACCCCTAGAAAAGTGCAGATAATAACGTCAGTAGTTCATTTAAAAGAAAAAATAAGAAGAGCAACATAATCCCCACAATTTTAATCAGGATAAACAGAATTCATGGTTTGGTAATTTCCATGTTGAAAAATTGGCCAGTAAATATATCTGAGCAGATGCACAGATGTATGTTCTTCCTACTGTACCATCTGCTAGATGAACATGAGCAGACCCACACTTTGTTCTGGGTCCTTGCTGCATTAGCTGCTGTTCCATCCGTCAGAGGGCGTGCCTGAGTAGGTGCAGTTCAAGGAGATCTACTGCCAGTTAGGAAGCTTTAGGAAGAGAGTTTCACGGGGGGGGGGGGGGGGGGGGGGGAGGGGAAGGCACATTTTGATAACTTGTATCAGAACTAGACTAGAGGACAGGTCTCCAGCTGAGAAAATGTAATCAACTCCTTCATAATATTTGTCTTTGGTGAACAGACGCTAGATAAAAAAGGAGTTTGAATGTGCTGACCTGCTAATTCCTAGTTATTAGTTGAGATTTTCTTGTTTTATGTCCTTATAAGCTGATTTAGGACAATTAAGGTAACATTTTCTTTGGTAGAACCATTCTGCAACAAAGCTATCTTTATTAATAAAGACGAGCAATGAAGTGCTTACCAATGTATTATGATACACTTCAGTTTGCCAACCATAGCAAGAACTGTTTTAATAATTAAAAATTCATCTTTTATTTTGTTTTGAAACTACCTAGGGAAAAAAAAAAAACAGGCTACATAATCTTAAGTATTTCTCTCCAAGTTTCAACATTATGTTGACTGTCGAACTCATTGTGAGTGAATGAAATCCCTCAGGAATTTGAATTTCCAGTAATTTCTTACTTGCTGTGTTGTGGAAATTATATATGCCACTTGCTAGACACAAACATCTTGGTTGCTCAACAAAATGAGTTAATCTGTTAATTATTACATGTATTACATATATTGCATTAATTTAACAAAGAGAGTGCTATCTAGATTTGTTTCCTTCTTTGCCTTATTCTAAATAAATATGTCTGATTTTTAATGCATTACTTATAGTAACACCCTGCAATTCTAAACAGGAATTAAGACAACTTATTCCATTCTAGGCAATATCCATAAACAAAGTAGTGCCTCAAATGTTACACAGGAAGCCAACTGTTTTCCTTCCCACTCAATCAGGAAATCAGTACCTTAGCCCTTCTTATCTACATGTAGTATTGTCTGTTCCTAGTTGTCATGCCCAGCAGTTTCTTTTCTGTCATCTGTGTCACTCCATATTTTGATGAAATCAGTCTAAGGGTGAGGAATCTAAGGACTCCCTTCTCTGAAGACTTTTTGTCTAATCTGAGAAGTTTACGGGCATTTTAGAGAGATAGTCTATTAGTGTTTGTAATCTGATTACACCTGGTTGTTTTGTTTCTGATCCTTGACAGAGAAACATTATAAGCTTTCACAAAATACTAGTTGCAGTGCTGAAATTAATTCATTACTGTGAAAGAGTTAATTCATCCTTATCCATCTTCACTTGTTCACCCACTTGACTGAATAGTGCAATATTAGACATGTTCTCTTTTGATTCTAGCAATTATACTGCTCCTGTTAACTTCTTCCATTATAAGCTATTAAGTACAGCTACAAGAAAAGATTTCTTGAAAGCATTTTTTTAATGGTTAAGAATTTCTGAGGGCCTAGTGAGGGAAGACAAGAGTTTTGTTTGTTGTTTTGATCACCATTCCACTAATGTTTGTATTGGTAATCTGCTGTTATCATTGTCTGAGCGTAAATGTTCAATCTGCTTTCTCAGCTTTTGTGAGTGTTCTTTGAATGAACAATGAGAAATGTTAGACTGTGCACCTCAGGAGCCCTGGTGCTTCATAATGTAATGTCTCTCAAAAATATAAAGCGAAGAATAAACTATTTAAAAAGCGGGTGTGGGGAAGAGTTTTAAAGAGTATCTTTCTGAGAGTAAAGTTTTCCTTTTCGTCTTTTTTTCTTCTTTTTTTCTGTTTCCTAAATGAATCTGCATGAAAATTAAAGACACCTGGCTCCACCTATACCAGAATGTTTTTTTGTACCATTACAAAGCTGATGCTTAGAAACAGAGTAATGACTTGATTATTAAATTCCAAAATAAATGCTGTTGTGTATGGTGGCTTTACTGGCATTCACTTAAAATGACCTGAATAATTTATAGGTGCCTTTCTGCTTTTTTTTGCAGTGTATTCAGGTACATCCATCATAAAACCTTAATGTCCTAACTGGAAATCATAGTAGGAGCAAAAATGTCTCTCTCATATTTAATATATTTGTTATAAAAAACTGAAAGGTTCACAGAAATGGTTATAAATTATGTGTTATGAAATGCAGAAAATTGATGACAGATCTGAAAATCCATGGTAAATTCCACGCCAAATAAGGATAAGGACAAGAAGAATCATTTTAGTATATTTAGGGAAAAAAAAAAACAGAGCTTACTTTTTACTTAGGTAGTTTGCTAAAAAGGGACAGTAGTGATTCCGGAGGCAGATATATTTGACTAGGTGCTAATATACTGCCTGGGAAAAGTATCTCGATGGTATTTTCATATGTCCAAGTTGAAAGTACCTTCTAATTTAAGAATAGCAAGAGGAGACATCAAAGAATAAATACTCTGGTTGTATATTCAAGGCAGTTGATAAAAAGGATGTAAATACAAAAGTTCTATGTGGATTCAGTGGGGTGAAATCATATGCACCTACCGTCTCTGTTCCTGTACCCATCCTCTGTTGAAGTGGACTTTTTTTTTGTTTATTTGTTGTTTGGCCATTGTCCATGTTTCATACATTCTATGCTTGGGTATGGCAACAAGATGCTGATGACTACTGCTTCTGACCATGTCTTATAGTCAAGAGTCTGTGACATGAAAGTGGGCAGCCTACTTTTAGCTTTGTAATTTTCCTAGTGGAAAATTAATGTATACTTTCTTTCTAACCTTCAACCATTCTCTAGGGAGCTTAGGACCTAATGGGGCTTGGGGAGACAGTGAGGACTAAATTCAAAAAGATGCCATGTAATTAGTTTTCTTTTCTCTTAGGATCAAAGGAGTTTTACAATCAAGGGTCTCAAAATATTTAACAAGGTCATTTTTTGAATTAGTGCTACCAATTTAAAAATGTTTTATGCTACTGGGGATGAGCTCACAATAAGGACAAAAGCTCTATCAAGCTAGAAAGCAAATGTTCCAAGAAAGTTCTGTCAAGATTTCTGATTATTGTTGAAGTGTGTTAACAAAAGTTACAAGGAAATATTATGTTTGTCACTGGCTTTTTTCTTTTCTAAAGATATGGTTTAGTCAAAACTACCAATATTGATGTTTTGTTAAATATAAGGAAACTTTGACACCACTATAAAGCTATAAGTAGCTTAGAAACAAAAGGAAGCAATACTTCAAATTCTGCACCTTTCTCTCAATCAAGGGAAACTGCAAGGTCAAGGAGTGGCCCTGCACTGCAAGCCACTGTGGAAAGGATGAATAAAATTAAATCTGTTATTCATGTACTTGTTGGTTATATGTGTCTCAAATATATATACACAAACACATACACATACACATTTTTAAAAAGTGGCCAGACAAACAAAACGAAGCAACACCAGACTTTTTAAAACATCATAGAGGCTGACTTCAGCTGTGATCAGTATTCAACTTTTTTTTTCCTTTTTTTTTTTTTTTTTTTCAAATGCAATCTGTAAAGGACTGCCAAGGACTGAACTGACAGGCACTATTTAGAAAAATTAAGTCTTCTAATAGCAATCAACTATACAAATTTTTATAGTGCTTTTTTTAAAAATAAAATAAAATAATACATGTAGCAGATAAAAACAGACTGTTGATACCATATCATCTTATGGCATGAAGCCAATCTTCAAATTTAAATTAGCATTCTTAGCTAAAATATCGGGAGAAAAACCTTGATAAATATAATAAAAGTACCTTCTAAATAAGGCACTGACATTAAAAATCAGTTCTGCAAAGTAAAGTGAATTTTTAAAAAAGCACTGTCTGTTTCAATTTAATAACAGTAATAGTAGTTTGTAGGTTGCACTAAAAGTAACATCTTCTATTCATTTCCATGGAAACTACAACAGATACAAAGAATACAAGAACACCGTTCTCACCTGCAAATTCTCAGAACTCTATTTTTCAGCATAGTTACCATCATTACTTAGGCATTTTTGCCAGAAGTGAGCAAGAATCCACATACCAAACTTCTAACAGTATACACAAGAGGAGGTGACCCACTGTTTCACGGATGCTATGATGGTAGAGATCATCTTCTCTGGCCTGAGTCTTGAAGTTCAAGCCTTCAGCTTAGTCAGTGTCATGATGTAGCAGTCAGTGTTGATGTTTTGTCTGGATTCGAGGAAATTGAGAAGGATCACCTCTTTCCTATCTCACATAGCAGTGCCCATCATTTTACTTACTGAGGGCTGAGTCTTGAACTTTTTCTGCAATAGGGAATTTACATGTTGACACTTTCAGTTCTTTCTGTTTCCGTGTGAGCATTGGTGGGACTCACCCGGTGTAAACATTTTCATCTTTTTAAGAAGTGAGTTTTAGATAATCAGGGTTATGTAGAGACAAATATTCTGAAGTATGCACAGGAAATGAAAAGTGAAAGCATCTTACAAACCAATAGTAGATTCCATAAATACAACACTTAAAAGTAAATTATTATAATAGAGTTGCATTCCTAACAAAATTGTAACAATTTTTAGGATACGAGTGATTGAAATTGAATGATGTTAAGAAATAATGATGTTCTCTGACATTCAGAAAAAAAGATTATGTTTGTTTTTATCCTGCCCTGAGGAAGGGTAAAAATGTAATATCATGGAAATATCAGAAAACACAATTGCAAGAAAACTATCTATATTTAATCTTCCTTCAGCAAAAGTAGCTGTAAAAAAGAAAGTGAGAATTGACAATGATAGAATGTTATATACCGAGCAGCAAATAAGAGAAAAATGCTGTTTTCCTGAGTTTGAAAATATTAGATAGGACTACCATGTTTAGTACTGACTTAAACAACGCATTGTCAACACTTCTTATGCTTTCAGTTCTCCTTTCTGATGAAGAGCAAAGTGACATACAATGTCTCAATTAAAGGTAGCTGAAAGTTTGTTAAAAACTGCTGTTACTTTGACCTTCTACATATTATTCTGTAGAAGTGTGTGGAGGGGGAATATGGTTTTTTCCTTTTACATACTTCTGCCCTAAACTTGTAAAAGATGTGCTGTATTGTAATCTTAATAGAAATTATATTCCATAGTTTTGTAGAAATTATGCTGTTATGAAAAAGGAAGCAAAATGAGTGAGAAGTTTTCTTTTTCTCCAAGGCTACTGGAAGAGTTGTCTTTCTGATTTCTGGAAACATTGTTATAATTCCAGTAGTATATTCCATGAGAAAATTAGTAGTAGCTATCGTCAACTGTGCTGCCTGTGAATAAAACAGGCTTAGAACTAATAGAATTTTGAATGAGTTTAATAAAATTTTTAATCAAAATTAAATTTCAAATAAAAGAATAAAATAAAAACAAGTTATTTTGCCACTAATTTTAAATTTTAAATACCTAATTTTGGAGCACTATCCCCATTTCAACATGTGTGAACATAGTGTTGGAAGAATGTGTGGAGTATTCAATGTCTATGCAGCAATTTTCACCAAATATTACCAAGAATATTTCCACAAACCTTCTTTTTCTTATCCACAATAATTTGTACTAATCCTTTCATTTTGAACATTGGGTACATTCTTGACTGTATCTTTCCATTATTTGGAAACTAATCTGACATTTCCAACTGGCTGTTCTACTACTTATTGTGGCTGAAGAGCTTAACTAACTCCACTTGTCTTCACTGATGTCTGAAGATCATCTAGTCCAACCTCCTTCATTCCTCTCCTCTTGCTGTGTTGTTTCTCTAGAGCAGATACATCAGAATAACTGGCATTTTCCCTGTAATTTTGACTTAGCTTATTAATATAAGCCAAGAAATTGATGCAGTTGAAATAAGTACCCTGGTCTATGAACTGCAGAAACTATATCTCACTAAAATTCTGCACTGAAACCATAAATTATTGAAAAACTATTTGTGGTGAAGGATTTTTTTAGTACATTAATGATAAAGGGAGAATGCCAGTAGTTGATTATATACAGTAGACACAATGTAATGGCTATTGTAAACCTCTAAGTGTTTCTATATAAAATAGAAATATCAGACATTCTGTGAATCTTGTTATTTTATTTTCAATTATCTACAGCACATAATCATCTTCTTGGAGAGCTGGCAAATATATTGTTTTGGAATGGAAGTGTTTTCTAGTAAAGTTTTCTTTCCACATAACCTTTAATCTTCTCTGTGAATTGCTCTTTTGGGAGACAAAAGAAATTTTGTTGTGTACACCCAAATTTCATCTCAGGGCTTTTAATAGCTTTTGTTTTTTCTTTTTAAAACGTTGTTTAAAAATATGCAGAATAGCTATGTGATTACTGTATTTCTTGTACGTATGTAAGCTCAATTCTCAGGAATATCCCATCTAGAATTAATAAGAAGCTATTAAAAAAAAAAATCCTGCAATCAAAAAACAAAATTATCCTGTCTGTAAAAGCCTCTCATTATGTGTCAGATGTATTCTCTTCGGGTTTAGTTGAAAAGTCTCTAGACAGAAGACTTATTTCTCAAGGAAGAGACCTAATACTACTTGTCAAAACTAGTAACTTATTTTCCAAATAGTAACTTTAAATAATGAACTACTGCTGTGCTCTAACTGTGCTCTGTCCTCATTGTATGAGGGAAGGAAAATAAAAAAACGTTTCTACATTTTGAATGGGAGTCATTCAAAATATTATTTTAAGGTGAATGTATAAATACTATGAAACTGTAAAAGTAGTCTAGTTTATCTAACGCTCTCTCTTGTTAATGTGGGAGACCTACCCATTAGTAAAGCACCACACTTCTGCAGTACAAAAAATTATTCTTTGTGTAGAGCAAATGCACTGTCTTTCTTTAAGTAACAAGTTCTCCTTCATTAAAGACTTCCTAGTCTTTAAAGATGGGGTGAGAACTTCTCAGTTTTTAAAATTAGGCTTCAGTTTTGATGAGAAGTGAGTTTGTATTTAGAAGTCAAAATGATTTAGGGACAGAAAATATATCAAAGCAAATTGACTAATTTTATGATATTGTTATCAGGAGAAAGATTATTTTGAATTTAATACATTTTCAGAAGGTACAGAGTTAGAGTCAAACTCTTCCCTAGAGCATGCAGTTGTCCCATGATTTTTCTGATTCGATGCACTGTTTTGCCATCATCTCCCACTCAGCTAGATCTGATGAAGCCTGTACTGTCTCTGGAACAGCAGTATCTATACTCCTTTAAAGCATGCCTCCAGATGTTTTGTTTGTTTGTTTGTTTGTTTGTTTTGAGTTTTTTTTTGGGGGGGGAAGGGGAGGGGTTCAGCAGAAACTACAAAAATGATAGCCCATATCAAGCTTGGAATTTTTCTACCTGCAGAATTTCCTTTATGCCAATTTTTGCCTTTTGTGAGTGTTGTAATTTATCTCGTCAGGCAGCAAAGCACCACACAGCTGTTCACTTACTCCCCCTCAGTGGGATGAGGGAGAAAACTAAAAAAAAAAGTAAAACTGATGACTTGAGATAAAGACAAATTAATAGGACAGAAAAAGAAGGGGAAATAATAATATGTAATAATAATAAAAATACACAGAAAAAGTGGTGTGTAATGCAGTTGCTCACCACCGACTGAGCAATGCCCAGCTAGTCCCCAAACAGCAGCAGCTTCACCACCCCTCTGACCAACTTCCTGTTTTATTATTCAGCATGAAGTTGTATGGTATGGTGCGTTTGAGTCAGTTGCCCTGATTCTGTGCCTTCCTAGCTTGTTGCAGGCAAATCAGAATGAGAAGTTGAAAATTCTTGGCTCTCTGTAAGCACTGCTCAGCAACAACAAAGACAATGGTATGTTATCAACAATTATTCTCACCCTAAATCCAAAACACTAACCATATCAGCTACCAGGAAGAAAATTAAATCTATCCCAGCTGAAAAAAAGTCAATGTGAAACCAAATTCAGATTTATTCTATTCTCAAGGTAAATCTGTTCAGATTTACCTTGCATAAAGAGTTCTCTCTAACTCTGTGTTAAACAGTAGTATGCATATGAGTTGTGCTATTTTTGAGTATTCTTGTAGGGAAATAATAGAATTTGGAATGCAAATGCATGAGAACTATACCATCTTACATACAGAACTAATAGGTTCTGAATTAATTTTGGGGCTGAAACAAATATTTCATTATCTCATTTGGTTAGATAGATCAGATGCCTCTGTGTGACAGCTGTTTTCAAAAATTCCTTTTTTATTGTACTTTTATAATAGTTATGGAGCATCTCCTAGATGAACTCATTTCCTGAAGGCTGGTTTAATGTAACGCTACTAGAAAAACAGGAAATATGACATGGATCTACAGTTCAAATTGTAATAGTGTCTGTCCTAATCCAAGCACAAATGCATTCCAATTAAATAATCTTTATTGATTCTTGATAAAAAACAATGACAATTTTCTCCAAGTTTTTCTTGGAGAAAAGAGTTCATGAGCTTGACACTGTCCCTAGAAATTTAGTCATACACAGTCCATTTGCTAACAATGCCATTCACTAAACACTGCTGCACTGATCTATAGATGTCAGTGCTGACATTCTGAATGAATGAGAGGGGAAAAAAAAACACACAACAAAAACAGCCCCTCCCTCACCATAAAATTTTTTTATAAAAAAATCTTTGGCCTCTAGATGACACTGTGTATCTAACACTGTACTGATTCTTTTAATCCAGGTTATCTTCCATTTCCCTCCTCTGAGAGAATTAAATGAAAGAGTATTATCACTACTCAAAATAATTTAAAAAACAAGGGTAGCAATGAATAGTAAAAGCTACAAGTGTATGACCTTTTTTTTTTTTTTTAAATTGCAAGCAAAACAGCAAATTTGTGATTGCAGTAGTTCATGCTTTGATTGACATTTCCTTACCATATCTAGACAATGGTTGGAGAGAAGACTTAAGCATTTCTCTGTTTGAACTCATGTTTACTTGGCTTTAAAAAAATTACTTTGAGACAGAAACTGGTATTCAGGAACATCACATCTGTGTAAATATGCAAAACTGTATTGAAAGCAGATTAGTTGGGGGGGATTTTGCTTTTGGATTTTATTAAATCATTTTCCCTAAACAACTGATAAAGTAAAAATTTAAAAAAAACTCAAAGAGAATTTTTTTATGATACTTGTGTTTCTATCACAATGTCACAATTATCATTATGTTTCCCTACTGAATTAAAAGGCATTCCTATGAAGTATCAGGGTTGCTGTTTCGTGCTAAATTTGTGCTTAGTATCCGACAGAGATGGATTACAGATGTCAGCATTTGAGACTATCATTAATATATGGTGTAAATAGGATAAATTCTGGCACATTTATATAGTGTCACAAACAATGAGGTAAGTACTCTTGTTCTTTGTGGTAATTCTCACCGGAACCTTCTGTGAAGAGAAAAACAAGAAAAAAAGAAAAAAAGAAAAAAAAAAGAAAGATCACTATTTCCAAAGCTGGGGAAAAAAAAAAAAAAAAAAAACGTAGTAATACAGAACACAGTTTTGGCTCATGTAGGGTAAGGTTACAGAATAACTTCTGGAATTGAGCTTTTAAGTTTTCCAAGACAATGAATTCTTAAGTAGTCATTAAGTCTAAGTTACACCAAGATTTTTTTACTAACAAGTCTCATATCTTCATCTCTCTTTAACTAGATAGAATAATAGACTTGCTCCTGAACTTATGATACTAGACAAATCATAAAGTTAGAGACCCTCAACGTAGAGCTTGCATGTATCTTGAAAATGTATCATAACTAATTTTATAGTTGATTTCTATATCTGTGTGAGAAAGAAAATTTAATCCAGTAAGCAGTTAAGCCATGAGATTGGGTGGCATTGAGAAATGCGAGGCTTGGCATCTTGTCAGAGTCCATTTGGGCTTCTGCAGGTTTATATGAGGAGTCTTTGTAATTCCTGGCTTGGATTTATGTTCAAATGTAAGACTGCCTTGGGCTTCATAATGAGTTCCAATTCAGAAATGATTCAGTGATTCATGAGTCAAATAGAAAATCTGACCTTAAAATGACTGAAACTGTTTGTTTATTTATTCATTTACTACTGAGGAAGAGGAGAAAATCAAAAGAATTGTAGACAGATGAGACAAAATATGAAGACCTGTTCAGAAAAAAAAAAAAAAAAAAAGATTACAGATAAAGGAAGACCTGGAAGATAGTGAAAATTTAAACACATGAAAATCGGCAGATCTGAATGACATAGATTTTATGACAGTAAGTGAAACAGGTAATGAATATGAAGGATTAGTATGAAGCAAATTCACAAGTCACAGTGGAACAAAATACTAAGGGAAAAAACAAGGAGTGAAATATAGATTCAAGAACAGAAATTCTGGGATACTGAAAGAATGACTGAAATGTAATTATTTTTCTTTTAATTCCTTAGAAAAATAATGAACAAGTACGAGAATAAAATGTGTTAATGTTCTCTAGGATATAAGACCTCGAGCAAAAGGTGAATATGTTTACATGAAACCCAAGTTAACCTTAGTAATCCTGTAGTATATTTTGACTGCTTATTTGAATTTTTGGATGAGAGTGGTAAATTTTTAATTAAAGAGGAAATGCTTTGATTTTTTTTTTAATATTTTACAAAACTTATTTTTTTTTCCTCTCCATCTATCAATATTTATATGGCTTTTCTATTTCAAATGACCTTCACATAATTATAAAGAGTGTTCTCATATTCACATACTGTAAAGAAATGGCAAAAATGAAAAAAATGCTGTTGGAAAGAAAGCCTAACTTCTACAAAAATCTCATATTATTAAGAGATTTTTAAAATATCTGTTTGAAAAATTAGGAAAAAGATGTCAGATTTTGAATGTAGTTCCTGAAAGATACAGATTCAAGGGTTATTCAAAAAATCACTGAAGACAAAATATAATAAAAGGATTTAAGGAGATTAGAAAGATGGGCAAGCGAACAATAAAACAATGTTCCTCTATTAAAAGTGCAGACCTGGGGAAAGTGACACAGTCTCAGAAGAAAACAGGAACCTCAGGAACTTGTGTGCCAAATTAGATTTGTGGTTGATAAATGCCATTAAATAAAATTCATCACAATGAAATAGGTGAAGAGTTGGCATATTATGCAGTGTTGTGGTATAGGACAGCAGTAATTCTGTAGGTCTTTGCTGAATTTCAAGTGAGGCTGGTAATTTGAATGCATTTAAATTAATCCCCAAATGAGAAGAAGCTCAGCCCTACCTGTTGTTATTATGGTGAACTATATAACCTAATGGTGAAAGGAAATACAACTCTTCTGAAGTGGTTGGTTTTTTTTGTTTTTTTGTTTTTTTTTGCTTTGCTTTTTCGTCTTTTTGATTGTTGGAAAGTGGGAAACAGGGAATCAACTTCATCTCATATAATCCTTTTCCCCTTTCATGTGATCTTAAATTTGTCATTCTTCCTTCAGTTGTGTTTTTAGTTTTACCACATTGTCAATGCTATCAACACTTTTACTGCTAGCCATATCAGCCTTGTGTTGTTCATGATTATGGCTACTTCTTAGGACAGAGTTCTTGATTTGATTGTACTGGACTGACCCTGGAGCATCTGGAATCCGAATGACAGTGACTGTTCATTGTTATCTCTAAGCTTGTGCTGAGAAAGATCCTGCCTCCGCAAAAGACAGCCTTGATATGTGCATTGGCATGGTGCTGTCCACGGTGAAGGAAAAGATGTTGGATGTGGGTGAAAGGGAGTCTTGGCTTATCCTTTCAATAATAGGTTAATGTGGTTTAGACCTGATTTCTTGTTTGTTTGTTTGTTTTCAGCTTACTACCTTTTCTTTTAAGATTATTCTCAAGTTTATAAAAGCATGTATTTTTAATTGAGCTTCCTAACTCCTTTTAATGTCTGTCAGCAATAAATTGTTGCAATTGTGAAGCAAACCTGTTGCATTTTCAAGTTCCCATTCTCAGAAATTGTAAATTATGTCCTACATATAAGTATATAGAGATACTTAGAGATAAGGGGAAATTGATAGTTTTTTGCTTATACTATATAATGAGAAGCCAAATGTTTCATAACTGTCTGGATAACCAGCCATTAAAAACTGGATAATGTCAAGAGTGTGCAAAAGTTTAAAATTTGTATACCCTTCAGCTTCAAGGATTCTTCAATGAAAAGAAAACTGCTGTGGTGCTCTACATTCTGTGGGAAACTGTTGACCTTGTCCATGAAAGCAAATGAAAAAAAAAAAAAAAAAAAAAAAGGCATGTGCGGGTAAATCATAAAATTAAATACTTTCCTTACTAAAATTTGTGTTTTCAAATTGAATGTGGTGAGCTTTGAATTTTCTGTTTAAAATCGGTGTGCCGATATTACATTCTCTGTTCTAGAAAAGTCTGAGTTTTTTGTTGTCTCTGGGGAAATCAATGTAAAAAGAAAATCGAGGTAGGTTCACTTAATAGCTATGACTGACTTACCTTCTCATTACAGATTCGTGCATAACACATAGAAATATTTTCAGTGTTCGGTAGCTTGGACAAGCTTTTGTGGGATGATATGCCTCTGTGGAAGGAGATTAAGTGTTAAAATGAAGCTTCTCATGAAAAATATCCATGCTTAACAAACTAAGTCACTCTGAGAGTTTTATAAAACAAGTTAAAAGTATGTCTGCATCTGGACTGTCTTCTGTAGTATGCCATAGTGTGCCCCAGGGAAACAGGCAACTGAGGAATCATGATGGCAGTTGTCTTTCCTTCTCTCCTCCTCTATAGTCAATACCATAGGCATAGAATTCAAGGCGTTGAGATGGGGGTGGAAAACATCACTTTGCTGGATTTTATACTAAATTATAATCATTATGTGGGTACACTTCGATGAAAGATAGATTGAGGAAGGCATGAGGGTATGGAAATTTTTATTCCAGATGGCTTTAACTACCGAAGTTTAATATGCAGCTGGGAGTAGGACCTTGTTAAAAAGAAAATCGAACAGATCCAACTGCTTATATTTTCACTTGTCTTTTCAATGCCTATTTCCAACTACTAGGTTGATGTAAGATATACAGTTCAGCTAGGCAGAACTTAAACACATACTTAACTTCAAGGATGTATCCATATAAAAAGGAAATAGAAGAGAACATGAAAAGACACTTGTAGAACAAAGATTTGGAGCCATTTATTTTCTTTTTCTTTTTTCCCATTGTTGTTAGTGCTGTTTGATTTTTTTATTTAATTTTGTTCTAAATATTATTTTAAAATTCATTTTTGACATTTGAATCAAAAGATTGTGATTGAATAGATAAAGATCTTTTACCTTGTCTCCAAATGTAAGTATTAAATTGGCCTTATTGCCAATCTAAGTGCCTTATTGAAGTGTCAGTTCACTATTTCCTAGCCTTTAATTTTTCTTTTTTTAATGTTTTGCTCTTGGATATCTCCAAGGTTCTGAAAGAATGTGTGAAGAATATTTTAGGTGAAAGGAAGTATTCTTATTTCTTTGGTAATGATAAAATTTACTAGTATACTTGTGTTCCTGCAATCAAATAATGGGGCTATGAAAAGTGATTTTCTATATTGAAAAACAAAACAAAAAAAAGAACAAACAAATCCTAACATTGTCAAATAAAAACAAAACAAAATAAAAGATCAGAAATCTGCTGGCAGAAGAAAAACTATAAAGCAGTGTTGGCATCACCTCTACTTAAATAATGGAAGGCAAAATCCACTTTTAAAAAGTCTTTCATAAATTAGCAACATACAGTATAAATTGTAATCAAGCATCTTCAATCAGGAAATAATTATGATACATCAGCTTGATTAAAAATAGCATTTCTCTGGTTTAGTTGTCAGTGATAAGTATGAATAAAGTAAAGGTCCAAAACTCTAAAGTATGTAGGTAAGAATTTAACCTCTTATATTAGGTTAATAAATCTAAATTTAATTCATGTGCCACAAAGCATAGCAAATGTTATAGATCAGTAACCAGTTTATTCTCATGTAACGTACACAAACAAATTTATTTATGGGGGATAAGTTCTGATTCAGTCCTAAGAAAGTAATACAAATAGGTACCAATATCTTTGTATTGATTTGCAAATCCAAATATACTTAGACACAGTCGTAAGACTGTAAGGTCTAGTTCCGGACAATCAAAGTCAATTGAAAAAATTCTGCAAATGCTGTCAGAGAGAGGATTTCATTCAGGGTGTATAATTTATTTTAAAAAAAAATTAATAATTTAGTCACAGTGATATGTATATAATAATAATTTAAAGGATCATCCGTAAGCAGAATGATTTCTTGCTAGTGAAATATTCTCTAATATGGTGCAGCTCTGAAGGCTGCATAGACATGGCCTTAATATGCTGTTGCCACTTTACATGTTACCACATTTTACCTATTCACTGTAAATAAAAGCATTGCAGTACAAAATCACCTATTACATATTACCTAAATTTATATTAGGTAATTTATATACAGAGATGTATCTCTTTATTTCAGTTTAAATTCTAGGATGAAGTTTATCTTTTTTCTGTCATCCTTCATCCTCTCAATTTTTATAGATCTTTACAGAAATAAAAATGTTGAGCACTGCACTGCGTACAATTGGTAATGAGGTAAATGATGAAATGTGTAGTTTCTGTAGAAGAACAATTAGAGTATGGAAATCTGTTTGCATATGTGTGATTATTCTGATAAAACAGAAACAAAAACTTCATACACATGAAATCCTGGGCATTGCTGTGTTCTGTGACTTCCAATATTGTCTAGACCATGGATGTTTAAATTTGACTTGCCTGGGCCACACTAAATGAAGAGGAATAGTCTTTGGGCATAAATAAAATATATAACATAGTTAATGTTTAAGTAACAAAACTATTCTTTGCTTATTTTTATATCAAAACATAAAAAACAAAACCGTAAGACTAGCAGGATATTTGACCTTATTTTTTTGAAACTAACTCATCAATGCCTATTTAATGACAGTGGTTGCAATTCTTAGTGACTTCTCAACGTGCTCATCAGAAATTTTTGATCTTCCAGGAATTTTTCTCTTCCTGTGCTTCAATCCTTCAAAATTGTTCACAAATATACATACTGCCAGGGAGCAATGACTTGAATAAGATGTAACTGATGTGAGGAATGTTTTTCTCTGCTAAGAGATGTCTTATAAAAATCATAGTAAATACACAATCAAGTTTTTCTTTGAGTTGAATGTCTGGCTGCAACTCTATATATTCCTTCTGAAAATTTAGGGGTAATGTATTTATGTTGACTGACTAAAAATGTAGTCACTAATATTGCAGAAAATTGGTGATTTTTTGAGCAATCTTAAAACTTATTCTCAAATTCTGCTATCATAACAGATTTTTTTTTTTTTTTGATGTTGAGAAGACTCTGTTTAGCCAGCGTATCAAAATGCATAAAATTATTTGCAATAACTTGAGCTTGCCATAATGTACACTACATTTTGAACACTGTTTGAAACATAGCACAGATGAGTTGATTTTCTCCTTAAAGATGAACATGTAAGTTATTTAAATGAGTGCTCAAATCTACAAAAAATATGTATATCACAAATTATTTTATACTTTTTTGAGCTTTTTGAAATGTTGAAAATTACAAAATTTTTCAGAACTGTACATGTATGCTGGATATTTCTTCCACAATGAATATGCTAGTGATCGTAAATTATTTTATGAAATAACATAAGCTGAAGTTTAATATTTAAATGAGAAAACTTATATGTCTGCTTAGTAACAAAACATGTTTTTCTTCACAGACACACATGTGTAGATATGTTGAAATGTTGTTATCAGCAGTCTCTCTCTTTTACTCAACAAGTGACACAAGTACATATAACATGTAGCACATGCTGGTTTCACTTCCACTGAGTGTGTGACAGGCACTCCCATCCACAGCATCTGTTGTTTCCTATGCAGTCCACTCTTGAGCTGTGCTTAATTGACTAATGAAAAATATTGCTAAAAATTACTTAAAAGTGTTAAAAAAATATGATCTTGTGGGGCCATATTATTAGTTGTTCAGGGATGCCCAGGGCCTGCAGGAAATAAGATGGACAAGCCTGTTCTACAGTTTGTGTTTCTGTTACTTTTTATTACTTTT
Source organism: Chrysolophus pictus (assembly GCA_037305975.1). NCBI lineage: Eukaryota > Metazoa > Chordata > Aves > Galliformes > Phasianidae > Chrysolophus > Chrysolophus pictus. The sequence continues at coordinate 29,729,066 of CM074577.1, read as the reverse complement.
ATTTCCTTTTAAATTCTAAAGGTTCAGTTAATAAAATCTAAAAAATTTAAATTGGAAAACCTTCAGAATAACTATGATATATAGATTCATTCTAATTGCTTTTAATGTCTTGGTTTTATTTACAGAAGAAATGGAAAAAAAGTTATTTTGGTGTGCTTGTTCTTGACACCCTCTCTTGGATTTCTAGTGCTCAGACACATGGTGGAAGATCCATCCCTGGAGACATTCAAGGTCAGACTGGATTGAGCTCTGAGTAAGCTGATCTAGCTGTAGGTGTCCCTTTTTGTTCGAGGGAAGTTAGACTAGATGACCTTTAAAGATCCTTTCCAACATTAATGATTCTATGATTTTATGATTCCATGATCAGCTACTATGCTTAGTAGACTTCAGCTACCCACAGCATAGCAGCTATTACTTAGCCAGAGGGAAATTATAACAGTCTCTCAGACTATATACCGCTGGACTAGCTCTAAGTATTTGATCACTGTTCTCATCCATCTGTCTGGTGTAACGTGTTTGTGAAAGTCACACTTGAGTATTTCTTGAATGTGTTTGGGGTTGTTTTGACTATTTAATTTTATTTTATATTTCTATACAGTCTCGCTGAGTGAAATAAAAACCTCTGTGGGGAAAAAAAAACACTTTGCTATATATTTGTATAGATCTTAACACACAGAGGGTCTACACACTAGATCTATTTATAGATGCACATACTTGCTATTGTTCTAACAAGTAAACCAAGTTGTAAGAGCACCAAAACTAAGGAATGCTTTATCTGAGCATCATATGCCTGGATTTTCTGATACTTTGTAAGGACAAGGTCTGACAGATTTTATTATTCTTGAGACATTCATGCCATCTCATGTCCTTTTGGCCAATTTGGGTTAGCTGTCCTAGTTCTGATGCCTCCCATCTTCTTGTGCACCCCCAACCTTCTCACTAGCAGGACAGTGTGAGAAACAGAAAAGTCTTTGACTTATTTAAGCACTGCTCAGCAACAGCTAAAATGTTAGTGTATTATCAACATTGTTCTCATCCTAAATCTAGGAACACAGCATCATAGCAATCACTGGGAAGAAAATCAGTCTATTCTAGATGAAAACAGGAAGTGCAGTGAATCAGATTTATAAATAAGTAAATACTGATGTGCCCCTTGTTCAAAATTCAAAACCTGAGACAATAGAACTTTGAATTTGTTGTACCTATGAGAGGTTGATTTCACATACATCATCACTCTTTTAAGCTCATGCCAGAACATTTCTGGCTATAATATCTGTGTTAACTCAGAATTACTGTTTAATTATTTCTATGTACTTGTCACGGAGTTAACTAGATCAATTTATGCCCGTGACAGGGGGCACCCCCCGCCTGGCCCCACAGAATGGGAAGGAAGGAAGGGAGGAAAAAAAAAACAGCGGCAACAATCTATGGAGGTAAACTTGTTTTACTAACTATGATATCAGAATGCAAGATAACACAATATAATACAATCTAATTGAAATTGAGATAATAAATCAAATAAGATAGGAGAGAGAGAGTTCCTGAGACCGAGTCAAACCTGACAAGCTTGGAACGGCTAGGAAAGCACCCTCCAGCACCTACTGCCAGGCAGTAAGAGGCCGCCCCAGCCAGAAGGGTCAGATCCCATGACTTCCGTAATGTACAGGGGACAGGTACCTAGAATTGGAGCATTAACACTTTAATTCCAGTACATGGTGTGGAATACTGAAAATAAAAAAAAACCATAAAACCATGACAGTACTGAAATTACATTATTTCCTTCCATTTATCCAATGGGATTTGGGGTTAGTAACTGCCATTATTTCAAATTCTAGGATATTGACCTAGTAGTTGCTCATTCTCTTTTGGGAGAGAAATCATAACTTTAAAGTGTTATGACTTTTCAACCTCGAAAAGACTTAAGAATAAAATGGTTTGTATAGCTCATGATTGCTATCTTGCAGCCCTTATTAGATGTTGAAGCAGACCACAGATTTTATAGCAGACCACCACAGTCCTTCCTTTTGCTAGTAAACAGCTTGTATTCTCACATAAATACAAGCAGAAGGGAAAGGACTAGAAGATAATCTGTTGAATGGAGGGACAAAAAAACAAAGCCTCCATTCATGTTTTACTTCAGATGTTACTTACCACACAACTGCTTTTTATTTTATGAAGCTGTTTTATACAGTCATTGTATCACTCATAAAAAATAGTACATAATTTTTTTGTTTTTGCAAAACTGATAATTTTAGCTTTCAAATACATGATATTGTTTACTTTATTTTGCAGATGTAAGACCAGTCATTTTCCTTGATCTTAAAAATTTTATACATTGTAGTCCCTGAGATTTCAGGGAAAGAGAGCAAAGAAGTTTAATGATTAAATTTAGAGATGACAAATTAGATTTCCATGACTGCCTTGAGAAGTTCACTTGTAAGCCTATGTGTGGGTTTAAATTAGGAAAAGCTTACCTAATGTGCAAGTGATTGAAAGTTTTGCATAAAAATTCAGTGTATCATTACTTTTCCACAAACTTGAAGGAATTTCTTTTTGCATAAACTGTGAAATGTTGATGTCATTTGAATATGTTTTTCTGTTTATCAAAGTTTGGGAGAAGATGGCTGAGAATTACTTGAATAGCTCTTTTGAGGGAGGTTGCTATCATTACGGTAATGAGAAATATTTTTCTTTATTGGTGGCACAGAAACATTAGAATTTGAAATTACTTCAGATGAACAGAGTATTTTTTGAGTGATTCAGGAATGTTCTTTGTTTTCTCTTGCATGTTTATGAACAAATACATGTAAAGTAAGTCTTAAAACGTTCGGAAACAATATGTTGATTTTTCATTTTGAGAAATCTTATAACAAAGTTTCCCTCCTCCCTATTTTCCACATTTAAAACAAAAATAATTTGCAGAGTTTGAGGCTGAACATCAGAAGTACTGACTGTATTTGTCACAAATAGACCCAGAGAAGTTGCTGACAAACAATACCATATCTTTGTGTATCTGGATTTTGATTCTCCTATATTTTGTTATTCTTTTGGTAAAGGAGGGGTACTTTATTGGGTTAAAATCATCATGAAATATGGAATTGAAGGCATACGCAGAAGCAAAGCGGTCCTTAGGAACTTAAAGAAAAACCTGATCTTCACTATGACAGAGTATTCTTAGGCCAGGAAACAAAAATGAGAAAATTTTTCTCCCACTGTTCTCTATACCGTAAATGAGAAGTTAAGAAGGGATCAGAGACTCTCTATATCTGGAGGTCATGAGAAGAGTGAGGACTTGGAGGCATATCTCAGAGTAATAATAAGAAAGTATCACAACCCCCCCCCCCAAAAAAAAAAATCATTAATAGCTTAGTTTAAAATAACCTGCTGATAAAGACAATGGTAGAAGAAGAGAAGAGGCTATAGCAGAGCTGCATGATGACAAGAAATAAGGCAGCTATCTTTTTAAATGAGAATTCAGATAGTGGGTGATGAAAATTGCAATAGGTACAACACAATGCTGATAACATACCTTTATAGTCTTGTGCTTAGGTGGAGTTGCTCTAACATTGATATGAAATGTGTTGACATTTTAACTAGTTTTCTGAGGTTTATTTCATTTTTATGTCTTACAGATCTGTTTTTAACAGACAGAATTACAATAGTGTTTGTGTTTACCCCATTTGATAGTGCAGAATATTAAAATGGAAAAAGGAATATGAGTAGAGTGAGTAGCATTACGCTTCCATTCTAGGTGATGTGCCAGTATCAATCAGGTTAATGTAGGATTTGTAAGACTAGGTTTAGTTCCCTGACAGACGTACTCCACAAACAAATAAACATGCTCCCCATATAAAAAAAAAATCACTATGGGTGATGTTCCATACAGAAATAAAAAATGGAGCCAAGATGCTTTGAACAATTAATCAACTCTGACAGAGTGTAGTACTAATGAAATTTATTTGACTTGCAATAATTATAGAATCATAGGAGAGCTTGGGTTGAAAGGGACCTTAAGGATCACCACATAGAGGATCAGGTTCAGGGATGTGAGGTTCAGGGATGTGAGAATCCTGGCTCTCAGTAATGAATGAGGCAAAGAACTCATGGAGTACCACAGCCTTCTCCATATCTGTTATGGACAGTTCTCCTTTCTCATTTAGCAGAGAAGTTACGCTCTCCTTGGCCTATCTTTTCTGACCTACATACCTGTAGGATCCCTTGTTGTTTTTAACGTCCTTTGTCAATTTCAGTTCCATCTATGCTTTGGTTTCTCTAATCCCATCTCTGCAAGTCAGCTACAAACTGAAGAGGGCCTGGCCTCATCCATTTACCTCCCATCTCCCTTTAGATATTTATAAACATTAATCAGATCCCTTTTCAGTCTTCTTTTCCCCAGGTGGTATAGACCAGGTTACTCAGCCTTTCCTCATATGAGAGATGCTCCAGGCCCTATATCATCTTCGTGGCACTCTGCTGGACTCCTTCTAAGAGATCCCTGTCTTTTTTGAACTGGGGAGCCCAGAACTGGACACAGTAGTCTAAAGATAGCCTCACCAGGGTAGAGTAGAGGGAGTGGGAGTGGGTCACCTCCCTCTTCTTGCTGGCCATGCTTTTTTTAATGCATCACAGGATATCACTGGCCTTCTTGACCACAAAGGCACACTGCTGGCTCATGGCCAACCTGTTCCGTTCCAGAACACCCAGGTCCTTCTCTGCAGAGCTCCTCTCCAGCAGTTCATCCCCTAACCTGTACTGATGCATGCGTTTATTCATCCTCAGGTGCAAGATTCTACGCTTGCTCTTGTTAAACCACATCCGATTCCTCCCTGCCCAACTCTCCAGTCTGTCCAGGACCTGTTGAATGATAGCACAGCCTTCTGGTGTATCAGCCAATCCTCCTAATTTTGTGTCATCAGCAAATTTTCTAAGGGTGGACTAAATCCCTTCATCCAGGTAATTCATGAAGATGTTGAAGAAGACTGAACCCAGCACCAACCCTGGGGAACACTGGCCTCCAACCAAACTCTGCACTGCTTATGGCAACACTTTGAGCTCTGTCAGCCAGCCAGCTCTCAATCCTCCTCAAGGTGCACTCACCTATCCCACATTTTCTAAGTTTCATAACAAGGATGTTGTGTGAGATGGTGTCAAATGCCTTGCCAAAGTCAAGGTACACATTATCCACTGCTCTCTTCCCATCTACTCAGCCAGTTATGACATCATAGAAGACTACCAGGTTGTTCAAATATGGTTTCCCCTTGGTGAATACATGCTGACTACTTTCGATAACCTTCTTTTCCAATTGACCGGGGTGAGTATCCAGAACAAGTTGTTCCATCACCTTTACAGGGATGGAGGTGAGGCTGACAGGCCTGTAGTTTCCCAGATCCTCCTTCTTGCCCTTTTTGAAGACTGGAATGACACAATTTATCCTGCAGTCTTCAGGCACCTCTCCTGTTCACTAAGACCTTTCAAAACTAATAGAACATGATTCCACAATCACCTCTGCCAGCTCTCTCAGCACATGTCGGTACATCCCATTGGGGCTCATGGATTTGTGTGGATTGATTTTAGCTAGACACTCTCTGACCAGATTCTCCTTGACTAATGAGAAGTCTTCCCCAGACTCTCATTCTGATTTCCAGGGTCTAGGATTCCTAAGGGCTAGTCTTAGCATTAGAAATATCTTCAACTTAGTTCACTCTTTCTTCAAGGACATCTTAAGACACTTTATATCAATGTGAGGATTGGAACTACTTTGGTTGCTCTGGAAGTAATGCTTCATATTTATTTCCAGGGAAACTACAGCAGATACAAAGAGCACAAAAGCACTGATTGATAGAGCAAATTCTCAACTATAAAACACTATTTTTCAACATAATCAACAGCATTAGCCAGTGTACAGATGAACTGAACTGGTCAAGACTCTCTTCATTTTACATTATAATTGTGCGTGGTCTTCCAGGACATGGCTTGTCTTTCAAGACACTGTCACCATTATTTACCAGAGGAAAAAATCTCTCATTGTGTCAGATTTCCCTCACTGTCCTTGAGAAAAATCAGATATGATGAAGTTTTCTGGCAAGATATATTTCCTGTTTCATGGTTGAGCACATTTTTTCTTCCTTTTTTACCTTCATAGATCTCACTTTTAACTATTTTATCATTTGTACTGACACTACATGGTCCTTCTGATAAACGTTTTTTTCTTTCTTACTATCTTCATTTCTCTATGTATGTAGAAATGGGATCTAGCCAACATATTAAAAAAACAGAGTGGCTTACTGTAGCTAACTATGGAATTTAACTCCCTCAAATTCATTATTATGCAACTATGATAATTTTGCTCAGGATCATCTATCTACTCAAGAACATTTTTTCCTTTCCAAAGTGTTGTAAGTCACTAAAATTGCACTATTTTTAAGCCATCTAAAGTGAGAACAAAATCTAGAAAGTGGTAGCCTGTTTGTGATTTACAATGCATGATTTATTTTTATTATTTTTTTTATTGTTTTCTCTTTCTTTTTTAAATTTAAACAAATGCAATTGTTAAGTTTCATTTTTGACTTCTAGAAATATTTGTTTGGTTTTTTGTTTGGGACAGGTAGCAGTATTTCTACACAGAACAGTAGTCTCATGCTATATTATATTTACTTGAGCTGATCCTGGGCCATCAAGTAAATCTGTCTCTGGAGAATTACCACACTTGGAAGAAATGCCTGCCCAGTCATAGATTTCTATACAGTCTGGTATGGTTAATTTGAGCTCTGCACTTATGATGTACAGAGATAGTTTCATCTCGTGTAGTCTGTGATTCAGACACAGAGTTCTCCACACTTAACTCCATTGGGGCTAGCTGGAAACTTTGTAAGTGGCACACCATTTTTTACTACGTACTGACTGAACTAGAGAGATGCTTGCTGATTAATTCAAGAGATTTCTGAGTATTGAAAAAGATATGTAGCCTGTATTGTTACTATACCAAACAAAAGCCTGCCTAATTAGTTCGGTACTTTCAGTTGTGGATCTCTTTCATTGTGGTATCACAACACTTTTTAACTGAGAACCTCTGGGATTTTGGCATTTGTTATGGTTATGAAGCTGGATAGTACTTGTTAAAGATTTGCAACTCTTTGGAATGCCAGTTTTGCTGCATTCCTTCAGTCCAGCTTGCACTCTTAACAATGCAAGCAAGTGCTTCAGCCAGCTTGGTAGTGATTGGAAAAAATACTGAATTCTTTGGAATTTGTGATTTGATCTCAAGCTATGCTTGAGTCTTATTGTACTCTATTTTAAATGGAATCACACAGCTTTGCTATATTGTATAGTTTTTTACATAGATTTTATCTTTGTAAGTACTTCTAGTTTTCATATTGTGAAGTTGAAGAGATAAACCTTAGTTGTTCATTCCAAACATCTTGGAATTTTGAGTTCAAATAACCTTATTGGCCTAAACTAGATTTAAGTAACTGAGTATTTATAAAGGCAGATGTAACATTTCAGCAGGAAGGTAATAGTTCACAGTCAAGAAAAGGATAGTTTCTTAAACAATTGCTTGGCCATGACTGACCTCTGAACCTAATGCAAAATGCACAGCTTCTTGTTCAATATGTAATATATTTATTTTACAATAATAAAACAACATGGATGGAGCTATTTCTCATATGCAATATGTCCATGATCAAATATAACAAAAGAAAAATAACAAGATTTATCAGAAGTTATTTGAGATATACAATTTCACTACTGCAAGAGTAATACTACAGAGATTCTCTTTAAGATGTAGGCCAAGTCCAGATTCCATACTTTTTGTTGGACTCAAATGGGTAAAAATCAAAAGATGTACAAAGTTAAAATGTAACAATTTCTCAGAGGGTAATTATGAGAAAGTTATTGTAATGTACTCTAGTTTGTAGTATGTGTTAGAAGGATTTGGAGGTCAGGAGGAAGAGAATAACCTGATGGTTAAAATAGTGAGGAAGATTTTCTGTACTAATGCGGTTGTTCAGAGGTTATTCAAAATAGGGTCTTGTTTTTTAAGATTTCATTTATTAAATGCTTTATCTATTAAATACTGATATCATGATTACTTTTACTGCAATGTCAAGCCTAAACTTTTCTTTCCTTGAAAAATAGTAATGTAGCTAATCCTCAGATTTTAGAAGATATGGTTTGGAGAGAAATTCCTCGAAGTGTATAGCAGCAGCATGAAATTACATTAGTCAGAGGAAATGATAAAAGCAAAAGCAGATTTTCTTGTATTTCCAAATTATTATGTTTAAGTTTGCTATTTCTCTTTTTTCTCTCTCTTTCTTTTTTTTTTTTTTTTTTTTTTCCCCTTCACATTTCAAGAGGACTGGGAGGTGGAATGCTTTCAGATTAATTATAGTCTAAATTAAGAGAAGGAAAATTTAACTTTTTCTTGTGTACTGATTGTTTGATAGAATTCTTAAATGATCATAGCCATGAAAACTACTGTAAGAGAGAATTTCTTTTTACTGTAAGAGAAGTTTTCTTTTTCTCAGATGATGGGATTTCGGCTTGACCCAAATCGTGAGAAAGGTGTTTGTTTTTTTCTTTCTGAGTAAAGTAACTTTGGAATGAAAATCTAAAGAAAATACTTAGTATTTATACATCAGCTTACATGTAGCTGTCAGCTGCTCTACTTATCTGTATAGTGACCAAGCAATAGGACAATAATATCTTTATATAGCATGGAGTAGTCAGTACTGGAAGTGATGACCCTCCTAATGCCAAGCTATTACTACAGTGTAGAAAAACAGTGATTTAATATAGCTGTTGTTTTTTGGATTTTTTTCATAAAAAATTGATTGAATTTCTATTATTTTTCACATTATTTACCTAGTATAGACATAAGACCCAATTTTTATCAAGAAGTCTCACTCTGTTTTTCTAACATACATGCACACTTGTGCACAAAGATCTCAGACTATTTGAAAATTGGTAGTGATACCATCAAGCCAAGGAGGCTGAAAAATTTTAAATTGCCATCTGTTTTCCTTTTCATGCAAATATATCTCTTAAGAATAAAGAGTTATGCACTAATTTTCTTTCTTTAACTCATCTCTAAAACGAACTGCCAGTCTTTGGGATGGGTGCCTTGTTTACAGGACTATCTCATAAAGTGAATGGCTGTGGACCAAAACTCAATAAGCAGTATAATTAAACATCTTTCAGTGATAACAAAATCTGTAATAGAGGGATCTTAATATCTGACTGGAGAAAATTCTGATAAAATTATGTCAGCATTCAAGAAACTATTCATGAAACCTCTCCTCTAAAAGAAAGTAGAGTGGGGTAGGGTGGGGTGGTGGAATCCAACCTTTTTCCACCCCCACAGCCTCTCCAACAAAAGCATAAGTTTGAGAAGATTTTATTCCACATATATGTACCAATGAAATCAGTGGTCTTTATGTGCAATAGTTGTAAAGTAAATTAAACTTTTCTGCAGTTTTGAGTTTGCTAAAATGTTAGAATATAAAATATTTTTTAGAGATTCTTGCACCTTCCTCACAAGATTGTGAGGGATTCAATTTTATAGATGATGTAAAATGGAAATAAAAGTCAGAATTCCTAAATTGTCATATAGGAAACTGTTGAAATTTTATTATTTTACTGGTAATCTGATGTAAATAAGTTATTTTGGCACTACAGATTTATGATTTTGTTACTGAATGTCAAATTTCACTGTTTTAGAATAGGGGATGCTGTGAGACTACATAGACCATGTGAAGGAGAGATGCAAAGAAGTATGTTTGGTAATTTATATAGAATATATATTGATCTGATGATAATCGTTTTATACGCTATTTTTGTAATATAGGCAAATTGTTTAGAAAATTTAAGATCTATATAGAGTATTTAAATAATAAATATCCTCTTTTTACTGGCTTCATTCTACATTTACTTAGGGCATCAACTTTTCATGGATATTGCATACCCATTAGACTACATCTGCTCTTCTGCAGTCTCATCACAAAGACTCAGTCCAATTCTATTAATTTTAATTGATTTTTTCTTGTGTTATTTTTAGATATTTTTCCCTCATCTTTCCCTAGATAGCATGCAAATAGTTTTTGAGAAAAAAGCTCTTGACAGAATTGGAAAGGGCATGTAATCACTTTCTTGTTACACTCTGGGGAAAAGATTCTTAAGGGAGTGAATCAATGAAGGAAATAGAGCCAGAAAAAAGGAGTTCATGTGATTTACATATGTGGATTAAAACTTTCATCTTTGGAACTTTTTCTTCAAGGTATATGAGAAAGTACAGTTTAGCTAAATACTTAACCACTATATCTGGAATCAAGCTGTTTTATACTAATACAAAATATACTATGTATTAATAAGTTAACAAAAAAAAAGATAAAGAATTATTCAGAGCCTATGGAGAGAAACTAAATAATGTATTAGAAGTAGCTAAGGTCTATCTGAAGGGCAAAAGAATCAAATGCCTACCTTTAGTAGAAAGTTCAAATAACCAATGGGAATAAATAGTTACTGCTTGTTACTGTGAATTCAGAAAGTGTGTATACTAGACACCAAAGAGGCATCTACGGTGTCCTGAAGGATTTCTAGTCAGGTATTTGAGGCTGATAATCACATTTTGTTCTAAATGAGTATGACATGGTATAAAATAGGAACGTCTTGGAGAAAAACCTAGGTGTCAGGAAAAGAAAAAAAAAAGGCTATAAGAGGCTGTAGGAAAAAAAATACGTCTGCCTTCGCAAACATCATGTCTGGGTGCAGAACCATGGAAAACACATTGTTTGTAGGATTCAGGCACACATGAAGTAGTAATGTGAGGAACCAACAAGTTTACTGTGCAGAGAAATCTGGGCCAGTATTTAGCATTTCTCAACTTCTGTCATGGAAATTTGCATGAACACCTTCACCTAGGTGCTTTTTGTATGTCAAAAAAAAAAGAGAAACATTGAGATCTGAGCACTCTGGCCTTTTGGGAACACCAACAGTGAAAATCTAGGTTAGCAATTCTGTTATTTTGTGCTAGACATCCTAAAAGTAGATCAATTTTTTGTGTAATTATTCTGTGATATATCTAAGATCCTAAAACTTAGCTTTTGTTTTGTTGCTATACAACAAGGTTTGATTATGTAAATATAGCCATTGTGATTAGTGAGAAAAAAAGTCCTTTATTTCCTTTATTTCTTTTCCACATCCACTCATTGTTCATGTCAGACAGAGAGTAAATGTCTGTAACTTGACAGATGTACAGAATGTTTCATAGAATCATAGAACCATTAGATTGAAAAAGATTCTTGGGCTCATAAAGTTGAACAATCAAGCTAAACTACCAAGTCCTAACACTAAGCCATATCTCTTAGTGCCATGTCTGTACATCTCTTGTATATCTACAGGGATGAAGACTCTATTTCCCTGGAAAACCTGTTCTAGTGCTTGACTAATTCTCCTTAAGAAATTCTTCCTATTATCCCCTAAACCTCCCCTAGCACAACTTGAAACCATTTTCCTTTGTCTGATCACTTGTCTTCTGAGAAAAGAGACTGATACCCACTTAGCAGCTACTTCCTTTCATGTAGTTGTAGAGAGCAAAGAAGTCTTCCCTCAGTCTCTTTTTCTCTGCACTAACAATGTCAATTCCCTCAGCCTCTCCTCACAAGTCTTGCCTTTTCATTCTTTTTGTAGCTTCATTGCTCTTCTCTGCACATGTTCATAGCTTTCTTTCAAAGAATCATAGGATCACAGAAGTTGGAAGGGACCTCTGGAGATCATCTGGCCCAACCATCCTGTTCAAACAGGTTTACCTAGAGCCATTTGTACAAAACCATGTATATCCAGATGGTTTTTGATGTTCTTAAAGGACGGAGACTTCATAATCTCTCTGAGCAGAGTAAAGAAGAGTTTCATGGTGTTTATATTGTTATCTTTTGTGTTTCCCTTTGTTCCCATTGTCTCTTGTTCTGTCAATGGGCACAATGCAAAGGGCCTGGTTCTTTCTTCTTTCCATTCTTTCTGTGAATCTTTTTTTGGGGTTGTGCCTGTATGTGTAACTCACACATTTTGTCATTTATTCTTGATTTGGGGGAAAAAAATCTCTTTAAGATACAAGAATAGCAGCAGCATTTTGAAACTAAATGAACTACATTATCAAGCAGTGAAAAGTTATAAACAATGAAAACTATGGTTTCTTATAAACAGTGGAAAGACTCAAATGAAAACTTAGTATTATACAATTTTTAACAGAGATATTGAAAAAAATACCGATAAAAATTTAATATTGTTACATGACAGAATTTTTGGTAGAATGTAGACCTGGAGTAATTTTGGATAAATCAGTGATCTGTAAAACTGTGGAAAAAACAGATAATAGATTGGATCTCTTATCTTTATTTGCACATCGAGTTTAACTCATGCTGAAATCTTTTGTGTCCTTGCTCATTCATAATATAAAACTGTGACTAACTGGAATAACATACTGGACCATGAACTGTCTCTGCAGTCAATGGCCATCTTATAAAGAGAATCCAAGCAATGATTTACCTTGCCCTAGATTGATTTCCATTGGTTTTAATGAACTTTGGATCAGTCATATTTTAAATTCATATAAAAATAAATACATATTTCAAGTTAATGAAGAAGTTTCAAATATTCTTCATTGACATTATGAAAAATTAAATTGTACTTTTGTTGAATGCACTTGGATGAGTGTTGATTATAACTATCCAATTCAAAGGCATTAGAGTTATAGAACAATTTGAACTGGAAAAGATCTTTAAGATCTGCAAGTACAAGCTTTCGTGAAGGCCCATTTGGAATGACATAGTCTTCTGCAGAATTATCATATCACTGAATGTCCTGCAATCACAATTACACTGTACTGTGTTTTAGACTACAAACCCAGAAATATTAATGCAGCGGTGCTGACTGAGATTCTGACTTCATACCGTTGTAAGCCTTGAATGACAGTATGGATGTCAGAAGAGACTTAAATTGGTGTAAGCGGGATTTGGGCTATGCTGATAATGGATGCATAATGGAATTATTCATTCTTAGTGCATTGAAAATGATTGTTAGAATTGAGTTCAACTCTTCAGAAAAATAATGGCAGGAATGTCTCTAGGAAAAAAAGAATTTCTGTCCAAAGCACATAGAATATGTCATCCAGAAAAGGGTGAATCTAAAGGGTTGAATTATTGAATGGCTCCCATATAATCTGTGATTCTAATTTCTAGGAAAAAAAACATGGAAGCAAGCAAACACATCTAAAGATGTTGGGCTCTTTTCTTTTGGCTGATGACCTTGATTTCAAATAGAAAGTATTTGCATTTGTTGGATTTTGTGGATCTTATCAGGATCGTTTAAACTCCACAAATATAATTATTTAATGGTTTACTTTTTTGATCAAGTAACTCAGAATTCCAGATTGAACATACTCATACTACAGAGGGAATGTTTGAGAGTTGGATTTTGTTTTGCTTTTGTTTTGATAAAAAGCAAAACCATATTTTGTTCAATTTTTAATAAACTGACCTGAATTCCCAAGCCTAAGTAAGAGTTGCCTTTTTCATTTCTACTCATCCCCATGGTTTTCTCTCTCAGCTTTGGCTAGAGGCAGCACTTGAAGATTTCTTGTTTATATTGGAGGCTCTTTTTCAACTCTGCAGTTTTCCACAAGTGTTCACAGACAAAGTAGCAATAAAACAAGACTGCAAATTCAAATTTGTGTAATTTTCCATATCTACTACATAAATCTTGCTCTTCAACAATGTTGGCATGTTTGTTTTTTTGGGTTTTTTTTAGGGTGCCTTTTTTTGCCCGTCTGTAAATTAAGAAGTTACACCACTTTCTCCTTGAATGAAAAGACAGCACTTTCTAGCACTTAACTTCATAAGGGTTTATTTTAATTCAAGTATCATGCAGGATATTGAAAATTTAGACAAAAGTTTATTTTGCTCTTTGTTTAGTGCTATTTCAACTAAGTATCTCTTTGGTTTTGTCATGCTAGAAAAACTGTGATGAGTAAAGAAAAATCATTTTGGCATTGTTATGACTTAGAAGTATATTGATTAGCCTTGTTATCTGACTGGTTTTTGTATAGATGACTTAAAATATCCTGTTGAAATAAAACAAAAATATGACATGGCGGGAAAAGAGAGAGACTTAAACTCAATAACTGCCTGATGTGCAGCAGCTATTCACAGTGTCACCGCTAATATTGCTAAAGATTGTAACATACCTTTCTGATACCAAATGTTGAATATTGTGTTTCCTAAGATCAAGCCACACAACCATGATAGATTTTCATCAGCAGCAGGACTTAATTTTCATATGTATCTGTTGAAGGAATAAAGATCTAGGAATGTTTCATATCATGAAATTTATGAACATGGAGAACTGTTTGCAGAGAAACATAAAAATTGTTATCACAATTTCTTTTAACTGTAGAATCAAATTATTTCATTAAAAGTTACCACTCCAACAGTATTTTCCAGTAGAATAATACATATGTAGGTCTCTTTGGAAGTAATGTCTCCTATTTATTTCTAGGAAACTACAACAGACGTAAAGAGCACAATAACACAGTTTGATAGAGCAAATTCTCAGCTACAAAACACTATTTTTCAACATAGTGACCATCATTAGCTATGAATTTTTGAAAGCAGTGAACAACAGCCTGTATGCCATGCTTGTAAACATCTGGACCAGGGGATGTGATCCATTGTTGCTGTCTCTACAGATGAAACACAGCACCCATCACCTCACTGTGCTCGTATCCACTCATAAATATTCAACAAATGTCATTTTTTTTGTGCATGGACTAATTCAATTCCACACCTTTGCTTTATACACACTTCCATGTCAGATTCCATTTTGTCAGACTGCCCCTCTGCTGCTTTCTGCTGCACAGCAGCAAAATTTAATGAAATATTTGTGGAAGGGTTGAACCTCTACTATCACAGCATCAGCACTTGCCTTTGACATCATGGGACAGCATAAAAAAGAGAAGACATTATTTCAGAGCAGCCCTCATACAGTTAAATACAGATCTTTATTACTTCTGAGTTGAGCAGGACAAAGAATATTCGTGATTGATACTATGGTGTTTAATGAAACAGTGTTTTCATAAAAAAAAAAAAAAAAGAAAGCAATAAACATTAGAGTCTTCTGAGAAATATCATACATCAAGTAGGTGAAATATTAGTTCAGGTCTCTAGACACAGAAATTGTTTATATGAAATAAAGACTAATTTTCTAACTGGAGTCATTTGACCCAAAATCTCATCCTGACATGACCCTTTCCTCTTGATTATTAATGGAGAATAGTTGGTCAGCACCCCTTCTGTTTTTATAAAATGCTTCTAGGTTCCATCTGTCTTTTTTGCAGGACTGTGCCAAAGGAAGGTACTTTTAGAGGAGAAGTTGGAAACCTTGAAAAGCTATTCCTTTCAAGATCAGTGATACCTCAGAAATAATTTGCATAATTCTATTGTTTACTTGAACTGAACAGTTGATTCTTTCTGACTAATAGTTCTACTTTTCTCCCTTTCAATATATATGTATGGGTTTTTTGACTTTTCTAGTTTATGTATTCAGTATATTCTAGAGCCAACTATAATTTTATGTAACACAAAATCACTATAATAAACTAAGAATCTTGGAGCCAAGTTCTTCTGCCCTTTGAGCCTGGGCATGTGATAGATTATCATTTAATTCAGCTTTTATATGGGTTACTGTCTTTAAGATGCCATAGCTGACCATAAATGACCTAGACTAGCTATAAAGTAATGTGTGTGTGTAAAACTGCAAGGTAGACTGCATTAAATTAAGCCTCTTCTACTGAGGTTTAAGCTAGCATATATATATATTTTTTTCCCCATAAATGTATCCACAAATATAGTTAAGGTGTCTTAATTTTTTAAAAATAACTCACTGCTGGCCACCCCTCTTTTGATGGAGCCCAGGATACCATTTGCCTTCTGAGCCGCAAGGGCACACTGCTGGCTCATGTTAAGTTTTTCATCTATCAAGACCCCCAGGTCCTTCTCCACAGGGCTGCTCTCAAGGACCGCTCCTTCCAGTCTGTATGGATGCCTGGGATTCCTCTGGCCCAAGTGCAAAACTCTGCACTTTGCTGTGTTGAACCTCATCAGGTTCATCCGGGCCCACCTTTCTAGCCTCTCGAGGTCCCTCTGAATGGCATCCCTTCCTTCTATCGTGTCAACCACACCACTCAGCTTGGTGTAGTCAGCAAACTTACTGAGGGTGCACTCGATTCTGTCATCGATGTCATTGATAAAGATGTTAAAGAGCACCGGTCCCAAGACAGACCCCTGGGGGATGCTGCTCGTTACCGGCCTCCATCTGGACATAGAATCATTAATCACCACCCTCTGTCTGCGGCCTTTCAACCAATTCCTTATCCATTGGGTGGCCCACCTATCAAATCCACATCCCTCCAATTTGGAGATAAGGATGTGGTTGGGGACCAGTCTTCTTGTTAAGAAGGTAACTGTAGTTGACCATCATCAGACCATAGTTCTTAAAGATGAGGAAAATAAACTTTATTTTAAAAAAAAAGGAGAAAAAAGTTCACCTACAAGTATCAACTTTCTATCATAAGATAACTTCAAACTGAACCTGATTTTTGTCTCATTACTTTGATCTCTCTCTGGACTAGACATTTTTGAATTCTGACGATCTACCATTGATTCATATACCAACACATATAAAGAATAGCCAGGCCCAGAGGTTGTTCTTTGCCTATGTCAGATAACATTTGAGCACTGCTGCTAACTAATAATATGTGCTCACAAAAAGACTCAAGACTGCTGGGATAATAGATAATTACAGCCTCAATTGTCCAAGCAGTGAAATATCCAAATCTCCTATAGGAGACTGTGAATACATTGGGACGCAAAGGTACCGAGTTAAGTGTCTGGCTTCAATAAATACAGAAAGAAAACTTCTTAAAAGTTTAGTATGTCATTAGTGTGAGATCTTTTGAAGATTTTTTTTCCTTCTACTTTTTGCAAAGTACTCTTATTTAAGAGTCAGAACAATTCAGGGGACTGCTGTGGGTAGAGTTCAGAATGCAAAAGCTCTCTTAATATCACAGTAAAAATGAAAAATAGAATTTCTGATGATTTTTCAACTGTGTTACTTTCTTTGGGACAATGTATAAAAGTTAAAATATATTTCAACAGCTTTTCCTTTTTTACTTTTTAAATAGCCATGAAAAGACATAATGTTGGCTTCCACTTTCAAGGTGAATTGCATATAATCTTTTTGTTTTGTATTACAGCTCAGATATATCTGTTCATTATTTTAGTCTTCCTCAGGGTTCCTGAATTGATGCTTAATGTCATCAAAAGAACAGCAAAAAAAAAGAGGGACAAAAATGCAAAGCGAGAGTTGCATGGCTTCATTTAGTCTGAGTAATCAAAAGGGAAATGTTAGCTATAACTCTCATGGCGAGAAAAGTGGGATAGCAAAATATAGCTATATCTGTATAAATAATATAAATCTTCAAAATCTGGTCCTGTGGAATGGTCTGGCTTTCTGTTCTTAAGCTAAAAGAAAAGTTAGAGATTAGAGAGGAAAAACTAATTCAAGTCAAGCAAAAAATATATATATAGTTTTTCCATTGGAAGTACTTTGGCTACTGACACATAATCTTTGCTTACAATTACCATTATGAATACAAAGAAAATATCTTGGGATTAAATCTGAGTGATGCAGTTTTTTCAAGTATATCAATAGTTACAGAAGAGGGGTGAAGAACAAGTGAACTAAGATTTTCAGTTTCTCAGCTAAAAGTTAAAAGCACTTATGAAGCACAAATGATCCTCTTTCTTAAAATACTTCTCTCTTTTTCTCTGATCTATGGAAAATATAGCATCTGTGATCTACTTCATTCATTAACTGAGACTAAGTTCAGATATTTGGAGCTGAGTGATTAACCAGTGTCATCTTCACATTTTCCCTGAAACAGTGGAAATGATCAGGGGATGTGGACTTTAGACTTAAGCTACTTTGTCTAAGTTAATTTGAGAGGGATGAACCTGGACCTGGAAGCTTCTAACTTGATAAAGCTATCTGAGATCACTATGCCTACTTCCAACTTGCTCATAAATACCTTTTGAAGGAGGAAATCTAAATGGTAAAGCATCATCTGAACTATTTTCAAAGCAACTTTTCAACATTTTGAAATAAATTTCAAAGGAATATAACATACTTTATCAGAAAAAGTCATTTCTTTTCAAAAGCATTGTTCAAGGTTACTCTACAATAGCTATGCATCATTTTTAGTGAAGATAAAGGAGAATTTTTGATAGAATAACATTTTCTACACGGGACAAAAAGTAGCTGAACTCAATACAGAGATGAAGGTGCCTTTTCTGCAAAAATGTATTTCACAAGAAGCATCTTTCCTTCATCCACAAAACTGTATAGCAGAATGGTTTTAAAATAAAAGAGGGGAGATTTAAATTAGATATTAGGGGGACATTTTTTATTCTGAGGTGATGATGTATTGGCATGGGCTGCCCGGAGAAGCTATGCATGCCCTATCACTGGAAGTATTCAAGGCCAGATTGGATGGGGCTTTAAGCAGTGTGACACAGTGGCTGGCAACCCTGCCCAACTCAGGAAGATCATCTCTAATGTCCCATAGCAGAATTGTCTGTTGAAAAGTAGTCATCTTAAATAAATTAATTTCAAGAGTATGGCATTTCTTTTTCTTCTTCTTTTTTTTTTTTTTTTTCCTGTGTTACATTATTAATTTTTATTGTCTTGTAGCACTGGCAAAAGTGTGTTTGATTATTTTAGCAACAGACATCCTGCAATGACTGTGTGAGAGAAACTGTGTGACAATACACTGATGTCCCTGAAACAGATGCCTCTGCTGAATACCTTGTGGTGAAGAAGCAACATGCATCTCTGAGTGGGAGCTGGTTGTGCAGAGATCAAGAGGATTTGCTCAGCTAAAGCTATTAACTGTATGTATGAACAGCTGCAAACTCTGTCTTCTCTATGGCTTTCCATAATATAGTTTATGTATGAAAACAGTACTTTCATAGTGTGTTATCAAAGCTGGTTTGTGATGTGAGATAAATAAACACAGACCAAGCTAAAAATTACATTTCAAGTTCACAACAGGGAATAACTGAGACAAGAGTTGAAAAAACCATGTGTTTTGAAGACAGTTAAGAGATGCTGAGACAGTATGATTTGTTTGTGTCATTTGTGTGTAACAAAGAAATGAAAATTTCTGCACTAGCTGAGAATGATTTTTTTCTTTCAGATCTCAAATTTCCCATTTTTTATTTCAGCAAAAGTACCAGGAAGTGCCCAGAGAACAGTGCTTAATGCTGTTTGAATCAGATAACTGGCTTATAGTTTTTGAGAGCACCTTTGTTACTTCTTTTAGATAACTTTGGCTGATCAGATTCTGTTCTGCAGATTGACATTTCTAGATTAGGTGAACAGAGATATCAAGAAGTAAACTAGTACTATTACTTCCAGGTTATGTATATCTATCTTCAGATGTTTATTTTTGTGCTTACATAACCATAAAGAGAATAAATGTTAACTCCTCTCTCTTCCATACTTTTGCTTTCTTATGCAGTTATCAATTAAACAAGGAGCCCAACCAGCTCAGTTTCAGTAAATTATATTTTCTGTATTTTGAACTACTATTACACTACAATCTTTATTATTTTCCTTAAGGAGATTATAAAAGGAAAGATGTGGGAGAGTTGGAGTTGTTCAAAGTGGAGAAGGATTCATGAAGACATTGTAGTGGTCTTCCAATACCTAAAAGAGGCCTACAAGAGAGCTGGAGAGGGGTTCCATCAGGAAGTGTAGGACAAGGAGGAATGGTTTTAAAATAAAAGAGGGGAGATATTAGGGAGACATTTTTTACCCTGAGGTGGTGATGTATTGGCATGGGCTGCCTGGAGAAGCTATGGATGCCCTATCACTGGAAGTATTCAAGGCCAGATTGGATGGGATTTTGAGCAGTGTGACACAGTGGCTGGCAACCCTGCCCACAGCAGGAAGATCATCTCTAATGTCCCTAGCAACACAAATCATTCTTTGATTCTATGATTCCATGGCTAAAATTGTAATTACTATTCCTTTATGTTCCTTTCTTGCTTGTCTTGAAAGGATTATGTCAGTAAATTTTTATTCAATGTCTTCTTCAAAATAAAACCAAAGAATGCAGCCATGTTTAAGAAATAAAGTAGCAATTCGGTATCCATGAAAGTAATGTCATTTTTTTCCTTGGTACTCCTAAGGTGAGTACGAAGTACCTCCTCTGTGTGACTGCATTTTTGGCAATTGAAAGGACTTAATTAAAAAAAAATATATATATATATATATTGCATACCTACAGATAGATATAGTTGGCATGCAGAACTGCAGACTCTGTATGCTAATCCTGTGCTACAATACTGCCATACTGTGTAGTGAACTGAGCAGAGCTCATGCATTGTTTCCTTGATCTCTATTTAAAGAACTGTAATTTACTGGAAAATGTATTCCTGAATATTACTGTAATAACACTCTTGAGTCTCTTTTATCAGTGGCCACAATCGAAAGGGCAGATCTTGAGCTACTGTAAATCATGCTAGCTCAATTGATTTCAGTAGAGCTATATTGATTTACTGCTGCAGAGGATCTGGTCTAAAATATTCTGTCGTATTGTGTACTTTTCTAAAGGAGACAGAAGATTTACAGGTTGTATAATAAAACTGAGAGTCCTCAGCATAACCATTCTCAATGGCCAATGTATTTTTTTGTTGTGAAAAGTAGATAAACAATTAACTTTGCAGGCCAAAGTGGTATAAAATAAGAAAATGGATATCTGAGATTGTGTATTGGTATTACCTTCTATGGAACATCTTAATCAACATTAACAGGAAAAATTTTCTTCTATTATGTGCAGCATATTGGCATAGTCAGAATACAGGGCCATGTGCAATTGTTTGGGTCTCATAATTGGAAGAGAGAAGACAGTTCAGTGATGTGTCTTCTAATCAGGTTTACTGCATATAGCTTTTTACACTTAAGACAAATTTCTTATAATGATAATTAACAAAGTTATCTGTGCAAAAACATATATACACTGAATGCAGTGAGAGGCATGAGACTTTCACATTTGGTGATTGGTTCATTAACAATTTTGAAAGGTCATTTCAAGTACGATAATGAACTTTGTTCAAAAGCTTGTTTGAATGAACCCTTCTCTCTCTGAAGACAGAAAGAATGATAACTAATTCTGTAGGAAATGACTGCACACCAGACTGTTTCAGCAGTACTTTAAAATCTGGAATGCAGATTAGCAGTTGATCAATAAATGTATTAATGACAGCTGCCTAAAACACAAGTAGGTATCTTGTGAAAATGACCCTATTTTAGTTACATCAAATAGTTGCAATTTCCATTGGCTTTGCTTGTAAAATCAACTCTTATTGATTTGGGTAACTCTTATACGTATGTAGGTTGGTAGGACAGGAAAAGCTTAGCCAGTATAAAATCTTACCTCTAGAAGTAGTAGTTTCACCTTAAATCCTCTCCTTTCCCCTGCTGTGCCTAATCAAAGAGTATTCTAGTCTTTCCCCTTTTTTACCCTCGTATACTTCTGGAATCCTTAATATGATAATTCACTCACTAAGTTAAGAATAAAGAGGTTCCAAGTCTGTAGCGATGAAAATCCAATGTCAGGCAGAAGCTTTTTGGTCTTAATGAGAGAACATGCAGAGAATAACTCCTCCTCTGTTCTCATTTTCTGTCAATGACTGTGGAGAATTGACTTAGATTGTTTTAGAAAAAAATAGAGGAAGAAAAACAATCATTCTAATATTAACAAAGACAAATATCTATATTTAAGAGGTGCAGACTCCTTAATTATCTTGTAAATTATCACAGTTCCAACAGGGAATCAAACAGTGAGTATGAGACACTATGGAGAGATGGCTCTTTATGGAGACTGAAGGACTGACAGACACAGAATTTTTTATCTTAGAAGTGAGAAATAGGAAACAATCATAGACTGCTAACTTTCGTTGAAAGGAATGTGCTTTAAGTTAGGATTTAAGAGGTCTGGCTAAGCAGCTTATCCTAAGTATTAATCATTTTACACTACAAAAGAAATATGTCAATTAAATTGAAAAACAATCTGTAAAATCTCGATTTTGTTCCAAAATAATTTACTGAAAAGTAAAACTCTTAACTGTTCTCATGGTAAATTGAAGACCAGAAATGTGCTTGGCAGCAGGCTTCCTTTACCTCAACACTACCCCTAAGCCTTCATAAGTCTGATGAAACAATCTGATGTAAAGATGATAATATACAGAAATCTTCAGGATAGCACATTAAAAAATGTATTTTCTCATAACTTGACTTACTAATTCATCTGATAATGTAAGCTTAGTTTTTCAGTAGTTCTTTTATATTATATTTTTGCACCAATATTGCACCATGTAAGTAGCCACCCTTAAAAACTAATATGTCCATAAAAAAATGAAAGACCTAGTCATTTTATTGTAGCCTGGTTTGGTCAAACCCCCATTTCTTCATTGTTTCCTACTGTAGGAACACAAAAATTAAGGAATTAGTAAATGTATGCATCAGTCCCCAAAATTTTTTTTGAGAGCTCGGTTTGCTCAAGGCGCTGCTACTTGATTGTGAGCAAGAGCTGCAGCAGCACTTTCTAGTGTATAGCTCTTTCTTTGTGAAGAGTGTGTATCAATTTTAGTAAGTTATTTTTGCTTTATTTCTACAAGGAGAAAATGAAAATGTATGCAGGTCTCTATGAAAGTAACGCCTCCTATTTATTTTCAGGAAAACTACAAAGAGCACAGTAACACTATTTGATAGAGCAAATTCTCAGCTACAACATGCCATTTTTCAACACAGTCATAACCATTAGCCATGCATTTTTGCAGCAATACACAATAGCCTGCATGCCATGCTCATAAAAATATTCATGTCCATCTAGAATGTGGCTTGATTTTCATGTCACCGTTGCCACTGATGAAACACACCACTCACCACCTCACTGTGCTTACATTCACTGTTTGTTATTCAAAAATGTTCAGCAAGCATTGATGAATATCAGTAGGTGCCATTTTTTTCCTCATAGTGGAATTTAGTTCCACACATTTGCTTCTTAAGCACTTCCACATCAGATGTCATTTTGTCAGACTGCCCCTCTCCTGCTGTCTGTCACATGGCAAGATGTAATGGAATACTGGTGGGAAGGCTCAATCTCTACTACCATGCTACCAGCATCACCCTCTGTATATAATATGAGTAAAATAGGAGGAATTACTTTCTCAGCAACCCTTGAAGTCCTTGCATAAATATCTTGCAGTGTTGTTGATTTTCTCTTATCTGTAACAAATAAATAACTTCCAGAAATAGGAAGAGTATTTGCATTCTTCTAGCCAGTTCTAAAGAAGGATAAAAACGAGATTTTGTATTGAATATTAATGTAATTAACTGCGCAGATATTTGCTGTGTGCCACATAGTCATGTCCTTCACCTTCATTATGCATGGTAAGAGTCAAAAATACTAATGAGTGCAGGTCTTATGTTTGCTAAGAGAAGGGTTGCTGCGTAACCTAACAGCAATTTTTTTATCCTTCTCTGATATCCTTCATGGCAGATTAGTCTGATTCCTATATAGGTAACTGCATTAATTCTTAATTATCTTAAATCTTAAACAAATTAAATCTTAAACAAAAAAGGACCATATACTCACAAATTATTGTGTATTGTTTAACAGTTATTTGACACATTTCATTCCTGTACAGAAATGTATCAACAATCGTACATGATTTTCTGATACCTGTATTGACATTTAATGTTGTCTTATTTCAAAGACAATTTTAATAAACTAAGGTTAGCACGCTACTTAAAATCATCAGAGCACCATATTCTACTTCTGTGCTGTTTAGGAAGTGATGGCTGGGGAAGAGGGGTGGAGAACTGCAGTTTTGCAAAGTATCCTATGTTGTGGATACTTTGGTTTGTTTTACATTGGTATGAAATGCCAACAGTCTGGAATCTTTTGCAAAGGCAAATTGTCCATTTTGGCCCATCTATCTGATGGATATCCTGAGCACCAGATGCCTGGATATGCAGAAAGCTGGAGAGAAAGCTCAAGCTGCTCTACCAACACAGTGAGTAGCCGAAGAACAGACCAGCAGCAAATCAAGCTGCCAACAAAAGGATAAGGCATCTGGCCAGGGGGAGAAATTTAGAAACTGTCAGGAAGCTGGGAGCTTGGCAGCAGGCAGGCTGGTCAGGAGCAGGATGTTCTCTTAGCCTGCTGGCCAGAATCCCTGCTAGTCAGCTTGATAGCTGGGTGGATGATCACTTGTCATCGCACTAAAAGTCCTGAGGCCATCTTTGCAGTTCATGAAAATTAGAGAAAAAGATGGTCTTATTTCAGGTTATTTGCTTTGTTGTTCAGAATGAATATAATTCAGACACATAACTATGACTGTGAATAAACTTCTATGTCTTGTAGAACTCAACAAATAAATTTCAAATAAGATAATTCATTTTGTAGATTTAACTGCCTTATAGCGGTTAAATGCAACCACAGATAATGGCTTAAAATTACCTTTCTTTCCAAGTATTTTCTGCTTGTGGATTCTGAATATGGGCTAAATGTAAATTTGGAAACTGTCATGAAAAAAAGAGAATAGAATCTTTCTTGAAACTTGATGAAATATTTCTGTATTTCTATTCTTCTTTAGACAATTCTACTTTCTGCAAATATTTACATCAGATCTCTTTTGTAATATTTGCGAGAGATAGCATTTTTCTTATTAGACTAAAGAATAGAACTTCACAAGATCTAAAATAAAATCAGTAAGCCTCAAAGGTAAATGCAATTTTTAAATCCACTGCTCAATATGATTCAGGATAAGCATTAGTAGACTGGTCAGCAGTCCATCTTAAGCTGCTTGACTATTTGTGGAGCATATTACCCAAAAAGCTGCAACCTCAGCTGAAACAAAATCACATACACTTCATATCTGCAAAATGCTTTTGGTATTACTTGCAAATTCATGTAAGATTTTGTGTAGAATCTTAGATTTAAACCCAACCTTGTGCTCAGAGGCTAAACTACACTTCTACCTAGATCATTCTGCATACACAGGAAAGGATAGAGTGAAGCAGCTGGTGATCTCTTTGACGCATACAAATCAAATGTTAGTTCTTGCAAGTTTCATCACTCTGCATCCTGCTCCATAGCTAATGCTTAAGGTTTAAGAACATTTAAGGTTAAGAATAACTGCTTTCCTTTGTCCCTGCGGCAGACATATAAGGATATATGGTGTTGAAGGTTGTGCACACAGGCAGTTCTCATTTTAACTCTCCACATGTTCTCTTTAACATACGAACAATCTGAAGGACAGACAGATGTCAGAGGAAGGTGTCAGACACTCCAGAATGTAGCTTTACTGCAGTAATAATATGAGCCTCTGGGGTTAATGTCATTGTGGTATTTATCATCTACTTGCTTGCAAATTAATTTTTGTGTTCAATTTTATTATGTTGATGTGTAAATTTACTAATAGGTTTTCTTGCAGCCTGTTTGTGCTAGTCATTTTGTATTTTTATCACATGAAAGAGGAAGAAAAAAAAAGAAATTTAATCCTGTTAAAATCTGGAGCCCAGCTAAGCAGGTCATTCATCTGCAGATGACAGTTCAAAATAGGTCTGCTGCTCCAGCATGATGATCTTTGTGTCCAGTTTGGTAGATACAAGAGTCTGACTGAAACCATCTGCCAGAATGATTGACGTGAGCAGTTTCTTAGGGCAGGAAAATATCGTAACTTCCTTTGTGTCTGCCAGAGTCTTGGAAAGTCAGCATGCTTGCTGCCAAGAGAGACAGAGAGCTGAAGGAGCAGTAAACACTTATGACCAGCAAGGATGACATATCCCAGATACGTCTTCTGCATGCAAGAGCAGCAGATAGGAAGAGAGGCTGTCTTACCAAGGCTCTCATTTTTGACTCAGGAACAGCATCTTTTGCTTTTGTTCTAATTCATTTCCCACTGATCTTCTCTTTTTATGATAGTTATATTCTGCTTTGACTCTTCTGAATCAAAATTTTGATATGAATTTGAATTTGAATTTGATAATGACAAAAAATGATGATTGATCCATGAATAACTGTTAGATGGTTGAATTACAATGTCAAGCATACAGTTGAGCTAGGCTTTTTTCATGTGATTCCATCAAGAAAAATGACCAGCATAGATAATGAACTTGTAGGTTGATAATGGCAGTAATGTAATAATTGAGAAATTAAGAAACATGATCTCTTTATCGTACATAGACTAATGTATTAAGAAATAATTAATACTATTGCAGGTAGAGGTGTAGCCTGAAGAATGTTCTTTTAAGTCTTGGAAAACCTTTGAATCATCTTTCTGATTGAGAGAAGATTGTTAATTAAACTGGAAGCAATTTGTAGCTTATTTGACTAAAGAATACAGTCATTAACCTTCAAGTGTAATATATTAGTCTTCTTTTTTTGCTATTAACATAAAAGACACAGTGGTTTTAGTTGCTAAGAAATGTCACAACAATACTGAAAAAATTGTAGGATGTCTTAAATCACGATTTTAGATTTTAGATACATTTCGAATAAATAAGAAATTGAAATAAGTAAATGAATAATCATGCAATCCAAGATAGAAAATGTGAAATCCAGAATAATCAAGGCATGTTTCACAAGCTGTCTCTGATTCTTTGGAAAGAATAGTTCAGTCAGTGTAGAAAATTTCCAACAAAGGCATCCTGCTTTTTCAGAATTAGATGTGTTATATATCAGAAATAAGTATTTAATATTTATTTCTTGTTCTAAAATTAGAAAAAATTAGCATCAACAACAAAAAAAGACCCAGAGATTAAATTGACATTACCCTAGGGTTGCACCCAGAGAAGTGCCCTGGAAATTTTCCAGAAACACAAGACAAATATGCTTCTCAAACATGAGGCTTTTTTGTTGTCATTTAGTTTTTATGCACTATTATCTGTACAATTTCTAAGCTTCAAATTAAGCTCATTTTTCAGCTGAAATACAGTATTTCTAAAAACAGATTCTAGATTTAAATATGTTAATTAAAGTAAGATTCAGAATTATAATTCTGTTTTTATTGTTAAAATTCTTCAACTTTTTTACATGTTTAGTTTTATGATGCAATTAAACATTGGCTATGAAGTTTACTGTCACTCTGTATAATGTTTTTGTTGTTTTAAAACAGGCTTATAATTAGTGTGTGAAGTAAAATTATGTGTAGACAAGCAACAAAACAGTACCTATAAATCTGAAAGTGTTTATCATCTGCAAGCATATCTGTATTATGTCTCTAATTAGATGTATTGTTTATAGAATATATTGAACAGAATTATTCATATACTATCCAGAATAGCACAATACCTGGAGTTATGAGAATATATATATATGTGCCTGCAACACATATTTCCAAAGATTTCAAGGCTATTATTTTTTTTTAAAGAAATGATTGTTTTGATTTGAGTGTTTTTGTGTATTAAATGGAAAATAACTTACATTTTTATCTTAGTATGCAAATACTTGATGACTGAAATAACTTAGAAAGTCAAGTTTGAGTATTTCTATCTTGTCAAACAGTGCTGGGCTCAGGCTGCAACCTGTTCTGTTTATTTCTGATATCCTTTTGGTTACCTGTTTTTATTTTTCCTGGAGCTAGTAAAGACTTTTAAAGCTGTATCCTGACTTTGCCAACACAGTCAAAATATATAGGAGAAATGGCTTGTAGACTTATGGGCAGACTTATGGAAGATTTAATTCTGTTTCCCTTAAAGTGTAGCAGAAACATTACTGGTAGCTTTCACATTTCTTGAGTTACAGCTTCAAATTATCTTTTTCTCACGCATCTGTATATGCAGTTTCTCAGTGTGACAACAATTAACACGGGAACCCTCTCAGTTCCACTGAAATTCATCTGGCTTACTGTGAGGCCCTGCTTACATACAACATCCTGCAGACCTGTTCTCCATTCTTCCAAGTATTCATTGACTTCAGTTCCATCACATTTTTTCATCTATTGCATTCACAGATTGTTACCTCATAAAGTTATTGATCTCTCCTGTGCTACAAATTCACTCAACACTGCCATTCCTGCCATAAATGATTTCCATGGGGGAATCACGAATCCGTTGCTTTGAACTTAATCGACTTTTAAATTGAATTGAAAGAAAGAATAAAATTCCATTTCAATTCTGTTTGTTTTGGTGGTTCTGAGCTAAAAGAAGAAAGAAAGAAAGAAAAGGTTCTGTCATCAAAACAGGCAGATGTGATACTGAATATAGATAGACTATATTGTCAAGTAGAGAGGATATATTTTATAATTTCTGCATCTTAATGTTTCTATGTCCTTATCTGTTCAAAGATACAAATTGTTTAGGAAGTTTGGTAGCATCTTTGTTGAATTTTGAAGGACTGCTTTGCAGTTCTCTTCAGAAGACCATGCTGTGTGTCTGAAGTCCTACAGAGGCATGATTAATTTCCCTCTTCAACATAGTGGGATTTCTAAGTACAACATTGTTCTCTTGTGCTTTCCTAA
Organism: Chrysolophus pictus; assembly: GCA_037305975.1. Taxonomy (NCBI): domain Eukaryota; kingdom Metazoa; phylum Chordata; class Aves; order Galliformes; family Phasianidae; genus Chrysolophus; species Chrysolophus pictus. The sequence continues at coordinate 29,700,426 of CM074577.1, read as the reverse complement.
AGGGAGAAGCCAGAATACTGCAGAGGTTAAGTGAGCTGGCCTTCAGGGCACAGCAGGAAGCTTTACGGTCTATGTTTGTCTGTTAACTTCAGTGTAAAATATTCCTGCTCCTTGCTTTTGTGAGCTTTTCATTCTTTGAAGTTTAAAAAAACTGTTTATACTTCAGGCACGGATACTGCATATGTTAATATGAAAGATGGATACCTAAAGTGGCTGCCGGATCAGCTGAGGTGGTGTTGATTATATACTCTGTCAGTATCAGACAGTGCAATTGTAAGATCCTTACTCTAGGTTTCTAGTCATTTTGGCTATCAGCCACATCCAGCTTGGTTGTACGAAGCACCATCTGGTGATTACTTTAGCAGCCCTGCAAGTTGAGGCATTTGCTTTGCATAAAAAAAGGACTATAAACATCTATTTGTTTCACAAATTGCACTTCAGTTTTTGTGGAGGTAGCACAGTTCAGTTATGGCAAGTAATTATGGTGGCAAAATTATATATATGTAACGGTACTATATTGGGAAGTCAAAATATTTCCTTCTTTTTAACATTTCATTTTACAGCCTTTACTATTTTTATAGAAAGAATACTTGAAAGAACATGTTCTACACTAGACTGTGGAAGTGGCAGTTGCTTCCACAACATTGTCAAAATGTACCCAACCATCCTTTGGCGCATTTATTGATAAGCTTCACTAGGGTTTAAACCTGAGGTTTTTTTCAGTATTTGCAAATCTGTAGGTCGTGATCGGACTTTTATCAGTCACCAGTTGCCACTTCAATTTGCAGAAATAGATGCCATGAGTGTTTTGGAAGATAATTAGAAGTCTGCAAACTGAAAAAAAATGAAAAATATTGCTTCATATATATATGCAACTCCATGATATGAGGAGAAACCCATAAATATCTGAATACAGAGAGGTCTAGATGATCTCCTTTTTTATGGACAGAAATGAACAAGGATTGCTCTATTCTGAATGCTACAACCCATTCCAAGATGGCTTACATATCCTAGTTGGTACCTGTAAACAAAAATGTAATCAATATATTAATTCTAGTATTATGTAATTCTAGTATTATGATAATAATTCAGTCAGGAGGAGAGATACAATAAAGTGCCGTACTCTCTTTATCTTGACTGTTATCTATTGAGTTGATTGACAGCTATAAATACAGACACAAAACTGACAATAAAATAAATTGATATTAGTCCATCAGAATAAACAACAGCATTAACTGTAATATGAGCTGCAAGTAATCAAAGCAACATCTATAACATCATGGAGTTGTGAGGATTACTGTCCATGGCAATGAAAAAAAAAAAGTTGATTGTTTTTATTGCTCCTTCTCATACTTATTGAGGCAAAGTAAAAATGATAATATAAGCAAAAGTTATAAGTGCTTTTTTATTCATTATTTATGTCTTATAGTTTTATTATCTGCAGTGTCTGATCAGGTAGTGAGACTGTTTATGACAAAATGATCTTGCAGCTTAAGCATTCTAAGTTTAAGCCCCACAGAGGTAATACACTTCTGAAATGACATTGAACAAGACTTCAATTGGTCCTGGTTCAAAAACTTCTTTTGACATTTAATGTGCATCTCTTCCAACTTGCATCTACCTTTCTATCTTAGGATGTAGGGAAGAAGGGAAACTTCGTGGGGCTCCCAGGATGTAGACAGAAGTCACCAAGTGGAAGCAACTCATTCCAGGGCTTAGAAGCAGTGAGACTGGAAGTAAAGCACAAAATGAGGAGCATTTCCTGCTTTTCTTTGTCTTACCAGACTTTTTGAAGAAGGATGGTTCATATCCCAGCAATTACTGCTTCTGGGTTTTTCTTTTTTCCAGTGGCAGCTCTGGAACTGCTGATGAATCAGAATCTTCCTAGGTGCTCTTAGTAATGCAATCTGTTGTTTATGTTTAAAATTATTTTAATTGTCTAATTAGCACCTACTCACTTAAACTTTGGTCTTATTTTGTGGGTTTTGATGAGTCATGTATATTCAGCTTTTGCTTTCATCATCCTTCTAGACTTTTTTTTTTCTAGAAGGAAAGCTGAGAATGTGTTTAAAATCTGCTGAAAATTTCTATTTCCTTTTAAAACCATGTAACTGTTTCCAGATACAGACTGAATATTAATTAAAATATCAGTTAGTTTTGGAAGACAACAAAATCAGATTTGAACAAGACAAAGCTTATTAGTATAATTAATCAACAAATATTAATAGTTTGTTCGTTGTCAACTAATTAGTAGCTTCATTGTAGTCAATAGAAAGGCAAAGAGTGATAAGGAGTGTCTTTCTAAGGCAAAATGACAAAAACCACTTCACTTTTGCTATAGAAGATTGCCTGAAGTAGGACAAAAAGCCAGAGAAATTCTCTATTTTCCAATTTTATAATTCAGCTGATTCAATACTGTAATATATTGACTAACCCGTTGAGATAAAAATCATTCATATATTGTTTCTTGGTAGAAGACATATCAGACAAAGACAGATGTTATAAAATCAGGAAAATGTTTTTCATTGGAATAACGTAACTTTGGTTTTGTTAATAGCGCTTTCTGTTGCTTTTTCTGGTTGCTTTATTTATTTATTTATTTAGTTAGTTAGTTACTGCTTTCACTCTAGATTATACATCAGAGTTGTAACAAAACTGGTGGAACAAAGTGGATTCCACACCTAGCAATTGAGCAGTCTACTACAGTGGCATCATTTCTATTGCAGAGGTGAGATTATGTCTGGAATCCAATTGAAGGAAATATTTCCAATTTGTACAGGTAATGTGCTTAGTGGCCAAGCTCAACGTATCTCTTCTATTATCTTAGTGAGTCTCATAAAATTCCAGCAACACAGAAAATTTTGTTGCAAAAGCTATAACTTGTTTGAGCTGGGGGGTAGTGCTCTTTATAGTCACGTACCAACTGAAACTAGTGCTACCTATGGATGGGTGCTGCTTCTCTGATGTTTCAATTCAAAGTTAAGTAGGCTAATCTGCCTTTAATTTGTGTGACTTATTTGGTTTTAGACCAAAAGAGAACAGAAAAGGAAGCTTATTTCATTACTGTTGCTCTTGTCTTTGAGGGCGTTATGTAAAATGAGAGTTGAGCTTAGTGCCCATAATTCTTCCCTGTGTGTGACTCTTTTTGTCAGACCTGGAACTGTAGAGGGAGAATGTTCTAAGTCTTAAGATCATACTGGTTATTGCACATGCAGTTTAGGTATTATCATATGTATATTGGCATGATCATTCTCTGAGATGAGGGGTATTTACTATCATTAAAAATATAGTAACTGTAAGGGCCAAACTGCATGGGCTTTTAGTTGAGCATGCTAGTGGAAGGCTGAACAACTGCGTCTCTAGTGAAATATGCTGAAAGATGTCATGCAGTGTTAAGGCCAGTGTTATTTCATTTCCTTTAATAGCAGTTGTGGTCTATAAGTATTATCTCAGTAAAAAAATTAAAATAGCACTCAAAAAGCATCTGGAATAAAGATATTATTGACTGTTGCTAGGCAACTTACTAATAAATTCAAATGACCAATGAAAGCAAGAATAGAATTATAAAGCATGTTTAGAAAATGAGAATAAGAAGGATAACGATAAAATGTTATGACTATCAAATCTGATAGGATTTTCTTAGAGATGGACTCAGTCACAATAGAGGGAATCAACTACAGTTAAGAATGTAATTTTTAATTCAGATCAGTGTAAAGATTTGATTCCTTGATATTTAGTTGATAATGCTACCAGTACTTAATCTCTTTGAGAATTTTCTGGAATTTCCTTTTCCCATTTTTGTAAGGTGCAATTTTAAAAGGTTTGGAAAATAAAAAGATGAGATTTGTTTTCTAATCCAGAAAATGTCTTGAATGTTATTAATTATAATGCCTTTAAAGAGATGTGATATCAGGAAAAATTAATCCTAGCTTTTTAAAAAAAACATGAGAATAAGAAGAGCAGAATGTGTTGCAGTGTTCATCATGGACAGCCATATGCAAAGCCACAGTTGCTATATAAAACATCATACGATGGAAGATGTGATATTATTATCTTTTTAGATATAATTATAGGCTGAAAAGTCTATAAGACAGTAATTAATGACAGTAATTACAGTTATTAAACAATAATTAAAGACAGTTAATAAGACAGTATTAAATGAAAGTTTTCAGTAAAGTTAGACTTAATACATACTCTTGATCTTTACAAAACAAACTTCAAGTTTTTAAGTTATTACAGGAACACGAGTTATCTGTATCAGGGCGAAATAGAAGTATTGTCTCTAGCTTTGTATCTGTGAATATACATATTCTTAATCAGCATTTTTGGTGTGTTACATTCTTCCCAGAACTAGAAACCTTGTGATGCAATTACCTATATGCTGTGTCTAATATTCATTCCAAAACTCTTAGTATCTGACGAGCTGTCTGGATTTTATTTATATCAACATGTATGACATGGTTTATGCCTGGACTTGATATATGAGTTCATATGTAAGTGCAAAACACTTTGAAATTTAATCAGCAATAAGTGGGGAGAGAACTCTAGAAAGACAAGAACAGGATACTTGCATATGCATTCCTACTCAGAAGGCATATCACGCTTCATTTCTTTTAAGGCCCTGAAGTCTTCTTAAGTCTTCTTTTGCAATTCTATATACTTTACATTTTTCCTGCAAATCTTTCAGCCTCTTCTGTGAACAGCTTTTTCTTCAACACGCATGACTAGTACTGCAGTTAAATAACAACAGTCAGACAGAAAGGTAGACAAATAGTACTTCGTCTTTTGAACTCAAGTATGTTTTTTTCCTTTTGAGTCTTTTGAGCACTTGTATTCTGACCCTACTGTTTGATGTCTTGGCCCTGTTCTTGGAAAAGTTGATTTCATCAAATCCCTGTGAAGCAATAGAAAGAATCTTATTTTACTCCTTTCATTGCCTTTTTGCTACTCCTTCTGAGTGTTGTCCTTGTATATTCATATATTGATAGATTTTAGCTGACTTCCCAATGGTAGTACCATATGCCCATGCTTACAGACATGTAAGTACCTCTCACCTTAGTAAAAAGCAGCAGTAAAAATAGATAGCAGATAGGAAATAGTCCTAGATGTGGTATCATAAGTTCAAATATCAGACCAGAATATGTAATGTACATGTTTTGAAAGGATTTAGTCTGCAATCAAGATCTAAATGTCACACGTCATAATTCAGTGGAATACAGCTTTCTCCTCTCATTTCCCTTCTCCCATGAAGTTGAGGTAAATCTTATAAAAAATGAAGTATTGTGTGTAAAAATCAATAACAGTCAAATGTCAGTGCATTTTTTGAAAAAGAGAAAAGCCCCATGAGACGCTCACAAGTAAATTAAAATAAGAACACTGTGTGATTTTGACAAAAATGGTTATTTGAAATGCCTGAAATCTGTGAAAATTGCAATGGGAGGTAGTACTGTTCCAAATTGTGTCATATTTCATTCAGAATGTGCTGTTAATTATAGCACCACCTGTTAGAATGTACTTACTCTTGTGTCAGCATTACAAATGAACAAGTTTTTATTTAAATGAATTCCTTCATAGCTAAAAATTATGATTGTATTTTAATGTTTTTTTTACATAAATATTTTGCTATTACTATTTCTTGAAACAAAATATGCACTTTTTATTGGAACTCACTATATTAAGGGCCAGAAGGGCCCTTTGAAACTGACTATTCAGTATTGTGTCTTCTAGTTCAAATAATCCTACATCTAACATCTAATTGGTTAGATCTATAGAAAATATTTTAAATGACGTAAAGAATTCGCCTAAAGTGTAATCGAAGTTAAATTACTCAAAAATCCAAAATATAATTATTTCATTTAAGATGTTAGTCTTGCCTCTGGTCTGAATCTGCCTATGTTCAGCCACTGGACCATTAGAATTTATTTGCTTCCCTGCTTGTAGGTTATTTGCCTACTATTATTATTAACATTTTTGTTATCTTTTCAACTTTGTCAGCCATAATATGTGTGTGAGTTCCAATAGCTCTGCAAATGCTCTGTTAAGCATTTGCACATGTGTTTGCGTCTGTCCAATGGCAGATCAGAGGGAGTTTCTGGAAGACTATTTGAGGGGATAATTGCTTCACCTATATGCTATTGCCTAACAATTTGTCACTTTGTGGAATTTACACTCCAGATTTATCAGATGTGACCACGGTGAAAGACCAGCACTTAGCCTCTGGATATACTTGCTTATTTCAAAACAGAGGTACTTATCTCTCGAGAGGCCATCAGGTCTCACACTGTAACTCAGTAAATACAAAGATGGTCAGAAATTCTCAATTAATTAGGTCTTAATTTAGATGAGAGTATTTTTGCAGGTAAGCTGAAATTTTAGGGAAAAATCCTGCCTGGATCCTAAAAAGTTTGAGATAAGACAAAAACATTTGGTTGTGTAGTTTGAGAATTTCAGGAGTGTCATTTTTTGATCAGACAATTAACTCAGCTCATGGGCTGAATACCCTTTCGCTTGTACATCTCTTGAGATAAGTCAATCTAGTGACTCGGTTGATATCATTATGCTCTAGACTGCCATGGCAGTGCTGGATTTGGTTTTTGGTGTGTTGTATAGCTGTGGAGCAGAGCATCTTACAGACGCATGACTCCTCTCAGGCAGGTGCAGTAAGTCTAACATTTTTGGCATGCACTCTCCTTGCCTTGCCAGCTCAGTTAGGATGGTCTGGCACCAAGCCAAACAAATAACCCTGTTCCTTGGATTCCCTTGCATGCAATCAAAAGAAGGTAGTCACAGCATATCCCTTCCTACTACTAACAAAGCTATGTTTCTGACCTTGCTGGAAAACTTGGATAGTACTAATCTAATATAAACAATAAATAGTTGAGATTTAGCTAGTCTTCACCAGTATACTCTGTCTGAAAGAAAAAATGTGTTTTAGGCTAGGACATTCCTATAATAATATTGTATCTTCGTTTCATCTTCCCTTGATACTTCTTTCAATAGTTAATGTCTTTATAATTAAGTCTTGTTTTGTTTTAATTCTACTGGTTATCACGGTTATATTCACCTTGTATTTTTTTCTGACTCTTTTAAAAGACACATAAGTACCCAGATCCTCCTCTGATGTGTAATATTCAAGTCTTCTGTAAGGTTTGAAGGGCCTTTCTGCCTTAAGTGATTTAATGTATAAAAATAATAACTATTATTTACCTTTCCTTTTCTCACGTGCAACGTACTTTTTATAGTGTGGAACCTATTAATAACATCTGAACACTGGTTTTTGAACAAAACAACATATATGGATTTGCTCTTACCCATTGTTCTGATTGTGTGTTAAAAATCTTGTTTCCCACAGTATTGTACTTGTCTCTGTGTTCTGTGGCTTGTCTGATAAAATCTCCAAAATATTTTTAGAGTTACAGATTTCCAGCAATCAGTGTTCCTGTTCCCAAATGCAGCCTGACTTCCTTTTTGTAGATGAATGGCTTCTATTTCATGTGACTTCGTAATTAAAATAGGAAAAAAAAGTCATACATCTTGCAAAAGACTTCTGGAAACTCCCATATTTAGTTAAGACCATGTATTACTGATACCACTTTATCATCATTTCAGTATAATTTTGTGTTATATTTTTCACAAACTGAATGGTCACATTAAGGTATGGCTACAGATAAAATCATTAATACTGAACAATGGACAGTACCAATTCTTTAAAGTCTGAATTGAAATATTGACCTGTTATCATGCTAGGAAATGAGTTAAGAAACTGCTACAGAAGATCCACACAGAATAATGTGTTGTAATAAGATGTTCTATTGCTTGTAACTCTCAGCATCTAGAGATATTTTGACAGCATTTACAGTGCTTAGTTTCAGTCAAATACCTTAATATCTCAAAAAAGGCTGTGTGCCTTTTTTTAAAAGTCAATGAGAAGAAGAGGGAAGCTTCATGGATAGATGCAATCTTTAGCATAAGAAAGAATCAAGATTAGCTGGTGGCATGACTTTGAAACTCTTAATAACTCATAAAAATGCATATACTGGAATCACTAGTAATTAAAAATTTTCTTGACTGGGAGGATTTATAATACCTCAATTTCCTGTGTTACAGTTATCATTTCAATACTTAGAAGTTTTAGTCGTAAATTACAGCAAAATGCATGATGAGGAATTTTCTTTTATTTCTATTTTTTTTCTATTTCTAATTATTTCTGTGAGAAAATTCTTATATTAATGGCATACTGCTGAGGCAAAAGGAAGTAAAATTGTTTCTCATGTTGGACAAGATAATGGCAAAATATCCAAAGTTAAAGGAGCATTGTGTATATTAATATAAAAAGATATCCATAACTCCTGTCATTATCCAAGCATCTTTCCAAGTGATGAGAGAATATTTTACATATATTAAAAAAGAGTGTAATAATATGCTTTGTACAACATATAAGGAGTACGTTATTGTTGCCTAGTCTGTTTTTCTCTATATCTTACACATAAAAAGACAAGAAGTAACTACAAGGGTAGTGTGCTCCAGGTAGTAAAAAGCCTGCAAAGGAAAATCTAGGTAAGAACTACATAAGTCTGTCATAATCTAACCCGTTTTCTACTTTTATGAATATGAAAGGACCAGGGAAGAAGGCCAGAGACTCAAATATTCAAGTGTTTAATCCTTTACTCTATTTCTTATAGAAAAAATAATTTTCTTTACTAGTCACATTCTCTACTAGAATATTTTCATGTTGATCATGTGGATGTAGATTTTTTTTTTTCTAAAATGTTCTAGTTACACATTTTGGAGAATTTCTTCTTTATAAAGCTGATGAAATACAAAAAATTTTAAGGAGAAAATATTCTTTGTAATGTAGCTGTTGGGCTTCTATATATAGCCATGTTTCAATTTAAGTTGTCATTTTAATAATAGATGTCTTAAAAAAATAAAGTTATTTTTCAAAGCAGCTGAAATGAAAGCCAGGAAGATAAAATATCCTAAATTTTATGATCTGTATACTATATCCTTAAACTGAGTCGTGATGTGACAAAATTTCCCATATTAAAAAAATATATACTTGTATTTGTGCAGCACCCCTGGGCAACTCTGTGATCTCAGGATAAGTCCCTTCCTTTCCTTTCTCCCTCTCTCCTTCCTCCTCTCCCCCTGTAATCCCCTTCCCCCCTCTCTTTGGCCTGCCAAGGAAGCCCATTCCAATGATTGACCACCCTTATGTATTGCTCAACTTCTGGTGTAATATAACTTACTCACATAGACCCTCAAAACCTGTAGAGCAGATTCCCTGATGTCATTGTTAACTAGGTCCCTGAAGAACTACATTTTTGCTTTCCTAAAATTCAGGGTGGTGAACTGATCTTTTTTCTCCTTGCACCACCACTTTTGAACTCAATTTGATCACCATGGCCAAGACAGCTACTTGTCATATAACTCACAAGGCCTTCTCCATTCTCAAACAACAGATACAGGAGGGCACCATTTCTAGTTATCTCTCTCAGAATTTGAGACTGAAATTTATCTTAAACATTTCTTTTTTTATATTTCCCAGACTCAATTCTCATGACTGTATGATATTTGTAGTTTATGTCTGAGAAGTTGAAGTCTCCCATAAGGATGAGGGCAACTGATACAAAAACTTTTCCAAATTGTTTATAGAATAACTCATCTGTGCTATTGTTCTGGGTGAGTGGTTGATAGTAGACTCCCTTGGCAACATCTGCTTTGATATCCATCTCTTTAATCCTCACCCATAGGCTGTCTGCTACAGCAACATTAACAGCAAGAGCTGTACAGTTTGATCTCTTCTTTATATACAGCACAACACTTCTTCCTCTCCTGCCCTGCCTGTTCTTCCCAACAACTGATAAGCCTCCATTCTAGCACCCATTGGTGGAACTCATCCCACCAAGTCTCACTAACACAAATGATGTCATAACTGAGAAAAGACCAAAGTTTCAGGTTTGTCTTGTTTATTCTCCATACTGCATACATTTAAGATAAACATTTCAGATATGCTCCCTGGAGAGGCACAGACTTTCCAGTTAGCCTTGACATCTTCAAATGGAGAGATAGAAACCTTTGGCTTAAGTTCCTAATGGTATCCTCCCTCCCTTAAAATTATTTGTGTGGTACTTTAGCTAACCTGCTGCTGGATCTAGTTAGCTCTTGTCTAGAGTTAAATACTTGTCCTACATTAGAGTATTTTTCTGCTTTACGTAGTGTATTCTAAATATAGTCTACGTGTACTGTAAATTTTTCATTATTTAAAAAGGATTTGAAGCTTTTATATACTTTCTAAACACAAAAGATACTTTTAACATGAATATTTTTCATCAGTACATATTTTTTTTCATATTTTTTTTTCCCCCACATAAAACAAGGATGCTTTACAGGAAGTTATTGTTTCCTACATTGTTTCCTACATTTCATATTTAAAATGCATTGTTTACTTTTTTTCTTCTAATTAGAATACCATTTGCACAATATTCCTCAGCAATAAGAGACTTCTGTTTTCTTACCTTACACATAGACTGTGAAAACTAGGGTAAATATACTAAGTCATAATATTTCTTCAAAGTATTTTTTTTCCCCCAGTGGCTCACTTAAAATTATTTTTATTACTAGTTGCCTACAATTAGTTTATATATTATATTTCCATTGCTTTTCCAATAGTTATTTAAAAACAGTGATAGTAGAGCCCATCAAATTTTCTTTTTAAATGGCTTCTCCTTTACAGCTTCTCCTTAATTAGAGATGTTTATGCAATAAAAAATCTGCAATTTTTTTTTGTTAATAAAGATACGTCTATTAATACTTAAATCCATATCATTTATTACGTACGTGAACAAACGTACCAAAAGATGGAGCATAGCAAGAGGACAGAAACTAGTCGATTCGTAGCAGTAGAATACGATCAGAGCATATAAAAGCATACGTTAAAAGGGAATAGGTTGGTGCCATTTCTATCATGAGATGTAAGAGTTCACACTGTGTTGATTTCCCAAACAATTAAAACTCCTCTCCACACCTCAGATTTAACATACAACTTGAAAGCCATGTCTTTATTAATCTTTTGGGAGCAAGTGACCCTCATCATGTCTAATTATCACCTTATTTTCAACTTTGATATATGCATTATTCCACCAATTACTAGATCTGTTTTGAACTATAGCTGTATGAAGGTGAATAGATTGAGGAGGTTTTTTTTCCTAGGCTTTTTTAAGACTCTCAGTCTTCCTCATCTTCTCTTCTAGTGGAGAACATATGGCTTCAAAAATTCCCCTGGACTGAAGTCAACATGTGAATAATACTATGATCTTGCTAAATGTTACTCAGGTGCTTAAAGGCACTGAGCCTCAGTGTGGCAACAGATGTGTTTGAAATAAAATGTGTGAAAAGCTTTCACAGCTTTAAAGTTGTTCAGCTATGATATAACACTGAAACCAAAGGAGAAAAGAAGGTGAGATTTGTGTTCTCTTTTCTTGATTGCAAGGAAGAACAAAACAATCTTCTCTTGATTAATAACTATACAAAGAAGAATTCCACTGTTGGTCTCCCTGCATGTTTTTGCATGGTGCACCTAATCATTACGCTGTTATGTACTAATAAATCATGAAAATTGTTCATTCTGGTAATATGTGCAAACTCATTTTGGAATAACACTTACAAAATAAATAAATAAATAAATAAATGAAAATACTAATAGTGTTTGTTTGGAATTGGCTGTTTAATGCTTGGGAGCCCTTTATAACCATAAAAAATCACAGTGATATTCAGAAGGGAGGGTTTATGGAAGGTGATCATGTAAGATAATTTTTATGCAGGGAAATACTGAAATAAGTTTATAAAAAGGAGCAACAGACTGTTATATGTAATTCTCTTAAGCAATAATAAATTGCCCATATAGAGTTAATGATCTCCAGACATTTCTTTTAAAAGACTTGAAAAGAACTAATTAATGTTGCACATTTCAAGCTAAGCAAATTGCAATGATAAATGGGATTACTGGAAGCTATCAATGCAATTCATAACTGAAGGAAAGGAGCAAAACATCACTCAGAATGTTAAGGAATGCATTTAGGCAAAACATTTGGAAGTACTTAATTATATCTGCAGAGGACAGTTAAATGTGGTCTGGTGCTTTGCATTAGTAGCAGTATTAAATCTTCAGAAGGTTGCTTAAGAGTAAAGTAAGTAGACCATTTGTTGTCTGATTTGACATGCAAGAAAAATTTCTTTATTGTTAAATTGAGCAAACATCTGAAAAAATAAAAAGTTTCTTAACAATTAAAAAGTTTGAATTAGAAACAGAGTTTTGCACTTGGGCCAGAGGAATCCCAGGCATCCATACAGACTGGAAGGAACGGTCCTTGAGAGCAGCCCTATGGAAAAGGACCTGGGGGTCTTGATAGATGAAAAACTTAATATGAGCCAGCAGTGTGCCCTTGCAGCTCGGAAGACAAATAGTATCCTGGGCTCTATCAAAAGAGGGGTGGCCAGTAGGGACAGGGGGGTGATTGTCCCCCTCTACTCTGCTCTTGTGAGGCCCCATCTGGAATACTGCGTCCAAGTGTGGAGCCTCCAGTACAAAAAAGACAGAGAGCTGTTGGAGAGGGTCCATAGGAGGGCCACGAAGATGATAGGGGACTGGAGCACCTCCCCTATGAAGACAGGCTAAGGGAGCTGGGTTTGTTCAGCTTGGAGAAAAGAAGGCTGCAGGGTGACCTCATTGCAGCCTTTCAATACCTAAAGGGAGCCTACAGAGGGGAGGGGAATCAACTCTTTGAAAGGGTAGATAAGAGCAGGACAAGGGAAAATGGTTTTAAGTTGAGCGAGGGGAGATTTAGGTTGAATGTCAGGGGGAAATTCTTCACAGAGAGGGTGGTGAGGTACTGGAACAGGCTGCCCAGAGAGGTTGTGGATGCCCCATCCCTGCAAGTGTTCAAGGCCAGATTGGATGAGGCCCTGGGCAGCCTGGTCTAGTATTAAATGAGGAGGTTGGTGACCCTGCATGTGGCAGGGGGGTTGGAGATTCATGATCCTTGAGGTCCCTTCCAACCCTAGTCATCCTGGTTGTATTGGAAATAGTGTATCCAGCAGGACCAGGGATGTGATCATCCTTCTGTACTCAGCACTGGTGAAACTACACCTTGAGTACTGTGTTCAGTTTTAGTATTCTTACTCCAAAAAAGATATTGAGGCCATGGAGTGTGTCCAGAGAAGAGCAATGAGGCTGGTGAGGGGTCTGAAGCACAAGTCTTTTGGGAAGCAGCTGAAAGAACTGGGATCATTTAGTCTGGAGAAGAGGAGACTCAGGGGAGACTTTATTGCCCTCTACAACTCCCTGATAGGAGGTTACAGAAAAGTGGGGATCAATCTCTTCTTTTGGAGAACTAGAGATAAGACTGGAGAAATGGCCTCAAGGTTGTGCCAGCTGAGGTTCAGACTGGATGTTAAGAAAAATTTCTTCTCCAAAAGGCTGGTCAGGTGCTGAAATGGGTTGCCCAGAGAAGTTGAGTCACTGGCCCTAGAGGTGTTCAAGAAACGTGTGGATATCCTACTAGGTTGTAGTATATGGTTATTATGTGGTAACATAATTTAGTTGGCAGTATTGTTGGCAGGTGGATGGCTGGATTGAATGATCTTAGAGGTCTTTTCCATTGTATAATCAAAGAATATTAAGATAGTGTATAATCAAGAAATATTGTATAATCAAATAATATTAAGATGTTATAATAATGAAATTAACAAGAGAGTAAAGCAAAGCAAGACAAAGAGAATAGACAGGATGCTTATCCATATCATAGGCTTGCTCAGGAAACTCCAGCAGAGTGGATCTCCAAAAGAGAGAAATTCTTCCCCACTGGTAGTCAGCTCTTAAATGAGTCTAGGAGAGGTGGAGCCAGGCTCCACCCCTTCTTGCAGCACAGGTGAATTGCTTTCACCTGTGCTCCCATGGCTTACTCATTGCTCGCCTCAGGTGATTAATCAGAGGTTCAGGCCATGACTCAGCAGTTCCCATACATCCATGCTTAATGATCCTATGATTCCTAATGATGCCTAATGATTCTATGATTCCAATAAACAGGTGGGGTTTTTTTTGGTCCAAATGGTTTTTTTAGTATAATAAATGCTTAACAAAATTTTAAAAAAATGCAGGAAAATAGGGTGAACTGTAAATCAACTGGAGTTTAATTCCAGAAATTGCAAAACAATGCGGTCCTAATTTTAAACCCTTAAAATGTATATGTTTTCACTGATTTCACTTGTCCTAACATTCCTAACATTCTTCTTTGAAGGTTGAACCAAGGACATCATTGTAATAGATACAGCTCTTGAAGATGTGTTAAATCATGCATGCTCTCAGTTGTTTATGTGTAGTCTATCTTTGTAAAAACACCAGAAAGTGAACAAGCCTTGGGTCTGGTTGATATGAACTAGTTTGTGTTCATGCAAGAACAAGCATCCTCTAGAGAAGAAAATTCATGTCGAGTACTCATAAACATTATTTGTGTCTTTGCCACTTGTGGAGAGTAGGACTTGAAGAGATCATAAAATCATAGAACGGCTTGGGTTGGAAGGAACCTTAAAGATCATCTTATTCCTGCTCCCTACTATGGACAAGGTTGTTACCCCCTGGATCAGGCTGCCCAACGCTCCACCCAAGCCTTGAACATCATATAAATCTTCCCCTTTTTAGTTTAAAATAATTCCCCCTTGTCTGCTCCTTCCACCTGAAAGATGATGTTTGGTCTCCTCATATGGGAGCTCAGGAATAAGGTAGAATATACCTGAAGGAAAGCTTGCTATAGAGCTACAATAGGGATATCTCAAAAGTACAGCTGGTGAAACAGTATTATGGAACTAAAAAGTATTTTAGAGAATAACAAATATTTAAAGAAATCAGATTACATGAATGGAGGAAACATATTTAATAAGATGAGAACGTTTGACTTAAACAGTTCTGGGAGGAAAAAGTGTTCTATATTTCTTGACTATGTATGTGTAATTTATTGCCGTTCTCACCTCAAAGATGACATCCACAGGAAAATTTCTTTAGAAAAATGATTAAAGTTTTGGAAAAAATGACTTTTTCTTATTGTAATACCGAGTTTCATGAAGAGTTTGAATGAGATTTAGTAATTCAAAAATGAGGAGGAAACACCTTTGCTTTCACCATTTTTTTTCAAAGATGCTTGTTTTTCTGACCAAGTTATTTTGAATTGTCCTTTGTGTTTACTGTGTCATACTTTATATGCCACATAAATGTATGTTAATGCTATGATCTGCCTTTTTAAGACTCTTTTATACCTCTTTGATACTGTTTTGATCTTAGATAGCTCAGTTTTGTTTTTTTTTTCCTTTTTTTTTTTCCCCCCTGGGTTATGTTTAAGCCTGCCCAATTCCTCCATACTAGTTTGCAGTATGATAGTCTAGTTTGTTATATGTGAGGAGGGGAGAGAAACAATGGTGCCTTATAGCATTCCTTTAACTGGTTTTGAAAACATATGTTTCAGGAACTTTGAAGTTCTACCCATACCACTCTCATAATGTTCTGCTTTACAGTAAACAATGTAATAAGTTCACCAAGAAGCAGACTTTTCAGACTATGAATCAGGACTGGTGGTTAGAGAATCCACAGACAGCTACAGAGATAGAGAAAGGACACTGCATTGGTGTCTGTGATGGTGCTTCTTACTACAATAAATAAATAAATAAATAAATAAATAAATAAATAAATAAATAAATAAATAAATAAATAAATAAGGCAGAGAGGGAAGATGTCCTGGTATCAGTAGCTCTTTTTCTAGCTGGGTTGAAAGTGAAATGTGATTTTGTATATAAATTTCCTCTGCTAAAATAGCTGAAGTTACAATATTCTTCTTGCTAGAAACTTAGTGACTGTAGCCTGAGGAAAGAGGAACATTCCTCATTTTTGCTGGAAGTAGCAGGTTTAGAGAAGGGTAAGAATAAAGGCTGTTCAAAATGTAAGATCTTCCCTATCCAGACTTCCAAATGTTAGAGGTTCTATTCTTGGATCAATCCTAGCAAGAAATGAGGTTATTCTTGTATTTCATTTGCTAAGAGTTTTTCTAAAGATGAGTGGGAAAAAATTGCAAGTTTTCTAGGATGTGCTCCTTCAGATATGATTAAAGTTTACACAAAAAGCTGTGCACACAACGATTTGGCCACTTCTGGGAAACAGAATGATGTCTCAGATACATAAAGTTGGTGGTTACAAGCTGCTTTAGCTATATCAAGGTAATCAAAGGAAGACAACTTGTTGACTTACACTGTTAGAATCATGAAGAGTTTCTGTAAGCATTACTAGTTCTCAAAGTTGTTTTTTGTTTTTTTTTTTCCTTTCAGATTATGAATCTTAATTTCCAAGGGAATTTTGGAAGTGTGTGGGATTGAAATGGGGCAATATTTCCAGGTGCAATGTAGAAATATTTGGGTATCCTCTACCAACTTGAGAAGAAATAAGATCTTTGTAGACAAATGTAACTGCGGTCTTGAGTGTAACAAAACTTCCATGTTGATCAGTCCCACCTCAAAATGACACTTTAATATTTATTTCGTGACTTTTGTTTTAGTTTACTGTAATGACTTAGCATTTCTCCACCCCTCATACTTTGGAGTATTTAGAAATTTGCAGGGATTTTTTTTTTTTGGCTTTTGAGAAAGAGTCATGAAAAAATAAATGTGTAAACCTTCAAGGACTTTTGACATAAGCTGCAAAGCCCAGATAACCAGGGTTTTTTCCTGAGGCTATATGAGTAGGTTTGTCAAAAAAAAAAAAAAAAGATGCAGTGTAACTACTGCTACAGTAGATATTATGGTAATTAGAACACTTCAGTGAGAACTGTTGTTAATGTATTTCATAGGTTCCACAGAGTGTTAAATGCACACTGGTAATTATTTATTAAAAAAAAGCATTTGTTTTTGTCTGACTCAGTATAGGGCTCCCTGGCCTTATTTGGAACCAGAGAAAAACGGATGGCAGAGCTTTACTTTTTATTTCAATCCATTTAATGCAAGCAGATGGGAGTCAGGTAGATTATTTATTTTAATGATTTAGTTGGCTAATTTGTCCCACAGTTGCTCATTCCCTTAACTTTCATTCATGGGTTGAAGAACCTGTAAATGTATTGCATTTGTGCAATAAAGAGTACAGTAAGCAGTAGTTTGGCCAGCCTGGTATATCTATGGATTTTGCCTTTAGTTGTAGCTACTACTAATGGAGAATTCATTCTCTCCTGCAGTCACATTTATAGAGCTGGAGATTAGCTGTCTGCTTTGTCTAATTGGTATTATAATTCACAGTCATTCAGCATATTAGTGTTTCAGCTTCTCCTTCTAAAATTGTAGCAAAACACACATAATTATAATGGGCTGAAAGTTTTATGTTTTGACAATTAAATTTTGTAGTGCCTAACAAACAATGATTATTATCTCACAAGAGATCATTTAGTTGGGAAGAAATACTAAGTTGAATATTTTTCCATATGGGAAAGAAAACTTTGAAATTCATCCTTTCATCCAAAGCCTCAACCTAATGTTTCATCTGGCCCTCCTTTGTGGATTCCTTTTTCTTTCCCTTTATTGTATTTTTATCCTCTCCAATCATCCAGGTAAAGATCACACAGTTATTTTTCCTTCCTTCAGCCTTCCTTCCCCTTGCTTCTTTCTGCTCTCCATGTACTTTACTGTCCAAGCTCAAGCTGCTGCTTCACAATCCATGAGATTGCACCAAACTCTATCTCCAATTTAAAAGATACTCTACTCTTCCTGTTCTCTATTTATATTTGATTTTGGCACCTGTTATTCTATTTCTTCATTGAGTATATTATCTATTTTTTCTAGTGCAGGTCCTATTATATTTTATGGTAACATACTTGACTCCAGCCTGATTTTGAAAAAAAATATGGAAATGTTTCCTATTCTGTGCTATATTCCAATACACTATCTAGTCTCTATGCAGAATTTTCCATTCTTTTTTTGTCTTCATCATTTGAATTTTAACCCTCTATAGCAAAAAGTCCTCTTATCTTGAGACCAGTTGTTCAGCATGTACATTTACAGTATTCTATAAATGAATGTTTATATAAGTAAGCATGAGGCTTATCTTTCCAGGATGAAATCAGTATTGTCAAAGATTGTACATGGGAGGTAAAGTATGGAAATATACATATGTTTTCTTGAGCTGGAAAGTATAAAACATCTTCTAAGATCTTGCTCTTGTTGCCCATGACAAAGATGAAAGTTGTTTCAGAATACTGTTGGAGAATTCTTTGTGTTTTATTGTTGCTGTTTTTTCTTCAGACAATGATCATCTCAAAAGTGACTCAGAACAAAATGGAAATGGAAACATGAAGAATGAGTAAAGAGCAAGATCAAGATGTGAATAGAATATAGAATTTATTTTTATAACTTGAAAATCCTGTGAAGTTTTCTGTTTGATAAATATTCCTTTTCCTGTGCAGGACACATCAGAACATAAATATTTCCAAGTTCACAACAAACATGACACATATTTCTGTTGGCATTTTAGACTTGAGTTAATTAACATTTTTATAGGCACAATAATTAACGTTTATGAGTTCAATTTCCTCATCCCGTGAACCTACTTTAGCTCACTCCAAACTGGAACATGTAAGTGGGTTAGGTTACAAAATGCTAATGTTCGGTTTGGTTTTAAGGGCTAAATAAACTTCATAAATGCTGTCGAATTGCAGTATTAACACAGAGCTCCATTTGAAGGAAAATAAGTGGCAGAGAGCCCTTAGTGCCAATCCAAGATGCTAAACTAACACTGAATAAAAATTATTTCTATAAATGTTATTCTGTTTGCTGTTATGCTGGCTAATATTGTCTTAGTGACATGACAGTCCCTCAGCTATCTGTACCAGTGTGTTTTTTATATTTCGATTGTAAGCAAATAGGGCAGGCCTCTGTGGTGACACTCCTAGCAAAATGGGATCTGGAATACGTTGCTGAAGTGCAACTCCAGTTTGAATTTTACTTAATAAATGACCCATCAGGTCATCTGAGGTGATGTCTAGGGAAGCTGTGTGTTTGAATGGCATGCCTAAGTTAGTTGCTCTCCATAGCCCTCCAAAGTCTAACCTTTTTTTATCTGCACTAGCACTTTAAACGACTGCAGACACCAGATTTCTAGCAATAGCAAAGTGCCTATTAGTGCCTTTACAGGCACAGCACCCCTTATACAGAAAATATAACAAAATATGTATCTCATATTTGGTTCTGTTTCTTCAGTGTCTGTTCTTTGCTAGTGTTTTACCATGCCCCATTGATTTCAAAAGAACAGTTTTTCAGAAGAGAAACCAAATATTCTTCAATAGAAAAAACTTTAAAAGAACAACCATTCTATTATTAAAGAATGATGTTTAGTGGATAATCAAAATGAAAGATCCATTATCCTATCTTAAAATGTAGGATAAATAAGACATTGTTATTTCAAAATGCAACCAAACTATATTCTTAATGTTTTGATAATCCAAATAGCATATTGTTTAAAATTTCAGTTCACAGAAATATAAACTAATGGCTATTTCCTCATAAATATTCTTTATCTGTACAATATTCTTGTTCCAGTACTTTCAGCTTCCTGGACCTTTTTTGACCTTTGATGAGTGCACTTAATTTGTATGTGGTGCAATATATCTTTCCTTTTCACGCTTAAGAGAAGTATCTCACTAAGGAAAAATTCCATATTTCGCATTTGTCATTTTAAAAATATTTTAAATCAAGTTAAACTCTTGCATAATGAAATCAAAATATATCTGTTAAAAATTTATCTACTCAAGATTTAAGTCTGTTCTTTCATCTTTTGTGGAAAAGTTAGAGCAATGCTGGAAGTTTACTCAGCTACATTGCTCAGCAGCAAACATCTGCAATCTGTTTTACCTGTCTCCTGATACAATTTGAAGCAGCAGGAAGCCTCTGTCAACAGAATAATTCACAGTGTGGCATAGTGGAAAACACTGTTTTATCCACTGGAAAAATCACATAGAATGGAGCCTTATATCATTTAATGTCCCGAGGTTTAAGGTACTTTCTTGGCTCCAGCTGGCTAGGACAAATATCCTCTTTTAAAGTTCTGTTTCCGAAGAAAATCCAAGAGGATCAGATGGCACAGAAATGAAAAGCAAACACAATGTATGACTTTGTTACTAGTTGAAACATTAGTTGAAATGTTGTGGATTCAAAATCAATACAATCAATACATTATTTCATATGCAAACTTCAGATAATTAGTTAGCTTATAAAATATTTTTAAAAAGGTAAGATTGATGATGTTACTTCTGGAACTTGCTGTTTCTCAGATATTAACAAGCATTTGAAAATTTCAAAGCCCAAGATATTTAACCTACTTCATCCAAGCTGTAATATCATGTTAAAATGTGACTTTTTAGTCATACAACTTTGGTAAACAATATGACATTAGAAGTAAATATATCCATGTCAATAAATGTGAAACAGTATTAGTTTTAGAAAAATTAAACCTGTTGCACAATAAAGAGAAAATAATGTAACCCAACCCCCACACACAAAAGATTCAAAGAGGAAAAGGTACCTTTTTTTCTGATGGTCTAATGTGGTATAATGAATTTCCTAGATGGATATTTTCAGTTTAGAATAACAATCTTGATGTTTATTTGACCTTACTCCCCAGAAAGTAATGATGCAAACAGAAACTCATTTTTCGTTTGTTTGCTTGTTTTTTTGTATTCACATATATCCTATAAAACATATCCTAAACCATAGCATGCTCTACCATTATTTTCTTACTGTATTCCATCTTGGATCTAGTGTTATTTCTGGAATTTAGCGTAAAGATCAGATAGGAATATGAATTTCTTTTTAATTAGAAAATACATCATGAATTTTCATCCAACCATATTTTTGAATCTCAAATGCATCAACTCTTAACTGAGAGGAGTAATGTAAAGCACAAATAAAATGTGGATCTCTAAGTAGGTCATAGTGAGAGTTGGTGATATGATAAATAGGTAAATTTGGATTTGGCATGCACTGGGATCATTTTGAAGTGTCTTTTAGGATGCCTATTTTGTATTTCATATAACTCACATACTCAAAATATTCCTAGAATTATAGGGAGCTGATGTATTTATTCATGTTTGGAATTTCTGTAACAGACATGTTTATTTTATAGAGTAAAATTTAGTTAGCTGGAATCATAAAACCATAAAAACTCTGAAAAAAAAAGAAAGTTGAGGTGAGAAATGACATTGGTTTTTTTGGTTGGTTAGGGTTTTTTGTTGTTGTTGTTGTTGTTGTTGTTGTTTTTTTAAGAATTATTGGTTATGTCCAGGACTTGGTATTCATCTATATTTAGCACATTGTTCAGTAAACATGTGTTTATTATGTGGTTAGTGGATATTATCTAGCCAAGGAAGCTCTCCCTTTTGTCCCTTTATGGCAGCTAGGCCAACACCAGAAACACAGCTTCTCAGTTAATTAAATCTAGATGAACCTTAATGACCTTAATGGTTTGTAAGTCCATGTCCCTAGTAACAGTAATAATATCTCAGCATAATTTATCCTTATTACTACTTAACTCTAAAGTGAACTTTCCGTTTTCAGATCTAACTAAAATTATGTTTCTTAATTTTCTCATAGTTTTAATTTTTAGATGAATTCCTTGACCAAATTAAATAATTTGTACAAGAGCAGCTTGGAAAGTAACGCTTGTTATTTTATTATATTGTTCCAAGATATCAGAGGCAGATGTTGGTGGTATGGCAATAGAGGTTGAACCTTCCCACCAATATTACATAACATTTTGTTGCCATGTGATAGATGACAGTAGAGGGGCAGTCTGGCAAAATGGAATCTGACATGGGAGTGTGTATCAAGTGAAGTTGTGGAAGTGAATTCCCCTGTGTGGAAAAATTTGCACTCATTGACATTCGCTGATGCTTGCTGTATGTTTACAGAGACCAAATGGTGGATGTGAATGCAGTGGATGGTGTGTTTCATCAATGGCAACAATGATATGAATGACAAGTCATGTTCCAGATGTCAGAGTAAGGCATGCAGCATCTTGTTCATCACTGGTGAAAATGCATTGCTAATGCTGGTGACCATGTTGGAAAATAGTGTTTGTAGCTTAGAATTTGCTCTCTTGAGTAGTCTTACTGTGCTCTTTGTAGCTATTGAAGGTTCCATGAAAAAAAATAGTAGGTTTTACTTTTGGAGCAATCTACATACAAAATAATGTCAGATGTACACAAAACAGATCAACCTACTTGGAATAGAGTGTTTTGAAAGTTGGTTTCTTCCTTACAAAAGGAATAGAGAGAGATCATATTGCATTTCTTGAAATGGTAATAATTTACCAAGGAACAATAGTAATGGGAAAAATATTGTATTACTTTTTTTTTTTTTTGACAAATGAGAGTAAAACAGCCATATTAGTTTTTTGTTTGTTTTACAAAATAAACAAAACAAAGAAACAAGCAAATTCCTGGCCATGAGCCAGCAGTGTGCCCTTGTGGCCAAAAAGGCCAATGGCATTCTGGGGTGCATTAAAAAGAGCGTGGCCAGCAGGTCGAGGGAGGTGATCCTCCCCCTCTACTCTGCCCTGGTAAGGCCTCATCTGGAGTACTGTGTCCAGTTCTGGGCTCCCCAGTACAAAAAAGACAGGGATCTCTTGGAAAGAGTCCAGCGGAGAGCCACAAAGATGGTGAAGGGCCTGGAACATCTCCCCTGTGAAGAAAGGCTAAGAGAACTGGGTCTGTTCAGCCTTGAGAAGAGAAGACTGAGAGGGGACCTGATCCAGGTCTATAAATATCTAAGGTGTGGGGGGCAAAGTGATGAGGCCAGACTCTTTTCAGCAGTGTGCGGAGACAGGACAAGGGGAAACAGCCAGAAGCTGGAGCACAGGAAGTTCCGCACCAATGTGCGCAAGAACTTCTTTACGGTGAGGGTAACGGAGCACTGGAACAGGCTGCCCAGGGAGGTTGTGGAGTCTCCTTCTCTGGAGATATTCAAGACTCGCCTGGACGCCTACCTGTGTGACCTGGTGTAGGGAGCCTGCTTTGGCAGGGGGATTGGACTCGATGATCTCTGGAGGTCCCTTCCAACCCCTACAATTCTGTGATTCTGTGATTCTGTGATTTTCTTTTGCTGTTTATCTGAGCTGATCCCACAAAATTATAAGGAAACATTACTCAAAGAAAAGCAACACTCTCTTCAGTATTATTCCAGCAAGTCAGTTGTTTCTTAGGTTTTGAAGTTGAAGGATACCAAATAATGTATGTCTTAGTTATGCAAATACTGAATACTCATGGAATTATAGAATCATAGAATGGCTTAGGATGAAAGGGACCTCAAGTATCATCAAGTTCCAACCTCCCTGCCACAGCCAGTGCTGCCAACTGCTAGATCCAGATGAGGCTACCCAGGGCCCCATCCAAACTGGCCTTAAACACCTCCACACGAGCATCCACAACCTCTTTGGGAAACCTGTGCCAGCATCTCACTGCTCTCTCTGATATCTAATCAAAATCTTCCTTCCTTTAGTTTAAAACCTTTCCTTGTCCTATCACTACCTACCCAAGTAAAAAGTTGATTTCTCTCATGTTTAAAAACTGCCTTTAAATATTGGAAGGCTGTACTGAGGTCTCCCAGCAGTCTTCTCTTTTCCAAATAAGAAGTACATAACTAACAAATTACATTAAAAAATATATACATATACTTGGAACCCCATGGATTTAGAAAAAAATAATGAATGCATCCTATTTAGAATGAAGGCTTTCCAGAATAGTATTACAGTCATACTTCATGGACTATCATCTTACACTGTTTTTTTAGAATAACAACAAATACATGTTCAGCAGTATTCTGGTAGGTGTACAAAATTAACTTTTTTCTTAATTATTTCACAGACTTTGCAGACAGTTTTTCTGGTTTGCATAAATTAAAGAATTCAGCAAGACTTACACACTTGAGTTGTTGTATATAGTACTAAGAAGCTTAACTTTGTGGCATTATATTTGTCTAATTTTACTTCAAAAATACAGTCAGTGAAATTACTGCTGAAAGAAAAAGATGATTTGTTTCATAATTGGATAATCAGGTTCTTTTATTTTCCCTCCCTCCCTCCCTCCTTCCCTCCCTTCCTCCCTTCCTCCCTCCCTCCTTCCCTCCTTCCTTCCTTCCCTCCTTCCTTCCTTCCCTCCTTCCTTCCCTCCTTCCCTCCTTTCTCTATCTTGGTACAAACATTTTGCTACATTGGCTAAGCACAATTAACAAATTAACAAAATTAATTAACAAATTAACAAAATGTGTTACTCTCTTTTTATGTTTTAATAATAACATGTATTTATAAGTCTTGTTACTTATATATATTAACTATATTATATATTTTATATGTGGCCCAAGACAATTCCTCTTCACTAAATGCAGCCCAAAATGTGAAAGCAAGCAAAATGTTGGACATCCATGTTCTAGAGTAAATAACTAAAATGGGAAAGCCTGCATCCAAATATAATTGATGTCACAAGAAAATATTTTATTTGCATGCACTGAATAGACTATACAATTTCTCTGCCTCTACAGGATATTTAAAACAATTATGTAAAAACTTTTTTTCTTTCTTCATTTTGAGGTATATCTTAGTAGCTACAATAAGATTCACCAATCTGTCTGCAAGAAAATGAAAATTTTCTCACTTACTTGAGAGAATAATTTGGCCATTAAAGAAATTTTATTTAAATATGTAGAAAAAGAGTGGTGAAATACTATATAAAAAGGAAGAAAAATATTTTAAAAACACAGTTTTCCCAGAATGAAACAATTTAAAGTAATATGGTCTTTTCATTAGGTTGCCTAATTCTACGTTATCACAGAATTTCATTCTTTTTGCATAGACTGCTCTCCAGGTTTATTCTCTTAGCGTAGGTCTAGTGGTTGGTTACATGAACTGCCTGCTGCCTTGCAGTCCAAGCAACTCAGGAGCTTGGCCAAGCTGGTCTTTTTCAGAACCATTAGCTTTGTTTTGTGCCATTAGTTATGTAACTAAATATCTGGTTTATTTTCATCAAGCATGGTGAAGAAAAGTCACCACACGTTAGATGAACCATGATGTCAAAAGGTAGGGAAGGATGGACTGGCTAAACCACTCTTCCAGCTGGCGGCTGAATGGTAGTTGCAATTTCCAAGTGGAATCCTTTACCAAAAGAGCATCTATCTCTTTACTCCTGCTCAGAAAATAAGACTCAGAATCAGACTAGAAAAGAAAATGGATACCAGAGCCAAGTCATATGAAGGCTGAGTTTATATCAGAACTGTTTTTTTGTCACACAAAGTACTGATATGTGGCCAGGACAAAGTAAAACATAAGTAACTCTTGTAACAACGGAAACTGTGGCAGAATCTTTGACACCTCAACACACCATGTTTTAACACCTAAAAATTACAGTTCCTTGCTAGTACTTCTTCACTAGTTAGCTATTGTCTACACAGTTGTGCTGCCTGAACAGCTATGGAAAGCCCATCAGTACTTCCTGTCTTTGGGAAAGGACAAGATGAGGTATAACCTAAGAGGGAATCAAGATTAGCTTAGACTGAAACAAATCTGCCCCAAGGCAGTAACAGGACAAGGCTGGGGAAAAAAAGGAGTCAGGGAAAAAGAATGCACAGTGACTGTTCCTACAGTACAGTGAGAAAGATATGAAGATCCTGCAGCCCAGCAGGATATGGTCTTGATCTCTCAACTCCTTGGCTGTTCCTTATCAGGCACTGCTCTGGCTCACATTGATCAAGAAAACTTGTGTTTACATGCAGTTTGTATAAGAGATTAGATTAATTTGTCCAGCATTTATTCTCTCAGATCTTGGGACAGTAAAAACTCAAAGAAACATTAAAATGATTTTAAAAGTAAAAGAAAACAACAAACCTATACAAACAAACAAACAAACAAACAAAAAACCAACAATCCAAATCCTCAGGAAAAGACAAGCTCTTACTTCTCATCTTGATTATTTTTTTCACTTATTTATTTGCTGACTAGTATATCTTGTATACTGCTTAACAGTAACAATACCATAAAAAAAAAAAAAAAAAAAAATCAAACCTAAATTACAGTCCAATTAAACTACTAAGATTTCAATAATCAGTGTAGCCCATGGACGTACATTCTAAGCTTTTGTCTGGAAAAACTCTTAGCAGTAGTTGTTCTATGTGATCTCTGCTGAAGCAAGTTGAAAATTATTACTGTTTCAGATGAGTATGCTAGATTTTGAGTATGGCTCAAGAATTTAGCAAAGTTAAATATTCAATGTAGCACAAAAAATCTTTAAAATGTATGAATGAATATCAGCTCTATACCTTTGGTTGATTCACAAAGCTTTCTGCTTGGAGATATTGTTAACGTGCCGTTCCCACTGCTGTTTGCCAGTATAGGGCTCTTTTTAATTGCATTTCCTGTTCTAACTTCATGTTTTTCTTTGCCATTTGTAATTTATGAGATGTTGTTTTTTGAAAGTATATCCCAGATCAGCTGTAAAACACAGCAGTAAGACACAAATTTTGGCACCATCAATCAAGTTATCCTTTTTGCATAGTAATGACAGTTTTAACAATATCTGAGAAATTGTTTTAACTCATTACTCCTGTGAATGCAAAATAACCATATAACTAAGATATAGGTAACAGTGCTGAAAATTAGAACTTTGATTCTCATCAGCTCTCAAGAAACTGGATGTGAGTGTTATGATCTTCTGATGAAAAAAATCTTAAACTGCAGATGTTGTCTGATCTTAACTGCTGAACTGGGAATTATCAGAGGCCTTTATGAATAATATCAGTTATTGAACGGAACATCAATATTGAGCAGCGCATCGAAATTGTGACCCTTTGCTACCAAGAAACCCTGTTTAATAGGATGCGGTTTCAAGCCTGGGATGTTTTAGTAGAGGAAAGAATGAGCCAGCAGAGTGGAAATGGACAATCGCCTCACAAAGATCATAGAATCATAGAATCATAAAATTGCTCAGGTTGGAGAAGACCTTCAAGATCAAGTCCAACCTCAACCTAACCGTGATACACTAACAACCCAAAGATGTCTGCACTGTCACCTTGCTGCTTCCTGATGGCTCCCATAGCCTACAGTGACATCAGGATGATGCTGTCTGTGCTTTTTAATGGAAGCAGTCTTTTTAACAACTACACAAGCTGGTTTCCAGCTGCTAGTCAAGGCTTGATATACTGAGAGGTTATCTTTTTTAGAACTGCTACAAAGGATTGAATTTCCAATAAACTCTATCATTTCACTCATTTCATATTTTACTGCACCTTAAGTATTCTAATTATCCTTTTCTGCTAATAGAATTGGTCACTCTTCTTGTTTTTATGCTATTTCACCATACTTACTCTTTATTGCTTTTGACAGAATGATCTTAGAGTTCTTTTCCAACATTGGTGATTATTCAATTCTATGATTTTCCTCAAACTTTGATGAAATGCCCAGTATTTTTGGCTTGTGTTTGTGAGGATTTTTATTTGTTTGTTGGTAGATTGGTTTGATTTGTGTTTTGTTTTTTTTATTTTATTTTATTTTTATTTTTATTTTTTTTTAACAGGTCTATATAGAGGTGGTAATTTAGTAAGCAATAAATAGAAGTAATGATCTGGTATCATAAGAACTTTTTTTTTTTTTCTTTTTCCCATGGCTCTGTGTGCATTTATCCACCATTTCTTCATCTTCAGCTGAATTAGTACTATATTAAAGTCTTTCATTTTTCCTGTAATCTGATGTGTCATAGGCAGCAGGTGGCTCTTTTTTTTCCCCCCAGAAAAGAAGTTAATTTGAATACACTCATTACTAATTTGTCAGTTTTTTAAATATAACCCTGGGGGAAGATAAGGCCCATAGATTCCAATCAGGAAGAAAAGCTTCACTTTCTTAGTGCTTATATTACACACTGTTAAAAATGCATAAAGAGATTCAGATTAAAACCTGCTTCTCTTACTCTGTCCCATTTATGTAAAAATTACTAGCAATAAAAATACTTCATATGAAGGATTCTTAATATTTCTTTTTTATACCCTCTGTAAGTGTAGGTATTTTCATTGTACAACCTGAGAATACAATAAATATTCTTAATTTACTCTATGTGTTCCTTTTTTTTAATTTATTTTTTTATTTATTGTTTCTTTTTAATTATATATAGAGTGGTAATAATAGTTTAAAAAAAAAAACAAAACAAAGCACACAAAAAAGCAAACAACAGAACATTCACAAAATAATAAGTGCTATCTGAACAGGTGAAAGCCAGATTCCTTTTTTCCTTTGTACAATGAAGATGATAGCATATTCGAAGCCAATATGAAGATCAAAGTCACTTCTTAAAATCTTTTCAGCAGATTCCTACAAACATTCTGTCTGGATCCTGCAAGTTGAGTTCTTTGTAAATCAGTCTTTTGGATCAGTCCAGAGGTGATGTAGACATCTTTATGCAGTTCCCATTCTTCTTCAAAAGCCTGGCTAAGATACCAGATAAGATTAAAGCAGAGCTCAATTACCTGACCCACCTGTCCTCCGTCTCTGCAGAGGGACATTAAGGTCACTGTCATTGTCATAACATATTAATTCAGCCAAGGTATTGCAGTGTTTTTGACAGCGACAATTGTTCATGAACCACAGAGTGGAAGGACGTAAGTAATCCCAGTTACAAAAATGTGAAGAAGCCTTCTCACAAGGACATAGTGTTTCTCATCTCTTTTTGGTAAGAAGTTGAAAAGTGTGATACAGTTCTTCAAATTTAATTTTTGTAAGTGTGCCTTAAGTTTTTGCATAAATTCAGTGGCAAAGCAATTAATTTTGCAGAGAATACTTATGTATTTAAAATATTTACAATATATTGTACTTTCTTTGCTGAGAGATGTTATCTTTTTTAGAATTGCAGCAAAGGAGTGAATTTATTTTCTATAAACCTGATCATTTTTCTCATTTTATGTTTTGCTGCACCTTATATATTCTAATTATCCTTTTCTGCTAATACCAGTGGTTTCTTTTCTTGTTTTTATGCTATTTCATCATACTTACTTTTTATTACTTCTGAACAAACTATAGCACAAGCAGTTTGCCATCTGTTATGATTTTTTTCTTAGAAAAACATTTTTTTTCTTTACAATTTGCTAATTGCTCTTACTTTCTGCTAGGGAACTTTCATTATGCTGTATATCTGCTTCAAGCCTTGAAGCTGAGAAAAAAACTCAGTTTGATTCTTCTTTCCTCCCTCTCTTCCTTCTTGTTTCCCTTCATTCCTCTTTTTGTACGTGTGTGTAGAAACTGCACTCCCTTTTTAGCTATTCGTCTTATGTTTGCCATGTTTCTGGCCTTCTTGACAACTTCCAATAGGGAACAGAACAAGCATAATGGATGGAGGTATCAAATTCTTATTCATTCTGTATTTATCAGACTTTGAACTATATTAGAATCTGACTTGTGGTGATTTCAAACAAGCAAACAAAATACATTTCTGAGAAAAAAGACAAAAAGTGTGAAGGGCAGATGTAGTCATTTCATTTACTGCAGTTCTTTTACTGGGATCTCCACTGCACTGCAACAAAGGATATATTGCAGTGCAGAAGTGCTAAGGTGTTTGGGCATTTTTTTCCATATATATATATTTTTAAATGATAAATATATATCAGTTATTCAAATGTGATAGAGTAAAAAATGAGTATTTTGTTAGCAATGAGTTTGTTAATTAAACAAACTCATTAAACAATGAGTATCTTGTTAATCACAGAACAAGTTTATGCAATCCGTCATGATCCCCTAAGCATAATTCTCATAAAATGATTCATGTTCCCTCTTAGGGGCACAACTTTACACCTATTTGTTCATTTTTCTTGGTAACATTAAACACATTCTCTCTTCATGCTTTTAGGCTAAATTCTTTCCTAAAATAACACAAGACTGCAGTCCATAAATATGACAACTGAGGCCTTACTCAGCATTGTCATTGACTAGTGCCTTCAGTATTACTCTACATGAGACCTGTAATCTTTCTTCTGTTGAAAGTTAGTGAGTTAAACTTAGAACCTATGAATCTTTGTGATGTTTAGACTGGAAGACCATTGTATTGCACAGCCCACTTTTGGGGCATTTCTGTTTGTAAATGACAAAAGAAGTTGTAGTTAACAGACATAAATTAATGTGTCTGGAAATCAGATTCAGACATCAAAAGCAGCTTTCATGATAAATTTAGAGCTGTTCTCAGTTTACCAGAAGCTTACAAACGACAGAGAATGAGAAAATTTGTCATTTTTCCTGTTGATTATCTGCTGCTGAGAATTACTGCCAGTTTTACTAGTTTTTACTGTACATTCCAGCAGATCCTGTTATGCACTTAGATGCTAGTGAACTATGTCCTAACTCCCATGTCTGTTGTGCAAAATATAATTTATTATCCCCATTTTACAGATGGGAAAATTAAGGCGTGGTGAGCTGAAAACATATTTTCTCCTCAGCATCTACAGTAGAGCCTAGAACCTCCCAAGTCACATCAGTACTTTCACCTTGACACACAGCAATGGGTATGGCACGTTACTGTCACTGAGAACACAGCTGTGAATATCTGGTGCAATGGGGCTGAGCATCCCTGCACTTATAACTTTGCCGCCTTGAAATATCAACCAAAGGCATGGGAAATTGTTCATAGTTATTGTTGAGAAACTGAACAAAAGGTACTGATGTTTTAATAAATGGTTGTGGAAACATTCAGATTTGTCAAACCTTTTTGAGCCTTCCTGCAACACATTTAAATTTGTTTTGCTTCTGAGTATTTGCCACTATGATTAGCAAACACTTTGTCATTTAAAGTTGATCGATGTGGCAGTCTCTTCCTTGTGCATGCCACAGACTGGGGCTTTAACGCATTTCCACCGAGTAAAAGCTCTGGTGAACATACTATATTCCAGAGTGCAAGCACTAGGTGGCATGAGTCATTTTATGGGCATTTCATTATTTCAGCTTGCTCTATCTGTTCAGTGAGCTAATTACAAATTCAGCCACAAACACATTTTAGATCCATATCATAAAAAGTTAGCTGGAAATGATTTGTATCGATGTGTACAATATGTTCTTTATTCTGCGCACCATGCAGCTGTCACATTTACTGATTGTTCCAGGCTCAAAATGGGGTAAAACAGTGATTTTTCTCTCCCTGTTCATGGTGGCATGTGCCATGTTTTGTATGATCATACACAGATCCGGAATCTCCAAATCTGAGGAACTCTTTGAAAGACAGAACTGAAAAAAGAAATGCCATTAATATTGCCTTGGAAACATACAAGGTCTAGATAAATCTAATAATATCTAATAATCTAATAATAATCTAATAATAAATATAACTAAAAATCTTGTATATACTAAAAATCTTGTATATACTATCCCCTATATTTTCAGAAATATTTTAATTGTCTCTAAATGTGTAAACTAAGTAAATTAACAACATATTGTGATTTTCCCCCCATTTGAAGGACTGCTGTGTATATGAAGTATTAATACAGAGGTACTGCTTGTAATTTGTAGACTGAGATATAGATACACAACTTTGTTTCTTCCTCAATAATCACTCCCCTCTCTTCCCCGTTCCCCTTCCCCCCCCACCCACTTCCACTTCTCCCCCTTTTCTTTAATCTGATACCTGCTTCATGGAAACTTGGAAGCAGTTCTTTGGATAGGGCTCCTAAGTCACATCTTCAGTTCCTAACATTCTCAGATAGTTTCCCTCAACAGTAGATGGAAGAATTTAATCAATTCCTTCTATCCATTTGTCTGAGACCAGTATGAGTGTCTCAAATCAGCATGAGGCCATCAACATCACTTTGCGGTCAATTTTACATTTGAAAGCATTTCTTTGGAACTGTTTGCCTTCGAAAGGGAGTGCTCAGGAGTGTTAATTGTCTGAAGACTTGGCCTGTGAACAAGTAAGTTCAGCTTGATAGGAGAGACTGGGAGGTGATACCATTAAATCCCATGAAGACATGATACAAACTGGAGTCTCCTTGCTTCCTCTTACCTGCTGACTTAAATTTGTAACTCCTGGGAGACGGGAACAAAGGAGTTCCTGCTGTGATCACAAAGCCAGAAGCTGTCACTCGAAAAGAGCTGACTCGACCACTTTGGACTATAAATAATAGCTTGTACTGTCGTCGTTAGTCGTTATTGGATGAGCAGCGCTACCTCCGACGACCCATCACTACTGAAGATAAGCAGCTGACACCAAGACATCACTTGATCTAGGAATGATGTCTATATTTCCCTGTTTTCTTTTTGTCTTCTTTTATTCTTCATAGTAGCCATTGCCTAAAATTGTCTTATCTATAAAGCTCATTAATCGTAATTAGCCAATTAGCCAAGTTTACCTTCAAGTAGTTTTGTTAGTTGTTAAGAAAGTTCTCAATAAATTGATGTGAATTATTCCTGAGTCTGATGACTCCATTGCAGTAGTGACCTCTTCTTGACTGGGGAAGGTGCGACTCAGGAGACAGAAAAAAGATTCACCTCCCTCGAAACCCACTTCCTATAGGGAAGTGACTTGCGGAAATCAAACTCTATAACCACATAGTTATAAAGCAGGCATGGTTTAATCTGTGCTGTGCACACATGTTGGGTGCAAACGGGGTAACCACTTGCTTGCACACTGTGAGGTAGAGGTTAAGAATTCTTATTGAGACAAGTCATACATATGCCACGAATAGGAGTGATATTACTTCTGAGATTATCATATTCTCTACCCCTTGCCCTGCCCGTTACCACATGCATACACAGTTGTGGTGGTGGTCTTCAGGAGTTGTAGGATGAAGGCTCTATGTCTTTCTCTTGTCCTTTTTCACCTTTGGTCTGCATTAAGCCTAATTGCTAACTCTGTCCTTATGGTTTATCTGTTACAGTCTTTTCAAGAATAGCGTATCCTGGCCAGACGCAGTCATCTCAGCCTTATCTTTCCTAGTCCCTGTTTTGCAAATCTTGCCTCCCCTTATCTTTCCTAAACAATTCAGCAAGGTTTGAGCAACACTTCCCTTTTAAAAAAAATTCTAAGGAAATATGTTCCACATCAGAAGGACATGCCTTTCAATTGCTTGAATAAAGTATCCCAAATTAATGGAGCAGCTGAAATTTTAAGATGTCTTGCTTCTTGATAGTTTTCTAATGTTGGATTCTGTCAGCTTCCGTACGGATTTTTGTTCATTCTATCCATTCTGGATTCCATTCATGAATTTTAAGTCCTTCCTGTAGACAGTGAAGGCACCTGATGAAAGAATGTGTTACTGAACACAAGTACTGAAGAACCTAGACAGACACAAACCTATTTTATTCACCAGTGAATGTTTATACAAGATCAGTTTAATAGTTGAAAGTTCATGAAGTTGACAGTATTTCCTTTCTCATGAACAAGTAATATAGCATGTTCTTTTTTCTTTTGACTAACACTGCACTAGGCTTTCAAACATATGATTCCCATATTTTAGGTGTTAATTTGTTAGATATTCAAGAACAGAGACTTCTGGATGTCTCTTCAGTTTCTCATCTTGAAGATATTCCAAGGCCCATGAAATATTGAAACATTTTATTTGTTTAAACTAAAAATATTGTATTCGGAGGGGGAAGTGCTACTTCAGTATGTACTGTTCAAAGTTAACATGTGAGCGAGTGGTTGAACTTGTGATTTCCCACCACCTTTTTCACTAATATTTAAACAAGAATGTGTCTCTTTAAAACATTTGCTTTACTAAGAACAGTAGACTTCACTTCATGATGCATCTCACTTTTTTTTTCCTACTACCTGTGAGCATTTTATGACTCATTATTTACCTTACTGCACAACACATCAGTATCTTAAGTTCACCACAAAGAATTCCAATTATTGATTTAAATAGGTTTGGCATATTAGGTGACCATTTTTCTGCTAGTCTATGTGTTGGTTCATTATATTGTTATCTAATTGTGCAATAGATACATCTCATTATAATAAACTAACCTTTATGCTGGAAGGAAAAAAAGTAGTTATTTGACTCATCATATTTGAATGTGCTACTTTGCCTAGGAGAAGAGTCCCAAATGTTAAGAGATTTTTATATCAATGGGAAGTTTTTTCTTAGGAATCTCTGGAATTTTTTTATTTAGTCTTATTTATTATTATTTGAAATAAGCTCTACATCTGCTCCCATTCATTTAACTTTGATCTTATGTATTCATCTGAAATTATGCTGCAAAATGCAATACAGAAAAAAGAGCTACTTGATGTAGAAACAAGCTGAGTAAAGTTCCTTAGTCATGTGATCATGACTGGCAAGCCTGCCAGAATTCAAGAATATTTGATCAGTGCTCTCAGACATGTGGTCTGATTTTTTTGTGTGGTTCTATGTGGAGCCATGTGAAATGATTGATGTGGAATCAATGATCCTTGTGAGTACCTTCCAATTTGGGATACTCTTATGATCCTATCAATCTAATGCCTCTTTATAGAAAGCTTTATAGAGTTTAGAAGAAAAAATAAATTAACTGAAAGAAGTTAACTTGAAATAGATATAACAAATGAAAGTTGGTAAATTAAAACTAAAACATTGCTTAGTGAAAAATATTTGCATTTTCTGCACTTGTACTGTTATATGTTTCTGAAATTTTCAAAGAGTCTGACAGCTTCTGTGGGAACTATTGACTGTCTGTGGCTATTCAAATCAACTTAGATAGGACACTTCTTTAAGTATTAAATGGCTTTTTTGTAAAAGTTTTTACAAAATTTCTTTATCCTCACACTTGTGAATATCAAAAGAGGAAATGATGAGAAATGGCAGAAAGGAGAATAATTTTAAGAAAAGTTCAGAACAAACAAGTTTTGCTTCATTTCTATTATTCTCAAAATCATTCAGCAAGTCAATCTATTTTCATGGAATAGATGTCATTTTGCTTCTTCAAGATCTTTTGTTATATATTTTTTTATTTTGCTTCAAACATTCAAATCTTGACAGTTTCCAGTGTAAAGTCAGGAACAAACATTAAGCTAATATGAAATGCATTTAGAGATATATTGGTAAATTTTAATTTAATTTGTGAGTCTACGTCGTTGTACCTCCAAATATTTAAGGTATTGAAGAGAAGGGAAAACACAATAAGGTATGACAAACAGAAGACAATAATGAACAGATGAAGTTGACATTTGATGGATATTCATAAGTTGATATTTGTATTAATAAGCTACTTGGAAAAATATATACATCCAGAGAAGTCAGAAATGACTTACTAATCTCAGAACTGGTTTATGAATCATATGTAAATAGAATCTAAAAGCTCTGTTTTACATTGCATGGCATTCACACTGAATAGTTTGACTAATCTGAAAATAAACAGTGATTTTTAGGAAGTTTTGGTAGAAATTTACTAAAGGAAAAAAATAGTCAGACTGAAAAGTGTCTTAGAGTGGATGAATTTCTTGCATATGGAAGAAGGTCTCTGGGGAGATCTCATTGCGGCCTTCTTGAAGGGAGAATATAGACAGGAAGGAGAATGGCTAATGATAGAACAAGGGGAAATGTTTTAAACTGAGACACGGGAGGTTTAGATTAGATATTAGGAGGAAGTTTTTCACACAGAGGATGGTGACACACTGAAGTAGGTTGCCTAAAGAGGTTGTGGATGCCCCACCCCTAGAGGCATTCAAGGCCAGGATGGATGTGGCTCTGGGCAGCCTGGTCAAATGGTTGGAGACCCTGCACATAGCAGGGGGTTGAAACTAGATGATTGTTGTGGTCCTTTTCAACCAGGCCATTCTATGATTCTAAGAATAAATTTTCTGGTTAAATGCCATACTCGTATCCAGCCTGGGCCGTATATCACAATTGTAGTAATAAAACACTTTATTTTATCTGATGTCTCTTTTGCACTGGTCTCATTAGTACTAAATATTTACAATTCAATCTGCAATTTATAGCTGTCATTATAACTTCACACTGCCGGCAATTTTAAAAAACATTTAATAAACTATTCCATTTAGCAGCTTATGCACCATTTGGAAATAATGTAACATAATTGTTGGCAAATTATTTCACATTCTATGATATTTCTTCATTCCAGAGGAACACCTGATAGTTATTACTGTAATCAGTTTAATAAACTTACATGATATCTGAAATTACACAGCAGCTTACAATGTTACACACAACAGAGGGTTCTAGTTTTGAGATACTTATTCTGATACACTAGTAAATGGTATTCTGATTCATTGTTACCGTTATTTTTCTTAAGAAAACATGGACCATATTTTTATTTTATAAAGAGATAAGACCCAGAGTTCCAGAGCTATATGTTTAAAATAATACTCAGTAATGTTTAAGTCTAGATTGTCGAGATGGACATAGCTTTGTATGCAGAACCTTCAGCTCTGCAAAATTTAGAGACATTATTAATAGAGCAATTACGGTAATAAGTGTTACAAAGAAGGAAAAAACACTTCCTCAATCCTGAGTTTCGTTAGATCATTCACTTTTAATCATTTCTTTTCTAGGGCTGCAGCATGGATTGAGAAATACGAATGAACAAAGAACCATATGCAGTAACCTAAAGGCACTAAGTCACCTGTCCTCTTCCTTGCTGTTGGGAACAGTCATGTTTAAAGTCTGGAAAATCATCCAATTCTCAGTACTTGCTAATTGACTGAGCACTTAACTATCCGTCCAATGGAAGAAAAAAAAATTAAAAAAAAAAAATTAAAAAAAAAAGAGAGAAAAAGGAATACGAAGACTACATAGAAAAGGTGAGTGCAAATCAGCTGCAGCCTAGCCTTTAGTTTAGTGGAAGCAGGCATTACAATGTGTCTGCAGTATCAGCTCTACAGTATTCTGAGCTTTTGCAGCTGCAAATTGCTTTTGCCCTGAAACAAATTCAAAATGCAGTGTTTATTTTGGAAAAGACCAGATCAATGCAGAAGTCTGAGTTCTCTGCCTGCTTAGGAAAGGAGGAGTGAGGCTACAGACAATTTTTGCATCACTTTGAGTGAAGGAAGGAGCCTTGAAATTTAGAATAATAATGAAAAACAGAATCATAGATTTTTAAAAAGTGAACAGGTTTAATTTAGACGTTCTCACACATGTAAAAGTTGGGCTCTTTTTAATGAGTCATGTTGAATATTTAATGATGTTTCTTAAAAATGTCCACATTAACTAAATATGACCCCTTGTCTAGGTCAAAAGAAAGAGACAGCGCTTCCGTTAATGACCCAGTGCCTGGGGAATCCTCTTTTCTTTATAGTACAGAACAAGTAAAGACATTTATAGATCTAGTGGGAGATAATAAAAAGTTCCTGATTTGCACTAGAAGTCAACAGGAGCCCTCTTTGGACCTTTAAAAAGCTCCCATTTTGTCAAGTAATGGGAGTGCACATAGGTTCATAAAGTTAAGTGAAAAGATAAAGCCATTTGGGAGAGGAAAAAAAAGCTATACTGCAACCTTAATAGGCAAATTTTTACTTAGCTGAACTATTTTCTGCATTTATAAACTGGCCCATCATAGAATCATAGAATCATAGAATTGCTCAGATTGGAAAAGACATTAAAGATCATCAAGTCCAACTGTAACCTGACCATACTACCCTAACTCTAACAACCCTTTGCTAAATCATGTTCCTGAGGACCACATCCAAATGGTTTTTAAACACATTCAGGGATGGTGACTCAACCACCTCCCTGGGGAACCTCTTCCAGTGCTTAACCACTTTCTGTACAGAAGCTTTTCTATATATCCAACCTAAACCTCCCCTGGCACAACTTGAGGCCTTTTCCCCTCATCCTGTCACCTGTCACCAGTGAGAAGAGACCAGCCCCGCTCTCACTGTAAACACCTTTCAGTGTTTACAGCCTCCTCTTCCCCAGACTAAACAGCTCCAGTTCCTTCAGCCCCTCCTCATAAGACATATCCTCCAAGCCCTTCATAAGCCTTGTTGCCCTTCTTAGGACCTTCTTCAGCACCTCAGTGTCCTTTCTGTACTGAGGTGCCCAAAACTGAACACAGTACTTGAGGTTAAGCCTCACCAGTGCCAAGTACGAGGGCAGGATGACTTCGCTAATCCTGCTCACCACACCATTCCTGATACAAGCCAGAATTTCATTGGCCTACCTGGCCACCTGGGCCACCTGCTGGCTCGTATAATCATTTGTCAGCAGGTTAATTTAAAATTAATCCATTTTTGTTCTGAGAGGGTAGGTGACAGATTTCATTGCTACTGGCTTTCATAGCAGACTTCATAGCAGGTCTGCTGTTTGTGCAAAGAGAAAACTGGTGCTTTGAATGGAGATAGCGATTAACATGATGCTTTGCAGCTACCAACAGCCTTTCATGAAACACTATTCCTCTTTCTCCATTTTAGATGTTGAAGAGAGCCAAGCTAGATGCCTCGTTGCATTTTTGCTAATGTGTGTTGCCTCTAGAAAGGTAAGCATCTCCAGGGACATTAGGGCCACTCTGCTTTGATGACAGAGGACTTTGTTGTGGCAATGGCTATGAGAATAACAGTTCAGTGTATCATGTGGAATATCTGTAGGACTGCAATTCCACTCTTGAAGGATGACAGAAGAAGGTAGGAAACAATGACTGACTCAATTTCCTCACTAAATTCTGGCTTTTGTATTTTCAGGTAAAAACAAGAGTTTAATGGAAACTGAACTTTAAAGGAATAATGTAATTCCTCTGCTTCCTGCTAAAAAGTGTTGATTAAAACTAATACTATTGCTTGGAAGAAACAGTGGGAAAATTAACAACATTTTCTCTATTTGTTTCCAAAGTATACCTGCTTTCTTTATCACTTCAAAATGTTGATGTTTTTAACGCACATTGCATGAAAAGGCTTTGAAGACAGTTACATGCAAATTGTTGCAAATTCCCTTTCCTTGTACTATATTTTTAAATCTCATTCTTCAATGTTAATATCTTTTGAGAGAGAAGTGAATTTATTCAGAAAATCCAGTGTGATTTCCTATAAAAAGATCACAAGCACAAATTTAATCAAGAGCATCTGAACTATCTTGTAATAACTTTGTTGATGAAGGGCAGCAAGAAACATACATAAAACAATCCAGGCATTTCTCCTCATCTTTGCTAACCTGACAAGGTCTATAAACACATTAGTGCACAAGTTCAACAGTCTCTCTGGGCTACAGCACATTGAATGGTAATTTAGCCAGGCAAAATCCTTTCTTTAAGGGATACATAAAATGTTTTCAATTTTTTTTTTTTTTTTTTTCCATCCAAAGAACAGATGTTTTTAAGCTGGAACAGAATGTTGAGTTTCATTAGAGACACAAAAATAACTAAACTGTTTCAAGGAAGTAATTCTTAGCCAAATTGCCCGTATCTCTTGTCTTGGCAATGAGACATTTGGGGGTATGTCTTCAAAAGCATCTTAAAAAGAAAAAAAGAAAAAAAATCATTGGAAGGACATGTTTTTCATTTTGTCAGGACAATTACTCCCTTTCTAATAGTTCATTGTTAGTCAATTACTGGTCCACTTTTCTGACCAAAAGGGATTGGACTGAAAACTTTATGAAGGCATTCTCCTCTAAATGAGAAGAGAATCTTCAGAGAAATGAGCAAGTACTTGTTACATTTTTGTGTCCATGAAATTTCAAAGCCAGTTCTTAAAATTATTTTCTGTTCATACTCAAACAATTGACATCAGTTACAGACACACATTCACTTGTATACCCTATATGCTAAGACACACAGTCATTTTATACATGTAGTCCAAATACGTTGTATTCATTGCATTTGAACGCTCTCCAGGGATCAGAGTTGGAGTTACATCTAGCTCTTTAATGTGCTGTGTTTGAGTTCTTAAGTATACTTGGATTTCATTGTCATTTTATAAATTGGTTCACACCTACTCAAAACATAGATGTGGCTCATAATATTGACCAATATTTATGGAATTTGATGTTTCTTCTAATAAGGCCTGTTTTGTTTTTTGTTTGTTTATTTTTTTCCAATTTTTCCTTCTTGCCTTTTTCTTTCTCTTTTCCTTTAAAGAGAACGTAAATGTAATGATGCATGCAATTCAACGACATGGCAAAACCTGCAAGCGAAATTCTGTTGAGTCAGGCCAATAGTTCATTTGTTTTCTTTGGTATTTCAACTCTGAAAGTGGCTGTAATTGGATGCCTGTAAAAGAGCATTAGTAAAAGGGCAACTCACCGTTTTCTAAAAGCTTTCTCAGACTTTATCTGTTTATTTCAAGTTTGCCACGTTCTTAATATTCTCCACTGATTACCACTTCTCTGAATACACCTTTGAATATACATTCTGAATGTTACATTTGTCATTTTTTTAGCAACTGCTACATGCGTGGCAAAAGAGTATCAGATTTTGTTTGAAATGCTAAAAACATTTTACAAGTGGATTGTATATTTAACTCTTACCTGTATGAAGTCTCAACTTCTTTTTCTCAAAAGCAACCAGAGAATAGCATTTTGAAAAGTCTAGTATTACTTAGGTAATCAGTGTGCTTTTGAAAAACAGACAGATTTAAAGTCAGAGATTATAGTAAAGTATTCTTAGGCAATCAATAACAAAGGTGTATTCTGATAAAATGTCTTTGAAATTTTCTAACTGTATTATGCATTAGTGCAACTCACTGATTCAGTTTCTAGCTTTTTTTTTTTTTTTTTTTTTTCTTTTTTAGATGCCTTAAGCACAATTTCATCCACCCATTTAGAAATATTTTAGAAATGTATATATGGAGTTGCCAATGCACTAAGAAAATAGTGCAAATTCAACTAGATGAGCCATAATGTAATTATATCATTTACTTAGTCTTTTTTCTTTTTTTTCTTTTTCTTTTTCTTTCTTTTTTTTTTTTTTTTGGTTCCTATGTGTCCCTTTATCTACTCTTTTACTTTTCATATTATAAATTATACACATTTGTAGTCTTTTTCATATTAATATGCTGGACCATGTTAAAGAGTGGGGTGTAAAGTGTTGATAAATTTATGAAAATAAGAGTGAAAAAGTGTGGGACTCCCTGGGGAAACCTAAAAAGACTAAAAAGGGAGCTTAGATTAGCACAGTATGCATATTAATGAATGAGAAGAAGGTACTAGTTTATATTATTCCAATGCTTTTAATCCATTTTTGAAGTTTTTCCCTAGTGAGGAGGCTTAACTTAAAACTCTCTAAGTTCCTGAGCTCAAAGAGAAAGCAATTAACATCAGTAACCAAGTAAGTCTGTTTCTTATTTTGAGAGTGTAGGCAGAAGTATAGGTTCTTATGCTGAACCTGGGAGTGAAAATACACTGTCCATTGTCCTTTGTCACTGCAGATCTCATCTATAGAAGATAATAGGCAACTGTTTTCTTTTAGTAAACTATGAAATAAATAAAATATTTATTTATATGAAAAATATGAAAAAGCAAGATTGATAATTTCATTCAAACAAACAAGCACAAATCCCTCACATCAAAATGCTCAACATTCTCTCTTATTGTTATGAAGTAATGACTCCCATTATAACCAGCGCTATTGCCATAGTTATTGTTTAGGCTAAGTATGAGTGGAAAGATTGTGATCCTTAATAACGCTAACTCAAAATCAAGGTAAACTACCCTCCAATGCTTTCCTGTGTACAATAGATTTCTGTATTTTTTTCATCCTAGTCGTATCATTACAGAGACTCTTAAATTAGTCAGTTGTAATATTTACAAGAGATAAATTTTGTCTAAAGAGTTTGAAAAGTCATGCTCAATAATTGCAAATAAATCAATATTTGTTTCAGAATAATTTGCACAAATGAGATAAAATTGAATTTATTAAAATGTTAACTATAACGTAAAGTCTCTGCACTCTTCAGTGGTATTACCTGGACAAGATTATTGATAGTCTTAGAACTGCTATCAAGGGCAATATGGAGGTAGATTAAAGTTTACCCTGTTCTCTACAGCAGTCATTCATTTCCTTCAAACTTAATGCATATTGAGGGATTTAGTGGGTATGCAGAGTAACTGCCTTTTCATTAATTCTGGTGATGTCCTTCATAGAATCACAGAAACATAGCATCATAAAATCCTTAAGGGTGGAAAAGACATCTAAGATCATCTAGTCCAACCACAAAACCATCAACCATGTCCCTCAGTGTCACATCGGCACTTTTCTCCTTTTGTGTTGTGCAACAACTCCAATTTTGGATGATTTTTATTTTACTTCATACTTTACTACCTGTGTCATTTCTGAAGTTAAAGAATTTCATCCTGCGAAATAGTCCTTCTGTGACTTCTTTTAAAATACATTCATTAAGTCAAGCCATAAGATTGCTTTCTGAGGCATTTCTTGTGATAAGACTCTGACTAATCTAGGGGATGAGAGGTGGGTGTTGCTGTGTGGCATTCCCACAACTGTGTGGACAATTTTACATTTGAAAGCATTTCTTTGAAAGCTGTTTACCTCCAAAAGAGAGTGCTCAGGACTGTTTACTGGCAGAAGAACTGGCCTGTGAGCAAATAACTCCAGCTTGGTATGTGAAAATTGAGGAATGATATCATCATGTCCTGTGAAAAACAGATGCAGGTGAGCACCTCCCTGCTCCTTCTTATCTGCTGGCAAGGCCCAGAAAATGGGAACAAAGGAGTTTCTGCTGAGATCCCAAAGCCAGGAGCTGCAGTTCCAAAGAGAGCTGACTCAACCACTTTGGATTTGAGCTGTCACTCCAAAGAGAGCTGACTCGACCACTCTGGACTTATAAATAAGTTTGTACTACCATTGGAAAGTCGTCATCATCAATGGAACAACAATGCCTGACGACCCACCTCTACTGAATATCAAGGACTGAACTATGAACCACACTGGACACACGATTGTGACTATCTCTCTCTTGCTTCCTACAAAGACTCCTTGCTTTTATTTCCTATCTTTTCTATTGCCCATCTTCCCTTCCCCATCTCCCAAAACGACTAGGATTTGCAATCACAGAATCACAGAATCACAGAATGGCCAGAGTTGGAAGGGACCTCAAGGATCATGAATCTCCAACCCCCCTGCCACATGCCTACAAAGGGGAGGGGAACCAACTCTTTGAAAGGGTAGATAACTGCAGGACGAGGGGAAATGGTTTTAAGTTGAGGGAGGGGAGATTTAGGTTGGACGTCGGGGGGAAATTCTTTAAATGTGAGAGTGGTGAGGTATTGGAACAGGCTGCCCAGGGAGGATGTGGATGTCCCGTCCCTGGAAGTGTTCAAGGCCAGATTGGATGGGACCCTGGTCTAACATGAAATGAGGAGGTTGGTGGCCGTGCATGTGGCAGGGGGGTTGAAGATTCGAGCTGATATTTGACCTGTTGTGTCTTAATCTTGCCATCAGGTATACATATATATGTATACCTCTCCTTCCTAAAAATTGGAGCAAGACACTTGGTAAAAGCTAACACATTCACAGAAAAGATGTTTAGGCCAGAAATGATAGAATGATAGATAATGATGGATTGCTCAGGTTTTGGGCTTTGTTGGTGGTGGTTATTTTGTTTGTTTTTTTCCCCTGTATATTTTGTAAGTTGATATGTCCTGGTTTTGAGTGTTATAATGGATTTCAAACTGTCTTTGGTAGTAAGTTCAGCTTAAGTGTATATATATGTATAAATGTATATATATATATGTAGTTCAAAATGATATATTGGTATAGCAAATTGTTAAATATGTCTTGTGAAATAAAATGTTTCAGTTTGAATGATTTTTTTCTTCTTTTTCTATGCTCAGAGAAAAAAAAAAAAAAACATTGGAGACTGGTCCAAAACATCAGTTATTAATGCACTGTAGGCAGGAGTACATTGTTAGAGCTGTATTACTAGAAACATGCTTTTTTACTACATTTGGAGTCATGGGTTTTCAAAAGAAAAATACTAAAGTTTAGATTTTTAATCCAGAGTTTGTCACACTAGTATGAGTTTCTATCTTAAAGGTATTGAATGTTAAGAGTTTATTATTTGTATTTTTACAATTGCAGAAGTTATTTTGCTCTATAGGTTTTCTATTTATCTTCAAAGCACTGCAGTGTATCTGTGCAAACATGAGGCAAGTTTACAGCTAGATTACCCTCCAAATGCCATTCCTATTTTATTGCCTTGGAATTATGATTCTGTTACTATAAAAAACATATTCTTACTGCTGCTGTAAGTGGAATTATATAAATACTTTTCCGTAATAATTTACTGCAATAAAAATATGTCTTTTATCTTCTCAATATTTTGGAATCTATCTATATTTGAGGAAATAAGATTTCAATAAATAATAATAATGTAACAGATTGCCTTCTTAGTGAACTTACTGGATTCAGCTTCTATCTTCTTCACTGGCACTGTATAGTTTTGGCAAGTTTTGCAGATAGCTCATGCTTCTTGCCAAAGTGTCCAACAGTATTGTATCCCATGTTATATAGTGTTGTGAATCTGGACATGCACTGGGTATAAGCAGCCTTTGTCATGGCCTAAGCAACAGCCTCTAGTAGAAATCATAGGGCCCAATATTTGTTACAAAGACATAACACAATGAAGGCTGCTGTGGCTTTTTCCATATCTTTATGGCACACTTTTGCAGGCACTGCAAATGAATGGAGTCAAGGATGAAGTGAACTGCTGCATTTGCATCTTCGCATCAAGCAAGCTGCAGAGCAGCTCTGACATGGGCAACAGAGATGCATGCCTCATCTCAGGGAACACAGACCACTTCACAGTGGCCTGCGTTCCCTAATTTGTGCAAGACTGCAAGTCTTCAATTCTGAAACAAGGATGTTACACTGTTATATAGCACTGGGAAGATGATAACCCTTGTTATGTA
Organism: Chrysolophus pictus; assembly: GCA_037305975.1. NCBI lineage: Eukaryota > Metazoa > Chordata > Aves > Galliformes > Phasianidae > Chrysolophus > Chrysolophus pictus. Next base: position 29,655,558 of record CM074577.1, on the reverse strand, counting down.
GTGCCAGGAAGATGAAATATTACCATAGTTAAAAACCTGTTTCTAATGAGATCTTATTTTAGGCATTTTTCTGCCTTCTCTCGTTCATTTCTAGTGTAAGGAACAAGAAGTTTGTCTGAATTTAAATTAGTGTAACAGTAAGTTGTCAAAACACACTGGAGGCATTTAAATATAGGCCTTTTCATTACTAAGTGCACACACCCACTGCAACAGCTTTGAGAAGCTTAAGACTGGAGGTATGATTTAAAGTATGACAGGTCTAACAGGTTCATAGTGCTGAAAGGAAGGATTATTTTGATGGCTGAGCTTAACACATAGCACAATAATAATTATTCTGCCAACAACCCAGGGAAAATCAGTTCTGTCTTTCTTTGGACCAAGTAGTCTGCAAACAAAAGGCTGAATCTAACTGTGACATTTAGTTATACCCAAGCTTTTGATAAGCCAGCTCAGGTCCTTGAAAGCATATAGGTCTGTTAAAATAACTCTTTCTAGAGTATTTTGTGCTGCAGAGAATCAGGGTATATCAGCCTGGATATATCATGGTCACCACTTCCAATATCTCATTTCATTTAGTTTCATCTCAAATATGACAAATAAACATCCAGCTTCCCAACTCTAAAAGAAAATAGGACTTATATTGAGCTAAATATTCAGCTGGACCAAGGAAGAAAATCAGACCATCAGATCTTGCTTGTTCCAAGCTTTGGTTTATTGACTAAGACATACAGGTAACTAAAACAACATGGACATTGCCTATAAAATTAAAATGATCAGACAAAACATTATTCATGACTGTATATATAAATATATAACCAAACATAAACAGTATCTATTATGTGAATAGAATACATTCTTCTACACTTAACCATCCAGTACATGACTTGTCCTTCACTTCGCTGTCTTCACTGCTGAAACACATAACTCACTATATCACTGAGCTCACATCCACTGTTTGCTCTCCATAAATGATCTGCCGGCATCAGTAAATGTCAGTGTGTGCAGTCTTTTTCACATGGAAGAATTTAGTTCCACATCTTTGCTTCAAATGCTCTTCCATGTCAAACACCAGTTTTGTCAGACTGTCCCTCTGTTGCCATTTCTCACACAGCAACATTTAATGAAATACTGGTGGGAAGATTCAACTTCTACTGTTATACCACCATATGATCCATGAACTGGCCAACATAATGTAGTATGTAATCAGCATAGCTTCCAACTGACCAGTATTGGTCAAATACTACAATAAAATCAGAGAATCAGATGATATACTGAACCTTGTTAACATGTAATTACTGAAAACTGTCACAACTTCTTGAATTTCTGTAAAATCATAGTTTATTACTGCACACTATTTCTAGAAAGTAGAGATGATACAGGATGCATTAGCTTCAAAAGTGTTGCAGTATGTAGAACTGAATGAAAAACCGGCATACTTACTAGCTATTGGGAAACTGACAGATATCTTAATTCTCCTCATCTTTTTTGAATTATCAAAATATGGATGATTCAGGTCCTTTCTCATTACTTCCTCAGTGAAGAAAAAGATGAACAGACTGTATGTAAAGAGCTCCTATAAGTAAGAGCCAGCAGAACTCAGGTGGCTGCTGCGCAGATGGATGTCTTTTCTTTATTAAGAAAGATGGAATGATTTATTTTGGGTTTCTGGCAGACAAACTAGAGAATTCTAATAACACATTTTCTTACAAAAGCACTTGATGATGCATGTAAACAAGGTTTGTTTTAATGACCTGCTGGCCAAGAGGAGGCAGACAATTTTAATCTTAAAAGACTTATGTTCTCTTGAACATATGGTGCCAAATGAATATCTTTCACAGCCAAGCTAGTAATAAAAACTAATCTGAGTCAGGTTAGCAGTAATCTGTAGCAGTCCAAACAGGAGAATCATAAATAATTGCTATTTTCAATGAAGTGTTAATTGTATTTTTAAGATTTGAAGTACATTACTTTATTGATATATAAATTAATTTCAAGAGGTGGATATGAACCAATGAAATGTAACGTCTGTACTGTATCATAGAAACAAGAAAGAGCCAGGAGCATTCAATTAGTTAAAGGGCGTGGAATAATAACCATTACCATAATGTTTTTGCTTATACGAGACCTCACATTCTCATCCATATCACGAACACTGCAGCATCATCAAGTATTAGTTTCTAATAAGTTCTAGAAGCCCTTATAATACAGCTTCACACTGTACAACTCAATTGCAAAGGCTTAATGGAAAAAAAATTGGTTAACATCAATGTTCTTGAATGCATGTTTAAAAACTTGCACACATAGAAAGAAAGGAAGAAGAAAGAAAATGAGGAAAAGTAGAAGGAAGCAAAGGAGGAAATAGCTGGTATACAAACTATAGCAGCGAAGATCCCACATTCTCAAAGAAGCTACAATAAAGTAGGTGTTCCCAACATCCTAAATCAAATGGATAAATTATTTTGCCCAAGTGTTGTTTGTTACACAGATATTTGTCAAAATATTGCTAAAAGGGAAGGCCTGGTGTATAATCAGAATGTATATTCCGAAGGATTGGAAAATTAAGCAAAGTTATCCTGACATTAAGTCAAATAATTAACTACAACAAGGCAATCACATGTAGACCATATACTTAATCATTGTGTTGCAGATGCAGACTACGTGTACTATTGCTTTTTTTCACTGACTGAGAACATCAGAGAGGTGTTGCTGAGAACTCTGATCTTAAAATATTCCACATTGGTGGCTATGAGAAATGGATGCATTTCTCCTATGACTTGATTGAAAGAATATTATAGAACTGCTAAAGGATAATATTAATATAAACATACAGTGACATTCAACATGTGTTGGAAAGACAAGTATCTAATGTAATGAAGGAGAGGAAGATGTATATATAATGTATGTATACACTTATATTTCATATATATGTAGCTTTTTGGATCCAGACAGACTTCAGTATTTAAAAATTCTTTCTACCTGAAATTGAATGAGTTCTAGATGATTTTTTGGGTAAAATCAGACTTCCTTCCAGAACTAATATTTTCACATATTTTACACCATTTTTAAAAAGATTGTTTTTGCACTTTCCGTACTTGCACGGTAAAACAGAGAAAAAAACACTCCTAACAACTTGCTTTCTAAAATGCAAGGTAAGCTGTAAAATTTTCATGATGATTTCACTCTGCTTGGATAAAATAGAAAATAAAAAATAAATGCTGGTGCTAGATGTCATATCAAAATCTAAGGGAAGAAAGAAAAAGGGATGAAGTAGATGTATATTATTACCATATTGTCCCTCTCTCTACGAATATCTACTGTGCTTACTATTTAAAACAGATTCTCACAATTTATGAAAATAATGTACAGCCAGCTAGTTAAATGCTGTCCATTTAGATAGTCCAACTTCCTTATATGCCATAGATTGTTTTTCTGCCAGGCTTGAGATCCTTGGGTCCATTGGGCCAATAGTAAACATTACACTTAAAAACGGTTCAAAGGATATTATTCTCATTAAATTCAATGCCTGAACTGGATTCATAGCACTTAAGTACAATGAAATGCATTCAGTAAGAAATTCATAAGCATGACAGATCAACATTAGAAAAGTACTTTTCTACCACCCTATTTTAACTCCATAACTTACGTTCATCTCTTTTTGTAAATTTATTTCCTTGTTGTAATATATTTATAGGAGAATGCTTATAAGAGTTGTGAAGCTGGTGTGTATGCAAATAATATGTGGAGTCTTCTACCGTTAAGGCTATGCTGGAAAACAGTTAAGTGCTAAGCAGTTATCCTTTCCTAAAAGGACCAGGTCCTATGACTTTATCCAAATAGCATAGTAGCTATCTGGTTTGTCCCTTGGAAGACTCCTACATCATTTTTATCCAGGCAGACATATTTTAATTTGGATACATTCCAGAAAAGCAATTGAAGAACTGCATAACTTTTGGTGTATTTTAATTTGTTCTTCAAAGCAACACTTGTTGATGGACTAATTAGCTTTTATGTGCCAGCAAGAGCACAGAACATAATGACAGATGGTAAGCCAGAAAAAATCTTGTAGCTAAATATCCACTGCCATTGTTAACCTAGAGAGTAACAGCTTTGGTGTTATTTTGTATGGACTGTGAGAATTTTCTTCCAGCTATATTTAAGTGCTCAAAATATGATGAACTGTCTGTAGAATGGTATATTTGAATGTGAAAAAATCCAACTGACATATCAATGAGGTAGTTATGAGAAATGCTGAAAGTTTCAGTAAAGCAAGACAAAATTTGTGACAACATCACTGTGCAATGTCTAACTTCCTAATCAGTTAATCAGATTAAATTTGAGGGGAGATAGTTCAGCTGCTTAATTAAAAGTGAAGGGGAAAAATGTTTTGTTAATGTTTCTGCTCAATACTTTAATGATCTACTGTAGATATACCAAGATTCATATCAACTAAGAAAAACGTGCTTAAGAACTGTGCTGACCAATCAAGCTTTTAGTATCAGGAACACCAAAGGAAAAATGCATTTTAAATTCATGTGTCTCCATAAAAATAGTTTAATGCAACTACACATGCTCTAATTGAAGATTTCTGCAGAACTAAAGGAATAATACTCTAAGAAAAAAAGTCATTTTCGTTTTAAAAAGACTATTTTATTGTGATACTTTAATTATATTTTAGTTCACAGATTATATCATTTATCATATAAGTAATTGGAAAATACTGATTTATTAATATTTTCAGAAAAAATATATTAAGATTTAGGGTAGAGAAATGGGAAAGAGGAAGGTAACACTCATCTTACATTCAGATCATCAGAGTTGCATTCCAAACTCAGAGATTTGGTGCTGAAACAAACTATCAAATTTGAGATGCTGGAACTGTCTGACAAAACTTTACAGTAGTTCTGATGATAAACTGTTTTTTAATGGTGAAACTTTTTCCCCTTGCAAAAGTAAATATTTCAGAGGGCATTGCAATGAATCCATTAGTATTAGTCTGTGATGTGACATCACTGTTGTTGTTATTATTATTATTAAATATTTGATCTTTCGGGAATTTTTTTTGAACAGCTCTGTTTTTCCAAATCTTCCCCACGTCAACTTCCAAAACAAAAAAGTCTCCTTAGAGAAGTAACTTGTATACAACAAGTTAAGTATATGGACAGATTGTCATTGTTAAGAGGTAAAAGATTCCAATGACAAAAAGGATTCTAGTATATATCTGAAATAAAAAATTAACCTTGTTACATTGAGTGTTTTGAGGAAAAAAGAGAATGAAAGCAACAGCTTGATCTCTTGTCTTATTCTGTGCATCTGAAAGAATAAGCAAGAACAACAGCAGCTACAAACCTGTGCCATTAATTTCAGATGCTTTTCTGATTTGTTCATTGACTGAATTCCTTCCAGCAGCCAATATAAAGTACAATTCATATGTCAGTTGTAATTGTAGAGCTGATGTTAAGTGAAAAACAGAGCGCCTTGTAGACAGCACTTACAAACTCTGCTTTTCCATATTAAGTCTCCAAAATGTATCCATCATTCTCACATACAAAGTACCCTAACACACTCTTCATGGAGATACTCTTCACTTTTTCATTATGGCTTGGATTCTCTCATCCCTTTCACAAGGCTCAGGTGGCAACCTTAATATCAGAAAATTTCCTGTCTGGAAGATTTCTATCATTTGCAAACTGTCCTAAGGACATCTGACATATTCACTACTACCTATGTTACACTATGTCTTTTTAGTAAGCTCCAGCTGAGCACTGTATACCTGCACATTCAGCTAGTCCTGAAAAACATATTAGCAGCCCACATTTTCACATGCAGACTGGCTGTTTAGATTCTCCCAATCCCTAGGCGCTGATGTGTTGCCAAAGCACTTTTTATGCTTTGGTTAATACATGTTTTGCTTGTTTGTTTTTAAATACGTGTAATTGCCTGAGGGTTCTTTATTGCATTTCACAGTGGAGTTCAGATACAGTTCATACACACACAGTGCAGCCAGTCAATAATAAAAAGAGGCAAGCTTCAAAATGTCAGGTAATTGTAAAGTGAAATCTAATAACGGATTTCAAAACATTTCAAGCAGATTATCTGAAAGACTGTAAAATTCTTTAACTCTTCTTTGTTCTATGTTATATCAGAGGTCCTCATAAAATTCTGCCTTGGACAAGAAAGAGTTGCCATACCAAGATGTGTACAGGTGTCTGGCTGAAAACTTAATTCCACCATATTAAGCCCAGGTAAGGAAAAGGAAATCCCCAGCATTTACAGTCAATGAAAATACAGGAATAAAAATGATGCTCAGCTTGTTTCAAGGCTGGGTTTTGAACCAAAACACTCAAGCTTAAGAGATACTTTGATGCTCATCTGTTGCTATATAATTCCCCAGTGAATCAGTCATTATTGTTTCTTTCTGTCATATGGACTAGAAAAATTAGGCCGGCTAATTAATATCTCCAAAATAGACAGGCTTTTATGAAAGAGACAACAAAGAACCTCAACAAAAGAGCAAGGAAGCCTGTGATGAGCAAAGCTAAAGGGAAAAGAAAGCATCAGAGAACAACAGAGACTATGGATTGCAAGTAATTTCTCCAAAACTGACTCATTTCAATTATCTCCATGGAAACTACAATAAATACAAAGAAAACAATTACATTACTATATGAGCAAATTCTCAGCTACAAAACACAACTTTTCAACAGTATTAGCTATACATTTTCACCAGTGATGAACAAAAGCCTGCATGCCACACTTTTAACATCTGGAAAGCAGCAAGGATCAAAGTTGTACTTTGTTTCCTTGAATCCATGTCCCTGACCCTGGCTCTGTATCCTGATTCTTGGTTCTGCTGCCTACATCCCTCAATTAACTGACTTTATCTCCTCATCTTAGAACCTTCTTCTCAGTTCAAGATTATTCACAACTCCCACTTTTAGTTTTGCTCTGATGTTACAGCTAGTGTAAACCACAACTTTTCCAAGTCAATCTCAAACTGATTATAATTGTGAATTGCAGCCTTCACCCTCCACACTGCCCTCTGTAAATTAATCTTCTGCAGTTATCTAAAACATACAAAATATATATCTGAAAAACTGTTGTGCTGAGTTCAATCAAGGTGAGAGCTTTATGTATTAATACTTTCAAGATTTGAAAATTGCAGTATGATTTCAAAAGAATTTTGAAAACAGTATGTTCTCATGTAAGATATATCTTTTTTTTTCATCACAAATGATATTAGAATTTCATAGCTAGAAGTGGCAAAATGTAACAACATTAAAAAAGTGCCTTTTCTTCTATTAGTGCCAAAATTATTGAGCAGTCTTATGTGTCAGTTTGGATGATTAATCAAAATCTATTATTTCAACTTCATCACAAAATTGGAAAAAAAGATCAAGTTTTCTTTTTCTTCATGATGATGGAAGTCACCTTCTATACTTCTAACTGATATCTGCTCAAGCGTGACCTTTCCCTTACTGTTGCAAGGTAACACAAGACATTTTGGTATGATAGAGAAAGAACAATCACAAAATTTCATTGTCTTCGTGTTTACTTGAGAGTTAAATCACTCTTCATTTTTTTTAAATGGAATAAGGGAGGAGTGATAACACCTAAAGAAAATCAGAAACATTAAATCTAATATTTTTTCTAAGGAAACACTTTTAAAAATAATATTTTGAGTATATGAGTTGAACATGGAGATACCTTATCCACACAAATGAAAAGTGCAGGCAGTTTCCTTACTTTCTATTGAAACAAATAACTTTAGTTTTAGATTTAGCAGATCTTTTTGTATGCATTTTGTACAGTCCAGGAAAATGTGCTTTGTCAACTACTCACATTGAGATTTTAAAGAAAAGCAGTAAAAAAAGTGGGTTCTAAAGGAATAAAATGTTTTCCTCTTAATCATCCAAAAATAACACAAGAGATTGAAGACACAAGGACGCTTGACTCAGACCTTTTTTCTTCCTGATAACTTTTGGTTTTTACAGGTTACTTAATCTGCTACAACATGAAAAATCAATATCTTCATATTTTACCTTAGCTACACAGTGCTTTCCTCTATTTATTTTCCTGTCAAACAGGTGGCTGAGAAGGCGATAAAGAATCTTGCACCTGGATCAATACATTTCATATTGTAGATGTGATATAAAAACCTGACACACTAGCCAATCAGTCTCTTGCTGAAAAATGAACTGCATTTAATTTTCAATCTGACAAGACTTGATCTGACCAGAATCTAGGCTGTTTTCATTTATTTGTACTGGAGTAAAGTGGAGTACAGAAACCAACAAAACATGGGAAAGACAGTGTTTAATGAACTTCATTAAAACTAGATGTATATTTTGGATAATTGTACAGAAATTAGAAAGGAACGGAAAAATAATGGTCACAATATACAATCTGGCCTGTGTGATAGTGTAGGAGTTTGAATGTGTGCTCTAGAGAGCAGTGCAGCAGAAAGAAATTCTGGCTGACAGCAAGTTCAACACTTTTCAACAGTGTGCACTGGCAGTCAAGAGAGCAAACCATATTTTGGGGTGCATTAAACATAACATAGATGGCTGGTCAAAGCAGTAATACTGATGCTAAATTTATTGATGGTGTGGCTTCACCTTGAATATTGCATGCAATTCTCAGCTCCACAGTATGAAAAGGAGATATTAAGGTCGTTGAAACCATGCAGAGAAGGGCAACAAGGCTGGTAAAAGGGCTGGAGGACATGTTCTCTGAGAAGAGGTTGAAGACAATGAGGTTGTCCAGTGTGCAGAAGAGGAGGTTGAGAGGCTATCTCATTTCTCTGTTGCTTCCCATGAGTGGCAGACTGGTGGCAGGACATGTGGGAACGGCACAAAGCTGCCAGCTGACCAGGAGGGTCAGACTGGACAGTAGAAAAAAATTTAGTCTGAGAATGGTCAAAACCTGGAATTATCAATTCACTAGACATTTAAAATATTATTTATCAAAATCAACATAATTAAAAATGTTTGTTTGAATCTGGAATATACATGGAGTTTGATAGCATATTTCAGGTTAAAATATGCCGTAGTATCACTTTTAAAAAACTATCTCTGGAAAGAATTTGGTTGCTTATTGCCTGAAATACAAACAGTTACTGATCTCTTGCCAAAATTTATGTTTGTTTGTTTGTATAAATACTGGCCTGGAAAAAAAAAAAAACTTTAAGAACCTAATGTTTAGTTGTAGAAGCAACTCCAATTAATGCCCTATTCAAAAATTCCTTTTCAGAAAAGATCAAATATTTTCTTTTCATTTCTGGTACATTTTTAATCTTCAGTCTTTATACACAGGAATTTTGCTTTTTTCTACATCTCTGAACCAAAATCAGAACCACCACATTTTTGTTCAGGCCATGTGGCTAAAAGCTTTATATAATCATACACTTCCTGCAAATCTTGAAACACATTTTAAAAACCTTTCAGAGTGTATCACAAGCCTGATTTAACAGCATATTGCTTTCTTAATACTTTAGCAAGAGGTTGCTTTTCATGTCTAATATTAAATGCAGCTCCATATTATACAGATGTTGCATTTTTGTACGTGTTTGAAATGTAGGTTTGAAAGTTCTTTTTTTTTTATTATTTGTTGTTTATGTTTTTCTTTTTTAAGGAAAAATGTAATTTTTCTACCAACCCACCAACAGAAACAAAAGTGGAAATGCAGCCAAACGAAATTCATGAAATTTAGATAATTCAACAGGCATTTCGCGCCTTTTCACTATTCCTACTTTTTTAGCTGTTTGAGTACTGACATTTGTGCTCTGATATTTTCAGTCATTTAAATTTTATCCATATTTTGTTTCCTATTTCAATTATAAATTATTATCATTTTAATATAATTTAAGACAGAAAAAAATCAAAATATTTACACCTTTCATCTAAAAATCTCAAAATGTTTTGTAATTTTCATGAATTATACTTCACAGCATTTTTTTCATATAGATAATCCTTGTCATTTCAAAGCATTTAACAGACAGGAAAATAGGTGTTCAGTGGGATGACTTGCATAAGATTAAACAATGAGTCGCAAAGGTACTCACTGGAGTAGGAGGAGCACAGCTAGATATATTTCCTACGTGTGTGTGAAAGTAGCAATTTATGCATCAAATGACTACAAGATTGACAGACAGTGTGCTTTTTGTCTGTATTCTGAAATGGGCTTCTGTAAAACACAGGTGGTTGGTAAACTGCAGTCTGACATTCATTAATTCAGGGCATGTTTACACCAGTGAGTTGAATGACAGGAGCTTGCATTTGCAGATGTAAATTTGAATTACCTGGCAGGGACACTAAATAGCAGGATACTCATGGCAACACGGAGTTTTGTGAAGATGGCTAGACAGATGCTGCATGGCTTATAGATTGTGCTGAGCTGTTATGTGGTGTGAATGCGGCCAGAAATACAAGGATTAGAGCAAAACTATTGCATGAGTTGATCCTGGGAGCAGTCACTATTTGGACTTCAGAGTTAAGCCTCTGGGGGTAATGCTCCAGCTCTTAGACTTCCTGCTCTGTGAAGACATAACATGTGCCTCATCTTGAACCTTCCCCATGGCTACAGTGAAATACAGCAAGACTATAGAGAGTGCTGTGACTTATTGGTACAGTTTACCACCACCATCTCCACTACTTTCATGTGTAGACATCACTTCAGACAATATAATAAATCTAACCCAGTGAACAAGTACTAAAAATACTGGCAATAAGTAAAAAAATGATACTGTGATACTTAAGTATAGATCCTGTTGTCTTTTATTCTGTGTGTCCATTTTTGATTCTAGATTGCTATTGGAGCTAAACCACACATATTTACTCATTTCCTTCCCCCTTCAGTGGATAGGTAGAAGAGGAAAGGAAGTGAAAAAGCAAGGAAACTTGTGTCAAAATAATGCAAAAATAATCACAGGCCAGATGCTTCTTAGATCAATCAGTTCAAGTACTTGAGCATGCAGGAAAATGTGAAAGGGATAAAATATTTCGGTTTGCCACAAAGTCTTGATCCAGACATCTCCTACCACTTACATGAAAACTCTCATGCAGATTTTTCAGCAGTAACACGAGACTGCATAAAATGCATAGCTAGAGTTAGTTCATACTTATACAATTATTAGATGACAAGTCCTGGCCCATCACCAGAGGAATAAAGGAACAGATGACTTCTTTCATCGTGAGTGTTGATGTAATGTGTCCCACACTTAACTGGCAGGAGAAGAATATTTGTACATGATCCCCAGATGCACCCTTTGTACAAATGTACAGAAGATGAAGCCATGGCTAGGTAACTTACCCTAGATATCCTGGTGTAGCTGCCTTGACATATCAGGTACACACAGGCATAGAACATCAAGTGTTACTCCCTTTTCAGGACAGGAGGAGTACCCTGTCAATATGTCATTCCCTTTGCTGTCCATTGAATTGGAAACTGACAACTTATCTCTGAACTATTATTTTTTAGAGCTGTTACGCTACATTTTTCTAACATATAAGAGCAGCAAACTACACAGCTTGCAGTCTCAACACTATTTTAGCATATCGTATCTCCACAATCTTCTCAGAATATAGAAGAACCATGGAAGTTAGTTCTGGAAATAGCTCAATAATATGGACCCTAAAATGCAATACTACTAAATCTCCCTGAAGATTAGGAAATTTTCTTGCTTGATGTGGTTAAGTACCCAGAAACTACGACAATAAATATAAAATATTAGACATAACCTAGTGTGAATAAACATGTATTTTAATTAAAGCATAACTGATTTAGTAAATAACATAACAGACAAACCTGTCATTGTTAATCACATACTATAATTCTGAATAAACATATCTGAATAAAGCTACCAAATTATTTTGGCTCTGTGATTAATCAATGTACTTATCTTTGTACCTTTGCTGTACATTGTTATAATATTCTATGATTCTGTGATTCACAACCAAGATGAAATTAAATGTCTTTGGATCAATTGTTTTGGTTACACATACTATAGCATAAATCACATATATAGTGGGAAGACAATAGACTCTAGGGAACAGCTTGACACCTTTCAAAGGATGATTAGATAAGGGAAATTAAATGTCATGTTTTAGAGGAATATACCAATAAGTGCAGAAACAAAGGAGAAACCCTTACTTACACTCATGCATATGAATTTTTGAACATTTTCCAGGACTGGATTTTTGAAAGTTAAGATGGTTTAGCTATTTTAATCTATTTTAACTCCCAGAGCTAAAACAACCCGATTAGACCTGATCCAGGACTGATTGAAAATAGCTGCTATTGAATTTGTATCTGTAAATAGTGTACAGATCATAGTACAAGTTGATATTAAGGTGAACACAGTAGTTACTCGTTCTTTCTTCACTGACTGCCAGTCTTTCCAGCCTCTCACAGAATTAGTCATCTGCAAATTTTCACATGTAAATTCCTGCTGCTTCTGCTGTAGATAAGGGTGGGGAAGCTTTCTAAATGCAATTGAAACAAGTTCTGAACATTCTGTGCTGTTCATGCTCTGAAGGAAGTTGTCTCTGAAAGCACTGCTTATTGAGTGTCCTGCTTGTACCATATTCTTGCAGCACGAATAGGATCTTAAGTGCACACCAGCAGGAAGATGATCTTCTCATTTTTTTAATAGAAGTAAGATGTGAATGGGGTCTAGTGAGGAAGAAACATTCATCAAAATTTCCTCTTCAGTTATATATCTCCCCAGCCTGACAAAGTGTTGTGACTAAGTGTAATCAAAGTCATATAGGCCAGCAGCTGATGGCATACCTTCAGCTTCAGTTTTAATGGATACACCAGCCACCACATACAAGTCATATTTGTTTTTGTGATTTGATTGACAGTTAGGAGTTTTGATGACATTTGGATGAATTGTCACTGGCTCAGGGTTTAAGGAAAGCAGAATGGGGTTGTCCTTTGGCTATAAACTTATTATGAGGGAGAACTATTGAAAATGATAAATATTTTCCTGAGCTCTTCTGCAGTAATTAGTGTGATTCATTTTTACATTTTTATTCATAATTTATAATATTTTATAAGAAAAAATATTTATGAGATCGCAGTTGGATTGTTTTCTAGTGAAATCTTTTCCTTTAAAAAGAAGAAGAAATAATTTCACCAGAAAAATAGAGAGGAGAAGAGAGATAAAAAGCAAGTCTGCACTTTACATTTATTTTATTGAATTACTTTGAAAATTACCTAGTTATAATATTATTTTCTTCTGGGTTTTGCTATGTTTATTTGTTCTAAATGAAACAGTGCTTAATAGCTATGCTAAATAATCTTCTGAATATGTGTGGTATATTTTGTCTCAAGCTGGCAGTATCTTTATTTGTTTAATTTTAACTGTCATGAATACAGAATAATATTGTTTAATGATTATGGAAAATACTACTATTGATATTTTTTTTCTTGATTATTCCTGTGCTTCAGTGTATGAAATAAACATGTATACATTCATATTAAGCTTTAATATTACATTTTAAAATAAATATTTATTTTTATTCATGAATATTTAATATATGGATTAAATTTAAAGTTAAGATCAATGAGACTCATTGAATTATACCAGTGGGTAAGATAAAATAAACCCTTAAACATTTGATTCTGTAACTTACTTCTTTTATTCCATTTTTCTATCCTATTATGATATAAGGTCCAGGTAGATGATAACATTGAGAAAATAGAGCAATAAAATCTAGGAATACATCTATAACATCTGCTAACTCACTCATTACTTTGAGGCGAATACCATCAAGATGAATAAACTAGTATAAACAAGAGCTGACTGAAAAAAAAGTTGAAGACTCCCTTAATGCACACTCTAACTAGATTAGATAATAATTAGATCTTTAATTGTTTTGTTTCCTGATATGGCTTGAAAAATTCTGCATTTGCAAGGAGTAGGGCAAGAATTATAAATATTTAAAACTGTATTTGACATAATAATTTTTTTTAAAATCTGAAAAATAGGAAAAATCGGGGAGAAAGAAGAGGAGAAAAAAGAAAACAGAGAAAGAAAAATTTAAAGACGCTCCTCTAGATTATATGCTTTTATATTTTTCAAAATGTCAGAAAATTTTCTGAAAGAAAAAAAAAAACGTGTTTGAAAAAGACAAGTGTAATTTTTCAGCAGAGAGAACAAAAGACTGCACTTTTTCTATTAAAACTAAAAACTTGTCCCCAAATCACTTGATGAGGTTCACCATGAAAGTGTACTGACTCTTATTTGCATTACCAAATGACCATCAGCCCTTGAGATCTAGAGACTGGGAGAACAACAGTTCTGAAAGTGTTTATTCAAGGCAGTAAGTGAACTGCTGAATCAATTCAGGACACAAGCAATGAGAATAGGATGAAACACACTGGGGACCACTGCTGCTAATTTTCTACTTATCTAGTACAAGAAATGATCCACGATTACTTGAAGAGAACTGAGAAACATAACTGAGCCATTAGCTATATAACAGAAGAAAAAAGACATGATACATGAAACAAAAGGCAATATTGCTGAATGTTGGCTTTCACAGGATGCTAGAAAGGAGATGAAAAAATTTCTCCAAAAAGTAAGATTTTATGGTATCTTATAATTTGTTTCCCCTGCAAAGTTTTATCGTAGAGCATTTTTTTTCAACTGTAGGATGTTTATGGATAATGAAAGTTTACCTTTTAAGCATTTAGAAATCACCTTGATGGTCTTCTTGACAGTTAAGATAAATTGATTTATTTTATTGATTTCATTGTAAATTATAATTAATTTCTGAAGTTTGTCATGAAGGTTTGCCTTGTTAACATGTGGACCAGAATATATTGAGAGAATATGTTGCCAGACCTAAGATATCACTGAAGACCTATTTGAACATAAAAGCAGATGTATGCATGGGAGAGTTTGGTACTTCTGTCTACATTTGATAAGATTTCCATTTGAAGGACTGTAATGAAGTTCCTAGAAATTAAAAAAAAAAAAAAAAAACAACAAAAAACAAAAAACAACAAAACAGTTTATGACACAAATGGATTTTTAAATTAAGCAGAGCCATAGCATAGAAACTCATGGAAAAAAACCTCTTGTTCAACTTCGAAAATACAATAGGCATAGCTTCTCAAACTGGGGAATGTGCAATCAAGAATCAGAAATATATTGGTCTTGTATCTGGGAGAAATTTTGACAAGACTCTTTCAGTGCAGTTCTAAGTTAAAAGACTTTGAAAACTGCTAGGTTCATTTTTAATTTAACATGTCTAAGTTTTTTTTTAATGTGGAAAACATTCAAATGAACAAATATGACTGATATTATGTAAAGTTTTGAAGAAGAATATCCATACAATCCAGTTATTTGCAAAGATAACACTGATAGGATGCTACTTTCCAGTGTAACATGAATAGTAATGTTGTCAGGTTCAGGCACATATGGATTAATGGCCATCTCATAAACTCCTTGTTGTCTTTTTCACTGCAAAGCACATGTAAAGTAGATTTTCTTCAGCTCTTTATAGAATTTTTTTCTGGATTCACTTAAAGGGCAATGAATATTGTTGCAAATCAGCCCTGCTGATTTAGATTAAGAGAAATGCACATCTCATGAAGTAAATTTGCCTTGTTGCAAGGGAATTGTGAGAAACCTGCTCAAGATAAAATTTTCTAATCAGGAAAAGATTTCTGTGAAGAGCAGCTTATTCATTATTGCAATAATGGGCACACACCCCCTACAGACAAGGGAGAAATTGCACAACTAGTCAGTGAAATCATCCCATTATATACTCTGGGTCTGATGCAGGTAATGCCTCTCCTGGTGCTCATTGGTTGAGCATCTCCGGCTCACAGTCTTCTGACACTGTTGCTACATTACATTTTCATACTGTATTTGTTACCAACCCATTGTCTTTAGATATGTTCTGTGCTTTTTATGGTGATAGGAGGACAATATTTTCAACAATTACCACACTAGTTCTGTCCTGTACCACACTCGCCCCTACCCTATATAATTACATTACCCTATATAATTACATTACCTAGCGCCTGTGCCAGTTCTACCTAGGTCAGAACAGCCCAGTCTCAACTTCACTCTGTTCAGCAGCTTTCTTCGTGAAAAACAACTTATCCTATGCTACATACAGAAATACTGGAAATTTCCAGTGCAAAAACACAATCTGCCTCTCCCAGAATGGACATTGGAGGAGAGCATCTTCTGACATCAACTGTAAAGATTTCTCTTTTATATACTTTGGTGGATGTATTTGAATCTGGCCAAAAGTCTAACTGGCAACAGAAACTATTAGAATGAACTACTGAGAATAGTGTATAATATTGCTCTGAAGAAAAAGTCATGGAAAAATGTCATATGGCTTAGAACATGGAAAGTGAATTTCTGAACAGTAAAAAGGTGATGGCCAAAGTATGTAGGTTGCTGTGAAAGTAGTGTCTCCTGTAGAAACAAAGAGCACAATAACACTATTTGATATAGTAAAATCTCAGCTACAAAAGCACTGTTTTTCCATATAGTCTCACCCATTAGCCATGCATTTTTGCCAGCCATGAACAAGAACCTTCATGCTGAGCTCATAAAAATCTGTATGGCTATCGAGAATATGTCTTGTTTTTCACATTGCAGTTACACTGCTGAAACGCAGCACCCACCACCTCACTGTGCTCACTTCTACTATTTGATCTCCACAAATGTTCAGCAAGAGCTGTTGAATGTCAGTGAGTTCAATTTTTTCCACATGAAGGAATTCAGTAACATGATTGCTTCATATGCATTTCCATGTCAGACACCACTTTGTCAGATTGCTCTTCTGCTGCCATCTTTCACATGGCAGCAGTATATAATGGGATATTGGCAGGAAGGTTCAGCCTCTACTGCCATAGTGCCATCGTGGTCCAACATAATAATTAGGAGCTATTACATTCCAAGCAACCTTTGTACATAAGATGCCTAAAGATGAGTGATCAGTGCTACTCAAAGGCATGTGGTGTATTTGACTCAGACACAGATCTGAAGTGCATAGTTCTTCTGCAAGTTCTGTTCTATCTGTCAGTCTCATACAAATATCTCAGACACTTTAGAGTATCTCAGATGATACTGGATGTTAAGTAATTAAATCCAACCTGTGTACTTTTTTTGTTCTGTTGAATGCATTTATCAATCAATTAATTTAACCTTGAATGGAAGAAGTTTTCAGAGTAAGATTTTTTTTTTTTTAATAATTAATATTTTGCTTTGGAAATATTGCATCTATTAATAGCACAGATAATGCAGTAATATTTATAAAATCCTTGCACAGACTGATTAATACGTTTAGTGTATTTACAAAAAGCTGGCACAAGGAAGGGAAGATAATAAATGCCTGATGAAAATGCTCTGGCACAACAATCAGTATGATTATTTCAACTTCATTAGATTATTATTTTTCTTTGCATACTTAGTACACCAATAGCCAAATAATTTAAGTGCAAATTTTTTTCTGATTAATAAGGGAAATATTTATAACAGTTCTAATGATATTCTTTGCTTGCCATTTGTGAGAGGAAGAAAGAAAGAAAGGACATATAAAAGAAGGTTCGTTTTTTTTGTTTTTTTTTTTAAAAAGGAAACTTATAATGTGATGAAACAAACTTTTAAAGAAAAGAGGGAACTGAAAACAAGTGAAACAAATAAGAAGATCACATACTGTGTGGATTGTGTAGAAAATTAATTTCTATACTGAATGCCTTTGTCATTAAAAGTGCAGCTCTAGACATAGACAAATCTCCTGGATGGAGATTTATAAATTCTGCTGTGGTAAAAAAGCTTTCAGAAAATAGCATACAAATTTGACCTATACTGAATGTTCTTTTTTATTAGCTAAACAATCTTAAGGCCCCCAAGGTTTGCTTTGCAGCTGTAGGTACTTCTGTACTTTTATTTGCGTTGATGGTCTCATTAAAGTTAAGGCATAATTTAGCTTCAAAAAAGCCACTGAAATGGGTAATGTTGTACTCTAAATTGTTATGATTGCAGTATAATATAAACTCTCAGAAAACAACAGGGATTATAGCTTTCATTTTCTAATCAAAGACATTTAACACATCTGGTGCTGATTATTATATCAGCAAATATAATTATATTTTCTTAAAGTTAAGTGAAAAACAGCAGCAGAATTATAATACCACTGCCATAAAAACATACTTTTCCATTTTGTTAATGAAAGTCACCTTGTACTGGATAAGAAAAAGAATAAGCTATGAATTGATACTCTAAGTTGTTTCTACTGAAAAGAGACTCATTATGTAAAGTCATCTGCTGGGAACTGCATTATAGTGGTTGTGCTTAATATGTTACTCCTGAACTGAAAGACTTTACTGTTTTGTGAAACATTTCCTTAATTCTTTCAACTCACCAAGGCCCAAATATGAAGGAAAGCTTGTAATTAAAATAAATAATAAGTAAATAAAACTAAAATGAGATATAAAAGAGTATAAAAGCACAAGAAACATAAGCCTCTGAAAATCTTTAGTTTTGTACAATTAATTCCACACTTATCACTTCCATGAATGTTATTTCTGCTCTAAACTGAATATTAAAGGATGGGAAATTTTCCAGGAGTAATTTTGGGAATACTATGAGAGAAGTTGCATATAAGGGATGTATATTTTTCATTAAGTTGAAAAAAAAAAAACCCCAAAAAAACTGAGATAGCACTGGAGAAACTTAGAAAAAAAATGAAGACATTATCAGGGAATTACCATTCTGAAAATAATTCCTCCTACTTTCCTCAGGTTTGTTCCAAAGAGATGAGAATCCAGCTTCCTTTCATGGCTAAATAATGTTAATGTTAAGAACATAAAATGTTTATAATGTAATAAGTTAAGAAAATGTTCAATTGTTTGAAGATGAAGACAGTAAAAAAAATGCGTATGTCGTATCTATACCTAAATAATGCATGTATCAGTCACAGAAAATTCTTTTATTTCAATGTATCGTTTTTAAAGACAAAAGTTATTCAAAACTTCTCTGTAACCCTGCACTTTTGGCTGTGGACATTGAGTGCTGCAAAAGAAGCATATCTGAAATTGGAATAAAATAAATAAATAAATAAATAAAATTTAATATAAATATATATGGAGAATTATCAAAGAACCATGCTGTGGGAGCTATGAAGTTGATGCTGGCCTAATTAAATTTCACAACTATTTAGATTTGACTTCAACAGTTTGAAAATTTTGTCAAATGTCCAGGCTAGAAAGTAACTCAGGGCATAAATTGGATGATGAGAACCAATGACAGCATCTGCAGGATGGCTACCATGCAAATGGGATACTCAGCTCTAATATACTTAGAACTAGTTAGTTTGGCAGGCTTTCATCCTGTTCCAGTCTAATGACAAGGCACATATGCAGTTCTGCAGTCTTGTTTATTTTATCAGGGACAAATTTTCCGTAACAACAGTGCATCCATTTTAGTATAAGACTAATTGGTTTCAGTCCAGACAGAACTAGTAAACCTAATTTTGCTAGATTTGGGGAGAGTTTGCTGCCTTTGGAATATCTCTGCAGCACCAATGATCAGTCAGTTTCAGAAATCTTTCACTTAAGATCAAAAATACCTTGACTGACATAAAGTTTTCTGTCACATTGAAATGGTGTCAAAGGAACATGGAAATTAATTCTTTCAGTAAGAAATAAAGTATTCTTATCAGTAGTTGATCACTTCATTGTAGAAAGGGAAATTATTTTACTCAAAGAACTAAGACTCTGTAGTCATGGAAATTTGTGGTTTTGATAGCCATTTCACTTGCATGAAAGGAGGGTATTAAACCATGTATCCTGAGTTACAGTACTCATTGTGTGAAGTAATAGCATCCTCATGGGATGCAATAATGAAAAAGTATGAAAGAACAGAAACAGAAGAAAATATCTTCAACTTTACAAGCATGAGAGATCCCAATCTGGATGTTCAACATAAGGGTTTATGAAGCCTAAAAAGCTAAGTGACTGAGGAAATAATGTGGCACAGCTGCATGAACACCTCAAATACCTTACATGAAATGTCCTTAATTACCAGTGTTGAAGAGAGATAGATATTACCCAGGGATTTATATTTTTTCATTTAGATATAACAAAATCTGGACTGTTGGTTTTTATTTATTTATTATTTTAATTGCATAATAGTTTTGTGGCCACAGAACTAACCTTTTTTGTAATGAGATCTATTTGAGATGAGAAGAATACAACAGAGCTTATAAAAAGTTCTGTTTTCTTCTCTTAAACCTATGAATGTATATGTACACATACTTTCGTATGTATGTACAGGTATGAATATAGATATGTATGCATATACATACACATGTATACTTTTTTTTTACTGCAACAAAGATGTCATATAAAAGTCAACAAGTTATTATTGTACTATCACAAAAGAGCTTTTGATTTATATCTAAAATTTAGATAAAATAGCAGAACATCTTTTGAGTAGGCATAATATGTACTTGTGTATATATTAAGAAAGAAAGAAAGAAAGAAAGAAAGAAAGAAAGAAAGAAAGAAAGAAAGAAAGAAAGAAAGAAAGAAAGAAAGAAAGAAAGAAAGAAAGAAAGAAAGAAAACTTAAATGCATTGTCTAAATGTGTGATAGCTCATAAATCCAATCAACTAAGAAACCCAAAAGAATGCATTTCCTTTTCCATAGACCTGTCAAAAGCAAAGATCAAAAGATCACCAATAAGCATACCATAACATTGTCTCTGTACGCCAGAGAAATTTAATTACATAATGAAATCATATCCCAGTGCCTTTTCTGGATATTCATTCAATTTCTTATCCGAACTCCAAGAGTAAATTCTGCCTACTAATAATGAATATATATTGCTATGGAAAATCTACCGACATGTATTTGAGTGTAGAAATCTTTGTTCTTCTGCAAGAATGATCGATTTAAAAAATATTTTTTTAGGAGAGTTTGCATCAAAGGTCAAAAAAGTCAATAAGGAGCAGCTCTTAATTTTAATGGTATAATTTGTGCTACATGCTCATTAGTTATTCACTAGCCAGAGAATATTTTCAGTTGTTAAACAGCAAAGAATTATAGAAGTTTGTGATACTGCTGATGATGTAATCTGTCATTGCCTTGACTCTCATACTGATGTTAATTCAGTGAAGTCTTGTAATTTCTTCATGCATTAAAGACTTGTTCAGGTCTCTTACGACATCTTACCACGTCACTGATGTAAAGAAAATCAGTTCCTCAAGCCCTTCATCTGCATACAATTGCATACAATATTTCTTCAGCTTTCTTGATGAGAGCATATCCCTTTACATCCATTTTTTGGGACCTGTATTCTCTATCATGATTACAGTTTCCTTGGATTTATAATATGATATAAAAATACATTTTGTATTAATGCATTAGTAAGAAGTCCTGACATAGCTATTAATTTTTTCCTATTTGCATAAAGACTTGAAAGAAAAAAGGATGATGTCCTTATTTTCCTTTCTCCACATCCTTCTCATCAACATAAAAACATCTCTCCAAAGGAGCTGAAATAAGAAAGAGTATAGTAAAGCTTTTAGGTTTTGATGTTTTAAAGCAGTAAGTTAAGTGAGTTTTCCCTTGCTACCTCATTATCATTACAACTGCTTTCTGACTCTGTCTGTCAGCTACTTATGCTATGCACAAGTTGTCCTACTCTGAAACCAGTCCTTATCTTCTAACATAGAATTAGGTTTAATTTTATCAGATGTTTGGGATTTCAAATCTCTCTTTGATCTCTAAAACAACCTTTTCTGAAGAGGTGATAAAACTAATGAATTGCAAATCACCTTTGATAGTTCTGTGATTTTAGTGCAAGTATTAGGAAGGATAACACAATATTCCACACAAAGCAGAAGCTTTTTGAAAATCATTGTAAAGCTTCTTATTAAGAATAATGTTCCCAGAGTAGTCCTAATTGCCTGGGAAAATAGTACTTACATTCAAGTGCTTGTGGAAGAAGTATGAAGAGAATTACTTCTAACATAACTACATTACTGTTTGAATGTATGTGAATGTACATGTCATGAAGTCACGGAAAGTTCTACTAGCCATGTCCCCCAAGGCTTTCTCAGCCTGCCCAGACCAGTCCTTGAGCTGTCAGCTCTGTTAATCTCCATGCTTTCTCATTTGTTTCTGGAGCATCAACCAGCCCTCAGGTGGAGCTCAAAGGAACATTGTGATGAACAGTTTTCAGCCAAGTTGATTTGCCTCTTGTAAGGAACTCACATTTCTTACAGGAGGGAAGTGCAAAGTGGATGTGGGAGACTTGATGAACAGATTGGTCAACTGCATCATAACAGTGAGTACTTTACAAGTGCACTTAAATTCAGAAAGCAGCTGCCACTGAACTCAGTGATACTCCAGAAAGCCACAGAAAAAGGATGCCCACCTTTGAGAAAACAGCAGTATTGGCAAATATCTAATGAGTTCATATGTATTTGCTTTCACAACAGAAGATCATATTGTTCACCAGCAAACCCTTAGCCATTGAATGTTTGACTCTGTTCAGCTCAGGTGTGCTTGAATTTTTTGAATTGTGCTTGAATCAAAGCTTGAATTTTTCTTGCAGAAGCATAACCAAAGGAGATAGAGTGCTCTACAGCTGAAGGACCTACAGGAAAGACATGAAATTCAGACTCACAAAGGAGCACTGGCCCCTCAGAGATGTGTCTCCTCTACAGTGCTAGTAACAAATCTCAACCGACAGTCATCATCTATTTCTCCTGACTGCAGGGAAAGGTGATCATGATCACAATAGTGAATTATATTTATTTTGGTTCATGGCTTTCCTGTGTACACTGTTTCCTAAAGAAGATCTTGGGAGGGCTGTTTTGGGCAGAGGAACACATTCCTTCACCCATGACAGCAAACAAACATGCAAATAGAATGGAACATTCCAAGGATGCTGCAGAGGTATAAAGGAGATGCATTGTTTTTACTAAGGGACTAGAGAGATTTTATGGTTCTTGGTGCCATTCAGAACGCTATTAAGTAGACAAATTATTCCTGGAAGCAGATATTCTGTCATTATTCTGTTACTGACAGAATGAAATCAAAGAGCTCATTATAAAACACACATATAATTTCCATTTTATGTGACATGGTCATTTTGGACTATCATTGTTTAAAATGTGAAATGTTCCATTTATATTTCAATCATTTCTGTCTGTCTGTCTGTTCTTTCTTTCTTTTTTTCTTTTTTTTTCCATAAGTTTAAAGGTATCTTACGCTTTTAGAATGTGGGTTAGAATGTGGGTGGGTTTTTTTTTTTCCTTTTTTTTTTCCTGAATGAAAAGTCCTAGAAAAGAAAATGTGACCTCCATGAAAGATTACTGGGAATTCACCTGGACATTTTCTCCTTTCTGCTTTAAAATAGCAGAAGTACAGGAGGAGCTTCTGCACCTGGGTCAGAATGAAATGATAGGTTCTAAATGCTTCTTGACACATCCTTCACAAAGGAATCTCCATAGCACAAAGAACCTTTAAAAGAGACATTTCATTTTTCACCATTTCTTTTTTTCCTGCTTTTCCTATTTTAGTACTATATCACTTGTTTTCTTCTAACGTTGCTCACTAGTATCATGCTTCAGAAGTGTATTCACAAATCACCTTTTTTTTTTTTTTTTAGATAAATGAATGGCTACCCAAGTGAACGTCTTATGTTCCTAGTGAGCCTAGTTGAGCAGTGGGCTATTTCTTCTTATATATCTACATCTTACACTTTGGGAAGAACTAGATGTTAGGGATGTTTGAAATTAATTACCTATTGACAGTCCCTTTCGGAACTTGAAGTTCCAGTGGGATTCCTCACTTTCATTAAAGTTTACTTCCTTCTGACGCCTTTTGTTTTGCCTCGATTTCTGAGTTTTGAGAGTGGTAGATTTTAAGATGTTGAAGAATGCAGAAGGATAACATATATTCCAAGAGAAATTACAGAAAGTTCCTAGACCAAAATATTCTGCCAGTAGAGTTTGAGATATTTAGAAGCCTGTTGTCATAGAAGCAGTGAATATAGCTGAAGGTCTCACTTTCAGGAGTTTGTAAACACTTGTCAGAAATCAAGAGTGAATGTAAGAAATATGGTTTCAGTCTCTTGTGAAGTCTCCTGCTGAATCTAAGTAATTTTTAATAATGGTTGCAAAAAAGAGAGCAATTTGAGGGATTATCCATTGGATGATTTGTTTTAGCTTGAGCTAAAGTTGAGCTAATACATGTTTTCAATGCCAGGAATGGACTCATGGAAACACGGCAAGGCTGTCAACAAATCCTGCTGTATTGTTACAGATGGCAATAAAATTAGTGGAATAGACCTTACATCAACTGATATTTATGTACATTGTTCTGTTAGCTATTCACACCCTTCTTAAAATTCTGTCTTTTCAAACAAACCACCTCTCAGCTTCCTGCACTTTCTGGAAAATAAAGACCATCTCTGTTTAGTTGCAGACTACTTTAATGAATTTGCATGGTGTACAAAAGCATGTGAACACAATGATTTGTGTGGAATAGTTGGCCATGCATGTAAGTCTGTTGGCTCTTCAAGACACAAGTATACATGTTTTTTGCATGCTTTCTGTATCAACAAAGAAACACAAAAACACGGGAAATGTAAAGTTCTGGCTTTGGGCCAAGTATTGTTGTTGGCTGCATAAGTAACATCTGGGAAGCTGAAGTATTGTCAGAGGAGTATGTTTTCTAGGACTAGGTAGCTCCTGCCTAACCATGCCCATGAAAAGCACAGGTTTGATGGGTCACTTGCCCCAGTAAGACAAACACTTCAGAAGTGGTAAAAACAGTTTTGTATCTTACCTCTTTCCGCATGTGATCATGGGTATTCCCTGATCCCTATGATTATTTTCTCCTGCATCTCCACAATTATTGCCTCTATGCTAATGTTCTTGTCCCCTTTCCTGGTCAGATAACCTCATTTCAACACATTGTACACTCTTGGAAAAGAAACTTAAGTCTCAATATCTTAAAATAACAAACATAAATATCTATTTATACAATCTGGTGATGCGTAAGGTTCAGAGGGTTATACTGAAATGAGTTATATGAGCCTGGCAGACAGTTACTGATGGAGTTCTTCATTACTCCATTTTAGGGCCAATAGTCTTCAATGTTTTGATCGTTTACTTAGATGCAGAACTTGAAGGTACATTAAGTTTGATGATGACACAAAACTGATCTTCAAAAGTTAGACGGCTAAGCAATATCTGAACACATGAAGCTTAATGAGAGCAAGTGCCAAATTCTGCACAATCCTGGATGCATATGCAGACTAGAAGATGAGAAGCTGAAGTCCAGTCCCACAGAAAATTAATTGCAAGCTAAATGTGAATCAGCAGTGTGTCCTGACAGACAAAAGAACCAAACACACCCTGTGATGTATCAGGCACAGCTTTGCTAGAGATCAGGTGAAGGTATCTTCACTGAGAACTTTGATGGTCACTGAAACAGACTCACCATGAAAATAGTCACAGCACCAAACTTACTGGAGTTCAAGAAGCATTTAGACAATGCCCTCAGAAATAGAGCTTGAATTTTGAGTGATTCTGTTTGGTGCCAGGAGTTCAGTTTGATGATGGAGTCTCTTTCATCTCTGTGATGCTGTTTCTCTCTCAAGGATAAAGACATGAAACAAGGGACTAGAAGCTTTTATACAGAGAATTAAGTGTTACTTGGTTTGAATCATACTAGTCGATTGTAGGTTGGGCTACCTGGTTTACCTGGGAAAGGCTTGCGACGCAAGTCTAAGTATAGTATTAAAATAGAGTTTGGTTAATGTTTCAGAAGGTAAAGATCTATGAATCTATGGGAGAAATAGCTTAAGTTTCTTATGAGATGTATATAGAAAGAAATATAACTTTTAAAACTCTCCTAAACTAGAGAGATGAAGCTTGCCTATACTGCTTTAAGTTATATAATTATATACTTAATTATATATAAGTATATCATTCATACTGCTTAAATTTATATAGAGTCTCAGAGATTTTGTGGGAAATCTATGTCTCTGAACTCAAGATCTGGTCATTGAATATAATAAAGTGATTAAGTCAAATAATTAATTTCATTGTAAGTATGTCCTATATGTCCTATAACCTTTTTAGACATTGAGGGTATATTTTCTGGCACTGTGTTCCTTGATAGTCATGCTAGGTCATGTTTACTATGAAATATATGACATAGATGATATATATATCTATATTTTTAATTGAAATAGTCTAACTCCACATATTTCACAAATGGAACAACTGAATACAGAAATAAAGTTATACTCCTATAGAAAGACAAACATAAAATCCATTAAGAGAAAAACAGAGTTCTTTTAGCTTTTGTTTCTGAAGTACAACCCAAACATTTTTCATGAGTAAGAAAAGAGAAGGGAAGAGAATGAAAAAGAAAAATAGGGAATATAAATGTTATAAATAAATCTCAGAAATAAAATTAGAATTAAGGCATTAGATAGGTTTTGTACATTTTTATTTCCTTATGTTTCTTTATCTGAGACAGATTGGTCACAGATTTTCATTAAATGGTATAGTCTTAACAATGAACTTCTATATAATGTTCCTTCTCACTGATTAGCTTAAAATATGAAATATGTTGGAGCTGAGTAGTGTGAGCTCACACTTTCATCTCTATGATTACATCCTGTTTTGTCTGTCCAGTAACAACTTCTAACTTTTAAAGCCAGAAAATGATGCAATGGATGCTTCTTTATTCTCTCTAATCCAAACAATTTGGCTGTAATTCTAATTATTACAAGCTCCTACTTAGAACGTTACAGATCTGCTTCTAGGCTCATCCACATTGCCCCAGGCTTTCTATTCTCTCAATTAGGACAGGTGGCTCTTGGTGATCATGGTGTTTTTCTAGACTATTTGTATCCAGGAGATTGAAACTATAAGCAATGCATCACACTTATCTCATTACATCTTCAAATGTGCATTTTTGTCTTCAAACATATATAAAATTTATGTTTATAATCACTGAACTGTTTATAATTACTGAACTGTCAAAGTGCCAGAAACTCTCTCCAGCTTCTATTCAACTGAGTATGTCTTAGATTTGTCAGAAATGACTTATCTGCAAGTGCAGTCTGTACCTAGAGATTTTACCCATTCAGCCAGTGATAATTATATTTATCAGAAACAATAATATTTGGAACACCACTCCTTATTTTCATAAATTTCAACTCTCTGGTTTAGTTCTTGAAAGCAAACAGTGAGAAACTTGAGAGCCCAAGTTAAAACAGATGGATAATGACTGAATATCAATATCTGCCAATGTATATATGTGAGATGGAAAATCAGAAAGCAGAATTATCACAAAGGTAACCTATGGAATAAGGAAAACTTTCTCAATCTCCTTTCACCATTTTAGTAAGTTGGTTTAGTAAGTAAGTATGTATACCTGATTCATTACCAGCTTGGAAATGAGGAGAAATTATAGATGATGTTTTCCTATCTAATAACAGTAAATGTGTTAGGTATAAATGAGTTCTGTTGCTT
The DNA here is from genome assembly GCA_037305975.1 of Chrysolophus pictus. Taxonomy (NCBI): domain Eukaryota; kingdom Metazoa; phylum Chordata; class Aves; order Galliformes; family Phasianidae; genus Chrysolophus; species Chrysolophus pictus. The sequence goes on along the minus strand of CM074577.1, from coordinate 29,628,019 downwards.
TGCAGAGGCTGAAGAGGTTATGTTTCTGTAACATATCATGTTGCCCTCAAAAGTTTTATGAAATCTTTTCTTTGTCCTTCCATTTATTCAGTTACTTGTCCACTATTTTGAATAGATATTATACGAATATAAATATAAATATCTATAGTTTTAGACAAACAGATTTGTCTCTTGCCTTTAAAGAGATGATTTGCAGAATGAAGAGAATCTCTTATATTGCTAATTGCCAGTAATTTTTGCATTCAAAGCCTATTTCTTATGTACTAATCTGAATATGAATTTATGTTGGGGTTCACTACTGAGAGATGAGACTGTTACTGCTCAAAAAAGTGCCAGCAGTTTTAACTGTTGATCTGAATGAACAGCTTAGTTCATAACATACAATTTCATCACTCATTTAGGAAAGATCAAAACCACATCTGAATTTTTATGTATGCATTTGCAACATTACAAATGAATGTAGCATTTAAGTCTGTCAGTTGAGGAGTTTTCAATATGGTTGTGCATATATAGGCAGCACACATTAAATTTTCTGATAGTTTATAATAGTATACCATACTTTTATTGAAGTTAAAAAATTGCATTGTAAAAATAAGTTGTCAATGAGGAGATCGATCACGTCCTCAAAGAGAAATTTAACCTAAGCATGCGTTTGACTGTACACTGAGGAAGAACAGATATGGTAAAATTAGCAAGACTTGTTATGTTACATTTTCCATGGATATATAACCAGTAACAAAGGTTTGTCTTCCCTGTTCTTGCATAATGGAAAAAGTTCACATCAACAATGAATGCCTAAGAACTTATATACAGTATATATATGTATATATATATATTTAATATCAAAATAATAATACATGCTACAGCCACTTATACTGTTAATAAAACTCTCTCTCACTCATTATTGTGGTAGAAAGAAGTTCAGGACATGATTTCAGCTAGTAGGCTGGTTTTGGCTGGGTTAGTAACTTGTATGACGCTGTGTTTTCCAACATTTTAGTTACTGCAAGTAGTACAGAAATCTTTTCTGCTTTTCATGCTGCAACTGCCAGTGAGGAATTTGGGGGTGGACCAGAAGCTGAGGGAGGGTGCAGCCAGAACTGCTGATCCAAATAGACATAAGGGATATCCATATGGTATCATACACAGCAATAAAAATTGGTGGAAAGAAGGAGCATAAGGGGGGATATTCAGAGTTACTTTGTTTGTCTTCCCAAGATATAATAATCATAATCCTCACTTTCCTGAAAATGATTGATCATCTATCTGTTGATGGGAAGTGGTGAAGAAATCCTTTATTTTGCTCCATTTACCTGTGCATTTTTCTCTTTCCTTATTACATGTTCTTCATCTCAAACTATGCTTTAGTTTTATCTCAAACTGTTGTTTTAGTTTTATCTTTCTAACCCTATCCCCATTCTCACTGTGGGATTGAGCAAGCAACTGTGTGGTGTTAAGTTCTTACTATCCCACAACAAACACCTAATTTAAACATCCGGTTTTAGAAAAACATCTCTAAATTTAGTTGAGATAGGGACATATCACCAGCTTTACTATATAAGTGTATTAATCCTGATCAATTAATCTGATTTTACATAGGTGGCATGGAGCCTCTTCTCTGTGGCATGCACCATGCCAATAGGAGTAACTGATCTTCAACTTCTGTGCATAAACATAGTCCAAGGAAGTGGGAGTCAAAGTTAAAGAAGATGTTATTCTGTAGCAGTTTAATGGTTTCAAGGAAGTTACAAAATAGTAGAAAGTAAATCCCCACATTAATAAATACATTTCCATAGGTCACTTTTCTGATTTCTCAGAAATCTTTCATTTAATTAAAAAAACAAAAGAGAGAGAGAGATGTGCTACTTTGAGGTTCAATCATGTAGCCAATTCCTTCACTTTAATCTAGTCAAACTGAGAAGAAAATAACCTATGTTTTATTTTTGCAGTCTGACAACACAAATTTTAGTGAAAGACTGCAGGAGAGCTAAAAAAATTGAAGTTTCCAGAAAACAAAAACATTTTTATCGGTTGTCTTAGGATTTACTTCTTTTCTTTCTAGTTTTGAGATGGATTATGTCCTTTGTAGTGATATTCAAGTGAAGAAAGACAGAATTGATTCTTTTAATTGACAGAAAGTGTCAGTTCTGAAGAACTCAGGTCCCCATTACTCTCTCCTCGAATAGAGCCCTGGAAACTACAGAACATAAAAATATTTTCTGAGTTTGTTGCAGCATATCTGTACTAATGGTCAGCATCCTGGATGATGGTTTAAAACTAGGCACCTTTACAGCTTGTGCAGATCCTGATTTACTCAATGTTTGAAGAAGTGACCTTAAATCCAAATGGAAGTGATCTCTTTTACCAGTAGAAATGAAAAGGAAAAGATAAGTACATAATACTGCGTCTTTATACAAGTCACAGATCTGTATTCCTCAAGAGCAACTGTGGCCTGTGTAAATTACAGATGTTTTGAAATTGTACTGCATGTTGACAGACACAGCAACTGCTCTTGACATGCTCTGCCAGTGCTGTTGATGCATCTCAGCAACAGTGCATTTACAGAAGAGCTCCATGGTACTCAGTATAGCAATCTACTAGATCATCTAATCCTTTTAAATAATGAACGTCAGCTTGTGCTGAACCAGTAATGAGATAACTGATGAAACAGAGGAAGTTACCTGGAAAATAAATTAAAAAAAAAGACTGACAGCAGAGTAAGGATGAGGGCTTATATACAATAACAGACAGAGTTAAAGAGACAGAAACAGTAGCTGAACAATTATCATTACACTTCTTGTCGATACCATGAAAAATAAGAAGTCATAGTAGAAATATTTATAGTCATTACAAAGATAAAGAAGCACTGCTGGAGGCACTACTGAAAATGGGAATGGAAAGAAATTTTTCTTACACTTATTTTTTTAATTCTGCACTGATGGAAATTACTGATGTAACAATCAAAGTTTTGGGGAATAGAGGCAAAGTGTGAAATTTTAAAGTAAAATTTCACTCAAATATGAAATTTTTTAAGGATTGTTAAAATATACAGATACTGTGATTGCTTCAATGAAAAGAATATATCAGAATAATTAAATTAATGCTACATTAAAATTAGTTACAGTAAATAACTGTTAGCATTACATTTGTTAAGTCTGAGTTTAGTCTATGTGAGAAAAATAATCCGCAATGAGTTACTGGATTTAGTTGTTAATGATCACATTTTCTGTAAGCAGTGCAATATCTTAATGTTAAGTCAACAACAGCTTTATGATTATTTATATCATTGCTGAAGCCAGAATACTCTCTGGCCACATAGTCATTTCAATCCCTTTTTCAGTGAGAAAACTTCTGAGGACTGTGCTTTTCTTTTTTTCTTGCTTGAGGGAAAACAAGAAAGAAAATCACAAATCTTAGAGATGACCTTCTGACAAGATAATAAATTTGAAATATTTTACTTTTTAATACATACTGGAATTCATGCTGAAACCTCAACGGTAGTGTATATTGAAACTGTCTTTCTCTGGCAAGCTTTTGTAATAAACAAATAGTAGCAGAGCAGACATGCTACAATTTTAGAGACAAATGATGAAAACACTTTAGCATTTAGAAAATATAATATCCTATATACCACATCAATAACATGAAGGAATACTACATTGGATAAATGGGGAAGGGAAAATAGAGACATGATAAAATGAGTATTTTCTACCTGAAATATAATTTATCTTTGGGAATATTTGGAAAAAAAACTCAGCAAAGGGTTGTATTTGTTCTCATCCTGGTTCTTTCTCATTAAACCAAGAAAATAATGCCATCTTTCCATACAACTTATGACAAAATATTTTATAACTGCAGTGACTGTCACTTTCTGTATTTCTTCTAATTAGAGCATAAATTAGAGGACAGTTTGTACCAGTATATCCCAAAAGCTGCAGGAATGATAAAATTCAGTCATGTATAGCTGCAGGTGTAGTCATTTTATAATGCCCTAATATCTTGTCAGTATACATTAACTTCCAAAATTATTTATCTGCTGAAAGTATTGTTTGAAGTTTTGTATTGTTTTTGCATTTTTTTAAATAGGTTAGGGGAGAGGTTGGTTTATACACCTTTGCCCCTGTAATTTGCATGACATTAGAGAGCAAATAAAGAAAAATAATATCTTCAAAGACTGAAATTCAAACAAATGGATGGGGATGATTTTTGTTGGAACAGAGGTGAAAAATTTACTGTGCATGAGATAGGAGTAAAGATGATCTTCTATCATTTGTGTATATTATGAATTAGAAATTGTTTCTTTTCTTTTCAAATGGGTGTAATAGAAGTTATCCTTGCATCTTCTTAGGGCTTTCATAATCCTAATACAAGGCTTGTCCAGCTAGAAATATAACAAAATGAAAAGCCTACTAGTACTTTTCTCACTACTGAAGATCAATTGCTAATTACTAAATATTACACTATCATCTTCTTTAATTGATTTTTAAAGGTACTTAATAAGAAATATAAATATATATATAAATATAAATATATATATAAATATTAAAATATATATTTATCTAAATATTAGTCCCAAGTCAATGTCTAGTGACAAGTTTATTTTTAACTGCCTCAGAAATAATTGAGACAATGTGGCAGTATATTCAAAACATATTATTTGTAATATTTGAAAGTGTTTTTATTTTCAGTTCTGCTAATGTATTAGCTGTTACTGACTACTTTTAAAGATGCACACTGGATTAGAATACTTGTGAGAAGTAGGACAACATCTGTGTTCTTCTGCAGAATTTTACTTGTGTATTCTTTATGGAGCAATGTATCTTGGCCTAACAATCACAGTATGATTTGAAATATGAAATTCAGAAGAAAATATTTTTCAATTCTTAATCTCATTTAATAATTGAAAAATACTCATATTCTGATAGTACCATTTCTTTTCAAATGTGTTGGTGTGTTAACATTCCAACTTTGGCTGGAAAGTTTTTTTATAAGGCGAGATAATATTCAAAGTCCTAACTTATGTTAGGATAGCACTAAGATAAATTCTGAACAAAATTTATAGCCACGAATATCACTGTCCCAAATAACTTTTGATTTACAGCCCTTCTTGTATATTTATATGCTTTAGAACTGTTTCTGTCACAATCTTTTCAACAGGTATTCAATGAAGTGTGAAACAGCAAAAAGAACGTATGAGATGACCCTACTGACCCTACTCTGTCAGTGTTTTTTAATTAAGGTGATTCAACACTAAATTGCTTTTGGCTACAAGAACTTTAATGTATTTCAATTTATCCTTTTTTTTTTTGTATCTGTAGAAAAATATCAAAACAACAAAACAAAAACAAAAAATTATTAACTATTATATAGGAATAATGCAAATTTAACTACTCTAAAATTGATACAGACTTCAAGAAATTCAAGTACTTGAAGACCAGGAGTACGGACTTGGAATAATGTCATTTTAACACAAAATTTGTGGCTTTGAAGGACAGAAAGGTTTTATTATTTAGACTGTTTTGTATAATTGTGTAAGACTTTTTGTGCAAGGCTAACAATATGTGATACATGTATATATATATATTTTTTTTAAAAAATACGGATTTAAAGAACTGTCCAAGCTTCTGATTCTGGGGTGTGTATAAAAGCACAGAGAAGTATTAAAATTGTGAAAAAGTTTCCAGTATCCTCTTACTGAAATATAAATTGTCTGACCACATATTGTGGAACTGTTATTAACATAAGTTATGTTCAGAAAAAATAAAGAGAATGTTTTCATATCCCATGGTTGTAAACACCAGTGAGGATATAGTCTGTTGTCAAGGAGTTCTGATGCAGTGTGTCATGAAAATAATGATTCAGTGAAGAGAAAAGATAGCAAGATGGTCTGTGTGGTTTCTGTAAAGTAGGTGAACAAATGCTAGAGAATATCTGCAGTTTTAAGATTTCAGGATAATATCAACATTTTCCACAGAAAGAAAAGAGTGATTTGCACCAGCAAAAATCATTGTTAAAAAAAAGAGGAGGAGAAAGAGAGAGAGAGAGAAGACTTTTGCTTTGGGGAACAAAATCAAATTCAAGAAAACTATATATATATGAAGAACTTCAGCCAGTTCTCAAAAACAAATAGGACAATTGACCTCAATTGACCTCTCACTTTTTTTTCCCCGTCTTGTGATGAAAACTAACTGTTTGGCTCAGTTCCATGGTAAACAATTTAATTTAACTACATAAAAACATTAAGCCAAAAGCAGGAGACTTACGGGAAACATATTCTAAGCTTTGATTTTTGCACTCAGAAGGAGTGCACTTTGTTTCTGCAACTGCCCTGAGCAGTCTTGGGCAGGGTAAAGATGCCTATCCCAGAGAATGCAGTCATTTACATAGAAAAGTATAAAGAGTTACAGTAAGAAAGGCAATTGGAACAGACTTCTGCTTTGTTATCTATATGCAATTTCATTCTCACCATGTTCAGGCAAAATCAGTTTGCTACAAGAATTATGAAATAGATAATGCAGATAACAGATAACACCTTCTGTCTGTATGTCACATGAGAGTGGATCAGCTTCTTTTAGCATCACATTTGAACATGGATTTTTACTTGAGGTATAGCCTAGTCCTGCTACCACTGAAGAAACAGTGCCATTTTTTAATAACCATAAAGAAAAGCAGGTTATTCTGCTGAACAGACAGTTCTCATGCTCTTTTGAGAAGGCAGATTGTAAATCTATCTCAGCTCCCTTTTGTTCTTTGTTTAATGACTAGTATTTATTTTTCACCTCTTAGAAAATTGATCTCAGTCCAATCAAGCATGAGAGCAGTAAAGTTTCTCTATGTAGTCCACAAACAGTGAAGTCTGCTTTGGGGGAAAGGGTAAATAATATCTTGCCTGGCATTCATAACTCGTGATCAGATAATGATAGAAAGAAATTAATTTTCAGGCTTCTCAACGCAAGAAACCTACTTCTGTCTTCATGGACCATGAGTCAGAGTATGGTGAAGATACCCATCAGTACTTCAGGCTGTTTTTGGTGATCAGCTGGTCAGGCAGAACTTGTAGGGTTCAATAAAGGAATGTTTAATGTGCTGAAAATGGTAGATAATGTAAGACACAATAATAATATTTGCAAGGAAGTTGACAAGCACAGAACTAACACATCCAATACACTTCAAATACAACAGGTATGTTGAACTAACTCTTCTCTATTATCCATTGTGTATTTTCATGTGTCTTGAAAGGCCTAGAGGAAACCAATCCTTTTCTAAAATCCATATGTCCATTTTTTCATGTCCATTTGTTATCTTTGTTTGTCCACTTTTATGTAAAGAATATTTTTGTGTGAACAAATCTACACACACACAAAAAAAAGTTAACTTATCTGGCTTCACTTGACAGGAGTGTACTTGAAGGAAAGCTGTTGCTAACTCATTCTGTCAAGTGTGTTCTTCAGAACAGGAAATAGCACTTGCTGCTAACCAAAAAGGGATTTTTTATATTGACTACTATTTTGCTTTTTTGTTCTATGTTAAAGTGAGACTCTGGGGAATAAGTGTTTTATGCTACATATCAAGAATGAAATATACAACTTCTTTCATAGACAGATAGCTGGCTCTCTGTGTGCAAGGTTGAAAATATGACCTTTAGAAGGACTTATTTAAGTAGTTTTACAAAACACACTGCGTATACTAAAGAGAATAAAGCACCTGAGTTGTAGGTTTCTAGAAGAGCTCCATTTTATCAGTAATAAGAGAACACTTTAAAAATAAAAGTGCAATTTTGGTAGAAGTTTGGGAAGATGTATTCAACTCCATGTTCTCTTCTTGTCAGAGTTACTGAAAAGCTGCAGTAGCTTTTCGCATGCAGATATCTGGAAAAGCAGAATGAATGGATAAAGATAAACCTAGACATTGCAACAAGGAAGAACTAATGTCTGAACTAGAGAAGTTCAGATTCTTTCTTTTCTTAGCAATATAAAAATGTTGTACATTTTCCACCAAATGAGTAGATAGCTTGATCACTGATACTGTGCTTGTATTGCAACTTATAATAGTGACAATAACCGGAATACTGAGTAGCTTGTTATCATATTACACTAATAGTTATAGCAGTCAGAGAAAATATATTACGAATAGATCATCCTCTGGTAGTTTCTGTCTTGGAATCTTTATAAATTACTTAGGCAGGATGTCAGATATTGAACTAATTTTATCCAACTGTTTACAGTTCTGGAGTATTGTCTTGTGCTACACACTCTCTCATAAAACTTGAATGCAAATAAAAATAAAGCCATTATTTCTCTTGCATGTCATGTCTCCTTCAACTACAGTTGATTGTCAATGCATGCTGAAATACTATTACTTGTTTCAAGTTTACCACACAATGTCAGCAAAGCCATGGGTTTTGATCTTTTTTTTCTTCATCTATTTTTTTTCTAATATGCAAATATTCTGAACCTTTAAAGATGCAGTTTGTTTTCCCATCAAATGCATCTCAGGAATCACTGTTGGAAAACGTGAATGTCTAGAGTACACCATCAGGAAGCTGAGTGTTTTTCTGACAGAAGATATTCTTCATCCATGTGACAGAAACAGAGAGGTCCTGGAAACAGAGCTTTAGCTTTTCAGTATGATTAACAACACTGGTACACATTCGAGATTCACATGGTACATAAAGAGCATGGAATGTCATTACTACGACTTGTCATTTAAATCCTTTACCTTACATTCCCACCAGCTTTTTGACTTACGCTATTTATTGTGATACCTCTGCTGAATGTTTAGTTGTTTGAATTCATTCCTAGCAGTTTGTGAGTACAGATTTCTTGAAGAATTTCTTAATGTGTTTAGTCTCCTAGAGTTATTTTCTATCCTAAGGGTAGAGTTACGCCCAGAAATTTCAGTGGCAGATCTGAAACATTGAAAGGAAAACAGAGGATTAGAATGACCTGAAACAAACATAAAATTAAGTGGGTTCTGCAATTATCTCATACATTATGAACTAAAATTACTTTTTAAAAATTCAAAGCATCAGGCAAAGTGAAAACTCAAAAAATTTTGCAATTGTTTTTTTCCACTATGCTGAACTGTGAGACAAACATGAGTCCTATTTAAGCACTACTGAAAAGATTTAGAAACTGAACTAATAACATCCAATAATGTTTATTTTCTAAAAGATTAAGTTTAGAATTACTGGTTTCAAAAGCTTTCTAAATTCGTATTCACTCATAAGCTATAGAAATGCCAATGTAAAAAGCAGTATGTTTATATTCTATCCTATATTTTGTTGCAGGTTTCGAGGCAGAAATTCAGTATTACTAGCAACATTTATTTTCATCTTCATCTAGTTTTATCTAATTTGATATAAGTACCTTTGAATTCATTTATTGCTGTTGCTGAGAGCGAATTAATCACCTCAACAGCATTAAATTTATTTGGACATTCTGTAGAAATGTGTTTAAAATTAATACTTGTTGAATAATTCACTAAGGAAAGTCTTAAATGATATAGCATATCAGATGTTATAGCTAGTCAGTATTTTTGCTCTTTCTTTATGATGTGTGCAAACTAGAACTGTGTCAAATTACTTACAAGGGAGTAAAGTTAATTTCTCTATGAGACTTCCTAAGGACACCTACACTTAGGTAGAAAAATTGTCATACCCTTTATTTATTGATAATTTCATCAGTGTCTTTAACAAGAATTAAAAATACTTTGCAAAATTTTTGTGATCTACACATTATTCCAAGAAAATAATAGCTCAGATTCCACCGAAATTCTTATCTTACTCAATTTACTATCCTACTTTGTAAAGTTCTCTTGAAATTTCTCTGCTTTTATTTTCCAGATTTTCCACATGAAGCATGGTGTACCAGATGTGTCAGATCTGTTATATGAGGGTCTAATATTCAGAACTTTTACTAGGCAGATGCAAAGAAAACAACAACATACCAGCATTAGTCACAAAACTGCCTCTTTTCCAGGCTCCAAATCAGGTGAACTGTGGTAGTAACAAGCCTGAACATAGCTGACCCAGTCATGTCTTCTTCATTTACTGAAGGAAAACCTTATTATAGCATAGATCTGGGACCTTATGAGATATTTTGAGAGCTTCTACAGTATATTTCATTTGAAAATAAAAGGCTTAATTGCGAATGGCCAAGTATGTAAGCTGAACACTGAAAAATTTAGAAATTTGCTAAGCTAGGAAAGGGGAGATATTAGATTCCAATACAGCTATTGAAAAGTCTAAAAAGTTTTATATTTGTTTTACTGAATAGGATGTATTTTACTCCATGGAAAGATGGTTGGCCACAGGGCAAGGGAGTTTATTGTCCTCCTATGAAGAAAGGCTGAGGGAGCTGAGGTCGTCTGAAGAAGAAATGGCTTCATGGATACCTCATTGCATCCGTTCAGTATTTAAAAGCGGCTTATCAAAAAGAGAGAGAACAACTTTTTTACATAGTCTAATAGTAGTAAGACAAGAGCAGGATAATTTTAAACTGAAAGAAGTTTATATTTCAGGCAGAAACCAGTATTGAGAAGATTGAGAGATACTGGAGTAGATTGCCCTGATGAATTGCAGATGCCGTTTGTTCAAGGCCTGGTTTGATTGGTCCCTGGGCAAAATGACTTACTACTTGGCAACCCTCTCCATGGCAGGGGGGTTATAACTGAATGATCTTTAAGGTCTCTTCCAACATAAGCCATTCTACGATTCTATGATTATATTTGGGTTTGACATTCTACTTTCAGTACAAAAACAGAGCACAATGAGCCTAATAAAGTTAATATTTGAAATAAAAGATCTAAGCACCAATTTGGCATTAGGTGACAATCTCAAATATCACTCTGCTTGAGATCTTTACTGACCTAGTAAATGAGGTTTTATTCCCCATTTTAGGTTGGAACAGTCATATATTGAAGAAGAAAATCTAAGAAAGCAACATGCAAGTCAGAATAAAATAGTGAATACAAAGATTGGTAAGAAATTTTCAGCATAGTTTGTAGTCCAAGACTAATTTACATAAACAGAATGTGACAGTAAGCAGGATCATCACAGAAATGAAAGTCATCCACTTCAGAGTTTTAAGAAACAAAAGAAAAATATTTTCTGGAAATGGAGTTGATGCAAAACTGAATAAGCCAGGTACTGATATCCTTCTTGCATAGTTCGGCTGCTTATTATCTACCATGTCAAACTAGTCCTGTTATTCAGCAATTTCAGTGAAATATTTAATATAATGAAATCACATTCCCATACTCCTAGAAAATAAAAAAGCTTAAGTCTATGCTTAAACTTATGCATCATTTACTACTTTGTGAATTAAATTTTTGTTTTGATATCTTAAGATCCTTGAGGATCCTCTTCCTCTTTAAAGACAAATTGACTTTTTTCTGCATGTTATAATGGCACATTACAGTTTTTAATATATTGATGGAAAAGAAACGTAATGTGAAAGGGGCAGTGCTGCTAGAAAACTTATACTCCAATTATTTCTGTCTGTTACTTTTTAATAAAGATGTATTGAAGGGATAAAGTTATTTTACAAATATAAGAATAAGCCAAAATATAAGAATGGCTGTTTTGGATCATTCTAATTTTTCACCTTGTATATTGTATATGGTTTTCATCCTTTCTCTTACCAGTTTCTGATCTATAGCTTGGTGGCTTTTGCAGTCAGAAATATTGTCTTTAAATTTTCCCAAATACAATCAAAGACCTTAAAATTTTTAGAGTAGAACCATCCAATATCTCTCCTTTACCTTTTTTTTTTTTTTTTTTACATTTCTCTTCCTCCTTCCATCTTCAGAGGGCTGGAGCATCTCTCCTTTGAAAAAAAGTCTGAGAAAGTTGGGACTATCCAGCCTAGAAAAAAGAAGCTTCTTTGAAGACCTCACAGAGGCCTTCCTGTATCTGAAGGGGATATGAGGAAGGAGGAAATCTTTATCAGGAAATCTAATGATGCTACGAGGAGTAATGCTTCAAAATTATAAAGAAGTAGGCTTATTTAGATATAGAGAAGAAATTAATCACTCAGGGGGTGATGAAACACTTGAAATGGCTGCCCAGTTAATTTATATTCTGACACATGCCATCCTTGGAATTGTTCAAGGCCAGGCTGGATGGAGCTTTGAGTAACGTGGACAAGTGGAAGGTGACCCTGCCCATGGTAGGAAGATTGGAACTAGTTGGTCTTTAAAGTCCCTTCAAGCCATCTGATATGATTCTATGTTCCTGTGATTCTATGATTCTGTAATTTTTATACAATTTTCCTTCTCCTCTTTCTTATTTCCTTTTCTTCTTTTTCTTCCAGTGTATTTTGCAGAGAAGCATAAGCAAGACAAGTCCTTCCAATAGCATCATTTTCAGAAAAAATTATGCGGTTCTATATGACCTGAACTAATCTCTAAATTTCTTTTTGTTTTACTGTGATTACTTCATTATTCAGCAGAATGATGTCAGCATACAAATACACAGTTTCTGCTAAATTGGTCTAACTGCCAAATTTGGTTTTAGCAATTAAGGGTGGTTTTATTTATTTGTTTGTTTTGAAAAGAGTAAAAGTGTACGTAAAGATTCCTTAAGAGAAAAATCAAGTTTTCCAGCCACTTGACAGCACCTAGCTTTTGCATTTACTCATGCACTTACAGCAGTTCAGACATTGCTCACTTACATGCCTTTTACTTTCCTGTGCTCAGAAAGAGGAAGGAATGGTGGAATAAAGTTCTTTACACTTGCCACTGGTCCAGATGCTTCAGTCATATGATTCCTGAGTTGAAGCAGTAAGAAGTAACTGTGGTATAACAAATCATAAAGATGACTCCTGGAATAACTCCAAGCCCAGATGACTGATGGAATGATTTTGGTTTGGGTAAAATGGGGATACTAAGTTCTGTAACAGACAAATGTGAACAGTGGATTCAGCCTAATGACTACAGTGAAGAGCAGAGCTGTTCTAAAATGTACATCTAAATATAGTGCAGAATTGCAGGTTTAAGGACTTAAAATGTACTTTTCTTGTTTGAATATGCAGATCTAGTGTAACATGAGCAAGAAGTTAACAGTTGGCTTTTTTTTTTTTTTTAATACAGTATTTGGTGACAGAATATTTGGGCTGATATTCAGATCTTGTCACAAGCTGGCTAGGCTGCGCAGTGATAACAGGCTTACAGGATGCAAAGGGATGGTCTTAAATTGCCAGTTGGTAGAAGGTTAGCTCTCTTTTTTCATAATGCCATTCTCTTTTGCAGTGTTCAACACTGATAATACAATGATGCTGTCATCTCATCTGGGAGAGATGGCAATTTTCCAGACGCTGAAGTTATTAACACAGAAATACACCCACAAGTAATGATGGGAAGTTATATCTCTGTTACTAGTTACTTTGATTAAGAACTCTCAAAGGCATCTGTTCTCACAATGGCTCTGCCAGCATCATCATTTGTTGATTCAAGAAATTGGTGATACTACATTGATCCTGGTGTGAACATGGTAGGAATCACCTGTTCTGTGTATCACTGCCAAAATGATTGATTACTCAGGCAAGACTGGTTCTTGGATGAACAGTATCAAGCTTGATATTGGGTCAAAACAGAGTCCAAGAATGATACGGTTCATAAGCATTAACAGGAAGTTTTTCAAGGAGTCTTCAGAGGCTACTTTGAATGTTGATGATGTGAACAAATAAAAGAACAGATAATCACAAAAAATTTCGAGGCTCCATGCAAAGCACATTGTTCTATGTATTCCTGTATGTATGTGGAAAAAACCCTGCAGACCCCAGGGAGAATAAAAGCAGGAGAGAGGCTGTGGTGGGAGGAAGGGGAAAAGTGCCTTTTGAAGCAGGGGATGCCCTGCTGGCACTACCTATCGAATCCACCACCAGCTTGTTCCTTATCTCTCCTTTTTGTCGGTTTGCTGTCTCTTAAGGGTTTGTAAGTAATAGTGCACTAGCTTAGGGAGTTTCTGCTTTCTGCTTATGGAAATTATCGAAAAATGGATGCCTGTGTGTGTGTGAGTATATGTATGTTGACTAAAACTCATAACACCCTGTGCTGCTCTGAGTGCATACGTTGCTTGCCTCTGCTCCTGAAACATCCTGTCTCTCAGATCCAAACGTACCCTGAAACACTAACTTCAGTGGATGCTTTGAGGACTGTGTATTTGTTTTGTCACTTATCTTCATATTTTCCCTATCTTGGGAGCACTGTTTGTTAGCTTAATACTTCTACCCCTTTCCAAGTCATGAGTTCATGCAAACACATCTTAATGGAGGCTATGAAATCACATTCATTGTTATTTACTGCTCATGGTGAAGCTAGAGAATATTGTGAAGATTTGCCTTTTTGTTTTTCTTGAGGAGTACTGTCTAAACATATGAAGCAAGAAAGAAACAAACAAAAACACCTTGTTGGGTTAAAGAGTAAACAAAACCATAGGATGTCAGGGAGAATCAAGGAAAAAAATAAAAAATAAAAAATGATTACATCTTACTGCTACTGTATCTTAACAATGATGGTTATCTCCCAGAGAAAAATGTAATACAATGCAGAAATGAATAATGTTGAGGTGGGACAAGCTCATATTGAACGGTGTAGTTATTTTTAGATCTGAAATGAACTATTTAATTTTCAGAAGGGGTCTGAAGTCCACTGAGTGAAGAAGTTATAAACAACACTTTATGTTCTCATATTTCCAAAAAGAACGTAAATAATGCGTGCCTTCACTTACTGCTGTCACATTAACCATAAGGTTGAGTACAAGTAGTAGCGGTCATAAAAATCAGGGGAGAGAGACAGAAATGTTCTTATTAATGCTTACTTCATGGTCTGTTCTCAGCAAAACCAGAGATACAACACTACTGATGCTGTTTCCATGCTATTGTGAAACAGAAATTTCCCAGAGTTGTGAAATTTCAGTTCCTATTTTTCCCTTAATCACTGTTATCTCCCTGTGAAACACAGACACTCGCAGGAAACACTTTAAGACCAAACTTCAACCAACTTCATTCCTTGTCATATCAATGTTAGGTTTGTCTACATGAGCATTTTTCTTAAAGCAAAAACAGACAAACAAACGAACAAAAAAACTAAAAGAACAAACAAACCAGGCAGACTAAACTAAATGAAGTAAAGGAAAATACATCGAGAACTAAGATGGCTATTTATAAGAGGGTAATATCACATCTCTTACATTCACTGGGAGATCCAGAAATCTAGTTCAAAACTACTGGAGTGATGCACAGTATTAAAGAAGTAATGACCTACTATTTGCAGTACTCACTGTCATTCATCCACCTAAACATGCAACAATGTCTTTGGATAGATGCACTTTCTGTTGTCTGGAACTCCCTGCTACTGGCTGCAAAGCTATAGCTCTATGCATTTAATGGATCTCTGTGTTAGCTTGAGTTCTGAGAACTCTTATCAGAGTTCTCTTTTCTGACATAATTCTGCCATTATGAGCATCCCTTATTTTTTAAAATATTATTATTATTATTAATATTATTTTTCTGGAAAGCATAAAAAGGAATAAGGAGCGTTAGTTGAGCTGGAATACTTTTTACTGGAAACAGACAAATTAAATCTTCTATAAAGTCTGACACCACTTTGAAAATAGTCTACTAATACTATGAAGATCTTTAAAAGTCACAAAATAATTACTAAGCATTTGCTGCTTCCTTCTTTGGATTGACTGATACAAATACTGTTCTTATTAATGCTTACTTCAGTTTACACATATGAAAAAGATTGATAACCAGAAAACACAACAGAATATGTATATTAATCACTCGATCACATTATTTTCACTTCATGGTACTTGTAATTATGCTGTGGTAACAAGAGTCCTGCCTAAAATCCATAAAGCTTGAATGGTGCAAGTTGCATATTTTCTTAGTGAAATGTTTTCTTGAGAAGGCTTTTATAATTAGGTCTTTTCTGGCTAACTATGACCACTGTGTCTGAGAAGCTTCTAACCAGTGAAGCAACAGACCCTTGCAATTACCCTGAGAGGTAGGGAAGTATCATAACAAGAATTAGTAGATCGGGTAATTTTTTATAAGTAAAGTCCAAACATATGATATTAGGGTGAAATCAGATGGTCAATGATTCAAAATTATTTATTTGATAAAGTAAGTAAACAAGTAAACCTGTTTTTGTTTGTTTTGTTTATTTGCTTTCTCCCCTCCCCCCCCCTCCACATTTAGATATGTTGATACCCTGAAGAAACAACCTTGAAATAGAGTCTAGTCACATACTAACTTAGTTCCCCGCTAGAATATAAACAACTGTTCTAGGTTTAGGATATCCAGGAGCAATATATGGATTTGAAGAAAAAAAAAACTTCACTTGGAAGTGTTGCTTTCCTTTGCTGAGCTGTTTTTGGTCACCGTACTGCAAAAAAGCCACAGGGTATAATTAAAGTTGTTTGGACATATAAAATACTTTGTCTCTTTTTGCCCTGAAGTGTGGATGAAGATTTTTAACCTTTTAAGAGCTGAATTAGTAAGAAATGTTCCTGGAGGCATTTCATCCTCTCAAGCACCTTCCACTTCACTTTATTCTTGTCACTAAATAACTATTTAGTGTCAAGGAGTTCTGCCACAGATTCTGGAGATGATGTAAGACTGCTCAGACTTCTGCAGTAACTTCAGATTTTTTTTGGCCTACTGATAAGACAACTGTCACTGGTGCTCCAAGTGCTGTAGCACAGCTCGCTTAGGCACCCAAATGAAATAATTTTATATTATTTTTCAGATAAGCTGTAGACTTCCCTACTTTTCCAAAATACAATTATTCTTTTTTTTTTTTTTTTCAAAATTAATAGATCCTATTTTGAAAACCATGAAAAAGTAAACTTCTGCACTATTGACTTACATACTGAGCATCTTATTTAATTTCTATCCCAAATTAGATTAATGCTTTATATCTATATATCTACAAATATTTTAAAGCAGAAATCTTATGGTTTCCAGGAAAGTACTTTTCATAATAAACTCAAAAATATGTTGAGGACTACTCCTCAAAGTTTAAAGATTTGTAAAATCGTCAGAATCATCAAAATATGTCCTGATCTTAGGTGATTTTAGCTGATTACTGGACATCTTCTTTCTTGTGCACTAGTTTTGTCATTGACTTCCAGACTCATTATTATGGATACCACGTTGCTTAGTCACATTTGTGCTTTCTACAGATTAAGAAAATGATTTTGTCACATTGTAACTTCATTCTATTATATGTCTGTAAGTGTAAAAAGTAGCAACATGCTTTAAAAAGAATGGAATTGGCTGTTTCTCAAAGCTGCAGATGGCTGCCAAAATCTGACCTCACTATTATAGAACTGCTTGTTTTTTTGATTGTTTGTTTTTAATTTCTGTTTAAAGAAAAAAAAAAAAGAAAAAAAAAGGAAAAGAAAAAAAAATAAAAAGGAAAATAAAAAGGAAAATAAAAATAAAAAGAAAAAGAAAAAAGAAAAAGAAAAAGAAAAAGAAAAAGAAAAGGAAAAAGAAAAAGAAAAGGAAAAAGAAAAAGAAATAGAAAAAGAAAAAGAAAAAAAAGACAAAGAGAAAAGAAAATGAAAAAAAAAGAGAAAAAGAAAACTTAGACTTGACCTTGAGAATAATATGTTGTATACTGTACTGCATGATGTGGTCCCTCAGACTTGTAGTTACATACAAAATTGTAAAAAGGAAAATGTTTAAAGCTTTTATATAATCAAAGTGAATTTGAATGCTGAATGCATTTGGCTTGAGAATGAACTGATGATACTTTTTTAAGCCTTGGATCTCTTAAAATAAAAGATGACATTCAGCAGATAAGAGGATGCCAAAACTTCCAGTTACTAATCTTCCTGAATCAAATTAAATATCATGAATTTAATGATTTTCTTGCTGTGGTCTTCTTCTTGATGCTTTTTATTAAGACATGAGAAAACATTTGAAGATCTTGATCCAGTAAAAGCCTAAAACTGTACAACCCCAAAACATATACAGATGACTTCTACATTCACAGCTCAAATGTGACTTTAAAACAAATGCGAAGAAGAATATTTAGTAATGGAGCTGAACAAAGGACTGACAATTCCTCAGAAATTTACAAAGCCCTGTTTTTAATTATCCATCACACCATAGGTTGCGATCTTCTGATGTGACATTTTCAGTATCTTGACTTAGAAAGTGCAGAAATTGTTTTTTTGTGTGTTATGTTTAGCAATACTCTGTTTACACCATACCAATCAGTCTTTGTCTCTTTCTGCTGCCCATCTACAGAGACCAGACAAATGCTTTTTGACTCTTAGCCTAACTTAAACTGCAGATGAATTTTACAGTCATCAGAAAATAGGCAAACACTTGGTCTGGTCCTACTTATAAGGCTATCCTGATCCCTGATTCTGTCAGACTCAGTTAAATCACCTGGGAGCTGGTTGAATTTTTCATTTATTCAGCAGCTTGGGAACTGATTGCCTGTGTCGTGTGACAAAAACCAACAGCTTGTTGAAATTTTTTTTGAGTAACTATGTCATATTTTCAATTTTAGCAGCTTTATTCTAAACGTCTGTGCATATAAAAATTGTCAGCCTCTTTTACATCCCTGCAAAAGAAAAAGTAATGACAAAGAAAAATTGACAACAGATGCCATAAATGTATATTTAAACAAGCCAACACATTTAGTCATTCAATATATAGAAGAACTTTCATCAGTACGAATGCTCTTGAAAATGATATCTAATTGCTTTACTAGTCTATTCATGAGAAACTGTTATTTTCATACATTTTAACACTTGTCAGACTCCATATGTATATTTTGTTTGTTTTGAATTATTTTTTATTCAGTTGGGAACGTTACTGCAGGAGTTGATATTGACTGTGTGTCTTTTCTTTTGAGATCCCCCTACTAACAAATGCATAGGAGAAACTCTTTTGAAACCCAGTGTTGAAACACATCATTACCCTTGTTAAACAGTACCCTTTAGAAATGCTGGTCTTTGCCAACTACCTGCATGAGATTCAGCATCTAGTCCCTCAACACAAAATAACAGCTTTCCCTCCCTGCTAGGATGCAGCTGGCAAACTGATTTAGATTGAGTCGGCAAGCTTCAGCAGTACTTTCAGGGAAAACCCTTACAGAACATTAATCATTAGGCAATAAGCGCAAGACAATGACTCATGAGAAATTAATGAAGTTCAGTATATTTGTTAACGATCAAGGCAAGTGCAATGAAGATACCTGGCGATAAAACTGATGAGTCATGAGTACCTTTGAAATAATATTCAGATATAGACTGCAAACTGGAAAACAGTGGTGCAGAAAAGGTCTTTGGCTTTTCTGTAGCCTATCAAAGGAGCCTTAATATACATGGAAACCCCATCCACCCTACCCCTTCTTCCAAGCTGCAGAACCTATGGTTGACAAGTCTAAGTCTAAAGTCTAAGTCCTTGAATGCCTCTCAGACCAATCTGCCAATTGGCAAGTAGTGCTGAGAGGAACAATGACAATGTTAACACAAATGTAGCCTATCAGAAACTCACTATATTTTGTTGAGGGAATATTATGTATGATTGTTATTGACTTTTACACAAGGTAGCTTTACACACATTGAAGTGTAAATAAAACAGTGATAAACCAAACATGGAAATATAACACTTTAAAGCTGATTTATGCTAGTTTGACTTCCGCAGAAGATCATAGTTCAATTTAAACCAATGTAGCAGGAAGCAAATGGCTATAGCAATACTACAGAGCCATACCTTCAAAATGAAGTCAAATACCTTCAATATGTATCTCACCTTATGGCTTAGCATATATTAAGTCAGAACAAATAGGCCAGCAGGATTTTAAAAGGAAAATTCTAATTTACTTTTGATTTCTTCTTGTCTTCATAACACAGTGTAGAGTAATCTAGTAAATGTAAATGCTATTATGTATACATAGTAGATATTTTAAATCAGGAAAACCTTGTGAAAACACACAAAGGTTGTAGTACCTTCAATCATGGCTGGGTCCAGACCTCAAGCTGGGTGCTGAAGTGCAGTTTATGGAAAGAACTTTTTCTTATGAAAAACTAAGTGACACTAGCTTTTTGTATGCTTGTTTTATTTTTTTTTTTTTCCCAATTGTTTTTCATATTCTAAGATTCAAATTTTGCTAACTTTCACATACGTATGGAACCTGGTTTGAGAATTTATTTGGTATGCTTGGGAAGTCAAATCTTCAATGCTGGGCTTAAGTTCCATCAGAAATATAATTGTTATAATGTGAAAATGCAAGTTACTTTAATGTTTTCATTTAAGTTCAAGAGTGGATTAAATGATTAAAATTAAGTCATATGCCAGCATTCGGGGTTACGGATTGTGTACCAGTAGCAGCTACTTAGAAAACATCAGACATGTATAGTAATCCTTTCTCTGCTAAAATAACCCCAGTTTTTAGCAGTCAGTGATTATAGGGACTTTCTGAGCCAGAGATTACATACAGGCCAGAAAGTGTAATAGCTGTGAATGGGCCTGTTTCCCATGCAGTTTTCTAATCCTTTTTAATCTCATTTACACTTTCAGCTTCCACAGTCTGACGGTGCAGTGAGTGGTATCATTATTGCATTATAAAAATTTCTTCTGTTTTACTTAATTTATGTCTGTTGTCTGAAAATTTCAGTGGCTTCTCACAACAACTGGTATGAGAAGGCAAGGTAAATATGCATTCTCTGTGTGGTGGTTGTTTATATCCCACACAGAGTTCATGATTTTGTAGACCCATCTGTAAGAGATTATTCTGTTACATCATAGTCTCAAAGCTTGCAGATGAAAAAGTCCAAGCAAGTTCTGGGCAAGGGTTGAGAAATCCTTTATCTGGAGGACACAAGTGGACAAGGCCAAGGGCTACAAGAGAGAGATAAGCTGCACCCTAATGGTCATGAAGCGGTCTTTTGTGTGGGCTTATCTCAAGGAAGATGGCCATCTCAGGAGGTGCTGCACATGACTCTTACCCAAGCGCCCAGGATGGCAGAAGAAGAAGGATAAAAAGGGGACCTACAATCATGAATGTGAGGTTTTCTGGCAACAGATTCCTCATGAAGAAGAGGTTTCTGCCATGAGAAGCCTCACGACCTGCCTCTCTCCCTCCTGGACTTGCTTTGTGCTCTACCACGATGCTGAAGAACAAAGGTGTCTGCCATCAGATTCCTCACTGTGGAATTCCTGCATGCTGACAGACTCTCCTGGGCATGCTACCTGAGTTCTGCTGCTTCCTCCTGGATTGGCTCTGTGACTTCTTTCTGCTACCTGCTTGCTGCCCAAGGCCGGCCATGCTGCTGCTCTCCCCCCCTGCTGCTTCTGCCTCGGACCTTCGAAACGGCGTGCAGCAGGACCGCTGCTGGATCCTGGTGGTGACTATCCCTGCCTTACGCAATTCTTGCTTTTTTCCTATCTTTTCTATCGCTTTCCTTCCCTTCCCCATCTCCCTGGTTAGGATTTATAATAAACTGGTTGGACCAACATTTGGACCATTGTTTCTTAATCTCATGCAAGGTATACAGATATTAAAAGAACCTCATCTTCCTCCTATAAATTGGAGTGAGACACATCTTATTTCTTTTTTAAGCTATAAATGTCACTCTAATATATATTAATAAAAGTTGTTTCACATAGCTTAATAACCTCTCTTTCTTTTCTTTGGTTAATTTCTTCTTTTCTTGAGAGTAGGAGAGACTGTGGTGCTTTCACTCCAATGGACTCCACCACACCACTCTCTCACTCCACCTCCTCAAAAGAAGAGGAAAAAAGGTCAAGCGTTAAGATAAAGACAGGGAGATCATTTAACGAATTATTCTTCATCCCTGCCTCTCCTTCACATTCATTTTTTGCTGCTGCTCCAACATGGAGCTGTACTGCAGAGCCCACCCTTCAGGCACTGTTCTCCACGGGTTGCAACTCCAGCTGAGGCTGCTCCTTGGTATCCGTGGGTTGTGCTTCCTTCTTCTGCTGCCCCACAGGCTCCTCTGTGGCTACATGTGGAGATCTGTTCTGTGTGGTGTCCGTGGGCTGAAGGATGACATTCTGCTCCTCTGTGGACCTCTCCTGGGCTACAGGAAGCTACTGTTCCGCACCTGAAACACATCCTGCTCTACTCCTGTGCTGGCCTTGGTGACGGCAAGGCTATTCACACAAGTTTCTCTCTCTTCTCTCCCAGCTACTATTTTTTCTCTTTTTTATATTTCTTTTCAGGAGCACATTCAACAATGTTCTTCACTGAGTCATCAGCAGGTCCTTTTGAAACTTCTGGAGTTACCCTGATCTAATGTGGGACAGATCCTTGTCTCTGCTCACAGAGGCCATCCTTGCAGCCTGCCCCATTACCACAACTTTGCCACATAAGCCCAATACAGGGGTGAGAATTGACTAGTACGTTACTGATGTTGTTTTACCATTTAGTTATAAATCTGAATCATATTTTGTTTTGTTTTGTTCCTTTCCAAATTATTAATGATAAGTTTTCTTTGTCCTTCTGACTGTATATTATCCAATGAATTCAAAAACCTGTCCTTAATGGAATAGAAGTTTATTGAAGTTTATTTTTACATTTTTTCCTGCATTTTTAAGATATCTAATATATTTCAGCATATTGAAAGATTCTCTCTAGTGACAAATACAATTATTGCCATGTAGTTTTAACATTAATAATTTTTTATTAAACATATTTGTAGTTTTCTGAAGATAAAATCTCTGCAAGCATATGAGATATAAAATGTTTATGGAAGAATTGAATTTGTAATCTGAAAATTAGTTGTTCAGTATGTTACTGATGAAATTCTAGAAGTACATGCCCTAAAGATCATAGAACATTTGGTATAAAGATTGTTCAAAATCTAACCTCTGAAATAAGATTGTCATTGTCTCCCAAAAGGGCTGTATCACTGCTATGCTAAATAGCTTTTAAAATCTTCTATTATTTCTCAAAATAATTTAATGTTATCTATGTGCTAAGTATATTATTTCAGTGCATATTCAGATGAGTCACAGTAACATTATTTTATATGGAAGTCCACTTGAGAGGACTTCATTACGCCTAGGGAGAGTTAATAATAAATCGTAAATGCAGGAATTTGTTAGATAATTTTGCAGTTCTTGAAAAGTCTGTAGTATTTCACTTTCAGTAAAATACAGAGCAACAAATATTTCTTTTACAGAAAAGAAGGAGGTAGTGAGAGGTAGAACAGGTGAGGTGGCACTACTAAATAGACTGATCATGAAAGGACCATAATTAAAGCTGAAGAATTCATCTTACTGAAACATGCCATACATGTGTAAATGACAGTTGGAAAGGCCTTGGAAAACCACAGTCTTATTAGCTGGAATTGCAACTGGTCCAAGGACAATCTGTTTTGAAATATGTTTGTTGGTTGAACAGTAATGTGTTGTTTTAGTCTGGAATACATGCACTGAAGAGTTTTGGTATGCTTCTCTGAAGGTGTCAACTCATCCAATTAGCTTTGCAGTGCAACTCAGTCATGTATGAGTGGACATATATTTCCATTTCTGTGCTTTAATTTGTAGATGGTTTAGAAGAGAGTTTGAAAATCAACAGTTCAAACTTTTCTAACATTGTGTTTAAAAAAAAAAAGGTTTAACGCTTGGTGTTAATTCAGAGTACTTCAATGTACTAATGTGTTTAAGTCTGCATATTTTCTTTCCTCTTGATTCCATTAAAAATATTTGCATTCCTGCTGAGAAAATAACTCCATGTTCAGGAATCAAGTTGTTACACTGAGAAGTCAGGTACTTTCTGTGAAATATAAAGGAATGAAAAGAAAAAAGAATAATTACTTTGATATGAATGTGAATGACTAATTCTTTTTAGATTAACACATTTAAAGTATTTTTTGCAACCCCATTCCTAATATTGCTCTATAGAACAATTCACTGTAAGAAAATCAAATAAACCAACAAAACGATCCATTGCCCTTCCAAGGTGGGGGAAACTTCCCCAAACTCTTATCATGAAGAGGTTAAAGACCATGGATGACAGCATAGTTTATATATAGAAAGGAAAGGATGACAAAATCTCAGATGAGCATAAATGATTTACACATGAAAGACCTGTTTGGAATCCTATGGAAGGAAAGAGCAGTGCTTTTACAACAGAGAGATGGCATTGATTTGGGAGGGTCAGAGCTGCAGAATGATGTTTTGGAAGAGTTAGGGCTGTATGAACTGCTCTTGTGGAAAGAAACACAGTAAATTGTCTTTTTTTCCTGGTTTTAGCACTCGACAGAATAAGAGATAGGTGAGGCATAGTTGCAGGTGGAATATCTTTCTTTAGATAACATGTAATATTTTATTAGCCAGCTTGGTATCCTACACTCTTTTAGTATACAATGATGTCAAAAATACTGTGCCGCAATATTGATTTCCTAGGTTGGGCCACTATAAGGAAATAAAATGGGGTAGACTGTGCTTTGACAAGTTTACTAGTAAAGAGTGTTCTGCAGCAGAAGGCCTATAAGATTATGCATGTAAATAGGTGAAATTTTAGGCCTGTTGATAAGTTCTGTTCCCTGCAACAGCAAATATTAAGAAAATTTGAATGAAGCCAGATGGCTTTGGAAATAAAGGTAATTCAAATCTGTTCCCTTATTGAAATGATGATCACTTTTTTTTTTTTTTTTAAATTAACTTAGTGCAATATTGACAATAACATCTTTCTCCATAAAATTTAATCATATACACTCTGCACTTCTGTGGTCACTCTTGTGTCCATACTCCACTGGGATATCATTTCCTATATGACTACTTACCCTTGCAGAGAAAAGTGGGGAAGAACAGAGTCAAGATGTGCTTTCTCTCATCCATTTCAATGGAGTAACTTATCTTTCCAAATGATATTACATTACAGTTAAATTATGTTTGGTGTCACTAGCCTGGAACAGAAATATCTAAAATATGGTTTATTATTACAAAGTAACTTCTTTCATGTAGTATTTTGTCTGGAAAAACTTGGAATGGTATCAATTACCACCAGTGCTGTGGTAGACAATGAAAGTGTTATTCCTCTGATGACAATGGAAGACATAAAGTAAACTTTTTAGCTTATCTTTCCCTAGCTTATTTTTTCAGTTCTTTATTATTTTTTGTTCTCAACTCTACCCCCCACCCCCAATGATCAATTTAAGACATGACAATATCAGATGCTAGTTGAAAAATTACTGGCCAAGTTTTCTCTTTTTCTTCTTCTTTTTCTTCTTCTTTATTTTTTTCCCTTTGTTTGTTTTTTAAATAAAAGCAATGATAACAATACAGAAACTGTCTTCTAGTTGGTAAACTTGGTTTAAAACCGAAAAGTGTAATGCCTGACTTACTAGTAGGGAAGGATTCACTCTGTACAATTAAGATGTGCTATTACTTAGGTCACTTCTGCAGCATTAAGTTAAATTATATGTTCAAGTTAATTCTAACAGGAAAAACAAAAACAGAAATAAAAAACCTCATTGAGGCCTTCCAGTACTTGAAGGAAGCATATAAACAGGATGGGGAACGGCTGTTTGCAAGGGTGAATAGGATAAGGGGGAATGGTTTTAAACTGATACAGGGGAGGTTTAGGTTAGATATTAGGAAGAAGTTTCTCAGAGGGTGGTGACACACTGGAAAAGGTTGCCCAAGGAGGTTGTGGATGCCCCATCCCTGGAGGCATTCAAGGCCAGGCTGGATGTGGCTTTGGGCAGCCTGGTCTAGTTGGTAACCCTGCACATAGCAGGGGGGGTTGAAACAAGATGATCATTGTGGTCCTTTTCAATCCAGGTCATTCTACAATTCTGTGATTCTACAATTACCAACTGTTCTTCATGTTTGGGCATTTTCCTTTAAGTGGAAGAGAATATATGGTTCAGAGCTGTTGATGTGACTTATTTTTTCACTCTTCTGTGCAGTATGAAGGCTTTTATAGGATAACTGACAGGCCCAATAAATCTCTGCATATGTTTCTTTTTGCAAGAGTTCGTAGCATGGCAGTAGTCATCTTGATAACTTAGTTCGCAGTTGTCCAAATTTTTGGCTTGCCTGGGCCAAGAGGAAAAAGAACTGCCATGGGTGACATATAAAATGTGTAATACTTAATGTATGTAAGTAACAAAACTTATTTTTATGGATTTATTAAAACATGAAAGTCAGCGTGCAACAAAAACATAGGACTAGTAGGATGTTTGACACTGTTTTTGAGAAACTAATGCATCAGGCTGGATCAATGGCAGTGGTTGCCATTCCTAGTGAGTTATCAAGGTGTTTGTCAGAGATTTTTGAAGAAATATTACTCTTCCTGTTCTTTGTCCTTTACAACAGTTGCTCACAAATGTATGTACTGCCAAAAAACTAATGACATGAATAAGATGTGACTGTGAAGCAAGGGATGTATTTCTCTGGTAAGATAGGGCTTATAAAAGTCTGGTAAAGAGACATGACCAAATTTTTCTTTGAATTCAATGTCTAACTGAACCTCTATATATTCCATGTGAAAATTTGCAAGTAATATACTTATGCAGAATGAAAATAGAGTTCTGAATATACAAAAAAAAAAAAAAAAAAAAAATTTAATCTTGTAAGCTATTCTCTATTTTCTTTATCAAAATGGAATGCACGAATGCATATTTTTCACTACTCTCAGGACTTTGTTTAGCCAGTGAATCAAAGTGAGTGAAATTATTTGTTATATGTTGAGTTTGCCATAATTTAAGTGCAGGTTAGGGGATGACCAGCTGGAGAGGAGCTCTGGGGAGAAGGACCTGGGTGTTTTGGTGGACAGCTGTTGGCCATGAGACAGCAGCGCACCCTTGTGGCCAAGATAGCCAAAGGTATCCCGGGGTGCATTAAAAAGAGCATGGCCAGCAGGTCGAGGGGAGTGATCCTCCCCCTCTACTCTACCCTAGTGAGGCCACATTTAGACTACTGTGCCCAGTTCTGGGCTCCCCTGTACAAAAAAAGACAGGGAAGGAGTCCAGTAGACGGCCACAAAGATGATAAAGGACCTGGAGCACCTCTCATATGAGGAAAGGCTGAGTAACCTGGGTCTGTTCAGACTGGGGAAAAGAAGACGGGGTGGGGGGATCTGATTAATATCCAAAAGGAGGTGGGAGGCAAATGAATGAGGCCAGGTTCTTCTCATATGGAAGAACTGCTTTATGGTAAGGGTGGTGAAGCACTGGAGCAAGTAGTCCAGTGAGGTTGTGGAGTTTCCTTCTATGGCAATAGTCAAGACCTGTCTGGATGCTCACCTGTGTGACCTACTGTAGGAAACCTGCTTTAGCGAGACGGATGGACTTGATGATCTCTTGAAGTTCCTTCCACACCCTGCAATTCTGGGATTCTATGAAAATCACTTTGCAGCTTGCCTATATTCTGGATTAATTGATTTTTTTTTTTCCTCAGTGTTTACCTCTTCCAAGACATAAAGAGGAAATTTCAAAAACATGAGTCATTAAACATGAAGAAAATATCTTTTTTTTCACAAAGCAGACATCTCAAACATGCCATTCTATCTCATACTGTATACCCTTATACTGCTATAATGGGTTTATTTTTTTTCTTGAACTACATTGTTAGAGCTCATTTTCTCTGTTGTTGGATGTGCTCTGGCTGGTAACATTGCCATTTGTTGCTATGGAAATTGATGTCAGAGGTTGTAGGGCTAGTGAGTGCTGGGTAAATAACTTAATGGAATATGACATAGTTAGACATCCATTATCTTTCATTTATAGCAGTTTAATTTTCTCTCTTACTTTTCTATTGCTATTATGTAGTAGTTAGCAGCCATGGTACTTTTTATGTAATTTGGCTTTACTACAAACCTTTATCCCCATGTTGTCTGCATGTTTCTTACTCAGATGTAAAACAGGCAAACATTATAAGAAATACACTCCTATGCTCTGAGACTGCATACGCTTCAGATCAACTTATTTTTTCTTAAAAATCTGTAAGAATTATATTAGCTAGTCTGCTCCAGAAGAATAGATAAGTAATGTCTGTTATTTACATCATGCAAATTAAGTTAAGCCATGGCAGTGATTATATTAAATAGAGGCATTTAATTTAAATTTTTAATTGTCCTTCAATTCCACATACAATTGAATAAAGATTTGAGGTTAGTGATAATAGTGTATGTTACCTGGAAAAAAACTCAGACTTTCAAGTTCAATGAATAAAATTATGATATTTGAAGTTGCAGACTCTTTGTAAGAAAAATCTGATATGTAGAAAAAAAACAACAAATCAAAACAAAACAACAACAAAAAAAGAGAAGTTTTAATAATATTTGCACGTTGATTATTGAGAGAAGAATGAAGTGCTTTTTTCCTGAGGAAGATAGAAAGCTATCCTTACATATATAAAAGATCTGAGAAGTGTCTTTAATGAATAAGGTGCTTTTCTTTTTGCTCCTTTTCCTGTTCGTGCTTACATCTTCAAGGCCATGTTCTCTGTGGAGAGAATGTTGGAGTGACACTAAAATAAGATCTTTTGATGTACTTCACAGCTAAGGATCTGACTGCTATTAATCTTCTGACTTCAAAGCAAGAAACAACTACATCTGCTGTCAAATAGCAAGTACAAGTATAGAATTAACAGTAGTACAACATTCCCTGGACTTATAAAAAATATAGAAAAAATACTTGCACTGAGAAAAAAAAAATATAGAAAATTACTTATACTGTATATTGGAAAGCATTTATATATTGTCAGTGCATACTTGTACTTATGAAATAGAAAATGAAGTATTATAATTTTGCTGCATTAATATGACTGCTATTTGAACTGGAATATACTTCTTCATATTTTTTCTTATTACTTTGCATTATAATTCACATTCAGTTTTTCTTTATCATACACATCACTTTAGATTAACCTCCTAATATAATTACTAATTAGAAGTCTTGTTAATCAGAAAATACAGAGAAATACTGGTTCAGAACTAAGGTCCATATAGGTTCAACCACCTACCTTAAACCTCAAGATTTGAAGGTATTATGTATGCGTTGGGAACTAAATTAAAACTTTCATCATATTCCAACTACAAAAGAGATGGGCTTAGGCTATGTATTATTATATTACTATTGTGTAGTATGTACAACATAAAAATACAACGTGCAATATATAATATGGAAGAAATAAGATATAAAATACACCTATCTATAATAGGCATGGAAAAGGAGGTCAAGGACAAAAATCTGGACTAATTTAAATATATCAATAGCAAAAGAAAGAATAATGAAAATGCAGGTCCACTGCTGGATGTGGTGTACGCCCTGGTAATGCCAGACTCTGAGAAGGCAGATTTACTGAAAGCCTTCTTTGCTTCAGTCTTTGCTGCTAAGACTGGCCCTTGTGAATCTTACCTCCATCCCTGGGAAGATGATGGAACAGCTTATTCTGGATGTAATCTCCAGGCAAATGAAAGGAAAGAAGGTAGCCTTTAGACATGACTGGCTGCGTAGATGACAGGAGAGCAGTGGATGTTGTCTGCCTTGACTTCAGTGAGGTTTTTGACATTTGTCCCATAGCATCTTTGTAGGTCAGGTTAGGAATTGTGTGGAAGATGAGTGGATAGTGAGGTGGATTGAGATCTGGATGACTGGCAAAGTTCAGAGTGTTAAGATTAGATTTGGTCTGGGAGTTTCATCTACATAAGTGAATAAAACCCTGCCTATGGGGCATTTTGAGGTAACACACGTTAGTGCTGATAGGCCAAATTCAAATGTTTTGGCATCAGGAAACCTGAGGGATTTTTTTCTGCCCCCAACCAACTGTAACCTTTTAAAATTATCTACATTTGACCAGCTTTATTGATGGCAGGGTGTACTGTATTTCTATTTTTTGAGTACTCTTTCTCCTGAAAGCTCCTTGAGCAATAAAACACTGAATCATAGTATTTACTCGAATAATATTTTGGAGCCTTTGGAATTTTTCTCTACATATTCTTGTAAGGAATCTGTAAGAGCACAAATACATATTATAGTCTCAATACAGCTTTGGAAGTTAAATTCAGTTTATTTTGCCAGTTCTTTCTTTCTTGCTCTATTCATTGTTGGAATTCTGAGAATGAAGTTCCACCTTTTGTTCCCTGAGAGATAAAATAACTAGTTATATTAAAATCATATGCTTACATTTTTCTATTTTCCTTGGTGGTTTTTTTTTGCTTGCTTTTTTGGTTTGTTTTGTTTTTATGTTCTTCCTGTACTTTGTTGTTTCTTTGGACTTGATATCCGTGTCAATAATTCCAAAAGAGACACAGTTTCTCTTTTCGGGAAGTAGTTTAAATAGAGTCCTTTTTGTTCTATGAATCTTATCACTTTACTGTAGGCTATAAATGAAATGACCACATTAGGGCATTAAGTTATTTTTGATTATTTCTAAAACAAACAATCCAGGAATAAAATAACTCTTCATACTGAAACTTTACAACTTGTTGTATAAGAACATATGTACTCTTCCTTGAAATTATTTGTCCATTATATGAAATTATATGTCCATTATTGTTGTAGAGTTGGTGTATATTTTTAGGCACATAAAAAGAATGAACCCTAGAATAAATAAAAGTAGCTGTTCTCCCATAGCATAAAAATGATCAAGGGGCTAGGGAGATTGACTTGAGAGGAAGCACTGAAATAGCTAAATATGAATGAAGGCTTCACTAAGGGATGACTAATGGAGAAGAAGGACCAGAAATGTCTGAGTAATGTAAAAGCTATGTGTGGAGAGAAATTATATACTGTCACTTTTTTCCCTCAAAGTCATAACTATAAGGAATGAGACAAAATGGAGAAAACATCATAGAAAACTTCCACAGTGAGTTGTGTTAAATGGCAAATAGTCTCTCA
This sequence comes from Chrysolophus pictus, assembly GCA_037305975.1. Taxonomy (NCBI): domain Eukaryota; kingdom Metazoa; phylum Chordata; class Aves; order Galliformes; family Phasianidae; genus Chrysolophus; species Chrysolophus pictus. The sequence continues at coordinate 29,597,166 of CM074577.1, read as the reverse complement.
AGAAAAATGATGGAAATTCTTTGTATACAGTTGCTGTGGTTTAACCTGGTAGACAGCTAAGCACCACACAGTGATTTGCTCAGTCCACTCCACGGTAGGGTGAAGGAAGGAAATAGAAAAAAGGTAGTACTTGTGGATTGTGACAAAGAGAGTTTAATAGATCAAAAAAGGAAGAATAAATAGTAATAATGATAAAAAATAAAGAAAGTGATACACAGCACAATCACTCACCACCCTCTAACCAATACCTACTCAGTTCTCAAGCAGAAGTAGGTAACCTCTCTAAACAATTTTCTGTACAGTTAGAAATAAGTTTATCTGTGAACAACACCTAATTGTAGCTTTTTAAAAAGTAGTTCTTCATTTTATGAATTTTCAGAATTTACTGCCTCTTTGGGCAGTGTTATCAACACAAACTCTGATTAAAATATGCAGTATATTAATATACGGGGAAGTTATATTTAGAACTTGGGAAGAAATGTGCAAATATGTCACTTTGGAATTGACTTCATCACAGTGGCCTCAGCCCAGCAGTCCAGCCTGTCCAGATCCCTCTATAGGGGATTCTTGACACAAGGCAGACATACTTCCTCCCAGCTTGGTGACATCTGCAAACTTACTGAAGGTGCACTCAATCCCATCATCAAGGTCATCAGTAAGGATATTGAACAGGACAGGCTCTAGTACTGAACTCCCTGGGGAACACCAGTCACCAGCTGGGTTTGGCTTCATTCACCACCGCTCTCTGGGCCTGGCCCTCCAGCTAGTTCTTTACCCTGCAGAGAGTGTACCTGTTCAAGTCATGGGCTGCCAGCTCCTCTAGGATAATACTGTGGGACACAGTGTTAAAGGCTTTGCTGAAGTCTAAGTAGACTATGTCGAAGACTTTCCCTCATCAACCAGGTGGGTAATTATATCATAGAATGTGGTCAGGTTGGTAAGGAAGGACCTGCCTTTTATGAACCCATGCTGGCTGGGCTTGATCCATTGACTGTCCTGCAAATCCAATTTGATCTCACTCAATAACCCCCCCTCATCCTATCAGCCGCCCTTCTTTTAATGTAGCCCAATTTACAGCTGGTTTCTGGGCTGCAAGTGAACATGTCTCATGTCAAAGTTTTCATCCACCAAGACCTCCAAATCCTTCTCCGTATAGTTGCTTTTCATCCATTTATCCCTCAGTCTTACAGATACCAGGGATTGCCGTAACCCAGGTGCAGGATGTTATACTTGCCCTTGCTGAATTTCATGGATTTCACACGGGCATATTTCTTAAGCCTGCCTAGATATTTCTGGATTTCATCCTTTCCTTCTAGCTTATCAACTGCATCACTCAGCTTCATGTTGTCCACAAACTTGCCAAGGGTGAACTCAGTCCTACAACACTATTCATAAAGATATTAAACAGTACTGGTCCCAGTAGAGACTCGTAAGTGACACTGCTCCGTACCGATCTCCATCTGGACATTGAGTCATTAAGTTTCTGGATGTGACCATCCAGCCAATTCTTTAACTATTCAATAGTCCATCCATCAAATCTATACCTCTAAGTCTTAGAGACAAGCATACTGTTTGTCAAGGACAAGACATAGTTCTAGACAGATATGCCTCCAGAAAAAGAGGAATACACAATAATAAAAATTACAATTATCTTGTCATGTTTTTAGACTTGATATTTTCCTGTATTTTTTTGATTGCAATAATACTCTGTGTCTACAAAGAAACAGATATACTACTATGAGTTGTAAACTTGTCCTGGTTTCAACTGAAACAGTGTTAATTGCACACTGATGTTTTTGTTGTTGCTGAGTGATGAGTGATTGACCGGGTCTAGCGCAAACAGAAATTGTTACCATTATTATGACACCACTGAAGGGTGTGAGGGGAGTAGAGTCAGGACAATCAGCCTGGATTAGCCAAGGAATTATTCCATCCAAAGTGACATCATGCAGAAGGCTATAATGCTATAAAAAGTTTGCCAGGGGGTAGCCACTGCTTCAGGATTATCTGGGTGTTACTGGGTGATGACACACTGCACTGCTAGCAGGTTGTTGGTCAGTGAGCAATTGTATTGTTTACTGGGCAGCAGTCAGTGAATGATGAGGGAGTTGCCTTGTGGATATATGCGTATATATACATATAAACCAAGGTTTTAAAATTATTATCATTATTGCTTGTTTTCTTTTTTCCTTTTCTGTCTTAGTAAATATTTTTTATCTCAACCCTGAGTTTTATTTTGCTCCCAGTTCTCTCTCTGTGGGGAGAGTGAGAAAATGGCTTTGTGGTGCTTAGCTGCCTGTCAGGTTAAACCACAAAAAAACTGAAGGTCAACAGGAGATGCAGTATTCAAAAAGTGTTTGGAGTTGATGGGATAAGCGAATATAAATAAAATTATTCTTCTGTAGCTAGGTTTCTGATGGGGTATTTGTCATGTCAAATTGAAATGTGACCGTATACTATAATAAGCTACAGTATATGTCTGCAAAAGAGCAATGGCAATTAATGATTTTGTAATCTTATTTCAACATTGTTGCTCCTCTACCAAAAGATAGAGACTCTGTTTCCTCATGTGTTGCATGTTTCTACCTAGAAGTTTATGCCTATTTTGCCTGACCTTATTGAGGAGGTACTGTAAATTCCCTAACAAAAATAATTATTATAAGTTCTAATTTTTTTTATTTTAATGTCATATACAAATATGCTTGCTTATTTTTCTCAAATTCCACTTCTACTTAGCATTTCTTTGGCAAAATTTCCAAAATGAAATTATCTTGTAAAATATTCAAAAGTTGGTGTCTTTAGTTACCCCATCGCAAGTGCTGCTAAACTTGATTTAAACTCTAGGAAGGGCTTGTACTAAAGGGCAACACGTTTTCTCACTTTTGTTAATGTGAACAAAGTATTCTGCTTCAGTAAGACGTCATGTAGTTGCATGGTCATCCATACAATCTGTTGACCATGAAGATAACAGCAATCACACAATCTAATCTCTCCCGTTATATAGTCAAAGCTGAGAGAAGGTTATAAAAATATCTAGGTCACTTCAAAAGTAATGCCTCCTATTTATTTCCAGTGAAACTACAACAAAGAACACAATAACTATTTGACAGCTACAAAACGGTTGTTTTCGACATAGCGAACATTCTTTACACATTTTTGCCAGTGATGAATAAGAGCCTACATGACATGCTTGCAAAAATTGGCATGGCTGTCTGGAACATGGCTTGTTTTTCACTTTGCTGTCATCACTGCTGAAATGCACCACCCACCATCATGCTGTACACATATTCACTGTTTGGTCCCCATAGACGTTCAGCAAGTGTCAATGTATGTCAATGGATGCAATTTTTTCCATATGGAGGAATTCGATAACACACTGTCTCATCCCACTCAGTGAATTACAAAGGAGGTAAATCTTACAGGGCACTCCTTGCTTGACAGGAGTCACTCCTGCAAAGTAGCCAAATAATGACAATATCTTGAGCTTTCAAACAACTTATCACTTACTTCAAGGCAACTTTCTAGCAATTACTATGGAGAATGATAGTTGGTGTAGGCTTTATTTCTTTATCAACTACTTCAAGGCAAATTTAAGCAATGGCTACTAAAGAAAAGGGACTAAAGGAAGATGAGAGGAAGGAGAAGATGAGAGAGGAGACACAGAGGCAGATAAAAAGATGTTTCACAATTCCACAATACTATTTGAACTCTAATGGCTCTGGCTTTTCCATGAACATTTTAACCATAACACACAAGAACATAATGATGGTGGGTTTTGTTTTTTTCTTCTCTCATCTACTAGTATTGTATCAGTACTTTCTGTAATATATGTAAAAGGTCTTTGGTAACATTTGTTTGTTTTGGATCCAAACACTTTCAGAGTCTTAGGATAAGTGATGCAGAGTCTAATTGGAAGCCTGTAGTTAGTTATGTTCCCCAGGAGTTTGTATTACATTTTCTGTTATTTAACATCCTAATCAGTGACATATCCAAAGGGAGGTGGGAGGGAAATGGATGAGGCCAGGCACTTCTCAGTGGTGTGTAGTGGTAGGACAAGGAGCAATGGTCTAAAGTTCTAACATAGGAAGTTCTATGCAAACATGTGGACTTGATTGTATCTGTCAGATACATACATCTCAAGCCACTCTCCTCACCGATGAATGCTGTAGGCAAATAACTAATACATATTTATAGGCAATAGTGCATACAATTTCCTAATACTATCTCCATTACAGAAAGACAAAACAGTGTTTTCAAGCATGCATGAAAAATCCAAAATAAGCCCCAAAATTGCAAGTATACAGAAAGGAGTTTTATAGAGGCTAAATTGATCAATGAGGATGAATTAGAATAGGCATTAAATTAGAATCGGAATTAAAGGCGAAGGGAAGCAGTGGAATGCATTAGAAGATATGTTTGGATTTCAGAGAATCATTTTGTCCATGTAATAGTTCAGCAAGCAGGCTTACTGAAGCAAACACAATGCATTATTAAGAAACATTTAAGTGGTATTAAGTAGATAAATATTCCAGACACAAAATGAATAATAGCTAGAGCACATGATCTTTGATAAACCTTAAAAACAATTCCTAAGATACTTTATAGAGCTGAACAATACTAGTTGGAAAAAATTATGGATAATTCATACCATGTAAATTCTGCTTCCCTTCTATCTACCCTACGACATAGTAAAATATGAGAATTTTTTGTTGTTGCTGTTTGAAGTTTGTTATAAGATAAATTTAACTGTTTATTGTTGTTGTTTTTTACAAATGATATAATATTTATCAATCTGAATTACTAGCGATATCTCTATACCATAAGGAGTGTATAAACAGTCACTGAGAATTTTTACGATGTTTAGCTACGTAACTAATGGTTACTCTGTCACAGTTAGAAAGCTTGCATAACAAATGTCTAAGTAGTAGAAAATCTGTAGATACTTGCTTGGGGAAAGAACTTGCATGCTTATCTGAGAACAAAATTATTATTTTTTATTGTTTATCTCTTTTCAAAAAACTTAAGGAGATTGTAAAGTAACCAGTTCTTTTTCACTGGCCTAAAAAAGAAATTAACAAACTACCTTCCAACTCAAACATTTCAAGGAAAATGTAAATCTAAAAATCAACACCAAAAATTTCTATGTAGTTTTACAAAGGACCAGCCTTTGTTTAATGGAATGATTTTCTTCCTAATATATTACAGAAGTTTGGAGTAAAACACATTTTAAACCAGGCAAATTATTATACAATAATTATAATCAGATATTTGATCTAATGTGTCTTCTTGTCTCTGTATATATGTGTACGCATATACATACATATATATATATATGTACACGCATAGAAAATCCAATGTATGTAATAGATACATATCCATGTATTTAAGATAGTGCTAATATTTCAGCAAATCAGGGGAGGTCTTGATGGCACGGAATTCTATCAAATAATTAATGGTGGTTGAAGTAAAATGTCCCCCTAAATTGTTGTGCCATCTCAATTACTGTGCATTAGATTGTTTATGCAGTAGATTATTGTTCTATGAAACTGGAGCTGGAAGAGATTAACAGTCTCACAGGATGAAGTTCTAATCCCTATAAAATTGACAGCAAAATGTGAACAAGCCTGAGAAGACAGACAAAAAGCAGAACAATGCTGTTTAGTAGAAATTGTTCTTCAGAACAAGATTTTTTTTTAATTTATTTATGTACTTATTTATTGAGGATTAAATCTAAGAAAAAATAAGTAATTTTGTGTAGAGAAATTGTAGGAAAAGAAGAAAGAAAAAAGAGTCTACTTCTGTGATGAATGTACAGGCATATACTAGCTTATGAAGCTATGGAAATTTATTGCATTTCCCAGCTTCGTATATCATAAATTGCCAATGGATGCCACGTAACAAAATTCTAAATGGTAGATGTCAGACAATGTCTACTGTATTATTAAGACACAAGAGGCAATAACAGAGGAAGAAGGGGAGAGTTCATCCATGTCTAAATTCATCTCCTTACCTGTCATCTGATATTTCAAATGTAACAGTTTAAGTAACAAAATTATCAATGATGTGTATGCAGTTGTAGCTGTCTAAAATTGTATCTTAGTTTCAACTGGGATAGAATAGTTTTCTGCAGTGTCTGGTATGATGCAATGTTTTGGTTCTATGAGAAAAACAGTGTTGATAGCACACCAGTGTATCCAGTCTTCGCTAAGCAGTGTTGTGCAGAGCCAAGGCAATCCCAGTTTCTCAGCAAAGAGCTGGGAGGAACAGGATAAACAGGAACAGGTCATCCTATGACATCATGCGGAAGGAGTTTTGAAGGAGGTGGGAGTTCATTTGCCTTTTCTGCTCCACAGGGAGCCTAGCTGAATGTTGTTTGGTGAATGGTAAACAATTACTTGTACATCATTTGTTACTTTCATGTAAAGATATATTCATAGTTATTGTTCTTTTCCTTCTCTCTACCTTAGTAGATAGTAAATAGTTTTACTTAGTAGATTAGTAAATAGTTTTATCTCGACTCCAATGGGTTCTCCATTGCTTTTGTCCTCTGGGAAGTGGGGGAGTGAGCAAATGACTTTGTGGTACTTAGCCAGTGCTGACTAAGTGCAAGATACAAAACAAACGGTAGTTAAGTGTGATACAAGTTTGGTACAATGGACTGGGCTGTAAGAATGCAAGCTGTTGAAATGATTAAATAAATAAATAAGTTACATTTGTGCATGTTCCCTATATTCCTAGGTTCTAAAAAGAAAGTCTTAACAGCTAGGCCAGCTCGTGATGAATACAAAACATAATATTCAAACTAAATAAAATTAAATATGATGCTAACTGCTGGGACAATTTGAATGTATGAAAGACTGAATGATCCACATCAAGAGGAATAAAATGAAGCATTTTTATGTTCTAGAAGTTTACCCTCATCTAGTGCCCATTATAACATCTGCATCATTCTTTAGCATGAGCTGAAGTGAAGTAGGACCTTACAACAGCTATTATACTTTGCTGTCATCAAAACCAATTTTTACTGAAGAGATGTGTACTTACATCTTGTATTTAAAGCACACATGGCTCTTAGTTTAAAATATGTATATGTACATGTATATGTGACAAAAATATTATTTGTCATGACCACAAAAATGCATTCTTTACTTGCTATCTAATCATAGATAAAGAAATATGTGTGAGCAAGGAAAGATAAAAAAAATAGGAAAATGCTCTACAAAATTCATAACCTTTCTATTTTCTGTCTGATAACTAATGAAGATTTTATTTAATTTTATAGTTCTAATGCAGTTTTATTTTGCATGGTAAGCTCATCTGGAGAATTAAGCATATATAAGTTTATAATCAAATTTTCTATAAAATCACATATATATATATGCATTTATTAATACTTATTATTAATAATTATTATATATCACGCAGACCATAGCCTTTGTCATCTAATTCTCTGTGTTTTATTCTTTTCAACTTTAAAAATACAGAAGTTTATTTGCATTGACTCTGTAAAAGAAATTCCAAGAAAAGCTATGTTCATACAAGTTTGCTAAAAACTGGTAGGTGGGCAAAGATGAGACTAATGAGGCACTACGGAGACACATTTATAAAGTATTTTATTTAGCAGCATCTGGGTTATCAGTGTCTATATTCACTCTTCTAGAAAAGATGTAACATTTACTGCCATTTTCCAGCAAAGATAACAAAAAGATATGAAGGAGAGAACATGGGACTGATGTGTTGACAAGCTTAGTGATTCCAGAAAATAGAACTTATATCTGCAGGAAATACAATACTAACTGGAATTACTTGATTTTTCTTTTTTTCTTTTTTCTTTCTTTTTTTTTTTTTTTTTCAGGCACAAAGAAAAGGAAACACTATAAGCGTTTGGTCGTTCTGAGCTTATTTATCAGAAACTTTAAGGCATTTGAGTGAGACAAACTAATTGGGAATTTATTACTTCTTAAATCCCTCTCTTCAACAGATGACAAGCTCATGAAAGTCTAAGGCATTTGATTTTTTACTATATTTGTTATCCTCAAACTATGCATGTGTTATGTTTTTTTGGGCATTAACTTGCATACAACTTTAATCTATCCAAAACAAATGTTGTCCAAAACTTCATAATATAAAATAATTGAACCAGCAGGTGGCCTCTATTCTTACTGACTGTATAAAAGAAATATATAGAGTGTTTTGTAAAAATAATTTGCTAATCACACAATTCTCTGACAAGAATAAGGGCTGTAAAGTTAAACTGATAATAAAATACACTCAGAAGGAGATGTTTGCATTTATAGCAATGAAGCTTTAATTTAATAATAATCTTAAATCAAGACTTTACTGTTAATATTTGTTTTATTTCTCTGGGAATAAACTTTTTCAAGCAGTTTGAAAAAGTGCACTGATAGTAAATAATTCAAGCAGCATAGCGAAACAGATACTGTTATATATATTGCAAATGCAGCTGTTTAAGGGGGAAAAAAATAAAGGTAATGACTTGAAAACAAAAATGCTATGGGAGGCAGGAAACAGTAAAAAATACCTTAGAAGAAAAACAGAAAAATAAAGTTTTCTAATTTTTCATAGATTAAAAACTAAAAAAAAAAAAAAAAAAAAGCTGTTCCTAGCTTCATATATGCATTCAGCTCTTTTAAATTCTTTTTACTGTGAAGATGTTCTTACCCATTATGGGTGCTTTGCTCAGGCTGAGGGCACTTCCCCAAAACAAATATGCAGTCATAATGTTGGGGAGAGGTGTACATATGTGTTTGAAAAATTGCACTGCATTAAAAAAACAAAATAAAATAAAAATGATTAGATCAGCAGTCAGACTCCTCAGGGCAAAAATGATATAGCTGGAGAATGATATGGTGAGGTGGGCTGACATCAGACAAGATGAGAGATTGACTCTATTTTGCCTGGCATCATTGAACAGTCACCAGACCAGAGACTATAACAGGAAACAATAAAAAGTGCCATCCTTAGCAGCACTGGGCATACAGCTGGCAGAGGGGAGACTGCTAATGCATTTTACAAAATTTTCAGATTCTTTATATTAAATAATTTTTTTGTTCCAGGCATGTCATACAGCTTTTATGCATCCTGCAACACTGGGCTGAGGAAACATGCTTTGATCACTGTCAACTGTGAATATACAGAAATCTACAGTGAGAGGAATTGAAGGCAGGCTCTTTACATGATTTTTTTTGGTGTAGAAGCATCTTGGTCTACGGAAGCTTCAGGATAAATCATTGCCCTAAATTTAATTTAATTTAATTTAATTTAATTTAATTTTATTTTATTTTATTTTATTTTATTTTATTTTTAATGTGCCAGTAAAGTCTGAAGTGTAGAAAAATGCATCAGCTACCATTCTGTTAGTCTATATTCAGGAATCCCAGTAGCATAATGTTTGTAAGGACTCTAGACTTCAAAGCATTACTAGCAGAAGATGAATCTTGAAGAACGCGAATTCCATATTTTTCTGACCAGCTCATAGAAGTAAGACTCCTTATGTTTAACTCCTCCTCTTCCCTCCTAACTCATTAAGCTTACTTTTATTGAAATAAACAGCTTCTAAAACAAGGTAATGGTGGGAGTATACTTCTGGAAGTTTAGAGAAGTTAGCTTAAATATATTCAGACAAGAGAACTGAATGAAGTTTCATATTGGAAAAGTTCTTCAACTATTGGGAAAATGAACAAAAGAAGTCCATTACTATCTTCACTTCCTTTGAATACTGTTTTTAGATCTGGATCAGATTCTGATGTTCATAAAATCAACAGAACTTCTGACATAATTCTAATGCATGGGAACTAGGCTCTCTGAACACAAACAGGTGAAAAAAACACAACTTTTAGAGAACTTTTATGAAAAACACATCATGATGCCAAAGTTTTAACTTCACAGACACAGTAGAATACACTTTTACTGATTTTCTCTAACAAGAGTTTGAGACCTTTTCATTCCCTCTGCAGCTTTGCTTAGTAGTTCAGTTTTCAAATAGAACTTCTCTTAAAATTAAGCAGCTTTACTGAGACTATTTTATGATTATATCTGGTAAAATATATATTACTCAATCCTTAGAAAAATATTGCCTTTCATTTTCAAAAACCAATAAACCTTCTGTGGTTCTCCCAAGACACCAAGCACAGGCTTTAACATTTGGTTGTTAGTATTCATCAGGTTTGGAGGGTTTCAGTTAGAATTATTTGCATTAGACTACAGAACTCTCTCTGATCATGATTAGAGGAAATAATAAAAATTAAAATTCATATTGATAAAAAGAAAGAAAAAGTTCAAACAAGGAAAGCTAATTGTTCCTGATGGAAAAAGCAAGATTCAGTGCAGATTTGTAGTTCATCCGCCTGTGTTTCAGGCATAGACAACAGTGCCTTTACCACTTAAATGACTATGTATTCATCTTAAAGTGTGCCTGTGAGATTGGCAAATTTTGTCTTAGCTGCTTTCTCTTAATCCCTTTTTTTCCCATTTACTTGAGAGTTGTACATCAGAATAATAATTCAGTGTGGATAGTGCATGTTTCTACTGAAGATAAATCCTAGAGAAATACGAAGAGTATCTTTTCAAATGTGCTATATTTAGGAATGAACTCCTTTCAAAGAGGAATGTGTGGTGACCTTTTGGAAGCATTACTAATGGATCCAGAAAAACTTATCTTCCTTAGCAAATATCATCACAGGTTGGGATCAAAGCTTTTCCTTGAACATCCTTTCAGATCTGAATTATTTTATTTTGCTTTAGATGCACTTTTTTTCACAACTAATAACAGTTGAGTTGAAGACTGATTAGATTTTAAATGAGCATAAAGCTATTAGATCCATATGTTGGATGACATACAGCTGAAATATGCAATTGCTTATATGACTTTGAATGCCAGTAGCACGATAAGACAGTCCCAATGGCAAGCTTCTCTACAGACTGCTTTTGCTACATAGCAGAATTAACTTACTATTCAAATCTCAGCTCTCACATAGTGAACTCTGAATACCACAAAGTTCTCTTTACCTTTTTTATTGTTTTATTTTTTTAAAGGGTATCAAACTACTCACTGAATTTTGGCTAGATGCTCTGATGCCTTATTGGTAAAAAGCCTAAGAAAACAGCGTACTTATGTGTTGGTCTTATTCTTCTTGTTCAGTTCTTTTTAGGGTTATATATATCAGACAATATTCAAGACATGGAATTATAATAAACATAACAATTCCAGCATAAGCAAAAATAGAGAAGACGCAATATGATATTTAAATGATATTACAAAAAAACACCAAAACAAAAATCAGGCCTTGTTCTAGCTGCTGTGAATAACTAAAGAGAGCTAATATCTCTAGAGCTTAATTTTTTTTGCTGTGCTACAAAAGATTTTTTTTTTCTTTTTAGTAAACCAGTGAGCTAATAAAAGTTCTCTACTTTGTATTAGATGATAACAGGAATCAGCTAAGAAATGGTATTCTGGAATAGCATTCTATATTTTAAAAAGTAAGAGCATAACAATTCAGTTCAAAAAATATTCAGCAAATATTCAATTATATGTTAGAAAAAATTCAGCTTGATAATAATAGTTCAATATTTGCAAGAAGCAGTATTTTTATTTATTAATTCACATTATTCTGGGTATAACTGTCATGATTCCCATGTCATTCATACAGCAACTAAGTCTAAGTGTTTATATTCTTAGTCACCTGTATGATTTCAGCTTCTAATAAATTTCACATTCTAATTATATTTCTGTGTTTATGCCTTCAGCTTAATGATACAAACACTGACTTCTTCATCATCTGTGGATCCAAATCATATAGTTTGAATTACACATGGCATGGAATCCTGTAGAATTTTCCAACACAGAACAAACTTTCTAAGTATGTCTAATGGAGACAGACAAACGACCCTAGGAGTAAAGCTCTCCTTTAAATCCTTGAATAAGCTTTCCTTATTGTGTCCTCTTCCAACTTCTTGAACACTCAACAGTCTGAGGGGGGAGAGTTGGAAAAAGAGAAAGCTTTAAAGGTGAGTGCACTGGTGAGAGACAGTCAAAAATCTAGCATGTTCATAGAATCATACAATCACAAAGATTGAGAATCATTATTAAAAGTTTTAAAGAGCATCTTACATCACTACTTGCTAGAAAAGACCTCAGTGTGATTAATCTTGCTTTAGGATACAGATGATGTAAAAGAGCCCTTCTCATACGTTCAGACATATTTTCTATGAGGTCACAGAACTGGAGAGTTTTTGGGGGTAGTGGAAGGAAGAGAATGGAGAAGCTGCCAGAAATGTTATATTAATCATCTATGTGTTAAATACTATTTTTTTTCTATCTACAGCTCTGGAGAATCAAATCCCTTTTGTGCATTTCTTCCAATACATAAATCACCAATTTCACCATACTCAGTCTTCAAAAGATGTATGCTAGTGGAAACAAGCAACAGAAACTGAAAAACAACACAATCTAACAACGATGGAATCAAATATACAAGTCACTTGTAGGTTAGTCATCCTTGATGACTATAGGAGGTTAAGACACATACAAAACTAGAATAAAGTATATTTCCTCCAGTTAAATACATAGAAAAATCAACAAGTATGATAAAGGAATTTAGACCTCTTTTTTTTTTTTTTTTTCCAGCATGCTGAAATAGTAATAACTATTTCCCAATGTGTCATGAAAACAATGTTCCAGATGCTGTAATTTCAAGTATAAACTATGTTATTTTCTAGACTATTTCAAGTTCCTCATTTGCAGCTTATGCTCTGAGCCTCTTTTTATTTTTTAATTTAATTAAATTCTGGAAGTTTCCTTACAGAAGAAAAAACTTGATTTGCTGTTCTAGATTCTCATATGCAGCTGTTATAAAAGCTCCACCTTTCTTTCCAAATTTAAACTTAATATATGACTTTGGGGCTTTCAGTTGGAAAACACATCTAGGTTAATTGTGTTTTCCACTTCCACTGTGAAGTAAGCTATGGCCAAATCTGTCCTGGTTTTTCTGCAAACATTATCTTCCAGCCTGAAATGGCCATCATTCTTCCAAAGTATTCATCCTTTTCTATATAGTAGACAGCAATAGAATACTGCTTCTCAGATTAAAAGTACTCTGCCTCCACAATTGTTTCATTTGGAGGTCATATTTCTTGATTGTGGCAATATTTCAATCAGGACCTTATTTCAAATGTAATAAGAGCAGCAGATGGCTCACTCGGTGAAGAACCTGTTAGAAAAGACATTTTTAATGTTTATCCATGTTTAGAAATTATACCTAATACTTCGCCTCACTAGAAAATTCAGTGTTAAACTATTGTAAGAACATCTGCCCATATTAAAGATAATATGATTACATATTTTAGAAAGAAAGGTGAGCATTCATTTTTTTGCAGATAATCCTTGTGACAAGGGAGTACTGACAAGGATGTAATTAAAAGGTTTGTGGCAAGAATCTTGTTTCCTGCTTATTCACATCAATAAAGCTGTTTTACAGTTTTTTTTAATAACAATAGTAAACAAAAAAACATTTTGAATGAATGGCTGTTTAGGCTTCCTACTAAGAATGTTGTATAGGCACGCCATGTTGTTTTTTTTTCCCCCAACATTTTCATGCTTTAAATTCTGCCACCTTCACCACATGCTGGAAAAGTCTCTATCCTTCTCCCCTTCAGTCATCTTATTTTAATGGTGCTTTTATATGCAGGGTATTATGAAATATGAGGAGTTTAACTCCACTTATCTGTATTTGACAATCAGTTTAGTGACCATTTTCTGAAGCCATTGACTAATGAGGCTACAGAAATGGTGCAATCTAATTTTTCAACACATGCTAACTACACAAATATCTCACTAAAAGGGCTTGGTTTATCTCTTCTTTGCCTAATCCTGGAATTAATGTTTCAGTGCCATCTAATAATTGCATGCTTATTAACCAAATACATTTTATGAATTAGCCCTACTATGTATTGTAGTTTTTTTTTTTTCTCTTTTATCCTCAGTGCTGAAATTTTGTTTTCATTTATTTTAAAAATTGTCCAGTATGATGCTTGCTTTTCCAGAAGTCATTTGCTTCTGTAATAAAAAATAGTCATAGTGTTGCAGGTTACTGAACAATTTTGTTTCAGTGACTTGTCATGCTGTTAATTTGTCTCCTAAAATTTCTTAGACAACCTTGGAGCTATTCTTTGACTTTGAGCACAACTCTGCAGATGAAGATTTGGAGGTACTGGTGGATGGCAAGCTGGACATGAGCCAGCAATGTTCCCTCGTAGCCCAGAAATCCAACCATGTCCTGGGCTGCATCAAAAGAAGTGTAGTCAAAAGCATGAAGGAGGTGATCCTACCCCTCTGCTCTGCATTAGTGAGATCTCATCTGGAATACTGCATCCAGATGTGGAGTACAGGAAAAATGTGAATCTTTTGGAGCACATCCAGAGGAGGGCAACAAAAATGATCCAAGGGATGGAATAAGCACAGGCTGAGAGAGCTGGGGCTGTTCAAACTGGAGAAGAGAAGGTTTTGGGGAGATGTGATAGCAGTCTTTCAGTATCTTAAGAGGGGCTAAAGGAAAAAAGACGATAGACTCTATCAGAGTCTGTTGTGGGAGGACAGGGGGAAATGATTTGAAAAGATTTAAATTGCATATAAAGAAAAAAGTGTTTTATAATAAGGGTAGTGCAGCTAAGGAACAGGTTGCTCAGAGAGGTGTGAATACCCCATTCCTGGAGACATTCACAGTCAGGCTGGACCAGGCTCTGAGCACTCTGACTGAGCTGTGGATGTCCATGTTTATTGCAGGGGAGTTGGACCAAATGATCTTTAAGTGTCCTCTCAAACTCTAACATGTCTATGACTCTATTTATTCCAGTGCTCACACATTTCAAGCTGGAATTTTCTTTTGAGGCATCCTCTGAAAAGTAGTGTCATAACCTGACAATACGATTTGTAAATACACCTTACTGTATATCTGTAAATGAATAGTTGCTTTGATTTATTGTTTTATATATTTCAGTGTTGCTGTCACATAGTGTAAAGTATGTCTTAATGGTTCAGTTTCTTGATAGAATCAGTATCTTAATGAGTTAGTCATAACTAATATAGATTTCCTTCAAATATCTGTTTTTTTTTTTTCTTTCTTTGTTTTGTGTCTATTGTAAAATAACATTCATTAAATCTTGAATTTTGAATCAATAAGTATTTGTGACTGTGCTGGCCTATGTAACAAAAAGCATTTGTTTTCTTCACTGTATCAGTTAACCCTAACCCATTCCAATGCCAGCAAGGCTGAAGTTATGTTCCCAGCAGGCACACAAAGAGCATATATTCACTACATACATACATATATTTAAATGTATATGAGTGTACACATATATGTTGCTGCGCTCCAATTGTTGTGCTCAGATCCTCATATGCAAGCAGAATAGAGAATTAGAAAGGAATTTAATATAAGTCATTCTATTTGTGTTGGGCATGATTAGGAAAGCATGTTGACCAGACAGCTATCCATACAAGTCTGGCTCCTTTTATCTTTATCCTATCCATTATCTATTTTGCTATCCTTGTTTCCCTCATATCACCTAAATACCTCTCTTGTCTCATCTTTGTTTTGTCTACTAAAAATCTATTAATAAATCCTCTGCAATTCTGAACTGATTTTTCCATGCATTCTATAATGTGTTTCACCTCTAGGCACCAAGTCCTTCAGTCCAAAAACTCTGATCTAGAGAGATTTTTCCCATGAAGGGATGTATTTTGTGCCTGGACACTGGGGCTGATGTTTTTGCTGAGACAGTCCTGATAGGGACCTAGACAAGGTGGTCATTCTTGAAAAGTTCTTAATTTGGATTCCCACTTTCCACTGCATATCTTTGGTTTCCCATAGGCTTATGCAGATGGAATTTTTTCAGATGGATGGCCCTTGGCTTAGAAATAGCCAGCCTGGTTATTATTTTAGCTGCCCCTATAGCTGTTGTCTTTCTAGGCTCCTTTGTGTGTAGATTAGTTTCATCACATCACAAGCCAACAATACTGTGTTTGCTTTGTTTAGAGTGTTTAGAGGCTAAATTATAATCTCTCTGATGTGTAACAGGAAATGTATGTATGATCTCTTTTACATATCTCCTACCAATTTCACTAAAAAAAAAAGAAAAAAAAAAGCTTACTTTAATTTTATCATGGACTTTCTAAATGAAGTTTGGTGTGACTCTGTAATTTAAAAATACCTTGAGAAAGATTTCCTTCCAAACTCTACATTGTCATGATCATTCTTGTTTCTGACAGCCATGGATTGCGTAGAAGAGAAAGGAGAAAAGCACAATATTGACATACTGATAGAAAAAATAGTAAAGTCATAGAATCAAATGTTTGATTTTTATTTTCTGAACATTTATATGATTGAATCAGTTTACTAACTGATTTTAAAGTCTACTTTTGTTTTTGACTCACAGACATACACTTGATACACATGACATCTACGGATTATTCTCATTCACAAACACACTCATGTTGTGCACTAATGAAATGGTATAATATCGTATCTCATTACTTGCGTTTAACAAAAATATATTTGTTGCAGGTAGAAAATCCATCTATTTATTTGTTTCAGTGTGACCTAGGCTCAGTAGGCTTTGAATACTCATGAACTAAGCAGAAAGAGAAGAGGTTGAAAATTTGTTTGCAGCTGACCATGATTTGCCTGGACAGATAGTAGCTATCTTCAAAAAGTAGGAATATACTTTCATTAGTCTTTAACAGTAGATTAGCATGTTTGTTGTATCCACAATTGTGTCAAAAGATTTGTTAGGAGGTTTCATACTAATGCCAATTAATATATTTCAATAGGAAAAATCTAGAGATTGCATTATGACATTCTTTACAAGACTCTTTTCTTCTTTTAAGGAAATGTAGAAAAAATTAGATATAAAATACCTATAGAAAAAAAAAATCCTTTAAATGCTGAGCTTTAAAAAGAAAAAAAAAATCTTTTTTGCAAAGTTATAACGTACTTACAAATTATTAAATCTAAAGCATGCTTCATCCACTCGCAGAATCGCAGTTTTCATAGTTCATAGAACATCTCAAAAACATGTTCTTAAGTCAGTGGATCACAAAGCACTTGATTACAAATGTCAAAGCTCATTTGAGAATGCAACATCCTTTCAATTTGGAAATGTATTATTACAGTGACTGGATTGAGGCACATTATGAAGATAGAGGAATCTCAAAAAGTCACATTTATCAAGAAAGACAAAATAATTGCAAACTGAACACCATTTTCACAAATTAATGGCTTTTTTTGCTAAAGTTTTGCAAATTAAGCGGTCTTATATTTAGTTATACAATCCTCAGGGCAGGTCTCAATGCCTTTTCTGAACAAGGATTACTTACAAGTTTATAATGTTGTAATAAAGTCAGTGACCACTCATGTATAAATTAATTTAGCATAGCAATCATCGATTAAAAATTAATTAGTATTTGCCAATGCTTTATCATTCGATTTAAATGAACAATTTGTTTTGTTTAAACCTTTCTGAATAAGCTTTGAGTTTCAATACTTGTGGTACTCTCCTTGATCAGCAAGTCTTCAGTCATGAGACTTGTATAGTGCAAGTAATACAGAATGTACTAAATTACAGAATTCAGTGACCATATGTATTTTATTACAGATAAATGATCAGGCCAGTATAAAAGGTAAATAAGAAGTAACTTTCCATTCTAATCACAAAAGTTTTCTGTTTTGTTTTATTATTGTGGGTTTGTGTGTGTGTATGTATGTTATTTGTGCATTTATTTATTTGCAACCCCAAGTATTCAAAAAACAATTCAGTTTAGTAGGAGTTTTCATGGAATAGGAAAATTAATAATCCTTAGTCACAAAATTAATGGAAACCAGGCTTGTCCATTTTGACTTCTTAGAAGAATCAACAATATTTTTAAAGTTGTGCTGTGTTTTTTGGTTGATTAGTTGGTTAGTTGGTTTTCAGTGTGATATATTGACATTTTGTAATCTTAAGCCAACTTGTTTACATTCCATAGAATATCTGCCAAATCACTACAAATGTTTGCTAGGTTTCTATGTCAGTGTTTCAGTTGGCCCATTTATTTGCAGCAGAATCACATGAAGTGTACCACCAGCCAGCAACAGATTTCCTTCCAAAATATTTTTAATGAATAAAGATAGATTTTGTAGGATTATAATTAGGAAGTTCCTTAGGAAAAATAATGCAATCAAAAGAAAATAAAATATAAAAATTAGAGAAATACTATACAGATGAAAGAAGTTTTAAAACAGATATTCACAGACTCAATTATAAAGGCAGAATGTGATAAAATCCAAACCACTTCCAGACAAGAAGCAGTTTTCAGTTTATTGTTTTGTTTTAGTTTTTATTTATTATTATTATTATTTTTTATTAGAAACACAAAGGAAAACAAAATAAACAAACAAAGTGTCCTGTATCAACACAGCCACTTCAGAGTTGTAATTCCTACTGATTCTTTGAGGAACCAACATGAAACAGGGCATTTTTTTGTTTTCTAATCACTGTGCAATGACCACTTCTATCTGAAAACAGCTGATATACCATTATCTGTGCTTTTGTGCTATATGGATTTTCTTATCAGTTGGCATCTTGGTCTGCAGTGTAATATAAAGTAATTTGCTGAGTGTCTAATGGAAGAGAGAAAATAATCTACTGTGGTAGACATTACACCAATGCACAATTCTGACTTTCCTATTTGTGTGTTTTGAGGGTACTTAGGGAATCACTTTTGTATTGTTTCCTAATAGAGCTCTTGCATGCTTTTTCAGTATGATCTGCCTAGAAGGTAAAAGTCCCTCATTAGTCAAACTTGTTTCTATTATTTTGTTGCTATGAATAGTTTTAGAGACCTCTAGACTAATTAGCCTATCAGTCTTTCAGGTTGCAATGCCTATCAAACATCTGGCATCAGAATGTATGAAGGATACACAATTTTATGAAAATATTCAACTCTGACTATTTAGCCTTTTTATTGTATGCATTTAATGTGTTTTTTTTTTTTTTTTCTGCCTTGATGAGATGCTTCCCAATACTTTACTGTTTAGTGTCCTCTTGTCTATCTTGGTGTCAATCTTCCTTGCACTGATGTAATACACAGCCATTATTTTCCTTTATTAATCTATTTATGTCATAGGTTTATACTTAGTACATAGGTATATACGTCCTTTAGCAAGACTCTAAGTTGCTAAATGTAATACAAAATGTGTTAAGTGTTAGCTCTGTGACAAAATCCTGCTAATGAGTCCATTGTGTATTTGATTTTATTTAAAAGTGCACTGGATTATGAGAAACTAAATTTTCCTAGCATAAGAGAAAGCAGATGATAGTGTTTCTCCATGGGTGAAATATTGTAAGACTTTTAACTATCAGTTTCCCTAAGCACTGTCTGTGAATTAATGAAATAGTAAAAAAAGAGAATAAATATTGTTCAATAGTCAGGTACCTTGTACCAGGGAATTCATCATTTCAACATTTTCATTAATGTAATTACTTTTTTTTTCTCACACAGTCCTAGGCATCAATTGTTTTTGAAAATTAGCATTAATTCCTACAAGTTTACCTCTTAGCTGTTTGTTAACACTGACCATTATTTCGGATGGAATCATCCTCTGTCAGATTAGAGAGTTTCAAAGATCAGAATC
This sequence comes from Chrysolophus pictus, assembly GCA_037305975.1. NCBI lineage: Eukaryota > Metazoa > Chordata > Aves > Galliformes > Phasianidae > Chrysolophus > Chrysolophus pictus. Next base: position 29,577,481 of record CM074577.1, on the reverse strand, counting down.
ATTCAAACTGTGTATTGATTTGTTTATTCAAACATACCTTTATAAAGATGGATTTTTTTGAATGTTAATAGCAATTTACATTTTAGCTTTGCTTTCTTTTTTTCTGCCTTTTTTTTTTTAAGGAAACACATCACCTACTATTGATTATCTTGATTGTTGTGATTCCTAGAAATACAAAACACCGCTTACTTCTGGTAAGTTCCAGATACTTCACAGCACCTCAGTGTCACAGAGCGACTAAAAGATGGCTGACCAACTAATCAGGCTGCTTCTGAAGCACTCGCAATACTGAAAGCTTTTGGTCCACTCTCCTTTACACATGGTATGTGAGTGGATGTCTTAAAAATAATCTGTTGTCCTCATTGGTATCCTCACTGAATATAGTATTTCAAACTAATCTCTGAGTGTTCTAGCAAGACATTGCAAGACTATATGTCTCCGACAATTTGTATGTTGGCATATTTTTATAGTAGTCCTGAAGCATATCTAAAGCTTTTTTCTGTTATATGTTTTTCTCTTTAACACTGACATTTGACCAAATAGCTTAGGTAAATCCTATTTGATAATCTGTAGATAAACTGCTGCTGACAGTTGTTTCCACCTGTCTAAAAACAACACTTTATTCTGATTCCTGAACTGCCATCTGGTTGTTAAGCAGCTAGTCTTACTAAAAAATAAAAAATAAAAAATAATGTATTAGACATTTTCTAATACAAGTCTATCTTGTCAATGGTTTTATATCTGCATTTGTTCAATACTGTATAGTTTGCAACATTTGAAATACTTATAGAACTTTGTAACTTGGCTGGTTACAGAATTCTCTTAACAATAATACAAAGCCTAGTTTTAACACTCTGTATACAAATATAACTAATCCACAGCTTAAGTTAATTATCCAAAGCTGAAAATCACATATATGCTCTACTTACAGGACTCAAATTCTATATCCATGCCTTTGAGACATAACAAGAAAAATATAGAATTCTCATCCAACAAATTAGAAGCTCAATCACTCAGAGTAGGCAGAATTGAAATGTCAAAACTGCACTTCAAAAGTGCTGTAAAACTTAATTCACTTCTCTAAAAGAAAGGTTGGTGGAAGACATGTATCCTTCTAGAGTAACATCTGGAGATCATGACATTAGCATGGAGGGTATTGAGAATATCTGAAGACACTGAGGGTGCTTAGGCAATTGACTCAAGTTCTCATTCTCCTCTAGACAACACCTTTCAATATATTCATTGAAGTTTCCTCATGTTTTATTCATTTTCTATCAATACTCCTCTCTTCTGAGGAGTGAAGTAAACTAAAATTTTCCTTTGAAGTATACCTGTACATCCATTTCCCTTAATTCACCATCTGAAAGAATCAAATCTTAAATTTACACTTAATCAAATACACCAAGCACTATCTGTTGTGAGAGTGGCTGGGATTTTCAAAGGAGTTACAAAGTATGAAGTGCTCTAATCCAGTTGGTGTTTAATGGGTGTTAAGCATCAAGAAACTCTCTTTTGAAACAGGATCTAAACAATCTTGTTTGAGTCTATTATGTGTTTGAAGTTAATAAGTTGCTATTAGCGTTTCATCATCTTCAATTAAATTTCTGCTATGATCAAAAGTGATGATTCCTTCTAACTTTTACTGTCAAGAAAATATTGTCGTCAACTGTACTATGGGAGCAATAACAAAATAAGATTTTACAGATATTTATGATCACTTAAAAAATTGACATATTAATGGAAGGTGAATATAATTATCCTTCATACTCAATTAAAAATAATAGCAATTAAAAAATATTTGTGAGTATCAATATAATTATTCAAGGGAACAAATTTTCCTCTATTTACAAAAGCCATAGCAAAAAAATGATAATCTTTTAAAATCAATAGCTTTAATGACTCAAATTTTAATCAGTGCTAGTTAGAGGTACCTTGAAAGGACTATCAGCAAGTCAGTTTCCAAAACTCTATGAAGGCCTTTCATGATTCAGATTGGATACTGGAGAAAGTTTTCTCATACTTGCAGATTTCATGGTGATGTATCTGTGCCTGAGTTTAGTCAGTGTAGTTTAAATGACTAAACAGAAACTTAGTTTGGATTTTAGCCTCTGTAATCTGTTTTTGATAAGACATTGAATCAAATGAAAAAAGCAGTAGATAGATATGGTACACTGGTGCCTTTGGTAAGGTTAATAAACAAACTGTGCTCCACTTCCACCCTCAAAAAATGCAAAAGTACTTGTTCTGGTGGCAATTTGTAATCGGAAAGAAAAATTGATTATTTTGAAGTGGTTCTGGACTGTGGAAGTGAAGACCTGAGGGAATGGCATTGTGCTGCATAAGGGGAGGGTCAGGTTGGGTGTTAAGAAAATGTTCCTCACTGAGAGGGTGATCAAGTGCTGGTCTGGTCCCAAACTGCTGTCGTTCAAGAAGCATCTGGATAGCGCTCTCATATGATCTGTTTTTTGGGTGGTCATGCGTACAGCTAGGAGTTGGACACAACGACTGTGTGGATCACTTCCAACTCTGGATATTCTATGATTCCATGATAAAGACCAGGACTGATCTTAACAGAAATCAGATTAGTAAACTTTAAAACAGCACATAGATGTGCACAGGTAAAAGGCAGAATGTAGGATGGCTCCTGAAAATTCAGAAATAACTGACACCAGAGGATTGTAATGAATATACAATGTATTATTTGTCACATACATTGAGATTACTTAATAAGGAAAACAATGAAAATATATATAGTATTATTATAAAAATACGTAGAAAGTCACATTTCAACATCTCAGTGCTTCACAGTATTTAATATTTTATTAATAAAATAACCATAAAATTTCATTAACATTTATTTTGTCATGTTATTAAAAAAAAAAGTTGTCAATCTAGGCCAATTACACAACATTTTGTTTTTACGAGTCTCTGTAAAAAATTAACTTTTAATTCAGTACCTGTTCTATTCTCTCTCTATTTTATTATGCATTTGTTTTTTAAGGAGCAATGTCAAAATGTGGACCATACTGTCTCATGATGATATAATTCATGTGTGTGTCTTTTTTTTGAAAGTTGGTCGATTACTTCACAGTCATTATGGCCAAGGCAGCCACTGATTGCCACTTCACACAAGACCCTCTTTGTTTACAAGGAATGATCTAGGAGAGTTTATAGTTGTCTCCTTTAGTGCGTGTACCAGGAAACTATCGTCAAGGTATTCTAGGAATTTCCTGGATGTAATGTTTTAGATAAAATATCTTTGTCTGTAATGCAACTTCATTATTTACTTTTTTATTTCAGAAGGCAACTTGTTAGAAAATTAAATTATAATAATATTAATGAGATTATGTAAAGAACTAAATAAAAATATTGGTCGCATATGCAGTTTAGTTTTACTCTTCAAAACAGGATGAGGTTACCTTTCTCAATATTACTACTTTACTGCAGCATGTGGGTATAGCAGGGAGATGCTGAAAAACACGTTACACTGCATTTTTTTATTAACAAGGTGTAGATACTTGCTATGATTCTTTTTATGTTACCTACTTCCATCTGTCTCCATTAAAAAAAAAAGAATTTCTTTTGATTTTATAAGTTCCTTGAGGTAAAAGCTCAAATTCCTTGAGTTAAAGCTTTATGATTACAGTCTTACGTCTCACAATTCATGATTTCACCACTACTGAGTCCATCACATCTGCTCTTTTACTGTTTAGTTTTGTGTGGTAGTGAGAGATGTTTCCACGGAACAGTACTATTAAAGCATATTTGTTGTCAACTACATAAAGAAAATGATGCCTGTGTTTAAACTTGCTTAGCTGAAGTGAAATGTATCATAAGAAATTTCACTCTCAAAGTAAGTGGCCTTTTCAGTAAAGAAATACAAAAAATTAACTTCAATTATATTCAATAACTTTTTCCAGGCTTTCATTTTCTAAATTTTCATCCATAGCAGTAATATTTCTCCTTCAGCTCCCTGATCTACATTCTTAGTTATGTTTTCTGTAGTTCTTTTTAAAGATAATAATAAAGGAAGAAACTAAAAAAATATGAGAAAATTCCTGCCTGCAGCTTATATTCCTATCATGACTGCTTTCTACAGTAATTTATACTCTTCTCTGAGAAATCTCTCCTGTTCTAGTTTTCCTCATCATTTTGTTGCTCATCAATCAACAACATCCAAATAATCAAAACCAGATATTTTTATCCTGTTGTGAAATAACATGAGATTGTAGATATAGTTCTAGTACAAGACTTTGACAGGGCTTCTGTCTCTCTCCATTTATAGGAAGAAGAGGAAGTTCTTTTAATATCTGTATACCCGGCGTGAGATTAAGAAACAACGGTTCAAATGTTGGCCCGACCAGTTTATCACAGATCTTAATTAGGGAGATGGGGAAGGGGAGGACGGACACTATTATGAATTAGGGTAATGGGGAAGGGAAGGAGGATGATAGAAAAGATAGGAAAAAAGAAGCAAGGAGTCTTTATAGGAAGCAAGAGGGAGATAGTCACCACCATGGATCCAGCATGGTGGTTCGTAGTTCAGCCTTTGATCTTCAGTAGTGGTGGGTCGTCGGGCACTGTTGTTCTGTTGATGACAACGACGGTGATCATGGCGATGATGGCTCCTTTTCAACGCTTTCAAAGTGGTCAAGTCAGCTGTCTTTGGAGTGACAGCTCAAATCCAAAGTGGTTGAGTCAGCTCTTCTTGGAGTTGCAGCTTCTGCTCTGGGATCTCAGCAGAAATTCCTTTGTTCCCACCTTCTGGGCATTGCCATCAGATAAAAGGGAGCAGGGATGCCCATATGCATCCTGCTTTTCACAGGACATGATGGTATCATCCCCCAGTTTCCCATACCAAGCTGGAGCTATTTAGTCACAGGCCAGATCTTCCGCCAATAAGCACTCCTGAGCACTCTCTTCCGGAGGTAAGCAACTCTGGAGGAAGGGGCTTTCAAATGTTCCCAGAGGGATGTCAGTTGTCACACCATAGCACCCATCACTTGCCTCCTCAACAAATCAATCAGAGTCTTATCACAAGAAATACCTCAGGAAGCAAGCTTTGAGCCAAAAAACAAAGAACGATTCTCACAGCTTCATTTTATGAGAGTACCACTGCAGCCTTGACCTCTTAGTGATCCCAAGATAGCCTTATCTTCTGGAGACAAACTCATTATCTTGCTTTGTAAGCAAAATAGATTTGTCTCCTATTTCTTCTCAATAAAACAATTCTGAGACATTCTGCAGAAAACATCCTTAAGTAACTGTGAGAGCAGTCAAAAATAGGCTGTTGTAGATTAGGAATTGATCTCTTTTTACTTGAGTAGACAAGTTCATTGGTTGCCTACTCTTTTTTACCTGCAAAGTTTGTTAGACATTACATGAGTAGATTTTCTTCAGTTTAACCACTTACTGCAATAGAATGAAAAACAAAGAAGATACAAAACTTCTTCTTACACTTAAATATAACACTGCAATTTGATTAATTAAAAAAGTTATCATTGAAGAGTCATATTCAGAACTCTGAGATAAATGATCAGTCTTTTCCCCACTCCACCTCGTATTAGGTTACTGAAAGCTCATTACTCTGTCATCTATGCTATTTTCGTAAACAACCAGGATGTCTAAGACCTAAGGGAGGAATTTATTACTTTGGTTATTTTACCATTAATTTGCCTTCTGATAAGCTGTGACATCATCAGAAGTATATTATGGGTTATGTTTTCTTTGACAAGCAGAATGCTCAGTAATCAATGTATATGGTTAAAGTCCGAATTCACCGTAACATTGTTTTGCCACCAAATGTTTAAAGTCAACTTTTTGCCATGCATTTAATTTTTGAATGACATCTCGTGGTTCTCTGTGCCTGTATAGGAATCAAGAATTCTGAGCAGCACTTTACACTCTTAACTATGTTAAAGATTTATTGCATTAACACTTAGCTGTTAAATAATTCTCAAATGGTTAAATTATGTTATTGTTAATTTGTTTCAGTTTGTATCTGCCTACATAATATAGACTCTTCTCTTTCTCTCCCATCAAACAGTATTTTTTGTTCAGATTCTTGGATCACCCTTCTTTAAAATTAAGAACAAATTATATGTTAGTCTTTCAATATGAAGTATTTCCATAAGTACTTAGCATTGCCCTTGCATTTTTGATTTTTTTTTTTAACATGTCATTATAGAACTCATGAGAAAGAAGGTTCATAGTGCATAGTTTCTTATAATAAAACATAGGTAAATACTATGGACTTTGGAATATGAAGGTGTGTCTTAATACTTTGTTGGTGGGTGAATAATTTGTTACCTTTTCAACATAGCATGTGCGGTTTTGTTTGCTGAGTAAATGAATTTACTAGTTACATGAGCAATTTTGTGCCTGCTTTTGGAACTCATGAGAAAATACCCTCTGGATGTGAATGGTTTATAGTTCATTTCTTTTTATGGATGTAATAATAAAGACTGCATCATACTACTTAAAAAGTCAGTGAATGCAGTTAAATATTTGAAGAACAGTATTCACATCTAGCAGCAATCACTGAACGATGAGCATATGTGCTTCTGAAGAATGATCTCTAGCTGAAATGAATCTCTCAGGCTTGAACTTTTCTTTAAAATATATATTCTTTTGTCTTAGGCTTGCAGTTCTTTCACTTTTGTACAAACATATGTGCTGTGCAGAAGGTACTGAATACAATTACAGCCTTAGTTGAACAGATTGTAATATATGGTAACATGATGTTACCTATTGATCATTTGAAATACATATATATAAGTTACCTTCAATACAGTGGAGTCTAAAATTGGCCCTGAATTAAGTGTTCAGTTTCTATTAGTCTAACACAACTCTACAGGTACTGAAAAAGTTAGTAATGCTGTGATCATTGGGCTTTCATAAAACTGATCCATCATCACACTTATGTCAGCTCCTACACCGATTTAACATATATTCTGATGTTTAACTTCATTATTCAAAAAACTTTGTTTCTTTTCATCATTTTAATTACTGCTATTTTGATCAAGTCAGTATAATACAATAGTCCATTCAAATTTACTGCTAGAACCATTTTGAAAAGTCATAAAATTGATGCTTTATTTTCTGCTTTCAGAATGACTAACTAAAGTATTCTTCTTTTAAAATGAAGTCTGCCTTTCTGTAACTGACCTGGAATATCCTGGCATTAAAAAGTGACTATCAAATGTTGAATTTAAAATTATAATGCAACTAATTCTTCAAATAATGTCAGTTCATGTTTTCTGTGGATCATCTGTCTACAGAGATCTTTTCTCAGATCTGGATGATTAAGACCACTGGGGGAAAAAAAAAAATGTTCCAAAGATAAAATTAACTAAGTATTGTGTATCAAGTGCACAGTTTAATCAAATTCACTTCACTTGGAAAAGTGCCTTTGATGTAGATCTAGATTAGTAATAAAAAAGGCTTTATGGAACAAGTGTCTCTGGCTATCAGTGTGCATGACTTAAGGAAAGAAAGGGATGGGAGGGGAAGAAAAGGAAAAGAAAGCAAAGCAGAGGGAAGGCACAATTATTTTATTTTGGTCCATATGCTGAGTAGTTTTTGACTATGGAAGGCTATGTGCAGGAATATAATGCAAAGTACACTAAACAAGAGAAGGAAAAGAGCTCAGCAACCTTCGACATCAGCCTTCCTTTCATTCCTATCAGAATCCAATTGAAGACTACATCACAATTCAGATCTCTGAAACTATCTGTACAAAATAAATATTGGGAAGAATGTGGTGTGACAGGAGCTTCTGCAAAAGCTCCTACAGGAAAACCTCAGCCCTCACTGCATATTACTCTGAGACTGAATTAAGTTTATCTCATCTACCACTGAGAAGAAAAAAAATGGTAATTAATGGTTCACCTGTTCCCCTTCCTGCATCAATTACCTAAAATTTGATTCAATTTTATAACTTCAAATTACATGCTTAGAGGGGGTAGCAGAAATAGACAACAGTTCTCCAAGTTTTCCTATGTTGCATCCATCAATTTTGATCATCAGTACTAATCTTCTAGTTAACCTCCACTTCACTGCCAGTAAAACACCTTCAAGACAGCTCTACAAGCACATACTCAACTCATTGAGCTTTCTTTGACTATCTCTGTCATAGGCTGACAAAAGTAATAGCTGGCTAGCTACCTCGCAGATACCAGATCTAATCTAATAACTTGTTGATTAGGTGAACAAATTAAATTATTAATTAAAAAATTAAAATTAAAATTAAAAATTAAAAAATTAAAAAATTAAAATTAAAATTATTAAATTAAATCCACTGCCTTAAATTCAAATGGGCATTACCTATTAATCAAGAGCACTCATTGTGTTCCCTTGTTTTGTGTTGATGAGTCTGGACATGTAATGAAGTATTCAGTTTGGGGCCTGATTTGGGAAAAGATTTAGTAAACAATGCTGACACTCTTTTACTCCTTTCTTCCTTCTCTGTAATAATATTCATTAATAATGGCTAGAATGTATAGCTTCACTGAATCATATGCATACATACTGTACCTGCTTATTTAAATAGAAATGTATTTATCCAGGGGGTGCCTGAATTTCTTCCTTAGACTGTGAAAACCAGTAATCTTTTTTCATTCAAAGACTGAATAGGATTTTAATATTGCATCTGGATACACCTTGTAAAGACAAGGATTTTTTTTATAGAGAGGCAATGATTGCTCAAACGCTGCTTTTTTTCCAAAAGTGGGAAATTTCTATCATGGATTTATTAGTTACAAATGTGCTGCTAACAATCAGTTTTGTATAACTGGACATAACAGAAGAAGAGAATGCAGTCTACAGGTTATTTACGAATGGGTGTCTGTTTAATGTGTATGCATATGGTCATACTAAGCTTTCCAGTGTTTGGAATGCCTAGTAAACAAAGATATTTTGTGTTCATTGACTGATTTAAACTAAAATGAAATGGAAATAATGATGAAAGTAGGTACTATTGCAACTGAATATTTATCAATATTACATGTCAACATCAAATTGGAAGTGTATTTGGTATTGCTTGAAAACAGTAATAGAAATAACACCACAATATCATTAACAACAGAGTTCTAATTCTGTCTTGGAATATAAAGTGATTAAGAGGGGCTCCGTTGGTCTGCAAGAAAATTAATTTTGCCTTAAAAACTTATGTTGGAGTCAGATTTATGCAAATGTATTGCTTTTCAACTTGTGATAAATAATTTTTTTCCTGCAATGCTTCCTGATATTCACCTTCATTATAGGATGTATGGTATCATATTATTAAAACATCAACTCCCGCTGAGAGAAATATTCAGTGCCTTAGAATGATGTAAGCAATAGGTATTTTTAAAAGCTATTTTAAGTAAGAATATATTTATGTGTCAATGGCAATTAATCACTGAAGTTTTTCTCTTTAATTAAAGCTCAAATTTAAAATACTAAATCAAGACAAGTTGTTCTGAAGAGGAACACTTTGTCCCTCACATTTCCTACCAGGCACAGATATTTTCAAGACTCTCCAAACAGCAGGCAATCTTTTTTCTAATCTGTGAACTTTAAGCTTTTCAACGTCAAAGCACCAAATGAGAGCTACGGACAAAATTGATGTCATGACTCTACAATTACCAGGCTTTTGCACATTTTAAGTTAGACCTAATTTTATATATACATACATATATATATATTGTTTGAAGATGTTTATTTCCCATTTTATGATAGGAAAAGTAAACAGAATATCTGTCAAGTAATGACTGCATAACTGTAAATTGGAAAAATTCTTTTAAGCAGTTGTTATCTACAGTTTATATATTTGAACAGTCATGAAATTTCTCCATTTTCCCAACTGAACATAAAAGGGTGGGAAAGAGCCTTTTGTCATGTAAGTACATGCATAAAGATGATTTTATATTCCTGTTTTTAACACAACTGATGACTGTCTCTATTCATGTATAAGAGCAACTCCCAATTACATTTTGAGTTTAGTAATTACAATGTTATTTACAGCATAGACTGTACAGCATTGTATAGCAGCACAATATGTTACCATCTGGGCACTAGTCCTCAATAGACTGATGACCAGAAACTGAGATTAGGAAGTGAGGGCAAAAATACCAATAATTGGTTCTCTTTAATCAATATTTGTACTCTCTTACTGATACTTGTAAGAGACCATAAAGTACTTTAAAATGAAGTTAATAAAAATGTTGAATTTGTGACTAAGGGAAGAATGAAGAGAAAATTATAATGGAAATCTAAAAATAAAAGACGAAATCACTAAAAAGTGTTTTCTTAGCATATTACCACATGGCTGAAGAGATGCCAAATATTTGCAAGTAACAGAGAACTTGAACTTTATTCACTGACTTGCACCACCCTCAAGGAATTTGTACTCTTTCACTGAAGAGGGACAGAATCTTCAATGGAGAAATGGAATAAAAAGGCTGAGGTTTTTCAATTGGTATGCTAGAAGTTTCAGAAATCAATGTTCTGAGAACAGTAAGTCTTATCCACAAGAGAGAATGAAACATTTTCTGGCAAAGGACAAAGAAAATTTGCTGTTTTCCTTTGGCAGAAGAGGTTTATTTCTCAATCACAAAAATAATAAATTTTAAAATCTATTTTGATTTAAATAAAATATTAGATTAGAAAATGTTTTTAAACCTTTTGAATTGTACTTCATCAGTCTGCCTTTAATATTAGGAAAAATATTCCAAAATGCCATTAGTAGTGAAAAGATATTTCTATTTCTTGATTTTACTTTCTATCCAAAGTAGAAATCAATAAAAACAAAAAAGCAAAAATAAAAAAGCTAACAAAAAACATTTGCAAGCTGTAAGGAAACAAAGATGTAAAATTAAGTACCCGGAGTGAGAAGACACAAAGGTAAACATGAATTCATTCTTTTTCATTTTTATAAAATGAAAATTTTTATAAAAGATGTATTTGTCAAGAAAATAATCTTCAGGGAATAATGCTGAGAATAATTCTCCTTCATTGATCACCTTATCCATCATTCAAGTGCCATATTTGATTTAAGCATGTGATCATTGTCTAACTTTCTTTCTGTGGCGTACACTCTCTAAGTGTAAGAAATGAGTAAAGGGAAGATCAAAGAAGAGAAAAAAATTGAATGAAATTATGGAGCTGAGACTGGTCTTGTATTAGGAATAAAATTGGTATCACAACCAGTGTATGGCTGAGGAATGTAAAGGAATTAAAGACAGTTTGAAGAAAAACTTATATGTACTGCTTTAATCTAGTGAACTGTTCAAAGTTGAGATTAACTAGTTCTAAATGAAAGTATCATTTATGGATGTGCTGAAAATGCACCTAAATAGCAAAATCAATATTTATTCTACAGAAAATAAACAAATATTCCATGCCATTCCTAGAAACAGTAGACTTGTAATTTCTAGAGTATTTAAGGTTGGTAAATACTGTTTCTCCAAAAATCATGCTGTATAGAGTTCTTCAGTCATACTCTGACAAATATCTTGAGAAAATCTTCCAAAAATTGGAGGGGGGAGAGGGGGGAAGCGGGGGAAAGCAACAGATTTTGTAATATTCTTCATTTTCTAAACCTTGTCTGTATTTATGACAGTAAATGTACATATTTTTATCAAAATGACAGGCGCTGAGAGTACTTTAAAAGAATGTTCGTTCTCAGCTTTTGAAAGCTTCAAAGTGATCTGTAAAAGCAGGTACACAGTCAGATTGAAAATAGTTTCATTGCAGTAATGCATTTGCAAGGAAGAAACAGTAAATCAGTAAAAAATACGTTAATAAATACTTTACAAGGAATTGAAACATTCATTTTGTATTTTGAAAATTTATTATTAACAAAAAAATAAAAGTTCCACTGAATTTTGTGTTTTACCTCTGAGAACATGAGAATTTCCATCTATTTAGTTTATTTAGTAAAGGTAGTATCAACCGTATATATTTTTGATCTTAATAAAGATTCAATTTGTTGACATAATGCAGACACTGGTATAATGCAGACATCAAACCATGAAGCCAGTTAAAACAAATTGTATTTTCACAGTCATGTCTAAAGTAGAATATAGAATAACTTGAGTTTTCCATGTTTGTGAGTTCTTTTCTGAGGACACAGTATTTTATGATGAAAGCATGAATTAAGAGTCCCATTTTCAGCTGTGACAGCTGATTTTTTCGTATTGTCTACTATGATGTTATGTTGTGGCTTCAGGAGAAAAACCATGTTGATAAAGCACTGATAGTTGCTGAGCAATGCTGTACAATGGCAAAGACATTTCAATTTCTCAGCTTTTCATACTGTCCTGATAACAAGGGTACTGGAGTGGGTACAAGTTGCTGGGAAAGTACAGAACCAGGACAAATGACATAAATGGATAAAGGGATATTCCATACCATATGACATCATGAGAAAATACTGACAAACATGAGAGGAGTTGCCCAAGGGAGAGCTGCTACTTCTTGGAGACTGTCTGGGCATTGGTTAGCAGGTAGTGAGCGTTTGCTACGTGCATTGTTTATATTTATATTACTTATCATTAGTGTTATTTCTCTCTTCGTTTTCTGTCCCAATGAAGAGTTTCTATCTCAACTTATGAGTTCCAATTTTCTTTTCCAATTTTCTCCTCCATTTCACTGAAGGGCAAGAGAGTAAGCAAAAGACTGTAGTGTTGAGCTGATTTCTGGATTAAACCACATTTATGCTGTCTCTTGCTGAGCTTTTTTTTTATTTTATTTTTATTTCCTGTGGTAGCGTTCAGTGCCTCCAGCTATTTATTCAGCATCATTAAATTAACTTCTAGTAACAGACAGATTAGTTAGACTTAAAATGACTGGTGTGTGGGGGTGGGTAGTAGCTTTGTGTTCAACTATCGTTTAACTAAGGATTTATTACACAAAATAATTAATCACAATTTAGACACATTTCTTGCAGTTCTATTTTAAGAAGTAGAGGAGAACAAATTTTTATTCTACTGCCATTGATTCCTCCTATTTATTTGCTTATTTTGCCCATTTTAGAAACTGCCTCAGTCCAAGTTCTGAAATGGTTGTTAAAGAGTGTGATTACATTAAATCCCTGAAGATCAGGATTAGAAAGCCACTTGTGTTTAAGATTCATTTGATTTCAGTGTAAGATTTCTTATTCTTCTTGTTAAAGCTTCTCTCTACAGTTTATTTTCAAGTGACATAATTGTTTATGTTGCATCTATTCACATTTAAACAGATCCTATGGTGCAACTGCCAAAGTCAGGAAATAGAAAGACTGAATGGGACAGGAGCATTGTGATCTACAGTAACTTGAAAGACAAATATTAGGCATAGCACTTCTTTCTAGTTTACTAACTCCACAGAAAACAGGATATGTTATCCAGAAATGCCTAGGTGTTGGCCAGAAGGCACTTAGTACAACACAGGGAATGCCTGATTCCTTCTGAAGTAATTGAAGTCTACTCAGGTGATTTACTACAAAAAGTCTCTTACAGTGGTCACACCTGCTGGTTCTGAGAATTGTCAAAAGATGTCTTTGTTTTTTATTAGAAACAGAGAAATAACCTTTTCTTACAGGGGCCAATGATTTCTCCACACAGAACTAATATTCAGGTATATGTTCAGAACAATAATAAGGAAACAGCAATCCTTGTGAAGGTATATTTGACCTCAAGGAGCTTGGATTTTACCATCAAATGGAACCAGATAATGGAAAGAAGTAGAAAGTCATTCTGGTTGCAAATTGAGTTGTAAGAGAAATGGATTGAAAACACTTTTTAGAAAGGGTAATAAAAGAAAAAATATAAAGAATAGGTAGAAATCTATGCCCAAAAAACCCTGAAGGCAAATGTAAGAATCAGAAGTAGAAAATGAAAAATGCAACTGAAAGCTTGCTATGTTTGGCTCCAGGGAACAGTTTTGCCTACATGCTTTAGTAGAACTGCATTCAGGAAGGAGGTTTATAATACATGGGTTAATAGATGATCTGCTGAGTATCAGACGTTTCTTCACAGTGTTTCAGACTATCTTAGAACATTGATGCTAATGTATGCAGGTCACTCTGAAAGTAATGCCTCCTATTTATTTCCATGGAAACTACAACAGATACAAAGAACATAGTAACACTGTTCCACAGAGCAAACTCTAAGCTACCAAGCAAAATATTTCAACATTGTCACCACCATGCACTATGCATTTTCATCAGCCATTAACAGGAGCTTGTATGTCACACTAGTAAAAATCTGCCCCAGCAGAGATGTCCCACATTTGCTGTCACCATTGCAGAAACACACCACCCACTGCTTCACTCTGTTAACACACACTTTCTTGGCCTTCATAAACATTCAGCAAGCATTTCAAAGGGTGTATTTTTTTTCTGCCTAGAGGAATTCAGTGTTACACTTTTCCTTCATCTACAATTCCATGTCAGATGCCATTCTGTCCGACTGCTCCTCTGCTTTCATATGTAGCAAGGCAATGAAATGTAATGGAAAATTGGCTGGAAGGCTCAATCTCTGATGCCATACCACCACCGTCTTCCTCTGACATCATGGGCCAACATAATAAAATAGAAGGCATTACTTTTGGAATAGTCCTTATAAATAGCCTAACTAAAGGAATAATAATAATAATAATAATAATAATAATAATCAGATAAACAAAGCCAACTGGTCAGCAACCTAGATTAGTAAGAAAATCAGGGCAAGCCCAGGTATTTCTTGCCATAACTAGTCCCAAATCTGAGATACTGATATTTTAGAAGGTTAAATAGGAATTAAATATTTGACATGTTATTTAGAAGATTGTTGAGAAAATCTTACATAAATAACTGAACACTTAACTGAAGTAATCATGACAATTCTTGTTTCTTAATCAGTCACCAGTGCCAGTGAACTGATTGGTGACATTAGGATGGGGGGCTGCCTGGACTCCATATAGTGACCATACAATGGTGAAGTTCACACTTAGAAGGGATATGAGACAGAGAGAAAATAAAATCAGGACATTAAATTTGAGGAAAGCAAACTTCCATCTCTTCAGGGACACTGATCTCAAGGACAAGGCAGTGGAGCAGAGCTGGCCAATTTTTAAGGAAGCTTTCCTTAGGAGACAAGAACTCTCCATCTCAGTGTGTAGGAACTCAGAAAAGGAAGAACTTTATTTTTAATTGTTTATAAAGTAGTACTGCTAAAAGTGTCCTCTATGCTGCCTTACAGTGTCTAAGTATTGCTTCACTAAATTTATTCTGAGTAGGAAATGGCACCTACCAAAAACTATGTAGCATAAAGATCACCTGCAGTGATAAAAGAAACTAGAAGCGACAAATAATCTGAGTTCTGTATCCTAACTGAGAGGCTTCCAATCAAGCAAGCTGCTAGTTAGCTACAAGTTTGAAATGTTTACAACTGACATTTTGATTATCCCTTATTTGAATGTGTACATCTGAGGAGAGGGTACAGAAGCTTGAGGAGAGCACAGCTACCCGTACGATTCTTAGAGTAAGCAGCTTTTCAGTAAGCAGAGTTTCAGAGTAAGCAGAATTTCAAAGAGGAAGCTTGGAGGAGCTAGGTTCTGATAATACCCTCCCACAGTTCTGCTTCAGACAAGCGCACTGAGAATAAGACTTGTAATTCAACCTTAAATCTTCCAAAGTTAGTTTTCTTTCCACTATCCTGCAGATCATTTTAGACTTTCTTTAAGGGCAGTTGTACAATAGCCATGAGAATATGGTCTTTATAAGAAAGAGGTAATTGCAACAGTGGATTTAATAATATTTAGTTTAAGTCAATGAACAAACATGAAGGATGTTTTTTGGAACACTAGAAGTTTGATTGTTAACTGATATCATCAGTGAATCTAATTTTTCTTTTTCATAGTCAGTGTTGATTTCTGGGTAATAAAGTTTAACATCTTGCCATTCACAGAAATATTTTCTTTACAATTTTGCTGACACGGGTAAATAAATCTAACAGAATTTTGTAATGTTTATCAGCATAGGGTAATGCTACCTAACAAATACATTTAAAAAATGATTGGGAACAGAGGTCTTGGTTATCTCATTGAAGTGAGAAAGGTTTTAGGATGGGAGACACAATGTTATTAATGCTAGGGTAGCTGATGTCTGTGAGGGAACAAACACAATGGTAAAAACTATATGTTTCTTGGCAGATAGGAAACATTATCTTGTCAGTGAATAGCTGATCAAATACCAGATGTTCAAGGAAGTGCAAGTTCTCTCTTGGTACTGATTTTCATTCTTCATCTGGTTGAGCAGAATTATGATATGTTATTTATTCAAATACAATTTATATATTTGCTATGCTCATGAAGTGTTGCTTAGTTGCTAGAAGACCTGGGCAAAAAGAAAAATTTCACATGAGGATAATAAATCAATAGAATGAGCAAAACATGAATAAATTACAAATGAACACGCACACACACACAAAAATCCACCACCACCAACAAAAAAACAGCCTAGTTGCTTTTGGACATAAATGAAAATACCTTAACATATCTGGCGCAAGACTTCCTTAATTAAATGATTGAGATAGTGTGTTTTTTTTTTTTTTTTCTTCAGCCTTTTTTCATGGAAATAAACATGTAAACTAGTGGTATTTTTGGCAACTAAAAAAAAATTTCTATCTAAAAAAATGAAACTTACAACAACGATAAAAACTTTTATAATTTCATGCTGTGATTAATACGAACTGTTTAAAACTTCACCATTGATTACCAAAGTAAACTTCAGAGACTTGAGAAGAAAATTAATCTGATACTGTAGGTGCAACTGTTCTAGTCTCAATATCCCATGCTTATTTTAATAGTCACTTGCCTATACCTCAGATCAACATTACCTTATACAATTCATAATTTTGTACTGATCTAAAAAATAAAAGCAAACACGATGATTTAGGTTCTAGGAATATTATGTCAAAGAATAAACTTGAATTTTAAGAACAATTAGTTTAATGAAAAAAATCTTAGTTTCAAAAAAACTTAAATATGTCCTTATTAGTATTTGTAATCAATCAACCAATTTTACTGATTAACTTTCTGCGAGTTTCTAATATTGTTCTAGATGGTTTTCGTGTATTTTATACTATTGGTAAGAACAGTGAGAAAGACAGAAAAAAAGAAGCAGTCAGAATTTAACTCCTTTATAAGGAGTAAAAAAAAAAAAAGACTTTATTTTGCCTAGAAGGAATCTCTTTGTACAGATAGAGTTCGTGTGTGAATTTAGACATTACATCTGCTTTTGCACTAGGATGCAGAATACCTCTGTAAACACAGACAAATATAACAAAGCTTTTACATTGACTCTCATATTTTAAAAGCTCTATTAGAGTGCTTCTCAAGTAATTTCATGAGAGAAAAAATTAAATTACAAATAAAGGCTTCTTATTAAAAAATATTCTGAGTCTTATGAAGAAATTTATTTGAGTGCATTTTTATTTGGCAAAACTGGCTCATTTCCAAGGGCCAGTTATCACAGTGGGAAAAGCTATAAGATATAGCTGTAATAATTTCTCTATGAGCATGACAAATGTATCTGTGATTGGACCAATTGGGATTTCATGGTCTGAAGCTCTATGAATTTGTCAGTTCTGTTCAATTGTTTCTGGTAAAGTGACTATCATATTGTTCATGCTATTTGGAGGAGAAAAAAAAAAAAAGAGAGAGAGAGAGAAAGAGAGAGAGAGAAAGAAAAATTTCAAAATGAAATTGTTTAAAATTACATTGTGTACTGATACCAAGCAATTGGTTCTTGTCCAGAATTATTTCCTATCTGTTGATAGATTCTTGCTGTAATATTCACAACTCATTTGTGGCTAGTCACAGCCCATTAGCCATCTGTTCCTCTATTAAGCAACTTTCTTTTTAGAATGTAAGTATTTAATTTTAATAAAAGGTACCTGCTAAGCATTTATCTTATACATAATAAGAAACTGTTTCCAACATAGTCACTAGGCTGTATAGAAGTAATAATATTTTTGATGGAATCTCTTGGATGTGAAAGGAAAAATCATTATTAGAATAGTTTAAAAAGCAAAAAGTATTGAAAATATGGATTATTGTAAATAAGATCTATTTCTTTAAAGATAAAAATGTACAAAAATCTTTACATGCTGAAGTACCTGCCTGATTCAACAACACATGAACAGAAAGTGAGCTATGAAGTGTAGAATGTTTTGTACATCACATTCTGCAGCAGATTTAAGATGTACTAACAGCAATATTTATAAAACACTTCAAACATAGGGGATAGAAGTCTGGTGTGCTTTTACATATCCATTTATCTCCCATATTTACTTAAGATTATTTGATGAATGTAATGTAAAATGCATCAATCAACAGGAGTGAAATTATAACAACAACAACAAAAAAGTATACCAAGCTCAAGAGGCAGAAAATAACTGAATTAGGGTTAAGATATCTGACACATTTCTGAATAAGACAGAACTCCCACAGAAATTTGTGTATGTGTCTACTTCTGAGATTATGGAGAAATACTTGTCAATTTTTAAGCCGTGAAAAAATGATTGATTTTCTTCTGTGGCACATTATCTTTTTACATTTTGTTATATAAAACCATAAGAAAACTTGCATGGGGTATGAAAATTGGAGACGGTATTTGTAGTCTGTGTTTTCATTTAACAAAAGCTAATCAGCTCCAAATAGTTTGCTCTGTCCTGTTGCACTGTCACCTTAACCCAGCATTTTACATCCAATTATCAGTCTTCCTGGTTAAAAAAAAAAAAAAAAAAAAAAAAAAAAGTATTTATCCTATGATTTTATTCCTTTTCATTTTGGTCTTCTTTTCTTTCTTCCACTTTGTTTCTTTTTTTTCTTTTCTTTTCTTTTTTTCTTTGTTTTTCATGTTTTTTCACTTTCTTTTGTTTTTAAAGACATTTCACCACAACTTCTTCTGCAGCTGATCTGAGAAATCTGAGCATTGTTTTCACTCCAGAAAAATGTTTGTGTATTTATTTTAAATTATATAGGCAACGGTAAGGCTATAGAGACAAAACAAAACAAAAAAAAAAACAAACAAACACCACACACTGTATTATATTATTTACAATATAACAAAAACCAGATAAGATCTGCTTCAGTAGATCTAGCTTGACTAAGACAACATCAAAAAGAATTACTGTAGTAACACTGAAAAATTAAGACTTGCAAAAAGGACTGTGAAAATTACGACATTTAAATTTTCATGGGAATTCTGTAAATAAATATATATCATTTTTCTTGTGCAACAGAAAAAAAAAAAAAATCCAGAGCAAATTACATAAGCTTAAATGTAACAAAGTGAGAACTTCTTGGTCTTGTGTGTTTAAGCTTTTGGGCACATCTAGAAAGAGAAAGAGAAAGAGAAAAGCTCTTGTACTGAAGTTTTTCTGAACAAATGAATCTTGTTCCATTTCCCTTGTGTCACTGATTTTGTCCTATAACTTTTCAATTCTTGTATTCAGTATGGATGAAACTGAATGAAGTATGAAGATCTCAAATACTACGTTCTAACATGTTTAATGAAAATAAAGGTCTGTCAGAGAAGAGAGACTTCTACAAATATGTAGCTAATGTAGCTTACTACTTCTTAAAAATTAAGTGATATGGAAGTCCAGATTCATGACAGTGATCAAGCCAACCTTCACTTGTTTGTGAATCATGGAATAACTAGATTGACCCAGTTCAATTTTCTATTCTTGACAATTGCAGGACCTTCAGAAAGTCGTAGCAAAGAAATTAAATGGACTTTGAAGAAGCTATGCTGAGATCCCCTTTGATAGCTTAGTCTTGATCTTCTTAAATTTAAACTTGGGTATAATTGAACTTTCAGAGCAAAATCCCACTAGGTTCAGGTTGAATTTTCTTTTTTTTTTTAAGCTCTTAAATAGTTCAAGCAATAAGTCACACACTAGTCTGATATTAAAGGTTTGATGGTAGCTAAAAAATGTTAATGACAATGCTAGAAGAAACCAGTAATGCAGTGGGAAAAGTACCATACCTGTCTAACTTTCAAAAACCATTCTTGCCTTCCGTTGTTCCTGAACTCAAGGAATGAGCCCCATCATGTTGTGCTTTTCAGTTTATTAGCATCTTGTAACATTCTCTTCATCTTTCTGCACATATGTAGGTTTATGAATGTTAAACATTCTTCTCCCCACTTATCTGCTGCTCTGGTAATCTTCAGCTTTCTATTTTGATGACTCATAATTTGACATCAGTTTCTCACTAAAGGAGAAGCAGTGTTGTTACTAAAGCTTTAAAGCTCTTATGCTAATTCTGATTTAATCTCTATTTATCTTCAATATTGTATTTATTTAAATGATAAATAAATAAATTTACAACCTCTGTTGTACTTAGAAAAGATCAAGAGAAAGCACTGAGGAGAAACATGATAAAAATGGAGGTAAATATTGTAAACAATTTCCATCAGGAGAATGATGTTGGTTGAACTGCTCAGTATCCTCCCAGCTCTTTTTTTTATTACTTCAGACTTCATTCCGCCAATCCTAAGAGAAAAATAAGAAAACAAAAATAAGAGAGCACTAACACAGCACATAAAGAATCTGACTAGATTGCTGACATTTTCTATAGAAGTATATGTTCTTCTGTTTTCCTAGGGCAATGAATCCCATCTTGGAAAGCTCTGCTTTGGAAGTGGGCTGCACAAGTAATTTGCGCATTGCAAATATATTGAATTACTCTGCATTTGGAAGACGAATCTATTGGTGATAGTAAAGCCTACTTCCTAGGTAGATATTTGTTTGAGAATAAAGAGGTTGTATCAGACAGATCAAAAAATATACCATAGCACATGTTGGAAAGTATATTTGTTCCAGGATAAATATATTCAGGTCAAAGTAGAACATCAAAGATAAAAGTCTGTTTCTTTATTTAAAATGATAATAATAATTGGAAAATGTATTCAGCAGTAGATATTAGCAGCAACTGTTAGCATTTCAGATCACACTCTGAAAACTGAGTGCATGCACTTACTAAGTTAGGACAGGGACTTCATCTCAGCATTCAAGGTAAAAATAATATTAACTTAATTTCAAATTTTACATGGGTTAAAATTGATTTAAATACTTGCCATCTTCTTTCTTTCAGAGTTGCCCATTCACTTTTGTGAGTATTATCAACAAGTCTTCTGGAAAAAAAAGTACGATTATTTCAAAAAATGCTAAGAACATTTACAAATGTAAATTGGCTTTGCTCTATTGAATTTAGTGAAACTATGAATTTTTCAAGGCTGGCAACTTGGTGGTTTTAATTTAAAAATTAGATTAGGTTCAAAGAGATCTTCTACGACAAGTTTTAATGAAGAATTAGTCTTTCATCTGAATGTTGATCTTACTCCAAATTTGGCTGTTCTTCTGAGCTCTACTGGCAGCATCAGATTTGTGATACAAACAGCCATCTTTAATTGCTTCATGTAGTCATCAAAATTAGGTAGTTAAAATTTAAAGAGATATTTTTCTTTCATTTATAGACTACTTTTAAATTAAAGTGGGTTTTTCTGCAGTTGTTGAATGTTGCTTAATGCACCTTCCCTGTGAGTTGCTATAGTAACACAGTGTGATAATTGAATCTTAACTGCAATATCTCATCCTTGTTGAAAGATTATGCATGCTAAATGTGAGAATACACAAGTCCTTTTACTAAATCATTCAAGGTATGTTGAATGGTTATTAAAAGTGGCAAAATTCCTATTTTTTTTTCTATTAAACAAAACATGCTTGAAAATTCTGTTCAACTTTTATTCTCTCTTTCTTTCAAGTAGAAATGAAAAAATATTCTTGATTCAAAAGTTTAAAATTTAAATTTAAGCTCCAAACACAGTCTTTGACTTTCTGAAAATGAGGTTTGTTTTCTCTGGCAGTGCTGCCACTACAATGCACTCCAGCATTCTTTCTCAGCCAAACCAGTAATCTTTCTGAGACAAGAACCTGGAGTGGCAGCACTTCCATGCAGAGATTTGTATCACTTGGACACAAGATCATGAAATAAATATCTTTGCTGTAGAATCCCAACTTGTTAGCAGTGATAACGGCATATTGCACCATCATTTATTTCACCTATAAAATGTGCTGTTATCTATACTTCCAGGCAAGTTTCTTTCATATTAAGAAATTCAGGGGAGCTTTAGGTATTTGGAGGAAGTTTTTCACTCAGAGGGTGGTGACATACAGGAACAGGCTGCCCAAGGAGGTTGTGGAGGCATTCAAAGCCAGGCTGAAAGTGTCTCTGGGCAGCCTGGTCTAGTGGTTGGCGAACCTGCACATAGCAGTGGGGTTGAAACAAGATGATCATTGTGATCCTTTTCAACCCAGGCCATTCTGTGATTCTATGATTCTATGATGCTATGATTCTATGATTCTATGATATTTCTATATTCTCCAGTATATGGCAATACCCAACAAAACTAAACCATATTAAAAGAAAGGATGTCATTCAATTTTCTGGTGCTTGCCAAGAACTGTTGCTCTTATCACACTGCTCTATATTTGTATATCAGTTTCACTGTAGTGATAGTCCGACACTTCCTACTGACAGTAACACTTCAGAATGCTTAACTTTTTCTTTACATGTTCAGTTTTGCATGTGATGTCTTCAGATTTACATGGTGAATTGAATTAGTTATGTCAACAGTTCGTGTCATTAAATCTATCTGGCTTTAGGTGAAGTTCTTGTTGAGGATATTCCTGCCAAACTAACAGAATTAACATCAACAAAAAATCTTGTAATGAAAAGCTTGACTTTGTAGATTATATATTCAAAGGGTTAGTTAGGATCAGTAAATATTTAAGTATATAATCCAAGGATTAGGGACACATTAAACAAAAGATAAGAGGAGTTTATATATTAGATTTCTCCAGATATGTGGCTAGAAGACATAAGTGAAAGACTCTGAAAGTTTTTCCTGTTTTTTCCAAGTTCAGATTTTAGTAAAAGATTTGTTTGTTTGTTTAAATTAATATTACTGTTATCTGACAGCAGTATTTGTGGGGGGTGGGAGGAGCAGAGTTTAGCAAATACATCTTTTCTGAGTTAATCAATTTTAGACTGACACTTTGATAGGGAGTAGTTTACTTGAAGTGTGTGCTGTGAGAAGTTGAAAGATTTATTGCACATCCTCCATTAGCAGCTATGCTAATCAAGTAGTTTTATTTCAATCTGTTAACAAAAACCTGGGAAAAAGGTAAGAGATTTCTTGACTTGGACTCCCTTGATTCCTGTACTGGCTTCTTTTCTCAGACCAGCTCACTTCATTGACTTGATTCCACAGTATTTTATCCTATGGTTTAAAACAGAGAATGTTAGCTACAGGGCTAGTTTTATATGTTTTGCTTCAATTCAAATTACAATGACTAGATTTATGATCCATCTTTATAGAACATATTGTTTGTCAAGATCATTCTAAAAATAACATCAGAGGCAATTTCCAAGGTATCAATTATTATATTATGCTCTGTGCTATACTTTGAACAAATTTTCATAATAATTTAGAAATTTAGTCTATCTTAATCAAGCAATTTCAACATTGTCTCTCTGATAATATGAGTTCTTTTAAATCACAGAATCATAGAATCACAAGGTTGGAAAGGACCTACAGGATCATCTAGTCCAACTGGTCTCCTATCACCATTTCTACCACAAGCTACTAAACCATATCTTGTAGCGCCTCATTCAGACATCACTTGAACACTGCCAGGGACGGCAACTCCACCATCTGCCTGGGCAGGCCATCCCTGTGGCTGACCACTCTCTGAGAGAAGAAGTTTTTCCTTATGTCTAATCTAAATCTCCTCTGGCACAACTTGTGGCCATTTCCTCGAGTCCTGTTTGTTGTCTGGGAGAAGAGGCCAAACACCTCCTCATCACAAGCTCCCTTCAGGTAGTTGTAGAGTGCAATAACGTCTCCTCTGAGCCTCCTCTTTTCCAGACTAAACAATCCCAGCTCCCTCAGCCACTCCTCATAAAAGACTTGTGCTCCAGAGTCCTCACTAAAGGCATTGCTTTAGCTATTATGCTTGACTATCTGTTTCCAAAACAGAGTTTTATCTGGACTTTGTTCTGTCTATTGTGCCTACTTTCTTTCTAGTCTTCTACATTAATATAGTGTTGACTCACTGCCTTCATCTTTTAGCTAGATTCCCAGAGCTGAGAGCAATATTTTTCAATAGCTCCATTGTACTGCAATTGTTTCATAACTCAGAAAGGTGAGAAAAGCCTCAGTATTTCTATTTTACTGGAAAGACTTATTATACCCCCCCAGAAAATTTTTAAAATCTTTGTTCCCATTCTTTGAAAAGGAATGATAATAGTGTGATTTGTCGTGAAAAGTGAATCATGTGATTCATAAAGAATATTTTGCCTTGTACACTTGACTCATAATACCTCCAACATAATGCTTTTACTTACATTACTTAAATTTCACAGTATGTGCAATTAACCAGTGTTAAAGTAGAAAGTGCAAGAGTGTTTTAAGACTGAGTACTTCATGTAGGTGACTTTAAAATTTATATTATATACTGAAAGTGTTATCTAAAATGTCTAAGTTTGAAGTTTATTACTGGGATTCACAGATTATGAAATTAATGAGAAATATTAAAACTACTGTACTGGTAACTAATTTAGCTCAAGGCAACTGTACAAATGTTTGGTTCAAGCAGTAGACATGAATATGACTTTGCTAATCAAGGAAATGTTTCATATCCTATTGAAATTATTGAAAGGCTTAAACTGAGTTTCATTGCTATTATGAGAATGCAAAATGCTGTTAAACTTCTTAGAAAAAAACAGCCTCATATTTCGGCTACATTTGATGCTTTTTCTTGTGCTGTTTGTTTGTAATATCTATGCACCTGCAACATTATTTCAATCAAAGCAGCAAATCTGCTTTTGCTGATAATGTACACTTCTTGTAGAAGGAATAATCACTCTGCTTCTCTCCATAACATCTTGGCACACATAGAATCAAGTAAACATGGTATTGTTAGGGAGAATTAGAAGATCTCAAAAATCATTATAGAAAAAATGAAGGAAGATTTATGAAATTGTCAGCAATGTATTTGGAAATTGTTACAGGTTTATTATTATATTGTTAGTTTTGTGCATTATTCTTCAATTACAAATTTCTTGAATGCTTATAATATATAATGCATATATAACATAATGCAGTTATACCACAAGTGTGATAGGCATTTCATTTTATTATTCTCCCCTAAGAAATATAACATTTTAATTATTTTCCATACAATCTCTGAAAAATATAATTCTGCTCCTTGATTCTTATCAGGACTTGTTGACAAGAGTGATTTAGCAAAGAATTTTGTGTTTAAACGGAAAAATAATGCTAGAGAGAAATATGTGAAAGAAAACTGAGATATTCTACTGATTCAGGGCAATCATTTAAGCTTAGACATTATTCAGCTTTCAAGAATACTAGGCACTTGTGTGATATGTAATTATTCTTGTCTCTGAAGCAGAATGCCACTGAGGAACAAAAATGCATTTTTAAAAATTTCATTCTTGAATTTAATGTTTCTTCAGTGTGTGTGGTTTTTATCACAATGGCAGCCATAGTAATAAAGAAGTTTCCATTTACCCTTGCAAGTAAAACAGTTGAAATTTGAAAAAGCAGGTTTCCCCATCAAACTCAAAATGTGTTCTTTTAAATGAATTGCTTTAATTTAGATTTGTATTGTGGTTTACATTTTGAAGAGTGCAGAACTGTGTACTTTCAAAATGAGCGGTGAGTGTACAGGTGCTTATGGCTCACTGAAGGATAATAAGATTTATAGCTCTGATTCGTGCTGGTGCCTTATGAACAGCTTTAATCACCATTATAAATACTTGTGTTACCTGACTATGCCTTATATATGACATAGAAACCTCAGTTTTAGGGTGAAGGGCAGAAGCACCTAACTAACATGGTTAGTTCTATTATGTTGTCTATTAATTGGCATAGTCCTTACATAGAAATAAAGAGGAAAATCTCTGGAGTTGGATGTTTAGTTTTGTGCAGCTATTTGTCTCTCAGTCAGAGCTTGCTTACATTGAGAAGGATAGTTTAGGGAGCACGTTTACTTCTGTGTGGACAAAATAGTACCGAAGGCAGAGTGGAAGATATTTCCAGCATTGTCTCAGCTGGAAAGAAAACTCCAGTTCTTGTTTGCCTGTGCTGTGTCTGTTCTGATCTAGGAGGGAACTGCTTGTGGTACAGCACTAGCTGAGACTGTAGCTCTCTGTGCGGCCTGCCTAGCAGCAAAGCTCAATGCAAGATGCGGGAATAATGGGAGCAAATTTTGAATTTACATGGTGCAGTCCATTCCATTTTGGCATACGATAACAAGGTAATGCAATTCTAAAAATTCTCTAGATCTATGACTAAGAAAAGTCATCTAGCTGAACAGTTTAATTGTAAACACATGCTATGCAGGGATATATATTTTATGCGGTTATGTGATGGATGGGTTACTGTTCTATTATCCTTTTCAATTTCTTTATTCCTGTTCCTTTAATAGAGTCTAGTAAGACAGGAATTGAGGGCTGGCAACACTGGAGACAACCTTGGCTGCAGCAAAGGAAATCATTCCTGAGTTGGCTGGAAGAAAGTGTTTTATTACAAGGCTGCAGTGTAGAGGGAGTACTTGGCAACCTTCCTCTGTTTTCCCACACTGTGGGAAATAGAATTTTCTCTGTTAAAAAATTATTTTTTTAAATTGGTGTTTTAAAAACCTCTTTTGAGGAAAGTCCAGCCACAGTCATTGATCAATTAGTAAGATCCCTTGTGCTAATTGTGCACAGGTATGTGGGTAAACAAGACAGTTGCAAAAATTTTGTAGTGAGGCACAAGTCTGGTGGAGACAATGACGACTGAAGTTAAAGCTTTTTACCTCAGTTGTGGATGAATACATGATGCCTGGAACTAGGCTTCAAGTGGGAGATATGATTATGAAAAAAAGCTGCAGGCAGGGGAATAGACTCCAGCCATCCTATTTGCACCAGTTTCCTGATGCTTTGTTATAGCATAACTGCTGTACATGATCCTAGAAGAGCTGAAACATGCAAACTATTGAGATTGTGCATATGCAGAGTTCAAAGAGTCTTCATTGACTCAATAAACAGAGATTTTAAATATTCATTATGAGGAATATTGGTGAATCGTCTTCTCCATTGGAGAAGGAGACATAAAAAAAGCTCTCTGGAGAGTCTGCTTTGTGAATAGCTCCTGATCTCTTCATCTCTTAATAATCACTACAACTGTACCAGAGTTAAAATGATATTTTTGAGGTTTTTTCCCCAAAACATAAACTTTCCTTGGCTTGAGAATCTTAAGGCTATTGCTTTGACTTCTGATGAACTGACAGTCTGTAACAGTACTTACTGTACATGTTCATCTTCATATCTGTAGTTTACCAGAATCACTGACAACAGTAAGCCTTACAGCTTGTCCTGGTGCTTATTGTTATACTGATTGCTGGCAGTCATTGTCAAATTATCATTTACTGTGTTGTAAAAAAGAAGCAGTGTTTCCAGATGAGATTAACAGAGTTTTAGATATTCAGTGAAAAAGTAATGATTATCAACTGTCTTGCCTTTAAGTGAAAGAAATTTGTGGTTCAACAGTTGCCAATAGTTCAAATCAGTAAGATTATTACCAAAAATACTGAGTCATGCCCAGAATGTCAGATTTTATATAATAACAAATCAGAAATGTATTTCATAGATATAATCTCTGTCCATTAGAAAAGAAAAAAAAAAAAAAACCCAAACAAATCCAGGACTAATTTTTGTTTGTTTCTTTTAGTACGTTATTTCTTTAGTTTTAGTCCCTCCCTCTTTCTTTCTGCTCCCTTCCATCCTTCCTCTCGGTCATTCCTCCATCCTCACTTCTAGATTCCTTTCCCTTCTTCCTTCTTCTTGATTACCAAACCCTCGCATTTTTTCTTTTCAATTTATACAGTCTATATTGCTTCTGCCTAGTTTGAATATAACTCCCTGTGTTTAGTATGAGGAACCCACATATTAGCAATTTTACTCATGCTGAATCTATACTAAATTGTAATCTTTTGAGTTTTTGATTTTTTTTCCTTCTATTTGCTGTTGCTTTCTTTGTAAAATACGTTGCCATTTTCAGATGCGCTTTGTAGTGCAGTTTTGATTACCTATGGTTCACATTAAAGGATTAATTAATTGTAGGATAGTGCTATGTACTTTGTATATGAAATTTCTGAAGGAAATTTCCCTAGGTTGTTCTATTCAATCATCTAACTTGAAGTAAGCAAATTAGTTTACATAAAAAACATAGATAAGTCATATAAATATTTGTTCAGCCTCCTCTATCTTGTTCAGTACATGGCTGGATTGCCTTTGCTTCCACTTATTTAAGAACTATTCATTTACTTGTGACTTTCCATCATATTTTTTCAGATATTTTAGATTGTTTCCCATCGCCAACAAAGAAGTTCTGCTTCTCTATATCTCTTGTAAATATGACTTATTTCCTAATTATTTTCAAGTGTCATCACAAACATATTCTTTTAAGTCTTGTACGCTGACTTGTTAACAAAGGTGGTTCAACTCAGTGTTTATAAGAGAACTTAGGACACTTAAACGGTAGTTGTGCTCTTTACTAAATATATCTACAATGTGAATTTCATTCTTTTTTTTTCTAACTCAAGTAAATCCATATATTATAAATGTTTCTTGTGTTTTTCACCTCCTCAGATTGACAACACATTGTATTTTTTTCTTACCTACCTTTAAATGTGTGAGTTCATTAAGAAAAGATTATCTGACACTTGAATTTTTGAAGTTGCTCGAAAAAGTTCTGGAATCTGCCAGGCTTCAGTAAAAACATTCTAATCCTATGCTTGCCTAACACTGAAAATAAACATCCCTAACATCTTATCAAAGATGATAAAACCCCTTACTGCCCTGATTTTCTAATGGAGTTAAGGTCTTAAATTACTTTGAAATCCATTTCTAACAGACAAATTTCAATCAAAAAGTGTATAAGGTTCTATATAGCAAAGAGATTCAGTTACATAGAGTATGAGCAATATTTGATTGAGAACATCCACATTATGCTAAATAGCTTTGAAACCCAGAAGCAAAGAAAATTAAGTTAGGTACAGAGAATGTTGCAAAGTGGCAAGAGATGAAAATAAGGACAGGAGCATCAGAGAAAATCCATAATGCTAACAGATAATGTATGCTGTGAATATAATAAAAACTCTTTGATTTGGATTTTAAGTGCTGAATAATAGCTGGAAAAGCTATGGGGAAATGTTCTGTGTCAACAAGCAAATTGACCAGACTAGCTAATAAGCTTGTTCCATATCCATATT
Source organism: Chrysolophus pictus (assembly GCA_037305975.1). Lineage (NCBI taxonomy): Eukaryota > Metazoa > Chordata > Aves > Galliformes > Phasianidae > Chrysolophus > Chrysolophus pictus. The sequence continues at coordinate 29,548,124 of CM074577.1, read as the reverse complement.
CTGTGATTAGATAACCATCAAATAAGTAAATGTAACCTTCATATTTAGCAAAATTAGACAAGTCACTAAACTATATATATATACGTTTTTTAGGCTGAACATTAGTCTAGTGTACTTATATTGTACTTACATTCATTGTGGAGTACAGGTCTTGATTTCCCATGTAATAATTTGGGATGCCCTCTAGCTGATTTACAAGCCAGAGAGTAATTGTATTTTAAGCAATACATTAGAATGGGAAAAAGGATCACTATTTCTCTGGCAGATTTACATTTTGGAATGTAGAAGATCATTTTTAACCTTTACCTAAGCACACCGTGCTCCTGTACTCATAGCAGCACAATAATAAACAAAACAGGTGGAATACTATTTCTAGCTTACATCAGCAAGACAATTGCTGGTGATTGGTTAATTTCAAATGTCACTACCCTGAGAAGCTAAGAAGCACACATGCACTGTAGATCTTGTTACTACATCTTAACCTACATTCTCCCTGCATCTGGCACTGTATTGTCCACTTTTGTTATTCTAAATGGCTATGGACTATCTTATCATGTTGTAGAAATCCCAGATATTGTGCAAAGCTTAAAAATGTTCTAAGTGCAAGTAGGTGTTATATAACTGCTGCCACAATTCCTGTATTGACTCTTTTTCAGCTACATCTCAATGGTATGTGTCAGTAGCAAAGTAAATTCTTCTCACAAGTAACTTTATTCTAAGGGCTTTTAAGCTGTACAACAAAATCAGGGTCCGTCTTTATTTTAGTGAAAATAAAAACTTAGATTATGTGTTATCAGTCTTGAGGTAGTAAAGATATTGATATATCAAAGCTTCAAGAGGAAACACAAATCTTTTGCTGAGTGTATTGGTGTTAGGGTGAGTTTTGGAATGACTCTAGTTGTGAAGGGAGCCTTAAAAAATTAATCAGATGATTCTTACAAAAATATTGGTGCTGGGTATTTGTGTTGTTTTGTGTGTGTGTGCAGATACATGAGGAACGTCAATTTTTTTTGATGTTGCTATTTATTTATTAAATGCTCATATGTGAAAATCCCAAGAAATGATTTATTCAGTAGAGATCTACTAGTATCTTTAGAAAAACTATCTAGTATCTTTAGAAAAACTTCTGTCTGAGTAGGGGTAAGAACTTACAGATTAAGGAAGAACAAGTAAGTTGTTTGGCCAATCTTCCTTTGTTTCGTCAAGATCCAAATAGAGTTTAGTCTCGATGCCTGAATTACTTTATTAGATAAGGCAACGCTGCCCCTGTTTTACAGGTAGAGATCTTTTCATTTGATTTAATTTTTTTTTGTATTGACAGAAAATTTTCCTTATCACTCAGAAGCTTTGAAAGAGTATTGAGAGATTAAGTTTTTGAATTCTGAGATTTGCAATGCTACACTAATGTTTTTAGGGATTTCAGAAAGTATAACATTCATAAAAATATTTTCCTTTGTTTTCTACTTTCTTTTCTGCATTACACTTGTTGAGATACTAGCCTACAGTATTCTATTTAGCTCTCTTTGCTCTTGAAACTTTATATCTATGCATTTGAAGCTTTATATCCACCTAAAATACTTCTTCAAGTAAGCACCTATGTTTGTTTTTAGTGTGTGTATCTCCATGTTCCTGTCTCTTCTCAGCCTTTAAAGAAATACATTTTAATGCAAATTGAACAAAACTGCTGAAGGTAAAAGTTCAAGGATATCTAATGTGTTTAAATATTTATGCACTTTCTATTAAGATTTTAAAAATGTGCTTTTCCAAAGCTTTGAGGTGCATGCACAAATCAGTTTAAAAGCATGCATATGATTTTATGTGAAAGCATGGGAAGGGAATTTTCAGACTATCAGTTTAGGGAAGACTTATTCTCAATAAGTAATAAAGTATGCTAAAAAATAAATACCTCCATTTGTGTTTTCCTTTCATAAGCTTAAAAAGTAAAATAGAAGGTCTTAATTACTTTTGGCAAAAGTAGTAGAACTTTATAGAAATCCACTACAAAATCGTGGTAGCTTTTGTGATAGTTTTATCACAAAAGTTTTATCACAAGATAGTTTAATTTTCATTCATCCAGTATAATACGGCATAATTAAATGGCTTTTTAGGCTAACAAAATATTTTGTTTAAAGTAATATTTTATGTTGAGAATTCATTTTACTGCCCGACCATGGCCTTTATTGTTCTGGATCAGGTATTCTGTCAAAATACTTAGGTATATTTTGTCAGACTTATAAATATTGCAGTGGTATTACTCACTACAAAATGTGTAAATGTACTTAATTAAGCCAGTACTTTATTACCAGAATTTAGTACAATTTGTTTAGTATGTTTTATTACTTTTTAATTACTGTGATATGTTTCATAAACCCATCTGTTTCATGATACTTACACTTGGGGAAATCTGGGCACACTTAACTAACTGGTATAGTGTAGACATACATAGCCTTACACTTCTTCTCATGCAAGAAACAGAAGGGGAAGAAAGTCCTCATTCATAGAAACATAGAATCATAGATTCATAGGGCTTTTGACATGGTTTTGTCATGGTTTTGTAGTGGTTCTGTGATTTTTGGTTATCAGTATTCCACATCATAGCATCATGTAGTGTGCTGAGACTTAAAAAGTTAATGCTCTAGTTCTGGGTACCTGTCCCAGAAGAGAAGAACTACATACTACATACCTCAAAGGGCTGTTCATTGTTCTATTTCCATTTTCCCTTCAGAGGGAAACATAAAACTGCTCTCATATCATGAGACTGTCCATTTTTTCTCCTCTGCTTGGCCCAACTAGATGTCTCACCTCATCATTAATTAAGGCCTTCGGTTTTTGGACACTCTCTCATTCTATTAGCTTTATTAACTCCAATTCTAATTGTATTGTATTATATTGTCCTATAGTGTGTTATCTTGCATTCTGATATCTTATTTAGTAAAATAGTTTGTTTCTCTTCATTGCCACTGTTTTGTTTTTAGGTCCATCTCCCCACCTTTTTCCCTTTACCCTTTCCTGTGGTGTGGGTCCATGGGACCCCCCACCCTGCTAGTCACAGAACTAGGCTGAACCAGCCCGTAAACTGTTGATAGGTGTGGAAAAGACTTTTAAGGTTATCTAGTCCAATTGTTCACCTATGATCAATATTGCCTGTTAAATCATATCCCTAAATACTACATCTATCCTTCCCTTAAACATCTCCTGGGATGGTAACTTCACCATCTTCCTGGGCAACCTATTCTAACATCCTTCCAAGAAGAAATCTTTCCTAATACCCAATCTCCCCTGTTGCAATTTGAGGCCATTGTCTCTTGTTCTATCACTAGTTACCACACTCTGCTACAGCCTCCTTTCAGGGAGGTGTAGATAGTGAGAAGATGTCTCTTGAGCCTCCTCTTCTCCAATCTAAGTAGTCCCGGTTCCCAGAGCTCCTCTCCATAATACTTGTACTCCAAATTCTTCACAGCTCTGTTGCCCTTCTCCAGAGCTCCAGAGCCTCAATGTCTTTCTTTTAGGGAGAGGCCCAAAACTGAACACAGTAATAAAGGTGCAGCCTCACCAGAGCTGTGTACAAGGGGAGACATTCAAGGCAAACTTTATCTTTTCTATATAAAAGATCTAAATGAAGACTCATTATAAAAAGTTTGAAACTTTCAAGGAAATGAAAAGTTTCTAACAGAATATTCTGAGTTCATGGAAAGTTCATTTCTTACAAAATCGTTGTAATCAGAAAATTCCTGTCCAGCTCTTTTTCTGATTCATATGTACCAAGCATGTCCAAATTAAATTTATTTTTTGTAATCTCTCATTCTTCATACCCTTTCTGTAGATTAGATTTTTTTTTTCAGGATATCAGTAAAGTATACTCAAAAACTAGGTCTGTGTGAACCTAATGAGGTTTAATGTAGAAAAATGCAAGGTTTTGCACTTGGGTCAGAGTAATCCCAGGTATGTATACAGACTGGGAGAAGTACTCCTTGAGAGTAGGCCTGTGGAGAAGGCCCTGGGGGTCCTGGTGGATGAAAAATTGAACATGAGCCAGCACTATGCACTTGCAGCTCAGAAAACAAATGGTATCCTGGACTCCATCAGAAGAGGGGTGGCCAGCAGATGCAGGGAGATGATTGTCCCTCTCTACTCTGCCCTTGTGAGGCTCCATCTGGAGTACTGCATCCAAGTCTGGGTCCCGCTGTACAGGAAAGATGTAGAGTTGTTAAAGTGGGTCCAGAGGAGGGCCACAAAGATGATCAGGAAGCACTTCCCCTGCAATGACAGACTGAGGGAGATGGGCTTGTTTAGCCTGGAGAAGGCTGCAAGGAGACAGAATGATTCTATGATTCTATAATGTCATGACATAAAAGTGTGTCATGGCATGATGAAAGCAAGGGAGAACAGTGCTACAAAATCCCAGACTTAAAAATTTAATTGTTAGAGTTATGTACTCTACTGTAATTCGTCTCTTGGAGATGTAAAACTGACAGAGCTTTTATTAATAAATAAGTAAGTAAATAGAAAATCCCTTGTGTACTTAGATTCCTAAATTTTCTCCTGTTTGAAAGAATTTGCTACTATTTTTTTATAAGCTGAATAAATTTTAAAAAGAGTCATTTCAGAACTCGAAAGAAATGAACAGACAGCAAATCAAAATGCTGTCCTTGTTATAAATTCACGTTTTAAAATATCTTTAGGCCAACTTATCTACCAACCCTTTTTTTTTTTCTTTTTTTTCCTTCTTTTTTTTTTTTTTGTATATCTTTAAATATTGTTGGCATCTAAATTTAATGAACTCATTTGATTACATATAAATGTATTATGCAAAACAGGATGATATATAATTCAGTCTGTGAAAGTAAATACAAAGGTGTTTAGCTAAGGCCCCAGGGGCCTTATCTGTAGAAACAGAATAATCCTACTGTAAATAAGGAAATTATGTTCTAAAGGTATAATCTATGATTTGACATCCTTGATCAGTTTCAAATCCTTACTAATACTTTTCTAATTACATTATGATTTGCATTAAAAATATGTCACAAAAATGTTAAATGATATGTTAAGGCACATATGAGACAAAGATGTGATCTGAGACAGCCAGCATGGCTTCACCAAGGGCAAATCTTGCCTGACCAATCTGGTGGCCTTCTATGATGGAGTGATGGCATTGGTGGATCGGGGAAGGGCTATGGATGTCATCTACCTGGACTTTTGCAAAGCCGTTATCATAGTCCTTCACCACATTACACATTATCTATATTATGTATTTCATATGTGGTCCAAGACAAGTCCTCTTCACTCGAGGTGGTCCAGGCGAGCTAAAAGATTGGTCACTCATGGTTTACAGGTTAGGAAATAGTCCTGCTTCAAGTAAATTTATTTCCATGTCTGGTGTGAAGTGCTGACATTGGATTAGAGACAGGATGAGTCTCTAATTCTAGCTCTGAATCAGTCAGCCTTCAGCCTGATTACATTTGTCTTCAATTGATTTCTGGTGAAAATGAACTGTTCAAAGATAATACGGAAAATTAATACTCATAGTGCTCAGAAAAAAAATAAAGAAAACTCTTCTGTGGTTACCTTGATGTTGTTGCATTTGGTTTTTGATGCTGTTCCAATAACTTTGAAGAAGTGAATTTTTATTCTAGCATAGCTCATCTGGAGTACAATATAAAGACTATTTTTCTGTTCATGGTGTGCTTAAAAGAAAACTATTTTGATTGTTCATGTTTCTTTTTTTTAAGTTAGAGGAGAAAACTCTGCTCTCTTTGAATATATGCACCTGTTGATTTTTCATAGTACCTTTCTTTTCTATGAAAAGTACAATTTGGTGTGTACAGAGCTGTATTTTTGAAGTAGGGATGGTATATTAACTATAGCAGAGATAATATTTGGTGTAGTTAGAACTTGTAATCTTTTCACAACATAATTTTCAATAGATAGAGACAAATTTACATTAAATCAAGGTTTATCAATATGTTAACTCAAACCAATTAAACAATCATTATAAATGGTCCTCGATGACTCTTGTTGAATGTAACATAGTATCATATGTAACAGGAACCTGGAAAAAATAGTTTAATGAGAAAAATTTTGAATTAAAGAGCAGCACAGTTTCTCCATGGGGCTCAAAATGTGACCTCTGTTTTCCTGAAGAAGACAGAGATCACACTTGTAGTTATGTAAACCTGGATTTTCATGAATATGTTTCATTGCTGTTTCTATACTTTATTTTTTCACGCAGGAAATCAACATGCAAAATTGCATAAACATCATTTTTTGTCTTTAACTTTCTTCAGAATAAAAACTTTCTACTTTTTATCATTTTACTTGGTTTCTAATGCTTTCTATTACACCAGACAAGTTTTTTATTTATAAAATCCACTTGACTTGTTGAACTACTCCCACCTCTCTCCTTAATTGTCCAAATGCAGTTAGAGGTCTCGCTGAAATGAATCACCTTGGCAAGAATTCAGCTGGCTTTATTGCCAAATTCAAAGACTGACTGAGTGGGTAAAATTGTATATTGGCACTTATGATTTAAAAACAATACCAAATGTGTCTGTGTGTGGTATTAATTCCAATTGAAACTCTGGAGAGTGATTAATTGAAAGATACTCTTGGAAATCCATTGTGGTACACTCCAATACTGTGTTGCACCAGAGTGTGGTTTAGCACATATATCCTAGAAGACTGCAACTTATCAGTGGTCTCCTTCCATGGCCCCTACAAAGAGAAAAAAATAGTGGAAAGAATGCTTCTCAGTATTTTCATTATTTCTTAGCAGTGACCAGTCGGGCACCTGAAAGAGGAAGGAATAAAGGCTGCTAACCAGCATGTCTGTATTGATCTAAGACGGGTGCTAATCTGCTGCCAAGTGGAATTATAGTACTATAATTTCCTTATAAGAAAGGAAGGCAAGACTTCCTTTTCCTCTGTGTATTATTGCTTCTGCCCTTATAATGTCCTCTGAGAAGGTTGTTCAGGCTGTTCTAGGAGTTCTTGAATAGAGCAAGAATTCAGTTGTCTTCTTTGTGAGAAAAGTGCACCAGCTGTGGTGCTCAGAGACAAGTAACGTGCCTGACATGGGTTCTGCCAGGTGCAGAGATGGCTGAGACAGGAGAACAGGAATAGCTCATCAGCTGTGGCTGCTATGGAGATGTGTTAGAATTTGTGGGAAAGGGAAGACAAGATTAGATGGGAGGAGATTTGAGGGAAAATGAAATTGTTTCTTCAGAATTGTTAGGAGAGCTGTAGTGGAAGGAAAACTGAAATAGAAGATCTATAGTAAGCAGAGGGGGAGAGAGTTTTGGGAGAAATTAAAAGTTTCTCTTCAGTAGCTAGGGAAATAAGGAATAGCCCTCTATCATACAAAGGGACAAAAGGAAATCTTTTGAGCATTTATGTAGGAAGGCATGGGGTGCCATCTGACTGGTCCTTCAAGAGTATTATGATGATGCTAACCCTCTTCTCTCCTCTCCTTGACTGGTCTTGCCTTGCCTCACCTCCTCTCTTCTTTCCTTCTCTTCCCTCCCCTCCTGTCCAAATATGAAAGTGGTAAATGAAGAAAACAGTTAAAACAGTAAATGAAACAATTTCTTAAGAAAATAGAGTTTATACAGTTTATAATTATTGACAGTACTCTTAGCCTTTGATACCTCACTAACAAAAAGGTTCCCAGTGAGTCTGGATGGATTAAAGAATAAAAAAGACAAACACCTGGATATCAGAATGCTTGCATAGAATTGTTTCAAAATAGAGCTCCACCCTTCAGTAAGTTCTACTAGATTTTTCTTTAATAAATTTAAACGATATTACTCTAAATATCTTCTCATCTTTTTAAATCTTTCTTACAGCTTCTTCTTTCATACTTTTCCTATTCATAAACACACAATGAGAAAGTAAACATAATCTGGCAATTGCCAGAGAGTGTCTCCATTTTGATATCTTAGAGATTGCATTCATCTTCGGCCATTTTTTACATTCACAAGCTAAAAGATCACAGTAGGAAGTGGAGATAATACTCTCCCATCTGTGGCAGTATCATCTCAAAGAAGAAATTTTTTTCTGAGTATATGGATTTCAAGATGCGTAGGTTTATTGATAAACATCCAAGAGTATGGAGAGATTGCAGTATAATTGCACATCTTCCACATCCTACATAAACATACCTCAGCTCCTCTTTATACGTTTACTTTCCTATGAAGATTCAATCTGTGGTTTCCTTTTGAAGAATATGTATACTAAAATACGACATAAAATTTGAAAATTTCTGAGTTTCATTTAGCTCTGTGAACCATCAGGGAAACAAGTTTCTAGTGTCTTCATCTTTGTAGAGTTTAGATATGAAACAAGTTAATCAAAATAGACCAGAGGAACCGAAAGTCAGCGAACTATTTAACACTTATCTGAATTCACTCTTAATTCCACTTATCATTTAAATAATTATTGTAGGCAAAGACATGGATTATACTGAAAAGAAGTGTAAGAAAACTATCCCTTGTTCCTGTTACAGTAATCTTGCAAAGTATTTCAACGCCTATCCTTGTTTCAACTGAGACAGAATTGATTTTCTTCATAGGGTCTGGTGTGGCTGTGGCTTAAGGAGAAAAAGAATTTTCATAATGCACTGATGTTTCAGTTGCTGCTAAGAAGTGCTGTATGGAGCCAAGGACATTTCAGTGATTTATCTTCTTATACTGTCCTGCCAGGAAGAAGCTGGGAAGGCACAAGGAATTGGGAAACAACAGAATCAGAACAGAATACATAAACTGGCCAAAGGGATATTCTTTACCACATGACATCATGTGGAAAAACTATAAAACTGTGGAGTGTTGGCTGAAGGTACAGCCACTGCTTGGAAAATGGTTTGAAATCAGTAAGCAGGTGGTGAGAAATTGCTTTGTGTGAAATCATTTGTTTTGTAAATACATATCTCTATATTACTATCATTACTGTTATTTCTCTCCTCTTTTTCTGTCTTAGAAAACAGTGTTTCTCTCAAACTATGTTTTCTCTGATTCTTTCCCTCAACCCACTGAGAGGCTGTGTGGTGTTTAGATGTTTGTTGGGTTAAATCACAACAGTTCCTAAATGTTTTATATCAGAAAATAAAAATGTAATAACCCAAATTATTATTTTTTCTATAGATGAGTTTAAATTCATGAACTAACAGTACTGTGGTTGAAAAATAATATTCTTTGAGCATTATATTAGTGTGGTAAAAACTTCAATAAATTCATCAATTAATTTTGAGCAGCCAATTTTTATTCATTAACAAACACCTGCATATTCACAAGTGCAGCAAGCACAAATGGGTTACTTTTCAAATTACAGAGGTAAAACAGGGACATCAGATTATTAGTTTACAAAATTTGTTTCTGTAATGATACTCAGTCATTTCTGGCAGTATCTGCAATAGAAAGGGAATAAAGTGGGATGAGAAAATAACAATAAAAATTAATGTGTTGCCTTTTCCTTGGATTATTGTTTTTTTCTTTGATTGACAAAAAATTTTGATAATCTATCTAAGACTTGATGAAAAAATGTCAATTACAAGACTATTAGGAGAGGCAGATAACTTCAGGCTGATCATAGAGGCCAGAAATGTTATAGAAGCCAGCAACCTTAGATACAGGGAAGCAATGGCATGACCACTGAATATGAAGCCTCGCCAGACAGATAGAAGACTCTGAATTATTGTGAAGTTTTTAGATGAGAGGCTTGTAATGCTGCTGTGCTTTGGAAAGCTGAATTTCAACTTCAGGGGAGGGTAGGAGCACCTTTGGATTCTTCGGATACATCAGGAGTAATGCATATACTCCATCTATATCTTCTGAGACCTGAAAAATTATCTGCTGTTTCTGTTTTTCTCATATCTTTTCCTGAGCTGCTAAAATATGTATATAATATGTAATTTTGTACAGCAACTATATAGTACTATAGTTCTCCTTTAGATAAAATGTACCTTGATTTCTTCTCTTTATCATTAGACCCTTCATATCATTCTCAGCTCAAGGGACAAAAATTATGATGATATGATTATCTGTTTATTCATCTGTGGATGAATTCATTAATACTCTGGAAAGTCCTCAATAGCAGTGGTCTGTATAATGTATTATCTGATCTCTGGCACATATCATTTTTAACCAATGTTCAGAGATGTATTTCAGGTCATCTTTGATTAAAGAATCATCACTCAGGCTGCATAAATCCACATAAAATCCAATTGACAGTGAGAAAGCTACTATTATTTAGAAAAAACAACTGTAGACTATCATTTCCAGATCTTTCATATCTTTCTTTGATAGTTCACTAGAGAAGGAGAATACCCTCCATCTTTACGATTTCACCCTGAAGCCGTCACTGAGATGAAATGAATTTGCTTAGGTCTTCATGTCTATAATATCATATATTACGCAATAATCTCTCTCTATATATGTATACATATATATATAAATACATACTTTTTTTTTTTTTTTTTTTTTTTTTTTTTTTTTTTTTTAATGCAATAGATATTTCCAAAAGTGGAAGTCGGATTTCTTGGAGAGGGAATTTTATTTTGTATCTTAATCACTTGGTTTGTAGATATCTCTGTTATTATAAGGCTGAGCATTTCTTGCAATATTTCCGGAATCTGTTCATTTACACTAGAGCAGAAAGAATAATTTATTTGTCTATCTTTGACAGCTGTCCTTTCTGTCCTAATCTAAACATGAAATAACAGAATGTAAAAATCATGACTGTCATGCACTCTCTCAAAAGAGAAGGAAAAAATGAGATTAAATTTCATATAGATTATGTTCTTATTTTATCATTTTGCATCATCTTTTTCTAGCTATAATAAACTACAAAAAAAAAAAAAAAAGGAAAAAAGTGTAATATCTGAACAAAGATTACAAGAATGTTCTTGTGAAGATCCCAAATGGCTCAGAATTACCTCTCATGAAAGCAAATCAGAATATTCTTATAGTCACTGTAAAATATCCAACTACTTCTACCAAAACAAATCTATATGAATTTATTCATATAAATTTCAACAATTCTAAGCTGCTACTGTTTTCTTTTAAATCAAATCACTGAAACTGGGATGTTCCAAATTCTTGCTGCTTTCAAAAAACTTAAACAATAGCTGCACAAGATACATAATAGATTATATATTCAATCTTAAAACTTTCAGTTAAATAGGAGTTTCATCAGCAGATGTATTTCCACTTAAATTTAAATGCTTTAGATCTTTTTATCTTTATGCTTTCTTTTCCTGTTAACATTACTAAGATGATCTATTTCAGCTACAAACAAGAGCTTAACTGTGGACTTTCCTTTCCTGTAATAATGTACACAATTATTCTTTCAAATGTTTGTGTTTATATGGCGAAACTCTGACCTTCCTTTGAGGTTTTTTTTAATGTTTTTCTCTTCTCTTTCTTTACTCTTTTTTTGTTTTTGCAGTATTAGTTGATGAAATGGTCAAAATATTTCTACATTTAAGATTGCCTATGTAGAAGAGAGAGCATATTGTAAACTGAACCACTGCAAGGTTTTGAAAAATGTTCCTATTTCTTTAAGTTCTTGTATTTTTTTCCCCTTTTTAGTCATGCACTATAATGTCACGTGTTCAAAACAGGAGTATCTATCTACCTAGAGCCCTCAAAGTCAAAGGACAGACTTATTTAAATATGTAATTTCTCTAGTCATTATAAGGTTTTGTGCTGCATTCTTAGTATTAAAAGTTTAGACTCAGACTGAGGATGTCAGTAAGGAGAAGTGCTATTTTTGTTTTTGTTTTCCAGGAGCATCTACATTCTCTACATAGTGAGAGAGAATGTTAGTTTTCTCTTGATATCACTAAGAACAAAGAGAAAAAATATATATATCTAGGAGGAACACCTGAAATACTTTGTAAATATTAGTGACTTTTAAATAAATTCTGATAGCTACATTTTAGCCGCCATCATATTACTCAATCCATTTTGAAAGATTGCTCTAGAGATCTTCACCTTCAACCTTCCTTTTTGTGACCATGAGTGTAACTATGTTTTCTTCCCTACTGTTTTTTAATCATTTTGTGAATATGCTTGACAATAGAACAGTAAGTATCCACTCTTTTTTTTGTGAAAATTGGCTTCTAATTCCTATCTTTGTTACCTCATCTTTAAGTAGTTATTTAGTCAAGGGAACATACTTATCTTCTCACAGCTTATTATTCTTTAAAAATTTTATCAAACATCCTTGGGAAATGGAAGTTGACTAAACTCACTAATTTTGCACTTGTTCTATGCTTGTTTGCTCTTTTGCAAAGACATTATTCCTTACATCTGTCTTAAATCTATTGTGCGGAAATATAAGCCTGCTGCTTCTGCTAATTGCCAGTTAATGTGGAAGCAGTTTTTCTGTTTGATCAGCTGGCTGGGTGTTGTTTTCTTTTTTCTTCACTTGCATTTTCACTTTGTGCAGAAAAATCTGCTTGGTCTTAGGAAGACCTGTCCTTTGATCAGAAGGTTTCTTTTTTCTGATCCCTTTGTCTGCATTTACTTGCTTTCTCATCAGGTAAGTAGTGAAGAAGGTAATGGATTCATTTCATCTGTGTTCTCCATTGTATTTATACCTATCAATAACACACATAGAAAAGTAACAGATCATTATATTCCCTTATCTGACTGGAATTTAATTGTATCACAGTTATATCCTGTGAAACAAGAAACAAGATAACAAGAAGCAGTTATCTGAATGAATTCTGTATTTAATTTCTTCTTGGTCATTCTTGCATTATAAATGTGTATCTGGTTTTCCACAGCAAGCAGGGAATTTAAAATCTGTGTTCGTGTATGCTGTCATATGAGTCATTAATCTTTCAGACAATTTTGTATGGTTTATAAAGCATAACCACAGTTCTCTTTAACTGGTGAGGTGGCAGTGATCCCTTGTATATCTCACTGCTCAAGAACTTACAGAAATACTTCATTTCTTTGCTGAGATTTTTTTGTGCTCTGTTTGCAGCTCTTCATATATTGGAAGACTAGCAAGAGAGTTAAAGTTTACAGTGTCCAATAGTTTTGGACTTGAAGTTATACTTTTCATTCTCTAAATTTACATTTTTTTTTCCCCTGGTGATGATGTTAGTCAATAATGAATAGTCAATGCAAAGGTGTATGAAGTCAGTGTTCCTTTGTTCTCCTTCTCTGTTGGGAAAATAATAGTAGCTGAATGTGGAACGTGAACAATATTTGATCAATCATGCTGTCTCTTACCAAGCTGTTCCACAAGCTTAAGAGTAAACAATTAATTAACATGCATCTATGAATAGGTTTTATCCATTTTTACTGATTCAGAGACTATATGTTTAATGCATGAAGAAAAGACAGAAATCTTATCCCAGACTGATTTCTTCCCTGACTCCTTTTAATTTTGCATCCAATTTTTAGAACATTATTTCTTTAAATTCTAGTTCTTTGTTTCATCCATTCATATCATTTTTTAACAAACACCAGCTTACTAAAGAATTACACAGGTTGTATCCTCCCAGTATATTTTTCAGTTAGTAGGGATGTGCTATCTACTGTAGGAGGCTTTTATGGAACTTAAAAATGCCATAACATTTCTTGAGTACACTATTACCATTACTAAAAAATACCTATTTTGTACTTGTTTGGTCTTAATCAGAACTGTATATGTATTGTAACACTATATTAATTGAAACTCTTCTGGGTACATTAAATTATATCAGTCAGAAAATACTCTCAAGTTTAATAAAATTAATTTCATTTTATTTGTTAAATATGTAAGCAGATAACCTGTTTTGCTTTGTTATCTTATTACTTATTTATCACATTTCAGTGACACTCCAGAGGAATTCTTTGATTCATATACACTATATTGGTGATAGAACCATTTTGTTTCCATAAAATCAGAGAATCATAGAAAATTCTGAGCTAGAAGAAAACCGACAACATTCATCAAGTCCACCTCCTTGTTCTACATGTGCTTGTGGAGAGTCTATGTAAGGCTGACAAAGTGACTAACATACTTTTTCTTCAGGAAGTAAATCATTACTTAGTAAAACTGTATAAGTAGCTTCTGGTTAATTGAGTTTCAGGGGTGGATGTCTTCGGTAGTCTAAAAGGGAGAGAGAATGTATCTTGCTGGCTTAGAATAGGCTCTATGGGACTGGATTGGATTGTGGTGGAATGTTGAGAATTAACAGAGATTATCTGGACTGGGCATTGTGGTGAAGTGGTCTAACATGGAGAATAGTGTTGAGCTGACAGATAAATCCCTTTAGCGAAGCAGGACAAGAATGAATGATGTAGATGTTTACAAAACTAATGATGCACAATGCAATTGCTACTGCCCATCAACTGATGCCCAGCAGTTTCCTAACAGCAGCTGACTCCTTGCCATTTCCAATATCTCTTTGACCATTTTAGATCATCTGTCCTAATTCTGCCTCCTATGTGCTCCTTGTCCCTCCTCAGCCACTTGCCAGGAAACAGCACAAGAAGCATCCTTGGATCTGTGGAGCACTGCTCAGAAACAACTAAAACATTGATGTGTTATCAACGTTCTTTTTCACCTAAAGCCAAAACATTGCATCATACCAGATACTACAAAGAAAGTCAACTCTGTCCCAGCTGAAACCAGAACGTTCAGTTATTTATGGGATTGTGGTATTTATGGAACCTTTGCTTTGCCAGAGGGAGTGGATGATGTCCACTGGTAATAGCATTTCTCGGATATTTCGAACTTATCTTAAACCAACTCTATGAGGAAAGAGGGCTAAGAGGGACCTTCTGTAACTGATGTATTCTGCATGTTGAATAGATCTCCATTGTCAATCTCTGTAAGTGAGATGCTGGAGAACATTAACTAATAATTTAAACTCTTTAAAAATATTATCATAAAATATTTGATTTCTTTGGCCACTATGGCCACATATTTTGTTTATAGTATACTGCAGTATAAAAGGAAATAAATTGTTTCTGTATGTATTTCAGATTAATCAAATTTGTCTGTCTTGAGAGATTCAGTTATCTGATTCTCAACAAATTTTCTCTTTCATAGGAAATATACTGTATTTATATTGTTCTCCAATTTGCCTGTACAAAATGATGAAGGAATGAACGCAATTACACTATACTTGATAGCAATTTGTTTGAGAAGTGGTACTTCTAGACATTTTTTTAGTCTTCTTTAGTACTTCTTAGTAGATATTAGATAGAAGATCAGTGCAAAATGTTAATTCTGAAAACTAAACAAAAACTAACTTTGAAAATTAATGTGCAAAGCAACTCTTAGTGACAGGTAGTAGTTTAATTGCTGTTCTATTTCAAAATTGAGATAGTGCTTACTGTGAAACCAAGAAAGTTACATTTCTGTCTCTTACATTTGTGTTTCCAAAAGCAGAAATGAAAACATTTAATGCTTTCAGGTAAGTAGTCAAGGGTTAGTTGCTGGATTGAAGGGAGAAATCACGTAAAAAGTAAATACACTTTAGAGGCAGAAAAAGAAAAGAAAAAGCTACATCCATGTAGAAAGAATGTTTTCAAAGAAAGTATTCTGAGCTGTATCTTCAGATAATTTAAATCACTAAGGTTCTGTTGTTTTTCCAGTCTTTCTTTACTTATCTTTACTGACATGAGCTATGAAAGACCTGGCTAGATAGTTATACTTCAAATACTGGTTTGCTGTAAAAATTAGTATCTTTGGAAATCTGTCAAACTTTTACTTAGAAATAAGTGGAAAAAAGTAAGAAAATATGCTTTATATTCTTACACATATTCTTAGTTGATGTATATTGAAGAACCTTACTTTCTTTTGGTGGGATCTTTATTGTCAGAAAGCTAGTGTTTTCCAGTGACATCTTAGTGGTTTGAACAATCCCTCAACTGAGACTCATTTTAAGTTTATATGCACTACCAAATATTGATTTGTACATGAAATAATTAAAAATGATTGCTGTAATACAACAGCCAGCTGCACAACATGCTCTCTAAAGGGTTAGATATGTGTGCAGGATTTTATATCTGTAAGTACTTAAGCATTTATTTTGTGTATATATAAAATGTATATGTATATAAATGGCTTGTTATTTAGCAATTTTAATAACAACAACAAATGTGAAAAAGTCTAAAGGTGATCTTTCATTCATAACATGATATAGTAGTGATATCCTTTCTACCTGAGTCAACCCCTTTAATCTCTTTATTTATAGGCCTGTAAGGTAGGGTTATGAAATTTAATAGCAAGCAAATCAGTCTTTTTAAAAAACTTGTGCTGTATATTTGTCACTTATGACACCAGGAGACACAATAATTTAACTTAAATACATCATGAGGCTTGTAGTAGAAAGAAAAAGAAATAGGAAACAATTGATCTTGAGAACGACCCGAGAGGAGGGAGAGAGGTTGCCAAAGCTTTGGTTTTGATATAACCGACTAATATATCTTTAAAATTACTTACTTTTAATATTACCTAGTTATGAAATATCTAATTTTAGCATCTTCCTGTTTTGAAATTGAGATACATTTTTTGGATAATTTGGCCTTATAATGAACCAAACAACAATTATTTGAGTCAGGCATTTGAACTAAAGAGAGGTGAACCACATTTTTGGAAGTACTAATGAGCACAAATCTTCAGTTATCGTTCAAAGCAAATCAAATTTGATGATGTGGTGCATTTGCCAGATCCCTAATACCCACCTAGAAGCACAGAAAGGAGTGAAGGAGGACTGGGAATAGGGGATTGTGGTCAGTCCATAATTACTCCAACCACTCTTTCCTCCTCATTTTTTTTTTTCCTGCTCTAATGTGGATCTTCCTATGAGCTGTAATCCTTCAGGAAAAGTCTGCTTCAGCTTCAGATTTGCTTGAGTCACAATTCCTTCAGGAAATATCCAGATGCTCTGATGTCAAGTCCCTCATAGGCAGCAGGGTGGATATCCAGTGCCATCCAGATCCTCTTGTGGGATGCAGAGAATATATGCTGCACTGCTTGGAGCATCTTCTCCTCCTTGCTCTCTTAGAATTTTCAGGATTGTTTTTCATACTTTTCTCCCTTTGCTTTTGTCTATCATTTTTTCTCTTTCTTAAATATATTTTCTCAAGAGAATACTGCACATGGAAGATGGGCTCAGTTTTGTCCTTATGTGGATTAATTATGGAGAAGGCTAGAGTTAGCTGCATTAGATACAGAACATCCCCTGTTCTCCAGCCACAGAGATGATACCTACAACCCACATCACCATCATCAAAATCTTGCCACCTACAAGTGGTGCTTCCAAAATATATTGGACAGTCTTTAATGACTTAATACTGATGGGAAGTGCTAAAAGAAAAAGGAAGCTCTCAGACTCATATCCCTAACTGCACTGTATAGGCAAAGTTTTCTTAAACTGAATGAAAACTTACCAGCTCACAACAGCCTAAAGGGGTTTTCAGTGCTTACAGAGATGGTGTTTTGCCAATTTGCCCACAAGCATTTTTTCCAACACTCAGAATGATAAAGGCCTTTTGAAAACAAGAATCATATTTTCATTTATTTTTATTTCTGATGATTAAAAAAGTTGAGCAATAAACATAAAATTATTAGAATATACATTTGGTAGGAAGCTCTAGTACATTCTCCAGCTCTAATTGTAGCTTGAAACATAAAAAATATTGTAGGCTATTTTGCAGTAAATTTCTTTTCTTCTCTTTTGTAGCTATTTTAATTTTATTTAAGTATATGTAGAATAAATAAAAGAAGAGATATTATTTGACAAGATATTCAAAGAATGTACATGTTGCCAGTGCTTTGCTATGATTTTGAATAAATGCTGCAGTCAATAAAATGTAGTTCACATTTTGTTTTAATTATGTGTATTTGGTTTTACATAAATTCAGAGAAGATACGTCTTGAGCGTGAGGACAAATCATTCCATTTGATTTTGTTGACTTAATATCAGAAAAAGACAATGGTCAAAGCATCATATGTTGGAAATGCCTCTTTTTTTGTGTGTGTTTATAATTGTCATGACAATAGTAGATGTATTAAAAGCTATATAGTGCTCCTTGGAGCAAGGCAAATAATTCCACAATATACAATTACTGTAAGCAGTTGTCGATAAACAGGTTGTTACCAACATTTTAAGTTTATATACAGAAGAAATAACAGGATGAACAAGAGGAAGCAGGATGCTACACAAGAAAAGGATTTCCTCCTAAGCTGAAATCATTAAACTTTGAAATCTACCTTCTCAAGGTCCTTCATTGTAACCCACAGTCTTTCATTTCCAAGTGATACCACAAACTGTCAGTTTGATGATATATTACACATAACAATGGCATTGAGTTAGCATATCATAGCAACTGGGACTCATTCAAACTTTTAAAAATTCCTAATGTTTTAAAGAAATTATGAACTGAAGAATTATCAGACACATAAAAGAAGTAATTCATTAGAAAGCATAGAATTCTCAATACATTTTGGAGAATTATTCTTCTCTTACATGTTTTTTTTTAATGGTTGGTTGGTTTTGTTGTTTCATTCAATCCCCTTGATAGTAAATACAGTTCAAAGATGTTCAGATGATTTAAGACATATTTTCTTTCTCTTCCTCAGGCATTCTTAAGTACTAAGTTCCATTGTAAATTACATCTCATCTATAGATTTTAGCTAGGTTTTTAAGATCTAGAACTAAATCTTTTTCTACTACACTGATTATAAAAGAATATGTATTCAGTTTTCTCTCTATTTTCTTTTCTTATTTTTTTTTCTTCCAGTCACTATTACTCTCATACTTATCTGTGGAATTGTTTTGAATCATTTGTTGCATGACTGAAAGTCTGATTTCAAGCAGCTGAATTCTTGGTCAAAATTTGTTTTCCTTTTAGTGTTCATATATATAAAGACATAAATATTAAACTATTAATATTAAAAACACGGTATAGTGTTGATTATATATGATGATTCACTGATTGGAGGTGTAATACATTTTGCAAGTTTGAGCGACACTTATTCATTGGCAGGTGTGATCGACCTTTGTTTTCTTTTCTAGAATCTATTATTACAAACTGCTTCTTATGCCATTTTATCTCTGTTAGTTTGTCTTCACAGAGACACACAGCAAACAGAAAATACTATGCTCAGATATGTGGACTTTTTTTTTCAGCCCTACTCTGGCTACAGGAGGCATCATTGTCACAGGCTCACATTTTGCTAAGGGACTTCAGGCACTATGACATCTGTTGGAAAAGTAGCACAGTGAGCCGTAGGCAATCCAGGAGGCTCCTGGAGTGCATCAAGCATAAATTCCTGAGGTAGGTAACAGACAGTCCCACTAGGGGCTCAACCTATTATTCATCAGTGCAAGTGTACTGATTGGTGACATAAGGATTGGTGGCTGTCTTGGCTGTAGTGACCGTGAAATGGTGAAATTCACATTCCCAGGGAATATGACACAGACAGAGAGTCAGGACACTAAATTTTAGGAAAGCCAACATCCAGCTCTTCAGGCAGTTGGTCAACAGCTCCCTGGGAAACTGCACTCAAGGACAAGGATACAGAACAGTGGAAACAGGGACAGTAAAATGAGAGGAGTATAGAGATGTTGCTAGGCTGTGTAGGGATGAGGTCAGGAAGGCTAAGGCCCAGCTGGAATTGGACTTGGCAAGAGGAGCAAAGAAGAATAAGAAAGGTTTCTGCAGGTACGTCAATCTGAAAAAGGAAATTCAAGAAGGCTTATTCCTCTGTTAGCAATCAATACCGGCAGGCTGGTAACAAGGTACAAGAAGGCTGAGATACTCAGCAACATTTTTGCCTCAGTCTTCACTGATAACTGCTCTTCACACATCCCTTAAACAGATGGATCAGAAGGTAGGGGATGAGGGAGCAATATCCTTCATGTTGTAAGCAATGATTGAGTTTGCAACCATGTGAAGAACTTAAACATCCATAAGTCTATGGATCCTGATGAAATGCCTCTCTGACTCCTAACGGAATCTTTGATGTAGTTGCCAAGCCATTCTCAAGGATATTTAAAAATTCATAGTGAGGTGAAGTCCATGTTTATTGGAAAAAAAACAAAGTAGCACTCATTTTTAAGAAGAGTAGAAAGGTTGACCTAGGGAAATATAGACCTGTTAGTCTCACCTTTGTGCTTGGAAAAATCATGGAACCTTGTCCCTGGAGACATTCAAGGTCAGTCTGGATGGAACTCTGAGTAACCTGATCTGCTATTGATGTCTCTGTTTGTTGCCAGGGAGGTCCCTTCCAATACAAATGGTTCTACGATTCTATGATTTATTTGATGAATTTAGAACAGTTAAATCCATCCTCATTTTTTCTAGCCTTCTTACCTCTTGAATTTGCAAGAGTAACTTTGAACCTCTGGGTTTCTACCATTGTTTTCTGTTCAGAATCATTACACAGGGATCAAAACAACTGCAGGAGCTAAATATGCTCATCTTGAGCTTTCCAGATAATTTTCAGTGTTCAGGCAGAGACTCTTCTTCTTCAGGCAAAAGATAGTTTCCTTTGTACAAAAAGGAAAGATAGGTAGGGTTGATCCTTATGCACACTTATTGAGGGATGGAAATTTTTAGGTCAGTTTCTCAAAATAAATAGGATAGGCTCCTGCAATGAATTACTTTCTGGAGTACCATCCTCAAGAAGGCCACAGATATCTTGTCTTGGAGTGGTGTCTGGATGATCTCTGATATTCAAAAGACAGTGTCTGTTTATAAGTTGTATTCATGTTTTGGAAGCTGCAGAACCTTTTTGGAGCAGTAATCTTTTTTTTTTTTTAGACAATAACAGAATGCGTTTATTTAGATTCTGCCTCATTTTTTCTCTTGACTGTGCATTAGTTGATGTGTATCAGAATGTTGTACGTTTACACGTTTTGGATATTTGTGGGCTTCAAATGAACATGAAACTGGAAGTGAAAGCATAAAGAAATTTTTAGGTTCCCTGGAGCTGAAATTTTGATGCAGAATAATTCTCTTGCTTGCTATTTATTGTTGAAACATCGTGTGCATATATCTTATACTGGAATGTAAACATATTTGCAACTCTGTTGGGAAATTCGTGTGGTCTTTGTACACTAGAATAATGAGGAAAAAATAAAAGGAAATTCTACTCCATGTAGCTGTGACAGTACTGCAAACTAAGATATTTTTTTTTATATATATAATTCTTAATATTAGAATTTTTATTCCTCAGTGCATTGTAAGATTCAGCAGATTTAAAGAAGATTCAAATTTTAAGTCTTTTTGCTTTATGAATAGAAATAAAATATGTAATCACTTTACAACTAGTATTTTAAAGCTTAGTACAAAATTGCATGATGATTCAGCTCAGTTTTACAGTTTTACTGAATTAGCATAGTCAGAAAGGAAATAACACATGCTTCAATCAAAGCCTATGGTTTTGTGTATCTACATGAAATAACTGCAGTGCAAGAGTGAAAAAAAAAGGAAAGTGAGTACCTCGATGAATGATTTCAGCCTTGAAATATGTTGGCTAGTGTTAGACTCACTGCAACATTATCTACTTACAATCTGTTGTTTTGTAGAAATATTTTTGATGAGGGAGACCATATTCTATGTAATCTCTTCTAATATTTTCACTTACAATCATTTCTCAGTTAGCAGTCCATACGCTTTGGTGATGAATGGGATCTGTACTCCAATTATTTTACATTTCTTGAAAATGGCATCCACAAAAGATTGTCTAAAGGATATTCAGTTTCACTTGAGGAGAGATGATCACAGAAGCAAACATATGTTTTAGTGTGTTATTACTATTTATACACTGTATTCAATACATTCCATTCTTTGCCTCTCTGGAAAACGTATTAAGAATTTAAGTATACACTCAACATGCAATCTTCACAAATGTCAGTTACATCAGTGAAAAGAATTCCCCACAGCGATATCAACATAACATAGTCACAACTCCAACAAAGAAAATGATTTACATACATGTTCCTTCTTGTCTTTCACTTATTTGCAACAACAAAAATTCACTGCACATACTACATTTTCTGGTAATATCCAGTTTGTATTTTGCCCTTCACTTCTCCCAGCTACTTCTTTTATCTTGAATTTTTTAGGACACCACTCTGGGCACCAGAAAGTACTGTTGTGTTTTAACACTGGTGTACAGTTGAACACCACCATGCCTCTCTCTCACTCCTGCTCCTCACAGGGATATTGTTCACCAGTTACAGTCATTAGCCTTCTATTTGGGGAAAAATAATTTACTGCCAATGTATAACAGACAAGAGCGGTGAGAATTAAAAATAAAAAAAATCACCTTCTTCTCTTCCACCCTCTTCTATCTCTTTTACCCAATCAGCGCAAAAGAACAGCAAATGGGGCCTGCCATCAGTCTATACACTTAATCTCTGACTCTCCTTAACAATCTCCTTAATGATTATTACAGGTATGTAGTGAAGCTATGCAAGGAGAAAATTAGGAAATCAAAGCCCAGCTAGAACTGAACTTGGCCACTAAGGTAAAGGAAAATAATGAATACTTTTGTAAATACACCAAGAGCAAGAGGAGGGCTAGGGAGAATCACAGAATCACAGAATCGTAGGGGTTGGAAGGGACCTCCAGAGATCATCGAGTCCAACCCCCCTGCCAAAGCAGGCTCCCTACACCAGGTCGCACAGGTAGGCATCCAGGCAGGTCTTGAATATCTCCAGAGAAGGAGACTCCACAACCTCCCTGGGCAGCCTGTTCCAGTGCTCCGTCACCCTCACCGTAAAGAAGTTCTTGCGCACATTGGTGCGGAACTTCCTATGCTCCAGCTTCTGGCCATTTCCCCTTGTCCCGTCTCCGCACACTGCTGAAAAGAGTCTGGCCTCGCCACTTTGCCCCCCATCCCTTGTTGGATGCCAAGGGCAACTTGGTGACCAGTGATCAGGATAAGGCTTAATGCCTTCTTTGCCTCAGACTTTAATAATAAGACTTGTTGCTCCCTGGAAAAACAGCCCCGTGCACTGGTAGGTAGGGATGGGGAACAGAATATGCCCTGCATGATCCATGGTGAGATAGTTTTGGGCCTGCTCTGAAAGCTGGATGCTTTCCATGTCCATGTCCATCCAGATGGATTGCACCTTTGAGTGCTGAGGGAGTTGGCAGATGTGGTTGCCAAGCCACTCTCCATCATTCTTTGGCAGTCCTAGCTAACTGGTGTTGTCCCGGCAAATTGGAGACTGGCAAATTTGATGTCCATCTTCAAAAAGGGCTGGAAAGATGATCCTGGTAGTCCTATTAGTCTCACCTTGGTGCCTGGGAAGGTTACGGAATGGATATTCTCGGGAGCCATCATGGACCAATTAAAGGTCAAGCAGGGGATCAGGCCCAGTCAGCATGGGTTTACAAATGGTGGATCCTCTCTGACAAATCTGATTTCATTCTATGACAAGGTGTCAACGTTTTATGGGCTGGTTTGGCCCGGTTCTGTGACTAGTGGGGCGGAGGGATTCACAGATCCGCACCTCTGGAAAAGGGAAACAGGGAATCCCAAAATAATTAAAAACAGCGGCAACGATCTGAGGTGAAAAAACTAATTTATTAAATATAGTATCAGCAACATATATTGAGAGAGAGAGTGTGTGCGCGAAAGGTGGATAGGCCTCACCACAACGCTGAGGTGAGAAGTGCAGTCCAGTTGAGCCGATGAAGAAAAGCAGATGGAGAAGAGTAGATGGAGAAGCGCAGGCGAAGAAGAGAAGGTGAAGAAGAGAACATCAGGTGACCTTGCCGGGAGCCCCCTGGGGAATGTAGTTGTTCCTCTCCTCCAGACAGGCACCCGGAACTTGAGCATCCACAGTCAAACCCCCCAGTGCATTACATGATGTTATTATGTGGAATACTGATAACCAAAAATCATAAAATCTTGACACAAGGTGACCCAGTTAGTGGATGAGGGTAAGGCTGTTGATGTGGTCTACCTGGACTTCAGTAAGGCCTTTGACACTGTCCCCCAAAGCATTCTCGTGGAGAAACTGGCTGCCCATGGTTTGGATGGGTGTACACTCCATTGAGTGAAACACTGACTGGATGTGGTCAGTGGAGTTAAATCCAGTTGGGTGTCGGTCACGAGTGATGTCTCCCAAGGCTCGGTCCTGGGGCCAAATTGAGAGGGAGTGTTGATCTGCCTGAGGGATGAAAGACCCTACAGAAGGACCTGGACAGACTGGATCGATGAGCCAGGGCAAACTATATGAGTTTCAATAGGGCTAATTGTTGGGTCCTGCATTTTGGTCACAACAACCCCAGGTAACTCTATAGGCTTGGGGAGGAGTGGCTGGAAAGCTGCCTGATGGAAAGGGACCTTGGTGTACTGATGGACAGTCGTCTGAATATGAGCCAGCAGTGTGCCCAGGTGGCCAAGAAGACCAATGACATCCTGGCTTGTATCAGGAATGGTGTGGTGAGTGGAGCTAGGGAAGTAATCCTGCCCCTGTACTCAGTATTGGTAAGGCTTCACCTCAAGTTTTGGGCACCTCAGTACAGAAAGGACATTGAGGTGCTGGAACACATCCAAAGAAGGGCAACAAGGCTTGTGAGGGCTTGGAGAATATGCTCTATGGGGAGAGACTGAAGGAACTGGGGCTGTTTAATCTGGGGAAAAGGAGGCTGAGGGGAGACGTTATTGCTCTCTAAAAAGTGCTTACAGTGATTGTATCTAAAAAAAGTGCTTACAGTTATTGTATCTAAAAAGTGCTTACAGTGAGAGCGGAGTTGGTCTTCTCTCATTGGTGACAGGTGACAGGACAAGGGGAAATGGCCTCAAGTTGCACCAGGGTAAGTTTAGGTTGGATATTAGGAAACACTTCTTTACAGAAAGGGTTGTTAACCTGGAACAGGCTCCCCAGGAAGGTGGTTGAGTCACCATCCCTGGATTTGTTTAAAAACCATTTGAATGTGGTGCTCGGGAACGTGATCTAGAGAAGGGCTGTTAGGGTAGTATGGTTAGGTTGTGGTTGGATTTGATGATCTTTAAGGTCTTTTCCAACCTGAGCAATTTTATGATTCTATGCTTCTATGATTCTATGATCATTCTGCCCCTGCTTCATCTGAGTCCCTCCCATAGCATGCCATCCTTCTCAAACTGATCCTACATGGGATTCCCTCAGGCTGTAGCTTTCCAAGCACTCTGTACCACAGAACACATTCTTCGGGAGAAAGCAGCTCCTGCACCGGTCCCCATGGGCAGCAGCTCCCCAGGCCTCTTGCAAACCGTTCCCCAAGAGGTTCTGCTCTGGCCTAGAGACTGCTCTTGTAGGAGCTCTCGACTTGGCTGCATCTTCCTAAAGGAGATATCTACTTGCTCATCTGTGGGCTCATCCGTGGGCTGTGCTTGGAGATCTGTTCTTCATGGTGTCCCACGGGCTGCAAGGGGGCAACTTGCCCCTCCATGGGCCTCTCCTGTTCTGGAAGGAACTTCTGCTCTGTGCCTGGAGCACCTCCTGCCCTCTTTCTGCTCTGACCTTGCTCTCAAGGAAGTAAATATCCTAGGTTTCAATTTATACTGTAAAACTAAATAAATAGATAGATAGACATAGATAGATAGATAACAGGAACTAATTTTTAACCCTTATTTCAATTATATATTATCTCCTGAATATTCTCCATTTTTCATAGACCACATTAAAAGACATGAACCAAACCATGGAGAGAAATTCTAAAATTGCATTGTTGTATGTTTAATGGATGAAAGAATTGCATGCAAAATAATAATAATCAGAAAGTAGATGGCATAAAAAATATGCATGAAGAAAATTTTATTAATTAACTTTATTTAAAAAATCCAATGAAATATCAGAATCATTCTTAATTTTCATATAATTATTGATTATGCTACACATCTGGTGGGATATTTTTCAGACTAACTTTACAGTCATGTTGAAGACTATATTCAGCAAAGCATTCAGGCCTTATTAATTTGAGATGACAAATATCTTGAAATAAAAGTTGTGTCTCGAACATTAGAAGATTTTTCAGTTCTTAATGCTTATTGATTTCAGTGAAGATCACTCCATTACTACGGTATTCTTCCATTCTGCTCACAGAAAGCCATATTTTTAGGGTTAAACACATTTCCCTATTTCTTGACAGCGGTGTATGTGAAACTTCATATCCACTTTAGGCAGTCCAGAGATGGTTTGTGTAACTCATAGTTGCAGTCAAACTGCATAATGTGTAAAAGCATATTAGAATAAAGCTAAAATAAGACTAGGTATACAGCTACAGGCAAATTTTGCATTTTGAGTCTTCATCATTCTGTGCAAAAATATGTTCTGCCTTAGGCACTAGTATTTCCATTTTATGCAATTGAAGAATGTGCTTATAGAACATTGAAATGTCATGTGCTGTACAATTTTAATGTTGAAAAACTAAATGAATATACAAATATATATGTGGATATTTTATGCATTGCATTACGATTTTAAAATCTTTATTTAAAAGTAGACTATGGAATCTTCTTTTTTGAAGCAGTAGAGTACATGATGTCAGAAATACTGGAGAAACAATGCTTAAAAAATCCATTATTCTTTAACAAGCATAGCATTCTTCTCTCCTTGGCATTGCTCGGTACATTTTATGACTTTTCACAGTAGTTTTCACCAGTAAAGTGAAGTAAACAAAAATATTCTTTCATCTGACATAAAATGCAGAGTTAATTTTCTAACATGAACATGTGTTGCATGATTTGTGATTTTAATCATATGGAAATATCTTACTGCTTGCATTGAGGTAGCAGATCTTGTTTTGATTTTTCTTATTTATTTTTTATTTTTTTAAATCTTCAAGAGTTAAATAAGTTCTATATTTTTAAGTCTTAAATAAATAACTAATAATGTTAAATATAATTGTAGACTTCAGAAAAAGCATTTCAAAAATATATGTGTTTTTCTTTTTTTTTTTTTCATGTTACTGATGATTTTAGCAGTGGAGTAATCTACACTGTGTTTAGCATCACTACAGCCTGCAGTTTTTTTGGAGATTATGCAGGGAATGAAAGTGTTTGCCATGGGCATATGTGCTACTTGTAAAGTAAATATTGGTACTTAGTTCTGTGTTTATATACACATATGTACTATTTATTTTGCTTATTTATACTGTTGCATCTTTTTTTGCTTTATCCAGTGCTGTGGTCATACATCTGTATAGCACTTTCTGACTAAGCAGACTATATGGTCTATCTTATGTATGGGTTTACAGTATTCTATTAAGCAAAAATGTTTTGCAAGAAAAAGAGCCGAGTAAATATTTATGATAAAATTTTAGAATATGTAATTTGAGAAACGTGATTTAAATATTTTACTTCTTCAAAATGGTACAGATGTCAGAACTTCTTTTGACTTTTTGGTAAAGGCTGATATGGAACTGGTACAGAAATATGGAAAGATTTTTGATTTACTAGAATTGGTCTTATGTGGTGACTGGAGGAAATGGTGATTCACTTGATTGTGGGGACGATTAATGTTGTGCATAACATTTTACAGATATTTTACAGTTGCTATAAATTAAAACTGAACTTCTGTTTTGTTGTATAAGAAATAAAGTGCAAATAATTGGAATAAATCAGTGTTGATACACCTATGTGTAGGATGTGATGCACCTGTATGATGTGATCCATGAGAAGATCACTGCACTGTTTAAGTAGTGAAAAAGAGAAAGCAGGAGAAAAGTGAAAAAAACAAGCAAACAAGCAAACAATATATTATTTAAAGAATGTTGCTACATCATGTACTAGGCGAATTATTAGCTATAGTAAGAATGGTTTATATTTAAAGGAATGGGAGAATGGGACAGGAAATGTAATTGAGGGTCAGGAAGAAAGAAAATTCTCTTAATACACTCATGTTTATGCATGAGAAAAGCAAACTGCAGGACACAGTTCTACATAGGGTGGCTTTCACAGCTCTCGCTAGTCCTGATGTGGAATAGAAGTGCTGTTTTGCAGTAGGAAACTGAGATAACATATCAATTCTGACTACATTTGCTAGGTTCCCAATGAAACTGAAAATATTTTGTTTTAACAAGATGTTGGCTTCATTGTTTCTTTATTTTTCTTTTTTCTCAACAGCTCCATAATATTTTTTCTCTATGATTATTATATCAGCAAAAGTTAACTTTTTATTCCAGTTTGAAATAAATTGTGAAGGAGGATGATGCCACCTTGAACGTGCTGCCCAGCTTTATATCATCAGCAACCATGCTGGGGGAGTATTCTATCCCTTCTTCCATGTCACTGATGAAGATTTTGAACAGGATTGAACCCAGTATCAATCTTTGGGGAACACTGCTAGCTGCGGGCCTCCAACCAGACTCTGCACTACTGTTAACAATCCTCTGAACTCTGCAGTCAGACATCTTGTTTCATTTTGCCAGTTAGCCGCTTAGCCAGTATGAGTGGGGCAGAATTTGGTAGTCCAGGATTCTACCTAAAATACTGAATTGCTTCAGTAATTGGCTGCAAACACTGGAACACAAAATTTACATGCCACAAGGCTAGGTTGGCTGCTTATTGAGCAACAAACCTACTCTAGTACGTGATTGGATCTGATAATCTTGAAGGTCTTCTGCAACCTAAACAATTTTTGATTCTCCTTAAGCCTTTAGATCACAAATTCTCAAATTCTTGGTATTCTCAGCCTAAGTACCTGTCTATAACATTCAGAAATAACTCTCTGTGACTGTTGCTCAACTCCTGCAGAGGTTTTGGCCTGATACGCATTTGTGGTGGTCTAGTCTTCAATAAGTCCAAACTCCCTCCCAGCTTCTCATTCCCTCCTCCTCCCCAACAGAATAGCAGCAGAAATGAGGATGAAAATGCTCATGGGTCAAGATAAAGACAGGGAGATCTCTGAACAGTTACGCTTTTGGACAAAAGAGACTCAACATGAGAAACGATAAAGTAATTTACTCCCAAGGTAAACCAGATGGCTTTCCCTAACACCATCATCATGGGCAGGATCACAGTGGGGTCAGAATTGATACACATAGGTGTACTCAGGGTGGCTCCATGTATTCAGCACTTGCAGCCTTATGCAACTGATGAATCCAGAGCGCTCATTCTGCAATAACAAGGAGAAATAAATTGCAAGGAACATGCATTTCATTCATATGCTGACTACTTCTCTTCCTATACTTTCTTTCTGTGTCACATCCTCTGAATTATGTGTTTTTTCTATTAAATTCTTTTGCCAGCAGCAGTTGCAGAAATTTTAGGCATGTGGGAAATACTGAGATTTGGATGTATGACTTTGGCCTCTGTTTGCTCAAAGATGAAAAAACATAACCTTTTATTGTAAAGGGAAATTGTTCCAAAACTATCTATTAGTATACATCATGATACATTGCTTTGAGTAGAATGAATATTGAAGTTACTTTTGCCAGAGATACTTTTGTTGACTCTTTACGGCATTACTTCCTTGTTTCTTTTATCCCGTTCTCTCTTCAAGTTCCTGCCTAATTTTGGCCCAGCTAGATGGATGGATTGATACTGAATACATGCCAATTGTGCATTTCACAATTTTTTGCAAAACCTTCTTTCCATAAATCTGTGTCAAATGATGGGTTTGGATAAAATCAATTTTTATTTGAAGGGAGAATCTCATAAATGTAGTGTATGGAACAGTAGTCAGAAATTCCTGTCAGGATTAAAAGAGAAAATAGATTCTCCAGTCTAGTTTGGCCCCTTGGCTCAACTGAGGTTCTGTAAATGGTTTTAATAAACCATAAATAACCAGAAGAACATTTTTCAGTAGGCATATCTTATGAGTCATTCGTTTTTTTGCCTCAGGCTTCCCTTTTAGAAAGAGGTGTATTGAGTGTGATGCAGTTCACCATCAATCTAGATTAATCCTGTGCTGATATTTGTATAATTAAGCACCCATTCTCATTAGCACTAGAGCAGCCATGGAGTGGATTATTCAAAGAGGGATATCTACTCTTAAAAGCCCATCATCATTTGCACCAAGTGGAAAGTGTATTTCTGATTGTAGTTTAATTCTGAGTCCTTATATGTTCAAGAGTTTTTTGCCTAGTCTGTAAAGTGTAGTTAATTTAATATTCTACTTCCTCAGAATACTCTCTGTAAGGAAATCTCTTGCTTCAGTATTACTGATATTTTTTAGTCAAGGATGCATTTGTGAACCAGGTTAGTCTATAATCCCTACTACCAACCCAGGTGTAGTGGGAAACTACTCTTGCTTTTTATCCAAAGAGGGAAATGAGCCCGAGGTTCAAAATTTTGGTTCTGAGAGTAAATGAAGTCAGAAATCAAACTGCAATTATAGGATTCTTGACTAATTCACTGTAGAAAAAGGGCTTATCAACCTCACAGAATTAAAAAAAAAAAATCATTTCTGTTTGAAATAGAACAAAGTATAAAAGAGAGAGTCAAGGACAGCCCTGAGAAATGGTTCTGCAGAGGTGGGAAGAGAGGGATGTGAGAGCAAGAGTTGGTGCAGAGCACTTTCTGGATCTTGGTTAGAAAGCTCCAATAATAAAAGCCCTAATAGCTGTTTTAGTAAGAAAGGGTTAAAAGAGGAGTATAGATAATTAGTAAATTCCATAACTCATTAAATTGTGGGAAACTCGATTTTTACATTTTACTATGGCTTACAGAGTGGATCCTACCTATGAATATTACTTTTTCAGTCATTCAAACAATATAACATTTTCTTACGAGAAAACAACCCTGCTCATTATCTCCTCTGCTGGACAGATATTATGTTCCCATGAGAACTTCTTGCTGCACTTTGGATAGAGACAAGGCCATGCAAGTGTCACAATCACTGATACCATGTGTGAGCTGCCTGCATGCTCCTCTCTTATAATGATTTCATTCAATGTTCAAGGAATTAGTGCATCACAACATAGGTGTGAAAGCCGCACTGCATATTAAGCTTAGTGCAACACAACTTTGAGCCTATTCAGGTCAACTGATACATAGATCACTAACTTTTGATATCCGACAGTCTCCCAGCCAGGATAATTACAAAGATGCTTTCATACTAATTTATATAGTTAAGAACAAACTAGAAGCACTGGAAGGAAACATGTAATGCAATCCAAGCTGTTGCAATTTTTGCTTCTAAATACAAGTATTTGAGTCAAAAGGGTACAGTATACTGGAAAACAGTATTTTACAGGTTACTGAAGATTTTATGTATGAGGTGTAAAGAAGTTTTTAATTTCTTGTGGCATAATAACTAAGAGAGTTAAACTGGAGCATGATTTTACTTCTTTTAGAGACAACCTCATCTATTTATATATGAGGTCAAACTTTGTAGAAAATTCAATAGCACCTACAGGAAAGCATATTTATTAAGATTCAGTTTCTAAGCTTAAATTCTACTGTTTTTCAGTAAAATATTTCTAATGATAGATTTATTATTAATGTCTGTTGCACTAGCAAATGTACAAATATGTCTCAGAAAGCAGGAGGATTTTAATATTTATCATATTTGCAACAGAAAATTATGTCACATTAGCTGGGAGCAGCTTGTGCTCATAGTAGGAGTCAAGACTCAAGTTTTCATGACTGCAACATATGTTGCACATTGCGGAACTTTCCCAGTGATCTTCAGTTCCTCCATATTCTGTGGCAGTGGGTAATTTGCACAGTGGGAGCAATATAATACACATTCAGATGACAGAAAAGGAATGCTGAGAGTAGATAATTGTGTTTGCAGACTCAAGCAGGAGCTGTCAGATCTATCTTTTGAGTTATTCTAAGTGAAGACTGTTTTGAACAATGCCAGTGAATTCAGGCATCTGGCATTTATTATCTCTGTATTTATTTATATTTTATTCAAGGTACGTGGAATGAAGGATCATACTTTAATATGAATTGCATAATACTCTGAAACCTTCATTTCAGAACCAAATCCTTTAAAAGTCTTCTATAACTTGTTAAATCCCTGAGTTTTCGTTATATACTATTTTACTCCCCCCCCCAAAATACAGCTGGCTTTGAAGAAAGCATTGTGAGAACTCTGCTTCTTATTAACATTGGTAAAAGTGAGTATAGTGACGCTAGTCACTATACTTGTTTGTTGATAGTTATCTGTGAATTTACATGCATATTTTACATATTGATGCCTCTGTGTTATTTCTTTGAAGTATATACATATACACACATATATAAGTCTCCGTATGGCAGCTGAAATTATGACAATCCACCATTTATAAGAGAGAGAGCATAGATTGTCTGTGAGATGCAATATTAAGCTTTTATTTGTTGGTAAAATGCAAGAAATCTCATCTTCCCTTTAGTTCCCTAAAAGTTTAAGTGCTTTTACCTTATTATCATACAAGAGTTACTGCCTTTCATTTTGTGTGTGATGTCAAGTAGAACAGTAGAACAAAGGATGAAATTATGATATGGAGCTGGAATTCTATTCGAAAGATAAGTTATCATTTTACAGAATTCTGCAAAACTGGACTACACACTGGGCACATGGATAAACTCATTGAGTGACCTTAATTTTGTGAGATTACTAATTTAAATGAATTGTATTTGGTTTTAGTACTGTTTGTTTTTTCCTATGTTTAACTGCAGTAGTAATCAAGAACTATGGCTAAAAACAATACTGTGACCATGCATTTCTTGATGATTTTTTATATCCCTTTAGCCTGTTAGCTTGGTATGGCAATGGACTAAAGAAAATGAGCCATTGTGGTCAGTAAATAGTAACTTAAGAAGGCAGTAAGTGGAGAGTGCAGATATAAGTACTCTCACTTAAGTTTTACTAGTCATAGACAGGAATTTAAGAGATGTTTAGTAATACGGACATATAAGTAGACACATCTGTTAGGTCATAAAGACAGCTGATTGCAATCAACCCATCTGCAATTGCAAAATACAGAACCACAGATCAATCATAATGTTGGAAGGGACCTCCAGAGGTCACCTAATCCAAATTCCCTACTAGTGCAGTTTTCTTAGATTGGGTTACACAAGAAAGTGCCTATGCGATTTTGAATATCGCCAGACTTCACAGCCTCCTTTGGCAGCCTCCAGTGCTCTGTCACCCTCAAGTTCTTCTTCATGTTCACTTGGAACTTCCTGTGTTCCAGTTTCTGCCTGTTTCCCCTTGTCCTGTTGCTTCATGGCATCAAAAAGAGACCACCAGCATCAACTAGACTCCCTCATTTTAGATATTTGTGAAGACTTACAAGATTTTCTCTTAGCCTTCTCCAGACTCAAGATTCCCAACACTTTTGGCCTTTCCTCATAAGGGAGATGCTCCAGGTCCTTTATAATCTTTGTGGCCCTCTGCTGGAGTTTCTCTAAAATTTCCCTGTCTTCAATCTGGGAGCTGAGAATGGGGCACAGTACTCCAGATGAGACGTCACCAGCCAGAGCAGAGGGGAAGGATCACCCCCCTTGACCCACTGGACACACTCTTTTTAATACGCTCCAGGATCCCTTTGCCCTTCTTGGCCACAAGAGCACAGTGCTGACTCATGGACAACCTGTTGTCCACCAGGACACTCAGGTTCTTCTCCGCAGAGATCCCTTCCAGAAGGCTAGCTCCCTTCATCTAGGTTATCTATGAAGATGTTAAACAAGTTTAGACACCATACAGACCCCTGGAGAACACTGGTAGTTATAGACCCCTAACTAGACTCTGTGACATTGATCACAGTCCTTTAAGCTGTGCCAGTCAGACAGTTCTCAGTCCACCCCATTGCCCACTCATCTGCCCCACACTTTGTAAGCTTACCTCCGAATATGTTATGGGAGACAGTGCCAAAAGCTTTGCTGACATCACAATACACAACATCCACTGTTCTCCCCTCGTCTACCCAGATGGTGATGACATCACAGAAGGCTACCAGGTTGGCTGAACATGATTTCCTCTTGGTGAATCCATGCTGACTACTCCTGATAAATTTCATTTCTTCCACTTACATACAGATGTACTAAAAACGTCTACTTGCAGTGGACTTGTCATGTACATTTACTAAAGAAAAAAAAAAGCAACACTTTTTCATACAAATTATGCCAGTAGTTCATATCTCTCACACTTTCAGATCTGTAAAAGGAGTGTATTTTGAGTGAAGCTTTGTATAAAACTGTTCACATCAACACAAAATGAAGCTACCACTTAACAGTTCTCTCAGAGTGTAAGATAGATTATGTTCGTACCTTTTCTATTTTGAATGCATTACTTTACTAATGTAATTGGGAGCTGTTTTATTTAATATATTTATTAATTATTAATTTCCTAGATGATAAAAACTTTGTCATCTTTTTTTCCCAGTAAGATCCTTGAAAATGAGATGATGTGCATGGAGACCCAATGCTTTTTTTTTTTTTTAAAAAAAAAAAGGAAATTAGAAATAGTATGTATCCTGGAAATAAGATGCAGGAGGTTTTAAATTGGTGAGTGTGGCTTCCCTAGACCTTAGAGCAATTTGCCAGAAGATAAGGTCACTAGTTTAGAGCTTTCTTTTTCTCCTTCAAAAAAATGCGTGCATTAATTTAAATTAATTTAAATAAAAATTAATTTGGGAAAGCTTTCTACATTAAGGTCAGACTAAATTGTCACAATAAATGCCATTCAATATTCCTGTCAGTACAAGTACTGCTCTGAATGTAGTGCCTCCTATTTTATTATGTTGGCCGGCGATCTCAGAAGCAGATGGTGGTGGTATGGCAGTAGAGGTTGAACATTCCCACCAATATTCTATTACATTTTGTTGTGATGAACCAGACAGTAGCAGAGCAGCAATCTGACAAAATGGCATATGATGTATAAGAATAGATAAAGCAAATGTGTGTCTTTTAATTCCTTCCTATGGAAAAGATTGTGCCCATCGACACTCATTGGTGTTTCCTCCATGTTTACAAAGATGAAACAGTGATTGTGAGCACAGTGAGGCAGTCGGTGGTATGTTTCAGCAGCAGTGACAGCAACGGCAGTTCATCTCCACTCATACAGATTTTTATGAGAGAGGCATGCAGGGTCTAATTCATGGCTGATAAAAATGCATGGTTAACGGTGGTGACTGTTGAAAAACAGTGTTTTGTAGTGGGCATTTGCTCTATCAAATAGTGGTTTTTGTGCTCTTCGTATCTGTTGTAATTTCCTTGGAAATCAGTAGGAGGCATTACTTTTGAAGCAACCTAAGTAGGTTTTTCTATGGAATTATATGCCACTGAAGATTAAAGCAAGCCAAAGTCTGCCCAGTTTCAGAGCCTTTAGAAAGATCTATATAAGTGGCCGTGTTTTGTTCTTTTCATTATTTCTTTTACAGGTGTACTACACTGCAAGATGAGAATAGGATTTTATTTTGCTAGCTACTCCAGAAATGTACAGTTAAACCTTGTCCCAGTAGGCTGCAAGCTAAAAAGATCAGCATGAGTCTAAAAAGAAAGTGGAGACACAGCCTTGAAGTAATTTGACCAAGGTCACAGAAGTCTCTTGGTAAAGACAGAACAGTTTTGTTCAGGGGAAATTGAGTATTTAAAAACAAAGCCAAAAGAAAATTCGCTCTCAAAACCATAAATTGCTAGAATGTGGAAAAATGAGAAAGAGAAGGAATTTAAATTTAATGGCCATCTTATATATGTATGTATGCATCTACTTAATAAGTCTGCGGAGTAGAATAAGCTATTTTCATCTACTCTGAAGCTTTGATAAAAATTACATGTTTCTAGAAGAGAAGAGTATTCAAATTTCAGCTAAACACAAGAAAAGGATGACCAGAGGACTTTAAAAGAAATTCTCCTGAACTGTTCAGTAAAAACATAGGTGGAACAGGATTTTCTGGCCTATTTACAACACTTGGCTGAAGTATCAGTAAAATGTACTTGAGAAGAATGGCATGCAGGATTCGATTAATCACTGGTGAAAATCTGTGGATAATGGTGGTGGCTATGTTGAAAAAATAGTGCTTTGTAGCTGAGAATTTACTTCACTGATCTGTGTTATTGTGGTCTTTGTAGCTGTTCTAGTTTCCATGGAGATAAATAGGAGGCATTACTTTCAGAGCAACCTATCTTTAGGTATATAGAGACTATAGACAGTTGGTTCAGGTAAATAAGTATTATTCCTTATCTGTGGTTCATGTTGTTTCCTTTTCTAAAAAATAGCACAGAAATATATTTACATTTTCAGGAGATAGGCAGGATGCTTTTGTGAGTACATAGTGAACATTCTGATTTAAGGGCCTGTTGAGTTAAAATATGGAAAGAACATACCAGTCAATTACTGGAGTGAGGCTTTTGAACCTTAAGAACACTAGGGAAAAAATAAATAGAATACTTGTTGTGCTTGACTGTAATCATTCAGATTTAGCAGAAAAATACCAACAAATCAAGCTAACATATGTAAATTCAAGGGAACAAAACAATTTTATCTTCCACAACTGAGAGGAAAAGAATGTCAGCTAGAAAAGGGGAAGATCAGAGACTAAAGCTAGTGAACGAAGTTATAAATTATAGAGAACTCCTAAGAACTAGGAAATGTGACATAAAAAAATCAATATGGTTCCTGCAACATGAAAAAGGAAATCAGTGTATCATGACAGAGAAGATACATGTTCCATCACTAAAAAGAAGAAGCTGCAGGAAATGGGAAAGATTAGAATTTCCCGTAATTCAGCAGAATTTCCTCATAGTCTCTGCTTCTCAAAGCAGAGGCATGGATAAGCTCATATACTGTCTGAGTTAATGCCAACATATGTGTTCACAAAATCCAAACTATAAAATCAAATTAGAATAGGCAGTTCTTACAGTTAAGTTGTTAACCAAGTACCTAGGTGTTGCAACTTTGCGCTGTGGCAAAAAGACACAGATAATAGAAGGAAATAAGAACTTGAAAAAAATCTGAGAACTTGAAAATATTCACCCTCTTTGGAGGGTGGCATTCTCACTTTAAACTCTAAATGAAACCCTCGGATTCATCATTTGCTAGTGTTTGACTGGATTAAAATTTACTCCTGCTTATACCTTGAAGGATGGTCTTTGGAATCACAAGCCATACAATCAGTTTGACAAACCTATCTTGATTTAAAAAAAAAAAAAGTACAATATTCTGACCATAATGTAGAGTAAGGTGCAGTATATTTTTTACAGGTGAAAATAATTTCATCCATTGCTGTCACATGTAAAAATTGATGACCTAATGAGAAATGACTGCTTTGAATGAGCACTTTGATTACTTGCGGTTGAAAATAAAGACTTGGCAGAATGAATTTTTCCTATGTTGATCTGCTGTTTTTAAATGTAACTATAAGTTTATTACTTAACTTTTAAAGTCATCAGAATATTCATACTAGTCTATGAACTTTAGCTGAGGTGAAACAACCAGTTTCATCATAGTCTTCCCATTAATTAATTGATTCAGCAATCTTGTTATTAATTAATTAGTTATTTAAAAATAACACTTCTGATAGAGTTACAGATATCAAAATAAAGAAATCACAACACTGAAACAACAAGAGAATGATGATCCACCTCCCTATCTTATCTATATACTGTCCATTAAAGGATAATTTTATTTCATTACATAGTTTAGTGAAAATATAGGTAGGATGGAGAAGAAACATTTGAAGATAACAACAATTCATGGCTAAATTCAAAATTATTTATTTTAGGAATGCTCTTCTGAATCCTTTTCAAAGAGAATTCTCTGAATATTACTTTTACTGTTTCATTTTCTATAATGTGATATCCAGTAGCAAAAGTAAGAATTGGTGGCATTAGAAAATAAGATAAATATCTTGATACCATTTAAATTATTACTAGTATTGCTCACAATCAGTAACAGTCTATGAATTACTCATTTAGAGAGTAAGAAATAATGACATACTTCTTAATATTTCTATTAAAAGACACATAAAATCTCTGGGAAATGTTGCTGAGATATGCTGTAAGGGATTAACTTTATTGTATTCAAATGCTACCTTGGCAGATGAAAGAAAATTCGTAAGCCTGTGAGGCCAAATGACCTATGTGCCTGCTTGATTCTCCTTTCTTACCAACCTTTTCTGTTCCATTTCTCTCTGGAAGCACATCATAATGATTATTACATTCTCTATGAAATATTGGAATTTATGGCCATAGTTTTCAAAGATGAAGTGCAGCAGACAGATACACAAAGAATTGATGCTACGTTAAGAGCACAACTTAATTTCACTTGGGAAAAGACAGAAGGGGAAAGCTTATGCTTACTACATACAAAATATACAAGTTGGATTGCAGGATTTTGATGGAATTCCAGAAGTCAATTTTATTATTTCTCCTTCCAAGATGAAAGTGAATCATGACTTGGAGTTTCAAATATCTTTTATACTTGTAAGCTAATGAAGATCATATTTAAGTAAGAGAATGAAGCATAGGATTAGAAAATATTGGAGTGCTGAAAAATCTCTTGTATTCATGTGGAAAAGTGGAGGAACCCTGTAGAAGAGGTAACTAGCTCAACAGCCTTGCACTTCAAGATCTGGTAATCTGCTAAACACTAGAAGCTTGTAAAAATCAAAGAAGCAAGTGATGATGAAATGAAATTGTATTAATACTACAAATAAAGACAGAAAAATATACTCCTTATATCCTTATATCAATGGTGATTTTGAAATTGTTGGCTTTTCTTTCTATGAATAAAAGAAGACTCCAGGGGGCAGACATCCACTGAAATTAGGAGGGAATCATCTTCTGAAGTCTTTAAAAGAATCTGAAAGCTCATGACTTCCTTTAATTTTTGCCCAGATATCCTAAAAGGACTCACATGAACTCCAGCACTTTTTCAAGAGTCTTAAATACATTGCTCTGTGACCTTTGTTGAATTAATACTAGACAGATAGCAGTAAAATAGGTAATTTGAATCGCCTTTCTAAGTATCTTAAGATTTTCTTTTGCAAAATGTACTTGTTTTGTTGCCAAAGTTAATGGCATCAGTATCTGAACAGCATTGAAATTATTATACAGGAATCCAACAAACCAGCTACCTCAAGAACTTCTGTTATATTATCCTATTATTACAGATGCAGCCCCTCAGCCCATCCAGAAAATTAGCTTCTAATTACATCTGTATCTGCACATACATCTGCCTAAAAAATGTTAATCATAATGATCATTGTTACTAACTGTTCTTCCGTTTTCCATTACCACGGTCTTCATTTTGAACTCTTTTCTCTTTCTGTTTACATTGTATGTAATATATATATAGATGTATATAGTATACTACTAAAGGGAACAGTTGTCATATGATTGGAGTTCTACACAATGTCTGGAATTTAGACATTTTAACGATAATGAATAGGCTTTTTGAACATGCATTTTTGGCTTTTTTTTTTCTTGTCAGACAACCCAATTAGAATTCTAGATTAACATTAAAAATGCTTCTTAAGGTTAAAACTAAAGATCCTATAAATCCATATTTTGTCTCTGATCTTGGCCATTTTCAGTGCTTTTACATTATATACTACTGTGCCTGAAGCTGGATCATTTTTGTG
The DNA here is from genome assembly GCA_037305975.1 of Chrysolophus pictus. Taxonomy (NCBI): domain Eukaryota; kingdom Metazoa; phylum Chordata; class Aves; order Galliformes; family Phasianidae; genus Chrysolophus; species Chrysolophus pictus. The sequence continues at coordinate 29,508,657 of CM074577.1, read as the reverse complement.
GGAGGTTGCTAGATTCTATGCAGTTTTATGCAGTATCATGCAGTGTTATGGGTTATTTTACTGTGTGATAGATTCAGTGCTGCCTGTAGATTCTAAGGTACCTGACTGGTCCAAGTTTGTTAGCTATTTAGGTTCTTTCAATACACACAGGTGAAATGCACTTTCTTTCAATTAAAAGAGAAGGAATTGATGAAGTGGCAATGAAAACCTATTTTCATCCTTAGAGAATCATAGAATCATAGAATGGCCTGGATCGCAAAGGACCGTAACGATCATCTAGTTTCAATCTCCTGCTGTGTGCAGAGTCACCAACCAGTAGACCAGGCTGCCCAGAGCATAGAGACATTAATACCATTTAAAATAATATTTTTTTATACCTTTGCAGTCCTTCTAGTGCTGTTAAACTCCAGGTTTTGAATGTCTTTCTTGATGTCTTAACTTTTTTTGTTGACCCTGTTTAAGAAATTTATACTTGCAAGGAAAAAGTATCTGTTATCTAAGTTTACCTCTTTCAGTGAATTCAGACCTCTCCAAGTTTAGCCTCACTGCTCTATCTTTCTGGAGCTAGGGCAGTGGGGAACTAACATTAAACAACATACTGAAACTTGAAACATCCTTATTGGAATTATAGAATGGATTTCACACTGAATTTGAAAAATGAGACCACAAAATGCAGTCAGGTTAGTGTATTGCTAGCTAAGGAAAATTGAGAAGCAAAGGAAAGTGTCAGAGGAGAAAAGAGGAGTAATTTAAGAAGCTGGCAGAGTCAGCACAAAAAGAAGCCAAGAAAAACAGATGCCAGAACTAAATACCAGTTCTGGAAGGACTGAATCACTTATTCAGCAGCCATATATTGATGGCCGACAATAATTGATGTGGTTATAATACTGTTGTCTGCTTGGAATGGAGTTCTTGCACAGTCAGACTGAAATTATTCAGAGGTCAAAAATGACTGTGAAATCAACAGTCTGCTTTTTGTTCATACAGATGCTGCAATGATCCAGATGTCTGCCCTTTACCACATCACTGAGCAACTATCTGGTCTATAAACATAGCTTTCAAGATACAGTTAACAACTTAGATTATCCATTGCCATCTGATACTCTATAATGTGCGTATGTGTCCAAATAGATTTTAAAAATACTCACAGTATGTATAATCATAATGTCTTTGACAATTTATGCTAGAATGATAACAGATATAAAAGAATGTAAAAATATGGATTAGAATAATCACTACTCTTTCCCTTAATCCTGTATAATTTGCAGTTGTTTGGAAAAAGTTACATTGGCATGACATGGCACCAGTACGTGATCCAAATTGTCCCAGTTATAATTTATAATTGACTTCATTTTTAACTTTTGTAAAAGCCTAGCAAGTAGGATGAAGAGACCTTGAGAATCAGTGTGTTTTTTCCTGCAATACAGAATGATTTGTGCAATGCAATAACCTTTCTGAAAACTGTCTAATATGCTCCTAAAAGCCACTAATGAGTGCCACATTTGGTAAGTCAGTTTTAAATTGAAAAGAACACTGTAGAAAGAGGTCACTGAGCTATCAAATTTGTGTAAGGAATATAAAGACTGGGAAAAGCCTTGGCAAGTCTGGTCATTGAATCATTTCTAGTCTAGCTGTAACAGGTATTTAGATGTGGGTATAAAAGAGAAATTTAGAGCAAGTAATGAATAAATGATATTTATGATACAGTATTTCCTGAAGAAAAAAGAAATAAAATATTTATTGTATTTTTTCTGGGTGCTGTTTTTGGAAGTAACATATTTTCTCTTCTTTTGAGGGTGAAATACTGACTGAATTTAAGTAATCAACATTTTAGCATTATTTTATGTATGAGCTTGTGTTTACAATAGATGCCTTTTCAGGTGGCAAGCATTACTGAGTTTTGTTACAAGTATTCTGGTTTTACAACTGATTTGGAATCTTTCCCAATTAGAAATAAGAAAGCTAGTAGGTAATTCTGAGTTTCTGCAATACATACAGCCAAGTGCTGTCAGTGAAGATGATGTAACTTTAATTGTGTGGATCTTGAAACCTTGATTGTGTGAATCAAGGCTAATTTAGCATTAAATCAGAGTTTTCGGATTATCAAAGTATTTTGATCCTAGAATAAGGGAGTTGTTGATGGAAACCAAATGTGACTGCCACTTTAATGTCGAATGTTGAATACGCTGTTTGTTTAGAAACCAATGCTGGCAGCCATTGATGCCAGAATTAGTATTTTCAAAGTTTGCACAAGATAATTTCTTAACGCCATAATAATTTTATAAGCCGAAGCAGGAAATAAGTATGTTGTCTTATGAACAGGTAGTAAATATTTGCTTTAAAACAGTGATTTGTTTAAGGAATGGTAAACCAAAGGTATGGTAAACCAAAGAAGTAAAATGTCAAAAAAAAAAAAAAAAAAAGATTCTTTCTGACTTTTTATTATTAATAAATATCTTTGGTCCCCTTTGTTAAAATAAAGTCAGAGTACAGACCTCTTAATTTAGCTAGTTAGATTGTACATATCTGAGAATTTATTCATACATTTTCTCTTTCATCTCTTTTACTTAGAACTACTGAGAAGTTGTTGCAGAATAACTAGTTACCCTTTTTCAATTGAGATGCGGATGAAATTCAATGGAGGATAAAGTTTTCTAATGTATAGTTTACAAAGTGCATTAGAATAGCTTAAAAGGAAGAACTATATAAATGTAAGTTGTCACTATTATTAATAGGAAACTCTATTACGAAAGAAAGATAAAGAAGTGATATACTGCCAGTGACAAAGTGAAGAATAGCCAAATTGAATACTAAAGTCAAATTTACCACCTTGGAAAACAACCGAAAACTTTTAATGGTTCAGGATTTTATTCAATTGAAAGCTTTGTGTTACTTCATCTTGTCAAGATATAAGAAAAATATTACATAGAAAAAAAATGTCCAAGTGAGAAATTAAGTTGAGATGTTGATAAACTTGTTTTAAAATGATAGAATTGTTGTTGCTTCTCTGTGCATAACAGTGGAAAATTATGTCTATGTCTACATGAACAGTTTGACTAGATTTCCACCGCCAAGCAAAGTCTTGGATCATCTTGTAAATGAATAAAAAAATTCCGGACAAAAATCTTGGCAGAAAACCCAGCTGGATGTATGACTAACAGGATACTGGACAAGGATATCTTTTAAAAAGTCATGTACAGTATGACGTTCATTGATGAAAGACAAAAATTTGGAGATTATAATTTTAACATTAAAACGGGAGGAAGAAGATGTTTCATTGGAAATTTCGTTGGTTATTTTGTTGCTGTTGTTTGTTTGTTTTGTTGATTATTGTTTATTAAACTGTAGACATTCTCCAGGTATCAGCAAAACTTTAAAATATTCATTTAGTTATTGCTATCTTTGTAGAGATTTATAAATTTCTTATCACAGCAACATTAAATGATTCTGGAAGTGACCCTAAGTAATGCAAGGGATAGGATTTCAAAGAGAATGTGAATTCCAGAAAAAAACTTTACAAATTAAAGCTTGATTGGAAAAGTATTGCAAAGAGAAAAAAGAAAAAAAAGAAAAAAAAGTGGAACAGAATGTGACTTCAATGTGACTGTAAAAGTCAATGCATATAAGACAAAATCTCTAAGAAGCTGAGAGTGTTAGAAAAAAGAGGGGTGGAATACTTAGCCAAAAGAGACAGGCAGAAAGCCGGAAGTTTGAGATGTGTCAATAATTCAACAAATGAATAAGTCTCCCTTTCAATCTCATAGAAATAGAAGCAAAGCTTTCAGACTATAAAATAAAATTCTTAAGAACTTCTGTGGTAGTTACTCAGAATATATTAAGTTCACTCATTTCAAATAGTCAATTAGTTTTGAAGATTCACCTACAGTTTTACTGAGAGACTTCAGTGAGTGACAGCACTTAGGGAACTTACTACATTTTTGTAAACTGTTGAGGATCAAGCCAAAGATCAAGATATGTGCTGTATCCATAATCATCCAAAAGAGAATGCATTGGAAAATGGAAGAGTAAAACAAATTTATGACCTAGCCCTTCTGCTTAATACTAATTTCAACCTCCACTCACTTTCACTTTAGAAATCTCCTGACTCTACATGTGTCTACATGGATTTATATTCCATGAACGTTTTTAGTCTTCCAATCAATCTGTAGGAAATTTAAGTTTGGCAAGATCTTTTGCATCTGCTCTTTCTTCAATGAAAACCATTCTTGTATTAAAAATAGTGAATAATATCAGTTGATTTTCTTTCATATCATTTATCATTTTATTTTTCTTCTGCTGAACCTTTTCTGAGTTCTCTCTTATCCATAAGGGAAAGCCACAAATGATTTTATAATTCAGTATACAGAAATCAAACACTGATGCGTTGTCTAATGATATAAAAATACATTTAAAAAGTGTTACAAAGTTGTCTACTAAGTGAGGAAACTCAAAGTATGGTTAATTGCATGCTGTAATTAACAATTCACCATGCACCAAAATATCTTGAGTTGGAATATATTTGTAGAGATTTAACCAAGTAATTTTCCTTGGGTTGAGATTATCCATAGTACACTGAGTTCTGTGTGCATTTTTATTTTACCATGCAATTTTTTTTTCTTTTTGCCTCTGTCTGTTTTCTTCATCTGTCACATAGTGTAACCAGAATCTCTGCACCAGTTTAAATTCAGATCTAAGGGCAAAGGCAGCTAACTGTCGAGCAGATTCACTCAATATTTTTATTCTCTTCCAAATCACTCTAATACTTTTATTGAGAGAATTTTATTAACAATTTATTAATGAGAATTTTCTTTATTTTCTACTTCATTTTCTCTTCACTAAACTACTACCAAGGTTTTTATTCTTTGTTTCCCATTTGTTTTAGCAGGTACTATGTTTCTTTTTAGTACTTTTTAACTTTTGACTGTACGAGTCTGTTTTAGTCGTTTCCTCCACACTTTTTAATACTGAGTATCTATATCATCACTGGTATCATCACAGCTCAGAATGGATCCAAAGAATAGTTGAACCTCGTGATATAGCAGTATGGGGGATAACTCACAATATCTGCCATTTGAATCTACAAAATCATTTTCAAAACAGTTTCTGAGAATTTAACTCTGAAGTCCCTCACCTAACTGAGGAAAAACTGTGGTCTGTGTACATAGTCACCAGAAGACATTGGAATTTGTATTTTCAAGACTAAATTCTAAACACAACTTGTTTCCTATTTCTTTTAAGTGTTGTTTCTCAGCTAGCAATACATTTTCTGTTAAGCAACTATTTAATTTCATCACATTATTATTTGAAATAATTGAAGCATCATTATTCTCATCTTTCTTCTCATAATAACAAATGAAGGGATTCTGTTATATTGATTTCTTCCTTGACAAAATACTTTAGCATCTAGCTAACTTTGAATTTTCCTGTTAATCAAATCTTTGCCCTTGAAGACTTCTGGACACCAATAATATTGCTAGTCTCTCATTTTTAGAAGGTGATGTTCTAAGAAAAAATAATCCTAATTCCTCTCTCTGATTTGATGTTGTCTTTTTTTCCCACCCTCATCTTTTTACACTAAACAATCTTACACGTTACCATCTTGGGAAAAATACTTCTAGTTTAGTGACACATAAAAGCTTCACTTTTGATTTTATTCCCATGAGACTTAAGGGACTGCAGTAGAAAATAAATGCATGAATAAATAAGCTTTCTGAGGACCCATTAACAAACCCCACTACGGAAAAGCAAAACAAGGAAGAAAATAGAAAAGAACAATCATCCTTAAGTCAGTAACAGGCAGCGATCCAAGAACCACTCGTTCCCTTGAAGTAGTCAACCAAGAACATAGCAAGAATTTCTGGATGAATGTTGTTTGTGTACTTCTGTCATCGTTGCTAATGTAGACTGCATTTCATTTATGACCAGTTTGTTGACCAAACTCTACCAGCCTGATTAGCTAGGTCTTTTCTTTTCTGTACATTTTAACATCAACAACTTTCTTGAGAAATTTTAAAGACACTGAAGCAAGGTAAAAAGAATTAGTTTTTTTTTTTTTTTTTTTTCCAAAGAAGCTGTTACTGAGTGGAAGAAAATAAGAAGGCTAAACTTCTTTTTATGTGGCTTAGAGGTGTGTGCCCCAAACTCTTAGACTGACCAAAGAGGATGCTACTGTTCATTGGATAGGGTTTAGATGCATAATTTTACTTAAACTCAAAATCCTGGACCACTTAGGCAGTACCATTTTGGTTTTCACTTTAACCCGGAATGAAGCAGGAAGGAAGACACGCTGAAAGTGAATCACACATGATATATGTTTTAGAGTAACTTGCCTCTGAGATCTAATACTAAACTCAAGAACATTTGCAAAAATATTTTGTCAAAGCCAGAAAGACTTTCTGAAATGTAAAAAATCAGTCATGCATCATATCATGCACTCTGCAACTGAGAATTTGTGAGGTCTTTCTTATCAGCATTTGCTGACCTTTCTTAATAGCATGCTTTCTCATGTACTCAGTTTTGGCCAGCAGTGGGTCTATTTAAGCACTTGTTAGAATTAGTTGTGTCTGCCATAGGGTAGCCCCCTCTCTTCCTGCAGAAACCACCCTTACTATATCAAAATCTTGCAATTTACATTCAATCTTAGAGAAAGGAATTCAATGCCTCCTTTTTTTATAAGAAGATCTTATGGAAGAGCAAATAAACCTAGGAGTTCAGTTCTCCCACCTTTTTTTCCTCTCTCAGAATCAATGAGTATTTTCAAAATTGACAGATTTTCAAATTTACATGGATCTGTATTTATAGGTACTTTGTGTTTTAATGAAATCTAATCAGGCCTTCATAACAAGATCACTTTTGTCTTCTTAATGTAATCTGGCCAGACAAATCCAACCATTGAATGACTTTACATACACTTTCGATAGCACAATCTTTCTCTCTTTGTGCAGCAGGGATAACAGCTGAATTTCAAATCATTCAATAATTATTACCATTTTTTAGAATGAGTGTGTCTTATGGTCTGTGAATATTTAGAATTATAGTTGGGTACTTCAGTGATTTAATCAAGAGGATGTGGTTGATACAGGAACTAACTATTTTTAGGTAAAACTCCTGAGGTGGGATTTAATTCTAAGCCTTCTGTGCATTTCTATTTCTCAAGGTGTTTGCCAGACTTGAATGATACATGATTAATAATTGAGCACATCATCTTTATAGGTTACTTTACAATTGATGAATGGGAAGAAAAAAAAGAAAATAAAATGAAGGAGGAAAAAAGAAAGATAAGAAGCTTGCCAAAAGGCAAAAGTGTGCTTCCATGCTTCCTTCCTTTCTGCAAGGAAGAGATGATAATTTATATGTCAACCAGAGTTTACTTAGTCTTTATGCATTAATTTCTACATTTTCATACATGGCCCTTTGACTCCTGCTCAAGAGAATTAACAACAAGATTATTATTAAGGCTAGATTGGTTATTTCTGTAAAAATGCGGACTGAGTAGAGAGATTAAACAATTTAAGGCGAATACAAGGTGTGGTTTTCCTAGAGTACTGGGTATTTATCAGTATGGCCTAATATTTTTGTCTGTGATGAGAGAAATGTCACTTGCACATTTTATTGCCATGTGACTATTGTTTGTTTGTATTTCTAGTCAAAATACATCTATCAATTTATTAAATTATTTTATGAATTTAAAATTCAAAAGAATCAGTTACATTGACTCAAATTGCCTGTACTAATGCTCTACTTGTGACATCTTGAGGTAGCCACCACCTCTACTTTCCTTCCCACTATTAACTGTAGACAAAAAATTGTTCATAATTATTTTAAGCTCATCAAATTCTTCCTCTCAAAGCTTAGAATGTACTGCAGAAAAGTCTATTTTTTTCACAGTTATTTAGAAGACACTTCTTGGGTTGTAGGACTGTGTGAAAAAAAATGAAAAGCTTGAAACAACATTATTTTTAGGGAAGTTCAGAATCACATACTACAGCTTTGCAAGAATTGTCATGTCTATATTCCTAATTATATTGACAGTTCAAAACCTCTGGTATTTCTGTGCTGTTCATTTCTTTATTGCATAAAGAATGTTCAGTTCTTTATTCAGTGTTCAGTAGTATTAATATCTATACAGTATCTCAAAGATAGGCAAAAGAAATCTTATGGAAAAATATTAATGGAATAAGATGTCTAGAGGTTATTTTATACTCACCAGTTGTTTGTTACCTTCAGTTGTGAAACATGATGATTTACTTTCACTCTCAGAAGTTTAAAACAAACAAACAACTTTTCTGCTGAATTTGTAGATTTTAGTATAATCATTACAAATGTCCAGTTTTACTTTGAATTTTACAATGTACATCAATTATTCATATTGTTATTTAGAGTATGGTGGCTTTAGCCAACCTAGCTCCATTGTGAATTAGAACTCTAACTACATTCTGGAATTGGTGATGTTTGGTAATGAGCCCAAATCTGCATCAAACATTCCTCAGCTGCACACAGCAAAAACATGTGGTGTCATTTTATTATCTTCAGAGTTTAGTATGTATTTTGCTTCAGATATTATGCTATATTCTTTGTTTGTTTTGCTATTAACCTCTACAAATGTGGTTTTTGTTGATTCTGTCACATTTTACATCAGTCTTTCTCTGCAATGATTGTAGTGAGTACAGAAAGAAATCTTCCCAGTGGTAGGTTGGCTTTGGTGAAACCTTGATTGCCTATATAGTTTTTGTTCTTACTTAAGTATAACTGCTTCATCTGCAGTAGATACTTTGTGTGTGGGTTCATCAGCTGATCTTATGCCATCTACCTGGATGATGTTTCTTTGAAAGCTCCTCAGATGATTTTATTATTTTGGATGATCAGAGGTAGTTATGACTGTTTTAAAACATTCTTTTGCCACTGCATATGCCTGTTGCCATCCTGCACATAGGAAATTGTAATTTTCAATGCTAATCTGGTTAAAAAAAAAAATTGTACAAGTATTTCTCATCTACTTCAGCAATGTTTCATGGCTTAGTAATTTAACTTGCAGAAGGTAAATATAGAGTGCAATAGAGGAAGCCATGATAAAATCAGGACAAATAGGATATTTTGGAATCTTCTTAGTGGGCATGATTAAAGGACAACTTCTACTATGCCATATGTGACAGTAAATATTTCTGAAAAATGTCTTAGGTATAACTATGTAACAAAACCATTTTACAGAATAAGTTCATTAGTGTCTTTTCCTAAGGAAATATTTAACCAGATTTAATTTGTTAGGCATGAAAATACTTACAGATTCACATATTTCCATATAACTACATGTGCTTGTTTGTATGTTACATATTTCTGGGAACTATCTAAGGCTTAGTCAGATGAAGAAGGGAAAACAGCATATTAAAATAATAGTCATAATAGTAATAATAATAATAACAATAACAATATGCTGTGTGTATGTTTCAAGGGTAGGTACTGATATTACTACTGTAGGAAAGTTCTCAAGAAAACACAAGTCATCAATCTGGTTAATCCACCTGATGAGAAAAGAACTATGTTACCATTAGCAGGTCTGACTCTATAATTCTATGTGCACTTTCATGACATATGTCTTATACATACATGTTTTTTAACTTAGTAGTTAATCATGCTAAATAGCATTTAATTTACCAAATGCAAATAGCTCTAAGGTCACTATTTCTTTTTTGAAAGTAACAACAACAATAATAATAGCAGAATAGAAACTCCCAAATGACACTTTAAATGTTACGATGATAAAACAATGACTTATTTAATATGTCCACTAAAAGAGATCATTTTACTACTAGGTATAGTTGATAATTCGTGTTCCATATTGGTTAAAGTAATTTGGCACAGTGTGCTACCTTTCTCTTTGTTTACTTATATTCTATTTAAATGCTGTCTTTCCAAATTGAAAGCAATAAAGCTCAGCTGTAAGCTTCAGGTGGAATAGTATTCTTTAAGTCCACATGGACTTGAAGGAGGTAATTGTTGAAGTAACAAGTCTTTTTTATGCATTCATACTAGAAGTGTTAATCACAAATATAATATGCAAGAGAGATTCCTGAGTAATTATTTTCTCCAAAATTCTTTATTTTTCAGTATTCTATTCTTTATTTTTCCTGGGTGTTAGGTGTCTTAGAAAAGGAACAACTTTTCAAGTTAGACAAATCCCATCCAGTGTCCAGAGCAGCATATATCTAGCAGCAGGTGCTGTGATATTAGATGAGATGTCTTAAATGCAGGCATGTACCATATCTAGAATCTAAACAATGCCAAATAATCCTGCCCATGTGCACAGTATCTTTGTGTATACACAGTAAGTCTTCTGGTTTGCAGGATTGTTGGTGTTATTGCATGCATTATTTCTGCTGCTGCAAATATATAATCAATTCTTTCAGAATTTATTTCCTTACTGAGTTAAGATCACTTACTGGAAAGTAAGACATCAGTTTTGCTCCAACAGCTTTCTCCCACTGCCTTCTTTACCAGCATCTCATATCTGATTAGAATGATTTCCAGACAAGCATTTTTGTTTTTACCATTAAGACAAATAGCTCTTGAAACATACACAGCTGCAGGATGTAATAGGGTTGCTTCTTAAGCATTTTTTTTTTTTTTTTTTTTGCTATCTTGAGTGCTATGAACTTTTTAAAACAAAAAAAAAAAAATTGTGAAAATCTACTGTACTAATGAATATATTTTAACAGTCTTGCTTTTTTGGGGAAAACTTGCTTGAATCTTGAGTCCTATAATATTTTTTCTGCTACAAAGCTAAAAACATTACTTTTTAAATTATATATAATAACAATTTTTCAATTTTTATCAATAAATATCCTTAGTGCTCTCAATAAAAAAATGTACAGCAGGGATGGTGGAAGGGAAGCAGCGAGCAGTCTCTTCTGTGTTGTCATCGCTCATTTGCAAAAGGTTGACAAAATACATCCCTATTCAAAGCCTCAATTACAAGACTCTCTACAAACAGATATTACATGTCTGTGTATAAGAATGGACCTGCACTGTCAACAGTGATCAGAAAAAAGGTTAGTAGCTATGAAAGAAATATCTTTGCATTTTGCTAGATAAATTGTATTTAAACTCATAGTGTGGGTAACTTTATTGCCAAGTTGATCTTTCAACATGATTTTTAATAACAGTGTTTCAGTTTAGCAGTTCCCATAAAAACACTTATTTGTTGGTTGTTTTAGGGAGATGGAAGAAATTTTGCCTTCAATTTTCTGTCTCACACAGAGGAATTCAAAATCTGGGTGATTTAGCTAGGACACCCATTTTTACTTCATTTTGTCTGTGCTTGACGTGATACTGTATCTACACAAATATAACATATAGCATGCCTGATTCACCAAATTAAAAACATTGAGGTCATTTGGTAAGCATGTTAACATTTATTTTTAGTAATGTATGAATTCTTCCTTGTCCATAATGATGTACAAGTAATGTTTTTGAAACCTGGATCAGTATTGGCTAACAATCAAAAGCTGAAGTGTATTGCAGGTTACATGAAAATTTGACTTTTTTTTTTTTTTCTTAAGAAAAATAACTGCTGATTATTTGAAAGTCCACAGAATCATTTGGCATTAAAAATAGTCAGCAGCAATTAAATTAAATCACTATCAGAACTAACAAAGACATCATCTCCTATTCTTAATATATACACTGATTTCATATATAGTATATATAACTGCTTAAAAATCTAAAAGACATAATTTAAAAGGTCATTTATACAAATCTTTTTTGTAAGGAATGCTTCAAACTTAGCTTCTTCAAAGATTTATATGAAACAGTTTATTTTAAGAAGCTAATCATCAAAACTAATCTTCTCTCTTGTTTTTCAAGTCTATGGTACATAAAAAGAGGAAAGAAATTAATTGTCTATTATGTACATTTCAGATTCCTTACAAGCTGTCACTGCAAATAGCCTTGTATACACATAAAACCTCTTTCTGTGCTGTTATATTAATGTAAAGGAGCATTTTAATGAATAAAAATTTCATTGGCTTCCGTCTGAGGGTCCTCCATACTATGAGCATCATACAGCTGGATTTAAATGCGTGCTATTTATAATAAGACTGTTAAGAATGGAATGCAAAAGAAAAAAAAAAGAAAAGAAAAAAAAACTTGAAAAGAAATGCCCACCAAAAGCTATTTTGATTCAAGTGTTTGTTGTGTTTTGAAACTTTTGGAAAATCACCAGTTTGGCAATATTCTTCCAGACTTATTTATAACTTTATCTTTTGCCATTTCTTTTAAACTTTGTAACAGTATGCAATAAATGCTGAACTGCAACTATTTTTTTTTTTTTATTTCCAAACTCAAAGCAGTCTGCCAGTAGCAGTTACAGGGAAAACTACTGTATCTGTGAAATGTACAAATGACTTCAGTCTTTAGCTGTGACAATTATTTGACAACACAAATTTCTCTTTTGCTCCTTCCCCATAAACCTAACAGCAGAGATATTTTGAGATGATAGTCCACTGTAAACAATTAGCTTGATAAATTAAAAGATTTTATTTTTTCAGCTTTTTAATACCAAAGAAAGCATCATTTTATCCTCTATAACCTTGCAAGAACTGAGTAATCAGAAGCAAATTACTGATGTGGTTTTTAGACTGATGTGCTGGCAAGAAAAGTACAAAAAGGAGAAAATGAAACAAGATTTCAGTTACAGTTGGTCCTCAAGAAAACATAACTTTTCTCCTTCTTTTAAAGTAATTCAGTCAGTTGGTTGTTATTCATTTTTACGGACAAAAATTTAGCCTTTTTCTTTGCTATTGTTTTCCTCTATTGTTTAGATGAAAAGCAGAACTATATATAATCTATCAACTACATTAATGTATGTGCAAATTTTATGACTGTGAAATCAAATAAAACAATATTGAGGAAGTTCAGAACAAAAGCTATCTATAATAACTTGCATTAAGCAATTTACTTTGTGCTTAGTATTGTTTAGATAAGCTAATCATGGAAGATTAACCTTTAAATTTTTATATTCTAAAGTACATTGATCTCATTCTTGGTTCTTAATGCTTTTAGCTCTGTAAACAACATTTGACATTTGCCAATAGTAATGTCAGGGATAAATGTCCCCCATCTTACAGGTAATAAAGATTGGAATAGTTTTCTGTGGGTTTTTTTTTTTTTTTTTTTTTTTTTTTTTGAACATGTTGAGGATTGGTAGCAATGCAGTCTAACTTTTGTTTTTAGTGGTGAATTAAATGATGACATTACTGTAGAAATCATTACTTGGGAAAGAAATGCTTAACATTGAAAAGTATTAGCTAACCAGTAAGACTTATTTTTAAGCAATGGCCACTACTCTATTTTATTTAAAAGAAACAAAAACACTTTAAGGAATTAACATAAGAAAAAACAGTTCTCAGATGTTTTCTGACCCTGAATCACAAAGGCACTCAATTACATACGGAACTCCAAGAAGTTCTATTGTTATTGCTGTGGTGCCTCTAATATTTTACATACTTCCAATATTTGTCTTTGTGTATGCTCTAATCTAAGTATTCAACACTGAAAATTAAACAAATAACAACAATTCAGGATAGATTCAATGTTTACCATTCAAGTTTTCCAGTACCTTTCTTAACACAAAGTCTGAGTCAGTCCTAACTCATTGTCTTTTTTTTTTTTTTTTTTTTTTTTTTTTTTTTTTACCTATGGGCTGCCCAATCATCCTGCTCAATAAATTTGTTTGAAAAATCCAGAAGAAACCATTAAGAATGGAAGTTTTAAACATATTACTCAACAAATAGCAGACATGAAGTTCCAGAGTTCAGAAGAAAATTGGTAACCACTGAACCAGAGAATTTACAGAACAGGTTTTGTAGCAATACTAAACTTTATTAGTATTACAGAAGTGCTAGAGATTTTTGTAAGTGTAATACAAAAGTTAGATGAAATACTAGAACACTGATTATATGAAATGGAGCTGGAATACGTTTCTTTCAGTTTCACAAGATATAGCAGTTCAGCATGTGTTCCGTGTTTAGATGGCATATTCCTTGAAATACAAAAACATTTCATACTCACCCATGCTTACTCTTCTATTAAAAACAAAAACTGTTGGAAAAATCTGAAGAAAGTCACATACAGGGTGAGGTCTTGAGGACACCAAGAAACAAGCATGAATAAAGTAAATGACTCCTCAAAAATAGATTTTTTATTTCTTTCTTTATTCGTTCGTTTGTTTATTTTGTAGAAAGATTAAGGACATTGGCTTTTGAAAGATATATCTACCATTAAATATAAGTTGATGATTTCAAGTACCTAATTCAGTGGAACTTTTAAGTATTTATTTATTTTTTGTTAGTGTTAAGCCCAAAATGGAACTGGAGCCAATGTAGAAAATGGTATTTGTTTTATTACTACATCAAATATTCCTAACAAAACTGTATGTAGAAGAGAGGATGCTGTGGCTTGACTTCTTTTTTGAGAATTCCTTCTTGCTAAAGGCTGATTCCTAACATGAATGCTTAAGCAACAACAGAAAAATTTAAAATACTATAGTTACTTTTGTTAGGAGCTGATGCTGGGACATCTGCAGAGTTTGACAGAAGCTATAAAGCCAATGTCTATATCTGCAACCAGAAAGACAGGACTTGTCTAATTTGGAAAAAGAAAACTAGTATTTTCCCTTAGCATCTCATGCAAGATTCAAAGGCCTTTTGAAAGTCCCACTGATTTTCCATCATTCTTCTCTTTATCCATTTTTATGCTGACACCTGAAGAAAAATAGCAAAATCAAAGTATGGCACTTACCCTGGTAATGTCTTCTAAATTGTTATACCACACCAATCTGAGCAATTCAGAATCCTGCTTTCAATTTCAATTGGTTCTTTCGTCTCATTTTCTAGCACATGGCAATTTAGATCTAGCATTAACCAAAACACAGTATCAAGTTAACATAATCAGAGGCTAACTTTAATAATGTGTGGCTAAACTACTTATCAAAAATGTCATTTATAAAGCTGTTTTTGTCACTGAGTGTTGTCTATATGAATATGTGCATAACAGAATATTCATACAATATATATAATTTTATTTATACAAAATATATATGATATTAAGCATTTGTTTGCTATTGAGATTGAAACTTATGTTTCCAAACTCCACATGGGAGATTCTCAGAGCATAGATATCTACTGCACAGGGAAAATGTGATCTTACACAGTTCTGAAAGTTTGGTTCAGAACTTGATGTATTCAGAGAAAGAAACTTCAATCAGCTTTGGCCTTTTTTTTTTTTTTTCCTTTTTGTCTTTAATCCAAATAAACTGTTATTAAAATAAGGAAGAGTTACTGAATACACAATATTCCTAATGAATCATGAGTTCCGTGTTGAAATAAAAGAACTTTGTCCCTTTCCTTCTTCTAGCAGTTATTCCATTTTGTGTCTATTCGTTCATACTTTTAGTCTCTATCAATGCTAAGATTTTTTCTAAAACTGATAACTGACTATTCTGTCAAGCTTATAGTACTGAAGACATGGTGAAGGTAAGTTACATCTGTACAAATATGTTACCCTCTTCCAAAGCATCAGTGTGTTACTCTTTGATTCTGCATTATACTTATTATACTTGCTTCTTTTCCTTCTATGAAATTAATGGGGAAGACTTACGAATGTGTAAGAATGGGTCTTTATGGACATTTTGAAATAAAATGTTAGGGCTTTAAACCATAGACTGGTGAGATATTAAACATAATTTTTACTTTCTCTTTTTTTACTTCAAAAACTGGAGAAATCACACAGCTGACCACTTTGCAGCTACTTAATGCTGTTGTAAACAGATCATAATAAGCACATGGTGTACATGATTGTCTGGGCTGATAAATGGCAGTGTCTGGATTGTTCAGCATCAGTGGAAGGAGGAAACAAGAAAAAAAAATCCTTCCTGATTGCAGCTGCAAATGGAAGCAATTTTTCTTTCCTGCATTAATGAATGCAATTCATGTAATGCATATTGCTACAGTCAACAGCAAAATTTTCATGTTCAGTTCACAGACATAAAGTATTTTAATTAAGAATATCAATGAGCAATGACAATTCACTTCCAGAAAAAGCAAAGAAAGATGACTCTTTGGCCATGTAGAAGGAGTTGTTCTGTGAATACAGTTTATCAGTGTAATATATTCACTTTCCTAACAGTCTTTGATGAAAGAATATCCTTTAAGCCATATTATGTTTTATTTTTCTGTTTTCCTTTTCTAACCTTACTTTACATGCAGTATTTCACATTAAGCCTGCATTTTACAGTCTCTAGTGATAAAATCACTTCATTTGCTATAAACATCACAAATTAAAAGAGCTTTCAGCAACTGAAATCCAGTACAACGTACACAAAACTAAAGTAATTCATTGTCTAGAGACCATAACAAATTTTAATGTGCATTTACAAAGTAAACAGAGGGTTGAAAGGTGTCAAACCAATGGAAGTGAAGGCAGGTATTACAAAATCCACACAGTACAGAATTACAAATTAAAAAGAGATGGATTGTCAAAAAGAAAAAAAAAAAAAAAGAGAGACAGAAAGAAAGAAAGATGTTTGTTGGTGGCACATCATACAGATAATATTAAAAACTGGCTTGCATGAGGACCAAAGTATATCTACTTGGAAGTTATATCACACAGACTGTAAGCAATTTACAGAATTTAAGTTAGTTTTGCATATACAGGAGTTGCAAAATAAGAGAAAACACATTGAAATACAGAACACACACAAAAAAGAAACATGTATATATATAAACCTCCACGCAGTCATCAGGGGTTGGTCTAAGTCAGCAATTGCCACTGTTGAACAAGAAACATACAAAAAAAAAAAAAAAGAAAAAAAAAAACCCACAGAGGAAAAAGAAGAACAACAATAACAACAAACTATTGTCATTGGTTTTCAAAAAAAAAAAAGTCCTCTGCTCTGCTTAGCTGCTCTGCAGAATTTCTTTTCTGCTTACTACTCCTCATGCAGGGGGTGAAAAAAAAAAAAAAAAAAGAAAGAAAGAAAGAAAGAAAAGAAAGAAAGAAAGAAAAAATAAACACACTTTTTGGCAAAGTTTGTGGGATGCGTTTGGGGGTTGATGTTGAATCACTATGCTTCATCTCATTATTTGGCCTCTGTTTGCTTCTAGGCTTGAACAATT
The DNA here is from genome assembly GCA_037305975.1 of Chrysolophus pictus. NCBI lineage: Eukaryota > Metazoa > Chordata > Aves > Galliformes > Phasianidae > Chrysolophus > Chrysolophus pictus. Next base: position 29,491,489 of record CM074577.1, on the reverse strand, counting down.
CTTTTAGTGTAGGAAGCCAAATGTCATCCGTGGTTAATTCTACAATACTGATGACTCGCAGACCAACCCCCGAGAAGTCAAGGATGAGACTTTTCGTTGCCGAAAGAGAAGGAAACTTGCTGTTACGAAACATTTGATTACAACACACCAGTTCTCTTCAAATAAAAGATCAGTGAAATGCCAAAGAAAATGAGATATATCAAGAAAACGTGGTATCCTCTTCCTTTAATAATATTTATTTATTTATTTATTTATTTAGTATTTTTGTTTGTACTTCCTGAAGAAGGTGCTCCTTGTGTAGAGATTTAGAGTACATTGGGTGCAGAGTGGTGGTTGGAGGTTAGGGTCAACTTTGCTGTCCGCTCCGTGGATTTTACAGGCGATTTGCTCTTTGCTTTAAGAAGAGAAAGTGATATTGGAAAAAGTCAGCACTTTTAGATTAAAGCAAAGCACCCTTCACAAAGCCACAAACAAGAAGCAGGACAGAAAGTCCATGGCTTGTAGCTATCCTCGCACCTGCGGAAGAAGTTATAAGATATTCGCTCATCTTGCAGATTTCCAATGCTCCTTATAAGGCTGTTTTAAACATACACATTTATATATTTAATTAGCTCGCCAGGTTGGCTCTGGTGCCCATGAATGTCTTGGCATGCACTGCAAATAACAACACATACAAGTATTTCAGTCCCAGGAGGTTTTCTGCTTTGTTTTGCTTTTGTTTCTTGTCTTTTTTTTTTTTTTTTTGCTGTTGTTTTTTGTTGTTTTTTTAAATAAATTGTTGTTTTTTAATAAACAAAAAACAAAAAACAACAACAACGTTATTAAGTGGAACAATACCAAGAGGAACAAATTCAAACACTTTCAACTTCAGAGCATTCTTCATAAAATCGTTTCCAGCATTACGTCATTGCCTTGTAACAAAAGGAATTATCTACTAGCTACAGAGTATTCCCTTGTAAAATAGAAGAGATACTGGCAAACGACTGTGTTATTTATAAGGGAGAGAAAATGCTAAAATGTGTGAAGTGCTTATTTTGAGCATGAATATTTTCCCTGGCCATATTTATTTTCAAAGAAAGCTATAAAAACAATGATGTATATTATTTTTCTAAATATAACTTTATATTTTAAGCTTGTTACCAAAATACAAAACAAAACAAAACAAAACAAAACAAAAAAAATAGTCAGAGCTACTCTAATTGAAATGTTGTCACACCAAGGACATGAATACTTAGACGCCTTGCATACTAAGTCTCAGTGCTTAATAATGCTCTATTATAAAAATTAGATTTAGAATTTGAATTTACTTGAGTAAATATCATGCATTTAGTTTGATTATGCCATATATATGTTAATTATAACAGATTAATACATGATTAATAAATTTATTGCTCTGTTGAAAAGGATGAATGTTATTAATGGTTACAGGCATCAATTCCATAAAAAAGTATTAATACTGTTATGATAGTGTTATAAGCAGTCTATAATACTGTTGGACATTATATAATTGATTATTATTAAAAAATATATATTAATCATGTATAAGTGACTTTTGCAAAGAACTGAATATTAAATTGAATACCAAATTCCTTTGCAGCCCTAAAAAGCACCTATATCTTCTCAATAAGAACATGTACAACAAAAGACAAATGAATTCAAGGCAAATGCTTTTTTTAAAAAAGGTTTTCAGACTTTTTTTTTACACAATACTTCTCTATATCTGCTAACGTTTATAAGTGTAGGACTATGTATTTTGGTTTCTACTTTAGTAAATTTTTCCTTTCAAAAATGGGGATTAAGCTCAATCCCAGATCTCTCAACACAGCTTGCTTTTGTAAATACACACTAAATACACAATGGGAGATATTGCACATATAGTAGTTGTCACAGTAGACTTCTCTGAGTGAATTCCCTACTGCATGTAGATAAAAGCAGGAGGCATGCTTGCTTCTTACTCATCTAACAATGCAAACCTTCCTGTGCTGCAGTAGTTTGCTGGCCTCCTCAAAACATTTGTTTTGTATTAGGAAAAAACAAGAAACCTACTACAAGTTCTTCCTGTGGGTTGCTCTTATGCGGGTAGTATTTATGTACTGGTACACAAGTTTTGAGTTTTATTTCAAGTTTGGATTTTACTGTGGCATGTCTTTATTCTGTCTTTTGTTTAAGGTGTAAAATATGTCATCTGACACATATCCTAAGGCTTTTCTTTCCCTAAGTATGTTAGCAGAACATAGTTACAGAATCTTTTTTAGTGTAAGATGGTTTCACATCATACTGAATTATTTTCATTCATTACACTGGTATTCAAATATCTTTTTGATTGAATTAGAGAAATACACTGCTTAAGACAATTCCAATGCATCTCCAAGGCAATGGAGACACATTTATTCTACACAAAACATATACAGTGCAAATGAGGACAAATACAAGAATCTCATGGATATCTTTTTAGGATTTTTAAAAACAGTGGTATTATAATTTCAGAATTTTAAACCTGTAATGTAGTGTGGAAGATAGAAACATACAGTACAAAACAGACTTGTACTACTTCACAGGGGGGAAAGCAACACCATTATATTTACATTTACAAGGAAAACATTCATTGGTTTATGGTTTATGTTTTGTTTTCCTTTTTTTTTTTTTTTTTTTTTTTCAGTACAACAATCCTTAAGTCTCAAATTAGGGGTCAAATATTGCAGACACATTATAAACTTTTTTTTAATATATATATATATTGTTCAATCATTGCATAAATCACGAAACTCTTCACAAACTGTATCATATTCTACATGTATATTCTTCTGTAAACAAGTTTGTTTTTCTTTATATTGGAAAGAATTTAGCTTAGAGTACACACAGAAAGTGCAAGATAAATACAGGTCACACGAGAAAATGTTGGGGTTATACTAACATTAATTCAGCTTCTAAGTGAAGAAAGAAGATAGGACTGCTGAAAAACAGTTTAGACATATCTTAAACTGTGTCCTTTTTATGGCTTCGGGAACTGGTTGTTACATCCTGATGTCACAGCAGAACAGAATTTAATGGTTTAGTAGTACCCAAAATGCTGTCAAGTCCAAACTAATACATATTAGTAGCATACCACCCTCAGTGAAATTAATTTGTAATCTCCAGTGACAAATAAGATTGCTAGGTACACTCTCATTTTTTCAGTGATGCTTTATGGAATGCAACTGGCTTTAAAAATCATAGAATCATAGAAACATAGAAATATTAAGATTGGAAAAGTCCTCTAAGATCATACACAGGTTTGATTTATTATTATTCTTTTTTTCCCCAGAGATGCACAAAATAATTTAATTCGTTCTCTTATGAACACAAGAAACTCTTTAGATTCTGGGAGGTTGGAAGCTCTAAATGTAGAATATTAATATAGCAAAACTCAAAGCAGCCTTTCTAGAATTATTCCTTTTTTTTTTTTGGCAGTCATATTAGTTCATATTCTATTATTCTGCTTTCCATCATGATGGAGTAAAAAGAAATAGAAATTTCTTGCAAATCCAAAAGTCTTAAGGTGGTTCAATCAGAGATTTTATTGCACTATTTTAAATGTAAGTCATAAGAAAATTAAAGATTGAAATCCATATGTCAAAAAACACAGAGTATTCAAACTTTGACTTTTCATACAGATCTGCTTTCAGTATACATTTCTGATTGGAACCCAAATAGTATCACTGAAAGAGTGAGCACAATAATATAAGTAAAACACTGTAGATCTAGTTGTGGATTTTCTTAATCAATTACTCATTTCCACGTAATTTATAACATTATTTTCTAATTAACATAATGAGAAATAAAAGAGCATTGGGCAAAGCTGGACTATAATTAAGTTACCCCCAAAGACAATAATTTGGAAGAATAATGATGGTAGGTATGCATATTTTATTTCTACATTGTTACTTAAGTTCTGTTTGATGTATGAGTCAAGGTTTCCCATGTTTTGGCCTACCAATCACTGTGATTCTTGTGAGAAATGTATCCTCCTGTGTTGGTTTTGTTTTTTTTTTGTTTTGTTTTGTTCTGTTTTCTGCCACTGACACACATAAAAAAGAGCAAATGTATATGAAATATTTAGCTTACTCTAAGTCCGTTTTGCCAAAGGCAAATGATAATGAGATAAGGTTCTGTGCAACGTTACAAAACAGTGGTTTATGACATTAAAGTATGTGGAACTATGGTTTCACATAATTTATTTTTATATTGGGTTATTTTGGTTTTAGGTTTTATTGACATAAATGCCTGGAAAACAGAAAAGAGAACAATTGCAATTGATAATTGTGATCTGATTGTTTAAAATAATAAATTTATTTGCCACAAACACTTAATGGCTCATAGTATACAGCTCAAGGTTTTAAGCATCAATTTTGACCTGCTAATGAAATTAATTTTAGAGTGTAGTATTATAAAATGTTGTGAATCAGATGAAGTTATAAATTGTTATTTATCCCTATCTGATCAAAAAGCTGGTTCCTCACCACATATCTGAATAACTACAATGCTTTTCTTTCACTAGGATACTGATCAGAAAAAAACATGTGTAAAAATACATTGGATTTTAAGACCCAAGCAGAGAAAAGCTAATGCTGGTTTCATGATTTTGCCCATTTATTTTTCACAGCTGGAAAAACAGACAAACAAAAAACAAACAAGCAAACAAACAAACAAACAAAAAAATACTCTCCAATTTGTAACCTTAGCAGTTAGTTCAGATTCTACAGCTTTAGAATTCCTTGTTTATAGAAGCACATTGCACAGTCTACCACATTAGATGCCTCACACTTTCCATTTGTAAAGCTGGAAATTTAGCAAGTTTAGCATTCCTTGTGCTTGATAAGATCTGTAAAATCATTAGGATGAAATAGCGTACTGCATTCCAATCCTCAATATTTAATGTCTCTGATGACTAGAATCTCTTATTTTTGCTTAAAACTAGCAAATTCTTGTCATACAAATAACAGAGTGGATCTATGTAAATTTGTCAGCACTGCTTCAGTGTCTTACTAAAAGTGTAAGTTCAGTGAGGATATCCTTCAGTTTCTTTCAATTAATAAGCCACTGATCACAAGGTAAGATAAACTCTCAAGTAGTATCTTGGTTTCATGCTGAGCAGTACATGAAAAGTACAGCCAGTTATACAAAAGTCCACCCTAGATTCTTTATATGTGTTACATAATGCTAAACTAACTCTGCCTATATAGTTGCCCTTTCTTTACCTATGTTCAATACCAGATAATTTTTTTCAACTACTGTTTTCTGAAATCATGTAGATGTTAAAACAGCTATTTTATATTTTTATTTTAATTTTTTATTTTTGGGGGGGAATTTATGCTGACATTTTCCATTTTGAAGTGCCTGCTTTGCTGTTTTGTAACACTCAAGTTTATATTCTGTTAAATTTGAAACAGCGTTCTTGTCAGCCCCTGTTCAAGCAGCTTGAAATCATAATTTTCTATGATTTCCATGTAAAATAAGTAAAAGTTCATGAAACATCTGCCTTAATTTTACTGGGGAAGTTCATGAGTCATTATATTTATTGGAAGGCATTTGCATTTTTATGTCCAAAATTATTAGTGAAACCATGTATGGTTGATTTTATTGGAAATTTTATATGAAAGTGTCTCATATAGGTTTGAAATAAATAGATAGATTCTTCCTCTCTGGCTTCGCAATTGCTACATTTTTGTTCTTTTGAACTGCAGAAATCCCAGTTACCTATAGCTTTTATGTATGACCGGCATATATACTCGCACTGGGGAAGAAAATTTCCCTTCAACAAATGTAAGGTATTCTTCCTTCCTCAGAGGAATTAGTCTTCGTATTTATTTCAAGGATCAGTCATTTGTGTTTGATTTTGGGCAACCAAATAGTAACAGAACAATGGCAGGCATTACATTCAAGTCTCCTCAAATACTAGATACTTCTACTTAGTCTTCTAGTCCATCTTTCTCCATTGGCTGTACAGTAATCAGATTTCTGCCAATTCAAATAATGTGAATTCCCCATCATCCAGTTATATGTGAATGTACAATATAGGGCAAATAGATCCACCTTATATGCCAGAAGAAAAATGGTGAAAGTTTCTTGCATTCTGGAAGAAAATTACTGCTTCTAACCAGTGGTAATGTAGAAATTAATATGAATTTTGAATAGGATAGTAATTTATGAAAGATTATGTATTGGTGCAAATTTAGAATAGACTATGTATTAAATTTCCATGAAGTCTATTTACTTAGACTTTACATCCAATGTGTAGCTTCGCTGATTTGCATATCAGTTTTTATGCCTGTGACACCAAGAAAACAAATGAGGAAGAGGGATAGGCTCCTAGATGGATGGTTATTCCTTAGCTTTCTCTAGGTTAAGGCACCCAGGCAAACAGAAGTATTTGGTGCTGTTATAGGTCAAAAGAAAACGACAACTTTCCATCTCTGAGCAGGGAAGAGATTTATGTCACAATAACTCCAGCAGCTCTTTCTGGGCTGGCACATATCAGTCTTGAACTGACTTATAACTATGCCTACAGACATGTTCAAATGCAAACTTGAGATAGAAATCCTTGGGAGAAGAAAAATCTTGAGAGACTTCATATGTTGGTAGCATGTCACAAAATGATACTTGGCTTCAATGAGTCGTCCAGAACTAGTCATAATAAATCTATGGAGAGGCAAAAGATATCAATATGATGAAAGAAAAATGGATGAATAGAACTTGAATGGACTCTGCAATTTCACAGTGTCAGGATGGATAGTAGTGGAATTACTAGCACGCTGACATGAACATATGTCAGACTGACAAGGCATATGTTGACTCAAACAACTAGAGGACAAAACATAATAGGGACTAAACGACTCAAGTCAAAAGCTGTAATGTTTATGAACCTTCACTCTGTGGAGGCAGAATGACAGACTGTTTAGCTTAACTTCCTCTTATAGACAGCATCTGTTTCCCCTTACAGCTGGAAAAAAAACATCAGTATTAACTAAGGAGGAGGTGCATGACCACCAAAGACCCTTGTTGAAAACTCCTGAATTGTCTAGACACAACTGGGTTGCTATCCTGAGGGCAGTCTCAGACCTAAAGTGATATAACCTAAAGTATATAACAATGAAAATGCACATTTCCCTTCACCCATGGAGAAAGATATGAGACTCAAGACAACATGTGACCAGAGGAAGTGGTGAAATCTCTCTCTCTACATTTCTCTCTTTTTCTTGATCTTTTACTAATTTCTCTTTATTTTCCATTACCTAAATGTGCCTTAGAGTAGTTGATAAGGAAATAACACATACGTCAATACTCTTATCCATAATGCTTACGAATTGTTGTTAGAAAGTTGTCTTATTTTGTCTCAAAGTGGTTGATTAATTGTTCTTAGAAAGATCAATAAACTGTCTTGCATTGTTCCTTTCAGCATCTGTCTGACTCCATCATTCCTGCAAAACCTGTCTAGTGCTCTATCTAGGAGATTTCAAAGATTCACCTTCCTCCCAGTCTACTGAGTGAGATGAGGCAACATATATCGGATTTTACATCTAGGGCTGCTTTCTACACCTCTCCTTATATCGATCCATACCTAAGGTAAAATTTATGCTGTTTTTCCTCTACAGCATATCTGAGGGTTTTGGTTTTCTTTTTAGTTCTTCAAGGAATGTTTTGGTCTTTTTTTTTTTTTTTAGTTCTTCACTAGAACCAGGATTCCTAACTGGGACATCATTCACCGTGGAGAAGTTAAAATCAACACTAATATTCAAAAAATGTAAGATGTAATAGAAATAATTGGAATTATCTGACCAAGTCATTCCTCTACTTTGAACAGGCAGTAGAGGTGGGGTAAGATCCCTAAACATATAGCTGAATTGGATGGCAATCAATATTGGTAGATTTTCATACTGTTCTGCCACTGACACATATTGTTCTGATGAGAACAGGGAAAAATCACTGCTAGATTTGAATCCATCTTTTTTCATAAAAATAAACTGCATGATGCTATTGACTTTGCTCTCTCTTATCTCAATCATCTTCAAATTCACTATTATCACTTCCATCAGTTCATTTCATTCTGCATTAATAATATAGCTTTATTTAATTGTATTAATATGTGGTTTTGAAGAAAAAAGAATTTTGCACACTAGCATGCTAGAAAATCCTGACACAGTTACGCATTGGCTTCACGAGTTTCATTCATGTCTATAGAAGTGTTCATATGTACAGAAACTTAGTGAGTCCACAAGTGAGCTTAGATATCTACGCAGATTATATCATCAAAAATTCAGTTTCTGAAGTTTCAATTTTCCTGGCATTTTCATCTGCTATTCCTGTAAATACGCTTAGAATATGTCAATAAATTTGATACCCATTTCAGAAAGTAGAAGTAAATTAAATACTTCATTCAGTAAAATGAATCACAGAATCATAAAATTTCTTAGGTTGGAAGATCATCTATTTCATATCCTCCTGCTGATGGCAGGGTTGTCACCTACTAGATCAAGTTGCCCAGGTGAATGAAGTGGAAATTAATTGTCTCTCACATACAGAGTATACACAGAGAAGAGTGTGTCAGAGTCAAAGGGATTTTTGAACTTAAGACGTACTGCTATAAGCTTAAGATATGTTCAGGTGTATATTCCTTCTTGTAGCAACTTAAACATCTTTCAGTGCTCAACTACCTCACGTTTCATGTGCGCAGCCACGGATATAAAAAGTACTTGATCCATACCTAAGGTAAAATTTATGCTGTTTTTCCTCTACAGCATATCTGAGGGTTTTGGTTTTCTTTTTAGTTCTTCAAGGAATGCTTTGGTCATTCTTTTTTTTCTTTAGTTCTTCACTAGAACCAGGATTCCTTGATGTTTTTGAATTATTTAGAGGCAGTGCAAAAATAACTATTCTAATCACAAGATAATTACTATGTTGTTAAAGATTTTTTTGTAATGATAGTGAAACTTCCATGAGTATCTTTCCGTTTTTAGGTGAATTGCCTTCTCTGTATCTAGGGCTCTCAGTTACAAATGTTCAAGTATCAGCCACTTATAGTGAGGTTCTAATTTTCTTCCTCCATATGCTTAGTGTCTGAGTCCGATATGACTTTTTTTTCTTCACACTGACTGGCTCTTCACATGTAATACATTGACTTCAACTGCTTCTATTACAGTTAAGTAATGCTTCTATGGAAAGGGGTTGCTAAGAGAGATACTTTCATATAATTGATGAAACATCAATGTCAGCTATTTAAATGAAGCTAGTGAAAGAAGTGAATCAATATGCAATCCTTATTGCAACAAGTAAAAGATGTGGGGGGTAGGGGTTGAATAATCTTAAGCAAACATGGGCTGTCATTTGGTTACTTGTTTTTTTTTTTTTGCAAACCACTAGCAGCATGCTTTATTACTACTCTTATCAGTGCTTGGCACCTTTCCCTTTCATCCTATTCCTGAAAACCATGGATATAAAATGTCTTAGGTATTTTTTTAATGCGTGACAGAAAAATATGTAAACTGATGCATTTCTATTTGTGTGAATGGTTGATTCCACAGTAAATGACCATTCTTGTGAGTCACCTATGGTATCCCATCCTCATCACTTTACCTGCATATGGTTATGTCCTACTTACATAAAGGTGGGAAATTTGTCTGTTAATTAAAAGTCTTGAACTGACTCTTCTTAGCAGCCACTTTCTACTGTTTCAGATAAACACAGCTCTAGCATAAAATGTTGAGCATTTTCTTAATATACACAAATATGAGGATATTTGACATTTTTTTGTATTGTTTTTAAACTGACAAAAGAGTCATTTCTGGAAGACACCGTAACATTGCTGTAAAAAAGTAAGTTTTATTTGAAGAAAAATATAATTGAATTCATCTTTAATCTCCTGCTTTTTGCACTCTGTTCATCCCTTCATCTAAGATGATATTTAACATTACTCTTCAACAATGATGTCAAATGAAGAAAAACATACTAGAAGGGTTATTTTAACATGTAAGGAAAATTAATATTCTTTGTAAATATTTCATCATGAGATATTTGATACCTTTGTTTGTCTTTCATGCACCTGGCACATTTTAGGTACATGTTTGACATAGAGTCAACCTGATCTCTTTCTGTTTATATCATTTATATAAGAGCTATTTTCTTTGAACTCACCTGAGTTCCCTCTTGTCTCTACCAATCTGACTGGATGAATCTGTTTTCTTCTTTCTGATTCCTAGATTTTAAGTGTTTTGAGACAGGCACCATTCTTCTAATCCTTTGTTTGCCTGGTAGATAATGAAGTTCTAGAGAGTAGAACAATTCCTTTAACAGAGGGTATCTCTGTCTAAAGACTGTGACTCACAAGCTCAAAATTATTTTAGCTGGAGCAGTTTAAGAAGTTAGCGCCTCCATATCTTTACCTCCTCCTCTCATGGAAATTAAATCCCTTATAGTAGGAGTGACAGAAGCAAACCCCATGCCACCTCTTCATCTACCTCAGTTTAAGAAACTAATGTTTTAGTTTATCATTTGTCATTGTCCAGTGATTTTGTTCAATATTCAGTGCTGTGAATTAGGACAGCTGAGGATCTGACCTCTATTTCCTTCTGCTATTCTGGTTTGGAGTAATAAATTCTGATTGGAGCAAGATGGAGACTTTGGAGTTGTAAAATTTAAAACAGTAAGAGCTAAATCAGAGGGTACAAGTAAAAGCCTTCAGTCTTGCAGGTTCTTTGATATAAATACAAAAATACTACAAAATGTTATAATCCCCACAGGCACAAAGCATTCATTTATAATTAGTATGGGTCATTAGAATGCAGCTTAAAGGACTGTGCATTATTAATTTCATCTTCTTCACATTTTAAACTACTGATTTTCTTTTAACATTTATTTCAAGTTGTTTTAACTTTCTCATCATAGTTCTGAGGTGTGGATTCAGTCATAAATGCTAAATGTCATTACTCGTTCAAAGATTTTTCAGGTATAAAGTGATCACTGATCAGTGCATTTAGTATACTTGTGAAGAATTAAACCAAACACAAAACAAGTATTCGAGATGTTATTTTGATGGAGCTTCAGACAGGCATGATGTTCTGTAACTATATTTTCAAACAGAATTACAGTATATAAATCAGTATTATACTAACTAAGAGATTTTAACCATCTGGATGTTTAGCTCACTCTGAGATCTACTACTAGTTTGTGGCTTTATTTCCAATTTTTTCTTGTTCTTGGCCTTTTATCTCTTAGTTGTACATGAGGAAGTAGAGAAGATGGGTACACCATAGCACTAAAGCCATGTTTCATAGGAGTCTTCCTCCTCTTTCTCTTCCTCATTTAGATATAGAGTCTATAAACAAAGGGCTAGGAATGTTGGCTGTGACTGATACTCTTCTATTCTTTTCATAACATTAGGCAATTTTGTTCCAAAAAAACAGGATCTATCATTAGATAGGGGAACAAACTTCACTGAGGTTGATCTAGCTGAACACCCACACAGACAGGATAGTGAATTGCACTGCCAAAAAGCATCACAACAATTCTCTTAAGGTATTGGATAAGGACAAAGTAAAATGCAGGGTTCAGGGCAGAGACTTATCTTCACAAGGCCGGGAATCTTCATCAGCTGCTCTTCAAAAGGCATCCAACTTTATCATCAGCAGTGTAGGATTAATTAATTATTACTGTGGCTATAAAGAACATTATGTATCTAGAATATTTTTAAAGCTCATGAACTGTTTAATCAGACTGAAGATTTTTATAGAGAATAAGATAACACTGAGTGCTGAGTTTTCTACCTAGTCTGGGTTTCAAAGGTTTCAAAGAAAAAGACTAGAAAAAAAAGTTGATCAAAGTTAAGGAAAAAAAAAAAAAAAGGCAACCATCAAGCACTTCCTCTTCTTGAATCCTTATGAGTTGAGAAACCGCAGTTTTCATGTATTTTCATACAATTCATTGCACTCTCAGACAGCTATCTTGAACTTCTTTAGGTAGTAGAAGCTGTATAAAGCTTGAATTTTTCTTCTAAGTTACTCTCACATTATGAGTGGAGGAGAATTCATCCTCATTCTTACACTTGACCCAATTTATTTCTATTGTAAATGAAAGCTGTTCTTTTGGCTTAAGAAAAGTTGTACCCATTCTAACAAGCATCAAATCCTAGCCATTATTTTAAACTATAAATGATGCAAAGGATTTTCATAATGTATGAAGCAGTGCATCATACGAAGTTTCCTGTTTCTCATTTGAAAAAAAGCAAAAATGTCCCTTTGCTTTGTTGTGTATGTGTCAAGTAATAAACGAGATGTGTTCTTGAAGCAAGGAAATCCCAACACTTATTTCAAGAACAGGCCCTGTCACATATGCTGCAATCTCTGATGACCCAGCGCAAGCTGCCTGATAGTGTAGAAGTGAAAAGCAATTTGAGTTAACAGATAAGCAACTCATAAACAACCTCTCGTTTTCTTCCTGTTTCCTTTCTTTTTTGTTCTCTCTCTCTTTATTAACCATGTGGTGCATCTGCAATCTTTTATGCAGTTAATTACCAAAGAAAGTAATATCATACATGCAGTACAGAACGACTTTGCAGTTGTTTTGCCTCTCGGGATACTTCTATGGGACCCCCCAACAATTTTGTTTAAAAGGTAACGAGAGTCTGAAAGGTTAATTTTTAAAAATCTAAAAGAAAGGAAGAGATGTGAGTAAGTAGCAGTGGCAGGTGAATTGAAAAATATATTGGTAAGGTTACTAAAAAAAAATAGGAAAGATCTCAGCTTCTGATTAGCTATTTCATGTTTCATTATAAATACCAATACTTTTTAGAGGAATACATTTTAAAGGGGAGATACCACATATTTAAAGTCAGAATTCATGACTATCTCAAAAAATATTGGCATAACTAAGGATGTAAATAATCTCTCTTATTTCAGAGAGAGTATGTTTGAAGCAAAGTATAATCAGTACTGTCTGGCATGGGCATATGGTAGTGAACAACTGCTAAAACTTTGAACATAGACTGACTGGGAATAGAAAGGCATAGGAAGGTGACAGCGTAGTATCAGCGACTGGCAATGTCAGTGATTTAGAAAAAAAATAGATACTGTTTTGCATGATTTATCACCTCTATTTTTAACTTGTGAAAGGAGTTACAATTTCAGACCCACTAAAAATTATTGCTGAATTCAGCCAGACTAAGTACCAGGCATAGGAGTTGAAATTCTTGTGCTGATTTATTTTAACAGCAAGTAGACTGAATAAGATATTATTACTATTGTTATATTATTTCATTTGGAAATCCTAGCCTAAAAACAATGTTTTTTAATGCTGCCAAGACATCATGCTTTGTCAGTGAAATAATTTGGAGCAGAGTAGTACTTCTCTGAAGAAGCTTACAGCTTCAAGGTCAACTACTAACTGGCTAACAGGGCTACTTCTATTATCATGGCTATAATTTATTTTGCTATTTCCAAGAAACTAACTAACTAACTAAATAAATAAAAATAAAAAAGGACTGGCTTCATTTCAGTAAAAGAGAACTAAATGTAAATTTCAAGTAAAAATAGAGATTACATTGTATACAGATGTAAAAGAGGATAGTCCTTGCATTATACTTTCAAAAGAATTTCTGAGAACTTTTGATAACTTATCAGAAATAGAATAAAACAGTCATTTAATTTTTGCTTTCATGTATCTTAAGAATACAGATACTAAACTTTTTACTGTAAAACAATTACAACAACAGCTGGTGCCTCCCAATCTTACTTCTGAAAAAAACAGCCTCAAAAGCTAGAGTCTCTTCATGAAGCAAGCAGTAATGTTAGCTGTTACCTTGGTAAGAGCTAGAGCAGAGCTTTGTCTCTTCACTTTAAAAAGATATGCAACATAAAAAAATAAAATAACAATAACAACAAGAACAACAACAATAATAATAGTTGTTTTATATCTCAGAAGATTCCAAATTCAACAAAAACTATTTTTTAAGAGGTGGATAATAAAAAGTTCCTGTATTGAACAGATAAAAGTGGAGGCTGGAAGAAGTGTTGTCTGTTTATCAGTATCAACAGACTCAAGAAACAGGTTTGCATCCTCTTCTTTTGCATTCACACCTGACTATCATCTTTTCAATGTGATTTATCATGTGAAAAAAAATGGTCTATCTGTCTTAGATAAAGACCTTCTTCTGCTCTGTGCTCCTTTTCAAGTCACTCAATCCAATATTGCCATCACAGAAACAGTTTCGGTATGCAGTTAGGTCAATAGTTGTGTTTCTTACTTCAGGAAACAACAAAAGGTTGCAGGATACCTGCAAAGTCTGAATGCAAACAGGTCTAAGGTCACTTCTTCATTTGTAGCTATTCCCTGTTCTTTCAAACTGATCTTCATGAATCTGAACAGCAACTAATGGCTTTGAGTGCTTTTAACAGACTATTGGCAGAACAGAAAGAGTTTTGGGTGTATAGACATTTTCAGCATCTCAGATTTTGCAGCCCTTTGTGTTGCTACAAGTGTTGAGACTTGAATGCATCTAGACTAAGATTAGATTCCTTTTGCCTGAATTCTTTGCAGTTCCTGAAGCCCAATTAACTGAAACATTAACTAGAGTTGCAAGACCCTGTGATAACTGCACTTTTACCTTTGGTCTTAAATACGTTATGAATTATGCAGGAAAAAAGTGTCTGTCACTCCACCTACACAGGACATATTCTGGATGTATGCAGACTAGCCTGTCAAATTGCTCAAATTCCTGTTATGATGTGATGATTTACTTAATTTGATGCGGCACATGAATATAAAATGAAAGGGTCAAGATGTATTGATTTTTGCTTTCCTGACTTTTTTTTTTTTTTTTTTTTTAGTTTGAAATAGATGTTTAATGTTTTTCGGTGTACTATCTGAAAACTACTTGTGAGTCTTGTTTTTTTTTTTTTAGCTTTCTTTCTATCTAAATCTTCATTGATCTAAAAATAAGAAATAAATTTTCCACTCATGTAACATTTTTCTGAGCAACACAAAATGCTGAATGAACTTCATAACGCATAGCCTCTCATAGTTATTCTTACAGATATTATTTCTGAGTAAAAGGAAAGAACGGCAGAAACATTTGCTCAGACAAGAAATGATAATATTCAAAATGATAGTGATTATCAGCTACTTTTCTGGAGCTATCTATAAATATTTATTGCTATTTAAAAATCTAGAATTCTGCAGTGCTTTTTCAGGATGGAAGGAGTTATATATCTGCAGTGCTATCTATCACAAATAAATTCAAAATATTTGTATGATCAAAGCCAGTCTTTCTTAAATTAGTAGATGAGTTCTTAAGAAATAGTTAAATATTTTTTTCCCAGTAATTTCACAGTGTCATATTTCTCTCTGCTATAAAAGGTTTTTTTGTTTGTTTGTTTTCTTGTTTTTTGTTTGCAATAGTCTGTGAACATGGCAATAAAATTTACTGCTTGCCAATAAATATGTACTAGCTCTTTAACACTTGACAATATTTAATACAATTGCTTACAATTAGAAGTGCTTCTATATTCAAACAGTACCACTGAAATCAATGTATTAGTCAACATTAATAAACACAGTCTCAGTCAGCCATTAAGTTTTTCAAACACAAACATCTGGCTAATAATGATAAATTTCAATTTAATCTTATTTCTGTGTGGTATGTTGGATGGATGCATTGCTTACATGAAATGTAATCATACAACTATTTTATGCTTAAATGTATGGTTAGCATGATGCTGAAGAAGAGTTTCTTATTTGATGGTATAAGGAGATTGTGTTGGTTAGACAATATATAAAGAAAGATTATTCCTTCTTAACTTTGCCATCTCCTTTTTGTTATTCTGAACAACTCACATTCTCACAACTGAAGTCTTGCCTTCCTCAGCCTTGAAATTCCATAGAATTAAGTCCCTCACTGCCTTGTGCTTTTTGGGTATTTCTATCTGCATAGAGTAACTGTGAAATGCAGAGAAATGTAGAATGTACCATGGATGGCAAATCAGGACTACATATAATCAAGAAAAGTAAACTAAATCTTCATTCTCAAAAGTTAAGCTGATATTCGTTAAAAATATCACCAGTAATTACTGCGTAGTAAGTGACCATTAAATTGAAATTAAGCCAAATATGGATTCCTGGTCTACCCTTTGTTTCTTCAGTAAATGAATTAATAAATTAATTGTATTTTAATATTTTTAATTTTTGAATTACCTATGATTGGGATTAGCCGTACACGATCTACAGAAACCTATGTTCAAGGAAAAGGTTACAGAGAAATTTTTTGTCAGGTTTTTACCAGGAACTTTCCAGATAATACCTTACTGGCTTTCAAGTAACAAGTGCCCCCTGATTATGCAACACATTTGTTGCGCTAAAAGCATAAACAACATAACATATTCAACTATATATCTGAAATGATTTAATGGATTAGCTGTTGTGAACACACTTTGGCCCCAGAATGGTGTAATCTATAGCAATACAATTCATAAACTTGTGACTGCTTTAATCAATTTCACACTGAATTAAACAGAAACTAGATTTTTCATTTTATGGACAAGTCTGCTACTTGGAAATGCATGAGTCCAATGGAAAATAAGCACGATTCACATTTACATGAAAGGAAAGCAGTGGTAGAATTATGATTTTCTATCAGTTGAAACATTTCTTTGCTTCTAAAAGCTAAACTTTTTTTTTTTAAGAGATAAAAATTAAAGTGTCTCAATTTCATGGAAAGGAGAATAAAGGTAAGTTTTCAATCAATCAGTCAATAAAAATATACAATAAATGTATATGTGCATCATCTTTTCTAATAATAATCAGATTCCTCTCTGTAAATGAAATATATTTTCCTTATTGAAATGTTTTTTTTTTTAAGACTATGTCTGTGAGATGAAATTGATTTCATAACAGATGTGCTATGAAATTTGTTGTACTCCTAGTTTTGATGTTGATAACATATCATTTGCTAGCACTAAAATGATACAATAAAACAAATGAAATTAGCTTGATTATGTATTTTAAACTAGGCTGTGATCTCCTTGTTAAACTGGGGCCCTCAGTGTAAACAGAAGTAACCCAGAAACCTTAAAATTTGCATAGATTGATCTACAGAAAAACTTTGATAATTTATGATGTCTAAAACCTGCTTATATTTACCAGTCTAGTTCATTTTGAAAATAGGACTGATACAAAAAGTAGATAAATTACACCAAAAGTTAGAGAATTAAAAGTTAAGTGATTGGCCTACGTTATGCTAGGAAGAAATGTGTTTTATTTCATTTATGGCATATGGTCATCCTAAAATAAGATGAACTGCTCATTGACATGCTTCTCTCTCCATTCACAATAGGAAAAACTGAGCTTTGATTAGAGACCTAACATTAGATGAATGAAGCTGGTATGGATGAATTCCAAAAATAGGAATTTGGGTTTCTAGTATTTTCTTCCCAGAAGCTGATTTTTCAGCTGCTGGGAACTAAGGAGGAAGTAGGAGAGACAGGGCTGGAAAGATGGAGGAATAAAAGAGCACCAGACTTCTAGTCACAACTGGTTACCTTGTTGAGTTAATTTCCTTTTACATGCTGGTAAGCAATCAAATGAAATGCTCAAAATGCTTTACCATACCTGATTGTGGACTTTGTTTGGGGATTTTGGCTGCTGCTTCAGGGCTGGAGGTGGCACGCACACGTTGATTGGCAGGGTTATGGATGCTACTTGGAACAGCTGCTGAGATGTTTTTGCGAGGTTTCATGTCTTGCAGCCACATTGGAGATGCCTCAAAGGCCTGCATTCGCCGAGAGTGGCTGTTAGCATTGACTTTGAGATATGCTTGGGCCTTGTATTCCTGAAGGTCTCCATAGTTGGCATCAGTCACCCTGCACTCATACAAGCCTTCATCTTTTTTCCTTACTTTTGAAATCTGCAGCTTGTGGGAGATGTCATTCCCTTGTACTTTCACTGTCTACAAATTTTCCAGGAAAACAAAACAAAACAGAAAAACATGGCATCAGTTATTATTTTTTCACTGGGAAGACTATATTGATAAAGAGACTGTCCAGAGAAGATCATATGCCGAGTTAATCAGTGGTGTAATTGTGCTTACTGCAGAGAAGTTACATCAAAGATGAGTTTGGTTATTTATATCTAGAGGGCTGTCTGACATCTTCTTTTCCGAACTGTTTAGATGGTTTACACTGAAATGTTAATTGGACTCAGACAAACAACTCAAAATACCATATTCATTCCAGTTAATTTCTGCAGATCATAAGCATTCTTAATAAGCTTTCTCACATAAGATCTGTGTATTTTGTTGGTTAAACCTTTTCAGTTAGTTGGCGGTATTGAATAATTCAGCTTTTGAACTACTGCATTTACAATTTTGTTGGAGATATTTGCCAATATTTCAAGTTATTTAAACTTCTTTAATAACTATTAATTAGATTAGCTTGTAGTCCTCACTTTGTTGAGACTGCACTTTTGGAATTCAATTTACCTCTTTGGTGTGTTCAAACCTTTGGTCTTTATTAATCATAACAAGAAATCTTGTGTCAGGCAGTTTCCTTTGTCTCATTTATTTAACTTGTATACTTATTAGAAGTCATATATCATTTCCGTTATTTAACAATAGAAAGCAGCATGTGTTCAAGATCATGTTAAAAGCCATAAGCTAAAATCAGGATTCTGATTTATCTTTAATTGTTTCTAATATCTGAGATTAATATAACATATCTTTGTCCCGAATAATTAAAGGATGCCTCGGAAAACTATGCATCCAGGAATGTCTGATAGATATTAAGATGCATTAAGAGAGGTAACACAAGTTCTCTTCTGTATTTTCACCACCTCAGAGAATTTATTTAATTAATTGGCTCTTCTGTCTGAATAGATTAATATCTATTCCCCCACTGGAAGCCAGTTAAGAGAGATTCAATGGGAACGAGCACCACATTAATACCACTCTCATAAAAACATGTATCCACGTGTTACTGTTATAATATCAATAACAGGCAGTGGGGAAAAGTCAAGGTAATGAATATGTGACAGATAACAGAAATGGGCAACAGTTAGATTAAAACTAGACATGTGTTATTGATGATTATTCAACACTTGCTTCTGATAACTTGGTTTATCATAGTCACTAATGTTGGCAACATACTTATTCTGTCTGCTTGCCAAACAGAAGATGAATACTTATGAATACATTATAGCTTTAAGACCCTGAATGGTCTTTACAACTGGAAGCTGGAAACTGCGGTGTTTTCAGGTCTGAATTTATAATTGACTGAGTTAAACATATGGACTGCACTCTTTCAAGCATAACATATGCAACATTAATTACACATGTAGGTCTCCTCAAAAACAATGCCTCCAAAATACTTCAAAGGAAACTACAACAATTACAAATAGCACAATAAAACTATTTCATAAAGGATATTTTCATCTACAAAACACTATTTTTCAACATAATCACCATTAGCTATGCACATTCATCAGCCATGAACAAAAGCTTGCATGCTGTGTTCATAAAAATTTGCATGCGCATAGGTGGCCCACTAATTCACAGCTATTATAACAGTATCGTTGCCAGGAAATATTGCCCACGCAATCCATTTTTCATCTGAAAAACTGAAAAGACTGAACAGATGGAAGTCAAAAGGCACTAAATCCAGACTACATGGTGAGTGGGGTAGGACAATCCAGCCAAAACTGGCAATCTGCTCCATGGTCTTCCAACTGGTATGAGGCCTAAAATTGTCGCATTTCAAGAGAAAGGTTGTCTTCTCCTCTGGTCTGACTCTGAAAGTTTGAGCCTTCAGCTTAGTCATCATGGTTTGTCTGAGTTCCAGAAAATCCAGAAGGATCACTCTTTTCCTATCCCAAAAGACAGCACACATCACTTAACTCTCCAAGGGTTGAATCCTGAAACTTTTATTTGATGAATTCACATATCACCACTCCATGGACTACTGTTTTGACTCCAGCGTGCAGTGGTGATACTACATATCTCACCAGTAAGGATGTGATCCAGGAAACTGTCACCTTCAATCTTGTATTAATTCAATAGGTCCTGACAAACTTGCATATGATGTTCTTTCTGTTCCTGTGTGAACACTCATGGGACCCATCTGTTGTAAACTTTGTGATATTCCACTGTTGCCACCATCATTTCCAATGCATTGCAGCTAATATTCCCTGGTCATAATCTGCTGATCTGCAAAGATGAGCTGATTAGGACTCTCTTCATTTTGTGGTGTGACAGCTGTGCATGCCCATCTAAAACATGGCTTGTCTTTCACATCACTGTTGCCACTGCTGAAATACACACCCACCTCCTCACTGTGTTCACTTCCACTGTTTAGTCTCCATAAATGGTCAGGAAGTGTTAATGAATGGCACTGATGTTATGGGCCAACGTAATAAAAGAGAAGGCATTACTTTCGGAGCATCGCTCATAGAAAGTGTCGGATAGTTATTTCAGTCATACTCAATAACAATGTATCTCTACTGAACAGCTCATATTTGGCTAAAAGTTTTAAAAATTTCATATGAGCTACAGGAATGGAAAGAAAATCTGCAGGTCAGAATCTTCCCCTATTTGACTCCATGCAATATCTACAAAGTTAACAGTAGAGCACACAAACAGAAAATAGAAAAAGCTTTTGGGCTTGTGCTTGAAATTTAGAAATTATCTCACTTAAAACTATCAGAACTGGCGTATTTCAGTACTGTTTAAAAATCAGTACATAGATTTTACTATCTCTTTTAAGAACTAATGTATTTGAAAATTTACTTCCCTCTTCATGAAGATACTTTCGTTCACGGGTAGTATTTTTATGCCATCAAGAAAAAAAAAAAAAAAAAGTCTACATTTGCCAAGTGTTTTTAGTCTCCCACCCTAATGTATTATGCAAGCTTATAAAAACATTGTATAAATACCCCATCCTAAATTTTCACCATACATACTAAAAGAGAGATTTAACTTGAAAGATGGGGAAAGCTTTACCAGCCATACTGTGTTACAGACCTTCTTGATTACTATGCAGATTTTGAATACATTGGCTACAATACGGAATAAATCAGCTGCCAGCATGAAGTCTAGGAAAATAGTATACAAAGGCTGCATGTAGACCTTGTTTGTAATTTGGTCTACAAATGTAGCTGAAGATATGATCCATGACACAAATATTGATTGTGGTGAGAAGTATCATAGAAATTTTAAGTAACATTAGAATATGTATAGTATATATGCAAAAATGTGTGTATTCAATTTTACAAATGCCCTTCAGTTATATCTAGACGCACTTAGACTTGATGTAGTTACTAGGCTATCTGTTCATAGGCATGGAAGAGGAGAAAAATGAAGGATTTAATGGAAATTATTTGACTGTATCTGCTGCAAGTTTTACTGGTAGTTAGAACCTTGACTACACTCCCTAAGAGATTGTGCCTGAGAAAGGGAAAAATCCTTTGGGCTCCAAAGTAGTATTCTTGTTTCAGTATTTACTAAGTATTTGTGTCTTTCTACTGCAGTGAGCATGACCCCACCACGGTACATATCTTGGGTTGCCATATGAAGATTTTGAACTCTTCTAAGGTCAAGGAGCCATTTTCATGCCTGACTTGGGATATGAGTATGTTGAGGAAGGCCCTTGCATCCTTGTCCTGGACAAGGGTTGCAGCGAAGTTGATCATAGCTTTGTTGACATATTTTGGTTTAATATCAAAACAGTAAGTAGAGTCACTACCCCTCTTTCCTCAAAAAGAGATTCATTGGCAAGACCTCTCTCTCAGCAGGCTTTACTCCCAGTGGGGAAGTGTTGTCCTCAGAGTGAGCCCAAAAATAGCTTAGGAGTGCTAAATCAAACTCAATAGTATCCAGAGATAAATGCAATCAAGAAACAGCACAGTGGGCAAAGTCTGTCTGCTTTGTGTCGCGGAAACAGGTTCTACCAAATCTCTACCGCTAGGGCCTTCCCTGCAGACACCTTCATGACCACGGGACCCCAGGAGAGCAGACTCCCCAACGCCTGCCGGCAGCGCCCAACTCGGCTCTGAGTTAGGAAGCAGTCGCCCGAGCAGCGGGCTGGGGGCACCACTTACGCTTATCTTCGTGCCGTCGCTCTCCAGGTCCCGTTCGGGGAGGAGCTCCACCTGCAAGGAAAGGAGCGTCGCCATGGGTCTCTGGCCCCCGCACCGCCGCAGCAGCCCAGCTCCCCTACGTGGAGTGCCGTGTAGTAGGGCAGCCGCGCAGCGAGTCTGCCACCTGCGGGCCGCGGCGGGCAGAGCCCAATCTCCACCTCCGCAGAGGCTGAGACCCTCCGGCGGCCACCCGCCCGCGTCGTGGCGGCGTCGTTCAGGGTCGGCTGAAGCCCTGAGCGATGCGGAGGTGGCAGTAGGGAGGGTCCCCCAGGGGATGGTGTTTGGACAAGGCTCCTTTCTGTCCCTCTCGGAGGGATGAAATTGCCACGTTGCATGATTTTTTTGCTTGTATGGGGCATTATATGGCTTTCACTCATTCTATCCTCTAAAGAAAAAAAAAAACAAAAGAAGAAGGAAAAAAGTATGTGCCTTTCCATGGCAATTCTGCTGCACTAGCTGTAAACTGGAGAACCGTGTAGGAGTTTGCTATTTGGGAAATAAAAAATTCTCACAAGAGGCAGTCTCTGAACAACTGCCTTCCGAAGGGAATCTAGAGGGAATAAAATGAAATAAAATAAAATAAAATAAAATAAAATAAAATAAAATAAAATAAAATAAAAAGAGAACAACAACAAAAAAATAATAAGGAAAAAAATTTAAAAAAAAAAAAAAAAAAAAAAAGCAGACTTTGGAAATCTGTGTGGTTTCATGAATGTCCCCAGCTGCATACTTAGAGTGACAGGCACCAAAGGTGCCATCCCTTGGGATGGGCATTTTTCTCTCAGGTTCCTGCACTGTTATTTCACAAATTGAAATTAAGTGCTTGAGAAGACACAGGACCTCCCTCTGCTTCCTCCCCCTTTCTGTCCCTCCTTTCTATCCTTTCTGGTGATGTTCTTCCCAGATGGTTTAGGGAGCCCATTACAGAGGATCAATACCTGAGTTCCTGTCACCTCAGCACCAGCCTCTTGGTCCTCAGCAGCCCGCAGAAACCACCACTGGATTTCAAGGTACACCGAAGTGGAGCCACTTTGGAAAGCACAAGACATCTCCACATTCTGCCCTTCAGTTGCCGTGACATTTCGGGGAAATTCAGTGAATTTTGCTGTAAAACAAATGCGTAGCACGTTGGGATTCTTCTATCTGTACACTATTTATTCTCTTGTTTTATCTTGACATTCTCCCTTTCTCTATTAATTTCTCCATTTTCCCACCCTCCTTCCCTCTCTATTCTGTTTTTCCAGTTTCTCCACACATTATCTCCCTGGCCCTTCCAAAACTCAAATAAGTCTTTTCTCCCTTATGTACAAATCCATCTTCCTAGCAGTCTAAGTTCTGCTCAAGGGAAATGTTACAGACCTCACTGCTTGCTCACATGGGTTAGTAAAGTTTCATTTAATTAGGTCCAAATACCTTTGGGCAGAATGCAGTATTTCACCAGAATCACTGAGGTATTTTGTTCAAAACCAATTTGGAAGTGGAAAAAAACACAAGAGACTGATTTATTGTGTTTTGGAGGGCTGAACTAGAAATGTGTAAACTGTTAAATCTTCTGTGGCTGCCAGGAGCAACTACTGAAACGGGTTCTCTTCTGAGAGGTGGGTTATGATCACTTGCTAAAGTGCCCATTTCAAAGGTTTTACCTGAATTACTTACTCTTTCTGAGAAACTCTGCTTGTGTAATCAAACCAAGACAAATATATATTTTAATTCTCACTATGGGCATGCACATTATAGAACTAATATAGAACCTTCACCTTTGTCCATCTCTTCATAGCACTGCTAGGTTTAAAAACTAATCCTGATCAACATAGTTCAGTATTTCTTTTAGCCTCAGTTTTGACTTCCTTCTCATTCTTTCACATATTTCACTTTAAAATTGTGCATCATGATGAGACGTGATGGTCGAGCAAGGGGGATACTGCAGTCAAACAATGTGGTGAAGAAAATGTGCATTTCAAGAACAGGAAATTTTGGAAAGAATCTGCAGTGTTGTTTTCTGTTATGAATTGTTACAAATTGACTAGAGCAAATTAAGAAGAGAAAGAAATATTACTGGTGCCTCCTTCCCTTTTGCTGTCTCCTTATCCAGTCTTCCTAGCTAATCTGGAATTGATGGGTTAAATTAGAAATATGCTTAAACAGGTTTACTTCTGTCCCCCATCACACGAACACATACATACTTATGGTTGTCAACAACAACTCAACAAGATCAGCAAAACTACCAGCTATTATTTTACCGTGTTCTTTCTTGTGCTGCCCCCACACCCCAAAAAACAGACACACACAGCACACACACACACACGCACACACAAGCTCCCCAGTCAGCGTTTGCTAGTCATCTGCTGAAACAGACAAAAAAGACTTTGCATTTTGCGTCTTCGAGGCTTGCAAGTTTGCTTCTCTCTTTTTTCTTTTTGCCTGCTTCCCCCTTCTGGTCAATGCGTGTGAACGGTGAGGGAAGGTGAAGGGGAGTGCTACCCCTGCACTCCACTACCGCAACGCCAGGCACAACCCGGCGAGGGTCGCCAACCCCGCGGAGCCGGCTGCGGAGAGCGGCGGGCAGGGGGCGACGGGCAGCCAGCGAGCGGGCAGCGTGGGGGCGGCCCCGGGCGAGCTGTCCATGGTGCTGACAGCGGCTCCGCAACCCTCGCGATCCCGAACAACCGGCACCCGCAGCGCCGGGGCTGCTTGAAATGCAAGGCGCGCCTTACAGCGAGGAGGGAGGAAGACGAAGGGAGTGTGTGTGTGTGTGCGTGTGTGTGTGTGTGGGGTGGGGGGGGGGGGGGGGAGTGGGAGGAAGAGGGGGACGATGAAGAGAGAAAGGGAAGACAGAAGGAAATCTTAAAGGAAGTCGATTTTGTTTTTCTCTCTCTTTTTGTTTTGGTTTGGTTTTGTTTTTTTTTCTTTCAGAAATACACATAGTCACCAAATGAAAATGAAGGTCTGACACTGAGGATCACAAATAATGGGAGAAGAAAGGGGATGTAACATGAAAGAAGACTGCAATATTTTCAGGGAGGCAGTAGATTTAACCATCTGGTACTTGGTCTAAATGCAATAATTATGCATGCACGTTGTGTGTTCATTTTATGCAGGCATGTATATACAGAAACATGCAAAATGAAAACTCCATTTACCAGCACTCTTTAATTCCTTTGTAAGGTGCCTTTTATTTCCTTCTTCCCAATCTAATAAGACTGTTTTATTCTCACTTGGGGAAACTTTGCTTCTTTCCCTATTTGCAAGCGCTTTTTTTTTTTTTTTTTTTTTTTTTTTTTTTTTTTTTTAAGATAAATTTGATCCTGATGCTTGGTGTCTTCATCTCCTACATATTGTGTTTTCCCTGTTTTTTTTTTTTTTTTTTAATCCTCTTCTTCCTCCCTCCCCACTCCTGTCCTCACTATGTTTTAGCATGGAAACACACACACATGTATTTGACAATAAATGATCTTACCTTGAGTAGACAGTCCTTGCTGAATATACATAACAGAAAAAAAAATGAATCCAACATAAGCTAGAAAGATCCCCATCATTCCAAGACGAAGAAGAAGTCACATCAGGGTAACAAAAGCCAAAAGTGCCCTCAAGAAAGGAAGAATTTCTATATGAGTGTATTTATGTATCTCTAAATGTATGAATAGAAAGAGATTTTAAAAATGTTACAAAAAAGCTCTGTATTGTAGCCCTAGCTGCGACACTGGCAGCATTCTGCTACTCAGTGGAGTCTTTTTCTTTGGGAAGAGAGAGTGTTGCAATACAGTGAGGTTTAGATGAGCTGTCTCAGGCACTGTGTTGCTTGAAGTCCAGATTCAGACTATAAAAAAAAAAAAAAAAGAAAAAAGAAAAAAAAAAAAAGCACACGTTGAAAAGTGGGTATCAACTGCCTTCCGAGCCTCTTTTCAGCTACCTGGCAGCTTCATCCAACGTCAGCTCCTGCTGCTCAGGGTGGTGTGATGACTACTTTCCCTACACACTGATCCAGCTCGAGAAGAGGGGAGTGGGGAAAGAAGGGGGGGTTGGTAAGGGGGAGAAGTCTACTGTGCTTGTATTGCTTCAACTTTTCCCTCTAATGGCTGCGATGATGCCTTTAACCCTTCCCTCTCTCTCTGCTCTGTACACATCTCTACCTGCTCTGATTTCTGCTGGCTGAAGTGTTGGTGTAATGCTTTTTTTTTTTTTTTTTTTTTTTTTTTTTTTTTTTTTTTAATCACAGTCTACAGCTTCTGACTGTAGACAGAACAGAGAGCCTCTATTGTACTGATATAATCTTCAGTCTTTTATTCCAAAACACTCAGTGGCTAAGAGAGCAATGCAGTGGTTTGATTTTTGGTGAGTTAAACTGTTTCTGTTTTCTCCTTTATCTCTTCCTCTTACGGAGTCTGAGAAGAAAATAGTTATTCAGTTATCTTACTGCACTTGCTATTGCCTGCTCCAAATTACTATGCTCTAGCATCTGATATTAAAATATTGTTGCTTTTTTTTTTTTTTCAAAGAGACATCAAGAGGATGGTATTAAGAATGTGCTTAGTACGTATTTATATAGATTTCTGTGGAAAAAGAATATTGAAGCAGTTAAAATTTGATTTTGATGTTCTACAGATTACTCACAGTAAATTATAATACTGCAAATATATTTGCAGTAAAGAAGGTGTTTACAATGTATTAAAGACTCTTTCTCTTGGAATGAATATTTCCATCTCTCATTTCTATTTTATACTGATATATATTAATACTATTTAGACAATACACCAACTTTGACTGTATTAGGTGTTCGAAACAACCTGAAAAACATCTGTGATGAGAGAAGTTCTCTGACTAAAATCATAATATTGTTTATGTTGAAAAGCCATCTAGAAAGTGCTCATTGCACTAAGCTGGCAACAAATGCCTTCACAAGGCAGAGACAAAGATGAATGTGAAAAGAATGCATGTTAATAATTCAGACTGCCAAACAGTTGATTTTAACTGCTAATCATAACAGGGGAGTAAGCGGGGGGGGGGGGAGGGGGGGGAAGAAGAAAAAGAAAAGAAAGAACCAAATTAAAAATAATTTAATCCACATGGGCAGTATGTTTTTCTATTGGATGAAGAACTGGGCAGGTTCTGTCATTTCTGGCAATAGGAGTGCAGTAGTTCCACAGTGCTATGAGATGCAACTTTTTTCTTACTTACTGCAACCTTCCAGATGATTGCATGCATGCATGATGTTTGAAATAGCTACAGATAACTCTTTTGCCTAATTAATGCTATCTAAATGCAAAAAGAATCCTTCTGTCTGCATTTTAACATTTGTTTGTTTTACAGTGTTATGGATCCCATTGTTCTCATCATTATTTATAGGAAAAAAAAAAAAAACATTTTCCCTTCGTAGTGGTCTATTCCATAGATGTCATACTATAATCATAGCAATATTTCTCAGTTAGAAATAACTACAATAAATTAACTATGATTTAAATGATTAAAATGATCTCCTAAATATAAAAACAATTATGCTGCATTAGAGGTTCTCTATTACCACAGTTCTAATTACTTTAAAGGAGATCATGATGGATGTAGTCATAATCAAAGAAAACCTCCAAAAGAAAAGTAAAAGTATTTAAAAGAGCTAAATTATTCGAAATAGCCAATGACTTTGAGCTATTCAATTATAAGATAAATGCCAGCGAGGTCTTTACAAGTTCAGATGGTGAGTGTTTCAATACTTTTTATAAAAGAAATCAGATCCTTTTCAGATGGGTAACCAAAATTCTAAGTCATTCTTAAAACTGAAGTCTGATTATAGGATTCAGTTCAAACCCATGTACGTCATCAGTAATCAGTTGAAATTACTAATTAGAGACATATTATAAGCAGCCATGTTAAATGTAAATTAGACAAGAGGAAAGAAACTCTAAGAAGCATCACCTGGTTTAGAAGGAAAGAAGAAAACAAAAATAGACCCCTTTTCCTTTTTTTTTTGCATTTTTGTTATTCCAAATTGAAGCATTTGATAGGTAAATTAAATGTTATCAATTTAATATTTAGAAAAATATAATCCTCCAAAATTCCTTGTAATCAGAATCTTAAAATAATGTCACAAGGAGTTACAAAATAATATAGTTAATAATATATGAATACAGATTTTGTATTTGTTAGAAGACTGATTTAATGGACAGAATCCTAAAACTTGGTTAAGTGATAATTATTTCTGCTTTATTTCTTCCCTGCATCAGTCTATATACTTCTCTCAAATATTAAAACCAGAGTTATAGAAGAAATCCACTTTGTCCTATCAATATTAAATTTTATCCTGATGAATGTGTTTTGTCCATGATCAAGCACACTGGATGAATCTGAGCAGTGAATGTCTACCATAACTTGGTGTGAAATCTATCTTTGATGCTGTAGAAAGGGTTTTTATGTAGCATATGTTACATGAGAAATATCAATTGTACTTTATTATATGAGTTATACAGTTTATGTGAAGTATTTACTACCACTTTTTTCCCCCTTTTCAATGATTCTAACAGATGAATCGCGACTGGAAACTTTCCCATGTCATAGTCAAAACATCTATGCACAGGGGAATGACTTTTGAAATTTGCCAAAGAAATTTAGGGGAAGACACTTATGTTGTTTTGGACCAGAAATTTGTATCTTATTAATACCGCAGTAAAAGTTTCTGATAAGGTCCCTCTTCAGAATTATAAAAGGCCATGCAAGTTCATTGCTGCTCAACTTACAATCCCCGTGACTATGCATCTCTTTTAACTACTGAGGAAAAACATGACTACTGAGGTTCTGATGCTAAGCTCAATAAAGGTGAGAAATGAAAGATACTGCACTGCCAGTCAACAGTAACTTCGGAGTGATTTGGTCCCAAGAAGATTTTGTACATGCACTGCTGTAGGTTGCTTTGTCCTGCAGAAAGGTGGTCAGCTGGCAAAACATCTTTCTGCATGAAGCAATTGCTGAGTGTTACTACCCAGAAATGTCAGTCAAATATGAAAAGAAGAAAAGAAATTTATGAGGAGCGCAGTTAAAAATAAATAAATAAGTAAAATTAACAAATTGGTGACACAGTCCCATTTGGAATACTACGTGTTTATATTTCTGAATTTGAGTTCTCTATTAAAAAAAGAAAAATTTATACACTTGTTCCTTATCTTATTCATAACATACTCTCTGGATCTGAAAGAAATTGCTTGTGCACCTAAAAAGGCTGTGGAATAGCATAAGATAAAACTGCAAGGGAGAAAGAACCTAGAACAGTTATTGTGGAATAGCATTACAATTAAAAGAGATAATTTCTCTGAGACTACTCAGAGAACTACTCTGAGACTACTCAGAGAAATATGTCAAAAATATCTTCACAATACTATGTAGTCAAAAGGGTCTTTTGTGTAGCTAGTATTGAAAGTCCATTGTACTAGAATGTTAAGCAATAGAATATTATGCAATGTTTTCTCTAAGTAAGAAGATAGAACAAGTTATTTCTGTTCGGAAAATTAATTTCAAATGAAAGAGAGTCTTACTGCTTGTTCTATTAAATGTATCTTTTTCCTTAAATGACTGAGAAGAAAATTATGAGAACATGAAGGTGGTATTAACTGAAGTCTTCTTTAAGTCAATCAGCTTCAAACTCATTGTCTCGTGAGGACTTTATTGATTAGTGAATTACTTTTCCTCTCCAGTGTTTTTTAGTTTTCTGTCTGTAAGATGTGTTTGGACTACTGGTTGATTCTGGACTAAGTTGACTAATGGAATGAAGTTAAAAGGGTTCCACTTTCTTTCTTTTATGTAGTTTCACAATGGCTACATTGGGTAATTGTCTGGAATCATTGGCATGGAAGTGTGTTTTGTTGAAAAAGGAAATTTGAATGAATTTAGATACCTCCTGTTTTCATAATAAAGTGAATTTAGGTAGCATTACAATATGTTGCAACTATATGACATGTTCATACTTTGTCATAACTTTGTGAAAGCTGATTCATTGTACTTGCTAGTATCAGCTTTTATGAGACAAATAATCTTTTGCGATACAGATGAATAACCCAGGTTTTCAATTCCATTGGTGGCTAAACGCCAAGAAAACTTCTATAAGTGAAATTGGCTTTTAGGATTACGTTTCTAACAGAGTTTTACTGTCTACCTAACTGGTATAAGAGCTGCTGTCCACAGAGGTGTGAGCAAGGCTTACGTCTTTCTCTGTCCCACTGCTCTTTTTCTATATCATAGAAATTCAGATCTTTAATCATTTTTCAACAAGAACATAAGTTGTATTCATTTTGAGGGTTACTTACCACTTGTTTATGAGTGGCAAAGTAATGTTCCATTTTATATTATATAGGAGAATTCCATCTTGTCTTTAAAATTTTTCCTTTTTTTTTTTTTTTTTTTTTTTTGTTAGCTGCAAAGGCAGGCCAGAGAATATCCTTTATCATAATTACCACAAGATTTTTGTTATAGCAGCTGGCAGATGCACTCATGAAAGCAGCAATAGTTTCTGTCCTGCAGTAGGATTTTATGAAGACACTGGTAAGACCGACCTAATCTTTGAGGGGATGCAGGATGCCTGAGTAATCAAACTTAAGTATTTATGATAACTGCTATGTGTAGCCACTGCTGTGAATAGCATTATATATTCAAGTGAATTTGACAAACTTTAATGGAAGAGATTTTAAGCATGCATGCATATATGCTGTTTCCATATTTGCATACTTTTTTTTTCCTCAGTAAATAAATCCATTTTCGTCATTTTAAGTACAGGAGCCTCTTTTTATATAGATCTTTTGTTATTGTTGTTGTTTTTATTGAAACAGGTAACATAATTTCATGTTTTGAAAAGAACTATTTTCTTGAGACAGAAAAAGAAAGAAACATAACCTTTGACCCTGCACATTATTTTACCATATACAATTACCTTTGAAATATTAGTTTTCAAGTAGGGTTGGTAACTGTCAAGCTACTTTCACAATGCAAGAACAAGAAGGCACAAGGGACAGAAAGATTTAGAAATGATTGCAAACTGGGTAAGTTTCTGTTGCAAACCTAGCTGATAGGCAGTAGTCCTCCAGAACTTAGTTTTCATCTTCATCTTTTTTTTTGTTTGTTTGTTTGTTTTTGTTTAAAGAAATTACTAAAGCTTTGAAATACTGACCTGAGAAACAATCAAGTTGTTTTTATTTTATTTTTTTTCCCAGCTTCTCTAAATTTTACATTTTACTGCCCTATCCAATAAATCAATAAGCAGAGAATTCACCATTTTAAATACATCTTCATTCTGGGAAGGAAATTATATCCTCAGAATAAAGTGTGAATAAGGATGACAAAATTTACCCTCCTAGCATTCTTCATAATAAGTGTACTCTTAACCAATAATTTCCATGGAATCACAGTCTACAGTCCAGATTTCAGAAATTATTTATCAATTATTATCTTTCTACAACATGCAAAATGAGATTTAAAAAGGTAAAAAAGCTTTCAATTTTAATTGATTGATCCTACATTAAAAGGATTTGTTCCTTGAAGAGCAAGTAAACTTTTGATTGGTTAAGAATCAAGAATTCATCATCTTTCGCACAGAAAAGTTATTAAGGACTGTTCACAATTCAGCATTTTGACAACAGAAATATTAAATAAAATCTACTGGAGAAGAGAGAGAAGTGCAAGCACATTGAAATGTGAATATGTTCATGATTAATTTTAGTATTTGTTGATTAGCAATGATTGATAGGTTGCTTTATTTTTCAGGATTACTTATCAGTAAAATGTTTCTTTCTTTTTCTTTCTTTTTTCTTTTTTTCTTTTTTTCTTTTTCTTCTTTTTTTCTTTTTTCTTTTTAAGGTTTATGTTTTAGGAATATAATTCAGGATACTGTTATGCAAAATAAACCATAAAATAAAGTCATTAAAATATCTTCCTGTCTCAGGGACATTCTTAATATATCTCCATTTTCAACTTGACACAAAGCTGACAATTCATTGGGAGTTTTTCATTTAACCTCAGTAGCCTAGCATTCACAGCTTCTCTGGTTAGTAAAGAATGATGTCGACCAAATAAAAATCCCATCTGCCTCTCTGATCTGGACATTGTCAGTGCGCTTTTTCTCAGAATCAGACTCTTTTAAATAATTCTAAGAAAAAAATAATTAAAGAACTTATATAGAGATACAATTGCTGGACCGGTTAGCCAATCTGTCTGTGACTGACACGTGTAAGGTCAGGAAGTTCCATATATTTTGAGTATGATGAAAAACCTTTCCAGACATACAAAACTTGTTCTGAACTCCCATGCAATTGAACTGGAGTGAAATCTTTGGTATCTTTTAGTTATTGCTTGTTTTTCTTCACTGATTCTTAAGCATCACATTTCTTTTAGAGTAACACAGTGTTAGGTATCTAAGAAATACCATTTGTAGACAAATAGCTTTTCCAATATTCTTTCCTCATCCCAATTGCTAGTTTGTGATCTCGGCAGGGTAAGAAAAAAATGACATGAAATAAGTCTTACAAATCTCTGCTGCTTATTTAGCTTCTTCTATTATTCTCATTTCCCCTTCCCTCCCTCCCCCTCCCCCCCGCTTTTTTTTCTTTTTTTTTAAACCTGACTAATGGGGGCAATTCTTGGGTAGAGGAAATACAAAAAGCTGCATACGAGCCCTAACATTGCACAGCAAGCATGACTGAAAGTGCCCTTCTTTGAAACACTTGGAAAGGATATAATTCAGAAGCCAGGAAGAGGGACCTGTGAGAAGAGACTGAATTCAGACACAGCATGTTGTGTAACCAAAAAAAGTGTTGCCTTTCATTGTTTAATATTCCTAGCAGTAAAGTAGTACTACTTAGGTACTAAGCAACATGTGGTGGGGCATATAATTAAGTGAAGTCTGAGAATTATTATGCAAGTACAGCACAGCATAATGAGAACTCTGTATATATATTCCTCATTTTGTCATTAAGTACAAAATTAAAATGTGAAGACAATGTGTCTGTTGAAAATGGAGGGAATCTGTATACAGACATTTAAAGGAAAAAGAGTATTTTTTAACTTATACTGTGGAATATTACCATTTCATAATTTATTTAAGTAAAATAAAGTTTTATTTATTAAGGAATTTGATATGCTTTTGAAAGAAAGATAGAATTTCCATTGATCTAAATAGAAACTGGATCAGCCTCTCTGTTGAAATATTGATGTTTCTCTATGTTTTCACACAAATGTCATAATTATTCTGAAAACCACAGTACATACTAGTTAAAGATAAGGTATATAAAAATAGAGGTAAGATCTTACATCTGCTTTGATCATCTCTTTCCAGATCATTCAGAACTTGCATTATATGTAAGAGTTGACTAACTAATCGTCTAAATTAATTAGTTTAAATGGCAGTTCATTGAAGAGTTCTGAATTTTTTGTGGTTAGCTCTTTTAACCAGCTGATCAAGTGACTTCAAAGTCTTTGATTTTTGACCAAAGCAGTTTTGGCTACTATTACTGAGCCACAAGTGCAGGCTGAGTGTTATAGCAGCCTACAAATATTGCAACTCAAATCCCTGACTAGAAACAGGCCAAAAGGGACTGCTGACACCAGCTCAGATCCCAAAGGAGCAGAAGATTAATACTCAACTTATTTCCTATGTTTCTTTTCTCAGAATCCATGATACCCATCTTGTGGATCTTTGCCATATACCAGTATTCCATTCTAAGTGAGAAGGCTTGGCATTCTAATCAGTTTTCTGAGAAAGCTAGAGGCAAATTTTGTTGAACTGACAAATGAGAGAAAGAACGACCCAGAAAGAGATTTTATTTGTAAATTCTTCTGAGATCAAACGGTGTGTTGTTACTTTGCTTGGCCTATGTTGAGTAGTAGAATCAGAGGAGGAGAAAGAAAAGAAAATGGGCTTTCCTTTAATTCCTTTAATTACATTAAAGTCATTAATTACTGAGAGTTTTGTTCTAATTAAGGTTCTTGGCTTAGAAGAAGATATTGTAACTTGTGGATTTCAACTTAAGGCTGTTCATGAAGAACTCTAGTGTGGTTGTGAAATAAGCTCTTTTTTCTGACACTGCAAAAGACAACAAAAGAATTTGATTAATAGAGGATTTGAAAGTATGAGAAGATTAACTGTTCGAGATAATTCTCTGATACTGATATGTATCTTAAGTAGCAACGAGTTTTTCTTTCCTTACACAAGGTGTGTTTCCAGAGCCATGATTTGATGATGCTATTTGAATCTTCACACTGCTCAGAAACAAGGGAGCAATTCAACTGCCCATGCAAAAGGTCTACTGTTATTATGAGATTACCTAGTCTATCTCATCATTTGCCTGGGACTAGCAGATTCATAAAAGAATTTAGACTAATCCTACACCTTTTTGAGAATGTAGTTGTAGGTGAATAATTTAAGGTGCCTAAATGACACTGGATTTCTGTGCATAGGCAACAAATATCCTCATAAAAATTCAGTAGATTTTTCAATTCTTCCACAAAATAAGATTTTAAGAGAAAGAAATTAACTTTTATCTATGCTCACATAATCACTTAATTAGATGAAAAGTTTTATAGTAGAGTATAAATATAGGCATCCATGAAAAAGCAAATGAAATATTGCTGTTGGAAAAGTATTGTTTTCTGAGAAGTTTCTTGATTCTGTCCTTAAATCTACAATATCAAACTTTAGCAACAATTTGGGAAAAATTATTCTTCTGATGTTAAGATCAAGTGATCCTACATTCTGTCTCTTGTAGACAGACAAAAACATAGATAAAGTGACCAGAGCACAGAATCATTTAGATCTTTACAAGCAGAAAAGTATGTCATATAATGTAGAAAACAAGTTGGCTGACCCTGCTGTTCATGTCTGACAATGTCACCCATAAACATTAGGAAGAAGTTACCTGCCAAGAAAGCTCAATTTGCATTGCTTGCCACATCTTTACAAGTGGAACTTAAAGTTTTTTTCCTTTCTTTTTTTTTTTTTTTTTCTTAATAATGAGAAAAGTGCCTTCTCTTGAATCTGAAGTAGGACAGTGAGTCATTCTAGTTTTCTGTACTATTGGAGCTGGAGACATTACAGAGGGCACTGCTCTGTTCACTCTATAAAATCAAAGGGAATGTTGCAGGTGTAGTTCTTTTTAGTGCCAGAGTAAGCGCTGCAATGGTAGTTACTGCATAACTCACAGTGCTGCTATACACAGTTGACCCCTGGGGAGCATTTAGTAAATTCTAACAATTTGGGATAGCACTGAGTGAAGAAAAATGGAAATGCCTTCTAAACATACTGGTCTGATTATTGCAGGTACCTCAAAGATGATAAGGAGGTTGAAAGGCCTTCTGTTGCTCCAAAGTAGCATCACTTCCTGCACTTAGCAGTGCAAAAA
Source organism: Chrysolophus pictus (assembly GCA_037305975.1). Classification (NCBI taxonomy): domain Eukaryota; kingdom Metazoa; phylum Chordata; class Aves; order Galliformes; family Phasianidae; genus Chrysolophus; species Chrysolophus pictus. The sequence continues at coordinate 29,455,982 of CM074577.1, read as the reverse complement.
GATAATTCTATTTTTCATCTTGAAAAGCACAAAGTGGTGTTTGCAGAATTACACATTCTCTCAGCAGCCCTTGGGGAGAGTGCAGAGGAAGAGAGAAGGATGACTTCCACAGTACATTTCTGAAATGATGCAGATTTCTCTGCTACTGTCCCAAAGACCATATTGGCAACATTCATTAGATGTGTGACTTTCTCAACATGATTATGTTCCAACTCTATTCCAAAAAGAGTAGAGTTAAACCCAAATAGTTAAAGAGAACTAACAACAAACATAATAAAGAGCTAGTCTCAGTCCTACGTGATACTTTTATATGCTGATCTCAAATGTCCACAACTAATGGAAAAACACCAAATCACCATATGACATTTTTTCTATTTTCAGCTATGTGAATATCAAAATGCAGTTTTATAAACTTACAGTTTATAAACCAACAGTTTATTTAATCTACAGTTGAATCTGCTGGTTGAATACTGCCAGATAAGCATTTGTTGTCACTCAGCTGTGATTCAGGTTCTGGTATTACCTTTTTTTTTCATTGGGAATACTGCATATAATCTGTCCATTATCATTTTTTTTGTTAATGATGATAACTTTTTCTAAAAAGTTATAGAATTCACAAAAGAAAGCTCATGCATTTGCCCTAAGTTGAACTTGTAAGTGTTTGGTTATTGAAGAACAAAGTAATTACTTTGATGTGAAGGTGAATCTGTAAAAGATGTATAGCTTTCCTGGTGCAGTACTGTACATTCGGGAAGTGCCGTATGTCATGGCAATTGTAAATCAAGGACATAGCCTTGTTGGCTTTAGTGGAAATTGACTATAGAGGAAGAAACAGAGTTTGTGCCCTGTGGAATTTTAGTATTGAAAATACACAGAGATTGAATAATATCAGCAGTATTTTTCATTTTCCTTTTTTTTTTTTTTCCAGAACTCTTTCTCTTCCACACTTTGGAAGAATAATGAACAGGAAAATGGTTTCTCCAAAAAGCAAAGAGAAACTCTCATCTATTAACCATGTTTTGGTTTGGATTAACTTTCAAGCTGGTTTGCAGGCATGACTTTCTCTCAAGTTGTTTTTCTACAGATAGTTATAAAAATCCACCAAGGTTTTTTTACAAAGTCTTTGAATGTATATGGGTTATCTTTTTTTTTTCTTCTTCTTTTTTAATCCTGTTTCTATTTCTATTTTTATTTATTTTTTATTTTTTTTACCCTTAGAAGAGCAGCCATATAAGACCTCTTTAAAAGTAAACAGCAGAAGCACATCAAGACTTTTCTTACAATTTTTTCTCCTCTCTTTCTGGATTTACTCCTTTCAACACCACAAATAAGAAACTGAGGAAAGGAAGAAAAAACTTGCATAGCAACATTTGCAGACCTGCCTTTAGTTGCACTTCCCTAGTTTAAGGTGACATGCATTACTGAAGAGTGTCCAGCACTGTTAAGCAGATATGTGCTGCTCAAATAAATAACGACCTACAATACTTCTATGTATTCCAGAGAAGTGTTTATAACAATCTACATGCAGCCTGGTTTTCATTTTTCAGCTCTACTTTCCTATTTTCAGGAAACATATTTTTAGCAAATTTGTCAGAAAAACAAGAAATAATCAGAGTGAGGTAATACATGGGATTAATTGTTGAACCATGAGAGCAGATTGAAGATGAATATTCAGATATATCTATCTATACTTTCAATTTTGAGATCAGTAAAGTAGCAGATACAGTTAGATTTTGAGTGTCTACTTTCAGGCATAAAGCTTAAATTACTGTGTTCATGTTACATAAAGCCATAGTTATTAATTAGGACTTGATTACCCAGTATAAATTAATTTAAGAAAATTTTCCCTTTATTGCAACCTGACACAAGAAATCTGCAACAATATTTAATAAATTATAACTTGAGTAATTCCCCATTAACTGCATAATTTCTCTCATATATTCTTCCCTAAGTTGTCCCACCATACATTTTACTGTTTATAAGTCAGGTTTATTACCATGGACTGAACAGTGTTTGAAATTTAAAACAGAAAGCTTTTGGATATGATATATGGTTTCTCCTCCTCTCCACGACTACCTGATAATGGTCAGTCATTTACAATTTCCTTAAATTCTCGTCATCTAGGTGGTATCTGTCTGCATGTTTTTTGTTGTATTGTTACTAATCTGACCTACTTGCAAGATTCAATTTTTCCAAAGTTATGCTGTCAAAACTTTCTAACCATATAAGCTAGATAACGCCTCATTGGCTTCCTAAATCATTTAAGTTTTTTACATTGCAGCAGATTCTATGGACTTTGGTAAGGAGTTTAAAATGAAACGCTCAACATTGAACCATATGGAAAAAAAAAGACATTTGGCATACCTTCAGAGAGTATTTTTTTGTTATTGTTTTTTTAAAATGTTTTAAAGATTTTTTAACTTTTTCCAAATTTCTTTCAGAGGAAAATTCATTCATTCTTTCTTTAGTCTAACAATGACTGTAACGTTTTTGCATGTACTTGTGCATACATGTATGTGAGGGGAAAGTAGATATGCATATGTTCTGAGCAATATCGCTGGAGCTTTCTCTGTGCCAGACGCTTCCAAATATAATGCCCAATGTTTATACACAAATACCTTGTATTCTTGTTAGTTAGGAGATGAAATAATCATTTTTCAAGCATTATTTCTTTATATGGTCTATGTCAGAGAATCTTTCACTCGTAATAGAAACAATGGATGTAAGTTTGGATGCCAGCAATGTCTAAGCTTTTAGAAAACTTGACTGAAATATTCACTGTTTTGAGCTTCACACAGCATTTGATGTCTTGATTTGTTCAGTATGTCTCATTCTTTAATATGTAGGATTCAGGATAATATCCTTTTGAACCCAAGGGCTTCAGACACATCGCCTCATCCTGTAAAGAATGTATGCTGAACAAGACTGCAGACTGTTTTGGATCAACATATTTGTTACGGTTCTCAACTGTGGACTTTAGAAACATGTTGCCATAAGGTATTATGAAGTAAAAAAGAAAAGGCATGGGTGGATGAATCCTTAAGCTGCTCATCACTGTGAGATAGCAATGCCAGTCCATATTTTACTGTCTCTTACACTCCTTAAGCAACATCTTCTAACCACTGTAGGACATGATGCTTGGTGATCTTTGGACTGCTCCAGCACAATCTTCTCTGTGTTCTTAATGATAGAGCCCTGTGCCCTTTTATAGCACAGAACTTGACTTCAGTCTCTGAGAGGATGGGCTGAATTTTGGGAACAAAGTGTCTTGGAGGAAGAAGGAGACTGCTTCTTCAGGACACCCTGCCTCTGTTGTACAGAAGCTGAAACTCATACCCCAAATGAAGTAATGAAGTAATACTGTAAACTTTACCTCACAGCAGGGTCACTAAAAGGCCAGTTTCTATATCTGCCCCTGACACCACAGCAGAATTTTTGCCTGATGCTAGGCAAGCTGCTTAAAACACATTATTCTAATTTCTGACTAATGATCTCTACAATTTCTCTAAGACCTACATTTGATACTTTATAGGATGAATTCTCCAAATACAAAAAAGGCCATTGCCGATAGGCTAGAGTGAAAGTTGCTGTCTTTGGAAGCTGTGACTCAAACAGTGTAGAACATACTGAGTGTTTGAGTCTGAGTCATTACAGAAAACTCTCTCCTCAAATTGGTGATTTTTAATTTCAGTGCTTTAGACACCTAGTGTAAGATGAGTATAGTATTAAAGTCACACTTCATAGGAAGTTGTAATAGTAAATGGATTACTGTTCATGAAATACAGTCATGGGCAACAAAGAGAAGTCTAAACAAATGTCTTCAAAGGAGAACTTAAATAATGTGGTACAAGTCACACTTCACAAAACAGAAGATTTTTTTTTTAACCCATTACTTTTCTGAACTTAATTCACCTTTGTACTGAGTAAGGTAGAAGTCATGTATAACTATCTGATCAAGAACTAAAAATCTAGGGCTGAAAAATTGATGCTACAGAGGTGATTTTTTTCTGCATCCCCATCATTTGCTTACATTTTTCATTGTAGTGTGCATGTTTACAATAATGCATGAATGTAAATATGAAAATAAGGCTAGTTTTGCACATAAAACTCTCAATAACTTTAAAAAAATCTAATGACCTTATTTGATTTTGTGATTTTATTTTATTATTTGCTTTATGATTCTTTCCAAAGATAAGGTACACTAAAATTTGAGAGACAGGTTGGTAATGTCTGTTTTTAAGAATACCAAATGATATGTTAGCTGCTTGAGGTAGTGGGACTCTAGAATAACCTCGTGTCACCAGTTATCTACCAAAGATTTTTGGGATGGATAGCACTTTCAGTGCCAAAACATTCTGCTGATATTTTCTATAAATTAACTGATGATTTTTACATAAATATTCTACAGCCTTAAGACATATCTCTAAAAAGAATTTAGGGTACATAATTAGAGACAAATAATTGTACATTTTCATCCAGATAATATGTACAAAAATGGCAGCTTCAGGCAAATCACAGAATCACCAAATCATCAAAGTTGGAAAATACATTCAAGATCTTTCAATCCAACCGTTCACCTACCACCAGTATTTCTGTACTAAACCATGTCTCTTAGTACAACATCTAAATGTTTCTTGAATACGGCCAGGGACAGTGACTCCACCACTTCCCTGTGCATCCCATTCCAGTGCAGGAGAAGAAATTTTTCCTAACATCCAACTTAATGCCATTCCCTCTAGTACTACTGACAGTTACACAGGACGAGAGTTTGACTCCATCTTGCCACAATCTCCCTTCAGGTAGTTGAAGAGAACGATAAGGTCTCCCCGAACCTCCCCTTCTCCAGACTAAACAATCAGCCATTTCTCATAAGACTTGCTCTGATCCCCTCACCAACTTCACTGCCCTTCTCTGATCATGCTTCAGGGCCTCAGTACCTTTCTTTTAGTGAGGGACCCAAAACCAAACACAGTACTCAAGGCATGGCCTCACCAGTGATGAGTACAGAAGGATGACCGCAAAAGGAAGTCATGTTGGTCAATCAGGACCTGCCTTTCATGAACCCATGCTTGCTAGGCTTGATCCCCTGGTTGCTTCACATGTGCTGTATGATCTCTCTCAGGATGATCTACTCCATAACCTTTCCTTGCACAATGTCAGACTGATGGGCCTTTAGCTCCCCGGATGCTCTTTATGACTCTTCCTGTTGATGGTCATCACATTGGCAAGCCTCCAATCCTCTGGGACTTTTTTGGTTGATCAGAAATACTGATAGATGGTTCAAAGCATTTTGGCAATCACCTCCACCAGGTCCCTTAGCACCCTTGTGTGGATTCCATCTGGCCCCATGGACCTCTGTCAGTACAGGTGGTATTAGGTCTCAAGCTGCTTCCATCTGAATAGCAGGGAGTTTATTCTGTTCCTCATCCCAGGCATCCTGGTCGGGGATTGAGTACCATGAGGATAGCTGAGCTGATTTTTAAATACAGATGTAAAGAAGGTATTGAGAACCTGTCTTTTCCTTATCCTTGGTGGTGTCATTCCTCACTGCATCTGGTAAAGCATAGAGATTCTCCATAGCCCTCCTCTTACTGTTAATATATTTGTAAGAAAGATTTTTGTTGTCTTTTACCCCAGTGGTCAAGTTGAGTTCAAGCTGGACTTTTGCCTTTCTAATTTTCTCCCTGCATAACTTCTTTGTACTGTCCCTGAGTTCCATGTCCCTCCTTCCACATGTGGTAGATTCTCTTTTTCTCCCAATGTCTCAGGAAATGTCTCCTGTTCATCCATCCACACTGGGTCTTCTTCCCCACCAATTCATCTTGTGGCACAGGGGCATAGTCTTCTCCTCTACCCTTAAGACTTCCTGCTTGAGGAGTGACCAGCTTTCCTTGACTTCAGGAGTGAATCCCAAGGGACACTCTCTACCAGGGTCCTGAATAGTTTAGAGTATGCCCTCTGGAAGTACAAGGTAGCTGCCACCATCTCCTCTTCTGATTTCACCAAGAATTAAGAACTGTACCATTTCATGGTCACTCCATCCAAGACAGTTCCTGGTCTCCACATCTTCCACAAGTCCTTCTCTGTGAACAACAGGTCTAGCAGGGCAATTCTCCTGGTAAGCTCTCTTACCAGGTGCATCAGAAAATTATCTTCTATACACTCAAGAAACCTCCTAGATTGCTTCTGTGTTGTATTGTATTGTATTTCTAATATACATCAGGAAAACTGAAGCTGAATCAGAAAGATAGAAAAGGAATTCATAGAACAGAGTGTGATGGAGTTTGTAGACAAGATTTAAAACAGTTTGCTCAGGTATGTCAGATGCTGGACACATTTTTTCAAGAGTATGACCCAATGTAACCACTATTCAAATTTTTTTTTTCATGCTTTAGCACATATTCAAACATGGAAGATTCTGTATTACCCCAAAATCTGTTAGGAGAGGAAGAAACAGCCTTTATGTTTCTATAGCTGATTTAAGAGCTGTTATTGGAATTTTTATCTACTGTAAACTACAAGCTTTCCACAGGTAAACTGCCAAAGTTCTATTGCATATCACTTTGTACACTCCCTATCTACAGTGTGAAAGAAGTAGAACTGTTACTAAAAAAAAGACAAGTAGAGGAAAGAAAGAAAATCCTGTCAGTTGTTTTGTTTTGTTTTGGGGGGGGGGAGGGGGATGGTGGGAGGTACTTATTGTGTTTGATCTTTGTGCTTTCTAAGTCTTGATCTGTGTAAAGCCTCCCTAGTATTTTAAAATAGAAATGAACAATGTTTTTTACTTTTGTAGCCTTTGGGAGAAACAGATTGATTATTATGAGGGGTAAAGGGTAGGGGATATTGGATTTATATGTGTGAAGAATTGATAGAAGAAATCTCAGCTGAAAAAGAAAAACGATTCCTATATTAAGTGCTGAAAGCAATGAAGGGTCATTTCTCAGTTAAGTACCTGTGAAAATTCTGATTCCCAGGTTCACAAACTTCCTTCTACAGCACAGCAAATTTATTGATTCCAGTGAGAAGATATTATTGCTGGGATCTTGTGGTCACAATGTGGGGACTGATCTCTGGCAGTTTGTTCTGATCACTTGGAGGCCTCCAAAGACTATTAGATTGACATTATACTGAAAACAGCCTGAATTCTAGATGCTGGAATTGCAGAAGCAGAATAAGAAAATAAATTTATGTTTAATTAATGCATTTATTTCTAAGGTTTGTTTTCAAATGTCTCTTACTTTTTTGTCATGCTTTATTTTTCTTCTGTGATTTAAATTTGACACAGAAGTTTTTAAGATTGAATTAAAATTGTGAGAAAGGGTATGCTTTTTCTGACGAAGCATAGGGAAAAGAAAGTCATTACCTTATGTGGTTTTCCAGTCTCATTTCATATTAACTCAGTTAGTAATCTTTGGTGATGTAGAAGTTGGAAGAACAAAGTCCTTGGGTCTCAGCCTTTGCTTGGACTAGAAGAGGAAAATTGGTTGTGCTTTATCATTTTAAAGTGAATTTAAAAGCATACACATTTTTTGAGTTTCTTACTATAATGAATTGCCATGGTTTCTGATAATGACATAGTTTCTGATAACTCTGATAAAGGCATTAAGGCTATCTTAGGGCACAGAGCTATGAAGTCCACACTCTATTAAAAAGGGACAAGAACCAGCGTGAGGTACATCAAAGCATCAGATTTGGAGAGCGTATATGGTGAGGCATGGACTCCATTGCTGGTACAGAATGAAGGCCTTTATTGTAGATGCTCACAATCTTTTATACCCCTGTAGCAACCCCTTAGTCACATGTGCCAACCAGGTGCCTCCTGTGTGTTGACATCTGTTTGCAAGTAGCTGCTGAGCTTGTCCACTCATTTGCGAGGTCTTTTGCTCATTTTGCTCATAATGTCTTTGTCCCACAAACTTATAGTAATATATATGGAGACTTGCATCACCCATGAGGTCAGAACATTCTTAGAAGTAGTTGAAGATTCCATACACAGCATTTATTTCCTTTAGCTGTTTCTGGTATGAACCATGCAGCAGTAATGATGGGAAAGTAAGTAGCAACAGACAGTTCTGTTTCCAATACAAGTATTTGTACTATGCTAATATGCTTTTCTTTGTACAAATTCTAGGTAGGAATTGCAGATTACACATAGATAGGTAAATAGGTAGATAACTAATTAAATAACTTGTGCTTCCAACTTAAATAAATAAATAAATAAATCAGAAACTAAAGCAATTAAGTAAATAGCGAAAGCATCAGGGTTGTTTATTTTTTTATTACAAAGATGAATGTACACAATTTCATTCATATGCATTCATAAAGTTGTAGCTAATTTAGAAAAGACTATCCTGAAGTGATGGGGATTATTATATTAGTGCAAATTCACTTCAGAATAATTTCTGGCTTTTTAAAATATCTATCTTGAAATGTCACATGCCAAAAATATTTCCCATTTCTCATTGACTTGCAGATGGCTTCAGTTCCCCACTTTTTTACTTCTAAATGACACCAGTATTTAAGAGGAAAATAACTGGAATAAATGTTTCAACTTCCTTTTCCTTTCCTTTCCTTTCCTTTCCTTTCCTTTCCTTTCCTTTCCTTTCCTTTCCTTTCCTTTCCTTTCCTTTCCTTTCCTTTCCTTTCCTTTCCTTTCCTTTCCTTTCCTTTCCTTTCCTTTCCTTTCCTTTCCTTTCCTTTCCTTTCCTTTCCTTTCCTTTCCTTTCCTTTCCTTTCCTTTCCTTTCCTTTCCTTTCCTTTCCTTTCCTTTCCTTTCCTTTCCTTTCCTTTCCTTTCTTCCTGCCTTTACACATTGCCTTCTCTTTCCTTTCTATGTCTAAAAATGATTCTTTATCTTCCTGTATAAATTCAGCTTGAAATCTGTTCTTCCCTTTAGTTACATCATCACTGGTAACAAATAATATTTTGCATCTGGAATTCATCTGACAATTTAGTAGCTTATAAAGCTAAGAGAATTTAGCCAGAGTAAAATTCTGTACAATTCTTCAGAGTTGTCTTGTTTTTACAGTGCTAACAGTCAAAACATTTGTTTCATTCAGTAGTGTAAGTACATAAAGTAAATATGAGAATTACATCAGTTTGGTAAGAATATGGTGTATTTCATACTCATTTTTCAAGCTGCACTTTAAAGCTCTGAAAATGATGACATAGCGGTTTGACACCATCACTGCTGTAAGCCTTTTAACACCACTGCAGTATACACTAACACACTGGAACTTGCTGCAAAGTGGGGGATCACATTCAAATTCTGAAGTAGCAAATTAAGTGGTTCAAAAACATTGTCAGCAGCTAATCATCCACTCTGCCTCAGGCAAGCATCTCCAGCTACTGAATTTCAGTCAACCTTCTTAATTAAGGAATAAATATACATATTAAAAAAAAAGGTAAAAGGACAGTTTTATGTAATAATTGTGCTCAATATACAAATTGCATATTGTAACAAATCAATATAAAGAAAAAGAAAACAAGCACTCTGGAACATCAGAAGCATGCTACAGTTTAGTTTATTTTATCACAATATTAATTCATAACAAAACATTGTTTTATTTTTCTCTTAGCTTTTTCCTCAGATTTACTTTTCAGAGTGAAGAAAAAATGTTTACCTTGACTTGGCTTAAACAAATGATAATGTGTACATATTTATGGTCATTTTGTTAGTATTAATTTTCTCATGAAAATGTTACATGTATGCATTTGTAACTGAATTATGTTTTGAATTTATTTACTGTGAAGTACAATTTCAGTGAGTATAATCTCAAGAATTTACCAAGAGCACAAGTGCTTTGGATGTACATTCACTAAATATCCAGATCATATCTGATTATAAACAATATGAGATTCAGGTGGAGCAACGTAGCATTTGCAGTGATTCATTTTTATAATACAAAAGAACATATATCTTCTAGTAAAGTAGTGTAGATTTTACTTCAGAAGAGACCATGAATGCTTACAATCAAAAGTGCCAATATAGTCCTGTTGATAGAACTAGGACAGTGAAATAAATGAAACAAGATGGCTAAATGGTCATTTTGCAGAGCTATGGTGAGGAATGTCAGAGTGTAGTACCTTTGTGCTGCGATCATTTAATCTCTGCTTTGTTCTAGATATAGCAGGAAGACACTTTCACTGAGGTGAATATAGTCTTTTACAGTGGAAAACGTTGATGCAGTTCTTTGTAGGCACCACCAACAAATTAATTCTTTTACTTTTTTTGGTTCAGAATTCTTTGTGTTTTTATTGTAGTGGATCATTACATTTCTAACTTTTTGTCTCCCCACTTCTTTATCTGAGGAATTGTAAAGAATGGAATTATAGATAATAAAAGTAGAAATATTCTAAAATATTGCCAAGTCCAGCTGTTGTCTCCAGGGAGGATAATAATATTTATAGTCCAATCTACTCTGAACTCTTGTCCACTCAAGAATGGCTTTTTACAACCTTCCTGAGAAACTGATTCCAATGCTTCCCAACATACATAAGGAAAATTATATATATAAACATATATTACTTACATATATATAATTTATACATATGAATCTAAGCAAGATTCATTTTATTTAAGTGAGTCCTGTAATGTTTTACTCTATCTCTAGTAGCATAAGAAATCATTTATTCTGCCCCTTTTGTCAGTGAAAAAACCTGAGATCCATGTATTTTCCCTCATGTTTTCCTATCCCATTTTGTACAAACCCAGCTCTTTCATCAGTAACTATATTTACTTAAAGTATCTGATCTTCTCTTACTCATGTTTGGCTCTTTATTTTGTTATTGGAAATCGTTGTTTTATAACTCCTCCTTAAATGAGTTTTCCTTACAAATGGCCTTAATACAGCAATATAAGCCAAACAATTCTTTAAAGTAGTCCTTTCATATATGTATATTTAAAGAAATTGCAACCTTGTAGTGCAAAAAATTCATTATTTCTTTGCTATTTATAGATGATTGAAGTTGGTCTGTAAGCACTGGAGTTGTGGACCACTGAAGAAAGAGCACAGAGTAGAGCATATTAGCAAACATAGAGTTACCCCAAATAGTTCCTACAATGAGGAAGAAGAAATTATTGGTATCAGGAATCGTATTCCTCCCAGCACAGTACATGGAATGCTTGTCATCTTGCTACCGGTAAAGCCAAGTGGAAAGGTGATTATAACTGCAAAGAAGGTTGTTAGGCACTGTAAGAGCTCTGTGTGTGCCATTTTAACTGTAATTAAGTTGAAGTGCAAGTATTAGAATCACCATAAGGGGACTAGTAGTGGTTCTTTGTTTTGTCTGTTAAGATTTAATTAGAAAAACAATATAATTCTTGGATATGTTTCTTTTGCCTATAAAAAGGGAAAAGAAATAGCCTGGTAAGAATGAAAGCATTCTTTGTAACTTGGGTGTGGGAAATTGATAATAAAATACAGATCAGACTGGGACTACATAAATTGTCTACAGGATAATACAGTGTAACTCATCTCTTTAACTTCAGAAGTCTTTACTGTAGACATTCTGTCAAAATGACAAATTGAAGTTTGTAGTCGTTTATAATCACTTGAAACAGAGGGCATAATTTAAATATTTGCTTTGATATGAATTACAAATTTGACTGCGCTGATCACCTTGACTGACTTTAAAATCACTTTGTTGGCTCTAAAAGATACTTAAGGTGAGTGGTTCAGATGGAGATTTCCACTCACTATTTATACATCATTCAGATAATCTGTTACATTCAATATCTTATACTGACGAAAAGGAAACACACTTTAATGGAAAGTCAAGAATTTACTTTTACTCTAATTGAATTCTTATCAGTCTAAACAAATTACTATTACTAAAGACCTAATTAGTACTTGGGGGCATAGGATGGGAGGGATTTACAGAGAAAGAAAGAAAAAAAAAAGAAAAGGATACTATTTGGGAAAATGGCTTAACAACAAGTAATCACAACATGGTTCAAATTGTTATATCAACATTTTCTACTACCTACTCCCTTTGTCTGGAGTTATGTTCACTGAATGAAATTCCTTCTGAGTTTAGCACTTCACCCTGACCGGACATTCACCAAGATGTCTGTGGAAAGTTGACAGTGTCACAGATTCTTCACCAGAAGGATACTGATGCCAATGATGTGAATCTTGCCTCTTTATTGTCAGGAAATGAAACTGATCCAAAGAACATTAATTTTATATACTTTCTAATGTGCTTTACATCTCAGCCCTTTTAAAATATATTTATCTGTAATTCCACATCACATCTATATTTCCTACATGAAGTTTTAGATATACTGAATACTTGCTCATCATTCTCTTTTTGTCATTGAAAAATGTTTTGCCCAAACCTTTGAAGAGATATTTCTAGCTCTTGAGTCTTCAGAACTAATCTGTCTCTTACAAAGATATGTCTTCATTCCTTTACACTGTATCCTGCATCCTCCCTTTCAAAGCTTCTGCTGTTATATGGGGTCTGTTTATCTATACTGTATCATTATGTTGGAACTATGAATATTTCACAGAATAGAATCATAGAATCACAGAACTGTTTGATCTGGAAGGGGTATTTAAAGTTCACCTAGCCCAATTCCCCTGCAAAGAACAGGGACACCTACAGCTAGATCAGACAGAGCCCTGTCCAGCCCGATCCTGAATGTCTCCAAAGATAGTGATTCCACCATTTCTCCGGGCAACTTGTTTCTTAGCTGCACTATCTTATCATAAAATAAATAAATAAATAAATAAAAATTAATATCCATCTGAATTTTCCCTCTTTTGTACAGAGTCACAGAATCACAGGGCTTGGAAGGGACCTCAAGACATTTTTGAGTCCAACACCCACTCTAAAGAAGATTCCCTACAGTAGGTTACACAGGTAGACACCCGGGCGTTCTCGAACATCTCCGGAGAAGGAGACACCACAACTTCTCTAATTTGCCTCCCAGCTTCCTTTAGATATTTATAAACATCAGATCCTCCCTCAGCCTTCTTTTTCCCGGGCTGAACAGACCCAATTTGCTCAGCTTTTCCTCATACAAGAGATGCTTCAGGCCCTTTATGATCTTTATGGCTCTCTGCTGGATTCCTTCTAGGACATCCCAGTCTTTTTTGAATTGGTGTGCCCAGAACTGGGCACAGTAAATGTGGCCTCACTTTACTTGACCACTCTCTTTTTAATGCACCCCAGTTTTTATCATTGGCCTTCTTGGACACAAGGGCATACTGCTGGCTCATGGCCAATCCGTTGTTCACCAGGACCCCCCAGCTCCTTCTCCACAAAGATCCTCTCCAGCAGGTCATCCCCTAATCTGTACTGATGTACGCAGTTACTCTGCCCCAGGTGCAAGATTCTACACTTGCTCTTCTTAAACCTCAGAAGGTTTGTTCCTGCCAAACTCTCCAGTCTGTCCAGGTCCTGTTGAATGGTAGTAAAGTGTTCAGGTGTGTAAGCCAATCCTCCCAGCTTTGTATAAAGAGCAAATTTGCTGAGGGTGGATTCTATCCCTTCATCCAGATCATTGATGGAGATGTTGAACAAGACCAGATCTAGCACCAACCCCCGGGCCTCCTACCAGACTCTGTACTGCTGATGATCAATCCCTGAGCTCTATCAGCTAGTTCTCAGTCTAACTCACTGTCCACTCATCTATCCCACATTTTCTAAGTTTCATAACAAGGATGTTGTGGGATACATTGTCAAATGCCTTACTGAAGTCAAGGTACAAGACATCCACTGCTCACCCCCCATCTAACCAGCCAGTGATGACATCATAGAAGGCTATCAGGTCGGTCAAACATGATTTCCCCTTGTGAATCCATGTTGACTACTACTAAATCCTTCTTCTCTTCCAATTGCTAGGAGATGGAATCCAAAGCAAGTTTCTTCATCACCTTTCCAGGGACAGAGGAGGCTGACTGGCCTGACGTTTCCCAGATCCTCCTTGCTTTTTTTGAAGACTGGAGTGACACTGGCTATCCTCCAGTCTTCAGGCACCTCTCCTGTTTAATTTGAAAGCATTTCCCTTTGTTCTATCACAACAAACTGTGAAAAAGAGTCTGTTCCCTTCTTTCTCATAGTCCCCCTTCAGAAACCAACAGGCTGCTATCAGGCTGAACAGCCCCAGATTTCTCATCCTGTCCTTGTGGGGGAGGTGTTCCATCCCTTGTTCTATGACCCTCCTCTGGATACACTCCAACAGGTCTATGTCTCTCCAGTACTGATAACTCCATATCTGGATGCAGTTCTCCAGGTGAGATCTCCCCAGCACAGAGCAGAGTGATAACATTTCATTTTGTACAGGATAGCTGTTTATTACTATTATGTATATTAAAAATATACTTAGATAATAATATATATATATATGAGAAATTAAATACAGTATGTATAACTACCAGGTCATTGGACAAATTGCTGATGTAACTATACAACATAAAGTTTCAGGAACACCTAACATCATCATCAAAGAGTTTCTGGCACGCTTTGGTCCTATGGACAAATGTGCCCCTGATCTTCTCTTATCCACCCACCAGTGGCTACCCATAGCTGAAGTAGCAGGAAGAACAGGAGTTTTAATGGCAGGACATTATTTGGCTACTCAGATTGCTTAGATTATTGATGTCTAGAATACTGAGGATCTTGAGCATCTATCTGCAGGTTTCAGAAATGGATTTGGCAAATGCATAAATATTGAGTATGTTGCAATGAACTATTACAAGTAGTAATAATTTCAATTTTCTTCTTTAATTCTCTTTATGCAGATCACCCAGTATTAGCTTAATTCATCCATGCTATTCAGCAAATGAGACTGCACGATTATTGCCAAAAGTTCAAATATGAATTACTTCTTACCTGTAAAGCTGTGATGAAAAGATGGAGCTGTAGGGACTGTTATGTTGAAAAACAGCTGGGATTTATAAGAATGCTTCAGCTAGTTTAAGTGTGTATTCACTCATTTCATGAATGAAAAAAAGATCTGATTCTGAGCTCTAAAGAGAAAAACAGTTCTTTATTCTGAAAAGCTTATGTAGTCTCTTATAAAGTGAACTCAGGGGGAGAATCAGGTAAAAAGAAGGAAATCAGATTGTTTCCTTCCCCATTTCTTGACTGTTGATGATCAAGAAGGATTCTGTGGAAAGAGTGTCCTAACATATGAGAAAAATAAAGAGTTAGAGTGGATATTTATTAATGGAAAAAATACTGTAGTGAGAGGAAGTCAAGAACTATTAAAAAGATGCAGCATGCACTACAAGTGAAGGAAGGACAGACAGCTCTGTTAGCATCTACCTGGCTTCTTCAACAAGGATACAGCATTGCCTGATGTGGTGTTTTACAGCTACCGGTTGCTGTGGGATACTGGTGGCTTTTGGTACGTCCAAAGAACCATTTCAAAAGAATAAGACCCAAAGAATATGTGCCAAAATGTCTTTGATCTCAGATATATATATTGTGGCTTCTTCTTCTCTTAGAAATTTCATTCATTCCCAATTAGAAACAAAAACTGTCTTTCTGCCAGATACAATTGATAGATGACAATAGAAAAACATTAAAATCTTACATCCATAATAAGTAGTCTATACACTGTAGCAAAGGAAATGTCAAATATCAAGTTTTAACTTAAAAGAAAGAGAGCAATATGAACTTTGAGTTATGCAGTCAGGGCTACCCTTGCATTGTTTAACCCTCTTTTGTATGTTATTTCTTGCTTCCAGGGCTTTTCTAAAGATCTTGAGTAAGAGCATTTGCAGAGGAGTGATTACTAGAAGCTGGTACAGTCTGGAAATCTTTCTCTTTAAGTGAAAAAAAAATAACAGTACAGAATAAGGATGATGCTTCTACTGGCCACCTACATAAGCAATCATAATTCAAAAGTGTCTCTGAAGTAATTTTAATCCTTCTATTGAAGTTCTTATCTACTCTCTAGTTAGAACTATTCTGGTAACATTAAACTACCTTTTTTAATACAGTTGAAATGATTTTAGCTCTAAATAAAAATCCAGTTTGATAGACCTATGTGCAATGCTACCCAGTTCTCTTTCAAGGCTGTTTTTCTAAAAATAGAAATGAATGAACTCATTCTGAAAATGTTTGCATATGAAAATTGCCAAATTTACAAGTAAATATCTGTCCTGGGGATTTCTTGCATTAAAATTTAAATGCAGCAGCAATAAATAAATACACCCTGGATTAATGAACTTTGTTAAATAACACTAAAATGGCAATGCATTGGCTCAGTTACAGTTAAATCTGTGAGAAGCCATTATGTTAATGAAATCATTAGAGCTGTGTTCATTGACATATCACTTGAAAAGCTGTTCCAAAAAACTCTTCACGTTTTAAGAATAAAACAGAGCTTGGAAATAATCGTCTTTGAACATGAAGAGCTAGAAAATAGATAATGCAAGAGACAGATATCAGAACTCTGTTTACTTCTGAAGGTCTAGATTCAAGTGGTGTTAAGTGGTAGACAAAAACATTTAGGATGTTTTCATTATAAAATACAAATGAAGCATTAACATATTTCCAAATTATTTTTTTCTCCTCCTGACTTAATGAATCTAACATTTGACTCCTAACAAATATAACCTAATCCCAGTACCTTCCATTCTTTCTCTTCTTTTCTTCCTACTACTTTAAGCATTTAATTACTACTGAAACAAGCAAACAACAATAACAACAAAACAGCCACTGTGATTCCATAACAATATTGCTTATATAACCATAATGTTTCAATCTGCCACTTCTATGCACAGAAATCACAGGTGCTTGATTTCAGAGGTATACAGAATTTTTTCACCGAAAGGTGAATATTTATACTTTTTTATACTACTTTTATACTTCTTGCCATGACAACCCTCAATATGACTGCCATATGTGATTCCTTCATTACCATAATAATAAAAAATCTCAGATTTTGGAGATAGAAACACAGTCAGAACTCCTTCCCATCAAAGTAAAGAAAAATATCTGAAAATATGTGATTTAAAACTGAGAATGCTACTTCATATTTTTAGTGTTTTCTCCTTAGCAGTTTGTGATACATTTGCCCTTATTCTTGAGTCTTAAATAGCTTTCTCGTGTTGAGCATCATAACTCATTGCTGTGGGCTCAGAAAAAACAGGATGGTGTACTGTGTCTGCCAAGTGAAGTCCCTAGTCTCTGGAAAAAGGGAAATATCATTTCCATTTTTAAGAAAAATAGAAAGGAGAATTCAGGAAACAATAGATTTTGTGAGCCTCACGTCTGTGTTGAGGAAGATCATGGAACAGATCCTCCTGGAAGAGATGTTAAGCCACATTCAAGAAGAGGAGGTGGTACAAGACATCCAGCATAGCTTTATGGCTTTACCAAGTGCAGATTATGCCAGACTAATCTGGTGGACTTCTGTGATGGAGTGAGGGTATCAGTGGACAAAGAGCAAATGATGTCATCTACCTGGACTTCTGCAAGGTCTTTGATATGGTTCAAAATTACATTCCTATCTCTAAATTGTAAAAGATTTGAAGGTTGGACTTCTCAGTGGATAAATAATTGACTGGATGGTCACAGTCAGAGGGTTGTGGACAATTACTTTTTCCCCAAGTGGATGCCAATGATGACAAGTGATGTCCCCCAGGGGTCAATTTTGGGATCAGTACTCTTTAACATCTCTATCAATGACCTGGAGAGTAGGACTGAATGTAACCTCAGCAAGTTTGCTGATGACACCAAGCTGAATGGTGCAGTTGACACAACGGAAAAAAACATGCCGTCTAAAGGCAACCGAAGAAGCTTGAAAAGTGTGCTCATGTGAACCTAGTGAAGTTCAACAAGACCAAGTTCAAGGTCTTGTGCTTGAATCAGGGCAATCCCAGGAATGTTTATAGACTGGGAGAAGAACTCCTTGACAATAGCCCTGTGGAGAAGGATTTGGGGGTTCTAGTAAATGAAAAGCTGGACATAGGACAACGATTTGCTTGCAGTCCAGAAAGACAACTGTTTTCTGGGCTGCATCAAAAGAAGAGTCATCAGTCCTAGTGAAGACCAACTTGGAGTACTACATCCAGATCTGTGGACTCCATCCCAAGAAAGATACGGAGCTGCTAGAGAGGGTCTAGAAGAGGATGATCAGAGGGCTGGAGCACCTCTCCTATGAAGAAAGTCTGAGGAGATGGTCTTGCTCAGTTTGCAGAAGGCAAAGCTACAGAAAGACCTCACTTCACCCTTCCAGTACTTAAATGGAGCTTATAAGTAGGAGGAGCACAGACTTATTACATGGGCAGATAGTGATAGAACATGGAGGAATGGCTTTAAACTTAAAGATGGTAGATTTTGATTAGATATCAGGAGGAATTTGTTTACTCAGAGAGTGGAGAGACACTGGAATAGGTCATCCAGGAAAGATGAAGATGTCTGGAAGAGTTCAAGGTGAAGTAGGATGAGGTTCTGGGCAACCTGGTCTAGTGGATGTAAAATTTGTACAAAACATAGGGGTTGGAACTAGATGATCTTTAAGGTCCCCTTCAACCCAAGACATTCCATGTTTATGGTGTCATTGATCAAATGTCCCTCAACTGAATAATAATAAAAAAATGTACATAACATAGTTAATAGTAATGGTATGTTCTTGTTAATGTAATGTAATTAATTTTGC
This sequence comes from Chrysolophus pictus, assembly GCA_037305975.1. NCBI lineage: Eukaryota > Metazoa > Chordata > Aves > Galliformes > Phasianidae > Chrysolophus > Chrysolophus pictus. Next base: position 29,437,360 of record CM074577.1, on the reverse strand, counting down.
TGTTAAAGGAAGGCTGTAAAAACATACACAAAAAATTATGTTGGACAACTGTGACTTTTCCCCACCTCCACCCCAAGCTGTTTCTGAAAAGGCAAGACAGGAATAATGACAGAGTAATAGAATTTATTGTCTAGAAGGACTGAAGGCACTTTTTAAAAATTCTGTAGTTCCACACTGTCAAAAATATTTTCTTAATCAGCATAGGCACCTGATCTTGTTTCATTACAGGGTCATAAAAGCATTTTAATAAGATACTCAGTCTTAACTGCACCAACTAAAGCAAAAGGTTAATTAACCATTAAGATTTTTTGATTACAGTCTTTTTACTAATCTTATTCAGACAGAATTTTGATGCTAAACAGCAGGAGTTTATATTTTGTACTGCAAGATTTTTGTATCTCAGTGTCTTCTTGGTGTTCCTTCATTTTTTCACCTGGCTCTGAGGTAGGGAGAACTTACTCGTATCTGCCGCACTATTTCTTATTGTCTCCTTTAAAGCCTCAGAGAATCAGATGCATTGTAAAACCGACTAGACTGTAATGTGTGCTATGCTCAGTCACTGTGTCTCCATTTGTATGCTTCATAGTAGAGTCTGCCTACCCACTAATTGGAGGTAAGGTATTTTATATGATTTCAAGGACATAAGTTTATCATATAGCTGAGCAAAACAATGGATCATTAAATTTTCAGAATTTGTATAGATGCATCCTAGAGCATGAGGCCTGATGGAATCTACTCACAGATTCTGATGGAACTGGTGGGAATGATTGACAAGATGCTTTGAACCATCTATCAGTATTTCTGATCAACCAAAAAAGTCCCAGAGGATTGGAGGCTTGCCGATGTGATGACCATCAACAGGAAGAATCATAAAGAGCATCTGGGGAGCTAAAGGCCCATCAGTCTGACCTTGAGCAAGGAAAGGTTATGGAGTAGATCTTCCCGAGGGAGACGACATGGCATATGCAGGCCAACAGGGAATCAGGCCTAGCAAGCATGGGTTCATGAAAGGCAGGTCCTGATTGACCAACATGACCTCCTTTTGTGATTGAGTTATTCACTGGGTAGATAAGGGAAAGGCTGTTACATAGTCTAACTAGACTTCAACAAAGCCTTTGACACTGCCTCCCACAGTATTCTCCTGGAAAAGCTGTCAGCCAATGGCTTGGGCAGGTACATTCTTTGTTGGGTAAAGAGCTGGCTGCATGGCTGGGCCCAGAGAGTGGTGGTGGTGAACGGAGATAAATCTGGGTGGCAACCTGTTGTGAGAGGTTCTTCCCAGGGGCTGGTACTGGGGCCTGTCCTATTCCATACCTTTGTTGATGACCTGGACAAGGGAGTTGAGTGGACTCCCAGTCAGTTTGCAGATGACACCAAGTTAGCAAGAAGTGTCAATCTGACTGGGGGTAGGAAGGCCCCACAGAGGGATCTTTGTGGCAGGCTGGATAGCTGAGTAAAGGCCAAGGGAATGAATTTTGACAAGATCTAGTGCTGGGTCTTGTACTTTGGCCATAAGAGTACCAGGCAGCTGTACAGGCTTGGGTCAGAGTTGTTGGAAGACAGTACAGGGGAAACGGACCTGGGAATGTTGGCCGACGTTCAGCTGAATATGAGACAGCATGGCATCTTGGCTTCAGAAACACTGTTGCCAGCAGGAGCACAGAAGCGATCATCCTTCTGTACTCAGCACTGGTGAGGCCATGCCTTGAGTACTGTGTTTGGTTTTGGGTCCCTCACTAAAAGAAAGGTACTGAGGCTCTGAAGCATGATCAGAGAAGGGCAGTGAAGCTGGTGAGGGGATCAGAGCACAAGTCTTATGAGGAGAGATTGAGGGAAAGGGGACTGTTTAGTCTCTAGAAGAGGAGTCTCAGAGAGACCTTATTGCTATCTACAACTACTCGAAAGGAGACTGTGGTGAGATGGGGTCAAACTCTCATCCTGTGTACCTGTCAGTAGTACTAGAGGGAATGGCATTAAGTTGGATGTTAGGAAAAATTTCTTCTCCAAAAGAGTAGTTAGGCACTGGAATGGGATGCACAGGGAAGTGGTGGAGTCACTGTCCCTGGCCGTATTCAAGAAACATTTAGATGTTGTACTAAGAGACATGGTTTAGTACAGAAATACTGGTGGTAGGTGAATGGTTGGATTGGATGATCTTGGATGTATTTTCCAATCGTGGTCATACTGTGATTCTATGATTCTAAATGTCATTATTTTATCCTACTTTTTTCTTTGGCCACTTTATCAAATGCCAATGAAAATTTCATACTTTTTCCCATAAATACCCTGATGTCCTCTTGAAATGAGTGAGGGCTGCATTTTCTTCACATTTTTATATAACAAGGCCTTGATTTACAAGCTGAGATGTGGATTTAATAAATTAGCTTTGACACTCATACCAGCTTATTTATTTATGACTGAAAATGTGCAAGTTGAAAATGGAACAGCAATAAATAGTGTTGTTTGCAGATAAGCAACCTAAACTGTGATTATGATGTGATTCAGAAACCTTAGAAGTGCTCATTCTTTGGTATTTGTGGTTGCTGGAGATGAATACCCAATGGTAAAATTTGATAGATAAGCTCACTCTCTGCCCAAACTCTATCTGTGTTCATAATAGGTTTCTCTGCTTTATTTCCCTAATATCTTATGAAAAGATTTGTTAAGTGTTTCATTAGTGCTCCATACTCACATGAATTATGAAATTGTCTGGCATTGGCAGCAATATACAGTATATAGCTAGCATAGTAGCAACGAGTCAGGCCAGGACTCGTTGCTACTGGACAAACAGTCAATCAGTATTGAAAATTATTGTTATTGATGTTGTAGCCATACCACTGTTTACTCTTCTTTACTATTGTCAATGCTTATCTTATGCTTCCAAATTCATAAACTCTTTTGTACTCCAGAATTCATGGAAACCAATGAAAAAACATACTGATATCATTTATAGAATATAAGCTTAATAGAAAAAGAAAACAAAGGAATATATTTGCCTTGTATTACTACCTTTTTAAAATGATACTATTCTGGAGTGGCATCAAAACTGCCAAAAGGGCAGAACTTCTTGTTAAATCCTACTAAAATTATGTCAAAATCTTTTGATCTGCAGCATGATAGTGGAAAACAAAAAGCCCTGGCATTGTCAATGGGTATTTTTTCACCCTATGCTGAAAGGTAAAGGAGAGATAACAGAGAGTTGGCTTCACACAAAAGCAGTCCTATGTAGAGACATTGTCTATTACTATTAAAAAAAAGGTAATGTCTTCTTGCCATTAATGCTCTTTAACATGATATTAGAAAAGTTTTGAAATCATACATTCATAGAATCATAGAAATGGCTATTTAACTTCCAGTCCTGGAGTTAGCTGGTGCATTGTCAGATCTAGGATCTGTAATACTTCTGATTTACAGAATCCACAAGCAAAGAACTTCTACTAGGGACAGGACATATCAGCAGAAATTTTTATTCTTTTAATGTAGCGTTCAGGCACATCTATTCAATTAAGGCACTGATCAACTTTTGCAACGTGCTGTAACTTGAGATTCAATACTATAAAAATTAATCTAATATTAATTAAAACAGATAAATCACTATTAGTTATTACCTTTTGAGTTAAACCCTAGACCAAACACTTGAATGAGATTTAGATACATGTATCACTTGATGAGGAATATATTGCAGAGTTCTATTCCAATAACCCCACTTGTGACACTTGAGCAGAAAAATGGTTGTTTAACTCCTGTTTCAGAGCATAACCCATCAGTTAGTTTTTCAGAAACTAAATAGATATGTTGAAAGAAACTCTGTAAGTAAATTCTACTCATGATACAGAGAGTGGTTCCTCTAGGTGAAGTGCTGGCCTTATAACATGTAAGCATGATCTCTGCTCCTTTCCCTGTTAGCATTCACTTTGATGACCTTCAGGAAATACAGATATCCTTTAGTACTCATATCTGTTAAGCATAGCCAACGACCTTTACCCCCTTCTCAATCTACCTAGAGTGGACTGATATATATCTGAAGGAATGAGAAGAAGTTCTACATAACATTATTTTCAAGAAAATAATCTGAGGATCAAAAATAATAGTTCTTCCAGAGTTTTTGAGGAAATGATAAAAGGGAAAGGAAAAGAAATATCTCTTTTCCCAGATCTTTGTCTAAATTATCTCTATATGATCTTGTCATTTTGAAATAAAAAGAAAAATTCTTATTGACCACAGGGGGACTAATTTGTTTGTTTGTTTGTTTCCCTGGATTTTAACATCATATTTCACAGATCTAAAGTACTAGTGAAATTTAATGTTTTAGTGAGAAAAGAGAAGCAGCCTGCAGCTGCTGTTTTTAAAGAAAAACAGTAGGAAACATCAGATGGATGGAGGATGATGAAGTAAGAAGTATACACAGAATGAAAGAAAAAGGAGAGTGCCCGAAAGATTCTGCTCAAAAGATCATGGAGTATACAGTACGGAAATAAATTGGTTAAAAATAGGCCTTCTTACAAGATGTCTTGTACTTTCCACTTTTTACTGAGCTGAAAATACCCTAAGGACAGTCTTTCATCTGCTGAAATGTTTTGTCTTTTCTGCATCTGGTAGTCAGAAAGGGAAATACACAGCAATGAAGTAACATTACAAATTCAAAGCAACAATAACAGTAATAACAAAGAATTCCTGTAGCAAAGTTCTCTTTGTATATCAGTTTATATTATTAACTGTAACACCACAAACAAACTGCAAATGTTACAATGTTGTATTCTATTGTTATTGAACTTTATGTCTCAGAAAGTCCTACCCATTGAAGGATGCTACTTCTTAGCATGACATCTTTTCCTGTAATCTGAATTTCTAAATTCTGCTCAAAGAATGCTTCCAGGAGTATAGGCAATACAGATGTACTGTTTCTATTTATACAGAGAAAAGACTAATACTTGGATTGACATGAATAATACAGCCATTACACAAAATAAAATTTATGTGGATTCCCATTAGCTGAATGGAGACTGATTGTCACCAGTACATTTCATAGGAGGCATCTAAACCATCTATTCTGGGTTTTTGCAAATGTTCACTGAGAGTTCTTGTACTTGTGAAAGGAACTTGCAGATGGGGCCATAAGACTACATCTTGTCCTGCACCAGGCTATGCACACTCACTGTAGCTCAGCATAAGGGATGTAAACAAATCACATTGAAAGTTAAGACTCATATTTATTTCAATTGAAAGTGCAACAAATTCAAAGAGCACAATAACACTATTTGATAGAGAAAATTCTCAGCTACAAAACACTATTTTTGAACATATTTACTACCATTAGCTATGCATTTTTGCTAGCAAACAGGAGTTTGCATGCTGCACTCATCAAAATCTGCACCAGCAGAGGTGACCCACCATCAGTGTCTCCACTGATGAATGCAACACCCATCAGTAAACTGTGCTCACATCCACTTGGTCTCCATAAATGTTCAACAGTCATTGAGGAATATTGTTGGATGCCATTTTTTCCACATGGAGAGGTTCAGTTACACACCACTGCTTCATATGCTCTTCCATGTCAGATGCCACTCTTTCAGACTGCTCCTCTGCTGCCATGTATTACACAGTAACAAAATACAATGAAATATTTATTGGCAGGAAGGTTTAATTTCTGCTGCCATACCACCAAAATCCACCTCTGACTTAATGGGCCAACATAATAAAATAGGAAGCATTACTTTCCGAGCAAACCTTGTAGATAAAGGGAGAGTTATCATCCACAGTTTACAACTGGGAAGAGATATGAGAGCATCTGGGATGCACTGAGATCATAGATCATATAGAAAAGTTGAGGGATAGCTGGAAATCCAAAGATATCTAGTGTCCATCATCAGGCTTGTTATTTCTCCTATTGTGTCTGCTGTGGTCTGACACCTCATGAACCTTACAGATTCTGAGAACCAATAGACTGCTTGCAAGGGATTCATGAAAGATACATAAGTGGGAGTATGACTTAAATAAAGTGTAAACTTGCAAAATAAATAAATAAATAACAGCAGGCCAAATAGGCTTGTGTGTGTGTGTGTTCTATTGCAGTTCCAAGAATCACAATGTGAATTTCCAATTCATTTGGCACAGCAATGCCTTGAAACTCTGCATAGCATATAAAGCAGGAGTACCTAAGTGATACTCTGCTACCACTGTGTATTTCTGCCTATTAAGAGACAGCTTTATAAAGAACAAGTGTATAATTTCAGATTATTTTTTGACTCTTGAGAACACTATAGCTCTCTTGAATAATTCAAGTGACCTTTATTATTTCATCCACATGTAGGCAGAGAACAATATGATACCACAATGTCATAGAGAATAGAAATGAGATACTGTCAACATATAGAATGTAAATTGAGCCAGAAGACTATATATATATATGCTCTAATATCTTCAGATCAGCCCCTTCAGTCCTGAACAGTAAAATCTGGTCCAGAGAAAAATGAGATTATCCACAAAGTTTTATTTTTCCATTTTGAATGCTCTCTTATTTCTTTCCAACTCATTCTACTATCCCAGATTACGGTGTTTTTTTTGTTTTTTTTTTTATTTTTTTTTTTTCCCAGATGAGAATGTTTTCAAGAGTGGTGCACAGTTTTTCCTGTTTTTATACTGAGGTGACAAAACAGTAGGCTCAGCAATATCACTGCTTTTCTAATACTATTGTACTGATCTCTTCCTCAGTAAGAATTAGTAGCCTGAAAGAAGCAAATGATGCTGCCAAATGTTTAGGGATTACTATTTAATCTATGCTTGATTCTTTTTTTTTCTTTTTTTTCTTTTTAGTCAATGACAATTTAACGGTAACATTAAAAAAAAAAAAATCAATTTTAGTGAAATACAGTATTTTACTATACAATAGCTTGCACAACAGAAGGTCAAGTTCAGAGGAGGGCCACAAGGGTGATCAAGGGACTGACGTACCTCTTGTAGGAAGAAATACTGGAAAGTATTTTTTCATTCTCATTTGTAAGGATAGCTTTCTGATCAGCAATCAGAGGGATGAACAGAAGTGGGGGAGTGTGATAGTCGTAGTCTTTTTGTCTACCCCCTCCTGTTCTTCTCTTGCTATGTTGCTCAACTTAGCATATCAGGTTCATTTAACATTCCTCAAAGGAAGGGAAAATAGTTCATATTTTTCTCAAAAAGTTCAGTTTTTTAACATACTAATTGTTTATATAATAGTACCAGCTTTTGTATCTGTGTATTATAGACAACTCTGTGAGAGAAAACACGTGGAAGTTCCAAGAATTCCTATTTCATTATAGAATTGTATATGTGTGTTTATGATGGTGCCAAACATGGTTTCAGCATATTTCACTGAAATGTTTGATGCGAAAATCAATTTAATATTTCTCATTTGCTTAAGATATTAATTCAATGAAAACATATGGAATAACTTATTCACATGATGGATTTCAGTTTTATTTTTTAGCTCTGACAGAGGTTTACCCTGGTGATATTGAAGATTGTGATCCTTGAATACCTTCACTACCTTTTGCCCTGTGTAATTTGGACATGCCTAATTCAGAAAACAAAAGTGCTTAATTCTCTATCACAGAACATCTACCTAAAACCTACTCATGTTCAGATGCGCAGAGACAGGATCAGGAAGGCTAAAGCACAGATGGAATTAACACTGATCATAAGAGATAGATAAAGGAGAGTGTTCCACATCATATAGATGAGAAGGGAGAATTGGCTTCTTTAGACTTTGATAAAGCTGAGGTACTCAACTAGTCAAAGCAAGTTCAGAGGAGGGCCACAAGGGTGATCAAGGGGCTGGAGTACCTCTTGTAGGAAGAAAGTTTGAGGGAGTTGGCCTTGTTTAGCTTGGAGAAGACAAGGCTCTGAGAAGACCTCATTATAGCCTTGCAGTATCTGAAGGGAGCTTATAAGCAGGAGGAGGACTGATTTTTTACAAGAGCTGATAGTGACAGGACAAAGGGAAATGGCTTTAAACTAAAAGAGGGCAGATTTAGACTAGATATTAGGAAGAAATTCTTTATTCAGAGGGTGGTGAGTCACTGGAACAGGTTACCTAGAGAAGTTTTGGATGCCCCATTCTTGGAGGTGTTCACGCCAGATTGGATGGAACAGTGGGCAACTTGATCTAGCTGTTGGCAACCCTGCTAATGGCAGGGACATTGGTGATCTTTAAAGTCCCTTGACGTCTACCATTCTACGATTCTATGATTCAGTGATTCTAAGCTGGTATACTAAGATAAACATTTACTTGCACGGTTTACTCAGAAGAGATGGAATCCTTTAACCATAGTTAAAGTCAAGAAAAGTGTTAATGATGACAAATGACTTCCACTCTACCAGCTTATTTAGTTCTCTTATTTCAAACCTAAGGAGCATAAATTCAAATAGCTGGAAGGTTTTTTTCATCTCTGTAATCTTTGATTTGATTTGTCTCTAATGATATTATCCACTGGACTTGTAAAACTAACTGATTCTAGTCTCAGGAAACATTCATATGGAAGTCATTTCCTTTTAGTAGATTCTAACCTGATCCTCAATATATATATTTTAACAAATAAATACTATTAATTATGGATTTATAAGTGTGGTTAAAAATACTTCTACACTAGCCAAACAAACATGAATCACCTTGTTCGTTGGTGATTTAGGAAGTTTTTACAGTTGTTCGAAAGAAACAGTGTGCTCCTACTACTGTCAGTATTTCACACAACTGGGTCTGCAAAGAGTGTTGAATTATACATCTGTATTTTCAAAAAACAAGGTGATTTTTTTGGAGCTGTTGGCCATCTGATCTTAAGAGAAAGAAGTTTAATCTATTTTTATACAAGAGATTTAATAGATGAAAGGACATATTCATACCACTAAAATTTCAGAGACTAGGTAGCCCTCCAAATCATACCAATTCTCCCACCTTAGATTCTCAAGGGTATTGTCATTCAGAAGGAGAAAATGAGGATTCTGAAGACGAGCTTTCAGATGTTCTATTTGATGAATAGCAAAATAATTCATTCAAACATATATTTTGTGATAAAATTTATTTTGGAAGTAGACTATTTGAAACTAAGTTACCAGATCAGACAGGGCCGTGACAGAAAAGATACTGAGTGATCTACTCAAGAAAGGAAGAAAAATGTTTTAAAAAAGAAATAATATACTTGGCAATGTATTCTATAAACATTTAGCAAAACACATGAAGAGTTACAGCCTTTGTAGAATGAGAAGCTGAGTGATATCAGACTGGTGAATATTTTGTATGGATGTGGAAATCTACTATTAAAAAAAAAAAAAAAGATGTCTTTCTATACAAGTATTAGGAAGCCTATGGACATTGAGGTATCCATACTACTGGACTTAGATCTAGGCATCTTTGTTGCTTCTGCCAGGCCACTTATGCTCTAGTGGTTTTGACATGTTCAAAGAAGCTGTGTAGACTGGGCAACACTCCTTCCAGAGGTCTTTCTTTGGTGTGAAATTTGCAGTATAGCAGGTCCCTGTTGGATCTGAAGTACAATACTTTCCAAGCAACGTTTAAATGGTTGAGCCTTGGGGGTTTTTTTGTTTTTGTTTTTTGTTGTTTTTTTGTTTTTTTCTTTTTTTTTCTTTTTCCTCCTGTAGTGATATAAAACTACCTGACATATCTACAAATATTTTGCTAAACAAACTTCCACAAAATTTTAGCAATAATTTGGAAAATATTAAGAAGAATAGATTGACTGTGGAAGTTATCAATACTTTTGTGAGAAATTTCCTGCTGAAAATACCCAATTTCATGACCATTTTCAGTAGAAAAAAAACCAACACATCTAATCTATCCATCCATCTACCCCCACAGATAGAGAAAGGTGATGAGCAAAAGCTTAGGTGTTTGTGCATTTGTGTGTGATGCAATGATATCAAGAAAACATCTAGACAAGAAGAAAGAGATTAGATTAGCACTTTTCAACTTTCCCAGTTGCAGATTTTGTTTCAAGAGCCAGAACTGCTGTCAGCATAATTTAGTGACAAGTCGGTAAATTACAGATGCTTTTCCTAGGTTACCTGTGTGTAATTCTGCAACCTGAAGCTGTCAAGGGTATTTGGAGAAGCCATAGCACTTAGTGCTATCATTTCCCATTGTGCAAAGTGGGCTGGAGTTTACACAGACAGATTTCAGTCTGGTCTTCTTTGGTTGGCACATGGGTGGATGAGTGAGTTAGTGTGTGTATACTTGCACAAATGTGTATGTATATGTAAGTGAGCCTGGATATTTCTTCAACTATAGAAATCCTTCTCTCCCTAGTCCTTAATACCCTCCACCTTTTGTAACAACCCTTTCTCATAGTGTTAGGGATTTACTGTATTCCAGAGGAGCACTGTGGTTTTGTTCCCAGTGTGGCAATGTAAATTGCCTGATAGATCTGCCTGTCCACCTGTCTAAATACGCACACATGCCACTGTGTCTTCTGGTATGGGAGATGAGCTGTGAGAACAGGGTGAAATCCCTGTTTTTATTTGCAGCCCAGACCATTTGTCAGGAAAAGCCCTTATGCGGAGTCTGTGTGTAGGGATTACTCTTCCATCAAGGCAAATGCACCTCAACATAGCAACATAGAAAAGATGATTGAATACTATGAAATATTTTCTTTTCTCCTCAAAATTCACAACCACATCATTCTGCAACATATTTTTCAGTATCAAAAATAAAAGTATTTGGTTATTTTCTTTGTTACTGTGTTCAGATAGCGACATACAAAAAAAAATATATATATATTAACTTTTAAATTCCATCAAAATATTTTATTTTCTGCTTACTTTGTCAAGGAACATATGAATTTTACTAAATTCTAGTATGATTAGTTATATATTGTGGGCAAAATAAAATTCAATGTGGAGATCAGAAATCTGTGAGCTTTTCTGTCAGAAATATGTGTTTATGGGTGGGCGTGAAAACATTTTCCTGATACTTATCTTATTGAGAATTTCCACTGGCTGCTTTATGTATAAACATTTATATTTGGATAATGGTGACTGGGACAGTAATTTTACCTTTTTCTAGGCTTTGTGAAAGTCTCTAAGAGAAATTAATCTGCAAATAACACTGAAATTCAATGGGAAATGGGCATTAACTATTTTAGATAACACTGAAAGTAGAGTTGACACGACACAGATGTATGTGCACATTAACATAAAATATAGATACAGCAGAAATTCCAGTGTCAATGAGTGAAAAAGGCTATGTCACATTATGGTGATTTTACAGTGCAGAAGATTTATGCAAGGGAGTTGCATGTAATGTAACCACAGTTTTCTGCACTATTTTACTAGGGAGGAAATTTTTGCTGCTGTGCCATCTGAGGAAGATCACAAAGACCCTTTCTCAAAGACTGTAATGAGAATGGGTTACACTTCTACCAAGTTCCACATTCTCATTACAAGCTTTTTAATGAGATGGGATTAATTTTCTGCCATTTTCCATTCTCATTACTACTCAGTCAAGGGAACGAGGTATCAGGAGTTTAATGCCTAATTTATATTCAATGAATCTTAGTAGTGTGCTGCACTCCTTTGACCTTTTCAATATTTTATACTTATATTGAGTGGTCATTTGACTCCTGCATTGTTTATAGCCTTATTATAGGAGTGTATAGAAGAAAAATTTGACTACTTATACCATCAAAAATGCAAAACAACAGAAAGGTCGATTTAATATTACACATGTATCAGTTCAAAAATGTACACGGCATTAAACTTGGAAAATTCTTATCTTGTCACTAACAGTTCATGTGATCAAGTAGAATTGTGGAGTAGAAGAAAACAGACATATTCTGTTTTCACTGGTATTGCTTTCAGTTTCTCCTCACATCTGTGAAAAATATGGCAAATATTTCCAAACATTCAGTACTTAAAAGTACTTTACACAAGGGCTAACACCTACAAAAGGAATAAGATGCTGAAGAATCAGGTCCATTTTATTGCCAGTAGTTAATGTTTCTTGAAAACTCATTAAATATCTTTGTGAAATATTTTAACTGATTTTTTAGGACAATTGAAGGGTTAGATGAGAAATTCTAAATCTTTGAAAAACTGAACATTGATACCTAAGTATTACCAAAAACAAAACAAAACAAACAAAAAAAACACTAAAACAAAATTATGCATTCCTGGCACATCATTTAAGTTGACTTGGCTAAACATCCAAAGCTTTGGAATCAAATTTTTTCTGACATTCATACCTTAAAAAATCATCCAAGTATATGGTTTCTTACCTGTTAGGATTTTTTTTCGGCTTCACTGTAGTGCAAAAGTAGAAAAGGCACACACCATGAAAAGAACTATACTTCAAAAGCATAATACTCACTTCATCCATTTCTTAGATTGTGTACAAATTTATGGCTAAAATATTATTTGACATTATTTGGTTTGGAGGCAGATGCAGAAATTATGAAATTCAAAATTACCAGCAGAAAAACATTCAGAAAATAAAGTTAGAAAAAAATCCACTTTGTGTGCTGTGTGTGCAGTGTGCATAAAGCCTTCTACTTTGTTTTTATTTTAATTAACAGTTTGTTTACAGAGCTCAGATAATTATTCTTTTAAATCTGACCAAATAATTAACTTACGTCAAATAAATACCACTTTATTCCTGGAAAATAATATAATGGATATTCTACAACCTTGCATATAATAAACATGCTATTCATTCCTTAATTATTGTTTCTCCAAATACATTCAACAGTAAGGTAGAATTAATTTGCCATACAACACTTCTTATTAAATGTAAATTTAATCCAGTTTGAGACCCATTCCTTAAAGCATTACTCAGGATATCACTGCTGGACTCCCCCATTGAAACATCATTTACTATAGCTTGTGAGACCAGAGGGAGAAATAACTGTTTGGGTAATGAGGGCACAGTCAGTCCTGTGCTGTTGTAACTGAAAGAAAAATTAATATATGAGAGTCTTCCAAGACAGATTAAAAAGAAGAAAGTGACAAAAGTAATCATGTGAATACTAAAGGGAGATCTTCATGTTAAGTGAGCCTGGTCAAATATATTTTTAGCCTCAGTGATATAAAGTGAAATATGAAAAAACAAATATGTCTGCCTATTTCAGTAAAAGCAAAGCACAAGTCATTACTGAATTATCAGGTGGTGGAGTAAAAGTTGTCAGCGCAAATAATATATGATTACATCTCTCCTGCATGAACCAGTGCAATTTCAGATGCTAAGAAGTTATTTCCAGAAAAGAATTACTCTACACAGTACTCAAGTAGTCCAGAAAAAAGAACTATGGATGCACAGTACATACTATGGAATAGCTGGGAAAAAAAAAAAAAAAATTGTTGGGCAGGAGGTAAAACAAAATAGGTCATAATATTTCTCACAAATTGCCTTGTATTTTGCTAAGGCATGCTAATATATTTCAGGACATCAAAGCTTTCTTTCTTGCAAGGTTTTTTACTTTTCCATTATTGAAAGTTCATATAATTGAAGTGATGCTTTCAATATATCAAATGTAGTTTCTTCAGGATATAGGACAATTTAGTACTTACCATAAATTTAAAGAAAGATTCTTAACACAATTCTTACAAATGATTGCTATGGGGTAACAATGAAACACGCAATAAGTATTCTTGCTATGAAAATTCCTACATATTCAGAGCATGACAAACCCAATGTACCTATCTTATGGTTTTGTATTTTCTCATAAGCTTGTAGCTGTATAAACAGCCATATTCCTCTGGTCCAATCAGTTTGGTGAATCCAGTGTATAAGGCTGAGTAATACATAGTTATGCTGTAAGGCGAGACATTTGTTGAGAATATTGTCTTATTTTGAGTCTTGTTTTTATAAAGACAAAATATGCCATAAAATGTAATGAAGTTACAATTAATTAAGTTGAGTAACTGGGAACATTTTGAAAGAACAATACTATTGATATGGCATTTACTTATTCTATTAATCATTCTAAGCAGAGATTCCTGGGACAGGTGCATTAGTTGGAAGAAGAGGATGCTCAAGGGAGATCTCATCACTCTCTACAACTCCCAGAAAGCAGGTTGTGCTGAGGTGGGTGTTGGCCTTTTCTCTTGATAAGACAGAAGGGAATGGCCTTAAACTGTGCGAGTGGGGATTCAAGTTGAATATTAGGATTTTTTTTTTCTCTCTGAAAAGTTATTAATGCATTGGTTATGAATGCCCAGGAAAGTGGTGGAATCACTGTCCCTGGAAGCATTCAAGTATAGATGTGGCACTGACGGACATGGTTAGTGAGCATGGTGGTGATGGGTGGACAGTTGTATCTGATGATCCTAGAAGCCTTTTCAAACCCTAATGATTCTATGATTCTATTGAATTTATGCCTAGTTTACTATTCGGTTTTGTATGATATGTCCTTTCTGCTCAGGGATATAAATAATATACAAATATATATAAAAAATATATAAACATCACATATACTTGTTATAATTATAGATATGCATAGGACGAAATCATTTTTTTCTTTTTTTTAACTAAAAATTAAACATTTAAATATTTGCTACTTAATGAAAACAACTAACCAATCAATCAAAAAATCTGCCACTCTTCATTCTGTTGACTCTCACACTTGCTTTTTGCTGTTTTCGCCTGCTGATTTCCATTACCTCTGATGACAGTGGTTGCTTAAGGGACTTTGTGCCTTGCAAAGCTGGGTTGTATCATATATGTTTCCAAAGGGTTTCAGCCACCTAAAAGTACAAATGTCATTTTCAGAAAAGACTTTGACTTCTAAGTCAATAATCTTGGGGTACTCTTGCAAACACAGATATGTAAGCTAATTTTAATTGACTAAATACGGCACCAGTGGAAGTACAGTTGGATAACTGAGTTTAATTCATCCTAAACCAAGCCCTATATTCTTCCGAGGATTTGAGTTCATGAACTTAATTCACTGTTGAATATAAATGGAACTAAGTCTTTTAAATCACTTAGGTTTCTTAATGGAATGTATTCTTTATCCCTAGACACCCTACTTTTCCTGCTGTGCTGTTGTGGATCATGAACACTATATTTTCTATTGTGACCTTCTGTTCTTAATGTCTTCCAAGCAATTGTATAGCATCACAGGATGAACGAATCTGCTGCCACTTTAAGGAAGAAAAGAACACGAAAAAAATTCTGAGGACTCATATAGGACTCTAGTGATTTCACCTTGAAAACATTTGCTATTCAGTGCTTTTGTGTCATACTGCAAGAGTAGTGGTTAGGAAAATAACTTGTCTGTTAACCTCAGCTACATCCTTATCCTGATGACAAGTCTATGTTTCATAGTAATATTTTTTTTCTGTGTGTAGGTCAAGATTAGGTCAAAATTTATTCAGTATTTAATTGGTCTCTAT
Source organism: Chrysolophus pictus (assembly GCA_037305975.1). NCBI lineage: Eukaryota > Metazoa > Chordata > Aves > Galliformes > Phasianidae > Chrysolophus > Chrysolophus pictus. The sequence goes on along the minus strand of CM074577.1, from coordinate 29,421,985 downwards.
TGGTGAGATTATTGCATTATCAGTAAAATTCCTTTGGGTGTTCAAGGAGAAAACAGACTGGTCATTGAACTAGTTGAACTAACTGATTTGTAGATATCATTTCTGTTGCACGTGAAATCAACATGGTAAATTTTACTTTATTTTCCTTTATTTTTATTTTACTTATTTCATTTCAATTTTTAGGCACTTAGTTCATGTTACAAAGGAAGCTGCAATGACAGAAGAAGGAACAACAAATTAAAGATGAATGGCTCTTAAAGTCTAAAATAGAAATTTCTGATGAACACTTAAAAGACAGACTACAGCCAGCTGACCTACCAGAGCACTTACTGTAGCTCCCTAGCTATAGAAAAAATTCCACGTCCTTGCAGCAGCATGGTATTGCACAAAGCTCTTAGTTCTATTTAAATAAATAAATAAATAAATAAATAAATTGTATTTATCTTCTCCCCAGCAACAAAAACCAAAAGCAAACAAACAAATAAACAGAAGGCAAATCTGGGATTCATTCACATTAACGACACAAAAGTTTTCTTGTGTCTTCCTTGAGTATTTTATGGGCTTTCACCTATTTCCTCTAACAGCTGTATTTCAGCACTTTTCACTTTCCATAATCTCTAATCTGGAATAAAATTGCCTGAATCTCAACTTTAATTTTTTGTTATCATTGCTGTTCTGAAGATCAACTCCAGAACATGAGATTAAAAAAAAAAAAAAAAGGTATTCCTGCTTTAAGAAAAGTACACTTTTTGTAACGAAACTCACAATTTTTGATTGTGTAGTTTGTTAGACAGTGTCCGGCTTGTTAACAATTTTTGTACTGATTTAATCCTTTCTTTTTACCTTTGTTCATCATGTCTCTTGTGGCTTTAGAGTGCCGTGCTGACTTGTCACATTATGTATCATTTGTTTCTCTCCCCTCTTATTTTTATCAACTTTTCATACTTGTTAACTTCTGAAGTGACAGGAGGTATATCAACAAGTGAGATTAGCAACAGAGCAGCAGTTATATTAGGGAAACTATTTTTTCCTCCTTAGCTCTGATGAATCATACACTGCTTGTACATTAATTTTAATGATGATTTTATCTTGCTAGCTAGTTCTTTCTGTGTTTTTTATTTCCTGAAAATCTAGGGAGAAAATTATGCTTTCTTCCTTCCCATTCCATGAGAAATTAACCTAGATCATTAAGCTATAATATTATTTGAAATATCTCATGGATATTTTAGTTCTAGATTCTTCTTCTCTTCCAGTATTGATTCAGGATCACTGTTTTCTAGGTAGGCTACACCTAGTAGTTCTCCAGAATTTCATCTTTTCTTTGATTTACATGATGAATCATTTTCTGATACAGAAGCAAAAAAATATTGTCAAACTTAAATGAACTAAAAAAGCTATGGATTCTTTCCACAGTCTGTTTTCAAATAGAAAACATACAGAAGGAGAATAGAGACAGCCTTCAACAAGTAGCCATTTATTTTTAATGACTTCTTTCAACTAGATCTGGTTTTCCAATCAGTTTCATTTTATGGAAAGTTAGATAACTGTTTTATTCCCATGTAAGTAACTATTGAACAGATTTTTAAAGGAAATGTCAGAATTTGGGGAATCTTAGATCAGCAAATAATACTCCTGCAATTGTGTTTTGTAATGACAACTGCAAAATAGTCAAGATTTGATAGAGCTTGATAATTTTTGAGGTCCCTTCCAACACAAGCCATTCTGTGATTCTATGATTTGTCACACTGCAGATTATTGATTTGACATTAGAATTAGTCCCTCAATGTGATCCGAAAATATCTGTAGTCTTTCAATAATATTTGCACTCATACAAAATTTTACACAAATTATATAGCATACTTTTCAGTGCTTTAAGAATATACTTTCTGTCCTCGGTCCTAACAGATTCTTCCATATTATTTGTTTTCTACACAGAGTCAAAACTTTGAAGGAAGCATAAGAGATTTAGTGGAGACCTTTAATAAGCTCTATGGTCTCATGGTCTAGAATCCCAATATTTCTTGTTCCTAAATGCAATAAAGAATGTGTCCGTAAATTCTGACGTACAAGACATGTTGGAAGCTCTCTTGAGTACATTGTGGTAAAGGAATAGGATTCCCATTATTACCACAGCTGTTTGGTATAGGAGATATTGTGTGTCTTCCTTGCCTCATAAAAGCTACGACGTATTACTCCAGAACCACAGTTCTTTGCCTTTCTCTCTTGTTGTTTTGACAAAGAGATCTATGCACTCTGTCAAAATTAAGCCATGCTTTTTCACTTTGTTAAGTGATATAGCCCAGGGAAATTGTTTGGAGCATCTGTATTCAGTGTTCTGTGATGCTCCAAATACTTGTTCTCCACAGAAACACTAATTAATTGTCTGTCTTATCACCTAGCTCCATCTCTACAAATGAATACAAGTAGTGCTCCAAAAGTAATGCCTTCTATTTTATTATGTTGGCCCACAACATCAGAGAGAGATGTTGGTGGTATGTCAGTAGTGGCTGAACCTTCCTGGCTATATTCCATTAAATGTTGTTGTGCAGCAGACAGCAGCAAAGGAGCAGTCTGACAGAATGGTGTCTGGCATAGAAGTGCCTAGAAAGAAAATTGTACTCATCCCTGTGAAAAAACTTGCAGACACTGACATTCACTGAACATTTATAGAGACCAAACAGTGGATGTGAGCACAGTGAGGTGGTGGGCGGTCAGTTTCAGCAGTTACAAGGTCACATTCTGAATGGCTATGCACATTTGTTGCATCATAAAACGAAGGACACCTCAATCAGCTCTTTTGTGCAAATTGGTTAATGGTGATGACTATAATGAAAAATAGTGTTTTGTTTCCGAGAATTTTCTCTATCAAATAGAGTTATTATGTTTTATCTATTATAGTTTCCATGGAAATAATTAGTAGACATTAATTTTTGCTTGACTTAGTTCCTTACCTAAAATAACATCTTTTGAAAGTGGAAGTCTTCCAGGATTTCTATTTCCTTTTTCTCATTTTTAAAAATATTCCTTCTTATAAAAAATATGTAGTTTTCAGCATCTTATTAATGTTCAGATTCAACATCATTAGAATATTGACTGAAAGAAAAAAAAAAGAAAGGGGACAAATCCCTAACTTCAGAAGGTTTGGGCAAAGTAGTAAAAAGCAGTCATGAAGAAATACAAGGAGAACAAATAATTGGGCATACATGGCAGGATAAAGCAGCTGGTAGAGATGGAAAAAGTAAAAAGTAAAAAAATAGAAGAAGAAGATTAGTAATTTAAGATGCAAGAAGATATAGTAGACACCACGCAGAAAATGAGTGTCAGATTCCTTTTATGTACACTTGGAAGCTACTTGGCTCTTCAAAGAGCACAAAGCATCCTTGAGTATGGATTATATAGGAAGATCAAACGGTCAGTTTGGCTGGAATAAATGACCATTCATCTATTCATTTTCATTTAAAAATGTGATTGCAATTGTTTATAGAAAAATTAATACAAAATGGTGGTCATATCCTTATGCTTTGCTTTGTTTGAATGAAGAACTAAATAAGTTTTTGCTTGCAAGTTTACTTAAGTTGCAAATAAAGAAAGAACCAGATCATCATTAGTCCAAGGGCAGAAAAGGGCCCCATGGAATACATAGACCTAGTAGTAATTATTTAGTTATTTCAAATAATAGCTAGCATGCTCACATGCATAACTTTTGCACTCAAGGACCATGACTGACATTATACAAAGAGAAATGTAAGAACAGTAGCATTGCTTAATAGGTTCCATTTCACAATTTTACAGATTTTACATCGGGGAAAAAAACAAAAACAAAAAACATACAAAACTGACAGAAATCCAAATATACGTTCATGTAAAACATTCAGTAATTACTTCATACGCAGATAAAAAAACATCATTTTCTAACATAAATCCTAGGACATGAAGTCTGAATTTCAGAAGGAAAATACGTTATAGGATTTTGTGAGAAGTTTTTTGCAACCTTGTGAGTGAAGCACTGAGAAAGTAGCACTTTGATTCAAATATCTTTGAAAATCATGAAAGTTTTTCCTGCGTTTGATTATACTTTGGGTCTGTCGTTCATATTAGACCCCTAATATGATTATCCTCCTGATTTTTAGATGAAGTATCAGTTCTCCTCACAGAAAACTTGGCTGTGACTAATCAGCCGACACAGCTAAGTGAAGAAAGCACTGAAGTGCTCTTTGTGACCCATGACTCTAAAGTAATTCATATCAGATATATCTTCAGGTATATTTTAGAGCAGCCATAAAGATACCTTAAGCTGAAGGAGCTGTCATGTCTCAAGGACAAACAGTATTTGATTTTTACATAACTTAACCATCATGAATGAGTGACACAGCAAGTAATTCTAAATTTGATGTCCTTTTTTTTTTTTTTTTTTTTATAGAATATTACAGGTCTTCAGGTCAGTTTGTTACAAAACAGAGCAAGGAAAGGTCAGGATATTAGAAACAATTTCCCATTGCTTCTTTACACTGTTCACAAAGTATGTTGCAGCAGGCTCTGATTTATATAAAATGTATGCAATTTATGATTTTCTCTGTTGTAAGCTGTGAGAACTGTAAGCAAATGTAGTATATTCATTGCAAAATCCTAAATATTTTGAAATAAACCACAGTGACTGTATGCTGCTGATTTTTAATTCCATTACAATCTAGTGCTGGAACTAGAATAGTTTTAATGCTCCCAACATTTCACCATGTAGAGCATTAAAAGCTTCTAATCTTAGCCCTACAAGCTCACATTATCTGCTGCAAAATGCCACCTAGTAATGAGAAAACTTCAGCAGCTTCATTTCTTAACTTTAGGATGATGACAAATAAGCTTTCCAAAACTATTGACAACTGTATAGATTCTCCATTTACATTACCTGTATTTTAAAAGATGTGTCACTGGGAATAAGCTCATCAAATTTCTTCCCAGCTGCAAGGTGATGCTGCACTGACAATGCCTGGTTTGCCGCCCAGTCTGCTTCTCTGAAAAATACAAGTCTTCTCAAAAGAATAAAATGCAGTGTCTCTTGAGGAAAGAAAAAAAATAAATCAGTCAAATGACACCATGCTTCTGTTCTTTTGTATTTCAGGGAATACTGAAGTAATCTTCTATACTCTCTAAATTGCAGTTTTCACAGGGATAGCTTAGAATCAGTAAATATCTAACTGCCAGAACTATGTTATTCAAGTTTTCTTGTGGGTATTCACCTCAATATCATCCACATTAGGCATTTGAAAGTGAGCCTGATTGCTGCATTCTGAGTGGTTTCTTTTTCTTCTGTACCTTCCAGGTTTTGTTCCATACAATACAAGGATACCAAGGAAAATGTGAAGTACATAGTTCTGTTCAATCAGGTATCATCTGATTCTAACCTGTAGGCTCTCCTTCAATTGTGCTGACTACATTTAGTGCAGATGGAATCCTGACTGAGAAACAATGGTTAATCATGAATGTAATACTCCTCAACTCTTCTACATACTTTTTAATTAACTACTATTCATAGCAGCAAAGATGGTTCTTTTCAGTCACAGAAAGTCTTTCATTGACCCCACAGATACAAGAGACAATGTCAAGAAAAATTTATCTGTAACAACCAAGGTGAGGTACTAGTAATAATGAAAGTACTACTTTGACTGACTAATGTGAGATTTTCTCATATGCATTATCCCTCCATCTCCTATCCTCAACCTCATCCAAATTTTCTTCAAAAAAAAAAAAAAAAAAAAGAATATGTGCAATCTTACTGCATTTTCACTCTGCAAATATTAGGGCTACCAATAAAAACATTTCCTTCTGACAGGAGGAATGAGTAAAAAGCACCAGCCAATGATAAGTTCACAAAGATCGTGGAGTAAAGTAGGATGGTGATCAAACCCAGAGTTTCAATAGTAAAGCTTTCATGGAATCATATCTTTCATAGAACAATGTGAGTTGCAAGGGACAGTAAAAATCATCTAGTTACAACTTGCCTACTGTGAAAAGATTTGCCACCCAATATATAAGGCTACTCAGGGCCCATCCAGTCTGATTTTGATTGACTCCAGGGACAGAGCATCCAACATTTCTCAGGGCAACATGTTCCAGTGCCTGACTATCCTCTAAGAGGAAATTTTCCCACTATCATCTAACCTAAATCACTCTCCTTTAATTGAAAACTAATCTCATCCTGTCACTATCAGATTGAGTAAAGTCTTCTCCCTCCTGTTTATAAGCACCCTTTAAGTATTAGACAGACAAGTGAGGTCTCTCTGGAGCCTTTTTTTCTCCAGGGTGAACAAGTCCAACTCCCTCACCCTTTCTGCTTCAGCCCTCTATCATCTTCATGACGTACCTCTGGACTTGCTCCAACAGCTTTACGTCTTTCTTGGGCTGGGATCCCCAGACCTGGGCATAGTACTACAGGTGGAGTCTCACGAAGGAGAAAATCACCTGTATAGCTGTGGTAGTCTTAAGTTAAGCTTGTGGTTACTTCCTCAAATCTATCCAGCTCCCCAGGCATATCTTACAGTGAGCAATGAATTAATCATGAAGGACAAGGATTTTGAAGGGTCCTATTGAGTGTGTACAGGAAAAATCTCAAGGAATGTTAATGACTAAACAACTATCCAACTAGGCATTTCACTGCTGGAAAACTCTTACTCCAAACCACTGTTTTGTTTTTTTGTTTGTTTTGGGTTTTTTTGTTTGTTTGTTTTTTGTGTAGTCAGAGAATTCTAAATTTATCTATTCTAATACAACTTCTAATACAATTTGCTTTAGATAACATTTCAGGACAAAAAGTAATTCCTCTCTCCATTTTTGTTGAGACGTTAGTGAGTCCTCAGTTAGTATATGTCAGGTGAACATAATCTGTGTCTTAGTTTAATGAGGGTTTTTTAGGGGGGAACTTTCTCTCTCAACTGGAAGTGCAAATGAGTGTTGGCCACAGTTGGGCTTACTGTCAATAGTAACAAGGAAATTGATTATAAATGACAAGAACAACTTATTAAGAACATCAGCTAACTTCTCTCAAAGTTTAAAAATGTCTAATATGATGGGGTGCTAGATGAACTTGCAATTCTGAAGAACAGATGGGACTACAAAATCAAGGCTCAATAAAGCATGCCAGAGGTGGAGCTAGATCTCATTTTGATCCTCTGTTAACAAGTGTGGGTGGGGATTGTTTCCCCATTCTGGAATGGTTTACAGCAGTGTGAAATTTCAATGTTTACACAGCAAAGTCTCATCCCACCACCTGCAGTATGCCCATAATTTCTTCAGGAGTATGTGTCATCACACACAGTATAATTTCCAATATGGTGGGAGGTGGTATTAGATAACAGTTTTCTAGTTGGTTTTATTTATTGGCACCATACAGTGCAGTTATGTGAGAATATTTACTTAGTTTTGAAGTTATTTAAGGTATTGCTAATAATTAGTTTAGCAGAGAAAGGCAAACTTTTCTCTGTAGCAAGGGCTGAAGTCTTTTCAACACGATCTAAGATGTAGACACTGAAATATGCTACCACTCAATGAAGAAGTTGAATAAATACAGAATCAACAAATATTTGGTAGCAGTTTGGGTCTCAACCATCTAAGCCATAGTAAATGATAATTAACTCCAGTGTTCACTGCCTTTTTGCTGAAGTGGACTAGTCATGTGGTTACTGTAATTCAGCCATTGGGGTGGTAACCTTTACAAAAAGTGTAGTAATGAGCAGCTGGGAGGCAGCAAAAGAGATCTGTGGTTTTCTAAGTATTATGTGAAAACCCTCCATCAAAATCTATTAATCAGAACACATAAACGTGTTCACAGACTGATCAAAAAGCAGTTTACAAATGAAAGGGGTAAGCAAGTCATTTCATTAAAAATTAATTATCAAGACTGTAGAGATTATTGTTATCAAAAATGTGAGTCCCTATTTTGAATTATTCTGGTCTGTCTGAGCTTTGATTTTTATGTGGACATCTTGGAAGTTTCGTACTTGCACTTTAGGGTATCAGTAAGTATATCAGTGTTTATATTCTGATAAATTTCTGAAGCAGCTCTTGTCCCTTTATAACTGTCTTTACTTATTTAAATAATTAGAAGAAAAACAGGATTGTGATGAATAGAAAATTGTTTGGATTGATGAAATTCAAAGTTTTAGGTGGATCGTAAATTCCAAAGTTTGAAATTTCAGAATTTTACCCACTGCCTTGTGAATATCCAGTAAGGTAGGGACTGAAATGACAAGGTCCAGTTTTCCAGGTGGGCTGCCTACCAAGTGCTCACCAAGATGCTATCTAGCTACCAAACAATCAAATTAGTCTTGTCCTTTCTCTTTAGCTCAATAGAGATTTAAATATATCAGCAAGGAGGAAAAGCATCTGTAGGAGAGCTGGAAAACAGCCCACTCAAAAAAACCAAACAAATAACAACAATAGCAACAACAACAACAACAAAAAAAACAACCTTGGGATAACAGGTACAGTACTTTTTCTCGAAAGTGAATGTTTAACAAAGTAAACCACCAACTGCCTCCTGATTTTGCAAAAAATGTCTGAATCTGCATCTTCATTTTCACATGTCTCACCTGGACAATAGCATGATCTTGCTAGAGAGTAACTATCAGTATGGGATTAGAAATGAGAAGAACAAGTGCTTGGATTAGTTAAAGACTGATAAGTCCATGAACTTCTTGTTGTGCAAAAAGGGAAGAACGGACAGCTTTTAGTGTTTTGTACAAACATATAGTATTTGCCGGTCTTCAGGAACTATGGTCTCAACACAATCATGTCCTGCTCACAGAACATAGTAACTGTATTTTAGATAAGAGATAAAAGCCACTTGTCATTTTTCAAAGTCAAACATTTCCAGAAAAAAGAGATTCTAAGAATCATGATCCCCACAAAAAACAAAGTCTTACAGTGTGAAAGCTGGAATAACAAGCTGGATGAAGTATATCTACCACTAGAAGCATAACCAATAAGATGTCCGTTATTCCAGAAAACACATATTTGAGTACAAGACAACTAATAGTCATGAAAGCACAGTTCAAAACTCCAACCTCTGAAGCTGAGAGTCTTCAAAACATTTTCATCGGAAAAAAGACAAAACAATTCAGATTTGTTAAATAAAATATTTGCTTCCTTTTGTATTGGTAAATTTTCAAAGTGTTTATAGCTTTTTTTTCTTTCCCTCATGGATCATGTAACTTTTATTGAGCTTGTACACTCCTTCTAAAAACTCCAATATGCAAATTCTAAGATAAATATACCAGATCATACAAAATCCCTACTACTTAGCACTTTCATAATTATTCAGTCCTTTTTTTAATTGAAACTTAATTTTGTCAAAACTATAGAATTATTTTATTTTTTTTTTTAAAGTTATCTCTTTATCAATTTATATTCTACCTCTTTCCAGTATATGGTTGTTCCCTAGATGGCTTGGTTATCCCCTGTCAGTCAGTTTCTCTCTATTGAGAGTTACAAAGAGTTACTTTCAGTTTCTTCATCTCTTAAGTACACCTTTCTTTGCAAGTAAAATAAGAGGCCAAATGGAACTAAAAGGCTAGACATGGCCTTCCCTTGTTCTGCTTGTATGAATCCTCCTTGTTTTCTGGCTCAAAGCTTGCATCCTGAGGTATTTCTTACGATAACACTCTGGGAGATGAGAGGTGGGTGTTGCCATGTGACAATCGACATCACTGTCTGGACAATTTTACATTTGAAAACATTTCTTTGGAGCTGTTTGCCTTCGGAAGGGAATGCTCACGACTGTTTACTGGTGGGAGATCTGTTCTGTGACCAAATAACTCCTGTTTGCTATGAGAGACTGGGGGATGATAATACTGTTGTATCCTGTGAAGAAAAGATACAAGTTGGCGCCTCCATACTCCCTCTTATCTACTGGCAAGGCCAAAGAGAAGGGAACAAAAGGAGTTTCTGCTGAGATCCAAAAGCCAGAAGCTGTCACTCCAAAAAGAGCTGACTCAACCACTTTGGATTTATAAATAAGTTTGTACTGCCATTGAAAATCTACTTGCCGTCATCGCCATGATCACCTTTGTTGCCAACGGAACAACACCCAGTGACCCACCTCTACTGGAGATCAGTGACTGAACTATGAACCATGCTGGATCCATGTTGGTGACTATCTCCCTCTTGCTTCTTATAAAGACTTCTTGCTTCTATTTCCTATCTTTTCTATCACCCTTCTTCCCTTCCCCATCACCCTAATTCACAGAATCAAGGAATCACAGAAACACCAAGGTTGGAAAAGACCTACAAGATCATCCAGTCCAGCCACCCACCTATCACCAATAGTTCTCACTAAATCATATCCCTCAACACAAAATCAAAATATTTCTTGAACACCTCCAGGATCGCTGAATCCACCACCTCCCTGGGCAGCCCATTCCACTGCCTGACCACTCTTTCAGAAAAATATTATTTCCTAACATCCAGCCTGAATCTCTCCCGGCATAGCTTGAAGCCATTGCCTCTAGTCCTATCACTAGTTACACGAGAGAAGGGGCCGACCTGTAGCTCACTACAGACTCCCATTATACAGAGCAATAAGGTCTCCCCTGAGCCTCCTCTTCTCCAGACTGAACAGTCCCAGCTCCTTCAACCACTCCTCATAAGGCCTGTGCTCCAGACCCCTCACCAGCCTTATCACCCTTCTTTGAACCCCCTCTACGGCCTCAATGTCTTTCTTGCAGTGAGGAGCCCAAAACTGGACACAGTACTTGAGGTGCACCCTCACCAGAGCTGAGTAATAGTGTCTGTCCTCTCTTTCCCCATCTCCCTGATTAGGATTTGTAATAAACTGGTCAGATCAACATTTGAAACTGTCGTTTCTTAATCTCATGCTAGGTATGCATTTATCAAAGAACCTGCTCTCCTTCCTATAAACTGGAGTGAGACACTGCTGGTGATAGGTTTGTCAACAATTTTTCCACAGTGTTTTTGAATGATAATTTAGATGTAAAATTAGATTGTTTTCTCAAATTTTGATGAAATTCTGCTACGTGGAAAAAAACTTTTTATGTGGAACAGGTGACATCTGAAGAATGGATAAATACATACTTGTAAATCTGGAAATGGAAAAACTGACCAGGTCATTATTAGCGTTCTTTCCTATCTCCCTGTATAACAAAAATGCACTTTAAAGATGGGTACACACCTAATACAAGAGTACAACTTAATAGATAGACCCTTGTGAAAGAAATATTTAATCTTCATGGTAGCAGTCTACCTGACAGTTCAAACTGAAATATTAGAAATCACAGAATCTACTACTACAGAAAGCAACAGCTTTTTTATGAAAAATGGGAGAAACAATCAGTTAAAAGTTCATCCCTGCAAACTGAAAACGTAAGATTTCTTGAAGGCACAGAAATGTGAGCTTTGTAATGGTAAATTTAGTAAGATAAGATAGTTGATCAGATAGGAGAAAATGAAATAGAGAAAATAATTTTCTCTAATGACTAGAAGGCTTCTACTTGGAGCTTTTGTTTAGCTTATGTGTCTTTTCTCCAGGAAAAAAAAAAAGTAAAGCTCCAAGGTAACTTTTTCAGTCACTTGTCAAAGCAACATGTACTTTAAGCAGGGAAAACTTTGGTTTTGAAAGACAGTTGTTTGTAAATTGTCCTGTGAAAACAGAAAGGGATAATACCAATTGGTATTCAGAATAATTGCAATCAGCAATTAACACTGCATATACAGAAAGCTGTTAAACTGATCCTTGTTTAAAGATGGCAATAATAGCTACAACTTTATGTTCCAAAATATCTTACTATAGGTTATTGCCAGATGGTTATGGCATGGCAAAACCTTAATCTCTTGTGATAGTTTGCCCATACTTGTTGCCTTACCTTAGGATGAATACTTTGGTAGTCATGTTTTTTATTATACTCCATCCACTATTCTAGGGATTATTTTTGATATTAATAGATAATATAATCAAGCCTCACCTAGATTCAAGTCCTTTTCAGTTCTAATCTAACTCACTGTAATCTACTGTTGATTAGAAAAACTTCTAATTTTTATAGCTGAATTTGCATTCTTTAAAATGTTTTGACTCTGTCCTTTGTACTCTGTCTGAGAAATATTGGAATTTCTAGTACTGTTTACAGGAGGATTATCAACAGCATAAAGACCAGTTACCTTGAGCTGCCTATAAAAATTGCTCTGGCAATACAGAACAAGAAAACCAGACCATCAGATAGAGTATAATCCAACTTTTTTCTCTTCTACTAGTCAAGAGATTTTATTTTGATTTGACTTCAACAAATCCTAAATCATATTTATCTTGAGACATGCAATGAAGAGGATAAGGAAGTATGAAAGGGAGAGGCTGCATCTCCAGAAATTTAACGTAGAAAGAGATTTTTTGTTTGTTTGTGTTCATTTGGGAAAATTTAATATTGTTAGATTCTGACTGTGAATTTAAGTCGGATAGGTATGCTAATACTACTTGGGAAAGAATACTTTATTTTGGTTTGTTGTTTCACATGAGTTCTGTATGTGTTCTGAGAACAGTTTGACTTCCGAGAACAAGCTCAATCACACACAAATGATTGAGCTTAACATCTCTAAGGTGTTTCATTATCCAGCTTTGACTCTGACGTGTTGAAAAAAATGCTTTGCAAACAGATTGCCTGCAGAATTATAATGCCTCCTTCCTTGGAGGTATTCAAAAGATGTTTGGACATGGTCCTGGGCAACCTGCTCTAGGTGACCTTACTTTAAAAGGTGCATTGGCTCAGATGACCTCCAGAGGTCCCTTCCAGATTCAAGTATTCTTCGATTCTTTAATTTTATGAATATGTACAAATATACAAATATAAGACAGCAGAGAAACCAGAAATCTGAACCCTGAAAATATTGTATTCAACCAATGCCTGGAGCACCTGAAGGTTAAGGAAAGAGCTAAAATTATTTTATTTTTGAAATAACAGTTTATGCTACTATTGCTGCTGCTACTGCTGTAATTTTTTGTTCCTGTAGCTATTAACTGTAGCATTTCTCTGTGTACTAGGATTTTACTCAAAAAATAGGACTCTGAGTGGACTTCAGTGTATACATCAAAATCAAGATTATAGCATAAACAGAAAATGTGATTCTGCCTGAATATATTTGCAATGATAATATGATATAAAGAGGCTGTAGCATTACTCTAGGCTACTTTTTATTTTGTGCCACAAGTCACCTTTGCAAATTTCAGAGTTCCTGTCAACAATGCATTTTTTTATCATGGGCTTTTGAATAAATGAATCATCATCAAACAGAATGCTTGATTGCTTCCTCCTCTTTATTTCAAGCTCTGAAAAACTCCTAGACTCACAAAAGCAAACAGCTTAAATTAAAGAATAATGAAGACATGCATTTTCTCCAAACCCATAATTGCTTAGTTTTCTTCCTATGATATCAGAAAATAATTAGAAGACTACACAAATGGCTGGATGTTTACCTGAAACTTACATACATTTTGAGTTCAGCAAACCTACAGTAACAGAATAACGAATTGCTGTCATGTATAAAGATTAAATGAAAAAATATATATATATCCACAAGGAACACTGTGTTGCAGGATATGCCCCATTTTTTTTTCCCCTGATACATTTGTAATCAATCTCTTCAGATTTGTCTCAGCTTGAGCTGAAATAATCACCCTGAGAGATAAAAAAAACCTCTCATTTGTGCTGAGAAAATACAAATCATAATAATCCTGTGGTTTTCACAGGACTCAAAGTAAAAAAACAAAAAAACCTATACAGTAAGCAGATACATTAGGGATTCTAAGAAATAATAGAACAATTTTTCACTTGTAGATTAATTTCGTTTTGCAGGATTCATAGAATTTCCTTGCCGAAATTTGAAGAAATCCCTCTTATAGAATTTTAAGTATTGTTTAGACCTATTAAGGATTTCTGGTGATTTTCAAGTACTATATTATTCTGCAGAGTGTGCAAGAAGCCTCCTGTACATGTGACAGGAATAACTAATTTACAATGACTTGTCAGCTCAAAGCAAAAAGAACTCAACAGTTAATGACACTATGAATAGAGAAATGCAGAAGTGGAATACGTTTAAAGTGAGGAAGTAAAAATCATAATGTAGTATTCATAAGGCTGCATTAAGTTGCATGCATAGTCATAGATATGATGGCTTCTCAGAAATATGGATATGTCTATAATAGCATTCAATATATGAAAGAGCAAAGTCTAAGAGCAGACTAATAATTTCTTAAAACCTGATGAGACAAAAGAGCATCCAAATCTGATAGGTGTGATATTTCCCTTATTTACACTACTTTTATAATAATTTAACTCCATTAACTTCGACAAAGCGTTTGTACATAGCTTAACAGGAATTGTGTGAGAACTGGTGTCAAAGAGTGTTGTATAACCTGTTCATAATGATTCCCACCACCAATATTTTTTACTGACAATACAGTTCTTAAATTAAATTCCTGACTGCCCCAAAGTACACAATTAAAACTAAAGCCTGTCCTTAGGTAACTCCCAGAAAAGAAGACTTTGGCCTATTATGCACAACATAAGACTATACTGATTTTGATTAGGATAACACATATGATACTGTCTTGGGTTTTTCATTAAAAGCATGCCGATACCAAATTGACATTTTAGCAGTTGCAGAGCAGTACTTTCACACAGAAGATTTTTCAGCTTCTCATGTTATCTTGCTAGTAAGGGGGCTGGGAGTGCACAAGCAGCTGGGGGACACACATCCAGGATTGCTGACCTAAACTGTCCAAAGGGATATCCCATGCCCTATGTTGGGCAACAAAAGGTAGGGTAAAGAAAGAGGAAGAGGGAGGGAGGTTCGGAGGAATGTCAGTTGTCTCCCTCAAAAATAGTTACATGTGATGAGCTCTGCTTTCCTGAATGTGGCCAAATGTCTGTCTGCCAATGGGAAGTAGTGAAAGGATTCCTTGTTCTGCTTTATTTGTGCAAACAGTTTCTGCTTTACGTAGTAAACTGTCTTTATCTCAATCTATGAATTATCTCACTTTTACGTTTCTGATTCTCTTCTCTATCCCATCTGGGGAGAGTAAATGAGTGGCTGTGTGGGTCTTAGATGTGTACTGGAGTTATCCACCACAAAAGCACCGAAAAAGATCAATCTGTATAGCCATGTGTCTTCAAATTAAAACACACACTCACAACAGTGAGTTAACTGATTGTAAATTCATCGAGCCAAACAAATGCAATCCACTCTGATTTTGTTTTGCAAAACTTCTCAGTACAGAACTAACTTCAGCAAATGGTAAACTTTGCCAAGCAATATTCTCATTATGCAGGGCTGCTTGTAAAATTTGTATGGATAAAGCAAAGATATAGCCAATATGACTAGGTTTCTGTTTTGTTTTGAAAAGAAATAATAAATAAATAAATAAATAAAACAACCCCATCAACAAAGAACAGAAATAAAGATAACAGAAAAAGAGCAAACAGTGATGGTCCAGAAACCCTTGAGAGACATCTGCCAGATCATATGAAAAACTTCAGCCAATTAGACATGACAGAGAAAGTGTCCCAGCTGCGGTTTAGCACTGAAAGTTGTACTCTTCCAGTGTACTCCTCTGATTTAGGTGTACCAAGACCCTAGGACCCCAGGTACCTAAATCTGATTGTTTGCAGACTGCAGATTACATCAGCAGCACAGACTTGTAAATGCAGTATTTAAAGTTGTGGAGGAATACAGAGTGACAATCAGTTGTACAGATCTCCTGAGTAACGCACCAGCACTATCAGCCAAACCCTTCTTTCTGATGGAGGGCAGGGGGTCAAGCCACAGAGAGCTTACTCCACTTCATTTCAGATGCCTTTTTCAGAGTCACTTCCACTAATAGTCCCATCACTGTTTCTGGTTCAAGGACACACAGTAATTACTTTCACTGTTTCTCTTGTTTTGAGTTTTACATGCTCTGCTAAAATGTAATAGCTAACTAAAGAATGTATCTTGCAGCTGACAACTATCATTTTACAGTAACATTTATTAAGATGAAATTATGACACAGCCTTAGAGTGCTCAGACAAATCAAGTTTCATCTAGATCTGCTATGGGCAGAGTAGCTACTCACTAGAGCAGGCTACTTGGAGCCCCATCCAACCTGGTCCTGAACACTTCCAGGGATGGGACATCTACAGCTTCCCTGGGCAAAATGTTCCACCACCTCACCACATTCTGAGAAAATATTTCCTCCTAGCATCTAAACTAAATCTCCCCTCTTCTAGTTTAAAGCCATTCTCTCCTGTCCTATCACTGTCAGGTCAAGTAAAAGTTGGTCCCCCTCCTGCTTGTAAGCTCTCTTTGAGTACTGTCACAGTGAAATGTCACAGTGTCAAAGCCTTCTCGTTTCTAAGCTGAACAGTCCCAACTCCCTCAATATTTCTTTAAAGTCATACCTATTTAGGCCAAACATTTTCCATGTTATTTTTTCCTTGTATACAATATACTAAGAAATAAGTCTCAGCTAAAACTTCCAATTGTTACAATGCCGATAGGTTAGAAAACTCAGGAAAAAAAAAAAAAAAATTGTTCCCCTAACCAAAGAGTACAGAAAAAAAAAGAAAAGAAAAAAAAAAAACCAGAACAAAACAAAGCACAACTTCGCTCTCATTAGCTGAAATGCAAGCTCCTGTTAAATGGCAATTAAGTAATATGACTGCAGAGAAAGCCCAAGAGAAAACATAGAAATCAAGAAGGGTCACCATCTTTTTTAAGGACCAGCCTGTCACCTCTCCTCTTCCCCCCAAAAAACCTAACCAAAACAATACAAACAACTAAAGAAAAAACACTACGCATTAACAAAAATAAAACAAAACAAAAACAAGCAAAAAAACTAAGTTTCTGTCAGAGATGGAATACGTGTTGCAGTCATAGGGTTGAACTGTCATATAGGACCTATTTTGTCCCACCTTTACTTTTGATTTTTGTACACTCCGTATACAGTTATTCTACAGAATTGATCAGAAGGGAATTTACAGAAGAGCACAAAGAGTGATTAAGACTTTATTTCACAGTGTCAAAATCATTGAACAAGCTTAATAAGAAATTCAGAGTTGACCACACTGGAGCTGAGCCAGAAACTGGCATGGTGGAGCACAAATTTTTCTTGCTAGACTAATGTAAAAGAATAATCATTTTTGCTCTTTGGGCATCACACAATTCTTTGGTGGTACAAATGTGAAGCTTTCAACTAAAAACTCTGGATAGCCAAAACTTTTCTGTTTCTTTAAATACAAAGATTTTGAGCTGGATACAAGAATAGATGTCATGACAGCAATAACTATAGGTTTTTTTGCCCTCTCACGACACTGAAGTAAATGCAGAAAGATTACTTACGTAAAGATTCTTTAGAAACCTCATTTCATAAGGTAATGGTGAATAGGGATTAGAGTCAATTACAACTTTTCCTCTTCACTTTTTATATTCAGAAAGGAGTTTTCTATAGCTGGCTTTTGGGAACAATGCTTTGCCAGGGATGTGCAGTAGTTGGAGGGACCGGATGTTTTGAGGAAACAGAAATTAAAGTGCTATCAGGCATAACGTCTTGATCAATCAGGGAAGAGAATGAACATTACCTTGAGAGCTGCATCTGGGTTGTATTTGTCATTAAAAAGACTTAACATTCTTCGCTACATATTTATTTGTTATCCCCTAAATGGGATGTCAATAATAATAATAATAATAATAGTAATAATAATAATAACAACAATAATAATAATAAAAAATACCTTCTACTTCAAAAAATAATAGATATATTTTGGAGTTTACTGTATATTTTTCCTGAATGCACTATTCAGAGTAGTAGATGTATTTTGTAATTTGATAATTTTTTCTGACTTTATAACAATCCTTTAGTGACCTTAAACTATCTCAAAAAGAATTTCTACTGCTACTTAACTCCTCAATTTTTCCAAGAACAATCAAAGCAGTGTAAAGATCTCATCTGGAACTTCCAATTTCACTGACCAAACCTTTTTACTCCATGCATATTTCAAAATAAGTATTGTGTAAAGGCATTTGTTTCTCTTTTACTTTCCCATTTTTCCTTGTGCTGTGCAGAATGCTTTTTATTACCCTTCATTTTTGTGTCAATCTTTGTTGAGTAGGCAGGTTCACAAAACAATGAGTGGGAATGTTCACAAAAGCTTCTTTATCATTCTGAATCATTTTTCTAGACCATCTTGATCTTGCTACACTTTGAGGTAGCACTTATACAAAAACTTCATGTTTATTTGCCAGTAGTAAATGTATTGATTCCCTTTTATATTGGTTGACTCTCTCAGACAACCTTCTCCTGTATCCCTGTGTCAACGGTTTACGGGCTGGTTAGGCCCAGTTCCGTGACTAGCGGGGCGGAGGGATCCGCAGATCCACGCCTCCAGAAAAAGGAAACAGGGGACCCCAAAATAATTAAAAACAGTGGCAATGATCTGAGGAGAAAAAAACTAATTTAACAAATATAGTATCAGAATGCAAGATAACACACTATAATACAATATAATTAAAATTGAAGCTAATAAATCAAATATAATGAGAGAGAGAATGTCCGATAGGTGGATAGGCCTCACCACAACACGGAGGGCTGAGGGGAGATGCGCAGTCCAGTTGAGCAGCCGGGAGAAAAGGGAGGAGAGCCGACGAAAAGCAGGCAAAAGAAGAGCGCATCAGGTGACCTTGCCAGGAGTTGTATTTCGAGACTCTCTGTGACCGCAAAGTCCCCTGGGGAATGTAGTTGTTCTTCTCTTCCAGGCAGGTACCCAGAGTTCGAGCATTAACAGCTAAACTCCCACTGCCCCACATGATGTTATGATGTGGAATACCGAAAACCAAAAATCACAAAACCATGACACCCTGTACTCCACCTCTTGACTGGAGTGTGTTTATTTCAGAGATCTCACCAAATGTGTCATACAGATGCAAATACTATCATTTTCAAATGAAGCCCTGACATCGTTATCAATTCAATCTCTTGCTGAAACAAAGAAAACACAGAAATGTTAAAAAACAAACAAGCAAACAAAACAATAACAGAACAGGCTTGTAAGTAAAGGAACACGAATAAGAATTACTTGTATTATTCATAGTGCTGTTTTAGAATTGGCTATTATCTTCTTTTCTAATTCATTGGTTTCTTCCTTATGTTGTATTTTGTTTCTCACTGGGGAGGATAATGTAGTTCTTAATAATAACATAGTATTGATTTTACCTGGAAATGCATTATACTAAGCTATGAATAAAATATTAAACTTTTTTTTTTTTTCCGTGACATTTTTTAAAACCTTGTAAAGTAAAAAAATGTCTGCTGTATCAGCCACTTCTCTCAATTTTGTGTCATCTGTGGAAGGTGCTCTCTCTCCCATCATGCAGGTTATTAATTATGCTAAACAGTATTTGTCCCATTACTGATCCCGGGGTACACCACTGGAGACTGGCCTTCACCTGTACTTTGTGCCACCAGGTATGAGCCTATCTTCTGCTGAATCTGCCACAGCCTAAACTCTGACTTGGAGAATTTGCCTCATTTTCATACATGCTAGATTCACAAAATATTAAAAAAAAAAAAAAAAAAAAAAGGCAGATATCTTTTTTTAAGCTTTGGAAAAAATAAAATAAAATGCTGTGTATGAGTTAATTACTGCTATTTCCAGCCAGGCATTTTACAATTTTTTATCACTATATATGTTGAAAGTTTCAATTCTCTCTTTAAAAAGTTGCAATAAATATTTTTTTTATCACAGAAAAAAAAAACTTTCTTATTTCAGTCTGAACAAGTCTGAGAAAAATCTTTGTAAGAACTCAGATTTAATTTCATCAGCAACAGTCATTTAAGTACAAAGAAACAACAAGTTCAATTATTTTTATTTTATTAAAAAATATGGATTAAAATATATGAAAGAATTCAAATGATAGTGGTTTTGTACATGCTAAGAATTTATGTATCGTTTCCTAGAATTTTTTAAACTAAGTTAACAAGATTTTAGAGATAGAAACATCAACTTAGTACTGTGTAGTAGTACTAGAACCTTGCTTAAGCATATGTATAAAATATCTAACATGATACGTCCTTCATTTTGTTAAAAATACAGTGCAATTAAGAATACGTGTTTTCTGCATAGAGCAAATTGAGACATGACAAAGAGTTAAGAATTCTATAAATGCTTCTGGCATCCTATAAATCATCAGCTAAAGAAAATGCTGACAACTATCAACATCAATGGAGTATTGATCTACCAAATGCTCTTCAGCCTCTCACTAAATAGTTTTCCATAAGCATACAAATTAAACAGAGGGGAATGGAAAATCAGATCCTTGGCAATACTGACACCTTCAACAGTTTTGCAGGGACTTTCATAATTCTCTCCTTTTACTGGTCTTAATTGGCTTCATTTGGGATGACAGAGATCTCTGTATTATGACATTTCAAGTTCTTCAATAAATAAAATATGAAAAAAGACATTTAGTGACACACTACTTTGTGTTCATAAAGTGTTTACTGTAAGTTTGGTGATTGCGAAGAGTGGAAAATTGTAATACAAGCACAGTATTGTATCAGTTTTCTTACTGAATTACAGCACCTTGATTCCAATGCAGCTTTTTATCAGTTTGTGTAGTGTCATTGATTTTACCTGGATTCCCTATGGAAAGAGGGCTTTTTGGTGTAATGATATGTGAATCTTCTCCTAGACTACTTTTAAAGAATACCTAAAGGTAATGGTGTAAGCGAATATGTATTTTTCCACTGAAAAACTATGCCTGACTGCTAAATACAGTCAATGATATATCATTAATATTATTGGGATATTCCAGGAGAGAATGAGGTATATACTTTTTTATTTTTGGGGAGGAGAGTGTACCCTTTTGTATGTGTTGTAAAAATGGATTACTGTTAAAAGACAGGTTGTTTCAGTTTAGGGATACTCCACTTCTATAATTCCCATGCTGAAATTGGTCATCAAGAGAAAATGAATTCAAAGATGTAATCATCTAATTCTTGGAAACAATATTTTAATCATTGAAATCTAGAGGAGCTCACTTCTTTCCATTACTCTGATGGATGTGCCCTTGTAGCCCAGAAAGCCAACTGTATCTTGGGCTGCATCAAAACAAGTATGGTCAGTAAATCAAGGGATTTGATTCTCTGTGCTGGTGAGAACTCACCTGGAGCACTACATCCAGATGTGAAGTTCTCAGTACAGAATCACAGAATCACAGAATCGTAGAGGTTGGAAGGGACCTCCAGAGATCATCGAGTCCAACACCCCGCCAAAGCAGGTTCCCTACACCAGGTCATACAAGTAGGTGACCAGGTGGGTCTTGAATATCTCCAGAGAAGGAGACTCCACAATCTCCCTGGGCAGCCTGTTCCAGTGCTCTGTCACCCTCACCGTAAAGAAGTTCTTGCGCACATTTGTGCGAAACTTCCTATGCTGCAGTTTCTGACCATTTCCCCTTGTCCTGTCTCCACACACTGCAGAAAAGTGTCTGATCTCACCACTCTGGATGCATCCCATTGGGTCCCATGGATTTATGAACATTGGTGTTGCCTAGCTGCTCTTGGACCGCCTCTTCCCTGACTAAAGGGAAGTCTTCCATTCCCCAGACCCTCTCACTAACCTCCAGGGTCTGGGATTACCAAGGGAGATCTTTTTCACTGAAGACAGAAGCAAAGAAGGCATTTAGTATCTCCGCCTTCTCAGCATCCCCCTTTACCAGAACACCCCCGTCACTTAGTAGGGGAGCCACATTCTTCCTAGTCTTCCTTTTACTGTTAACATACTTAAAAAAGCCTTTTTTATTATCCTTTTTCACCTTTGCTAGATTCAATTCCAGGCGGACTTTAGCCTTCCTCGTTGCATCCCTGCAGGCCCTGACAACATTTCTATATTCTTCCCAAGTACATGAGAGATGAGGAACTGTTGGAGAGCATCCAGAGGAAAGCCACAAAAATTATGAAGAGATGGAACACCTCATCCTGGAGAAGAGAAGACTAGACTTCGTTGAGACCTGATAGAGGACTTTCAGTATCTAAATTAATAATGGGACAGACTCTTTATCAGCATCTGTTATGATAGGACATGGGGAGATGGTTTCAAACTAAAAGAGAGGAGATTTAGATTGGATATAAAGAAAATGTGCTTTATAGTAAGGGTGGTGAGGCACAGGAACAGGTTGCCCAGAGAGGTGGTGAAAGCCTCATCCCTGGAGACATTCAAGGTCAGTCTGGATAGAGTTCTGAGCATCTTGATCTTCTGTAGATCTTGATCTTCTGTAAATGTCCTTGATCATTGCAGAGCAGTTGGACTAGATGACATTAAAGGTCCCTTCCAACTCAAACGATTATATGATCCTATGATTCATAATTCTCTGTTTATTATTTCAGTAGCATGTTTCTAGTCTCAGCTACATTAAAGCAACAATGAAACAAACTCAGTTTGATGGTAATTTTTTTTGCATTATTTTTTGAAGAATTCTATAAGTTGTGAAAAAGTGGTGAATAAAAACATAAGCAGGAATTGTGAATCTCCACTTTGAACTAGTCAAGCAACTTATCTTATCTGTTCTGCCAAACTCTTTATCTTCCAAAAGCAATAGCAAGCTCCAAATCAGGAATTCAATACACCCCATGTCTCCTGTGTTGTCACCTTCTATGTCTTTCTCCAAGTTCCCTTCTGTTCTGTAGAAATCCTGTCTATTGCTCCTAAACTGGAATTTCTAGCTGTAGCTTCTGTCTGCAAGAATTTGCATATCACACTTGGCCAATGTTCTGTTCATTATAGCAAACTCAAAAACTTGTGTAAATTTGCATCTCATTTCTGAAAACGGTCTGAATCTTATGTATAAAAGTGGATGACATTAACAATTGAGCTAATGACATCAGATGCAGAACAACAAAGGTTATTATATATTTTAAGACTGAGTGAAAGAAATGACTCATGAAAATATTGCAGGCATTTATTATATAAATATGTTAGGTGCATTTAAAGGTTAGCAAGTTCCTCCCTCTCGTTCATCTTCATTTATGTTTTACAAGTCACATGATGTATTAATTATTGTATTTCAATCATGTAGTTTGTTAGATAATGCATGATCATTTTCTCTCAGATCTCAGCTGAAATGTTAAGTGCATACTGAAGCACATGTCTGCAAAGCAGTTAGTTCCTTGGAATGTGCTTCTAGCACTAAACACCATTGATCAAATATTTAAATTATAAAACTGCAGAATATATATATACATGCATTTTAAATAGACTTACACACATATGGAAGCTATAATCTAGGTGGCACACCACTGACAACCCTATTGTCAGAGCACAAATAAGCACAAGTTTATTATATTAATTACTACTTTATCATTAGTTAAAAGCAAGTGGCTTTCTATGCAAAGTTATTGTTTAACAAATTATAAAAATTGCAACTTCCTGTCAGCTGGACTAGATGATGTTCTTTTTGACACAATCTCTCTTCTCTAGGGCTCATCAATACTCCTATTAAAAATCTTGGAGAGAGGGAGAATTACATTGGAACTAATCATCCAGCTTAATTGACTGTCAAAATTGACTTGAACCCTGCCATAAGATTATCTAAATGAAACTAGATACTTATCTAATTTTGATGTAAGTTCTTCCTCTCCCCATCACTGTAACCATCTGTAAAAATTTAAGATAATTTATAGTTATAAATGATATAAACAAAAAAAAAAAGGTTGCTTTCATGGCTAAACAGCACATTTTTCAACTTCTCAAAACTAATTTTGCCTATGTTGAACTTATTCAAGATTATTTTATATTTAAGTTTCAAAGATAAGGAAAACCTTTGCTTAGAATATTCAAGGTAGTTTAGATAGAACAATACTTGGAAAGAAGTGAAACTGTAATCTAAGAAGAGAAAATCTTTCAAATGACATGAATATGTAGAAGGACATTGTCAGATAGGAAGGCAATTTCTTAAAGGCAGGAATTTTCCAAGAGAAAGACTGATTCAGTAAAGGATCCACACTACAGCAGTCATGACAAAAAGTTTCCATCTTTTATATTAAAGAAGATATTAGTTTAGAATAGTGAGGGCTCTGGTCTGTCATATATTGCATCAGAACATATCGGTAAAACAATGTTAGTTTAAAAAAAAACCTTACAATTTAGGTAAAAAGGTGGTGAAGAAACTAGCAAAAAAAGAAAGATAACAGTGAGATTAATGAAGATAGGAAATCTAAACATTTAATCACGCTGATTGCAGCACGCATGTCTTGGAACACTGTCAATTGGCACTGAGATGTAGTTGAGACTTAGAGGCAGAGCTGAAGAAAGACAACATGACAGTTCAAAATAGAGAACTCCTCCCTCTGCAGTATTAAGCTTCTTTGTAGACAAAAGAGTACAAGACAGATTCTTTCCCACATGAAATTTCTGAGTGAGTAGGGGCCGCCTTCTGTGATCAAACCTTTTGCTACAATATTGTGACAATGGAAGAAAGCAACATGAGATTGTTTAGAGGGGATGAAACCAAATCAAAAATTTATTATTAAAAAAAAAAAAAAAAAAAAGAGAGAGAGAGAAGAAAGAACAGACAGAAAGAGAGAATGCACAACTTGTAACTACCTTATATCCTCATAAAAATAAAAACCACAGCAATTGCACAAATCTCTATGTGGAGAGTAGGAATCCATCCTGACACCTGCAGATAATCAACTTATGCCCTGAAGCATGATACTTGGTTTACCTTTATTTTTATTTTGGCATGCATAGCAGCAAATGCTGCTAGTGTTCATAAAATTAACCCACTTCTTTTTAATATTCATCCAGAGTATTTGGCTTGATGGCCTCCTGTGAGGGGGAATTTCACAGGTTGATTATGTGCTGCATAAAGGAGCATTTGCTTTTATTGGTTCTAAATTTACTGCTTTTTAATGGCAGAGAAGAAAACTGAAGAGTAGAAAGACATTTTAATGGCAAAATTTGTTAGACTGCACCAATGAAAATTAGCTAACACATTGTTCTTGCTGTAAAAGTGAAAAAAAAATCCCAGTGAACCCTAAACATGATGTTTTTTGTAGAATGTGTGTGAGGAAAGAAGTGGAGAATGAAAAATTAATTCCAGAAAGCTCCAGAAGAAATATGAATGACAAGGGTGTTAAAGAGACCTAAAATGCAGCAGAAGGAATAATGAAACATCTCTGAGTATATTGTGTAGAGTTAGGATTATGACCTACGTGCTGTATCTTACAGGAAACTAAGTTAAAAACAGCGTAGGTTGACTTTAAAGGGAAGGATTGATGAACAAAATGCCAAACAGGATTAGAATGATATCAACCACAGGTACATTAGCGATAGGGCTGAAACAAGATTAAATAGAGTTGAAGACTTTGCATTTTGTTAGAGTAAAACCATTGAAAGTACAAAAAACTCTGAATTTAATTAGGTAATATTAAGCTATAAGAGTCATCACACATCCAAGCCATTCAATTGTAATGGACCACTTTCAAAATTTCTATATATGGCTTATAATTATTGTAATGAAAGCAGAAAAAAGAAAAGAAAAGAAAAAGAAAAACAGGGAAGTAAATAAGTTATTTAAAGCTCATTAAATAAGCCGAATAAGACAAGCTGTAACTCTAGAGTATGAAACCTAGAGAAAGGGAAAAGAAAAAAAAAATAGAGCGAAAGAAATGGAGAAAAAATAAAGCCTAGGTTTGTGAGCTAACATCTTGTTTGTCTGATAATAGTACCTATATGTGGCAAATAATACCTTGTCAAATATATACCTATATGATACCTAGCTATCCCTCCCTGCTAGAGAAAGTTTGGCTGACTTTACTTTAGGTAGCTAGAAAATAGATTTAACTTTGAGTCAACAGCTCATAATTTGTTTTTTAATAAATAGAAAAAAAAGCTCTAGGTTCAACCATCCAATTTTATATGGCTGCTTTATTATAAATTGAACTATGCTATAGAAGCACCTCATTTTTTTCTTTCTTAGCAAACAATAATGCTGGACAAAGAGATCAGTTGTAGGTAGAGCTCTCATGACAAGTGTCCATGAGATAAGTCTCACACCCAAGGTCAGCTCCAGAACTCTTAAATTAATCTGAAGATTACTTTGTATATTTGAAAATATAAGGAAAAGACTTTACTAGATAAATATTGTGCTGAATAGTGACTATGAGAAAGACCATGCATAGTTCTTAAGCCACTGAACAAGCCACCCATACATTATAACTCCTATTGTATGCCATCTCCTGTAGGTATTAGTACACTAAAGATGAAGGGTAGCAGTCTAATAGATGAATTGCAAACTGCTGTAAACTACGCCAAAGGCAGTCTGATTGATAAGTAAGCTCAATCAGACAGCAAAACCCATATGAAAAAATGCAATGGTTGTACTGTAAAAAGTAATTAATTTCTAAGCAGGACTTAGTTTTATAAGTACAACTCCATAATAGCATGGCTTTTTGCCTTATAAAAGCAAGTTGATTCATGTAGTTCCAACTCACAGCAAAAGCAGAGTTTTCTTATCTAACATGTTCCAGCAAAGTAGGAATTACTGTCACAGCAGAAATACATTGTTGCCCTAAGGAGCTACAGACTTCCAAATACAAATAGGCCAAAAGAAAAAAATGAACATAGCTAGGGAAGGAACAATGTGGAAATTGAAATTTAATAGAGAAAAGTAGATGATACTGGGAGCCTGTTCAATAAATTACAAATTTTAGAAGAAGATTGCAAAAATAAGTGAAAATGAGGAAAGTGATACAATTTACAGCTGTGTGCAGAATCTTCCCAAAGATCTGAAATTGTTCCCTGTGTTCATATTAGCAGTTTTCAAAGGACAGTCTTTCACAAAAACCTAAAAAAGATTCAACAGTCTATGATGAACGATGGTTTATATATGACTCCTATGCCATTAACCACATAGGAAGCACTGATCTACCTTACCATGCACCTGTACATGTGATGGTTCTCTCAAAGAGATCTTGAGAAGATAGAAGTGATAAT
The DNA here is from genome assembly GCA_037305975.1 of Chrysolophus pictus. Taxonomy (NCBI): domain Eukaryota; kingdom Metazoa; phylum Chordata; class Aves; order Galliformes; family Phasianidae; genus Chrysolophus; species Chrysolophus pictus. The sequence goes on along the minus strand of CM074577.1, from coordinate 29,394,962 downwards.
ATGAGATGTTAAAGTACAGTAATTAGAGACATGCATTTGATAATCTAACTTCTAGTGAGGAAACAGGTTATGGAAAAATCAGACTCAGTCTCTATATAGAGATCCTTTTCCTCATGTTTTAGATGAACATTTCTTCTGTAAATATCAAGATAAATTTATTACTTATTTGAGTTAAAACACAGCTCAGAATCTCTTGATCCTTATGAAGAACTTAAAACAAAAATTCTAGAATTTACTGAGATACAAAAAGAAGAGTGAAAACTTGCAGACTGAGTGCTAGGCAGAAACAGAACCCTAGTTTCAACATGGTGAGATACAGTCACTTAATGACAATTATAATTCATAATGTAACAAACTTTCCTGGTGGAAAAGCAGAATTAAACTTAAACTCCTGGAAATCCTTAACTATTCTAATGTCATTCATACCTTTCTTTAACCTTCTGCTTAAGGAGACAATAAAACATCATTCCTGAATAATCTGCAATAGGCAATGTATATTTATATAATGCAATATTGTGTTACTTTGTGGTTTGATGTCCTGGTTTCAGCAGGGATAGCAGGTCGATGTTTTCCATATTGTCTGGTATGACACAGACACTCCACTATATAAGAAACTACCAGAAAATGAGAAGTAATTTGCCTATTCCAGTGATGGATCCTGTCTAATTGTGGCAAAATATCAGAGGTGGAAGTCTGATGTATGGAGTCCAACATATCAAGTTGCAGAAACCACCAAAGGAGGAATTGAGCCACTTTGAAGAAGTGGAAACCATCCAGTTGGCTTTCGATATTTCTGTATTAGATAAGTGGTTAGTGCTTTTATCTCCATACTGACTCATGAATGGTGGCAAATGTCCTATAAATGTAGTTACAGCAGTGAACGTGAAATGACTGCAGTATGGAGGCAAACCCATCTGGGCCACTGCAACATAGAAAGTTATTGCTGCTCAGGTAAAGAATATAGTTATAAAAGTTCATGGCATAGATGCCCATGCACCCAAGATTCTTACCACTGAAAAACATCAAAACAACCAGCAGGTAGATTAAGCTGCTAGGATTAAAGGGGAACAGATTGGTCTGGACTGGCAATGTAAGAATGAATTATTTCTAGCTTAATGAGGCCATGATACCTCAGGCCATCAGGGAAAAGATGCAGGCTTGGGATCCAGAGGTGGACTTGACCACGGACATAACTGCACAGGTTTTCCATATTGTCAAACGTACTGCAATTAAATAAACCAGATGGATAAACATCTTTGGTATGTAGGAAAGCCTGGCAGGTTGTTTATATCACTGGATGGTGTCACTTCCTGTGACACATGCCACCACACAAAATATTACCTTGGGCCTTGTAAAGTAAATCTTGTGGTGACATGAGATTCTAGAAAGAGCTGAATTGAGAGTACTGAGTCAGATAACAGGACCCATTTCCAAAACCATCCCAGAAACACTTGGGTCAAAAAGCATGGCATTGAGTAAGTATACCACAGACCCTATCATACAACAACCTCGGGAAAATCAAGTGATGTACTGGACTGTTAGAGACTACACTGAGATCAGTGGGTGCTGCGACATGCAAATACTGGGATACACATTTAGTAAAGGCCATCTGGTTAGTCAACACTAGGGACTGCCAATCAAGCTGGTTCTGTGCAATCAAATCTCTTATGTAGCATAGAAGGAGGAAAAATCCCTATAGTGCACTTGAAAAACATGCTGCCTCAGGCGTAGGCAAGTTTATTCATGGAATTGCTTTCATTCAAGGACATGTGTGCACTTGGTGGATAATAACAGAAGAATGTATCAATTTGGTATGTACCTCTTAGGGAAATACATGACCTGAAGGACTGTTCTGATGGACAGAACTCAAAAGTCATGGACTAAATTAACTGTATGGACAATTTAGAAGGATGGCCCATAAACTATGGAAATGATATGATGGTATGTGCGTATATCAAAAAGTAGGACAAATGCTAATTATTAATTGGGACGTATGGGAATGTATGGGACCTGAGCATAATATAGATGGCATGGAATAAGGAGTATATATTGTTCTGATTTCAGATGGGGTGGAGATGATTTTCTTCACAGTGTCTGTTATAATGCTATGTTTTTGCTCTAGGAGAAAATCGATAGCATACCTATGTTTTAGTGAGCAGTGCTGCACAGAGCCAAGGACATTTCAGTTCCTCATGCTATCTTGCCAGTTAGGGGGCTGAGAGTTCACAAGGATCTGGGAGGAGGCAGAAGAAGGACAACTGATCTAAACTGGACAAAGAGATATTCTATACTGCAAGATATCATGTGAATGTAATAAAATTGTAGCTAGTTGACCAAGGGAGTGAACATAGTTTGGGAACTGGATAAGCATTAGATATCAAGTAGTGAGCAAATTTGCTTTGCATCACTTGTTTTATAAATACATGTATGACATACACAAGTATACCAAGGATGTTCCAAAAGTAATGCCTCCTATTTTATTATGTTGGCCCACAATGTAAGAAGTAGATTTTGGTGGCATGCCAGTAGTGGCTGAGCGTTTCTGGTCCATTACATTTTGTTGGTGTGCAACAGATGGCAGCAGTGGGGCAGTCTTTCAAAATGGCATCTGACATGGAGGTGCAGATGTAGAAAAGGTGAATCACTGAATTCCTCCATGCAGAAAAAAATTACATCCATTGACATTCACTGATGCTTATTGAAGATTTATGGAGAACTAACATTGAATCTGAGCACAGTGAGATGGTGGGTGGTGGGTTTTAGCAGTGGTAACAGAGACAGTCTGTCAGCTCTACCGGTGTAGATTTTCAGAGGTGCACCATGCAGGTTCTTGCTCATTGCTGGTGAAAAGGCATAGCTAATGGTGTTGAGTATGTTGAAAAGCACTGTTTCTTAGTGCAGATTGTTTTCTATCAAATAGTATTATTGTGCTCCTTGTAGTTGTAGTTACTTCCAGGAAAATAAGTAGAAGGTGGTATTTTCAGAGCAATTTGCATATATATGTGTATATTATTATCATTATTATTATTATTATCACTTTTTCCCCCCTTTTCTGTCTTAGTACATAGTTTTCTCAACAGAAAAATTTACTTTATTATTTTTTTTTCTTCCGATTTTTTTCCCCATCTCACTGAGAGGACAAAGGAACTGAACAGCTGTGTGGTGCTAAGCTGCCTGCTGAATTAAACCATAGCAACTCCATAAAAGATTCTGGAACAGCATATTGGGGTCATTTTCAGGCTTTCACAAGTACTTCAAAGAGTGAAAAGTCTAAAATGTGAATATTCATCGGGAAAAAAAAAAAAAAAACTATTGTTGAAAAAAATAAAAAATTAGATCCTCAAGTTGAGTATTAGCATTTTCTTTGCTTTTGTCATTTCTTTGAAAAATGCTGGTATTGCAAAGCAATCTGTAACAACTATCTATGTATACAGAAAGTTCTTTCAATTTTTTTCTTAAGCAAACACTATGCAGCAAAAAATGTGAGAACATATATGACTAAGTTCTTTTTGAAATACTGTAAAATACACTGCTGTCTTTGGTGGCCTTGGGAATTTATTATTTGTCTTACTGAAAAACAGATAAATGTTAGGGAAGACAGTTGGTCTCAAGCAGGTTCCTTGAGAGTGCAGCAGAGTATATGCTACGTTCTTCTTCAGCAGCAGCTGATGCTGAACATCAGCATAATGCAGAACTTTATTAGCTGCTACTTCCATAATTATTCATATTATGTTCAAATATTTTCTCCTTTCTTGCCATTGATTATCAGTTTTGGTTCATAGTGATATTTTTCTCATCTTCTTCAGACTTCTTGCTGTTAAAATTTTGCTGATGATATAGCTATGTCAGAGAGCATCTCTCCTTGAAGACTTTCTGTTACTTTTACTTTGGTTTGTACAGGAAACAAGAATCATTCATCAAGGAAAACTACTGTCAAAGTAATTCTTCCAACTTCCCACAATCCATTTAAACTAGAAGTAATCATGATTCAGTGCTACTTGAAAGCAGATCTTCTACCACATTGATTTCTGAATGTACTGCAAAGCCTGAGCTGTTCAAATGTTTAAATGTTTTTCACTAGATAAACAAACACTTGCTATAACAGTACAGACTAGTGTGCTAACAAAGTAACTTAGTAAAATACATTTTCAAAATGAAAATCGTGTTTACTGAATAAGTAATACTGTAGTTGAACTTCTTTATTTGTGCATTAGTCAATCACAGCAGTTTCTCAGAATACCAAGATAATTTGCGTAATATTACAGACCATGAGAAGAATACCATGCCTGGGTGATTGATATAAACTAAATCATGTACTGGGGTCCAATATGAAAGACAATATTTTAAGACTGTGCTACTTCATTCAGAACTCAGATTCTTGTTTGAATGTTACTTTCTCTGTTCTTAACTAGTTCTTCTTTTACTAATTTTCTCCTGTCCATCACTGTAAACCTCATTTGGCTGCATATAAAACAGTGGCTTCAGTCCATGTAGGAAAGTTTAATGCCCTTCTACACAGCAGTAGTAATGCATCCATCTTCATTATAAATTTCTCCCTGTCCATTCATAAGGTCTTTCATTCACTTCTGTATAAGACAGTGATAAAAGAGAAAATTAAGAAGAAATAGGAGAAAAAACAGTTCAAACAAAGAAAAAATGTGGGTTTGATTGCAGAGATTTTGGTTTTCAACTGACAGATTCAGACAAGTCTGTAAAAGAAAAAATGAATGTAAGGAAAAGAAATGTAAGAGCTGTTTTTTACTTTTTCATTCTACATTGTAGAAGAAGCAGTAATGGAAGAAACACCTCCAAAACAATTAGGTACTTTTTTTTTTTTTTTTTTTTTAACTATTTTTATATGTTATACTCGTGGAAAAAAAAAATAAAAATAAAAATAAAAATAAAAATAAAAAACTTAAAATTTTCGAAGATATTTTTGGCAAATAAAGAGATAGAAACCAGCTCTAATATATTTTTCCAAATTACTAAGTATATAAAAATTCCGGTCAGATCTTTCAATTTGATGTGCGAACCTGTAACAATGGCTGTTCACTTAGATTATGATGGTTCTTATCATGTGATTATGCTATGCTATGTTATGTTATGATCTTGTCATGTAGTATGCTATTGCAAATTTTAAACTTGTACTACTGGAATTTTGTCTTTTTAATTATATTTACTTTCATTACAATTCTAGATGTGAGCAATTTGGTAACAGACAGATTAGCTTATCAGAAAAATAAATAAATAAATAAATTGGTTTAGACTGTATTGATTTGAGCCCTTGCAAAGTCTTTCAGAGTGAAAGAATAATTACATTCTGTTCTTCCAGAAATCATTAGATGTAATTCCAATTTCTTTCATTTCTGAAAATGCGAATTGGCAAAGTCCCACTAACTATACAAATACTTTTATCTTTCTTTAAAGGGAGGATAGATTTAACCTTCTGGAGCCAGAATTAAAATAAACTCTAGGAAAACTATTCAGATTATATCCTTTTTTTCCTCTGGTTACATTTGTATCATTACAATGCTTTTATACATCCTATATACGCTAAATAGCAATTTCTAGCAAGAAAACTTGTTTTTCCTATCCAACAAAAAATACAGCTCAGAGGTTAAATAAACTGGTGTTGATGTGGCTTAGACATAATACATGTCTACTGATGTACTGTTTATTTAATTATTTAACATTTTTTCCCAAAAATTGAAATCTCCTGAAGCAAAACAGTAATGTAAAATATATATTAGCATGAATAGTGTGAACTCCTAACTTGCCAGGTCCAAAGAATTGATTGCAGGCAGCAAATAGTGATGGACATGTTTACAATTTTAGAAGAGTATTTTATTAATACATAATAAACATACTGAACTATTGCAACAAATGTACTATTGTGCACCAGCATATTTTGAAGTACATTAAAAGTGAGTGGTATGTCTAGACACCTTTGAAGTTTTTAAAATGTGGACACGGATTTCTTTAAAATGATAACTTCCTTTCTGTCATACAGAAGAAACATTAGAATAGCACATTAAAAGTGAAAATAAGCCTTATATTTTCTCTGTATTAGAAAGCAAACCAAACTGTCATCTTAACTGTAGCATGTATAGGCAAAAGATATGAATTCACCGTTACTGAACTGTATAAAATTAAAATTGCACTTTTCTCTGTGTAAATTGAGTTTCTTCCTGCAATAAATCATCGGCACAACACCGGTTTAATTTCCTTTCCGAGAACATCCTAATGGGAAAATTGAAGACTAAAAAGAATGGTTTGAGATTTCCCCCCCTACTTGTACCAGATGACTGCACATTTACAAAACAAAAGCTATATATAGCTTAATCATACACTTACAAAGCAGCAGGTAAGAGATGCAAATACAGTGGGCCAAACTGCCCGAGGTTATGCAGCTTCTGGTAGGAATGGCAACAAATCCAGAAAATGATATACCAGCAAGTAAATATTTCTCCCAGTGTGGCTGTGGGAGCTGCAAGAGCAACCTGATTGTGTTTTACAGGTTCCAGACATACCGGACTGTAGACAATCCAAACTACCAGCAAAGAAACCTGGTAAGCCCTGCATTTTGCAATATATGTCAGAGATGGTTATAACTGCACAGTCATTTCAAGGTAAATAATATCTGCATTAAATAATTAATGAATCAAGCCATTTAAATAGACAAAATATCATTAAATTTTGACTTGTATATTTAAGATAATATATTTAAGATATTCTGACAAAAATATTTTATAATAATCTCCTTTGCCAGCTGAATTACTTTCTTAGTTACTTTAGTTAATGAGTTCATCATAGTTTATCTCTTTTTATTTATTTGTTTATTTATTTATTTATTTAACTTTACAAGTGATTTAACATTGCAAAGGAAAAGACTGATGAACTTTCACAAGAGATCAGGTAGTTGGTTCCAGGTCATTTACTACTAAATACTTAAAAAGTGTTAGACGGAGTAAAAATGAAGTGTAGTCATTCCCAAAGAAAAATACATTTTATGAAGTTGAATGTGAGTCAGAATCTAGAAGAGAAGCAAATAGAATTATGTGCCCCCACCTACTGCATGTAATTTAACCAATTTTCAACACTTAACACAACAGTTCTGCAAGCATATTTTTAGACAATTTTCTCCCAAGACACCTGCCTAAGCTTTCCTTGTTGCAAGTCTGAACTAGAATCTTTAAGCCACTGTAAAATTCTTCTTATGGAAAATGTGCCAGGAAAAGAGGCATTTAACCTTTAAGGAAAACCTGTTTTTACAAGAGCACGAGAATTTCTTACTAGAGTGTCTAAGTTATCATGACAATGGGCCAAGAATGATATAATGAGTAGCCTTATTTTCTTCTAAGCCTAGATAACAGATTAGCAGTTGTGAACCAAATAGAAGTCTCAATCACTAAGTATGAATAAAAGTGCTCATCTAATACACACTGAGTAAAATGCTCCGACTAAATATTCTGAAGCAGAAAATTCAAGCCCAAACAAATGGACTGATCAACAATGAACCTTTGATTATGTTCATCACTATTATACAGATTAGTATCAAAAACTGGGAAGAGCTCATAGCCACTGAAAACAGTAACAGTCCTTACTCTGGTTAATAACAAAGTAAAACTACAGCCAGGATTGCATTGGAAAAAATGGTCTGTGGAAGAATCTTTTGGCATATGTGTCTACTTCTAAGGAAACAGGTATTCATTTCCAGTGCTCTTGGGCTTGCTTCTGATTTTCTTTGTAAGCTGATATTCATGTACAAAATTAAAACAAAATAGTGAATCACAGAATGGCCAGGGTTGGAAGGGACCTCAAGGATCATCAGTCTCCAAACCTCCTGCCACATGCAGGGCCACCAACTTCCCCATTTAATGCTAGAACAGGCTACCAGGGCTCCATCCAACCTGGACTAGAACACCTCTAGGGACAGGTCATCCACAACCTCTCTGGGCAGCCTGTTCCAGTACCTCACCACTCTCTCTGTAAAGAACTTCCCTTTGACATCCAACCTAAATCTTCCCTGCTTCAACTTAAAACCATTTCCCCTTTCCTGCTGTTATTTATCATTTCAAAGAGTCGATTCCTCTCCTGTTTGTAGGCTCCCTTTAGGTACTGAAAGGCTGCAGTGAGGTCACCCCACAGCCTTCTTTTCTCCTGGCTGAACAAGTCCAGCTCCTTCAGCCTGTCTTCATAGGGGAGGTGCTCCAGTCCCCTGATCATCTTTGTGTCTCTCCTCTGGATCCTCTCCAACAGCTCTCCATCTTTCTTTTTTTACCTTTCTGTCAGGTACTGGAGGCTCCACACTTGGACGCAGTACTCCAGATGGGGTCTCACAAGAGCAGAGTAGAGGTGGACAATCACCTCCCTGTCCCTGCTGGCTACCACTCTTCTGATGGAGCCCAGGATACCATTTGCTTTCTGAGCTGTAAGAGCACACTGTTGGCTCATGTTAAGCTTTTCATCCATCAAGACCCCAGGTCCTTCTCCACAGGGCTACTCTCAAAGACTGCTCCTTCCAGTCTGTATAGATGTCTGGGATTCCTCCCAGGCCCAAGTGCAAAACCTTGCACTTTGCTGTTTTGAACCTCATTAGGGTCACCATTTTACTTTAGTTAGATACATTTGCACAGAATTATCTGCTGCCTGTTTCCATTCACATTTTATGATATTTTTCTGCCTGAAACAGAGTTAGGAAAATTAGGAAAGAAGAAAGTGAAAAAAGAGTTGATATATTGCACCTATTTTCTATTTTTGCTATTTTGCTACTCTTTTTATATAGCAAAATTTTGTCACAGATAATTTTATTAGTCCTCCTACATTGTCTTTTTTTGTCTTTTTTCATCTTTTTTTTTCTTTTTTTTTTCATTTTTTCTCTTTTTTATTTCTTTTTTTTTCCTTTCTTCCTTTCTTCCTTACAGTAAACTGTAAGTGGAATTAGCTGACAAGTGCTATGAAATAAATGCCACGAAATCAGTATATAGTGGGAAAATAACTCAATTTGTTTTATGCTTCTTACTTTCTTTTGAGGAAAACAGTTCTCATTTCTGTCTGAGTTGGAAACTTAAATTTGGTGGCAAATAGAATTTATTTAGTAAGATTTTTGAGAAGTTGTCATGAGTAAGAAAGAATGACAACCTAACGTAGATCTAGGCATTAGTGGTTCCTGATTGTTCTCTGGCATTTATCTCCAGCCAACACCTTGCTGTCCAAGATCTTCCTCCTCTTCTGGGATCTTACCTTCAGGTAGTGACACTATCTCTCTGACACTATTTCCTCTTATTGAGTATTGATCTTTTTTTCACACCTGCTTTTTTCTTCCAGAACCTAAATCCCTGGTTTCCCAATCTAAATATGTCTTGTGCAGAAATACAACACATGATCACCCTCCTGTGTGGCAGTCTTATCCTATGTTTCTTTATTAATGGGAAAATTCAGAATATACCATTTTACTTTAGTTCAGATACACTTGCACAGAATTATCTTCTGCCCATTTCCATTCACATTTTATGATATTTTTCTCCCTGAAACAGAAACTTCATTGCTTCTGAAGAAAAAAAAAAAGGTATAGAGGTATGGATTTTTGTGCAGAATGATAATCCTAACCATTGAAGCAATTTTCCTATACTTGATATGACCATTGCTTGAACCATGAAATTTCTAGAACAACTTTTATTCATGTCTGTGTATGTAGGTTTTCCTTTCAGAATGAACTAGATATATCTGTATGGAGTTTGTCTGTGTAGATTTGGTACATCTGTTTCCATTGTGTTATTGCAGTTCCATATTTTTGAAAGGTAGTTACCATCCATAAACAAGACAACAGAATAATCTCATATCAACAGTTTTATCAGTGAGAGAAGGACTGGACCATATAGACTGCATCAAAACACCCATACCTTTGCCCCTAGAGTAGATTTTGAAGTGAAATAAATGTGAATTGGCTGTAAAAAAATAAAATCACTGGTGGGAAAAATGTTATTTTGCTACCACAAACGTCACTTCGAAGTAAGATTCTCTATTTCTTGTAAAAAGCTTGGAATCTCTCCAGGAGAAACTAAACTCTGAAAATTGGAAGGTGTAAGCTAATGTTTTTGTACTATAATTAATTTACACCTTGCATTCTTTCTCATGTAAATTACAGCTTCTTAGAATCCTTTAGACTTTAATTGTATGGTTACAAGATTCCTGTATGGAAATCTAATCTTCACAAGAAGTTAAGATTGTTAAAACAGCTAGACACTGAAGGGTCTGCAAAGCTACATGAAGGTCATCTCAGCTTTGCAGTTAAGATGGATGAGGATGATTTTTTTTTTTCAGGTATAATGTCAACTCTTCATGGGTTAATAGGATTACTTTGGTTAATGAGTACAATGTGGCTGTAGACTTTTCCTTACATAATTGTTGAATAAAATTAACAAAGAAGCAGTTGTATTTTCTTTTCTTGTTTATCTATTTAAACTTGATTTTTTTTTTTTTTAATTAATGTAGGAAACCTCATTGTGTTTATATATTAATGCATAGCACTGGAGATTCATGGAAAAGGTCATAGGAAATCCAGAGCCTATTGCTATTACTTTGGGAACACCATGACGGTTAGAAACTGAAGCTGGCACAGCCATATTGGCAGGGCTTTTGTTCATTTGATTTTTTTCTGGGTACATTACTGAAGGGAATGAAAGCATTGTCCTGATGAATAATTTAGTTAATAAAATTTTATTTCTGTAATATGTGGTATATAATATTAAAGAAAAACAAGTAAAATTATTTACATCTTTCTGTATTTTATTGTTTTAAAGTATTTATTCATTTTTTATATCTTTTTTTTTCTTTTTTAAATTTATTATTTTTAAACTAACCCATGATTTTAACAAAGCAGACCTCTAACTCTTTCACCAGAAGAAAAGGATATATGTAAAAATATCATTAAAGTTAAATCAGAAAAAAAGCATAGAAAAATATATTTAACAGGTGAAATTTGCTGCAGTTCAGCTGGTCCTTGGTATAAGAATGTAGCAGTGGCGATGTAATAGCAACAGTTTCAAGAGTTTCTTGTTCAGTGTTGCAAAAATACATAGCTAATGGTGTTGACATTGTTGAAAAACAATGCTTGGTAACAGATTTTTTCTATCATACAGTTATTGTGCTCTTTGTTGTACTTTCCATGGAGATAAATAAAAGGCATTACTTTCAGAGTGACCTTCATATATATATAATTGTCATATATTTATAATATATTTTGCCTGAAGTCATCCTTGTGAGTGGATTGTAAAGACACGTGAATTAGTTCTAAACTGGTAGCACTGCAGTTATTCAGAATATTATCTACAGAAAATAAAGAAATGCTATTTTTTCTTTTTTATCTTAATTGCAATTGTTTTGTAATTCCCTAGGCAAATATTCAGAGCTGAAATATCTCCACTGGTTTAACTGCTTTCATTTTCTTAAATGCCAAGATATCACCTTTGGGTTAGGAAATCCCTGAGCTATGAGCCCTTGGAGGCTGTGACAATATAATGGAACAGTATTGCTATAAACTTGTTCTATTCTGCTGTTCCTTAGACATGATGTCAGTCTTTGCTGGAGACACTGGCCTAAATAGGTTTTTGATCTCATTTAGTACAGTCATTCTTTTCCTGCATGCTCATAAGTCCTTGTGCCTTCCACCTGTGCATCTTCACTTCTGCTTTTAACTTACGTATGAAACAACTTTAACTAGCTGTCGCTGAAGCCTGGAAAGGTAGCTGCTCATTCAGATGCACATAGCAAAACAACTGTTCTTTCAGGAAGACTTGCATGCAATGTTGAGGGCCAAGAGTGGGCTTGAAGGTTCTGGTTATACTTATAAATACCTGATTTATCCAGAAGTCAGTTGTTTAAATCTACAATTTTGCTCATTGTGATGTGCTTTTGCTTTTGCTTTTGACAGTTTCACAGAATCACACAGTCATAGAATTTGGGAGGGATCTCTGGCTATCATTTAGTCCAACTCTTCTGCTAAAGCAGGTTCTCTAGAGTAGGCAAGTTTGTACTGTCAGTAATATCTCGAGCAGTTCTTTCTTTCATTGTCTTTCTGTAGCCTGACATTTGACTCCTTCAAATATGTGAGCTATGACTCTATGCTTTCCTTAATATTTCTACGTACTATCTTTCCACGAAGTACTACAGAATTCCTAAATTTCAAACAACTATGAATTGTTTAATGCGTCCTTTGGATGATTGTAACCCAGTTTTGTAATTTTTCTCCAGCCGCTCATAATTTTACAGCCCAAGAATAACTCCAAGGGAAAGGATATATTTCAGTCTCACATTTGTCAAACTCTTATATGAAAACTATTGTAAATGAGGGGGAAAAAAACCATAAATTTTCAGTTTGACAGACAGTATTTTATTTTTCTTCATAATGTACTATGGCAGATTACGATGCATTTCTGACCTCACAATGTGATGCGTAATTCCATAATTTCAGTAATAGTTATATGCATCTGGTAACTTCATATCAAAATTTCTTCTTTGTTTATGAAAAAATGCATCACTTTCATAAAGAAATGCCACCAATATTATCTATAAAAATAAATATCCCTGGAAGATGGCTGTCCTTCATCCTTTTTATATTCATTTCTTGATTTGCTATGCTGATAGATTTTGTTTATTTTGGGTGATAGGCTGCTGAAAAAAGTGAAAATATCCTTCACACATACCGCTGTAAACACAAGAACTGAAACATTATTGTATGTTTCATATGATTCAAAAACTGATTGTTAGCTTACTACCAAATTTAATTGCATTCCACTGGTTAGAGTTGGGCCCAGGTGCTGTAAAAGGATGACATAAAGTCTCAAAGAGTAGGGATAACATTTTTCCCCTGAGATTTTTTTTTTTAAATAACTACAATATAATTAATTGAATAAATTAATGGATGTTTAATTAATATTACATCTAAACTTGAGTTAGAGTAGTTTGAGTTAAAAAGAGAAAAGGAAAAATTCAATTAGTTGCACTTATTCAGATATAAATGCACTCATGGACACTGTTATCTCTCATTATATTGAACAGGTATTATGGTATTTGTTGTGTCACTTTTGTAGAAACATCAGCCTTAGAAACCTGACATTCACATATACTTACCTTAACTTTTTCATGCTTGATATGTGAACAGGAATTCAGAATTTTGCGAACTGAAAATCTTTAGCACAAGACAAAGTTTATTTTGTACGCTATAGCAAGTTCTTGGGTTTTTGTTTTTGTTTTTCCTATTGCTTATTACAGAGTAGGGAATAAAGGGAAATCAACAGGACATTTTGCTAGTAAATATCTTGTGGGTCTGCACCACACTTTACTATGAAAATAATCCAGCTGTTGATTTGTGTACTATATCACATTCACATTTCTGTTGACTGTTCCTTATGTTTGCTGATTAAAAGAGCATATGATCAGGAAGTAAATTGCAAATGGTGAGATTAGATAAATGTTGGTTCTCAGTGTATGGATATCATTAAAAACACTATTTTTAGTATATCTAAATCTCAGCCTTGATATTTTAAAATAGAATAACTTCAATATTTTGATTACAATTGAACAGACTGAGAATCAACAACTTAAATTGAAAAGTATTGTTGCAAAAATGTGTGTCAGATTGGAGTCAACTTGATGCTCATTAAACAAAGATACAATTTTAAAACATAGACATCATGAAAAGGACAAATACATCAGCCCTAATTCATAAAGATATTTAAACATTTAAATACTGTAAAGTGATTTTAATCTATTCAGCGAGAACTTCTCATGTACTTAAAATCATTTATGTATTTAATCATAAATTTGAAATAAAAATAATCTGAATTAACAATAGTTAGAGTTTTTAAGGATCATTAAATGTTCTTAACTCTTACATCAGCTCCAAGCTTTGCCACGTCAAATAAACTGAACTTCAAAATTCATTTCTACAATAGTCTAACATCACTAGATAATGAAGCCATTCTGAAAAAATGTCACAAGAAACACACTATGTAACTCATTTTCAAGGCAATTTTGGTTCTACTTACAGACTTCTGCTCTGCATACAAGGACACTCAGTGAGGGCAAAATTAAAAGATGCTTTGAATACAATATTTGTAATAGTATCCGGCAGCCTTCTGGAAATGGGACCCGTGAAAAGAATTTTCAGTGAAACAACAGAAAAACAATGACATTTCATTCATTCTTGCGGCAGCATTCATAGGAAGAAGGAAAAAATACTTGTAAGAGTTTCACATATCCTGAAACAATGGTCAGTATTTTTATTATAATTGTTTATCTTTTTTTTTTTTTTTTTTTTTTTTTTTTTTTTTTTTCTGATAGAGGTGGAGGACTTCTTAAACTAAGAAAGGAACAAAACATACAAATGAATTTTTTCATCTGGCTGCAAATGTTGGAGAAACCTTAGAAAATTCTAGGCATCTACATAAATGTGTCTTATGAAGTCCTCAATAAATCAGGTGATTTGTGATAGGAGATTTAAAGCTGTTTTTAAAACAATGTTTGAAAACAGTTATATTGGTAGATTTAAAGCTGACGGAAGGGACATAGAAATAATTAGGAGCATGGACAGAATCAAACAAGTAGTCTGATCAGGCAACCGTAATTATCAGTTTTAACTTTGCTTATTCATCCATTTTCTATCATGATAAAACTTATCCTTGTCTAAAACTTTTCTGGAGACCTCAGTGCACTGCCTTAGTATAAATAAAGGCATGTAATCAGCAATATTATATTACTTTCTAAAGTTTTCTTTTGTATTCTTTCATCAGAGTGCAAAATCAGATTTTGGCTGTGAAGACTGCTGGCACTGCTTCAAGCAAGTTTCATCCTTATTATAAAACCAAACCTTTCATTCCTGATAGGAAAATCATTAAATATCTGCAATAATATTTTCACCTAAATTTTGAAAGTATTGACAATAAGTCTGGCAATAAGTACATTTGTGCAAATGACCACACCTATTATCTCCTTAGAAGACATTGCACATTACCAAATAGAAGTGCTGTAATTGATATTTGTGCACTTTAATTACAAAATGACAACACTGTCCAGTGTTGCAACTCAGCTGCTGCACACCCACAGCAGCCACAAGCCACAGAAAAGCTGTCACTGGTCTGAAAGTACGTGTGTCAGATCTTTTCTCCCCTGCATCTTCCAGCAGTGTGGTAGAGTGGCTGGTGTGTTGTACTGTCACAGTGATTGCTCCCCACTGCTCCACTATGGCTTTGTAAATATCAGAATAACAGAGTATATTGCACAACAGAGAGGATAATACTGCAAAGTAGCGCAAAGCTGCAATGTGGCTCTAAGTTATGATGGTTATGATTGGAAGTGAAGAGATTCACTTGCTATTTAAAAACAGCATTATTTATGGCAACAGCAGCAAAATGAAGAAAACGTGTACTAATCAAAACATATAAAATAATTATTCTACAATGACCAAAGAAATTCTGCTCCCTCAGTTCAACTGTGTCTCACTGTAACTGTACAGTAATGCAGAAATGCACCTAATTTAAAGCCATCTGACAAATCAAAGCAGTTAGGTTCTATCTATTGTAAAAAGATGTTGAATAACTTAACTCCAGGCTCTTGAGTTGGCTTCCATTCCGCAATGCTACTTCCCCAATCTAGAGTGAATTGAGAGAAAAATAAATGACATTTTCATATCAGCAAAGATTCCCAGCAGCAAGGCAGAATTCTCTCTCCATTTCTTCAGAGAAAAATGTTCCTGTCATACTGACATCTTTCCCATTAGTTAAAGACTAGGAGAGATAGAAATCATTGTACACTACTTAGCTAGTTTAGTTGATTATAAGTAACGCATTGCTTTAAAAAAAATTCAACCACTGTATAATACAGTAGTCAAGTGAAAAATAGGGAATGAAATGGATAAAGGGTTTGTTTTTTTCTCCTTTTCAAATGGTTCAAGTGCATGAATTTATTTTATTTCATTTATTTATTGATTTCTTTAAGATCTTCTGTACCATGGCCAAGCCATTTTCCTTGTCTGGAAAACTTTGTTGAGTTGTGAATTTGAAGTGATTTCTTTAGTCACTGACAAAAACTTGGCAACATTTCTTTTCTATCTTGGTCCTGGACCAAGATCATCAAAACTATCACATTCTGATGGTGAAATTGAACTTTAATGTCCAAAAAAGTCAAAAGCATTTCACTGGAATTTTTGTCTAGCTCTTGCTTCTAGTAATATATTTCTGTTCATACATGTTTTTTTTTAAATATATTATAGTATTGTCTCCAAATTAGCAGATGTGGATGTTAATTCTTTATGTTTCTCAAGGGAGTTGATTTAGTTTTTCATTTCTGACAGTTCTGTGTGAGTGAGTACCATTAAATGAGTAGCTATTTCTGTATGCAAATAAGAGAACACAGATCTGTTAGTTCTGATGGACTCTTCTAGCTTAGCTTTAGTTGAATAAACTGTTGTGCTTGCTTCTTGTCTGTGCAAGGAGTGCAAATGTTCATTTTACGTGTCATTTTTTGCAGTCATTTTTGTCATCTATTTTTGTCAGTCATTTTGACCAAATTCCAATATTCCAATCACTCTCTGTTTTTCTTCATATAGCAGTAATATAAATCATTCCTCTCCAGCCTCTGTAATCTACAAGTGTAAGCTTTCAAAATGATTCTCATTGTGGTATCTCAAAAGATCTTCACCAGCCTTTTAATAATATCTGGGAATGTTATTGGGCAAGACCTGTGTTATGCATTTTTTGTTGTTGTTGTTTTGTTTTTCAGTTTAGATATTCTTTAAACATTTGATCTTGTTCAGCCAAACCTAAAATTTAACATTTTGAGTATCCATGGATAGAGAGTACTTCAACCACAGAATTTAGTATGAAATAGATTGTCAGCTGCAGAAACAGTAAAATAGATGAATTTGCTGAAGTAAATGCTTTTTTTCTCAAAGCTTGAGAATTTGGGATGACTTTTGCAGGAAAATAATGAAAAGGGGTATCAGTCAATTAGCCTGATCAGAGATAAGCTTGCTATTTCCTCTGTATACTATCATGCTCATTAGTGAAAACATAGCAGCCATAAAGAAAAGTTAAAAAGATTAAAAGTGATTATGGCCAGAAGGAAACTCCTGTTATACATTAAGAATTTTTCATATAGCCCTGAGGTGTAAAGGTGCAGCCACACATTTGCGGAGTTCTCCCCTCTGCAGAAAACCATGAAAAGTGCCAACTTAAGTGTTTGTTGCATACGCAGATTTCCTTTTCATTTAGGCATTAATTTTATAGAACTGCACTTAGTTAGAGACCACATCAAAGTGTATGAGAAGAATAAAGTGAAAAGAAGAAAATTAAATAGTCTTGAGATTATTTTCCTTTGTTATATTTTAGTGCCTCTCCCCACAATAATAGTGATCAAGTTGTCTCCACTCTTTAAGTGAAGCTTGTGTTTTCTTTTATTATTTTTTAAATCAAGAACTTTATGATTAAAATACAAAATGACTGAACTGTGTGACAGCTCCTGAAACCTTGAAACTTAGTGGGACTTCCTTTGTTGTAATATTCAGGGTATTATTTCATGATGCTGCACTCAACAAACCATCAATCATTTTGTGTAATATGTAATTATGCATTGCTTAAGAGAAGAATTTTTTTTTAACCTCAAGGTAACATAAAATACTTAGAAGTAATCGCTGGGGATATGACATTTTAAATAAAGCTGTTGTCTCAGATGCAAACAGTACAACTGTGAAATAAGTAGATGATAGTATTAATAAAAACAAAGCAAAAAAAGCAAAAAGGAATACTAAGTAGCGTGACATTGCCTTCTGGTAAAGATACAAAAACGTTGCCTTAATAGATATCTTTAATAAATGAGAGGTTACATCATATTATAATTCTGAAGCCTGTATTTTAAAATTTGATGACATGTTTTATAGTAACTTTTGAAGGATTAGCTGTGAATCTTCCTTCAATAACACCAAAGATTATGTTTAATACTTCTACAAACAGAGTGTCATGAGATGAACAAAGCACAGTGGAGTACATTTGTCACTTTTCCCATAGGAACAAGAATATGATAAGAAGTTGACATTACACTGCTCTAATACTTTAGGTGATACAACTTTTTCTGTCACTCTAGCAGTGGAAATTAGGCATAAAGTATTTCAGCAAGATGTGTCTTTAAATCTAGAAAACGTTTATTGCATAGCTGTGTTTCCTGCTCTGACACTGGCCTAGGCTCTGGCTTTTACTGTGGACCAGAGCTGAGGGAGAGACTCAAGAATTAGCAGTGCAGAATATTCTTCCTCTTCTTTGGAAATGTTGCTGATCACAGAAATCTACTGTAATTCACAACAATTCAAAGAAGTCCTGGGATTCAAGAAGAAGATTTAAGCATGTTTTCCTCAGAGCTGGAGTTTGGTATATAAGGTGTAATTTTGTTTATCTCACCTTCAATCTAACCGAACTGTTGAGAAGCAATTTAAAGAGAATCTAGATTTGGACTTGCAACATGAAGAACAAGCCAAGTTAGTCAGAATACAGCTTCTTCTTCTTATTTTTTTTCTGAGGCATTTTCTCTATGAAGATGTTTATTTGGACAATGTATGTCTCTACATTAGGATGAGACAAATTGTACCACTGACTGGGTCTCAGTTCTTTGAAGAGGTCTTGGGTGACATAAAATGCAGAAATCTAAAATCCAGACACCATCATTCAGTGTGGTGAATGGTACTTTTTGCATCTAATTTTCATGCAAAGGGTGGTAGAAAGGGCTGGGAGCAATCTCCACTAGTCCAAGATGTATTTGCAGCTGTATTGTGTACTTTCCTAATTTATTTTTTTCAAGGCTCTGGCCCTTTAATTTGCTCTTGTGCTATGCTTGCCAGCTTTGAATGCTCCTGAGGGTTACATGTCTACCTCATGAAGCTCAGGCCTCATTTTACTGTTTATTGTTTAACCTTCAATAGCATAGATCTACAATTTAAGTGGAAGAAATATCCATTCCTACAAAGATATGTTGTCCCTACAACATAACATGCTACGCTAGCAGGTATAACTAGGTACTCAGAATGAAGTGACATTCCCAACTTCTGTCTTCCAGGAAAAAGAATATTAAAGTGTACATAAAATTCTCACTTAGCATTTAAGCACAGTTCTTATAGTCTGTAAGCCACCATCTACAAATAGAAATGCTCTAACTTGGAGACAGCAAGCAAACCCTGAGACATACTGAATGCCAAAGGGTACATATTTTCAGTGGAAAAACTAATGTAGTTCATCTATGCCAAAGAAGTTTCTTTAATTTGAATTCAGTACATTGTTAAGGAAAAGAAACAAGGCATCTTACAAGGTGTAGACAACATATTTTTCTCTAATCTTTTGCTAATCTACATTAGCTTCAGGAATAGCAGTTCTTTGAACCTGCTGATATAAGAATAAAAATACTGCTTGAACTTTGCCATGAGTAAATTGTTTTAGTGAAGATGATCTTACAATTGAATCTCTTGTCTTGCCCAGAAAGATAGAAACTCCTCAGAGTTTTGTCTGAAAAAAAAAAAAAACAATAAAGCACTTAATAAAAAATATGTTTTTTCAATTTTATATAATTTCTTAATTGAGAAGTCTGTTAGGAATTAAAAAAAAAAAAAAATAATTAGCGTACTATTCCATACAAGTTAATATCCAGCCAAAACAGTTTCTGAAATTACATATGTTCTGACATTTTTCTGAATCTCTTAACTGTTGTGTTTCTTTGCTGTTCTTTCTCTTACATTCTTATTCCCTTTCCTCTCCCAGTCTTACTACTTCTATTTGAATTACAGTGGTTGAAGGATATAAACTTAGAAAAAGGAAGTAGTGATAAAGTAAGAATCACAAAGTGTGCTGAAGGCTATGAAAAACACAGCCAAACTATTCTTCCTTACTGAAAGACATTTTGAGTTTAACATCTATTCTTTTACAGAGAAGAATTCATGAACTACTCCTCTTCTTCAGCAGACAAACCCATAACTGTTATCGACAGAAACTAAATTAAAAGGAATAGGCCTCTAGTCATCAAATCTTCAGTGAGTAATTCAGATAAATAGTTTTGAAATCTGGAATCGCTCAAACTATTCACCTGGCTGTAGTCTTTTTTTCTTCTAATGGTGTGTGGAATTATCTCATTCAAAAGGTGTTATATTTCTTTTCCTATAATACATCAGGGGGAGCTTTAACAAAACAGCGTGAACAGAGAGAGTATACAGAAGTTCTTGGCGTACTATGAATACTTGTTTATTATCTCCACTGAGTGTTTATTTTCAAATTTCAAATTTCTTGAAACAATATGAAAAAACCCATCTAGTCTTCTGCAAACTCTGCATCTTTGTGCATCCAAATATGGCTTCACTTACTTTTTTTTGCTAGTAGGTTTCCTCTACCAAAATATTTTCTATCCTTCTCCTTGTATGTCTCTTTGGTATAAATATTATAGCAAAGAAATAAGAAACTGTTTTTAATCTAAAATTGTATTTTTAATGACATATTACAAAAATAATATTTTTTGTTGTTGTTTGTTTAGTTTTATTTATATATTTTTCCTGGGGTTTGTCTAGCAGGTAACAGTAAAGAAAACTGGGAGATTTCAGTAACATTAGAACTCATTCTGGAATGCAGATAGGCACCTCCAGCATTTACCAAAAATCTTCATATGATGATAACAGATTTCACTGATGACCTCTGAACTTGTTCTTATGCATTTTGCTTGGAGGTGGCAGGTTGGATAGATTGCTGCAAGTACATTTCTCCAAGATATAATTTATTTCATGAGAAATCCCTCTAATTGTAATGGAAGTTTTGATATTTCCTTATGATACTGCACAAAAGGACTATTTCAGGGTTGTTAGTTGTGCAGATACATAACCTGGGACAATCCAGTCACAAAGGAAGAGTCTCTTGGTCAGAATTATCATATTTATATGAAAATATCCTGTAGGAATTGAAAAATTCCCTAGAAGTACTTACCAACTACTCTTCCTTTTGCGTTTGGAAGGGAATTTTGAAGCTGGAGAGGACAGGCAGGGGAAAAGAAAAAAAGATGAAAATAATGAAGATGAGGAAAAGAAAATGAGAAAGCGGACAACATGCAGATTTGGAAGTGAATAATGATTTTTAACTGAATAACAAGAAACCAATATTTGATAGACAGAGTTAAGATCAGTGAGGAACTGAGGGTAAGTTGGAATTATTGTGCCATTCTTCCAGTCTACAGAAGCATCAATTTCTCAGAATCATAGAATCATAGAATGGCCTGGATTGAAAATGATCATCGAGTTTCTAACACTAGACAAGGCTGCCCAGAGCCATATCCAGCCTGGCTGTGAATGCCTCCAGGGATGGGGCATCCACAACCTCCTTGGGCAGCCTGTTCCAGAGTGTCACCACCCTCTGTGTGAAGAACTTCCTCCTAATATCTAACTTAAATCTCCCCTGTCTCAGTTTAAAACCATTCCCCCTTGTTCTATCACTATCCACCCTCATAAACAGCCTCCCTCTCTGTTTGTATGCTCCCTTCAAGTACTGGAAGGTCACAATGAGGTCTCCCCGGATCCTTCTCTTCTCCAAGCTAAACAAGCCCAGTTCTATCAACCTTTCTTCGTAGGAGGGGTGCTCCAGCCCTCCGATAATCTTAGTGGCTCTCCTCTGGACCTGTTCCAAGAGCTCCATATCCTTCCTGTAATGGGGGCCCCAGGCCTGGATGCAGTACTCCAGATGGGGCCCCACAAGGACCGAGTAGAGGGGGACAATCACCTCCCTCTCCCTGCTGGCCACCCCTTTTTTAATGCAGCCCAGAACACAGTTGGCTTTCAGGATTGCAAGCGCACACTGCTGGCTCACGTCCAGCTTCTCTTCCACTAGGATCTTCTCTGCAGGGCTGGTCTCAAGGAGATCTTCCCCCAGTTTGTGTAAATACCTGGGATTGCCCCGACACAAGTGCAGCACCCTGCACTGGATGTTGTTGAACTTCATTAGGTTTCCATGGGCCCATTTCTCCAGCCTGTCCAGGTCCCTCTGGATGGCTTCCCTTCCTTCCATTGTATTGACTGCACCACTGAGCTTGGTGTCATCCTCAAACTTGCTGAGGGTGCACTCAATGCCATTGTCTATGTCACTGATGAAGATGTTGAAGAGCACCAGTTCCGAGACCGAACCCTGAGGGATACCTCTTGTGACCAGTCTCCACCCTGACACAGAACCATTGATCACAACCCTTTGGCTGCGATCAGCCAGCCAATTCCTAATCCATTCAACATTCCATCCTTCAAGTCCACACCTCTCCAATTTATAGAGAAGGATGTGGTGAGGGACCATGTCAAAGGCCTTGTAGAAGTCCATGTGGATGACATCCAGATCAAATGTGCTCTGCAAGATGCAAAACCCTCAGCATAATATACTTCCAGTCTGTAGATTCTGTCTTATAAAGGAGGTCCTTCTCTTGAAGTAACAAAAATGATCATTTCTGTCTGACATGTATTTTTTTTCCATCATCCTTCCACTAATGCTGCAGGAGCGTGCCACATACCAGAGCAGTGGCGCAGTAGTCCTGCGTTCAATATGTGATGTCCACCCATGGGTGTTAGCAATGAGGTGGAAGAAGTACATCAGATCCCCAGTAGATGAAGAGTATGCAGAGAGATATGCCGCCATTTTGACATTTACTGAACTCCCTGTTACGGGCATAGATTGCCTAGTTAACTCTGTGACACTTGGGAGCTGCACTGGTATCTCTGTTTGAGAGACCATAGGGGACACAGAGGACCTGGCTTTCTGATGAGTGAATGCTGTGGCTGGAGTTCCTTACCTGTGTTGACAACCACCAAAAGAAGGACGAGAATGACTGCCTAGAGTTTTTGTACAAAATAAACAGAAAAACAAAAACAGTCTTTGCTGTATTGCAATTATAAAATAACTTTTAGATCTTTAGGATATTCCTGTGGCCATAGAAAAGGAAGGAATCAGGGCATCGGTGAGGATTTATTGCAACAAAAGCAAAGCAAATACAAAAAAAAGATAGAATTTCAAAGAAGATAAAAACCAGCAACAATCAGGTGGTCTTTCTAGAATACTATAGGAAATATTAAGTAGGATTTACAAATCAGAAAGCTAAACTAAAAAGAAAAAGGAAATTATAATCTGCATACCATGAAAAACAAAAAGTCTTTCATCTAGGCATACACTTCATAATAATGTGTTTTCTCTCACATCAAAGATCAATTTTGTCATTACTCATAGAGGAATTATATTTATAAAATTATAACTGTATCTACTCAGTCTTCTCTTTTGACAAAATATGTTATATAAGAGATCAAAAGTCAAATGCTTAGCAATGAAGTTAATTAAATGTGTTCATTGTTTTTAACAATATGGTTATTCTATTTACCTTTGTCCCACAGAGAAAAAATAAGTCTTTGCAGTATTAAATAATTTTGTGCAGAACAAAATGAGACAGAACTCATGGGAGTAAAAAACATGGAAATGCTATCTTTAAAGGGCTGCACAATACAGAAACCATCTTGTGCTATATTATATTGCATTGTTAACGATTTTACAGATTTGTGTATCAGTAGATATTTTAAGAGATGTCAATGAACACTGAGCATTCAGCACTTCTCAGGAGATGCTCAGGAATTTAAAGTTCTATGTCCCTTATTCCCACATCAGGAGAGGATATTGAAAGGCAGATTGTATTGGATTTCTAGTTACTGCATTGTTCTGAACAGCTATTAGTATTGTTGTGGTGGTGTGTTTCTTGTTCTTGATGTTGTTTTTACTTCCGATGACTTCAGAGTTCCACTATGAGTGCCATGTTTAGAACATTGCTTTGATGTGTGATATATTTTTTTTTCTGTATAGGTTCCTAATGAGTTTTTGAACTGTAAATTATGTGGATTCAGTGATAAACTTGTGATCCAGCTATTCAGCACCCAGTATCAAACTCAAGCTGTTCCTGAGTCTGACAGAGGAGTCATTTGGACATACCCATATACCTTCCCATCAGATTGACTGAAAGAGGAAGTTCTGGGATGAGCTGCTGTGAAGAGTGCTCCCTAGAGCAGAATAATACATGAGTAAACCCTATGCTGGCATTTATAAAGTGAAAAAAAAATATAGCTTTCTATTAAAAAAGCCCCTTTGGGGAGACATGCCTCAACTCTTTGATGAAAAATATTTGTTTTGTTTGTTTGTATTAATTGAGTATCTATAGGGTTTTTGATGCTATATTTGAGGTAAAATGTGGCTACAGAGAGGCATTTCACATTGGAAATGAGAATCAAATGCGTATTCTAGCTGGTATATTTGTACAGCTTTATGAAAGACGAGCATATACGTTGCTGAACGGAGCATTGCCATCAATCTCTTCACACTCTTCCAGATCCCTTTGGCCAGATGCAGTACCATTCTTGCTTGCAGCATATTGCACCTTCACACACAAAAAGCTGTGGAGACAGAGGCCAAATATGCAGTTGTTCTTCCACAGTGACATGTCTCTCTCTTTCTGTCTAGGGGGATCAGTAGTTTGTGACATGCTGACATTCCCAGGTTTTGTATAAAATAGGAAAATTTTTAACTATTTTATTCCCCTCAGACAGTAACCAAGAAACCCTGTAATTGTACTAATGTGGAGCCCAGCATTGCTTCATGATGTTCCTAAGCAGAATATTGCTGTTATGACCTCAGTGATGTTTCCTTGACTGGGTACTAAACATTACACCTTTCACCCTGCCAGCACCAGAAAAACTTCATTTTGCTCAATAACAAAGTGGACAAAACGCAATTGCCAAGAACTGTATCCTTTCATCATAACACTTTTCATCACAGGTGGTCTAATTAATTGTGCCCACAATTAATAGCTGGCTAGTTTCTTTTTGGATGTAATAGTTGAAGCAGATCTACAATTTCTATTATATGCTTATTTAATCTCTTGGAAAAGCTAAGCAACAAAGCATAAAATAAATTATATTCCAAACATCAAAATCAAGCAAAATACATCGACATAAACACACAACTGTATCAAAAATTTCCTTCACTTACAAGGCAAAATGTGTTAACAAGAGGAAGTATACTTCAATCATATTGCAAAGGAGCTTCCAAGGACTATTTCTTCCATGAATATATTGCTGTAGAGGATATGTAAAGTACCATCAAAAGTCTCTAAAATTCATTCAATAAAAAATTATACAGCTTTTAAAATGGCTGAAATGAGCTGCAAAAATAACAAGCAAATGATTCATTTACAAAAGAATGAGGACTTCTTGTTTGTTTGGTTGGTTGTCGGAATTTTTTCCCCTTTTTTGATAAAGCTACAAGTGAAAATAACATGCAGCACTTCCCACTTCATTTCTAACTGCTGCAGACCTTCCTGTGATATTGAGGTGGTCTCTTAGGAGTGATTGTAGCCAGCACATATTTTTATGGTCAATTACAAAAAGCGTTATAAGAACTAGTTATTTTGGCAACAGCCTATAATGGAAAATTGAGTATGTTTTATTTGAAGAAAAGGTAGTGAGGGGCTTGAGATATAAATAAAATAGTGAAAGTTGTTTTTTTCTAAAGCTGAAGAGATTTTTAAAAAAATCTTTGATGGCACAGAATAGTTAATAATTTGACAGACATTTCAACTAAACTGAAATGGAGAAAAATCTTTGGGAGACTGCTGCTGAGCTTTTGGAAGGGCTGTCAATTTGTTAAATAAAGAACTGCACTTCCCCACCCTTAAGAATAAAATAAATCAGGCAGCATGCCATGAAACACAAAAAATATAATTTTTGTTTTAGGGAGTTCACAATTTAATATAAGAGAAAAAAATTACTAACAACTTTTTTTATCTTACGTGGTTTTTGATATTTCTCACAATCCAAAGTGCTCTAGCCAAAGATATGAATGTATAATGCAACAAGGCTCTGAGGCAGGTATAATTCTTCCCAGTTTAACTGAATTGACTGTTTAAACCACTTTGGTTTCCCAAAATTTGTTAGCATAAACTCTGTCTCCATTGACATAGATACTGAAGGGCCAAGGCATGTCTGAAACACACATCAGCGCAAGCTGTTCTCCTTGCAGCCCAAGTGCCCTATGCACCAGTGAGGCAGAACTGGGTCAGTAACAACTTCCTCGTTGCCACATTTAACATCATGTGGAGTGCACGGAGATGAAGTGATATGAATATGACTTCAACCACAGATACATACAATGGTATTCATGTGTGAACATCACTGACTGTAGGCCGATCACCCCATCCAGGCGGTAGTGGGTATTTACAAGTTATCTAGAAGATATGTAACTTTAGTGAGATTTGGGAAGGAATTTGAAGGAAATTTTAAATTGTTTCAGACATTTTTTTGTGCTATGGCAAGATGCCAAGTCTTGCTGGGTCTTTACAAGCCCTCTATCATTAGCATAAATTTTCACATACCCTGAGGAGCATATATGGAAATCAGTTGTTTAACTTTATCTACAAGTGTACAAGACCTACACAAAGGCACTTCATCCAAAATGCTGGAAAACATATTAATAACAAGATTCACCTTTGTTTTCCCATGTTCTCTGTGGCTTTCTTCTGACTCTTAAATCTCACCAGCACACTAGGGAGAACTGTGACTCCCCTCCCAGAAATCTGGAGCACAAGATTTAATCCTGTACTTACATTACCAATATTCCCACAGCAGGTTTAAAATGTGAGGAACTTAACATCTGCAGTGGTTTCTACCTCACTCAGTCTGCTTGGATCCTGGTAGAACTATGATTACAGTTTCCAACCATGGAGCCAAAACTACACTTACGACTCCCTGCTTCCATCTGCACACAGCTTATTTTAGTCTGAGAGAGACTGGCATCCCAAATACTTACGTGTAATATGGCTGACCTCTGCAAGCAGGACCACTGTATTAATAAAATTATTCATTGGGTAACAAATGTGGACGACATTTAGGCTCATTTTGTGCACCAGCAGAAATGGCCTAAATTGAGACCACAATGTACTGAAAGTCGATATGGTGTAGCCATCATTTCAGCTCTCCAGAATCACAGAATCATTAAATCATTAAGGTTGGAGAAGACCTCTAATATTACCAGATTCAACCACCACCCCATCACCACCATGCCAACTGATGTCCCTCAGATGTCTCATATGTCTGCATTACCTGCCATTAAGCCTTGGAAGGCTGAAGCAATTTATATATTCATCTGGAGCTATTTCCCTCCCACTCTCCTACAACATGCTTCCATCTGCTCCTTCTTCTTCCACATACCAGCAGGAAGCTGTCTGTTTTGTCTTTTCAAGTAACTGTATTAACTGGCCTGATGCTTTTCATTTCCAGCTCTCTTCACCGAAACGACAGCTTCTCTTACATCAGATTTTTTTTCTATAAAACAAGTTCAGTAATCTGTAAACAGGAGAATAAATGGTCCAAAGCGTATTGTTGATTAAAGAAATACACTTTTTTTTTTTTTTTTTTGCAATCCAAGAAGTAATATTTAATGCTATAACAAAATGACTGTGTTTTAAATGATTTTCTACTTCCCTGGTCTTAATTTTACTATTTAAAAGAATTCTCGTATCACAATGCTCTAACCTGAAATCCTGGAATCATATTTAAGGAGAATTGTGCATTTTGCAGAGTGGCTTAGTGTGTTTTTGAAATAATGTCACCTAAGTAAGTGATATTTCCAAAATGTCTAAATATTTCTGCTATACTACACAATTCCATTGATTTCCTTCTTGGCCTCTCAAAAAGAAATAATAATAATAATAATAATAATCTGCTTGTTACTTTACCAGAAAGTAGATTGACTCACTTTCTGTATATCAATCAATAATTTATATTAAAAATTAACTTAATGAACTAAGGATGAACCATTAACAGTGTAATTAATATTTATGCTGTTAAATTGTATCTTGCTATATATAGTATATATATATGTAGAATATATATGCAGTACACATATAATTACTTGGATTACCTGTGACAAAAAGGAGGTAAAGGCAGGCGTGAGAAGCTGGAACAATTTTTGGCTGAAAGCTTCTTTAGTGGCATCCACCTAAAGCAAAACTTCCTCAGTAATGGTTATCATGATCACAGCAATAAAAGAGACATATGTGCCTGGGCCACCAGGAGGAATAATTTTTGTCTGTTGTTCCTTTTGGGCATTCAAGGTGACTTATGGGGGTCGTCTAGGAGGATAGGACCACCATGCAATCAATGTGCTTACCTAGCAGCCCACTGTGTGACAATCGTGTGATCAACTCGCAGTTACTAAACATTAGAGACATGCACTATGGACATGATGTTGTGCCTGATAAACATAAATGCTCCTGACAACTGAAGCAAGCCCTGACAAACCAAACAGAAGTGCCCCTGACAACTAACTGCTGCCCCTGGCAACCAAAAGAATGATATAAAGAGGATAAAAACCCAAAGAGTTCCAATATAGAACAGGTACCACCTCCACCAAACTGCAGTCATGAAGGTCAACAAGATGTCATTGACTGACTTTCTGCCCCCCTATGAACCAATGAGACTTCGCTGGAACCCTGGTGGTGACTATCTCTACTTTATAAACAATTCACTAGGATTTCTCTCTTTACCATTGCTAGCTTCCCTCTTCCCCACATTCTTTAGCTGCTTAGAGTTTGTAATAAATCTATTGT
Source organism: Chrysolophus pictus (assembly GCA_037305975.1). Classification (NCBI taxonomy): domain Eukaryota; kingdom Metazoa; phylum Chordata; class Aves; order Galliformes; family Phasianidae; genus Chrysolophus; species Chrysolophus pictus. The sequence continues at coordinate 29,366,276 of CM074577.1, read as the reverse complement.
TTGCTGCCTTAGTCTCTCTCCAGGTATATATATGTCAAATCATTTCCTCCAATAATTGGAATGAAACAGCAGGTAGCCATGCTTTGCATTTACCTTAGATAGTAAGTTTGATCCTTATATATTTTTTATACTTTCATTGATACCCTCACTCATTGTAGCACCGTAAGCCTAAGGATTTTTTTCATCCTTTCTATGCACACATAAGTGACAGTTCCTTTAATAAGAAGATTATAAGTTGGATTTTGTTTGGTTTTGTTTTGACAACAAAACATTACATATTTTATTGTTTCAATTTTAATCTTCCTTTTCCCCATGGGTGATTAAGCCCTTTTCATAAATTTGTTTGTTAAGTACATTTTTAGCTATTTAGAAATGAATGATGGAAGTTAATTATATTAACATATGATGTATTATTTACTGGATACATCTATTATCCTGTAAATTTGTATTTACTAAACACAAATTCTTTCCTGAATAATAGTAATTCTCTGGATGAACAGTAGATAGCATTCATTTCCTCATTCGAGGAACTCAGATTGTCTTTTATATGAGTAGGTGCAAGAAATCTATTAAAATCTTTTGAAATTATTATTACTGTGAAGATATGGTTTATTATTCATGTAGCTCAACAATGAAAAATATTAATTTAATATATATTATATATATATGTATCTGTAATTTCTGGAAAAAAATGTATATGTAACATGTTCATTGCTAAATCACAAGATTTGATCCTGCCTTCTCTGAAAAGAACAGAGAGATCAAGTGTGACTTCTCTTATGTGTCAAGCATTTATTTGACCATGGTATTTTTCTCTGCGCAGTGAAGTGAGAGTTTCTATGAGTTTTCTTGATGTTTAATGAATGTAATTCAACTAATTTTGTCAAAATGTTTTAAAGGAGACTGTTGCTAAGCTGATTTTATTATAATAATCAGATATACACATTCTGTAATATTTTCATTGCCATCTTTCTGTTCTGCCCTTTTGCTTTTTCTAACCAAGAGATGGGTAGCTTTCTTCATCTGAATGCTTCAAACTGTGGAGAAGTTTTCTTCACATCAACTCTCAAAATAGCTTTACCCTTAACCTTTGTAGCTTACTACCTTGCCACTACTTGCCCATTTTTTCTTTTCTTTTCTTTTCTTTTCTTTTCTTTTCTTTTCTTTTCTTTTCTTTTCTTTTCTTTTCTTTTCTTTTCTTTTCTTTTCTTTTCTTTTCTTTTCTTTTCTTTTCTTTTCTTTTCTTTTCTTTTCTTTTCTTCTCTTCTCTTCTCTTCTCTTCTCTTCTCTTCTCTTCTCTTCTCTTCTCTTCTCTTCTCTTCTCTTCTCTTCTCTTCTCTTCTCTTCTCTTCTCTTCTCTTCTCTTCTCTTCTCTTTTCCTTTCCTTTCCTTTCCTTTCCTTTCCTTTCCTTTCCTTTCCTTTCCTTTCCTTTCCTTTCCTTTCCTTTCCTTTCCTTTCCTTTCCTTTCCTTTCCTTTCCTTTCCTTTCCTTTCCTTTCCTTTCCCTTTCCCTTTCCCTTTCCCTTTCCCTTTCCCTTTCCCTTTCCCTTTCCCTTTCCCTTTCCCTTTCCCTTTCCCTTTCCCTTTCCCTTTCCCTTTCCCTTTCCCTTTCCCTTTCCCTTTCCCTTTCCCTTTCCCTTTCCCTTTCCCTTTCCCTTTCCCTTTCCTTTCCTTTCCTTTCCTTTCCCTTTCCTTTCCTTTCCTTTCCTTTCCTTTCCTTTCCTTTTCTTTTCTTTTCTTTTCTTTTCTTTTCTTTTCTTTTCTTTTCTTTTCTTTTCTTTTCTTTTCTTTTCTTTTCTTTTCTTTTCTTTTCTTTTCTTTTCTTTTCTTTTCTTTTCTTTTCTTTTCTTTTCTTTTCTTTTCTTTTCTTTTCTTTTCTTTTCTTCCTCATCCAGCACTTCCCTGCTGTCCTGAAAAATATTTCCCATCAATATGGATCCTTCCTTTTCCACGTGGCCTTTAACCCAAGGCTGCCAGTGTCAGTCAGACAGTGAGACATTTCAATGTAATATACACTTTATTCAATTAAAGACAAACAGAAAACACACCTGTCAGACTTTATTCTCTTTTTTTCCTGTACTCTTCTTCACAGCCTTCAGATAGTGTTTCTTTTCCTGATCACCAGATTCCATAATTTATGAGATATCTCTAAAACCTAACAATATTATATTTTGTTATTTTATGTGATACAGATAATTAATAATGAAATTAATTATATATTATTATATCCTGGAAAGATATACCAATTGTTTTCATTGTTACAATTTTCATTATTATTTTTCATTTTAGAAAATAAACCAGTTAACAGATAGTCACGAGGCCACAAGAAATTACTGTTATACATATTCAGAATTAGCCTGTTTATTCATACTGCTGGATGAGTATCTTATACTCATTTTAGTCTGCTAACAACAGTAACAATTTAGCAAATAAATAAAGCTATTTATTTCCAAATAAGTTTCAGCAAATACTGTCATCATCTAAAACCTCCAGATACAATAAGTGTTACTTTTTCTAGCCAACCTAATGTTTCATCAAGTAGCATTTTTGCTGTACTCTAATGAATTACGAGAACTGCACCCAGTGGGGTTTGAAAAATTCCCATAACCTATCTAAACCATAATTCTAAAATATCTTCCCTCAGGTTTTGCATTAAAACCTTGACTGTAACTTTTTGTTGTTGTTATTCTTGCTTGTTTCTTTGTTTTCTTTGCTGTGTGAAGGAGATATTTATTGTATAAGCATTTAAAAACTACCTGGAATACCTAATGGAAAGAACATTAAATAATAATGATTTCTTTAAACTGTAAAACACTGCCTCCTCAAAAACCTTAGCTGTGGTCTATGATTGAAATGACAGATACTAGAAAATAGGTCATTGAAAACTCAGTACGTAGGTTGTTCCAAAAGTAATACCTCGTATTAGTTTCTCTGGAAAATACAACAGATACAAAGAACACAATATCAACTTTTAAGACAAGCATATGCTACTGGCAGGATCAGGTCTGATAAATGCACACGTCCCCATATATTTATACTATCTGAGAGAACAAATTTGCAGTACACCTCTTTTCAACAGTCACCACCATTAGTTATTCATTTTCACCAGCAACAAACAAGAGCCTACATGCTGCACACATAGAAGTCTGCATGGCCATCCAGAACAAGACTTGTCTTTCATGCTGGTAATACCACTGCTGAAATACACTACCTTCTGCCTCACAGTGCTTGTACTCATTCTTTGGTCTCTATAAGTGTTCAATAAGCATCAGTGAATTTTAACGGGTGCAATTTTTCCTATATGTAGAAATTCAATTACACACCTTTTCTTTGTTGGCATGTTCATGTCAGATGCCACTTTATCCAACTCCCCTCTGCTGCCATCTGTCACATGGCAACAAAGTGCAACATGATATTGGTGCCACCAACATCTGCTTCTGATATTGTGGGCCAACATGAAAAAATAGGAAGTATTAATTTCAAAGCTACCCTTTATTTTTTGTCATAAATTTTCTTTTATCTGCACCAAAATTTTGTGAGTAAACTGCAAGATAATGGATACTCTTTGAAAATGTTCACTCTATAACAGTTGCACACTAATTATAACTGATTCTGCATAATTACTTAGAATTGTAGAATCATAGCTTTATTTATTTATTTATTTATTTTTGAAAGGGACCTGTAAAGATCATTTAGTTCAAGTCCTCTGCAATAAGAAGAGACATCTACTGCTAGATCAGGTTGCTCAGAGCTACATCCAGCCTCACCTTGAATGTCTCCATGGACAGGGATCCAGCACCTCTCTGTTCATGTGTCTCGCCACATTTATCATAAAAAAATTCTACATTATATCCAATTTTAATCTCCCTTCCTTTAGTTTAAAATAATTTATCCCTGTGCTATCACAACAGTCCCTGCTAAAGAAGGAGTTGCTGTCAGGTCACCCAGAACCTTCTCAAGGCTGAACAGCCCCAGCTCTCAGCCTGATCTCATAAGAGAGGTGTTCTATCCCACGGATTATTTTTGTGGTCCTCCTCTGGACTTACTCCAACAGGTGCACATTGCTCCTCTACTGACGACTCCACATCTGGATATAGTACTCCAAGTGAGTTCTCACAAGAGCAGAGTAGAGGGGCAGGATTACCTCTCTCCTCCTGCTGGCCACACTTTTTTTGATACAGCCCAGGGTACAGCTGGCTTTCCAGTCATTACTGGCTAACAGAATCGCAGAATCACAGAATCAAGGAATCACAGAAACACCAAGGTTGGAAAAGATCTACAAGATCATCCAGTCCAACCATCCACTTATCACCAATAGTTCTCACTAAACCACAATGTCCAAATGTTCCTTGAACACCTCCAGGATCGCTGAATCCACCACCTCCCTGGGCAACCCATTCTACTGCCTGACCACTCTTTCAGAAAAGTAGTATTTCCTAACGTCCAGCCTGAATGTCCCCTGGTGTAGCTTGAAGCCATTCCCTCTAGCTCTATCACCAATTACATAAGAGAAGAGGCTGATCTCCAGCTCACTACAACCTCCCTTCCAGTAGTCATAGAGATCAATAAGGTCTCCCCTGAGCCTCCTCTTCTCCAGACTGAACAATCTCAGCTCCTTCAGCCTATCCTCATAAGGTCTGTACTCCAGACCCCTCACCAGCCTTGTTATCCTTCTTTGAACCCATTTCAGGGCCTCATTGTCTTTCTTGCAGTGAGGGGCCCAAAACTGGACACAGTACTTGAAGTGCAGCCTCAACAGAGTTGAGTACAGGGGGAACAGAGCTGAGTACAGGCTCATGTCCATCTTGCCTCCCACCATTACCTCCAAGACTTTTTGGGAAGGCTGTGCTCTATCCTTTCGTCTCCCAGCTTGTACTGATAGTGGAGGTTGCCACAACCCAGGTGCAACACATTGCACTTGGCATTTTTGCACTTCATGAGTTCACCTGGGCCCACTGCACAAGTCTGTCTAGGTCTCTCTGGTAAGAAGATCTTTTCCAGGCTTCTGTTAGTGTATTTTCAGTATGATGTAGACATATACACAGGGATAACTGAAAGACAAAAAAGAAGTAGCAAACTTTAAAATGGAAAACCAACACTTTGAAGAATAGTATAAATAAAAATGTTCTATAAATTTGGGACCAGCTGCCATTTTGCATACAGAGGTGAGTTGGCATCTGTCCACACCACAAGCTGACTGATGTCCACCACCTCTGACTGGCACCTGAGATTTATAAATGTGTTTCTTCATCTCAGACTGAGTTTGTGTCCAATCCAGTGTAGGCAGATTAAGTTCACATCCATCTGCATAGGAGAACTGAGTTGGAAAAGTTGAATAAGACTACAGAGGAAGTCAGAGGAAGATATCAGTGATGACTGTGAGGTGGTTGTATAGACCTGAAAGATTACTAATTGAATAGTATTACATTTATTAAATAATCTTTCTGTGTAAGATTGCCAAACAATATTTAAAATTACGAGCTGAATTGGGCACATAGTCCCATTAAAAACATATATAAGAGAGAGTTTTCATGTATATCACACCCGAAGCTATAGTTCCAAATACTTATAAAAATCATACATGCACAGACAAACAAGAACTACAACAATAACAAAACAACATAAGAAATAAAGATGTTCCTTATAGTAGTGTGTTTATCAGTTGATTTATATATTCAGTTGTTAATTATTTTTACCTCCCAGGAATGTGCCTATTGAGATAGATATTTTCTTCAAGACATCCTGAGGCTAACAAGACACAAGGCACATATTATTCCATCAGAGCATTCATCAGTATATTTTCTTAATAAAATGAAAAGACGCATTTCCTGAAGCACTATGAACCTCTGGGGGCTAAAGAAATCCTTGTAGAATAACCAAAGCTAAATTACACATCAAATATCATGATCATTCTTTGTACAGCAATTTTAATGACAAAACAGTATTAGCTCTGGCTTATATGTATTGTTAGACTTTTCAATACCATTTGAAGTAGATGGAGCTAGCAAATCACAGAGATATAATGAGTAACAGACTCTTCCTTCTGTTTAATGAATCCCAACATAACCTTTAGAAAAGTTCACAGTATTGAGTTATTTTGTCATTATTAGCTACACAGCTAATAAATATTGGTACACTACTGAAGGTTGAGTTAGAAAGAAGGCAGATTCTGCAAGAGTTAGGGTCTTTCTGAGTATCTGTTTCCCTGTGATCTTCATTAGTGCAGAGTCCAGCAGGACTTATGAGTAAATCTTTTAAGCCATCCTTTGGCACCTTCATATTCTTAGAGTTTCCTCATGCCTTTTCTGTCCATGATGAAAGATCATGAGTGCAAAACATAGCTCTGAAGGTAGAGGTCCTACATAACGTTGTTGGAAGAAATTTTTGCATGTCAGTGTTGTTCTCAATTGACTATTTTAGCCAGCAAAAATGAAGGAAATTTCTCTTCATGGGCTGAAGAAAGTGACTGTATAGATAAATTATTTGTGTATTGTTCTTTACATAATTACAGTTTTGCAACTTACCTCCTTCAGTTAGATTTCATAGAGGTGAAAGATCATAGATTCTTACCAGATAGATTTAAGTACTGCTAAATGTTTGTAGCAAGACCTTTATAATATAAAAATGATTGAGACATCCTATATGAATCACATTCTCACTTTCTCATTTTGTGGGTTTTATGACAGAAATAAATAAAGGCCAAGACTTTGTTGTTGGTTCACCTGAATAGATTTGCCCCTTTACACTTCACTTAATATCATCTGGGTTTATGTCTGCTATGCTACATAGTTCAACAGATCTGTTGGGATGAACTGTAATGTGATGAAAACTTTTTTCCTAAGACTTAACAGATTTGACAGAAAAATATAACTGTATCTTTTCATTGCTAAATAATTGAGGTTTATTTCCTTTAAACAATACACAGATGAAGGCCAATAACAATGGAAGTGTTCCTTATCTACTTGATTGCCTCATTAATTTTCTTGATTATTCCTGAAGGATCCTGAAAAAGAGAAAGTACAGTTATTGGAAAGATTTTATTGAAGTGTATTTCAAATTAAACTCAAATGCTTTAGTAAAACCAAAATCTTGCAGAAATTGTAATCAACTTCTATGTATTAATTAGATTAAAATCACTTCAGGAAATTATGTTTAAATATTCAGAAAGTCTGACAAATCAACTTCTTAATAATAAGTATTTTTTGCTTAGTTTATGTTTTTCATTTCTGTTTGTGACTAGTTTTCAAATACCATTTCATTTTCAAAATTTATTTGCCAAAATTAGTTAGCCAAAATTTTCTCTAGTTCTTATCTTCATCTACAAAAGGAAGAAGTGAGACTAATTGAGGGCTGTCTTGAGATTCCTGTCACCAGGGGGCAAGTGGAGAGGAACTGTGCTGGAAGACAGATGTTCTACAGGGATGACTGCAATTCCTGTGGATGGACAGCATCCAGAAACTTAGCTGCATGCTGTCAGCTTGCTGCGCCAAACCAGGTGTTAAAAGGAGATTATTCCAAAAACTATCTTCCCTTGACTCATTAAATAAAATCTGAATCTGAGACAAAGGTATAATCTGTTCATTTTTTTTACACATTTATAATGCATATTTCACTTGATGAACAAGATTATACTAGATATGTTCTCTGAAGCTGCTTACAGTTTGATTCTGAAACTACTGGAGCACCAAGGTACTTTAAAATGCAAGTGAAGACAACCTATAAGGACGTGGGGATTTTCTTCCCTAGGAAGTATCTACAATTTACCTGCCAATTACTGCAATCAGCAGCAATTGCTTTGCTCATTTATTCCTATGAAACAGAGGGATAAACCAGCTCTGGCAGGAATGATGGAGCATTCTTCAGAGAGGGTATAAAGCAGAAAAATCTGCTCAAATCTCACTCACTATTCCCTTTCAGTTCAACTGTAGAAACTCTCTAGAGAACTTTAGGCCAATTCTATCCTGCTTCCTCAGCATCAATGCCAAATTCAAATCCAGTTTTGCCCGCTAAGCAGCTTGAAACAATTGCATCTGTACTACCTGAGCTTGTCCCTAGCTCTTATTAGCTGTGCTTCCTTTGTGCTTCAGCTGAAGCAGATTTGATCTCTTTAAATACCCCACAGTCCACATCCCTACTTTTCTGACATGATATCCTAGTGGATATATGGCCCATTCTGACTTGTTGCAGGGCCTTGCCTGCCTCAGCCACACAACATACACTGCCCAGGAAGCCTGATACTGGCAGAAATGTGAAGGAGGTCTGTGACAGATGTTTTACAGCACTTGGTTACTTCTGTTTTCAGATCTGGATTTGGAGGTCCGAATGCGATTGGAGATCTCTTTTTGTGGCCTTTGTTTATAAGAATCCTGAATTTCTCTCTCTATCACACCTGCATTCTCTCTATCTGTGTCTTGACCACCTGTTCCTTTCCAAATTACCTTCAAGGATTTTCATGAGAACTGCAGTGCTTTTGTGCCCAAGATATCTATCCAGATTCCATAAAACTAGTAGGATCCTTCAGAATCTAAAGGTGAGCCTAAAAGGTCAAGGAGGATGAAGCAAGCAGTGGAGAAGGACTCAGCCAATCTAAGACAGTATCTATCTTGTCAACATATCATGTTTCAATTTTTTTCATTGTGATCAGGTCTCAGAGCACTGAGTGGGGTTCACTTTGTGTGTGGCTAAGTTGGAATTTGTTATTCAGAATCAAACTAAATACACTCCAGCTGTAAATGGGCATTCAGTCCACACAAACACTAGACATGGTCTGAGGGAAAAATCTACTGAAGCATGCACAGAATGGGAATAAGACCATTGACACCTACATCTTTGTCCTCCAGATATGCTGACACACACTACAAGATTATGTAGGTATAGAATACATTGTGTGTTACCTGTCATGTTTTTTGTATTTGTCAATTTAATTCCAACTGTGCTTTTATCTTTTTCTTGGTTGTGGTTTAATCCAGAAGGCAGCTAAGCATTACACAGCCATTCACTCACTACACATTCTACACATTCCCAGTGAGGTGTGTCTGGGGGGGGGAGGGTATTAGGAAAAAAAAAATAGAATTTGTGGGTTGAGAAAAAGCTACTGAGACACAAAAGAAAAGGAAAAATAATAGTAACACACACACATATTTAGTCATCTTTATATATATACATATATTTACAAAGCAAGAGATTCACAACATAATTGTTCACCACCCATCCACTGATGCCAGTCCACAAGGAGCCATTGTCACCCAAGCCAACTCTCCCAGTTTTATAGTTTTCTCAAGATGTCGTATGGTACGTTTGTTTAGTTTAGATCGGTTGTTCTGGTTCTGTTCCCTCTCAGATCCTTGTGCTTGTGAGAATGCTTCTTTATTTTCTGGCTCAAAGCTTGCTTCCTGAGGCATTTCTTGCTATAAGACTCTGACTTATCCAGGAGATGAGAGGTGGGGTTGCTGTGTGACAATCATCATCACTGTGTGGACAATTTTACATTTGAAAACATTTCTTTGGAGCTGTTTTCCTATCGAAGAGAGTGCTCAGGATTTTTTACTGGTGGAAGATCTGGCCTGTGACCAAATATCTCCAGCTTGGCATGGGAAAACTGGGGAATGATACCATCGTGTCCTGTGAAAAACAGGATGCAGGTGGGCATCCCTGCTCCCTCTAATCTGCTGGCAAGGCCCGGAAGATGGGAACAAAGGAGTTTCTGCTGAGATCCCAGAGCCAGAAGCTGCCACTCAAAGGAGAGCTGACTCAACCACTTTGGACTTATAAATAAGTTTGTACTACCATTGAAAAGTTGTCATCATCAATGGAACAACAATGTCTGACAACCCACCACTACTGAAGATCAGTGACTGAACTATGAACCAAGTTGGACTTGGTGGTGGTGGTGGTGACTGTCTCCCTCTTACTTCCTACAAAGATTCCTTGTTTCTCTTTCCTAACTTTTCTATTACCCGTCTCCCCTTTCCCATCACCCTGAATGACTAGGATTTGTAATAAACTGGTCAGACCAACATTTGAATCGTTGTTTCTTAATGTCACGTCAGGTATACATATATCAAAGAAGTACCTCTCCCTCCAGCTGGAGCAAGAGTGTTCCATCAGCTCCCCTTACTGACAGGACAGAAAAAGCAGCTGAAACATCCTTGGCTTTCCACAGCACTGCTCAGTAAAAAATAAAGCATTGGTATTCTCTCAACACTGTTTTTCTCTTAAAGCCAAAACAAAACATCATATCAGATATTATGAATAAAATCAAATCTGTCCCAGCTGAAACTACCACAAGATTTTTCAACATCACAGTATTTCCAGGCTGTTAATTCTCTCTCTTATCTATATATAAACTAAACAACATCTGTTAGTTTACTCAATAGAGCCACACTAAAAGAAATTGAAAGAGGCTTCCATTCATTTCCTTTATAATATGCATCACACCACTGTGCACAATGCATGTACACTGGAGGTTAGGCAAGATAGGTATTAGGGAATCTATATTATTGTCTAAATAATGCCTCATGGTCAACACTGTAGGAGAGAGACACTGCTGAGGAAGGAATTTATTTCTGCACTAGAAATGCACCAGAAATCCCCATACACCTTTCTGTAAAACTATAGCATTGTGTAATATATACAGCACAATGAATCAATATTCTCATTATGTTCCCCATATCTACACAGGAAACATCTATATTCCACCAGAAAGACTAAATTCATTTGCTAAATAAATGTCTGTTTTTAATACAGTATCACCTGGAGGTCTCCATTAACTATGTTGCGTTACATACTGTATATGCTTATCATAAAGCAGTTACTATCCTTAATGTCTTAAAGGAATATTATCAAATACCTTTTATGTTGCCTTAATTTTTCTTCATCTCAAGATGGAAGGTAAAAAGGTAGCATTAAATTTAATGTTTTTGGAAATTTGACATTTTCCCTTTTCTAGGGGGAAAAAAAAAGTTCAAAATTAAAGAGAGAAGAAAGTAAAAGATCCCATCAGAAAGCAGAAAGTCCTGTGTCGTGTCTTTCCTTGTAATAATACTATAGACATCTGCTCAGAGTAGGACATTTCACAATAGGAAAAGTAGTATAAATGCTTTGTAGGCAGACACTCCCTGAGAAGTCTTTTCAGAACTTTTTCATTTTATACAGTTGTTAGTTTTCCTGGATAAAAAGAAATGTACTTTACAGAAGCATTTTAATGAATTGCAATGATACTTCATTACTAGAAAAGATAGCCGAGCAAAGAGATGGTAACTAGATGCGAAAACATTCCCTTATTCCATCTGGAATAGCAAGAAGCTTAGTTCAAAGAGTATCTAGAAACCCCGGAAAGCACTGCTGCTGCAGTGAAACAGCCACACAAAAAGAAACCAAAACAAGCTGCCCAAGGAAAAAAAAAAAAAAAAGTGAAATATATTAATGCATAAGGAAATGTATGGCAAGTACTTCCTGTCTGTCTAAAGAAGAAAGATATAACATTCACAGATGCAGAGGGTGGTAAATCTACACAGAACAATTTCTAACCATTTTTGTTTGTACTGGACTCATTACTAGCCTCAAATTAAGCTCTTTTCGTATCCCAGTTTCTGTTTTGCATGTAAACTCATTTAAAAAAACTATGTCATTCTAGCACTTTCTCCACACTTATCTGCCTGCTCTGTCTGTAGTCCTCGCTATAAGCTTCCTTCCCTCTGTCAGGGGTTTTGTGGTCCATGCCACTCAGAGAATACAGACGTGAAATGGGAAGTTGGAATTACTCTAGCACGGTTTCTAGTGGCTGCTGATGCAATCAGGGAGTGCTGAGAGATTTTATTGTTTCTTTCTTAGTTCTCAGCATATGAGAGTTTCTTCACTGTCAAGGGATTCCCTCTGGGTGGCAAGTCCCAGGCTGGGACTTATATTAGCAAGTGATGCAAGGAAAGCTTTTCACACTTTAGGACACTTTAATTTTAGTCAGAAGGAAAAAGGTAGAAAATGGCTTCTGCTACATTGTCTCAAATTCCCTTTTCAGTGATGTTCACTCTCCCCCTCAGAAATTGTACTTCTAGGTTAAATAAAATTCTGATTTTAAAGATCTTTAATCCATTAATAATGCAGACAGTATTTCTTGCCTGTGTTTTTGAGCAGTATTGACCCTAGTGACTTCAGTCAGAATTCTTTCTTTAGTCTCCAATTCTGTCCTGGAAGTCATAGAACTTAGGAAAAAAAATAAAAAGGAAACCTCTCCTCCCTTCACAGAAAGACACTTTTTAAGATCTTCTGACAAGAATATAAACCCACTTATTTTAATAGCAAAGTCTTTGCTTCCTTTCCTCTTATAGAAAGTATTTTAATTTTTCTTAAGTCAAAATTAAAAAAGGGAAGAGCTGGACAAAAACCCTAAAGATAGGGGATGCAAATATGAATGTTTTATGCCTAGAACTTTATAAAGTGTGGGCAGTTCTAAGCCCTGACTTTGAGAGTATAAGGGTGAGTTTGGAGATCCAAGCCAACAAGACTATCTACACAGGAGAAGAGAAAAAAAAACAGGAATTGCTGAAAGTCAGAAAGAAGAGAGAAAGTTAGTCATTATGAGGAATAGTTAAAGAATATATGAATATGAGAATATCAGAAGAGCAATTAACATACTTCACACATGAATTAAATTCTCAGCCAGTGTAACTCAATATATAACAGAGTTGATTTCAACAGAGTTATGCTAGGTTATGATAGCTGCAAAGTCAGCTTTGCAGGTTTCCAGTTCAGAGGAAATGACAACCTCATCAGATGTATGATAATGCATTTAGAGAAAAATAATAATTGCTTAGAGAAATGGTCCTTCTCTCCTCTGGTGAGGGAAGCTGTCTGAAGTAAAGCTTCAGCATGAAGAGATAGTGTGACAGAAAGTAGCAGAGGGATATTGAGGGATTAAAATTTTATATAAGTTTACATTAAAAAAAATAACTGTCAGTAAGTGTGTCAAGGCTTGAGCAGACTGTTCAGAATTCCACCTTACATTATTCATTGCATTTGTCAGATATCTGTTCTGCAAAAAAATAGAAACACAATGATGAGCAAATGCAACACTAGAATAGCATGGATAAAGTATCTTAGAGGTTTATTTGGATGTATTTATCCATCTTCTATCTTTGATGTATAATTGCAAACAAGTAAGACAGTGATATGTTTCTAGTAGTGTGGTATCATAGCAGTATAAGCGCAGAGAGTTCACTGAAGGCTGCAAGTTGATGACTCAGGATGAGAATATTTGTGTGGCACACAGCTGACAGGGAAGATGTAGACCTTAGCCAAAACTTGAAGATGAGACCGAGCGGATCAGTTAGTATGGTGTAATCTGAGTACAGTGTAAACTGGCATTCTTTGGATTATTCAGAAGTGTCAGATGTCTTTTTTCTAGGTCAAGTAAGTATCCTTGGCACAAGAGACTTGAAGGGAAAAAGGCAAAATTTATTCTTGTTTTGTTGTTTATACACTACTATTTGTTTCATAGCTTTTCTTCTGCAGCTCAATATTCACTCATGTTTCTTTTCTTTTTTTTTTTTCTATTTTCAAATATCTCATGCACATTAAAATGCTTCCTTATCTTTACATTTAATTTTGTGATCTAAATAATCATTGTTGGATGCAGTCTTTCAATGATAAAAATGATAAATTGTAAAAATGGAAAAAAAAAATTACTTTCAACAGAAAAACATTCAGAAATACAAAGAAAGTGAGACTGAATGATTTACACCAGTCTTATAGTTATCATATTCTGTGGGACATCATCTTCACTCTAATAAGTAATCAGTGGTGTATGCTGCAGCACTGTTACTCCAGTGTAGTTGCAAATGATGATGCCTTGCTAAAAAATCCCTCCCAACCCACTATAACTCTTATTGGTGGAATGTTTGAACTATGGTGCATGATACTTGCAGCTACCATAGAGAACAAAGCCTCTATGACTAAAAAGGAAAATGAACTAAAGGCTATCATAAATTATTGAAGATATGCTGCAAAATATTCTGTTCCAAATTGTTTTGAAGACCTGACTAGCATTTCCACCAAGGAAGAAAATTCAAAATGAACATCAAAATGACCAAGCCATGACCAGTGTTTTACACCAGGAAAATAAATTTTAACATTTTGCACACATTAAGGGGTGTGTGCATTGTTTCCTAGGTCCATTGTATCCTGATCAGATACCCAGAACCTGATGAGCATATAGGTGGACTTTGGCCCAATTTACCAGAAAACAAAACAACATAAACTTCTTCTTTCTTTCCTCCTAAATAGCAGTAACAAGGGAGATTTTGGGGAATAATTCCTCAGAGTGCCAAAAATGACAATAGAATATATTTTCTTACTGATATTTTTGAAGAATCTCCTTAAGATTTCAGTTTATGCTAAATTTGTTTTAACAGTAAATTATGGCTTACTCTTGGAAATATTTAAGCATCTGAATGCATCTACCTGAATAATTGCAAAGAAGAATTATTAGGATATAGTACACTCAAAAGTACCATGCAGATGATGAAACGTACCATGCAAGTGATGAATTAATTGCTATTAATTTGAATCAGATCATAGACTTCATTCTTGCATATTCACATGTCACTTCTACAGAGTGGTAAAGGTCATTAAGTAAGCAAAATTGAAATTTGTGTCATCAATATTGGCAGCTAAAGAACATGTCAGAAGTTGTCAGGATAAAAGGTTTCTGTATATACTTTATATAGATGCAGCTGGCAAGAAAAAGAATTCAAGAAGTAAATCCAAAATGCTGAAAATCAGGTGCTACTGATGAATATATTTTACAAAATGCAGTAAATTGAACTGCCTTTAAAAACAAACAGACATATACCTGAGTAATCTACATTCATCATTTATTTAACCATTGTTAACGTTGTTAACTATTATTACAATATTTTAGACTGCTAGCATAATGGTGAAAAAAAATATATGGCAGAGCATACTGCTGTTACCTGCTTTAACATGCCACCAGGTGATGTAGGACAAAAACTAGAGGTGTGATTTTGACAGATTTGTTTGCAAAACTCAAGGTAGGCTGTGCACAAACTTTTCTCATTTTAAAACATTTTGGTGAACCTCAGAGTTTGCTAGAACACTGGAGAACAGTTTTACTTTACTTCTATAGTTGTGAAGGCAGTAATCTCAATCCAGTTCCGCTGGTGAAATTATTATAAAAACCCTGCAACAACAAACTAAAAGACTTGTATCTGCAAAGATAATCATCCACTTTGTTAAAACTGAATCCCTAAATGTTCTGAGTCTATTGCTTCTCTATTTTTCTTACAGAAGGATGAATGAAGCACACAAGTACTGATGATTGGCTGGACTTGTTTGCAACAGCTGCAGGAGGAGTTGCCAAATGTGTTTTCATGTAAGATAGCCTAAGTGCCTGATAAGCATTAAAATTCATTTCTATTCTTTGGCAGAAATAAAAGCACACTATTGCTACAGAAAACATGACTAAATCCTTAAACATAATATGCTTGTCTTGGTCAGGTTGCTTCATGTTGTAGCAAGAGCTTAACCAGAGAATGTGGCCTCCTTCATGGCACACTTGACCTTAGTATCAGATATTTTCCGTGAACAATGTTCAACATATTTTTTTAATAACATGCCGCTAGAAATCCTTCAAAAACTCAGTGGCAAATATATCTAAATGTGTAGAGTAGTTGAATAATTCCTTCATTTGAAAACTGTCATAGAGCTATAAGGGGAAAAAAAATACAAAAACGAAACAAAATAAATGTCAACTAAAAGGAAGGTTGTATCTCAGTTGCTACTTCTCTGATTTATTCACCATTGCTTTTCTCAGCTGACTGCTCTTTCTCTTTAGCTTAGAAAAATCTACCATTCATAGTTGATCATTTCTGTCTTTGAAACTGTAGGCCAAACAACAGCACTTAACCCCTTTGCAGGAATCCTTTGAGCTGCCATGTATTAAGACATACAAGCCAGAGCTATTGTTGTCTATTCTTTCTCTATAAAAAGAAGAAAAAAAAAAAATGCAGGCTGTATAACACTTGGCATGACACAGCCTTCTCCCACCTAAGTGCCAATAGAATTTGTTATTCTTTTCCCACATGCATCAGAGTACATTGTGTTTTGGGGTCATACACAGCAAGTGAACTTGTCACTGAGACCTCTTTATTTCCCATTCTGATTCTTTCATTGCATTTGTCATTGTAGCATCTGAATTTTTCCAGTACTGTATGAGGAGATATGGTTAACCTCTTTGTATTCTGTAAGCAGTGTACAGAGTATTCCAGATTTTTCTTTAAAAAACACATGCACATGAATCTACACTACTTATACAATATCTACATGCATGATATCAGGAATAATAAAGAAATGTACCTCACCCTTAAATAAGAATATAGTCTATAAATGCCCTTATGTCTTGCAGACAACCTTAGCAAGTTTCACAAAGGCAAATCCTTGCTGTAGAAAGGTTTGTTTTTCTAGAGGAAATATATTTGTCACCAGGATTGAGTATCCCATGTAACTATTCAACTACTTTAATTATTAGGCAATCTGCACTCAAATTTTTGAGTGTTCTGAATGTAAGGAGGGAGCACAATCTGATGTGCTGTGGGATGCTGCCCTGGAAGGCAAAAGACAAAATCTCTGCATCTGTGTTTCTGAGAAGAACTGCATGTTTCCTATGCTCTGGGCTTCCTACCCAGGAATACTGAAGTTGAACTGTACTCCTTGGTACCTGCTAAAATGTTATTAATTCAGAGATAACTTCATTTTTTTTTCTGTTTCTCTGTCACCGGCTCCCTGGATATTTCCATGAAATTTGAACTGCCGTTGCTAAGGAGATAATCCATTTCTGCTGATTAGTCATCCTCTACTGTCATAAGTGGCTTTACAGAAGAACTGTTCATATAGTAACTGGTTCTGATGTCACAAGGAATGGGGTCCCACAACAGAGCAAGTAGAAGGCAAGTATAATACTTCTTTCCATTAAAGCCAAAAAGCAAAATTGCAAAATTATAGTAAATTCTTCAGGAAAATTCAATGATGAAATGCAGAATTTGATTTCTAAAAAAATCTCTGAGTTATTTAGCAACTCTTTAAACTAAATGCAACCTTTACTGACATTTGAAAGCACTGAGGAATGAATTAATTTTTTGGATGAGTAAAATCATTTCTATGGCATAAACTATTTTTCAAACTGATTTTCTATTAAGACTGTCTCATAAAATGAATTTCTAGCTTTATTTGAAAATCTATTCAGTTTTGAGTGAGTCACTCAGTGCCTACACATAAGGGAATCTTGCAGTCCAAATACTAATTAGGATTCAAAATGAAACCGTGTTTTATGTCTGAATAGTGTAGTATAATTACCTCAGTTTATAACTGTCATAAAAAAAAAAAAAAAAAAAAAAAAAAAAAAGGAAAGAAAAGAAAAGAAAAGAAAAGGAAAGGAAAGAAAAGTAAGCAAAACCGATGCAGATGATTGTATTCATCTACGCAGCAAACACTATTTTGTCATTACTTGGAAACCTGTGGGCTGACCTCCAAAACAAAACAGGAAATGTTTGGTTCCCTAAGTCAGGAATGACAAGACAGCAGGAAATGGAGACACATTCTGCTTCCCAAATGTGCCATCATTCATGCTTTTATGAACTCATTTTAAAAGTTTAGTTATAGGGTAAATGTCACTTTCTTTGTTAGACTGTTTATCTTGACCTCTCTTTAGTTCAGATAGACAGAATGAGGTGACTTATAAAGTAAGTAATAATTTTTGTTCAAACCAGACAGTTTAATTTTAGTAAGCTGAGAGAAATGTGTTCACATAGAATTATATTGTATAAGAATGCAAATGTACACGGTAAGTAGAAGGAAACTTGCAACTTCATAAATTAGGGCATAGTTTTTGGTGATGCATCTGGATGGGAAAAAAGTATTTTTGCCTTTTTTGTAATTCTGGGAATTTTCAATTCAAATTGATTTTACAAACTAAAAGTATGTTCTTATTACAATTTTTTTAATTATCTCATGGTAAAACTCTGTTCTCCGTGCTCTCCTATGGTAAAGATACTGTTATATTAAACAAAATTATCATATTGCAGGATCAAGGGCAGTACTCTTAACAGTACTGAAAATATTGCCGAAAGATTTCTAGATTCACCTCTTTTATCAGCTTTTAGTATTTTAAGACAATCTCACAAGGATCAAATTCTAGCCAGTATGTAAATTGTTTAGGAGTTTTTTGGCTATGCTTTAATGCCTTCTCACAGTCCCTTGAAACCAATACACATCTCACTTTCCTCTCTGTATCAATCTGAGTTTAACTCCTTTGCATATGATAAGAATAGCTATAGAAATATCTGTTCTTCTTTATTTAAGGTGTTCTTGCCCTGCCATTTAATCTTAATCGGTCAAATGGGTTACGGAAAAACTTCATTTGGAAGAGGATTGTAACAATTCCTCCACGGTGAGGTTAAAGCAGAACAGATGACATATTTTCCAAGCAAAGCATAATGCCATGTTTTATGATAATCCATTTTGCAACAGAAAGATTTTGTTTTTACAATTAAAATATGAATGGAAAGTCCTAATTTTTTAGTCTCTTTCCACTTTATATGTGTAGATTGACAGAAGCATATTTTATAGTTTTAGATTAAATAATTAAGCAAAATGGAAAATAGGTCTGTGTATCTTACGCCTGGTCTGAGAATGCCATGTTAATGGTGTCAGTATTTAAAACTTCAGTAAGAGTACATCAGCCACAATTTTGCTAAAGGGCATGTCAGTTTACAAAGTAATGATTCCAATATTCTTTTAGAGGAAGGAAAAACAATACAAGGAAAAGAGTACACTTAGTTAAACATAGAGGAGGAAAAAGATCTGTTTAATGATAACAGTACAAAGAAAAATGGGTTAATTCCAAACAAAAACAAATAATAGAGCCTTTCTACCTGCACGTCTTTGCAGTTTTGCTAAGAAAATGGTGGAATTGTTTCTTAACCATTTGCCTTCATCTGGAATTTCAAATTTCAGGTGTGTGACCAGCTAGAGGAGTGATCTAGCATATTTCCATATATTTTGCAAGACCACAACAAATTTGAAATTTTTACTTGAAGAAGCAGAAGGAAATACCCACTATTTAAATCTTAAAGGATATTTTTCTGACCAATACAACAACAACAAAAATCCAAAGACAGAGAAAGACTGAGAGGAAAAACATATTGAAGTAGCGAGTTTATTTTTTGTTTTATTAACTCAAACACTCCACATTTTAAGAAGTCTGACGGTTGAGTTCAATGTAAAAAGTAAACATCTCCAATGCTGCCACACTGAATGATTCTTCCTATCAACCATGTCAAGTTCCCATCTCACTCTGTTTATCTGATCAGTTAATAAACCACAAAGATCATCAGAGACTACCTCTCTCTCTGCCCTAAGTGTAAGGGGAGTCCTAGTCTGAATGAGACACAATATATGCTACCAGAATACAAATGCTAATAATTGAATAAAAAAACAGTTCAAGAACCAAGGGTAAGAACATGACTGGGAACAGATTCTTCAGTATGTTATTAGCAAAAATGCCACTTAAAATAGGCTACACTGCATAAATTTTAACAGATAGTATCAAACAACTATTGGATATATACAAAAATTATTATAAAATAATCCAGTTTGAAAGAGACCCATGAGGATCATCGAGCCCAACTCCTGGCTCCACACAGGATCACCCAAAAGTCAGACCATATGACTTCTTGAACTTCAGCAGCTTGGGACCATGATCACTGCCATAGAGAGCCTGTTGCAGTGCATAAACACCTTTTCAGTGAAGAATCTTCCTCTGATATCCAATGCGACCCTCTCCTGTTGCAGCTGCATGTCATTACCTTGGATTCTATCACTGTCACCAGAGAGGAGAGATCAGCACTTCCTCTCCACTTCCCTTGTAAGGAGCTGTAGGCCATTATAAAGCCTCTGTTCAGTCTCCTTGTCTCCAAGGGACTTCAAATTCTTCTCATACATCTTTCCCTCTAAGTCCTTCATCGCCTAGTGACTGACTCCAAACACTTAAAAGTTGGTTTGGTTTGTATACAAATTGATCCCAAATTGGCAATAGTCATGTCCATGATGAAAACATTCTAGTTAAATGACACATAGAGAAAGTTTGAAACATAAAAATTCTTCCATTTTTTTACCCCTATAAATACTTGCAAGTTATAAGCTCGCCCATATAATATGAAAGTAGTCTAAATTATGAAGTCTATTACATCATTCTGAACTTTCTCCCATGTTCCCAGCTATACACTGAAAAAATCAGGGAGTGAGAGATTCTGTAAAACATTGTAGATTCTACATGCTTAAATAAGTACCTGTTTGAAAGGGCACTTTTAGTTTAAAATAATGGCTGCCAGAACATGACATCATACCAGGCTCTATTTTAGATTCAGATCAGATTTTGTTGTTTTTAAGGATTCTGCAACATCACAGAAAAAGCTATGTGAAATCATTTTGAATTTGCCTGTAATTAGCTAAAGGGCACAGATGAGTACACAGAAGAATAACTACTTGTTCTTATTTTTTAACATCTAATAATTAAGTGGAGGAAAGCAGTGGTTTATAGCAAGAAAATAATTTACTCATTAATCTTAACCACAGTAACTTAAGTCACAGCACTTAGATCAAATTGCAAAAAAGACAAAAGCACTGGAAAAGTCTTATTTCACATACTGATACCCAAACTGCATTTATTTTTCTGCATAATGTCCTTCCTAGTCTCACAGGGGCCTTTGTATAGCAGGAGAATAGGGTTGCAAAGACAGAATACATTGCAAGGGTGTACAACAAAGGTAAACTCAGATATACTGAGATTGAAAGAGAGGGAAAATGAAGTAGAATTCATAGTCTTGTTAGAATCTAGAAGTAAAATTTTACTTTTCTGTTGTTTTACTTTTTTTTCATGGCAATTCTAAACCTTTTGTTTCGGCTATGTTCTACTTTCCTACTTTTAATTTAGAAGTCAAATTCTTAGCCTTATGAAACTCTCATATGCTTTTATTCTTTCTATAAAAAGAAATACTGAGGCATTAACTGTGATATATATGTGTATAGACTAGATTTTGTCACTATAATAGTCAGTTAGGTGGTAAATGACTGAAATTAAGAGACTTGCATAAGCATGAAGCTGCTATAACGTACAGGGAATCAGTCCCATCCTGGACGCATTTTAATGTACAAAATGAAAAAAAGATACAAGAATAAGGGCATGTTTATGACTTTCTGATATAACCAGCACCCCCCGCTGCATATAACTTTATTTTAGAAAATGCAAATGATTTATTCAGATACAGTACCTACATCTTTCTAGCAAATTCTTTTACAGTAATTCCATTTGAATGCAGACATCTGCTGAGAGACTATAAAGTACCAATTAAGCTTTCTATATGTGTCATTTAACTGGAGTGTTTTCATCATGGACATGACCATTGCCTAATTTGGGATCAATTTGTATGCAAACCAAACCAATTTTTAAGTATTTGAAATCAATCACTAGAATATTGAAAGTTCCCCATATTTGAAATATTGAAGCTATCCATTCAGTGAGCTCTATTTAAGCTGTACACTGAATAAGACAGGAGTTTTGTGAAAAAAATATATATGTATGTTGTGTGATTATGTAATTAATTCCAATGCAGATGTACAAAAAGAGCACTGGTAATCTTCATTACAGCTTTTCGTTGCTCTGAGCAGCTTGCTCTGCAAACTTACCTTTCATTTAGCAAATTAGTGCTGTGAGTTAAATGTAATTGCTATGTTTTTCTCTTTTTTTTTTTACTAGTAAATGAATGACTGAAAAATTCAGTAGGTGAATGTATATTATCTCCCATATTGATTAACAACAAGATCTATCCTAGAACGAATTGGAAACCTTATTTCTCCCATATTTTTCCTGGAGAGAAAAATGTCTCTGTTTTCACTAGGATCCTATGTAAATTTTTATTTTTATTCTTATTTCAAAGCAAACGGACATGTCCCAGACCTCTTTTAATTTTCAAAATGAAAAGCAGAGGCTGCTGCCACTTGAGCTAAAGTACTTTCATATTATCCCTAGCCTATGTCTCTTTGTGTTAGAAACTGAGGCGTGAGAGGTAATGTAGTGCTTGCTAGAGCATCGTGTATTCCTTCCACTCTCAGTTCTACCAAAGCTGTTATCAAATCTCCATAGAGCTTTCCTTTCTCCAGGTTGAATAACTCCAACTCTCTCAGTCTGTCCTAGTAAGAGAGATGTTCTATCTCTTGGTTCATTTTTGTGGCCCTCCTCTGGACGCACTCCAACAGGTTCATGTTGCTCTTTTATTGAGGGCTCCACATCTCCAGGTGAGGTCTCACCAGCACAGAGCAGAAGGGCAGGATTTCCTTCTTCAGCATGCTGGCCACACTTCTTTTGATGCAGCCTGAGATGCAGTTGTTTTTTTGGGCTGCAAGGGCATAAACCCAAATGTTGGGCCTGTGTGAACCTAGCATGATTCAATATAGCAAAGTGCAAGTTTTTTCACTTGGGTTAAAGGAATCCTGAACATGCACACAGACAGTGAGAAGAAGAACATGAGAGAAGCCCTGTGGAGAAGGACCTCAGGGTCTTGGTAAATGAAAAGCAGAACATGAACCAGCAGTCTGCTCTTGCAGCTTGGAAAGCCAGTGATATCCTGGGCTCCATCAAAAGAGACCAGCAGGGACAGAGAAGTGATTGTCCCTCTCTACTTTGCCCTTGTGAAGCCCCTTCTGGAGTACTGCATCCAGCTCTGGGGCATCCGTTACAGGAAAGATGTGGAGCTGTTGGAGAGGAAAGAAGATCAAAGGGCTGGAGCACCTCCCTTACAAAGCCCAGGCTGAGAGAGCTGGGCTTGTTCATCATGGAGAAGAGAAGATGGCAGGAGACCTCATTGCGGCCTTCTAGTATTTGAAAGGGGATTATAAACTGGAGGGGAATCAACTTTTTACAAGTGTAGACAGTGTTAGAACAAGGGGGAATGGTTTTAAGCTCAAGGATGGAAGATTTAGATTGGATATTGGGGACATTCTTCACAGTGAGAGTGGTGAGGTGCTGGAGCAGGTTACTCGAGAGGCTATGGATGCTCCATGGCATCCTATCCCTTAGGTGTGTTGATCGCACTGCAGAGCATGGTGTCCTCTACAAATATGCAACACAAGGCTGAACTTTTTCCCAATCAAAACTGCTCCTCTGAAACATGGCCTTTGGATGAGAAGCAAACATTTTTTCTATTACTCAATAATTATTATTATTTTAATCAAAATAAAACAAAAATCGAATATTGGAGCATTCCTCACCACACGTGTATGTTCTCACTGGAGAACATCTCGGCAGATAGCAACAATCAGAGTTGAAGAGATGTTCTGTTTTATTTAATGGATCATTGAATTCAGAGGCTACACAAGAGCCTCTTTTACATTTTTATTTATAGAGTAGGGGTAGCTTCTGGTAATAAAAGATGTAAAACATAAAATTGATGAACAAGCTTCTTTTTGTCTTTTTTTTTTGAGAAAAAATATCTGTTTTTGAAGAAAGTTTATATCTGCTTTTCCTAAGAGTGCAAGTTTGAAATTCTACTAGTTTGTTTGTGTGCTAAAATAACTACATGACAGGCCAAAGATCTCAGATCCATAAAATTTTTCTGGAAATTTAAGTCATAATTTTTTAGATCTGATAAAGTGCACTCTACTAAAAAAGTCTTTCTTGATTCACCATGTGGTTTAAGTTCTTAAAAGACCCTTGCAGCCTTGCTTACACTTTTAAAATTAAGTATTCTCTTTCAAAATTTAAAAAAAAAACAAAAACAAATAAGCAAATAAGCACTTTTTTCTTTTTCTTTAAGGTACTTTGAAATTACTGAAAAAAACTGAAATAAAACTTTTATTTGAAGTTGCAATTTTCCAAAATTCACTAATATTTTCTTCTCAATAACTTAGCTTGTAGAAGCCTCAGATTAAATACGCTCAAATCAGTTTAACTTTGTTTCTACTGAATTTACACGAATTTTAAAATCAACATCAATGGGAAAAGGCCAATCTTTTTAAAAAGAAATATAGCTGACTAGAAACTGAGCAGATCAAAAATTGGAGAGTGAGCATTTTTCCTTAGGGCTTAAGAATAAGCTTTTAAATTTCACGCCTAATGCTAAGTAATGTTTGTTCTGCTTTACTGCAGGGAATGTAGGGAACTGACCTCAATGGCATGATTATGGATATTCAGTAGACATTTTCTGAAAGTATATGTCACCTCAGTTCTTTGGGTTAAAAGGCAATAGCTAATAAGAAGGTGTAGTCCAAAAAGCTGCTATTGATCTGAATGAACATTAAAAGCCATGATGATTTTATTTTTCATATTAATCTTTTTTCTCTGATCTTTTACATACTCTTGTTAGTTATATTTTATAAAATAATGTTGTAAATAAATTGAGTACATTAAATTTGCTTTATTTTACATGACTATTGATTCGAAGTCCAGAAATGTCTTGCCATAATGATCCCAAAATATACCATTTTAGTAATTCCAAGGACATTCCAGATCTTCAAGCTTATACCTAAAAGAAACTAATGGATACAGATGATACAATACGAAATATGCACTGAGAAAGACCAAAGGGGATATTGCATCAGATCCAGCCAGAAACCATAGGGTATGCAGGAGAAAAAAAGACATAAAAAAAAACAAAACAAAAACAAAACCCTACATATACCATCATGTATCACAGCAGTTAGCTCGACACAAAATTTAGTATGGATAGTAATGAAATTATTTCTGCTACAATAGATTTCATTTTATTTATTTAAAAATAAAATAGATATAAGAAATACAAAATTTGTGATGATACTAAATTGCTATTGCCCTTTTCTTTTGCTTCAGATACTACTTCGTCAGATGATTCTTGGTATGTATTTATAGCTTGCCTTCTTATCCTAATTCAGCACAGAATATAAGCTTTGAAATATCCAAATAACTGACATTGAGAACTTAGTTAACTAGCTTAGCAAAGTTTTGGGTCTTATCTCATTTAATTTGGTACAGAGACCCAAAACTAGATTCTCCAGATCACATCTGCCTCTTCTAATTTGCCTCAGATGAAATACATGCAATTATTTTCAGTGCTTCTCCTTCTCACCATCCATTGGTTATACAGGAAATAAAGTAATAATGCTTACCTAAGATGGTGACAAGATTTTGCTGCTTGAAATTTAGATGTTGAAAATTAGATGGTATGATTAATCTATCAGTCTTGGTTTGAATTAAAAAAGCAACAAGTGTTACTACAGAATGTTTCCACAACAGACTTGGAACTAAGCGGGAGAATAAACTGGAAAATCAGCCCCTCCATTACATTCATCTCATTAAGCTCATGGATGTCTGCATAGGTAAAAGCAACTCTTCCTTATCAGAGAAAGACTGTGGTAGTGTTTTCTGTGCTTCATGGAGGAAACTTTTTTCTCATCAGGACTGATGCTCTATCACTTTGAATTTAATGTAATAGTCACAAAAAGGCAAAATATGTTTTATCATCAGTGATATAACTTCAAGGGCAGAAATACTTTTTTCCTCTCTCACTTTCTTCTAAAAATGGTACATATTACTGTAAATTGATAATTATCTATGGAAGTTTCTTATACCCATAAACATTACAGCAGTTTAGAGGTGAATAACATACTGAGTGGCTTATATATAAATTCAGGCATACCGCTACAATGATGAAGAGACCCGATTATTTTCACAAGGTACCCCTTGTGGCTTTAGAGGTGCTGCTGTCACCAAAAGAAATTTGGAGTCATGTAAGCTGTTCGTCATTATCAGCAGTGTAATATCTACCAGCTTATAAAGAAAGACTTCTAGAAAAACCATAATTAACACCAAATTTGCCTGAAGGTGGGAAGGGAAGCTGTTATATGAAGCATGAGATTGCTGTGTGCTCTAACTTATTCTGCTTTTACTAAAAAGGTATTTTTATGGGATCAGTGGTAGCTAACAGTGACAAGGTTGGTTTCTTTTTGTCCTTCCTAGGCTTCTGCAGACTGAGGTCTCCTCTCTGCACTTGGTTGAACAGTTGGTTAATTTCAAGACTAATTATTTACAGTTATCACTTCTTTCAGGCACCAAGTTCAAGAGCAGTGAAGCTTTAGGTTCTCTTCCCAAGACATGGAAAAAAAAGGTATGCTGCCAGGGGAAATTTAGACCACTGCAACTCTGACCTTATTTCAGTAGTGTGTAACATTTCATTGCCTATATGAGGCTGGGGACAATTACATTCACATTCTATGGGTAGGTTATATGGAGGCCCAGCCTCTTAGACATTCACAGGAAAGATTTGAGTGTTAGTCACAAAGTTAGGTGGCAGTGTCATAGTTCAGCTTTAGTCATTTAACCCTGTCCACTTTTAAGTCCCATTATGTTCTGCAGCAGTAGAAAATAATTTGAAACTCAGAGGATGAATGTGCTCTGTGCCCTTCATATCTTTGTCTGCTATTGCATTACAGCACTGTTCTGTGAAGATGTTTTGTATCTTTGCAATTTTTTGTCTTTGCAGAATATTTCTTGGCATCTATCCTTTGCTATGACAACAAAAATCAGCCTGTTCAGAGGTTTATTTTTCATAGTTCTGGCTTGATGTTACTTCTTCATAAAGAGTTAATGGTTTACAAGCCATCCTGACCTACTTTTTCTTTTTTTTTTCCCCCACTTTTTGAATAATAAAATAAAGGCAGGCTACCTTACCGCAATATCTGATATTGTACATCTTCCATCTTTAATCATCATGTAATACTCTAATTCCTTTACTTTGACTCATATTTTAAATCTTTGAAAATATAACTGTTGAGCCTTTACTCGGATATTTGATACTGAGAATATTTGCAGTAATAGTTTTGTAATTTCAACACAGCCAACTGGGAACAAAGAGAAATGTCCAAACACTGCAGTGCCCTCCGTATTCATACAGAGATATTAAATCAGAATCCTACACATTTAGTTTAGTCTAAATTGATGTACATTTGATTTTGTAAGCAAATCTTTCAAACATACTCAAAAAAACATTCTATCATTCCCAGGAATTTTATTCCATATACCTTCTGAAATGGACTTAAATTCTGTGTATGCAACCTAACAAGATCGTGCCAAGAGTGGCATAATTTAAGCAGGCTTAACTTGCATTTTCCTTGATAATTCTGTCCTGCTGAGCTTTGTTTATTTGGCAGTACTGCACCTCTTTTAAACTGCAGGTGCAAATAATTAGAATTGAATTTCTATAGCATATTCTTGGTGTCAAAACTCCTTTCTATCACTATAAGCTATACAAAGTTTCCTCTTCACACTTTTAGAATCATTTTTCTGTGGGGGTTTTATAAGTCTCTTAAAATGCAGTGTGGATCCCTTTTAGAAATTAGTTTATAAAATCATTTCCCAGTACACAGCTGGATGCAAAACATGGAAATGCTATAGCTTATTTATTTTTGGGATACATTTCAGCCCCTTCTGTGATACCAGAATACTTTAACAAAGTATGCAATTCAATCCAGAAAATCTAAATTTTGCCTTTGATTTTGGTAGAAGCAGGATCAGCCCTCTATCAGTACTTAAATTTATATTTGTATAGTAACAGAGCTTAAGTTGCCACTGCCAAATAAATTTATTTTTTAATATCTATATAATTTCATTGTTAAAAATGAATACACACAGGGAAGGTAGACTTTCAAAACACCTGGAGTAAGCCAGGTTGCTTGTTTATGTAATGATGCATCTCAGCATCAGTTGATCATATTACTGAATGGACACAAACTACTACTTTCTTGTATTATTGCAAGGTCATTTCTTGCATGTTCAATGTAATCATACTGTTAATCTTCTTAATAATTCTATTTCCTGTGCACAGATTCCTAGTAACTATTTTTTAAATTCTTTGCATGGTCAGTGCTACAGTGTAGAAAAAGGGGCATGGGAAAGGTGTAGGAGTTACCCTAGAGAGGAAAGATGGTGAAGCACAAAAAAACACTTTTAAGTGTAGTGATGGATGACATTCCCAATTTCAGAACACCAGTAAAAATGGGAACGGTACCCTCATATTTGATGTTCAAGAGCAGTACTCCTACCAAAAATCTTCCTGCTTTTTTATTTTGAATAGATTCTATTTCTTAGCAGGAAACATTGCCATGTGCTGGCATTCTCATATCAATATACAATAATCACAGAATCACACAGAGTGGCCTCGGTTGGAAGGGACCTCAAGGATCATGAATCTCCAACCCCCCTGCCACATGCAGGGCCAACAACCTCCCCATTTAATACTAAATAGTAGTCTTTAAAACAGGCTGCCCAGGGCCTCATTCAACCTGGCCTTGAACACCTCCATAGATAGGGCATCCGCAACTTGTCTGGGCAGCCTATTCCAGCACCTCACCACTCCCTCTGTAAAGAACTTCCCTTTGATATCCAACCTAAATCTTCAACTTAAAACCATTTCACCTTGTCCAGCTGTTATCTACCTTTTCAACGAGTTGACTCCCCTCCTGTTTGTAGGCTCCCTTTAGGTACTGAAAGGCTGCAGTGAGGTCACCCCACAGCCTTCTTTTCTCCTGGCTGAACAAGTCCAGCTCCCTCAACCTGTCTTCATAGGGGAGGTGCTCCAGTCCCCTGATCATCTTTGTGGCTCTTCTCTGGACCCTCTCCAACAGTGCTCTTCAGACCTGGACACAGTACTCCAGAGGAGACCTCACAAGAGCAGAGTAGAGAGGGACAATCACCTCCCTGTCCCTGCTGGCTACCCCTCTTCTGATGGAGCCCACGATACCATTTGCTTTCTAGCTGCAAGAGCACACTGCTGGCTCATGTTAAATTTTTCATCCATCAGGACCCCCAGGTCTTTCTCTTCAGGGCTACTCTCAAGGATTGCTCCTTCCAGTCTGTATAAATGCCTGTGTTTCCTCCGGCCCAAGTGCAAAACCTTTCACTTTGCTGAATCTCATTAGGTTCAGCCAGGTCCACCATTCAG
This sequence comes from Chrysolophus pictus, assembly GCA_037305975.1. Lineage (NCBI taxonomy): Eukaryota > Metazoa > Chordata > Aves > Galliformes > Phasianidae > Chrysolophus > Chrysolophus pictus. The sequence continues at coordinate 29,337,237 of CM074577.1, read as the reverse complement.
GCCTGTTGAAGTCCCTCTGAATGGCATCCCTTCCATCCACTATGTCAACTGCACCACTCATCTTGGTATCTCTCAGCAAGTTTGCTGATGATAAGAAGACAGTAGAAGAAAGACAAATAGAAGAAATACTTTAAGAGCTTATGAACAGTAAGTATTTTTCATTTTGCTATATTAATTCAAAAATATTTTTCCATATGGTAATGCCAGCAACTTTGTGGCACTGTACAATTACTAGCAATATTCTGACAGTCTCAAGAAATCATGCACTCGTTCGCTTACCCATAGCTACACTCATCAATGGTGATGATATATTTTATAATAAATGCTATTTCATTGCTAATAATAATACAGACATTGTTTACTTCGTTAAAATTATGAAAGAGTAGACATCTGTGGATTACACCCAAGTGTTAGCTTTCATGCAGTTCAGGAATGATAATCTATACAACACTTTTTAAAGTTAATGAAGGTTGAATCTATTGTAAAATCTGAAGCCATGCACAGAAAATTTACTCCCTGCTGTCAAAAATGTAAACAAATGCAATAGAAAGGTATTTCTTGCTTAGATTGTATAGAAAAGCTTATTTATGCTCTTGAACTTCTAATATTTTGTGAAGAGGAGAACTTTCAGAGCACAAAGAATATTGTGCTTTCATTATTTACAGTTTTAAAGAGGCTCAATGTCACAAAAGAAATGAAACTCAGTAGGACAGATGAGCTCTCAATGAAAATAAAGTTAAAAATATCCACCATTAAAAGTATTTCAGCAGTGGTACAATACCTTCAACGATTTATCAGCAGGGAGCTGAGGTAGGCACCCTGCTACTCTCTTTTGTTGTTTTCAGTTTGTCACTCTCCTGTCCCACAGACGCCAAGCAGCTGTCCTCAGAGTTTGAGCTGTTTTCAGGGTCTCGTTTCATCCTTGAGAAGCCCTTAAATTTTGGTGTAATCAAATGCATAATTAAATGCATATTTATTTGCAGTTAACTATCTTAAGGACAGAACAAGTAGATAATCCCTTACTCTTATCACATAAAAATCTGGAATTATGCCCAAACTCTTATGCAATAATCTGCTTTGTAAAAATCATATAGGGAAAACCCTACATGCCTTCATTGTATCAAACATCTCTGCAGAGGACAGGATGCATAGAAACATTAGAGGCAATACAAAAGTTAAAAGAGGAACCACAGTTCCAGCATATACAGACTGCCTGTCAGATAATCTTGGAATGAAGACACTTTTTATAATATTAAGTTTTAAAGGAATGATATATTTTTTATCACAGCTTCCATCACTTTACAGGTCCTCTTCTGAGACAGGTATTATAACCTAGGAAATCAAGATACACAGATCAAATGTAGTTCAGCCAAGTTCAAATTCAGGAAGGATCTAGAAAAGCCAAGTGTAGGACTTGAATCCAAATTTCAGAAGAGAAGGAGGTTATCATTAGGAAGATTGTTGAAGGTGATCTCCTTTGAGAATTCACAAGAGAATATCTTAAAATATATATTTGCCTCTGGTTACCTCCATGACTAAAATCTTATTTATTTTTTAAAAAAGGGAAACTGAATGCAATATGCTCAATATACATTCATGAGATACTAGCTTCATGATTACAAATTAATAAGAGAATGACATATCTTTTTTAATGATGAAGAATTACAGGAAATTTTTAAAGGCATTTTGCTTCCCTCCTCCTCCCAGAATATTATTTTATTAATTAGGAAATGCATCAGTGCCTATTTCTTATACAGTGTGGTTCAAAGTCTGCTAGATGAAACATAACAAGTATTTAACTAATTGACATTAGCTTTCATTAGTCTGTAATGATTCAAATAATGTAATATGAGAGTGAAATAAATTTAGACTGATGTAATATTCAATTAGGATATAATCCAAGGTAGATATTTCACTATTTGAATATTCTTTCTTTCTTCGATCCCTGCTGATGATATCAGCCACACATTCCTCAGCAGTGCATTAGGAGTGCAGCACTCTGCAACTGTTGTTGCAGAACAACAGGAGAATCTCAGAATGCGAAAGGAAGTTCCATGTTTATTTAATCAGGCCAAAGTATGATCAACAGCCCTGTGAGATACATTCTATTTACCTAATATCGATAGGTTTTTTTTTTTTTTTTTTTTTTTTTGCCTAGGTCAGGTGTTAACTTCTCTTTTCATTATACCAGTGGAACTAGAGCCACAGGAAAATAAACATAAATCAGCTACCTTTACTGGAATATCTAAGATCTTATACATCTTTCAGGGAGAATTTTAAAAACTAATTTTTGTCACTTGGAAGCAGTTGGCCTGAGATGACTCCCACTTGAGAGGAAATGACAGTGGATTGAGGAAATGACTCCTGCATATCAGTGGAGTTACAGGAAACATTCTGAAGGAAAATATGGTTGTGACAATTTAAACCACTGTATATCTGCTTATGCATTGTGTAAAATAGAAATATATATATTAAGTTCTAAGATACAGATTTTGTTTGTTTTTCTTTTTTGGACAAAACATGAGAATCATTTACTCTTATATTTTTTATGTAGATGAAATAGCAAATTTCTTAATGATCTTAAAACAAAACATCAGAGGTTCTCCTGATGAACTCACTTTTTAAAAATTGTTTGTTTATAACATCTAATAAATTTATAGTTTTGAAGCAAAGGAATTATTTCCACAAATCATTTTTTAACCCAATGAGACAAAAGCAAACTTGGTCATACTACATTGACCAAAAAAGCTAATTTTCCCCATGGGAGAGGATTGGAACTAAACAGTCTTTAAGGTACCCTCTGCCCTAGGCTATTCTGTGATTCTATGATTCTGAGAATATCTGTCATATTCTGTTATATGAACAGAATCTATTCTGTAAAAGCCATACTTAGCTTTTTTTTTTTTTTTTTTTTTTGTATCCTGTAAGTAATACAGTTAATATGGTCATTAATGAATATCTTATTTCTTTTCCAAAATCAAAACTCACTTGAAATTGCAGTACAGCAAAAGTTAGTCACCCTGGATTTCAAAGTCCGTGGAAAGATTTGCTATGGAGATCATACCTGAGCTTTGACATTACATAGTCCATTGATTTAAAAGCTACCTCCTTTCCAAAAGGTCAGGATGCAAAATATAAAATTCCAAGTGAATAACATGCAGTTCAGCATCAAAAGTATAATCTCACCCAACATCTCTGGCCAGAAAAGAACAAGGAAAGAAAGCTTCTCAGACTTCATTCATTTAAAATTGGAAGTATCCGAACTGTTAGAATAGGGTCTATAATAATTAAAGATACACATAAATAAGTATGTATCAATCAATCATAGAATGGCCTGGGGTTAAAAGGACCACAATGATCATCTAGTTTCAACCTCCCTGCTATGTGCAGGGTCGCCAACCGCAAGACCATGCTGCCCAGAGCCACATCCAGCATGGCTTTGAATGCCTCCAGGGATGGGGCATCCACAACCTCCTGAGGCAACCTGATCCAGCGTGTCACCATCCTGCATGTGAAAAATTTCCTCCTAATATCTAACCTAAACCTCCCCATCTTAGTTTAAAACCATTCCCTCTTGTCCTATCACTATCCACTCTCGTAAACAGTCATACCCCCTCAAGTTTATACGCTCCCTTCAAGTGTTGGAAGGTCACAATAAGGACTCCAAAGAGCCTTCTCCAAGCTAAACAAGCCAGTTTCCTCAACCTTTCTTCATATGAAAGGTGCTTCAGATCTCTGATCATCTTAGTGGTCCTCCCCTGGACCCATTCCACGAGCTCTGTACCCTTCTTGTGCTGGCCTGGTCACAGTACTCCAGATGAGGCCTTACAAGAGCTGAGCAGAAGGGGACAATCACCTCCCTCTCCATTCTAGCCACCCCTCTTTTAATGCAGCCCAGAACATAGTATGTATCTTACCATCTGGAGTTAAAATGTAAATATTTACTAGTAGTATCATTGATTTTTTTTTCTAATAAAAATGCTTTAGATTTATTGTTCTTTATTTCTAAAATAAAATAATAAAAATAGATTTAAAGAAATCTGAGGCCTTTGATATATCTATTGATAGATATCTATTGATATTTTTATCATGTGTCCTTTTTAATAAAATCCTACAGAATTCCTATGCTCTTCTCTAGATGCAGGAATACTTCTAACTGCTGCAATCAATTATTTTCTACGTTTAGAGCTTCCTCTACACTTCTCTTACCTTTTGCAAACAGAATTGAGCTGCTTCACTGCAAAATGAAATTGTTTGTACAGTTTAGAATTTTACTAATCAGAACAGTATTATTACTTTACAAATTAAAAATTCTAATACGACACCATCACACGTCTGATGGTAAAACTGAACTTTCTGCAATAGCTCTACTAAGATTTTTCATTAAAATACCTCTCATAAGTCAGGAAATACGGACATGCCTTGACTTTAAATTACACTTAATTATTGAATAAAAGTAACTTCAAAAGTTGCTTAATGTTATGGATCAAATTCCAAGTTACTTAGCAGTTTCCATTCAAATTATTTAACGGTATACAGCATAAATTTAGATTTAGGCATAGATTTAAACTCATTTTGCTTAGGAACAAGTGATCTGCAAGTGCACATTCCTACACCAGCATACATCAGTACAGGTTAGGGCACAGATGTCTAACATTTTGGCTTGTCCGAGACACGCTGTGTGAAGAGAAATTGTCTACAGCCACATCTACAAGGTTGCTCCAAAAGTAATGCCTCCTATTTATCTCCATGAAACCTACAACAAAGAGCACAATAATCCTGTTTGATAGAGCAAATTCTCAGCTACAGAACACTATATATATATATTTTTTAAAATCACAGACACCACCATTAGCTATGTATTTTCACCAGCTATGAACAAACTCCTGAATGCCATGTTTGTAAAATCTGCATCACACCAGAAAATCTGGATCACACCAGAAGGTGATCCACTGTTGCTGCAGCCAGTGCTGAAACCACCACTCAACACCTCACTGTTCTCACATCAACAGTTTGGTCTCCATAAACGTTCAGCAAGCATCATTGAATATTAATGCGTACAAATTTTTCCACATGGAGAAATTCAATGACATACATTTGTTCCAAATGTACCTTAATGTCAGGTACCATTTTGTCAGATATCCCCCTCTGCTGCCATACTACCAACATCCACCTCTGACATTATGGGCCAATATCATAAAATAGGAGGCATTATTTTCAGATCAGCCCTCATAAAATATGTAGTATAAGTAATAGTATAATTAATTTACATAAGTAACAAACTTTTTTTTAACCTATAAAAAAAAAAGAGTAACAGAAACATAAAACTACTTTGATATGTGGCCTTGTTTTTGAGTAGCTAACACATCAGGCTGGTTCAGTGGCACTGGTTGCAATTCTTAGTGAGTTCTTAAGGTGGTCATGGGAGATTTTTGATGAAATTTTACTCCCATGAATCATCCTTGAAAACAGTTGTTCACAAATCTACTTAGTGTCAAAAGCAGTGACATAAATAAGGTGTGGTTGTGCAGTGAGAGATATTTCTCTCTGGTAAGAGTGGGCATATACCAGTCTGGTCTGGAGACATGATAAAATCTTGGATTTTAACTCTACATTCCATTTGAAAATTTCAGGTAATGTATTTCTGTTAACTGAAAATGGAGTTGCAACTAAACCAAAAATTGATATATATATTTTTTTCAATCTTGAAACCTATTTTCAAATTCCTTTATCAAAACCTAAAGCGCAGCTGAATAATTTTTTTTTTTGCAGTTCATAGAACCTCTTCCACAGACTGGAAGGAGAGGTCCTTGAGAGCAGCCCTTCAGAGAAGGACCCGTGGTCTTGATGGATGCGGGGTGACCTCATTGCAGCACTTCAATACCTAAAGGGAGCCTACAGAGGGGAGGGGAATCAACTCTTTAAAAGGGTTGATAACTGCAGGACAAGGGGAAATGGCTTTAATTTGAAGCACAAAAGTTTTAGGTTGGATATCAGAGGGAAGTTCTTTACAGAGAGAGTGGTGACGTACTGAAATGCTGCCCAGAGATGTTGTGGATGCCCCATCCCTGGAGGTGTTCAAGGCCAGATTGGATGGAGACCTGGGCAGCCTGGTCTAGCATTAAATGGGGAGGTTGGTGGCCCTGCATGTGGCAGGGGGTTTGGAGATTCATGATCCTTGAGGTCCCTTCCAACCCTGGCCATTCTGCGATTCTGTATTCAGGCAATGTATCAAAATCCATAAATTTGCCATAACTTGAGTTAACAACGCACTCTATTCACTGGTTTCAGCCCAAATAGAATTGATAATGCACCCGTGTTCAGTTGGTGCTGAATGACAGTTTTGCACCTGGGGCTTGTCCAGATAACTCAGTGGAGAAGAGCCAACACCACAATGATGGGGGGCAGGAAGTGGTCACATTGTGAACTGCTTGGCCTCATGTGGCCTGCAGGATATACAGGTTGGACATGCACATGTTATGGGCTGACCTGCTGAAAGGAGCTCTGCAGAAAAGGACCCAGGGGTCCTAGTGTAGAGCAGGTTGGTTATGAGCCAGCAGTGTATCCTTGTGGCCAAGAAGGCCAATGGAATCCTGGAGTATATTTATGCATTAGAAAGAGAGAGGTCAGTAGGTCAAAGGAGGTGATCATCCTCTGCCCTGGAAAGGTCACATCTGGATTCTGTTCTGGGCTTCTCAGCTCAAGAAAAACAGGAAATTGCTGGAGAGAGTCCAGCAGAGGATCACAAGGATTATTAGGCCCCTGAAGCATCTCCCAAGTGAGGTACATACTGCCCAGAGAGGTTATGAATATTTTTTTTCTCTGGAAATATTCAAAACTCATCTGGACACTTTCCTGTGTAAACCTTCTTTAGCAGAAGGATTGGACCAAATGATCTCTGGAGTTCCCTTCCAGCCCCTACAGTTCTGTGATTCTTTGATCTTCATGCACAAAGATGCTAATTGTACAAACTCATTAGCAGCTAGTTAATTTTACTATTGGAATTTCTACTTTAAATCTCAGAAAAAACATTCAATGGACACAATGAATTTCAGGCATGCATGCAACATTACAGACATGATTCTAATACAAAATCAAATGGAGATGCACACATTTACTGTTACTAGATAGTAGCTATTCTATGTTATTTCTAGGTCTTTCTGTTTCATGGTTTAAAAAGTTAAGATGTTCATTAGGGTGATAAGATCAAAATTATGACTTGCAGAGAAATGAGAGCATTGCATAATTTGTAAATTCCCATTACTGAACGGTCAGCAATTAGGAAAATGGCAACTGGCAGTCATTTTAAGAAGAAATCATTTGTAAAGGTTCTCTTAATGTCACTATTTTGACAGTTCCACACATATTAAAATAATTCACAGAATCACAGAATCATAAGGGTTGGAAGGGACCTCCAGAGATCGAGTCCAACACCCCTGCCAAAGCAGGTTCCTTACATCAGGTCACACACATAGGTGTCCAGGCGGGTCTTGAATATCTCCAGAGAAGGAGACTCCACAACCCCCTGGGCAGCCTGTTCCAGTGCTCCGCCACCCTCACCGTGAAGAAGTTCTTGCGCACATTTGTACAGAACTTTCTATGCTCCAGTTTTCGGCTGTTTCCCCTTGTCCTGTCTCCACACACTGTAGAAAAGAGTCTGACCTCACCACTCTGCCCCTCACACCTTAGATATTTATAGACCTGGATCAGGTCCCCTCTCAGTCTTCTTTTCTGAAGACTAAACAGACCCAGTTTGCTTAGCCTTTCTTCATAGGGGAGATGTTCCAGGCCCTTCACCATCTTTGTGGCCCTCCGCTGGACTCTTTCCAAGAGATGCCTGTCTTTTTTGTACTGGGGAGCCCAGAACTGGACACAGTACTGCAGATGAGGCCTTACCAGGGCAGAGTAGAGGGGAGAGGATTACCTCCCTCGACTTGCTGGCCACACTCTTTTTAATGCACCCCAGAATGCCGTTGGCTTTTTTGGCCACAAGGGCGCACTGCTGGCTCATGGCCAACCTGTCGTCCACCAGGACACCCAGGTCCCTTTCCACAGAGCTCCTCTCCATCAGGTCATCCCCCAACCTGTACTGGTGCATGCGATTATTCCTCCCCAGATGCAAGACTCTACACTTGCTTTTGTTAAACCTCATCTGGTTTCTTACTGCCCAGCTCTCCAGCCTGTCTAGGTCTCGCTGAATGGCAGCACAGCCTTCAGGTGTGTCAGCCAATCCTCCCAACTTCGCATCATCAGCAAGCTTGCTGATGGTGGTCACTATCTCCTCATCAAGGTTATTGATGAAGATGTTGAACAAGACCAGACCCAGCACCGACCTCTGAGGAACACTGCTAGTTACAGATCTTCAACTGGACTCTGCATCTCCAACAATGACCCTCTGTGCTCTGCCAGTCAGCCAGTTCTCAACCCACCTCACTGTCCACTCATCTATCCCACAATTCCTCAGCTTCATTATAAAGATGTTGTGGGAGACAGTATCAAATGTCTTGCTGAAATCAAGGTAGACTACATCCACTGCTCTCCCTCCATCCACCCAGCCAGTGACAACATCATAGAAAGCTACCAGGTTGGTCAAGCATGACCTCCTCCGGTGAACCCATGCTGAGTACTCCTGATAACCTCCTTTTCTTCCAGTTGTCTGGAGATGGCATCCAGCACAAGCTGTTCCATCACATTTCCAGGGACAATTCATTCCTAAGCTGATCTTTAATGGTGAAATTAAAGCAGACATTCACAGAAATAATTATTGACTAAACATATTTCAGCAATACTACTATTTGTTAGACCTGAATATTGCCAATAGCAGTGATGTAACCACCCTGACCCAAATTTCTTGAAAGAAGAATGTTTTACTAGAAGAACTGAAAAATGCATCACTTTAAAGGTCTTTTGTGCTAGGCAGAAAGAGTAGGTCTATATTAAAGCAAAGGCAAAATCTGAGGTAAAACAAAAAGAAAATAATTATTTGACCTCTCTGTAAGCAAAGAAAGACTTTATTTTGGTGTTTTAAAACATCTTTATAACAGATGTTAATCTTCTGTTTTTCATGGCTCTACCTTGTCCACATTTTTATTTATGTTATCTGTTAAACTGTGGAAGTTCTTAGACCCTCCAGAAGAATAACCATCTTACAATAGTTATTTACAACAGGCACTGATGTACTTCTACATTAATTAATATAAATTAAAATTCAAAAATATAAGACTCTGAGAGATCTTAACAATTTGTCATATGATAGTAAAGATGTCTTTTCATATTAAGCATTGCATATCCTTTCCTTTTTTTCTTATCTGCCTATGGGAAAAGGAGAATACTACTTTCAAAGGCTACTTTAAGGTCAGAATTTCAGTACGTGATAAAGGAAGCTCACTCTTTATCTCATAATGAACTCAGTAGGACTATTTGATGTAGGCCAAATGGTCAAAAATAAATCTTTCATCTCTTTAACTGTCATGCAGAATTCCTCAGCTTTGTTTTTATCAATTTTTATTTTTATCCAAATGAACATCAGTAATATTCAATATTCATTTTCCTTTGAGGTATTTTGCTATTACTTCCAGCATTTAACTGATAACTGCCACGGTTTCCCAAGTAGTGATTTTACTAAAAAAAAATACCAGAGACTTGATTTAACACAAATGCCACTTTTTAAACAGCTTCACTTCTGCCTACAGTCCACTGTCTTGGTGACCAAATTCATTATGAAACTTTAAGTCAGTAATAATAATTTTTTTCACATTGGTTTCTAGCATCAGTCAGGTGATATTTCTGTTATGAAACACATTTTCTCCTCCCTCGAACTCTTCAAGGATACTGCTATCTCTGCTTCATATGCTTTCTTGAAAACAGTTATCTGCTCATAATATAGGCTTAAAATACTGTACATAGTAGTGTTATAGGACAACCAGAAGGGCATTTCCCTGATGAAAATGTACTCTAAATTCCTACTACCGCTGTCTCTTTCAGCTCTGCATTTCCTGAGTCCGATGCAATTGTCAATCTTCATTTGGCACATGTCATATTGCTCACATCACTAATTTCCAAATTTAACATGCAAGGAAGAAGTTATGATGTTCAAAGCTTCACCCTTCCAAATCTGATTGGATTTCGTTGACACTGTTGAATAATGATTAGACTCAAATTGTTGTCCAATATAAATGTAATTAAAATTCTCTAATCCCACACTGCAGCAAGCAAAGCTTTCTTGGAATTTCTCATCTTGCAGTCATTCAGTAGTTTACTGTTCTGAGCAGTAACACATTTCTTACTTTGCCTACTCAGTGTTATGAAGTAAGCCATGTCGGACACAGAAGGATTTTACCTTTATGCAGTAAGGCTAAGCAAGAAGAGCTGTAGTAGTAATTTTTCACTTCACTTCTTTTGCTTTGTTCCAGTTTTCAGAACTGTAGCCAATCTTGCTGTCTGAATTTAAATCAATGTCTGTGCCATTACAGAATACCTTGGAATCTGTTAAAAACTTTTTTTAAAAAAAGAATTTTTTTTTTAATCTTATTTCAGTTCTATAGCTTATCTTTACTCACAGGTAGTTTGAAACTCCTCGGCAAATACTGAACAATGCTTTTACAAAATTACTCACAGTTTTGGCCTTTTCTTTCTTATTCGTGCAGTGACATTCTTGGTCAATTTTAACATGTGTAGAAAAAAACATTACAAAGATGTGAGAAAGGCTGAAATCTTTAGTTCTGTTCTGAAATATCTGATACCAATTACCTGACCTTGACCTGAGATTTTTTTCACATCATTCCAAATGTTGGCTTTGTATCTTTTATCATCCAGACTTTCAACAATATTTAATTTGAAGGAAAAAAGGTATGATGAAAACTTATACTGGCTTCCACATTATTTCTACAAAGTCTAAACTGAAATAAGGTGCTTTTGCAGTATTAGAGATATAAAGCTAAATTCAGTCAGCACATCAGCAATTTCAACATAGGCATGATTGGGAATTAATTTCAGTGGATTATAATCTTGTAGAACCTAAGTGTCAGTAAAGAAAAGAAATGTGTTTGAACTTTGTCAAAATTATTTTAAAAAGACACCCATTTGTCATTAAATGTTGGTTTGGATTCTTTTGAAGTTTTCTCTCGATTCGGTGCAAAAAAAAAAAAAAAAAAGAGAGAGAGAGAAAGAGTAATATAAAATATGATACACACATTATTCAGTTTCACTTGCTTCCATGCCTAAGAAGTGAAACACTACCTCCTAAGCTACTAAAAAAAATAAATCTCTGTACCTAACAGACTCATTAATTGATACAGTTTCCTAAACAAGCCTTTCAGAATTCTAATCAAAGAATTAAGGTAGTTAAAACTCTTGTCATCTTCTCTCAGTGGAATAGTTGCTGCTAATTAGATAGAATTTTCAGTCCATGCTGGTCAAATACGTAGGCTGAAGCCAAAAGATACCCTTCCTAACAAAAAAAAAAAAAAAAAAAAAAAAAAAAAAAAAAAAAAAAAAAAAAAAACAACCAAACAATCATTCAAATCTCCAAATCTCAAGCTAAATCAATCTTAAATATCTGCAAAACATTTGAAAAATGTGAAATTAAATTGCATCACCTTTCATATGGTCAAGAGATTTAGTGCCAGATTGGTAGAAAATGATGTTCTGTTGTCTTCTGACAACAGAAAGGCCACAAATAAAACAAAATCTCAGTTGACCATGTGATTGTACAATATCATATTTGAATTAATTGCCTTTACCTTAATGCCATGAATATCCAAACTGGCAAGCTCAGCAGTTTGTATTTTGTATTCTTTATGAGCACTGCAAAAGTCCGCAATTCAACTCAGAGTTGTCAAAGCTCTCCCCACTATCTCTTGCACTTTCTCACTGACAGTTTCCTAGAAAGCATTGAGAGTATGTTTACTCTGTATCCCTTTTCCAAAGCAAATGGCAAGTGGTATTTTTACTATGTCAGTGTTAAATCCTTATTCAAGTACCATCCAAGGTTGCACTCAGTTTAATGAATCATTTATGTAAAACTTATTCTTCAGAACATCAGAAGAGTATCCAACAACATAAGAATCAGAAGTCAGTTGTTATCAACAGATGGTATTAATAGAAAGGATTGATATGGAATACACCGTTTTCAGACCCTGCCCCATGTCCTGTAATTGCTTTGAAGGTGTGAAGGGGAAATCCAAAGACAAAACATTTCCCCAGTATCTTGACAAATAGTCATGGTCACACTGAGCAGTTATGTAGGCACTATGCAGACCCTTTGGTATGTGAAGACTAACAGCTACGTAAAATCTTATTCAAAATGAGTTGAACTTCAAGGAAGAAGGGATGTTTCTTATCTGTACCTTTCTTTCATTCAACAGGGTCTCCAGGTAGTCATCTTTTTTACTGTTCTTCCTGAAGTAAAGTTATGACTTTTTTTTAATCAGTAATTGTAACAGAGTGAAGATACATATGAATTCAGGTGGCTTATACTTAGTAACCTGTGAAAATGAGAATTATATCTGTTGAAGAGCTGGGTAAGAGAAACTGGAATAGCATAGAGGTAGACAAGGGTTATGAGAAGTAATATCCTGAGAAAATTAGATGAAACTTCAAGAAGGCAGAATACAAGGTCATACACTACAAACTATAAATAACAGGATAAGTAGGGCCAAGAGAAATCAACTATTTGTGAAAAACATTAAAAAAATGGCCTATGGGAGTAAACTGGTCATGAAAATATCTATGATTGAAAATGGGAACTTTTCAACCATCAGAAAGACAACTTGTTAGAATAGTTTCCTAAGAGGAATAGTATGGGGAAAAAAATAAATTAGTTTTAAGCTTGACCGATTTGGGAAGTGGATTCTACTTCCAGCAGTAGAAGCAGGTGAAACTGAGGAACCAAATGGTTTCTTTGCTTTGAGTTCCACAGAGTAAGCCTGGCTCAAATAGCTGGCATTTTTGATTACTTAAGAAAGTGATTGGAAGGAAATTCGGCCCCAAACAGAAGCAATGCCAGAGACGTGGAAAGACTGAAACCACATCATCTAGAAAATAAATACCTTAAACATTTGATAGATTTAATCTTGCAAAACTTAGGTGTCTGAAATTTCTACTCTTGAATCAGTGTTAGGTAATTAGAACACACTCTTTGTAATCAAGAGAGAAGAAAAAAAAACTAATGTTAGAAAGTGATTTGTCAGATCTACCTGTCCTTATTAGATTGAATTCCAAGTTCTATCACTTTTTAGAGGCGCTAGATTACCAAGGTTGAAACTTTATTTAGAAGTCATTTTTTCTACTTTAAAGGCAAATTTCTTTTTTATTCATCTGAATATTTTTACTTATCTCATGCCATCTCAACTCTATAAAAAATAGGCTGAACTCCTCTTTATTAAATGGTACTGTAAAATCAATGAATACATGGAAGTTATAATTAAGAAATGAATAAGAAAGTTAGGCTAAACAGGTTATCACACTAAAGAAGAATGGATGGAAAGCTTACCCTCATCCAGGGCTTGTAGAAAAGACTCAGAGAGGAGCAATCTCCAAAAGAGATCCTTCCCCGTTGGTAGTCAGTTCTTAACCAGGGTCTAGGAGAGGTGGAGCAAGGCTCCACCCCTTCTGGTAGCACAGGTGAATTGTTGTCAACTGTGCTCCCAGGACTGACTCATTGCTTGCCTCAGGTGGTCAATCAGGTTCAGGCCATGATTCAGTGGTTCCCATACAGGTACCCATGAGAGAACTGATCAAAAATCAATGTCAAATATTATTTTAATAAATCTGTTGTTACTTTGTTATTAAAAATTAATTTTTATATTCTCACACTGACTTGAGACTAAAGAAATCATTTTCTTCAAAATGAATGCAACTTAGAAAATTAAAAAGTAAAAATGGGGTAGGGGGAAATGATCTGTTATTCTCAGATATGGAATTATCTCTGTCATGTTCTGGGCTGCATCAAGAGAAGAATGGCTAGAAGAGAGAGGGAGGTGATTGTCCCCTTCACTCAGCTCTTGTGAGGTCCCATCTGGAGTACTGTGTCCAGGCCTGGGGCACCCAGCACAAGAAAGGCACAGTGTTCTTGGAACAGGTCCAGAGGAGGACCACTAAGATGAACAGAGGTCTAGAGCATCTCTCATATGAAGAAAGGTTAAGGAAACTGGCTTGTTTAGCTTGGAGAAGAGAAGGCTCTTTGGAGACCTTATTGTAGCCTTCCAGTACTTGAAGGGAGTGTATAAACAGGATTGGGTATGACTGTTTATGAGGGTAGATGGTTATAGGACAAGAGGGAACGGTTTTAAACTAGGACAGGGGGAGTTTAGATATTAGGAAGAAATTTTTCTCTCACAGGATGGTGATGCACTGGATCAGGTTGCTCAGGGATGTTGTTGTTGCCCCATCTTTGGATGCAGTCAAGGCCAGGCTGGATGTGGCTCTGGGCAGCCTGGTCTTGTGGTTGGCAATCCTGAACATAGCAGAGGGGTTGAAACTAGATGATCATTGTCATCTTTTTCAACACAGGCCATTCTATGATTCTATCAATCTATTAGCTTAAGATGACCTTTAGTTATAGACAGGCTTAGCACTTCACTGAATAGACATGTCTGATATGGATTTGTGAACTGGTGTTGAATTAAATTCAGTAGATGACTTTTCTCCAGGGAACAGTACCAAACACAAAGTCAATATCTAATGTGACGTTAAAAAAATATCTTTAAAACTCAAAAGATCTATTTACTTAAGTTTAAATGAGTTTGGAACTTTTAAAGCACAATTTAAGAGGGAAAAGAAAAAAAGTACACGTATCTAAAAGATCATTTGACCAAAATTATTAGAATGATCACACTTCCTGAAAATTCTAGACACCCTGGTATTTCTCCTTCATAAACTACATCTACACCTACCATCATGAGGTCAGGTACAAAAACATAGTCAATCAATTAATCAAACAAACAAACAAAAATGAGGAATAGATAGGTAGAGCTTTCAAAGAAAGATCTGATTGGCAGATTAAAGGAAAATCAAGATTTCTTAAAAATTGTCTACACTATTCCAGTACTATTCCAAACCTTACACGTTGCATTTATTTATTTATTTATTTATTTATTTATTTATTTATTTATTATTTTCCCCATATAGCTTTTTTACATTAGGAGAACTAGATTAATTATTCAGATGATTCAGGCATGCTATTGATTTAATGTAAGGCAAATTAGATGTTTTGTCTTTACTGACATCTTACAGTATTTAATCACAAAGTTATCTCAGCTGAATTAATTATTCACGTTATTTCTGTGAACAACAGGAATAAGAAATGAATGTTCTAGTCCAGGTGTTGCTTTCCTTTTCACACAGTATATATACAGTGTGTGTTGTTCTACCCAAGTGCAGCATGCACCAGGGTTCAGGAGAAGAAAGGGCATCAACTATACTCCTATACCAGATTCCTACAAGCAAAACAGCCAGGTCAAGTTGTTTGTACTAATCTCATGAATTGGCCAAATAGGGAAAAAGGGAGCTTGTTGGCACAGCACACTTTGTATGTGTTGTGTTTAAACTTGCTGGGCAGCAGTTCATCAACACAAGTATGATAATATCTTTTCTACTTGCTAATAAGACAGAAAGAGCTACTTTTCAGAACTTGTAGAGCTTCCTTTTGTTCCTGTTTCAGCAGTAGGCTCTGTCTATTATGTGTCCAATTCTCCACTTTTAAACTTTCCACTTTTCACAAAGAAAAACAGTCATTTATTACTAATATGATTTGTATATTGTGTTTGTGAGAATATTCAGATTTGGGCAGAAGTCCAGATCTCTTACCTAACACATGAAGTCTTGACTCTCTTTGTCAGAGGGATTAGTCTCCCTACAATCCTTAATATTTGCTGCAAGACTTAAAGCATTTTCCATAGGACTGTGACAAGTATTCCACCATCATCAGTAGGAACTCTGCAACATGGGTTTCTTCATGCAATGTACTAAACTAGATATTTTACTTGAGAGTCTGAGAACTTAATTAATATTTGGAGTGCTGGTATTCTAATAAGATAGATTGCATTTAATTAGATAACTTTTTCTTGCATTGATTCTAAGAAAGATTTAAATACATAGCTTCCAGTAGTACTAGTAGGAGATGCATTTGTTAATCTTTTGGTCTTCAATGAAAGAATAAGCCTCTAAGAAAGCAAATGCCATTATGCAAAATTCAAGGAAGCTGAGGGATTCTGAACAAAATTTAAGTAACATGAGGCAGCATCTTCTGGGTAATATTTATTTGCCTAGAACTTGCTCCATCATGGACTTTAATACCGGCCACTGAATTAATAAAAGGATTAAATATTAAGGATTGTATCAAGGACCTTTCTTACCCTTGAGGTACTTTTAAATAGTCTTTTAGCACTGAAAATACCTTCAAAATAATTGCAGTCCTAATGCAAATGTGAATATGCATGTATGTATCTATGTATGTGTATATATATACACATATATTTATATGTTATGTCATTTAAATCTTCCAGAAACAAATTTTATCACTGTAATAGTAAAAATAAGTCACAGCTTTAAGTATTTCTACAATGAGTGGAGAACTATTAACACTGGTTCAGCTTTGTTACATTTCATTCTGTTACATTTTGTATAAGCGAATTTCTGAGGACAAATTTGTAATAGTAACAGAAATATCACATTTAAAACATTGAGTTAACACAATGGCACATTAAGACTTATTGACTAACATAGATTGTTTTAAGAATATTAAGATCAAAAGAGGGTTTTATCTTCTTTGCTACATAACTGACATTATATTTTGTTTATCTTGATAGTGTTTTTTTAAAATTTGTTTCTTTGTTTGCTTGTATGTAATCTACTATAAACATTTATTTTACTCTTCAATGGAAATAGCTTTCTGAGGAACTTAGTAGACACTTATTTCACAATACTAACAAAAAAATTCATTTAGAAATAGAGCTCTCAGTGAAATTGTCTTTCATAGATTTGTATTGGTTCACACTTTGTTTTTAGTTAGTACCTGAAGTCAGTGGGATTACACAGGCATAGCTGAGGCTTAAGTGCATTTTTGCAGATCACATCAAGAACAAGAGATCCCACTGCTAAAATACAACTATGAGAGATGAAAGTATACAAAAACTCCCAGTTTTCCCATGGTGCAGATGGCTAGAATTTTAGTTCTCAGAAAACATATAAAAAGTCAGTGTCACAGAGGGACTGCCCAATGCACTCTGATCAGGTCTCAGGGAGATGACAGAGACTGATACAGACTCTCCTGCCTCCTCTCAAAAGGTTTCTACAGATACTTCAGCACACAAATGAGAAAGCCAAGCACGCAATTACTGATGACTTTCTCTATTTATCTGTATTTGCCCTCTTCATATATTATCCTAAATGGAATTTTAATGAGAAAGTTTTCACACTCTACATCTAGTCTGCTATTACCACGCTCCCATATGAAATATGGACTTCATGCTTCTTCACCATATTTTGAATACAACACAGCACCGAGACAAGATCCGTTTGTGCTCAAAAGTTTTGTCTGATTCTAATATGTACTACTCATTGTCATAACAGCATTCATCACTGTGGGAAATTAAAATAACTGCTTCAACACTTATGATCTTTGGTTCCCTCCTCTCTTCCAATTGTACTTATTTTGTGCCAGTGTGATACTGGCCAAGAAAAAGGCTAAATAATTTTGAGGAGCAGATCAGTCTCTCATGAAACAGCTGAAGTGAGACTGCAGTTTGAACACAACGAAGATCTGACTGGGCACTGAAAGGCATTGGCACTAAAATCAGAATAGAAGACGTTTCTTTCTTGTCACAGTCTTCATAGCCTGTTGTTAAAACTGAAGTTTCAATTGATAGCTGTGACCTGATACTACAGATATTAGAGTTTCTTGCTGTACTAAAGGAAATCTGAGTGACTTATCATCATTAAATGTTAAAATCATATGGCATAATGCTATTTGCCAGTACTTCTCAGGAGAAAAGATGCTGCATCTTTCTGTAGAAAAGATGTGTATGGCATGGCTCTTTGCTAGCATGGTTAAACAAAGTTCAGAATGCTGCTGTCATAAATCAGGAAAAAATATAAAATGAAAAGAATCTATTCACAGATGAGATGGTCTCACTCTAACTGTGTAGCATTATTTGAGTTTCATTCCTACTGCACTCTTCTTGATTTTCAGATTTATTAACATTGGAAAGGACAGAAAATCTGCTTTTGTGTCTACATCAAAATCATTATCCCAATAAGCACTAATTAGCACCTTTGGGCTCAATCATGTTCCCACTGCAATCAATGAAAAAAAAAGCATTGATTTAGATAGAAAAAAAAAAAAAGAATAAGAACTTTTGTCTGTATCTTCAGAGAGGTCAAAGAGACACTGACCTACCTTTCTGTGTCTGGAGTCTTCACTATTTGTATTGCCAGCTTTCATTCAAACTTACTAGCAGCAGCAAAGTTGAGACTTCCCAGAGGCTTAAACCTCACTGACATTTTAAGATCTGAGCTAACATTCTCAAATATGTTAAAATGTCTTTGGAATGTCAACACTAGTGACTTTCAAGCAGATCAGCCTTCTATATGTCAGATGTTTAAATTCATGTGACAAAAGACATTTTAACATATCCATTGAGTTTTCTTATACATCTCCACCACTGATTAACATGAAATTTTCATCTGCAAAACTTTTGGAGGCTTAGATATAAAAACACAAAGAAAAAAGAAAAAAAGAAAAAGGAAAAAAAAAAAAAAAAACAGTAACCCTACAGGTTGTGTAGACTTGTGTCTGGATGGTTTAGATGAATAAGGACAGATGAAAGCTCTGTTCCCCGGTGTTCAAATCTCTTATGCATTAATACTTCAGTTATGAAAATACAGACATCTAATGAGAATGAATCTGGAAAAAAAAAAAAAAAAGAAATCCTTTCCTGCTAATACTCTTAATTTATATGGAAACCCCCAAAAATCCCCTCCCCCAATAAAAATTACCATTGTGGTAATGTATTTTGTCTATAATTTTAAGTGAATTTAGATATATAAATTGCTGTAGAAATGGTGAACTGTGTTCCTAAGCCATTTGGACTCAAAGAACGAGTTCTTATAAAGATCATCTTTTCCAAATATTTTCAACAGAAAATTAGGAATTTTAACAATTTTTGAAAATGAAGTAGCTATTCACATTACTTTATAACATGACAATATCTACCCTGAAATGTCTGACTAACATAATGCTTTGAAATGCCAGATCCCCTTTGCAGTGGCAAAGGAAACCTTCAAAGACAATACTATTCTAGTGATGATCCACATGCACAAATATCTAACTATTGTGAGTCAGGACCAGGAAGCTTGCACCCATACAGTGGATAAAGGGCTTCAGATAAGACCGTTCAGTTAATTGCTATAAAGATCTGGTCCCAGATCTTTTTTATATTTTATAAAAATATAAATTTTTATTTATATTTTAATATAAATTTATAAAAAATATTTTTAAAGTAAATATATATATATATATATATATTCTGTTTCATTTTTATGGCTAACCTTAATAGCAAAGAAGTGAGACAATACAGAATATTTCTGAATTCTTTTCTCTAAAGATGCTGTGTTGAATTACTGTATTAAATTCTCATCATTAGATAGTAAAACTGTTGTTCTTCTTAGTTCTTCATTAGATATAATAATATGAAGTTCTTACATAAAATAAACAACAAAAAATAAAAACAACATAACAGATTTATGGTTTATTAAAGTACTGAAAGCATTAATGTTCCATTTCAGCTTGATCTGCCTTCTTCAATTTCTCAGCCTTGGCAGTTTTAGATACAGGAAACTCATATACCAAAATCACTGATAGTATACCACAAGTATTCCTTAGCAAAAAGATATTTTACTGCACCATGTTTATAGGAGCAAGACCTATTTATAGCAAATAATTCAAATAATTTACAAACATTTTTATGCCCATAAACTATCTGCAGTCTTTTTGTGAATTTGCCCATTTGATGAAAATATTTGATGAGCTCACAGGATCATATCTGGCTCGTTTTATAACTGGGGGGCAGAGTTGTACAGTCTTCCCTTCTACATTAATGATGAAGTATGAACAAAGAGGTACCATTAGTTCAAATTATTTGCTTTCTCTCTAGAGTTCTATTATTACAGGTCAACAAAGAACGTCCATTTTCTATTGTCCTGTCCATTTTTTTCCCAATACTCAGTAAGAAGTTATCTGTTTTCTAATGAAAATATGAAGCAACAGTTCAGTTTAAGCCATTTAAGCCAAGAAATAGTCATTATTAACAGAAAAAAAATTGTCAAGTTCTATTGAAGGATTTGAGATTCCCAGAGAGCTAATATCGTTCCATTCTAATTTCACCTCAAGTGTACATCTCTTCCAGCCACAACACACTTGAAACAAAGAAACGCAGCTGTCAGTTGGGTATCTTGAGCACCTGACTCAAGGCTCCTGACATTGCAGATAGCCACATTCTAATTTTATTTTATTTTTTTCATCAGATGCCAAGCTCAGTCTTTCACCACCAAAGGTTTTTTGTTCTGGTACTGTTAGAAAATAAATATAAAATTTACCTTCACTAATGTCAAAGTTTTACTTCCTTTTAAAATAATTCATCCTGAGTTTACATTTATTCTTGTGTTAACTGATCTCTTTCCTGTCATTTGTTTCAATGTAATTTTTGTATGAGAAGATTACATTCTCTCTAATTCACATTCTGTGACAATAAACATTTATTATTAATTATTTTTTCCTTTCCTCATTTTAAATAGGTTTTCCATTCTTCTGAATATTTCAGGACATTTTTTCGCTTGCCTGCTCCATTCTGTGTTCATCTTTCTTGGGCATTGATGATGAGAACTGAACATTTTGTTTCTAGGCTATGCTATACTAATGTCTTGCATGCCGACGCTAATATTTCCCTGTTTCTAGTAGAATTATTTACCCTGATTGAGGGCCTCCAAAAACTACAGTTGCTTTCTGCAGCTGCTAGTGATTGATGAATACACCCAAATCTTTAGCCTCTATCATTTCCATCCGATGAACTCCCAATCAAGAGCATGAATTCTTGTTAGTTTTCGAGAGCAGCCTTGTTTTCTGTATAATTACTTTTCATCCCAGTAGTGTCTCCAATTCTCAGGGTCCAGACTATTTGTAGAATATTCCAGTCTTTCTCTGTAGTAATAAAGCTCCCTACTTTACTGTCATCAAATTTCACTTGCCTATTTTTACTTTTGTGCCAAGCTTTTAGCTGGATATATCAAATAAAATTACTCTCCAGACCTATCGTTGGTGAATTCTTCTATCCATGCATGAGATGCTCCTACACAAGAGCATAAACTCAATCTCATGCATGGTCATTTCAGCCTTCCTTTAGCCTTAATCTCCATAGTTGCTTTACAATATCAGTGGAGACACAAAATCCAGGTGAACCACAGGAAATTTACTATCTCATCAGGGAAAAACAATATGCAGTTAGTATGTTTCAGTGTAGCTTTTACAGAGACTTTTCTTTAATTTCCATCTCAGCAAAAGAATATCTGTACAGAGTCTGAAGAAAAGCCCTTCTAGCTCATCATCTCACTGACAATCATCAAAAGGAGGTGAACTGGAAAAAGTGTACTACTAGGACATGGAAAAAATTATACTGCCATGGTGTGTTACCCTAAACTCCTAACATCTGTGAATCAAAATTTTCCTGATTCATAGGCGGTGCCTGTATTTAATGCCATGGGGAAGGTTACTGAAATATACCTAACGTTTTCTTTCAATACTTTTCCTGATTCATTTTGATTTCTTCAGCTCAGGACTACTCTGTCTTGAGCAAGAAATAGAACATGCACCATTTCTTCTCTATGTGTAACTTCACTAAATCTTTTATAAAGCAAATTTTATGTACTAGTTCTTTCAAAACAGTAAATGGTGACTATGAGGTTATCCTCATTTTAGTAATGTTAATTATCAAAGTTTTGCTTCCACAGATTTCTCCCATTTCAATGTCATCCTTCCCATTCATAACTTCACATTTGCCCTTGTTTTCAATGTCTTCATTTGCACTGAAGCTTAAAGAGCATTTATTTAGTTCTTTGTCCTCCAGATGGTTGCTCTTTGCTACTTTTTATTTACCGTTGTTGGATGTTTTAGTTGTCTTTACAATATCTACAACAGATTGAAATGTTCTGATTCTTACTTTATCCATAAAGTTTCTGTTTTCTGAGAAAGACCTTTCTTTGATGGTTAATTCTCTATTAAGTTACATACAAGCACTTTGTTTCCTCTTAATATCTTATGTAAAATCATTATTTATCCAGCTCTAGATGGAGCTGTTTCCTGCACATTTTCTCCTTTGTCAGACTGGCATACAAGGTGATAGCTTTCACACCTTTGAGTTAATGAAATTTCAGAGCCTACTCAGATAATGTCTTTGCTGGCTGCATCTCTTAGTTTCTAAAATACCAAAGAACAGAGAAATCAAAAACCATAGTAACAAAATAATTTATTTACGTATTCATACAAACTGCAGGCACATGTCCACTCACAGTTGCAACATTATCTGATAAATGGCTATCACCTTTGTCATTTTCTCTGTTGTTTATAACTGCCTACTCCTTAAAAATTCCTGTCCATTCCAGTCTTCACAATGAGATTTTCAAGTCATTGTTCCATTGTGGACAAAACAAGCTAGGTTAATTCAAATTGTCTGAAAGTCAGCCTTTGCTAACTCAGCTATTTTGATTTGAAATGGATTAGAAAGTGATCACAGGAGCAGCTTATCTAACAAAACCCATGAAACAACGGTCTACAAGTGTATATGACCATGACAGATAGTGCAGGATGAGCTTGAGAGCAATAAACTAATTTCCAGCATATCAACAGCAAGAAGATGATTTACATGCCTACCTTGCACAATACAAACTCAAACAGGCTACTTTAGAGCATTTACTCACTGTAGTTCAGATGTATTAGTTTGAAAACATTAAAAGATGTCAAAAAATGATTTTTTGCATATTTCTTATTGAGATTAAAGTTTCAAGGGTAACACTCATGTTTAGACATAATTTTTTAATGTAATAAATTTTCAAACCTGTGGAGGTGTCAGTGACTAATTAAAATAATAATTTTTTGACACCAAAGCTATCCATAATCCCCCTCAGAACAGGGTTAGCAACCAAAAGTGCTGTATAAACATTGCCAAATGCTCTAAGTATGACATTCTCATCTAATAAAACGAAGTGAAACATATATTATTTTCAGGTAATATAACATCGATCAAAACTCTATCAGTTTCTTAATTTCCCTTCAAAAATTAGTCAGCGAACTTTTAACTTGAGAGCGCTAGGCACATCTAATACCATTGTTGTAATGTGAATGAATAGCAGCTACAAAATGCTGTCTTAAATTCTAAACTAAACCCTTGAGCTTGGATTTGAAAAGACCACTGATACTTTTATAAACCATTTACCCATGAGTAGTTGCTGTACAACAGTCTTATTAATCTTGGAATATGTAAATACATTAAATCAACTTTTTCCTTCCTGAACACTTCATTTGTGGTAACATTTGCATTTCTGTCAAATAATGCTGATTTATTTGTATGAGAACTTGTGTGAGTATCCATCTTTTCTGATCTCTTGTTCCACTTCCATGTTTTAGTAAGTCTTCTATTTACCTGAGAGGGAGGGCAAGGGAGGCTGAAAATGTCCTCTATTCTCTCTCAAACATTTAAACATTTTTATTGTGCTCCTTGTATCTGTCATCATTGTCTGAATGGAAATAAGCAGGAGGCATTACTTTTGGAGCAACCTACATGGAATCATAGAATCATCAAATGGTTTGATTTGCAAAAATCATCTAGTTCCAAGACCTCTGCTATGGGCAGGACACTACCCACTAGATAAGTTGCTCAAAGCCCCATTCAACCTTTGAAAATCTCTAGGGACAGGGCCGCCACATCTCTGGGAAGCCTGTTCCAGTGCCTTAATACCCTCATAAGGAAGAATTTCTTTCTAATGTCTAATACATTCGAACTTTCTTTTCGATTAAAGCTACTACACTTTAACCTATCACTACACTCACTGACATAAAGTCCTTTTCCTGCCTTCTTGTAGTTTCCATTTAGAAAGTGAAAGGCATCCATGAGGTCTCCCTGATGACTTATTTTCTTCAGGCTGAAAAATCCCAGCTGTCTCAACTTCTCTTCATAACAGAGCTCCAGCCCTCTGACCACCCTCATGGTCCTCTTCCGGACTCATTTTAGCAGGTCCTTATCCTTCTTATGTTGGTTACTCCAAAAATGTATGTACAGGGAGCAAAAAATTTCAGAACTGTCTTGTCAAATGTAAATATAATTAGTATTGAATATATTCCTCCCATTAGAGAACTGCATCTTTAGACCCCTCACCCAATGTTCTGTTTTTTAACAGTTCACACATATTAGAAATTAATTTAAAAAAAAAATAGCTGTAAAGCTTCTTATACCATGAATCATTGTGATTTTTTTTAGAAACAAACAAATAAATAAATAAAATTGACTGGCCTAGTGGGCTAGCTGCTGCACTAATAAGCACTGATAAAAATTGTATATGCAGGTGCTAATTTGAACTGTTCAGTGAAGCCGAAGTTTAGTTGTTATAAATACAGGAATATCACCAGAGCTTTTAGCTTCTTCTAATTTTTTAGGAAGGAAAAATAATATTAAACAAATAACATCCTCTTACAATCTGAAAATAGTCCGTAAAACAGAATGCAAAACAGCAACATCTTATCTCTTGGAACATATGAAGAACATTGGCAATGCTTGTCTTAGTGATGACTTGCATTGCTTCCTATTAAGAAGCTTTTCACTGGAGCACTTACTGTTTGCCGCTTACTGGAAAATTAGACTGGATGAAGTCCAGAATCAATTTTGTTTTTCAGTGTAAAAGTGCAATAGAATAGATAGGGTGATAAAGATCTTAGAACATGTGTTAATTGTTTTAGAAGGTCCTCACTGCAAGAAATACCCAGCTGAATATTTCTAGCAATATTCTATGTTTACCCATTGAGCAGAACTTTCTTGTTTTCCTGATATTCTTTACCACTAAAAGTGAAAAAGAAAAAAATGAAATAAAGAACTTCAGACAATGCCATAACTAAACTTCTAATTCTTGTTATCCTGTTGTTTCTCTAGATATTTTCTTAATATCTCAAGTGTAACAGTTTTTCAGTGTTAGTGTTAAGGAATCACAGCTGATTCTTAGCAACTATATGCTTCAAAAAGAGATGTAAAAGAAAACATTAAATTGAACTGTAAATAATCTGAATACATTTCAAATTTAGCATAATGTATATGACTAAATAAGAAAATACAGATCATGTTATTGTATTAGTGGGCTGAATTACTCCCACTTGAATCAACAAGGCCTTTCAGCTAACTAGGCAACCTGGAGATGACCATGATACTTGATACAAGTGGCAATTCTTGGAGTGATATCACAAACAACTTTTTACCACTTTGGTTAAAATCACCTCTTGGCATGTAATGCTGCTTAAACCAAGTATCAGCTTTATGTGCTACAGGAAGATACTAACCAAAATACGGGCATATTTCATCTTTTCCTCTTTCTCTTTCTCTTCCTATTTCTTTTTCCCCTTTTCTTTTTCTCTTTTTCTCTTTCTTTTTCCCTTTTTTTTCTTCCACTTCCCCTTCTTCTTCCCCTTCTTCTTCCCCTTTCTCTTTCCCCTTCTTCTTCCCCTTCTTCTTCCCCTTTCTCTTTCTCTTTCTCTTTCTCTTTCTCTTTCTCTTTCTCTTTCTCTTTCTCTTTCTCTTTCTCTTTCTCTTTCTCTTTCTCTTTCTCTTTCTCTTTCTCTTTCTCTTTCTCTTTCTCTTTCTCTTTCCCTTCCCCTTCCCCTTCCCCTTCCCCTTCCCCTTTTTCTTCCTCTTCCTTTTCCCCTTCCCCTTCCCCTTCTCCTTCCCATTTCCCCGTCCCCTTCCCCTTCCCATTTTCCCATCCCCTTCCCATTTCTCCATCCCCTTCCTCTTCCTCTTCCTCATTTTCTTTTCTTAAAATCTTTTTCCAGATTTCCCAGACCAATTCCCATTTTTTAAGCTACATATGAACAGGATTTTCTTACATGCGATTTTTATTTTTATTTTTTTTTCCATGGGGGATGAAACATCCTCTTTTCTTTCATGTCAGAGAAATTAACTTATACTTTACCTTCATTCCTGACATTTTTCAGAAACTTCAAGATATTACTTTTTATAAAACACTGAAAATAAAATAATTGAAAATAACGAGGTAAGAAGATGCTTCCAAAGTGGATTAGAAAATATGCAGTGGCTTCTATTGCTTCAGTGAAACATAATGCATTGTATTAATTGGGAATGTTTTCCACACTGCTTAGGTGATCAATTTCCTGTCCTGGGCAGCAGATCAAAATTTGTTAAGGACCAGAGTCCAATGCCCTTGTCCAGAGTCATTTATCTTTTTCACACAAACAAAATGATCTGCATCTATTAGGAAGAAACAGCAGGAAATAGGGAGAAACAGGCCTAATAATGTTCATATTCAACAGACACTAAAGGCTATAAATGTGAAGAACAACACTAACAGTAAAACAAAACAAAAGAAAACAGAATGTACAAGATTCATAAGGAAATTAAATACCCACTTCTAGTAACTTTCTGCTCAAGAAATTTTAAGATTTGATTTTAATTAGACAGTTAAAAATAACAGTAAATAAGGGACAGAAAACTGGGTGCATTAAACTCCTTATTTCTCTTCTCTACACCACTTCAGTGGTTGTACTGTCCATATTCTTGCTAAAACACCAATTTCTCAGTTCACTGGAAAATCATGAAGTAATCAACATTTTCAGGTTTAGTAAAAGGCTTCTGTGGTAAGTAAAATAATGAAACATGAGTAGAAATAAAATTGAAATCATGATTTCTGTTTGAAAATAATTCATCTTGATAAAACAGTTTATGTAAGGATACAGAGTTTCCTGATTAATAGATTCCTTTCTTTAAGGAAAACTTCAAGTAATAAAAAGAAGCATATGTATGAAAATCAGATAGTTTGAGTTCTCAATCACAAACTATTTGATATTTTACATGTAATAACACGAATAGAGACAGCTTCATAGTGGGCTAAGAGCATGAACACATTGCATTAACTGTCAATTCAAATGCACTGTAGTAGAAGTGGAGGTGATATTTCTGTGTATTTTTGAAAATATTGAGCTTCAATTGAAAATGAAGTCATTTGATTCAGTGTAAGTTTACCTAATTAAACGCTCATGAAAATTTGGCTAAATGCAACTTCAGAGTGCAGTTCCTAAGAAAAGTTATTATGCAAATCCATTTTTCTCATCTTGAGTTTTATTCAAATTTATTCTTAGCAATGTGTAAGCAATGTGTATGTTTAGACACATTTGCATTATTTGTATGTTATTAAAAAAAAAAAAAGAAGCCATGATTAAAATAATGCATATACAATTTAGACTTCTCTATTCATTTCAGATTTTTTCTATTGAGTAGCATGGAAAGAACTGTTGAGTTTCCACTGTGAGTTTTCACTTTAATCCTGTTAAAAATCTTCACCTAATTTTCATTCTATGGAAAGGCCTTTGAAAAAATCTCTGTCTTCTTTGGTAGAACTGCAGTAGTCTTCCAGTTTGCATGGTCCAGCATTCTAACATAAGTGTGACTGCGAGGACAACATTTCAGTAAGGAATAGTTAGTTGATTTGTCCTTCTTGACAGAGAAACCAGCAGTGTAACATCTTTCAATGATAACTACTGATGCTAACATTCAATTTCTAATATGCCAATTACTTACCATACCAATCTGTCATCATTTCTGGGGAAAAAAGAAAGAAACAAACAACAAAAAGAACACTCCAGAGAGACATACAATTGGGCTGCTGAGAAAAAATAGTAAAATTTCTGTATTAAATTTTATTAAAATATACCAGATAGAACTACACTGAAACATAGCTTTCTTTAGATTAAGGAAGACAAGGACAATGATCTTGAGTTACAAATACTGAAGACAGAACACAGTATATAGGGTTCATATCTGAATAGGTCATCTTGAAAACAGCCTGCTAAGGTTACTGAGGCTCCTACCTTTTATAAGAAAATGCAAAAACAGATAGAAGAGAATGAATTATTTCTCTTTTTGTCACAAGACTGCAACATAATGAGTTTTCCCAAGTTCATTTACTCATCTCTTCAAAATTCGTGCATGAATTTAATACACTGACTACAAATGAATATTTAACTACCTTAGTAAATGTGCCTTTACTCTTAATCTTTTAAAGTTTATTTTTAAAATATATAAGCAAACATCTCTTTGCATTTTTCTTAGCTTTCCCTAGATAATAGTCATGTTACATAAGGTAGTATAAAAATATATTTGAACTCTCACCATATTTTTTCTGAAAAATCTTTATTAGACAATCAGAGCTAGATTGTCTTCTGTATCATTTTTCTGAATAAGTCTGTGTAAGTTTTCTCCTATTCACTGATTACATTGCTACAACACTGAGTGAAACAAATGATCTTGTTAAGTCTGTTTATAATTGTAAACTGCATAAACGTTATGCTGCTTTGATGTTATGGTTTTCTTATTTTGTGGTGCCTGCAATTTATAGAAACTGTGCATTTCAAAATAACAGCTAACTTATTATTCCTGGGAAGCTGTATAGCTTGGGTTTAGTTTCATTCTGTTTGTGGCTTCTGTAGCTTGTTCCTGGGAGCATGTATGTGGGGGGAAAGTTGACTTATTAGCATTGATAAAATACAATTTCTTAATATGTATTTTGTTGCAAGTGCATATCAATTTAATTCACAATTTTTTTGTGTTTATGTTAAGTGCTAGGCCTATTCCCTTCATTTGTTTCCTAATGACAGCTGGCATAAGATTTAGGAAAGCCAATGTAAGTAGTCCAGATACCTTCCTAACTCAAATAAATAACACGTATACTTCCTTCTTCTACTATGTTACTTAATTCCTATGGAGTGTTAAGCAACTAGAATTCATTTGAATGGGTAATTAAGTATCTAGAATAATGAAGAGTTGACTGTAAATTGTCACTTGAAAAGTAGAGCAAGAAGGGATAGTTTGATAGAAAGGATTTCTCAGTCTTTTTTTTTTTTTTTAGAATCAAAGCAAGTCATGTTGGAAACTTAAGCTTTAAGTAATTTCTTGAAGCTCAGAAATCAATTTTCTGCATACAATAAATTATGTACCCTATTTGAGAATTAAAGTTCTCCTAAAAAACCAACATTCTCTGTAAAAATATTTTTAAATGGGAACAATAACAAAAAATGCAGACTTTTCTTTGGCTGAAGATATGACAGCTTCAAAAGAAGCTATGTTTTAATTCACAGAAAGATAGTTTTCTGTGTTGGAATGGTTATAAAGTTCATCAATATCAGAACTTCATAGTTTTAAATTATTTGAAACAATACTAATTCATTTACCAAGAAAAAGATATATAATGTTACATAGATGTAATAAACTTTCAGTTGTAATTCGTTTTAATTCCCTCTTTTTTAAGAAATATAGATTATTTTTTCTTCATTTTAGACATGAATGAATGAATGAATGAATGAATAAATAAATAAATAAATAACCTAATACAAGGAATAGAAAACACATGGAATAACTAATTTTTAGAAGTTCTAAACATATTACAAGAGTTGCTTTCATATGGATTAAAGGTTGATCTGTGTATTTCAAATCCTGACTCTTGTTTATGTTGACCTGACCTTCTTCAGAATGCATATATCTTAGCTGTGTAACTACTGTTTAATTTGCACCTTCTTTTTGCATCACAGAATCACTAAAGTTGGAGAAGATCTCTAGGAACATCTAGGTCAGTTGTTGACATATCACCACCATGCCCACTGTAAACCACGTCACTCTACCACATCCACATTCCTCCTGAACACTTCCAGGGTTGAGTCCAGTGACTCAACAGCCTTATTGGACAGCTTGTTCTAATGCATTACCACTATTTCTGAGAAAAAGCTTTTACTAATATCCAGCCTGAACCTCCTCTGGTACAGCTTGAAGGTTTGACCTCTCATCCTATCACTGTTAACCTGGGAGAAGAGTCTGAAACTCACCTTACTACAACCTCCTTTCAGGAAGTTATAGAGAGCAATTTGCATTACCATGTCAGACACCATTTTGTTAGATTGCCCCTGTGCTGCCATCCCTTGCAAGGTGACAAAATGTAACAAAATACTGGTGGGAAGATTTAGCTTCTACTGCTGCCATGTTACCAACATCTGCCTCTGACATTGCAGGCAAACATAATAAAGAAATATTATTTTCAGAGCAGCCTTTGTAATTAGCTAACTTCCTGATGGAACATAACATTGAGGCAGCTGAAAAATACCCTTGCTAATCTTCTTTGATCACTCCAGATATCTGTAATGCCATGATTACAGTTGCTACTACTTATAGCTGCTTGGAGAAAGAGAAGTCCTTCCTATATGTGTAGCCAAAGCACAAGGCTTTCACTTCTACTGGATGGTGCCAGGGAACTCTCTTCCAGGCTCCCCATTCTTTATTTTGATTCAGCTGAGTATAGTTTGAAAGCAAACAGAGTCCTATATAAAAAATATATGTTTTGAAGTTAGAATGTCATGGAGTTAGACCCAGAAAACTGACTTCATTTTAAATTCTCTGCTGTCTTTAATCCAAATAACAAACCAAAATTCTGGGCTAGTACCAGATGCCTCTATAGTCCTTTACCTGATCTGAAAAATTAAGAAATTTTACTTGTCCTATTCATGAGAGGTGAAGATGTACATTTATCATTTTCATAAAATGTTAGTCCACACAGAGTATTCCCTCGGCCTGAACTCAGAGCAGTCTTTAGCATGGCTACGGGACAATTAGTCTTAACAATCAGTGTGAAGTGTTTGTCCCTGCCTATGTAGGCCTTCAAGTTATGTTATAGAAGTACCTTCCCTGATAAAAGGAATTGTGTGAGATACTGGCAATTGTGTTTCAGTAGTTTCAGAAAAATAATTTGCAGGTTCAAATGCCAAACACTTACTGCCAGTTCCAGTGTGACAAACCATGTACAGTACTGTATTCAGACATCACCCTGAAGCAAGCTCTATGAAATAGAATCTGCAATCTATTCAGGTCTGAATCCATGATGACTAAGCGTAATTTAGTTTTGTTATATAGGCTGACTGGATAAGTGCAACAGTTATGGCTTCCTACAGCAGTACTGAACATTTTTGAGATAAAAAAGACATAAAATACACAGTGTTTTACAAAGTCTTCTCTTGTCCGTAAAGTTCCTTGTCTGAAGAATGGGCAAGGAGCCATAACTTCCATAACTTCCCTAAACCAAGGCCAGACAATCTTAATTTCCTTTCCTTCAAATTCACGACACACACAAAAACAAAACAAAACAAAACAAAACCTCTTTCCCTTTACTACAACTCTTGTCAAGACAAATTATTGTCCATTACGTACTTTCTTCAGTGCTCCGAGTAGTGCTGAGACCACAATTCTTGACATCTTAACTGAACTAAAATTAGGCTTTTGGTATTGCTTTTGTTTTTACCACAAATATTACCCATCTGAATGGCTCTGGAAAGCTGTTCGAGGTTTTTAAATGTGGGAAGTAGTTGTGGCTGAGATGAATTCATGAACAGAAGACAGGAGAAGCAATCAATAGCCCATGATGAGTACAATTTATCATGGTGCTACCTGCACAAAATAGTTGGGATGCAATTGCATATATAACATTACTTCTTTAGGCTTGTTTTCTCCCTGTGTTTTCTCCAGATCCTCTTTCTTTTGCTGTTTGTCTGCACATAATTGAGATTATTATTAATAATTTATTTTTCCTCTCTTAAGCATGTATCTGCAAGGCTTGAGGGCCAAAGCACTCACTAAACTAGTCCCCTGAAAATTAAGGAAACCCTTGTCATTTATCATCTTATTCGAATCTTCATTGCTCATAATTCTAATCTTTATCAAACAGCCCCCATATTAGAAACCTTCAAAATCTCTGACATTACCACATATTTTGTTAAAAAAGAAAAAGAAAAAGTGAATAGCATAGTGTCTCCAGTAAATCATTGCTAAGTTATTAATGCCACTTTAGATATAGATATGACATATATATATATTCAAAAGCACAGTTATCTCTGAATGAGCTCTGAGAAGTGAATTAGTAGTGGGTAGTGCCAGTCTGTAAAAGGATATATAGGGTATAACTGCCATCCAGTAAGACCAGACATCCCAAACTTGCATACTTTTGTATACTGCTGGGAAGGTTATTTTGTGATTTGAATTTCTAAAATTTTACATGAAAAATTAAATTATGTTCAATTCAAATTTTACTAAGAACTCTTGTTACTGCTCATCTTCTATTCCATGAACCAACTCTGAAAAAAAAAAAAAACATTATAAAAGACAGAATGTGATTCAAATATATATTAATCTTATTATTTCATTTCTTTCTGTGGATTTTGCTTCTATATAGTCATAAAAAGTGTCCTGTTTATATTACTTCAGCATAGTCTTTTAAAATGTCTTGGCTTATTGTTGGCAAGGGAACGTTATAATGTGGATAATGATGGGATAATAACTTGGATTTTGAACTTCTATTACTTAAAATTTTGCAGCATTCCTTGAACAGGATGTGCACTGGGACTTGTTAGCTCTGTAATTGCAATCCTTGCCTTGCACAGAGTTCTGTATGCCCAGCATCCAAATAGACAGCCAAAGCAACTGAAGTCTGAAGAAGTATTGTTCAATCTTTTGATTATTCTGAGTGGCAAAGATTTTAAAGGTTCTTTATTTGAAAGATTTTGAAAGGACTTTTCTAGAAGCCAGCTAATTCCTGTTCAGAGTTCATATCTGAAATCTGAACCTTCAGAACAAATTGACAGCTAATACAGCTCCATTGTTCTGGGGTCTAATTACGGATAGCTCCACAAAACTGAGCAAGGAATCTATCAACAGTAGTGAACCCAAAGGAATTAGCATAGTTCAGCTGTGCCAATACATCTGAACACAACAATATCTAAAGTTATGGCCAGCCATGGTGACTGAAAAGGGTTTCATATTATACACTACTTTATTTCCAGAGTTCTCTAGAGTGTTTTAACATGGACAGCACATATTATCTCACACAGAAAGACATCATTAACTGCTTGATGATTCTGATATAGATATCCAGCCTTCTTCATTCCACTTTAGGGAGCATACTTTTAAAAATGGGATGAAACAGCATTTCCCATTATCTAGTCATCCTGTGAATCCCCTGTTATTCCTGATAGTACGGCAATGATTCTTTAGCTGGGGTTCTTGATGAGAAATTTCTCTCACACCACCTCATTCATTCTGTTGCACTTAACCAAAAATTGTACCTTCTAAGCAGCCTACCCACTTACAACCACCCTGTGCTGGGATTTCATATTCTTTAGAGGTTACCACATATGCGTACTGGAAGTTCAAGACCTTCTCTGCTGTACAAATTGTTTCAGAGATACAGTAGGTGGTACTCTCCCTCCTGAGTCAG
The DNA here is from genome assembly GCA_037305975.1 of Chrysolophus pictus. Lineage (NCBI taxonomy): Eukaryota > Metazoa > Chordata > Aves > Galliformes > Phasianidae > Chrysolophus > Chrysolophus pictus. Next base: position 29,303,667 of record CM074577.1, on the reverse strand, counting down.
GAGCACCTCATTTCAAAACAAAGGAAAAACTTGTTGATGAACTATGCAGTAATAAGATACTAGCTTTTCTATAATCACAGAAAATGCAGCAATGTACTCTATTCTGCTCACTGTTAAAATACATTTTGCACAGAAAAGAAATGCAATGACTGTAAGCAGGCAGCTGAAATGTTCTGATGATGAAAAACATCAAAGTAGTGAAGAATCCTTCAAGTTTTGCATATCTGTGATGAATGGATATTAGATCCACTCTGGTCCTGAGGATAGAAAACACTGTAGGACTACTGTAGTTACTGAGGTAATAATCTCTCTTCACAGAAGATCTCTATTTTATCTATTATAGAGCATCTTCCAAGAAAAGAATACCACAAGAAGAATGGTACTGAAGGTACAGGGTTTTAGAAGGTATCATAGGCTGTTTGCACAGTGAGGAGAGAAGTACACAGGAAAAAAAAAAAAAGTCTTAGAAGTTTCCTGCATCTGCATTGTTAAGTAATGATCTTCAGTCCTGTCCTTAGTTATATCTTCCATACACAAGGTGATATAAAAACTTACTGTCACAAAGCATCTGATGTCCTAACTGTGGAGAAATGATACGAACTTTTTACCATATATATGTGAACATAACCATATTCTGTAATCTAACTGAACTGGGACTAGCAACCAGTGAGTATGATCATAGAGAATTTCTTTCTCCTTCTGGTCATCAAATGCAACAGTAACTACCATATCAACATTCCTCAGTTTGATTATGAGTCATGCACAAGATTTATCTGTGTCTTGTGGTTCAGTGTACAGATGGCATAAACACTCTTATTATAAGCAAGAATATTTCAAGGAGTATTATTGATTCTCATGTGGAAACAATTTTGAATAACATTATTAAGTCATCAGGCAAAGCTTATTACATTTAGGGTGTACTTGAAACTAGTGCTCTAATTTTTATTAGCCAATGCATTTACACATTGGAGAGAAAACAGTATAAACAGAGAAATAAGATAGCCAGGAGATGAGGAGATTAAGCAGGAAGAAGAGTATGGAAGAAAGATTGAAACAGAAACAGGAAAAATATTAAATACATTGAGAAAGAGATAAAATGATGAGCTCTTCTTTGGCAGAAATGACCGGGAGAGGAAGAAGACGTTGAAGATATTCTGAATTTGATGCTATATGGTAGGAACATATTAGCTTCTTTTTAACCCATAGAATTGACAATAATTAAATTATGGGCAGTAATTGTTAGAAAGAATGAGAAGGCAAGTCTTATTTACACAGTACATAATCAATTTGTAGTATTCACAACCACTGCAGGTCATGTAGACAGACATTGTGGTTGGATAATTTTATGAGTAGCAATAACATTTGCGGCTCTGTCAACTTAGACAGTGACAGGAAGATAATCAAAGAGATTCTTGCAAAGAGCACTGCCCCCAGAACTCAAAGGTCTGCTATATTACGAAGGACTCGGCATCAGCTTCAAATGTCACTTCATTTATTTGTGTGGGAGTGCATAACATGCAGAGAATTAAAAGTTATTATATCCTATCTCCAATAGTCAGTGAATAAGTGGTCAAGGAATAGACAAACACCCTGTTATCTTCTTGATCAGTGACCTTCCAAATTATGCTAAGTAAGCTTCCTTGAGTAGCTGTCTCCTTTCTATCCAACTGCAAACGGCAATGCCTGGGAACTGATTCTATACATAGGGCTCTGATTTTTAAATAAAAAACATAATCAATTCATGAAACGCAATTAACACTAAAATGAAAATTTAGTGGTCATTTTTCTTGAACTGGTTGTTTTCAAGATTTTAAACTTCATCTTTCTCAATGTCTAACCACACAATCAAGAAAGTAATAACTACTTCTCTTCCCCTCTCACTATGAATACATTGCTATATTTGTCAATTATGTTGTCCCACAAGAAGCTAGAAATAAAAACAAAATCTGAGATATCCATCATTAAAATTATTGTGGCTAAATAATGGATTACCAATGTTCAGTCCAAAAAGTGACCAAAAAGGAGAGGTTTCCTTAATCTTATTTACACTTGTGTCACACCATCACTGATTAAGTCTGGCCTGTCTACCTTAATCCTTTGAAACACAGTGCATTGTTTCAAGCAGTGCTGTGATATTCTCAAGATAATTTCTTCTTCTAAAATAGTTTAGTTCTATTTTATCTGTGAAATAGGATATCTGTTTTAACATATTTAGGTATTTTCTTAAAAGAAAAGGGTTTTCTCTATCAATATCTTTCCCAGCAAAATTTTAGTTGAATGTTTTCTGAAAGTGACACGTTGGCACATGTCAGATCATCAGCTAATCATATCAATATTTTTTCTTTACTGTTAAAGAAGTTAATTTTTTTTAGCACACTACAGAAGCCAAATAAAAATGAAAGCTTTTAAAATCAAGAATCAGTTTTAAAGCTTAGCAACCATAACACCTGACCATTGTATGAATTTAGGTAATAATTCACCTCACTTGAAACACATATGAAAGGAGGATGATCAGATTTTAGTCTCTATCTCCATTTCCAAAAGTCTCTCTCTGGCTCTGTTAGTTGTGTTCTAACATATATTGCATGGGCCTGCTACAATTTTATTCATCCAAAGGAAAATGAAATTTGAAAGCAGATTATTTAGTCAGTGTATAATGAAAAATCTGAAAACAAGGAAAAAAAAATCTCTATACATATGTCTCTGAATAAAAAATCTGATGAAAATTAAAATATATGTAAAAAAGTATTAATAAAGACTCGTATTCAAAGTGTGGCTTCACGCAGTCAAACCCAAGGCAACAGATAATAATGTAATATGTGTGTTAATGGCAGGAAATCTTAAGTAATGAGATACATAAAAGATATTCTGATCTTTTTGTGCATATTCAGTCTAGAGATCTCTGAGTATGAGAATTGCTGTCTATTCAGAAGGGGGTTTACAGACCCAAATTTTGCTCTATGTAAGGATCAACTTGAAAATTAAACTGTATCTTTTTGCGAAGGAGCATGAGGCATACTTGTTTACATGTTATCAAGATAAAATCATTCAAAGCATTAAGCATAAAATCATCTAAGTTGGAAAATATCTTTAATATCATCAAGTCCAATCACCAATCCAGTCTTCCCAAGTCCCATTACTAAACAATTCCCTTTAGAGCTACTTCCACACAGCTCTTAAATGTCTTCAGGGACATGAATTTGACCACTTCCTTTGGCATCCTATTCTGATGTTTGATCACTAGGTCAATGAAGAAATTCTTCCTCATATCCAGTAAAAATTAAATTAGATATTATTGTAAGTAGGATCTTCTGTTAGGGTTTCCCTCAAATAGCAGTTTATTTCCTACCATGGATATCAAGATGAACCTTATCCTCAAGCTCTGCTGAAAGTGAAGTAGTAGAGCCTATGCCAGAGTGTCTAATAAGTTCAGTACCAGCTAACAATTCTACTGAGACATCTTAATGTCACACTTAGGCAAGCTTTTGTAGTTTTACTTCAAATCTGACTATAAACTGAAATCTTCTGACTCAGACACAGATTAAATAAGCAAGGATGTCTCTTTGAACATGATTTTGCTTTATTATACTCAGTCTTACAGGTCAAACATCCACAAAAGCTCTGAATAAGAATGCACAGAAAAAAAATTTTAAAGCTTTTAAGATTTTTTTAACTTAAAACTTTTAAAAGTAGGGAATTTTGGCCAAAAGAAGCTGTGCTTCAGTACTAACCCCTTCTGAAACAGCTCAGGCCCCTTTATATGCTACCAATATCTCTTTTTCATTTGAAATATAGAGGATCTCATGTCCTCTGTATCCTCAGCTCCAAAACCCTAGGGATCAAGCTCAAATACCTGCTGAGACTTACTACCAGAGGCTCCAAGCAGGCTTGTTCTCCCTGGCTGCAGCATAGAGCATAGTTTTTACAAACTGTAAACCAGAATATGCATTCTCCAGAATCCTACAATACCTCAGAAAGCTTGTGTTTCCATTTTGTTAGTTGGTGGAGACACAGTAGTTATTTTATTGATCTATTGGATCCATTTTATTGATCCATGGGGATCTGATAGCATCTATTTTCCCATTTTATTCCTAAAACCTGGATCTGCTGAACAGATCCCTTGATCTTACTTTCCTTTATGGCCTAAAAGGCTTTTAGAACAACTTAAATAATTTTCTTCCCTTTTTAAAAATATTCTTCTTTTGTGTTGCCCCATATGCTGATGTCTCCAATGTACTGCAGGCATTCAGGAGCTTCCCCCTATTCCAGTGCAGTCTGGATCAGCCCATGACAAATGATAGGGCTGCATTTCCATCCCTGGGGCAGTTGATTCCAGGTATACTGGAAGATCCTCCAAATAAAAGCAAAATGTGGCGTGCACTGTGCTGCCAGAGGGATTGAGAAAAATGCAATGATGATGTCAGTTGTGGCATATAACTTGGCTGACTTTGATTCCAGTTGATACTGAAGTTCTGGCATGTAGTAGGGAACTACTTTCAAAATGTGTCAATTTGCTATTTCCTCACAAGAAATGTTAAATAGCTTTTAAATTAATCAATCAGTCTGTTGCAAAGTTGAAGGGAAACCTTGAATTTCATGCACTTATTAAGCAACAGAAATGTTTCCGCGTAGGAAACCCCCTGTTCTTCACGTTTCTATGGCCTAGCCAGGGTTCACACCGTCCCCGCTATGCCCCGACCATTTCACCACATGCACACCAATGTGATGTTAGGCAAAACGGCGTTTATTGCAAGCAAAACAGCAACTTATATACTTTACATGCTTATCTATGTTACTACGTCCACATGCGTTTACTCACGTCTAGTACGTCTATGCCCCCAAGCATGCGTCACGTCTCTTATCACAGAGCAGGGGAGGTCCTATCACGTCACAGCCCGATACCCCGCAAACGCCTACGACAACATAGAAAGTATATTCTGCCTTCATATTCTGAATATAGTGTGTATGTCTATTTGGACACCTTAAAAATGAAAAAAAAAAAGGAATCCAGATGTTCATTTAGTTTAGATAAATATCTGTTTTGCTATCAGGTGACATGACCAAATAAAAGGCAATATAGAAAATCAATGCAGACTGAAATTTAAAGAAAAGCAAATAATTTGTTGTAGTTCTGATTTGTTTTTTGTTTTTTTTTTTTTTTGAATTCTTGTAGAATTCTTGTATTTCATTTGTTTATTTTGAGAAATACGTATGAATTGATGTAAAATACTTCAATATTCTAAAATACATTTTTAACTGAAGCTTCTCTAATTCAAGGCTATGCTTTGATATTTACTTTTTTTAACATCATGCTTGCAGTGCAAAGTCTGCATTGACACTCAACATCATAGGTAGCTATATACCAACAATTCAATCAGAAACACAGAGTGTTCAGATGTAGGTATGTGTGTATAAACTACCAAATTGTCTGTGATTTGAAATTGGCATTGGCAAAAAGGGTTTCATGCATAGTCAATTCCTACATTTTTATGACCACAGATTTTGTAGAGAATATGTGTAAGTATTCAGTACATGCATGATTATGGAAACACATTGAAAGGTAAAATCCTTACTGCACTCAATTCAGCAGAAAACAAAGCAGAAACTATGCTTTTTTTTTTTCTTTCCTCTTTTTTTTTTTTTATTAAATTACTCTTATTATTGTCAGAACAGCAAGATGTCTCTAACAAATCAAAATGCTCCTTCTCTGCATACATAAGTCTTAGAGCCTCACTATACAACTGGCCTCATATCTTAATATTTTTTCAGTAAAACTAGCTAATCACTGGCCTCAGTCCTCAGTGTTTCCATGCTACTCCTTTTCTTCTTTCTTGGCACTTCCAGAGGTTCCTGACTTGTATTTAAATAGGATTTTGTCTGTATTCTGTCTTTCTGGTGTATTTTTGCATTCAAAACTACCACATTAGAGTCTGAACCACTTTCAATTGTAACAGATTTGAAGTGTATACCTTCAGTAACTGCTTGCAAGGAAGACAATTTATAAAATAAAAATCTTGGTTAAAAAACAAATAAAAACAACAATAACAACAGCAACAACTAAAACAGCCCACAAGATTAAGCAAATGCTATCTTCCAACCTATCAGAAAATTTCTGATTGCATGTTCTGTCCAAAGCAATAGTGCTGTAATCAGTCAGGAGTCCTGCCACCAAACAGTCAGAAATTAGAGTGGATTCCCACTGCTGTTCCTAACAGAGCCACATACAGTCTGATCATGGATAACTATTTGGAAACATTTTGCTTTGTTCCTTGAATGCTGCCAAGGTCTGACTCAGCAGAGTTCTTAGGCAGCTGCTTTAAACCTGGCATTCACAGCTGTAGTTGATTTTAAATAACTGAACTGAAACAAAAGGAGTGAGTAGGTAATGATTTCTTGTTGCAGTCTGTCTACATTTAGAGAGTAAACTCCAAAATATTTGCTAGAGATAAACATGAGAAACAGATTCCATTTTTTTGTATCACTTGAAGAGTGGTCCCACTGAGACTTCACATGAACTTTTATATATTACTTAAATTCATCAAACTGAGGTATTTAAAAGGAAAAATATAAATAAATTCAACAAATTATAGTGCAGCTGGGAGACAGAGACTCAGTTCCTAGGGCTGCCACAATGTATAGCTTGTAGGCTTGAAAACAATATAAAATACAAATGTTAACATTTTCTTATTTCAATCTAGTTGTAGTTCCAGGTACAGTGTTTGTAGTTTCTCTTGCAGGGAGCAAAGATCTGTCCTCTTTCTCTTTCCATCCTTCCACCATGATGCTCACAGTGAGGGAAGAAATAGGGAAAAACTGCAAGCTGTCTGGTTCTATCTTTTCTCTGGCTTCCCATATACGTTTCAATATCTACAGGAAAACAAGAACTGCAGCACAGATGCAGTAGTTCATCTACATTTTTCAGGTGGTGCACTGTTTCACAAGTAGATAAATCATACCACTGTTTTCAATAGAATTAGTTCACAGTGAAAAAGACAATTTTTTCTCAATTAGAAATTAGTGACCTGGCACTAGTGAGCTATCTGTTAATGTGTTATAAACTCTACAACATTTAATAGTATGCAATACTTATGAAGTGAAGAGTAAAGTGAAATCTATGACTTTTGTAGTGGCTTGTTCACAAGAAAATGTTTTTTTTAAGCTGATATTACAGTTGATTCCTTCTCTTTCTGTTATTTAATTTTTTAATTAAACCAAAGAAAGTACTCTTGAAAAAAAAAACACAAATAATCTGTGGAACTTCTTGAAATAAGATATGGTGGAGGCTAACTGTATAAAAAGATTAAAAACAAGATATATAAACAAACAAACAAACAAACCAAGAATAGCATGCATAAATTCATGAAGAGTAGCTCATTATTGGCTAAAAACAATCTAGATGAAACCTAAGGTCAAAAAATACCTGAGCAACAACAACATCTGAAAGCACACGGGGGGCTGCTACCTATATGCACTACTATTTTTCCAGGCATTGGCCAGACAAACACTTACGCCAAACCGGAGGAACAGTAATTCTCACATTTTGAGAAACAGGCAGTACAGAGAAAGGAAACTTAACAGCCTACTTTGTGAAATCCCAACACAGAGGAGTGCTAAGGCAGCATCACAAAGCATCATACCTTTATGCACATGCCTTTGTGTTCCCATACAGGCAGCATAAACAGACACAGAATGTCCTCACTGTTCTACCATTTATTGATCTTCATCTGTCAAGAATCCCCCAAAACTATCACTGGCTAGCAGAAGTCAGAGTAGCTCTTAAGCTTCTTTATTCTTAACAGGCATCAGGATCTAAGCTCAGCATGATAAAATCACCAGCTCTCTAGCTATCCTGTCTGATTTTCCAAGTATAAATTCTGACGTCCTGCATTTCCACAGCGTACCTTGTTCTTGCAGGTCAACTTTGAAGGCTGTGCACTTCATCTCACCTTCTGACCCTGCCACCAAAGATTTGTATTGAAATGCAATAGCAGGCCTTTCAAGTGTCTGTTTCTTTCATAAGAGAATGGACATTGAAAATAAAGCACTAAGTACTAGGGCTGAGCAAATGCTGCTAAGTCAGATTAAAAAAAAAACAAAAAAAACAGCTAGGTAAAGAAGAAAAAAAAAGAGAAAGAAAAAAAAGAGGATGTTTGTGGGAAAATATGCAAATAAGTGGAAAGCAAGAAGAGCACTAATTATGTCAAAGGTTATGTTGGACCTAACATTAAGTTCTTCTAGAATCCTGTTATTCATGTTTAAATTCAACAGTTAATATCTTGAAACAAAGTAATTCTTATGTTTTTATTTTTTTAACTTATTGAAACCTAATATTTTCACAATATTAGTTTCATACACAAGAGATTAAGTGATGAAGAGATATGTGCAGATATATTTCTGTCATTTAATGCCTATATTTATACATATTTAATCTCTCTTGCTCTTTTCAAAGCCAAATTCTCCTTTTGTCACATCAAGATAAGCATGGTTATTACTATGCATCCTTACTGCCTGTTCTTAGATGGCACAGAGAATTTGGCTTGCAGGGAAAGAAAAAGGGATGAAGATGATATTATCAATTTCTGAAATATATTTCTTGTTACAACATTATATAGCATAGGGATCCAAAAGGACTTGCAGTCCATCAGAGAAAGCTCCCATATGCCAGCGCATTAAAGCAAGTAATGACTGGCTTAATATTGCCACATCAGTGGTGAAATCTGTGGAGAAGAAACATGATTAACTCGTGTGTAACAAGATCAAAAGAATTAACATTTTTATGCCATTGTCCATTTCATCCTATGCCACACGTTTTGTTATTGTCTATCTCATATTTCTGAAGCAACAAGAAGGCTGAAATTGAGCATCAGGATAGATTTGGGAACAAATCCCACTTCTTGAACCAGCCCTTTACTCATGCATGTCTATGCTAATTTCAATAATATTGTATCTTGTGCTCGTCTTCAATACAACATCCTTCTTCAGCCGAGCTTCTTTCTTTTCTTTTGAGTAGGTATTCAAATCTGATTATATAGCTGGAGTCTTCCAACCAGACTTCTTTCTTGGTAAGTTACCCTGACAGCTTTTCAGTATTTTTTTTTTTTTTTTCATGCTAACACTGAGGGAGGTTAGATTAAAACTAAATACAAAGGAATAAATTCTCCTTGCCTCCAGACTTGGGGGAATATCTAGATTGCTTTTTGCATTCATTTCTTCCCTCACTGTTTCTTATGATAGAATTAAAGAGAAAAAAAAAAAAGAAAAAGAAAAAAGAAAAAAAAAAGGGTCTATTTTTTAATAAATATCCCCATCTTTCTCAACTGAATTTATGTCTTCATTCACTACCACAAGTTGTAAAGAAAAGCTGATATGAGATAATCAAGGTCAATTAGCCACCAGAGGGAGCCCACGTAGCCTCCTGAATGTAACAGAAACACATCGTTAGAAGTAAATGAAGATACAAATTTGAGCCACTTTCTATCATGTGAAACTCTGGGTGGTGTTTCAGAAAGGCTGGGATAAGAATACACCATGTGGCACCAGAGGTGCTTACAACAATAGAAGATAAAATTCATCTGCCAAATATAGATATAAAAAGAAAACAACAAAGGGAAAATACTGTGAGTCCAGGTAAATTGGCACAGTTCTGACAAGAGGACTGTGCTGATTTATTTTAGTTAAAAGTCAGACCTTGAAAGTGTGAAGGGTTCAATTGTCCAGTGTTCCTTCTTCATACCTGCCTCAATGCATTTCACAACTTAGATTTAAGCTAATTGAGAAAAGTTGGAAGGATTTAATCAAATATTTCATGATTTTTATAAGGTAACAATGGTTAAGATTTCCCACTTAAATATAGACTTCCTCCCCTATCTGTAGTCACAGACCATCCTGACCTCAGGAGAAAGAATTTACTTCAGTCTTTTGTGTAATCCAGACGAGAAAAGCGACTGTACTGGGAAATTTTGAAGAATTGCTGCAACAAGCTTTGTGACTAATCCTTTCCATGCCCATGTGTGCATGAGAGGTAGTCATGGCTGTGGTTGTGTATTACTTCAAGATTAATCCTCTAGCTATTTTTAACAGTCCAGCCTTCTTTTCAACCTCTGTCAAGGCTTACATAAAAATAATAAAAGCCTATGTCAAGGCTTGCAAAAGATAATAAAAATAATAAAAATAATTTAAAAAAATAAAAAAATAAAATAATATACACACACTTGCACATGTATATACACATTCATTTGCAAAATACCTCTCTACCTCCCTTTTATTAGAATCACAGAATCATAGAATCATAGAATCATAGAATCATAGAATCGCTCAAGTTGGAAAAGACCTTAAAGATCATTAAATCCAACCACAACCTAACCATACTACCCTACTGTAACAGCCCTCTGCTAAATCATGTCCCTCAGCACCACATCCAAAAGGTTTTTAAGCACATCCAGGGATGGTGACTCAACCACCTCCCTGGGGAGCCCATTCCAGTGCTAAACAACCCTTTCTGTAAGGAAGATTTTCCTTATATCCAACCTAAATTTATCGTAGTGCAACTTAAGGCCATTTCCCCTTGACCTGTCACCAGTGAAAAGAGACCAACCCCACTTTTGCTGTAAGCACCTTTCAGACATTGGAAGACAGCAATAAGGTCTCCCCTCAGTCTCCTCTTCCCTACACTAAACAGCCCCAGTTCCTTCAGTCTCTCTTCATAGGCACATTCTCCAAGCCCTTCACAAGCCTTGTTGCCCTTCTTTGGACCTGCTCCAGCACTTCAATGTCCTTTATGTCCTGAGGTGCCCAAAACAGAACACAGTACTCGAGGTGAGGCCTCACCAGTTCTGAGTACAGGGGCGGGATTACTTCCCTAGTCCTGCTAACCGCATCATTTCTGACACAAGCCAGGATGCCATTGGACTTCTTCGCAACCTGGGCACACTGCTGGCTCATATTCAGCCTACTGTCCGTCAGCACTCCAAGTCCTTTTCCACCAGGGAGCTTTCCAGCCACTCTTCCCCAAGTCTATAGGGTTACCTGGGGTTGTTGTGACCAAAATGCAGAATCTGACACTTGGCCCTATTGAAACTCATGCAGTTGACCTTACCTACCTACAGACACCTACCTAACTATGTTAGCAGTAGCAATTGAACTTTTAAATTCAAATTAATTTGATCCTCCGTAGGCTACACATAAAAATGGCTCATTTGCACTGCTTCCTGCTGCCCTATACTTAAATCAGCCCCCCTGCCCATAGAAACAGGTGTGCAAGAGAAGTCAAATTTAAGCTAGAACTAATTTTCACAGAAGCTCATTTTCCAAATGGAACTGACAGAGGCTTTTCTTCCATTTCATTTATAGGTTGTTTATACTGTGAAAACTCTGGTGATGTATCCAATCAGAAGCTAGAAAGCTATATTACTGGAATACCGTGCAAAAAGTGATGTGCTAAGTTTGGAAGTAAAGGAGTCTTCTAAATAACAGGCTACTTCCTTTCTTTAGTGTGGCTTGAAGATAGCTCAGCATCAATACTGAAATTACTTTTAAAATTATTTTTCTGCTAAAAAGTGATACATCTTGGAACTGTCAAGGAGTATACATCTCTGTAGTCAGATAAGAAGTTATCCCCTCCATCCTCTCCATCACTGATGTAGTCTGAGAGTCTGAGGATGCTTTTTTTTTTTTTTTTTTTTTTTTGCTTGAGCTTGAAATGAGGCAAATTGGTGACTATCCTATTTTTCAGAACTTTATGTGAATCAGCAAAGCCCAATATTCAGAGTTAATCTTGTTAAAAGCATCAGTTTGATGCTTTTGTTATTTGGAGTATTGAAGACAGGTAACAGTATTTGCTGCTTTCAGTATCTCCCCAAGAAAGAGATTCTTTCATAAGCAGGGGAAATACTGCCCAAAGGGAGCACTGCTGCTGCTGTCTGTGGAAATTTTGTGTCTTCCTGTTCTGCCACCACAAAGATTTGTGTTTTTAAATGGAAAGCAAAGAAGACACTCACTCAATTTTCTCTGATAAGTTCAGAATAGTCTCTAGCTAAAACATAAACAAAAAGAAGTGAAAAGCAATGGCATGGATAGCAGAATATTTAGTAAATGCTACCATTAAACATCAATAAAGTACAAAAGAACAAAATGCATTGCTGATAAAATTTTACAGAAATTAAAGCTCATAAATGATTTATTTTTTTTAAATAAGCAGAGGAAGAACAGGCTTTTTTTTTATAAACAAAATACTGTTGTAAGGCATTTCTAAAGTGGAAAAAACAGTTTTTAATTACGAATCATATTTGATGCACTATTAAAATATACGTAGTTAATTAATGTATGATCTGGAGCAAATCTTTGCAGAAAAGTGAAGATGCGTCTCTGCAGAAGTTATGCATCCTGAGTGAAACCTGTTTAAACTAACCACCTATGACATAGAAGCAACTGGAAAAAACCAGTGCCCCTGGAGGATTTTCAAATCAGCAGTCAGCTCCTTGCAACTCTAGTGGTGGGTGGGATCAGATGCTCTGTGAAACTTCTTACTTCTTGAAAAAAAAATAGTAGGTGATTAATCTTTAAGGTCTGAAGTGACTTACGATGGTGAGTTAATGATCAGTGAATTTAGGCAGAATTGTATATATACCCTAAAGCTTTGGACACCTCTAATTTGAATAGTCAAGCCAATTACACATCAAAGAACCACAACTCTGCACTTCAGTTTCTTTCACTAAATATTCTCTTTGACTGTATTCCCACTGTAATCAAGAACCCTTTGTAACAAACTTTCTTTAACATAAAGGGAAGAAGTCGACAGACTCACAGATATTCAACACAAACTTACTGTTCATCTCTAGTACTGGAAATTTAGTGATAAGTTTTAGATACTAAGACTATATCTCTCCCTCTTTCAGTGATTATTTGATTGAATCTCTCTCACCAACAGCATTCAGGAATAATAGGCCATGGTTAAGAGTTGCAGTATTTTCCTTCAGTCTTACCTGATACGTTAACACTGGGCCAGTAGAATTAAACAGATCATGCCTGAACATCAGTAACTGAGCCTCTAAACTACCCCAGAAGACTGCTGACAGCTGCTGTATACCTCTCTGCTGACTGGTCTCCCCTTAGCTTGTAAACTCAGTTATACCATGAATACACCATACTTATTGTGACAACATTCTTAATCTAACTCCCTCTTCTACATGTACTTCTGTTGAAAATATAAGAATTGCTTTAAAAACTCAGTATAATAGGAAAGGATGATTGAATGGTATTTGAGTCACAAAAATGAAGTTTAGTACTAGTGACCCATCTGTGTAGTACTAGTGATCCATGTGGAGACAGGGCAAGGGGAAACAGCCGAAAACTGGAGCACAGGAAGTTCCGCACCAACATGAGCAAGAACTTCTTTACGGTGAGAGTGATGGAGCACTGGAACAGGCTCCCAGGGAGGTTGTGGAGTCTCCTTCTCTGGAGATATTCAAGACCCGCCTGGACGCCTACTTGTGTGACCTGGTGTAGGGAACCTGCTTTGGCAGGGGGGTTGGACTCGATGATCTCTGGAGGTCCCTTCCAACCCCTACAATTCTATGATTCTGTGATTCTGTGATCTGGTGGATGAGGGAAAGGCTGTTGATGTAGTCTACCTAGACTTCAGTAAAGCCTTTGACACTGTCTCCCACAGAATTCTCCTGCAGAAGCTGGCAGTCCGTGGCTTGGATGGGTACACTCTTGGCTGGGTAAGGAACTGGCTGGAGGGCCGGGCCCAGAGAGTGGTGGTAAATGGAGTTAAATCCAGCTGGCGACCGGTTCCGAGTGGAGTTCCCCAGGGGTCGGTGCTGGGGCCTGTCCTGTTTAATATCTTTATTGATGACCTGGATGAGGGCATTGAGTGCACCCTCAGTAAGTTTGCAGATGACACCAAATTGGCTGGAAGCATCAATCTGCCTGAGGGTAGCGAGGCCATTCAGAAGGATCTGGAGAGGCTGGATAGCTGGGCTGAAGCCAATGGAATGAGATTCAAGAAGACCAAATGCCGGGTCCTGCACTTTGGCCACAATAACCCCAGGCAACGCTACAGGCTTGGGGCAGAGTGGCTGGAGGACTGTGTAGAAGAAATGGACCTGGGGGTATTGACTGATGCTAGACTGAACACGAGCCAGCAGTGTGCCCAGGTGGCCAAGAAGGACAATGACAACCTGGCTTGTATCAGAAATAGTGTGACCAGCAGGAACAGGGAAGTAATTGTCCCCTGTACTCAGCACTGGTGAGGTCGCACCTTGAGTACTGTGTCCAGTTTTGGGCCCCTCGCTGTAAGAAAGACATCGAGGCCCTGGAGCGTGTTCAGAGAAGGGCAACTAAGCTGGTGAGGGTATGGAGCACAGGTCTTACGAGGAGTGGCTGAGGAGGCTGGAGAAGAGGAGGCTCAGGGGAGACCTTATTGCTCTGTATAAGTACCTGAAGGGAGGTTGTAGTGAGCTGGGGGTAAGCCTCTTCTCTCGTGTGACTAGTGATAGGACTAGAAGGAATGGCTTCAAGCTGCGCCAGGGAAGGTTCAGGCACGCCTGGACGTTAGGAAATACTACTTCTCTGAAAGGGTGGTTGGGCACTGGAATGGGCTGCCCAGAGAGGTGCTGGAGTCACCGACCCTGTAGGTGTTCAAGGAAAGTTTGGATGTTGTGTTGAGGGACATGGTTTAGCGAGAACCATTGGTGATGCATGAATGGTTGGACTGAGTGATCCTGTGGGTCTTTTCCAACCTCAGTGATTTTATGATTCTATGATTCTATACATATATTGAGCTTATATTTTATTCAGATGTTTCTATCCGAGTTTTCAACAACTTTAAAGAAGAGCAGGACAAACACAAGTAAAGAATCTTATTCTCCAAGGGTATTTTCTGTACAAAAAAAAAAAAAAAAAAAAAGATCTCAGCTGAGAAGACAATATTTTACCAGTTTTAACCTGAATAATCCAAAACAATTCCTACTTAATCACTGAATGCTCTTTTGGTTTTTTTACACTACAGAGACACAGGATGATTATATGTCTCGTCTAAGTTCAAACAACGAGTATAATGAAGGATAAGAAGTAAAAGATTAATAAATGGTTGATAGTATTCTATGGTCATTGCCTTTAGTTTATATTTCAAACTTCTTAATGACTTGTAAAATTCTTGTTACAACACATGAAAGTCTTCGTAGAAGATTTCTTTAAAAGAAATCTTGAGCTAATTGCGACAATAGCAAATCACTTTTTCCTTTCAGTGTTGAACTGATATGAAGGGACAACTTTTTGGAAATCATGGTGTTTTTTTGGTATTTGTGGTTTGGGTTTCTATTTTAACCATGAAAGTTAAAAATGTTCTATATTCAGGATGAAAATTTCACTCACAAAAATGAGTAAGAACTGTCTGTGAATTTATTGTCATGTGTATTTATTTCTTGTCTTCCTGGAAATTAAGTCATAGAGCATCCCCGTTGTCTGGGAATAAAGATCCAGATTTAGTGGGGTATCCTCTTATTTTCCAATTTCTTTTCAGTCTGTCCTCCATCTTTGGATAGAAAATAAAATCTACACATGGTTTTTCTCACCATGTTTTTACATTAGTAAGATGAGAAGTCTGGGAGCTACTTGGAGAGTCCGAGTTGGAATGGAATGGAGAAAGGTGGATTGAAATGTATCTATGAATCTCTTTCCCATCAATGATTAACAACTTTTGGTCTTAGATATTAAAACAAAACAAAACAAAACAAAACATAACACGGATGGATTCTGTTCCTTCATACCATCTAATTCCAGATATAGCATATGGATGACTTAAAGCAAGGCCACACTTCAATAAACATTCAAAACACAAAGTAGAGTGAGCTTTCAGGTAATCAATCTTTCAAGATTTCTCTGACATTGTATGCCAGCATTCCTCTGACAGCATCATGACATTCCTGAAAGCTCTTTGAGCATGGGACTTTTAGGCTGACTCTTTCCATAAAAGAGAATAACTGCAAAAAAATGAGAACAATTTTTCTATTCCTACATGACAAATTGACTATAACAGGGAATTCTTACTACTTTAAATTACAATGGAAACAAGAGAACAGTTTTAGAAACAATCAAACAAACAACAACAAAAACAAACAAACAATAATAATAATAATGAATTCCTTGGTGTGTGAATCACAAGGTAAAAAATAATTTCAAAATTAGCAATACTTTCAAAACATATATTAATTTTAACTTTCCACATGAATTGTCTGTTTCCTATAAAGCACGTTCTTCTTTCTTTCATTATTTTTACAAGGTTTTTATAACCTATTTCCTAAAGGGAAGTGTGTTTTTTAGTCCACGACAATTTGACTTAGTTCAGTTTAATGTCTATGGTTTGGTGTAAAATTGTAATCAGTTCAGATGTTAATAACTAGAGGAAAGAGAAACGTGGAAAAGAGAAGCAATGAAGAAAATTAAATGGTGAGAATAGTGTTTCTGCAATAGAAATTAAAATTAACATAACCTACATGTAACATCCTTTTTGAACTTGCAAAATGTATGTTCTCACTCAAGCATGATAACTGGACTTCTTGTAATCTTTATCACACTTTTATATTAAAAAAAAATAATAACTGTAGGGAGAAAAAACTGTGTAGGAAAAGAAAAAAAAAGCTTCAACATTGTTTGTATGGATATTTATACATTTTCTTTACATTTTTCACTTAATTATGCTATTTGTATTTGCTGTTGCAAGCTGCGAAGCAATGTATCATTGCACTGCAGAGGTGGCTGTATTTCCTTTGCTGTGCCTTTGAACTAAAATGTATAAGAGACTATAAATATAAGACTTTTGCAGTGAGCAAAGGGATACAGATAATTGTAATGGGGACACTACAGCAGAAAAAATTATAGTTATCTGAGTGCCAAATATTCAAAGTATATTTGAGTAGGGGAGGGACATGTTTGCAGCAACTACACCAAACAGATCCATGTGCACATTCTAGAACAAGAACAGAAAAATTTTGTTATCTAACGAATGAGATTATTTATATCTTTAAGCGGATGGATTTCTTTACACTTAGACAAGTTGAACTGAGATGTCTCAGATAAGAGTAGTGTAATATCCCCACATCAGAGGAAAAAAAAAAAAAAAAGCCACCGAGAAAGTGAAGGGGAAAGAAAGAATTTGAATCACACTATCCAACAGACAAGACATTTCCTGGGCCAGCTCCCTTATTGTGTACATCTTTTCCAAACTTAATACCCAGAATAATAATACCAGAAGGTGAGCGTCAGGGACATCCTTCTTGCTTCTCAATGCTTCTCTAACAAGAAAAGCTTTGAAGTTAACTCTTTCTAAAAAATATACTTTTATATATATATATATATATATATATATAAGTATATATATGTATATATAAATATATATACGTATATATAAGTATATTTTTAACTTTCTAAAAAACTTTATATATATATATAATAATGTATTACAGAATTCTCTTGTCAACAATAGGACATTAGCATGTGCTAGTGAGTTCACATCAAATAATACATACAAAAATAAATAAAATTCTTATTATAGACCTTATTTCCTACACAAGAGATTAACTTCATAACTGAGGAAGCCTTGTTGTTGCTTTCAAAGTCTTCACCATAGTAATACCCTCAAGCTACTGCAATTGCAGTCTTATACTTTTGAAAAAAATAAAGTCACATAATGCCTGGAGATTAGATTTTTGCACTGCAGCAGAACTTCTGTGTTGACTTCATCAAGACAAATGAAATTTGTGATTTTTTAAATGTCTCTTAACAATCACTACTCTGTATTTTAAATTGTGCACTTTGCTCTCATCTATTGTTAATGTCAGTCTGGGACAAAATGTTGCCATGTTTAGAAATTGGATTTGGGCTCCTAAATCAGTGAAGTACTTCTAAAAATGTTGTTCAATTTGTTTCTTCAAAAACTCTCACTAGATGGCTTAAATCTGCACTCACATAATCTCAGAATACCATAAAATCTTATCTACATATTTTTATGTGCATATTTAACATTTCATACTTATTCAACAGAACACATATACTTAAAATAAGATTTTAATAAATTGGTATAGCTGAAAAAGTCATATATATCTAAATTATTATGGTTTTTTTAAATATATTTTTCTCTTTGCTTAAAGAATGTGCACATATTAGAAAGAAAGGATTTTAAATCAAATGAGTAAATATTTGTTGCAGCTATGTGTAAATTTCTCCTTTTACCCAGTTACACATTTTTGGCATTTCTACATTTCTATGAACATAAAAATTTATCCTAGTTATCATAGACATGCATGACAGTTTAAAATCACATTAATGTGCTCTACTTCTCTAATTGAAAAAATATATGCATTATTTTAGTATCAATAAAAGTTCAACCAGCAAACCCTCTGTTGACAATCTGATGGAAAACAAAACCAAACCTTCATGGATTGTAAGTGCTTTCTGGTTGGTCTTTGAAACCCCTTCACATGAACCTACATGATATCCCCGAGTTTATGCTCCAAAAATGGCTGCTAGGGCAGTGACTACTTATATTTTTAAACAGAAAATCAAGGCACAGTGGAAAAAGGTCTTGGATGTAGCACTACAGGTTGCCCTGCACTGTCCCCTAAAATGTCACTCATCTTCCTCAATCTGTCTTTGTAGACTTGGGGAGAGTATTAGCAGAAGAAGTTATTCTGTTCCTTCTGTGGCTGCGCTAGCTAGTGGAGGATCCTTGAATGATTCACAACAAAACATGCTGGTCAAGGGTCCCCTTCCTGCCAGCTGTGACTGAAGAAATACCATAAGAAAGAGAAATCTGAGGGAGACTGTAATCCTCTGATAGAAAAGGGCTAACTCTCCCTTTAAAAACTCATTCATCCTGCCAGTCAGCATCATTATCTCTTCTGACACTGAAAGAGCTCACTGTAGGCTGTACAGAAGGGCTGGGAGACAGCAGGGAAGGCAGCCCAGGATATACATGCTTGTGCTTCGCCATCCTGATGCTTACCCAAGTCTCTCCAAAATTCATATTTTTTAAGTCCATCCTTTTTCCAAGCTCTTACATGACTCATAGTTTTGTTTCCTGAAATGCTACTAAAACATGCGTGACAATTCCACGGCACCAATCTGATGTATAACGTTGCTATTGTAAGTTAATGGCAAAATACAAAATGTGTTTTGCAGTTAGCCATTTTTGGAGACTGCTGAGTCTGTGCAACCCTTTCTGAACATGTGTGACACTGCTTGAGTTGTAAGACCCTACCAACATTGTCAGAAGTCTTCAAGCAATTCTTCTATGTCACAAAGGAGCAGCTATGTAAACCATGCAACAGCAATAATTTTGCTCCAATTGTATTTTCTTGTCCTCAGGGTGACAATATATTAATAACAATCCTCCTGGAGACAGTTTTTCAAACAAAATCACAGCTACATATAACATTTCCACAACTCTAATTTTCCAGGATATTGTTCTGATACAGTACTTGCCTTTTGCTCTCTTTCTCTGAACTAATCTGAGCTTAATAATAGATCAAGCATAGAGGTGTACACAGAGTGTATTAAAGTTGCCTTCACTTTTCCTTACAAACAAACTGCCATCTGTCATCCAGGTAACAGCCTGTGAAAGCAGAGAAATTTCAGTTTGAAGAAAAGATCTAGAAAGAACCAGTCACTGCATCCATATTGATTACTGCAAATATGCTGCTGTAAGGGCAAACTTGTTTGGGAATGGGAGTCTGAACTCTTATAATCTCTCACAAAGGTACAGGAGGGAAAATGGGAGCTTAGAGAAAGGCATAATTATAGTGTCTTCTTGCTGGAGGGATAAAATGTCATCTTCCTGCATAATAAATAAATTAGAATTTCAATATTTAAATCCTCGTCAGAGAGAAAATCTGTCACAGAAAAACCATTAATTTTTATGCTGCCTCTAGGGTAATTTTTCACCATTGAGTGCATTTGACTGTTAAATACTAATATGAATTAAATAAATGCTTATGAAGTCTGAGATATCTAATCAAGAAAACCCAGAAAAGATTAAAATGACATAAATGACATTCCCTTCTCTTTCATCCTCTGCTCCCCCCAGAACAGTTGCTGGTTGTGATATCCAGATGCGAAGCATCTAATGAGCATAATGGCATCTATTTTAGGAACTACTGTAGCATCAATATTATTTTACAGATCACGATGCACTAGAAAAAAATTAAAGACAGGGAAATTGTGGTGTCCCTATCATTTGACTTCATCAGTCGCACTTCGTAGTTCATCGTTGAAACCTGTCAGACTTCCAGTAAACAACATTACCTCAGTGTCATCCATATTCACCAGAAAGTCCTAATAACTCCTGAGGTAACCTTGACTGTCAGCTGTGAACAAAAATGGGGACTACACTTAGTGGTCTGGTCACATCATTCTTTTCCAGACAGTCCACCCTATTTCTTTCTTCATTCTTACGTTTACCTGAAAGCTCAAATCCCTTTCTTCTTTAGACAGTCTTTAAGTTGAACTCTCTACAAAGGATCCCATCTTTCTATCCCTGAAGAGGTATAAACAAACAAACAAACAAACAAACAAGCAGTATTTTCACTCAGAAACAATAATTAAAGACGATTTGCATTTATATAATACTGAAGTATAAAGTTTCACATAAAATAATTAAAAACAACAACAACAACAAAAGAATATATAACTTTCTGCAATCTTTCAAATTAAATGCTCAGCCTATTCTTTCTACTACTATCATTTTTCCACATACTTCTCTCCTTCATCATGACAGTCTTAGTGTCCTTGTGTGCCCTGAAAGAAAGTATAATGAGGAGCAGCCAGAGTTCAGGAAGCAGAATAGCAACAGGTGAATACTAAGATCATTGCTGAAATCCTTAGATTTGTGATATAGCCCTGAAGTTATATAGGACAAAAACTGGAGAAAGTTTCTGGAAGAAAACCCGAATACTGACTAAAGTGCCTGCCAGAATTTGACTCTAACCTGTCATGAAAGTGTATATGGAGAGCTAAAGTGATAAAGCCAAGTTTATTGGAAACTTAATTGGGAAACATTCAAAGTCACAGTTAATACAGATGTACCAATCAAATGCAGTAAGGGCCTAAACCACAGATGTAGAGGCATCTCTACTACCAGCATGGTCAGCACAAACCTTGACCATCCACTTAGCAGAGACTGTTTCCCTTCTCCTACCTGCAAACAAGAGATCATCATTTCATTCAGTTTTATCTGGCTCGTTACTATGTAGATGCTTAATTTTTATTATTTTTTTTCTCCTGTCTGTTACCATAGAGATGGGAACCACAAGGTGAGAGCACAGCAATATTTTGTGCACTAAGAAAGGAAGGCAGAGATCACCCACTAGAGCTTCTGACAGCTTTAAGTGAGCTGCTTTGCTAACAGCTGTAAGGCTTTTTTATGATAAAACTATTTTTTTTTAATTTTTTTTTAATTTATTTTTTAGTAAATATGCCTCAAGTATATTTCTGAAAGCTGTCTCAGAAATGTCATCTTCATCACTTCAACTATGTTTGTTTGCATTTTCCGTATAATCATCGTCAGGAAAGGTAACATTGGAGGGCAGATCTGGAGCTAAACCTGTGAAAACTCACAGCCTTCCAATCAAGGTTGTAGTGACACCTGTTTGGAAGGTTGCACAGAGATAGCGCAGGATACAATGTGCCCAAAAAGCATTTGCTACTGCTGCCAAGGTGGCAGGCAAAAAGAACACAGTTAAAGCCCTGAATGGTCTTCCAGTCTGTCAGCTCAAACAAGAAAAGCATCTCTTGGTAACTGATGCAAAGTGCGAGAGCAACTTTCAGAGGCAACTCAGACACGTCACAACCAAGGAAACCAGGAAGGAGAGAGTTGTTCATCCAGACTACAAATAATTAATCTTCATTTACAAGTATCATACAGAAATACATGTCTGTAGTTGGGAACACCACTCTCTTTTGAGCTTTAACAGCCATTAATTCTGAATCTTAGAGAGCAACTCTTCAACAACTGAGGTCACACAAGAAAATGCTTCCAAGAGAAGGAACACTTCTTTTTAAGAGCATTTGATGAACTATGAGTGAGAAATGCAATTGGTGAAAGATGTAATGATGAGCAGTAATCATGAGAGGTTTCCACAAATAAATGATAGTGTGAAAAATAGTATGTTTTGCTCGTTTAGCTACAAGGTCACTCAAATCAAGACTTGCATCTACAGTTTCAACAGGTACTTGGAAAACCGGGATAAAAAATATTATCTTATTTGGGGATTGCTGCCCCAAATAGGAGCAAGGAGCAAGGCTCCAAAGGGCTTAAAGTAGGAACTCTGTTGTTGTAGAATTTATATCTTAAATCTGAAATTGATGGTTTGTTTGAATCATGATCTAAAAAAAAAAAATAACTGCATGTTTTCTCCTTATGGCATCCAAATATTACCATTCCTCATTCAATTCCAACTGCATAACTTCAGGAAAAAAAAAAAATATATATATATATATATATATATATATATATATAAATATATAAAAAAATATATATAAAATATATATATATATATATTTTTTTTTCTTCTTCCTTTCTGGTGTGTGAAAAGACATTAGATAGCTGCATTCAGGATTCATGAATTCAAGGCACACCTCTACATAGTGCAGTATACTAGTGGCCATCTTTTTATTTTTCTGACATTAAATGTCTAGAATTTTATTGCATTCAGAGATTTAGTAAAGATTTAAAATAAATAAATAAATAAATAAATAAATAAATGAATAAATAAATAAATAAATAAATAAGGAGAATGTGCTGAACAGGTAACAGAATGACTTCATTCTTGTGACTGTGTCACACACTATTTTAGTAGTTTCCTTAAAATACTGCTATATAAGAATTATCAGAGTGGAAAGAATGCAACAGAAACCAAGTTCCAGGATAGTATGCAAGACTAATGCAAAGAAGAAAAAAAGTAATTTCATTTTCTGGTGTTGTGCTTGGGAATATCAGAAAATGGAATTCCCTCAGCTAATAGTGGACTTGCTTCAAATATCAACTGCTAAACAGAATATTCCTTCTGACAGGATTCCACTTACCCAGTTCTTCGCAATACAAGAGATCTACTTGGTTTCAAGGAAAGAGAATGGAGTATAATGCAGAAACTGTCATCTGCTATGGATGACTGCAACCTCAGCATGCTGCAGGAAACTTTGTAGAAAAATGCTACTTGTAGAGCATTTCTTTGGTGAAGTTATGAACTGAACACTGACAAAAGTGCAATGAAAGAAAAATATAACGTGTTTAGGAGGAGTGGAAGATCTTCTATAAATTAGAAACATCTAATTTTGTGCCTATTTACCATTAAGAATATTTTTTTCTATCTCTAGTGGGAATATTTTAATACTATGAAATAATAAAGAAACAGTATCTATTTAGGAGCTTAAAACAAAGACTACAATCAATGTGAAAGAAATGGTACCATATAAAATGTAAATTTTCAAATCTGCATGTATTTTTCTTTTAGCACACTTAACATACAACTAACAGTAAGACAAACAGCATATTTAGATTATACTTCATTGCTTTATAAATTGTCTCTTCTGCTGAGTTTATTTTAGCCTGGATTCCTAGTACAATCTGTGCAAAGTATTAATTTCCTAATCTTTAATTGAACATGGCAAGTTATACTTTTTAGTGTTTTAATATTACAGATGATACTCAATATGATTCAAGTATTACCTCAGATTCAAGCATAGCACATTCTTTTCACAAATGAAGAAATAACAAAGGTTGAATAATTTCACCAAAATAATGAATAACGCTATATACATATGTAAATAATATCCTGTGAGAGTGTTGGTACCTTGTATCTTAATACTCAAAGGAGACAAAATCATATAGATAGTATACAACAGTACCATGCTGTAAGACTGTGGTAGTAGTCAGAAGAAAAGTTTAACTAATAATGTTACCCTTAAAGGATTTCTTTTCATAGTAGTAGATCTTCATTTGTCACACAATTGCATTACGCAACACACTCAGGCTTCCAGCTGACTTCCATTATTTTGATTATTCCAATAAAATAAATGCTTGTTTTAAAAATCTAAAACTGAAATTACATCCAGTGATAGCAATTTCATATATGCAGACTGATAGTCCTTCTATCCTATAGCTATTTACTTACATTCTATAAATGCAGGTGCTAAAAGGTGGAATAGTTCTACCTTCCAAAGGAAACAGGTTCTACCAAATTAGTTACCGTATTGTATTCCTACATTACCTCAGGCATAAAAATGAGAGGGAAAGCTGCAGGTGAAGTCTGCATATTACCTGAGTAAAATTATTATGAAACCTTTAGTAAGTCATTTTTACGGCAATGTAGGATAATGAGCTTCCAACATGAGATTTCAGCTGTGTTTAAATAGTCTCTGTACAGAAATTAAGTATATTCCAGTTCTGTAAAACCTCATGCAATTTGTGACCAAATGCACTATTAGATATATATATATATATTTTTAATAAGGAGCACAGCAGCAAATATACCCTGTGGGAGTTTCAGCAGCAGATACCAAAGGGAAAACAATGCTACTGAGGGGTAAGCCACCTCCTGTTCTGTATTTCATAATGTGGAGAAATGATGGAAAGTTTGCAGCTTAACAGCCTTAAGTTGCAGGCAAGGTCAGCAGTCATCATTTGACGAGCTCATTTGTTTGGGTCAAGCAGTGAAAATCATAAAACACAGTAATAAACAAGGCTATGCAGACAAGGCAAATGATGTGGTAACATCAGCTTCCTGACTGTTCTATAATCAAACTGACATTGATTCCGGAGGGTGAGGAAATAGGAGAAAAGGGGTACTTAAGGCCTTAACTTACTTATTTAGAAATTTCTGCTGTTGTTCCTATTCAAGGCAAAAATAAATCTGGTATAATTCAATAAACAGGAATAACATTTATTCAGCTTCAATAATTATATATGTATACTGATTAATATGTAGAACTCACTGTCATAAGACAGCACAAGTTTAGGAGGTTAATGAGATGCTAGGTGGTTTTACAGTGTAAATATTCACAGCTATCTTACGTATCTTAGGTACGTAAGATTCTGCACCATCAAATTATTATTCACATTCCATTTGAGGTTAATAAAGTGCAACAAGGGGGGCTTCATTTTTTTTCCTATCACCACTGCAGTTCTAACTAAAGAGGTTGAGCATACAGCTGTTACAACATGCCCTTTCTTATCTGCTATCTAACATCAGAGTGAATGGTTATTATTAAAAACAATAATAGTAAAGAGAGTCACACAATTGCTTTTTACTTACAGGGCTTTGGGGTTTATTTTTTCCCTATATGCCTGAAAATAATAAATCTGTTATTATGAAAATAGAGAAAAACTGCAGAGACATACACTCTCAGCCTTACTGACAGTCATAACAATGGTGATTCCCAGGTATCATTTTGGCTACCAGAGTCTAAGCTGTATCAATATTACCAAACATGGTTAGTAAAATAATTTATTTGATGCTTCATGCTCAAAAAGTAATTTAAATTTATTGCCAGCGTTGCTTTAAAAATACAAACTTCATCATCCAGAAGATGATGGAACTGGAAAAAAAAAAGCAGCAATGATGAACATTTTCACTACGGAATACCAACAGATTTTATGGTAAATAGCCATAGACAAGACAAAGAATATCAAAGACAGTGTCCTTACTAATTCATTTCAAGTAGGATAGGATTTAATTACACTGTGGCTATTAATATAATAATATTGTGTTTAGCACTGTATTAACATGGAACTTGGTACCCATATGAAATCTGTGCGTAGTGAAAGAGTATCAGTAGTATGCTAGAGAGATGAAGATCATTCCAAGAAAGATAATCTCTTTTGCCTTCTTCCCAGCATTTATCTCTGGTTTAATCTTTTTTTCTAAAGAGAGGAAATCAGGAAACTTACAATCTGCAAGTCAAAATACAACGAAAGAGAAGTTACCTTGAATCCAGGGTGAAATCCAAAAACCTGTGAAGCACCAATGTTCCCTGCATTTCTAGAGGATAAGATGTAAAACAAATTAGTTTCTTAGAGCTTGCCACTTACAAGCACTCGGTATGAAGATAAAGATTACATTCTGTTTCTTTTTAGGGCCACAAAACATACACAGTTTGCTGAAGATACCAAACTTTTAATATGAAATTTGTCACTGAGTGTAGGCAACATTCATTAGAGCTCCATAGAAGCCACATTTCCCCCTTCTGCTTGATGCCCGAGCTAGTATGCTTTGTCTCTGGGTGTCAGTATAAGCCTCAATGTATGTACCTCAGTTAGGAGGAACAGAAGATACATGACTCCAACAGCCAACTGCCTTAAGCATGGACAAATACCTTTACTCTTCTTACTCTCTCATAATTTCTGTTCTGATGGTTCTGTTAATCCATGTCTGCCATATCCTTAAAAATAAAAAAGAAAAGGTATGAAAAACAAACTCACAATCAGACAAATCAAGAAGCAACTGAAATTATACACTTGTTACCTGAAGGCAATGAATGCATGGTCTACACAGACATGCTTAAGAAGAAACAAATTTGGAATGCATCTCTAATGGCCTATCCTTCATAGACTGTGAAAGATGAGCTACTACATTTAACTGATAAAAGTAGGACTCATCATACTTTATGACAACTGATTTCATTATTTTATTTATTAAAAACTATAGAAAGCTATTATAAATATCTATCATTTAGGGGCACTTCAAGGACAAGGGGGAAACTACTCCTGCTCTGTGCAGATACAAAGGTTCAGTCACCCTTGTCTTACAAGTTGTGGTCTATTTCCTCGTGATTAGAAGCTGGCTTAGTTCCTTCCCCTTGCAGGGACTTAAGGCAGGGCTGTCAGTCTAACTGTCTAAATCTTACTGCAGGATATCAGGTATTGATCCCTCTCTGACTGTTAATTTCCTCTCAGAACCAGACCACCTGCTCAAAAAGTCTTTTGAGTTGGGCACGCTTGAACCCATGACATTCCCTTTTTCCCTCAGGCCCTTAGGGGACATTTACATTCTGGAGTTCCCCAAACAGAAGGTCTGGGCAGCCCTTTTGCTCCTTAAGATGTCCGTCTGGGTACATGCATCAACCCAGGATGTTTCTAGCCCCACATCTGGTTTTCCACCTCAGCTCAGTTACTGTGGAGGGTGGACACTACATTCCCTTAAATAGAGAGTTGCTCTCTGATGTTCTCAAATGAGAAAAAAAATGATCCAGCTGCTGCCCTTGCCATGTGTTCTCCTATGAAAACTGCCATGATACCCCCTACTGACGCACCATGACCTATTTGCCAGTCCTGATCACAGTGCTCGTGTTCTTGTACTCACCGGGACTTTGTGTGAGTTGGAGTGAACCCCACTACTCCTGGCCCTGCCCACAACTCCTTGGCCACTCTAACAAGGACTGCTCAGACCTGGCAGGTCCTGACAGGTGTCTACTCACTCTGAGAACTCCTCAGTTTCAGGATACTCCTTGCCCACTACTATATCCTGCTTCACTGCAGAATGAGCCTGCACTGGAGCTGGTTGACTCAGAGAATGACCTATCTCAGAAAATGAAACAAGTTTGAGAAGTGAACCCCCTAAAATCCAACAAGGTTCAGCAAAACCAACTGTAAGGTTTTATATGTCAGATATGTCTACAGACTGGGAGAGGAACCCACTGAGAGCAGACCTACGGAGAAAAAATTGGAGGTCCTGGTGACAAAAAGTTGGAATTGAACCAGTAGTGTGCTCTTGCAGCCTGGAAAGCCAATAGTATCCTAGGCTGCATCAAAAGAGGGATGGCCAGCAGGATGAGGGAGGTCAGTATTCCCCTCTACTCTTGTAAGGTCCCATTTGTAGTAATGTGTCCAGGTCTGGGGCCTCCAGCACACGGAAGATGTGGAGCTGTTGGAGCAGGTCCAAAGGAGGGCCATGAAGATGATTAGAGGGCTGGAGGACCTCTCCCATGAAGAAAGGTTGGGAAAGTTAGGCTTGTTCTACTTGGAGATGAGAAAGCTCTGGGGAAACGTCATTGTTGCTTATAAACAGGAGGTATATAGACTTTTTACATGATCTGGTATTGGTAGGACAAGGAGTGAAAATTTCAGACAAAAAGAGGGGAGATTTAGAAATTTTTCATTAACAGGGCAGTGAGGCACTAGCACAGGCTGCCAAGAAAAGCTATGGATTCTTCATCCCTGGAGGTGTTTAAGGCCAGATTGTATGGGACCCTGGGCAATCTGATCTGTTGTGTGACAACCCTGCCCACAGCAGGGGGGTTGGATCTTTATGAACTTTAAGACCCTTTTAGCTTAAGTCATTCTATGATTCTATGAATGCTGCACAACATTATATCATTAGAGATCTAAAATTTCTGCCAAATGTAATAGCCCAATTGTTATAGCAGAATCACACATTTTATGATCAGAAGATATCATTATGCTCTTATCTGCCTTTATACAATGTGTAGATCGCAATGCATCAAACTCTGATCTTAGCATACAAGAAACTGCTTGGGGTCAAACTGGGGAAAAAAAGATCTTCTGAAATGTCATCCAGTTTCAAGAAAAACATTTGCAGAAAGAGATAAAATATTTTTCTCAATATGCAAATTTTTTTAATGTTAAACCATTTTGCACTTATTTTCACTATATAGCTTGTTTTACTCATTCTTAAATAATCTCATTATTACTGTTTTTCCTTCCAGATGAAAAACACCTGATTCATTGTTTGTATGTCAGTGGAAACTTACTTTGAATAGCACTACAAGGTTTTCCCATTCTTGTTTTTTTTTTTTTTTCCTTGATATATAAGTGCAAACTATAAACAAGTCTCCTGACAGAGTGGTTGTTGAAATCCTGAACCATAGAATTTTAGAAAAAAATAGCAAATAGTTCATATTTCAAGCCTACTCCATTTTTCTGGGTTCTAAGTGAAGCCACTTTCATCATGTTTTTGAGCACATATTAGTCACAAATCAAAACATCCAAGGGAAGAATAAATGAAATATGTGTTTAAATAAAAGTGTCGTAAAAGGATATACAAGTTAGAAGAAAATCCCAGTTTCCACAGTTGTGTAATATGATTGAGTCCTTCAGTCTGTCTGAAATGCATGATCATTCTCAGCATCACTGCCTTCACAGAATCACAATAGGGTTAATGTTGAAGGGACCTCCTGAAGTCAGCTGGTCCAACGCTACTTCAGCAGAGCCACCCAGAGCAGATTGCCTAGGCTTTAGGCAGCTTTTGAAGATCTCTTAAGAGGAGACTCTATGACCTATGTGGGCAACCTGTGGGGGGGTGCATTGTGGTTTAATCTGGAAAGCTGCTGAACACCATAGAGATGTTGCTGACTCCTTTGCCACAGTGGAATGTAGAAGAGAATTAAAATGAAAGCATAAGAACTTGTTGATTGAGATAAAAATAGTTTAATAATAAGGAAAGGGGGAGAAAGATAGATGGAAAGGGAAAGGGAATACTGACAGAAATCCTCCCCAGAAAGAACTTTATCTGATAGTGGTAGAAGTAATAGTGAAGTTTTGCTGACAAGTTCATAGACAAGGAATGTTCCTGTGAGTTCTTGTTGCCATTTCAAGATTTTAATTTTATGTAATCTGTAAATAAATGAACTGCAATTAGAAAAAACAAAAATGATATACTATAAAATGTCCTAAACCTTCTACAAATGGTGACTGTTCTCTGTCATACTGTTAAGCCTCCAATCTAGAGGAAGTTATGAGCTACTAAACCCATAAATAAAATAGCCTTTACACAGGGTACCCAGTGCTGGTGTCAGAAATTGCACAGCACTAACTTAATTTCTCTCCATCTCCCTCCTCTGTCTTCTGGAATACAGAGGAGAAGAAGCAAATATTTCAACTTGGCTATGAAAGATACATAATCAGGAAATATTTGTGTCAGGTAGAGATTTGCTGAATGGAACTAGAGTACTACATTTATTATTACTTTTTTGACTACTATTACTACTACTTTTTATAATCACTTACCATAGAATCATAGAATGGCCGGGGTTCAAAAAGGATCTTAATGATCATCTAATTTCAACCCCCTGTACTTGTCATCAATACAGAAAACAGATTTGTCTAGGAATAGACTCAGTTGGGCAGGGGTGGAGATTTCACAGTGGATAGGTGGGAGGATTACTTGTTTGTTTTGCATTTTGTTTTTTTGTCTTTTTAACTTGTAAGTAAATAACTAAATTAAGTCCTTGAGAGATCTTGTCCTCTTTCTCGGAAAACTGTTTTGTGAGAAACCAGATAGCATAATGCTGTAAGAAATAACAATTCTAATGCGTGTCAATTTTACATTATGAGGAAATAAATACATAAATAATAGTTGAATCTGGAGTTTACTAGTCAAAACATTCAATATTCTCATGTTTTCAAACTCCATTTTCATATTCAGTGATTTAAAAACATTTTGAACTTCAATACCTTAAATATTAGGCATATTTTAAGATAACAGACAAATATTGACCACTGAGAATTAAATAGTTTTCAAAAGCATGAAAATGATTTTTATCATTTAGCACATATTCTAGACCACAAATTAATTTATCTTGTTTACTGTAGTACAAAATGGATCATATAATAGTTTTACTTCATTAAGTAAATGTTTTGTGTAATATTTAAGATGAATCACAATATGTTTTTAACCTAAGTCATAACCTAGGCTTTGCATACCTCAACAAATTAAAACTGCTTAACACTTAAGCAATTTTTTCCATATCTAAAAATTGATATGAGCCTAATTTACAACACTATGGAATTTTTTCCATTACCCTTTTGGACTTTCACAGTTGTTTATCATTTCTTTGTTTTCATGATCTCTGAATGCTGTCTTCCATGCAGAAGCTGAAAGGCATGAAAGTTCAATTAAAATATATCACTGGAGATGAGAAACAGAAAAATTAATTGGCTTGGAATAATTTATATTCTTTAAACATTTATGAGGATGCTAAACTGAATAAACGAATATCTCTCCAAAAGAACCATTATCACATTCATTGTAACTTTTTATGTTACCTTTGAAATATCTCTTGGCATCTAATCACCTATTGTAAATAATACAGAACTAATTATAATTTGCCATAAGTTGATGTCTCATATTTTGGAAAGCTTCCTTTAGTGAATTCATAGTGTTAACAATAAACAATACTATCTTTACGAAGGCAATAGGATATAGTTTTGATTCTGCTTCTTGGTTTTTGCTTGCTTGTATGTTTTGTTTTGTTTTTTCCTTCCCTGAAAGAAAACACTATAACTGTTAAAAGTGTTAAAGCCCTGAAAATAGTATATAAATGCTGTAGGGAAACAGTTAGATCATGGCTTGAACAGTTAGATCTTGGTGATTGAGCACCTGGTGAAGGAGTATGGCTGGCCCAGGGAGCATAGGTAAATTGTGACCAGAAGGGGTGGACCAAGGGTGGAGCCATCCTAGGCTCATGTAAGTGCCAGCCATGGAAGGGAGAGCTTTTCTTAGAACGAGGCTGTATCCTTGAGGGAGTGCTGCATAGTCATAGAGTCCCCTCACCAGCTGGGTGAGTTCCGTTCTTCTTTCTGTATATGACTGTTGGTCTACTTGTGAATACCTTGCCTAGTATTGCCAAAAGGATGTCAGAAGCAATTTTGCTTTTTTCATGAGCAGAAGAAATTTCCAAAAAAATTTATTCCTTTATCATAAACATTTTTGGTAAATTATGTTATGCTTATTGGCAGTATCATTTCTAACGAAATACAGATGACAATAATTTAACTTGTCCCCTGCACAGACAGGAAGTGACAAGGTCAGATTTAAGAAAAATTGAACAAAATTGGAGGTTTCAAGGCAGCTGGGTAGATTTAATAGTGGGTGGAAATAGCCAGCCTGCAAGGAAAGAATGAGATATCATGGCTACACAGCTGATTCCAAAAGTTTCAAAAAGAAAGGTCGTAAGGAGGATCTGGGGAACTACAGGCCTGTTAGCCTGACCTCGGTGCCAGGAAAGGTTATGGAGCAGATTGTCTTGAGGGAGATCATGCGGCATGTGCGGGATGACCAGGGGATCAGGCCTAGCCAGCATGGGTTCATGAAGGGCAGGTCCTGTTTGACCAACCTGATCTCCTTCTATGATCTAGTGACCCATCTGGTAGATGAGAGAAAGGCTGTTGATGTGGTCTACCTAGACTTCAGTAAAGCCTTTGACACTGTCTCCCACAGAATTCTCCTGCAGAAGCTGGCAGCCCGAGGCTTGGATGGGTACACTCTTGGCTGGGTAAGGAGCTGGCTGGAGGGCCGGGCCCAGAGAGTGGTGGTAAATGTTAAATCCAGCTGGTGACCGGTCATGAATGGAGTTCCCCAGGGGTTGGTGCTGGGGTCTGTTCTCTTCAATATCTTTATTGATGACCTGGATGAGGGCATTGAGTGCACCCTCAGTAATTTCGCAGATGACACCAAATTGGCTGGAAGTGTGGATCTGCCTGAGGGTAGCGAGGCCATTCAGAAGGATCTGGAGAGGCTGGATAGCTGGGCTGAAGCCAATGGAATGAGGTTTGACAAGACCAAATGCCAGGTCCTGCACTTCGGCCAGAACAACCCCAGGCAACGCTACAGGCTTGGGGCGGAGTGGCTGGAGGACTGCGTAGAGGAAATGGACCTGGGGGTATTGATTGATGCTAGACTGAACACGAGCCAGCAGTGTGCTCAGGTGGCCAAGAAGGCCAATGGCATCCTGGCTTGCATCAGAAACAGTGTTGCCAGCAGGAGCAGAGAGGTGGTTGTCCCCCTGTACTCAGCACTGGTGAGGCCGCACCTCGAGTACTGTGTCCAGTTTTGGGCCCCTCACTGCAGGAAAGACATCGAGGCCCTGGAACGTGTTCAGAGGAGGGCAAGAAAGCTGGTGAGGGGTCTGGAACACAGGCCGTACGAGGAAAGGCTGAAGGAGCTGGGAATGTTCAGCCTGGAGAAGAGGAGGCTCAGGGGAGACCTCATTGCTCTCTATAACTTCCTGAAGGGAGGTTGTAGTGAGCTGGGAGTCGGCTTCTTCTCTCGTGTCATTAGTGATAGGACCAGAGGGAATGGTTTTAAGCTACGGCAGGGGAGATTCAAGCTGGACATTAGGAAATACTACTTTTCAGAAAGGGTGGTCAGACACTGGAATGGACTGCCCAGGGAGGTGGTGGAGTCACCGACCCTGGGGGTGTTCAAGGAGAGACTGGATGTGGTGTTGAGGGACACGGTTTAGTGGGAGCTATTGGTAATAGGTGAACGGTTGGACTGGATGATCTTTTAGGTCTTTTCCAACCTTGGTGATTCTATGATTCTATGGTTCTTCCTCCTTTCTCTATAATGCTGACTGTTGGTTCTCAGTGATGAGAGATGAGGAAGACCAATTATGTCTGTGGAGCTGGAAAATTGTGTAGCATTCCCAAAAAGTTATCTTTTCCATAAATTTTATTACCAAAACATATTGATGCCTTGATCAGAAGAGAGAGGAGACAAGTCAGCAGCATGGAGACAGGGAGTTACCTACCTGCCATTTCTTTTGGACTCTGCCTAGTCCAAGACAGAATCCACTGACTATCTAAAAGATATCTGCATTACATATGGACAGAGACACTTGAGCTTAATTCTACAGCTATTAAAGAAAAGGCAGATGCAAAATTCCATAACATTGAACCTGCATGTGGAGCTGAATGAATTTATATTCCCTTATAGAAGGAAGTACTATTTTATATGCAGTAAAAGGAAGTATAAAACATATATGTACATAAACACCATTTTCCCTTGTGAAAATAATTAAATCTAAGTGAAGAATCATCCCTGATGTCTTTTTTTTTTTTAATTAAACGTCATTTCATAGCATCATAATAGTTACTATAGTTCACTATATTACTGAACATATGTCTTTCTTTGCACTTTTTAGTAGCAATGCAACTCACAGTAGCTATTTAGATGTTTCATTAGAGAAAGTGTTTTGTCTTTTTTTAGTGCTTCATAAAACGAAATAAGAATATAAACGTGATATAGTTTACTCCCATTTAGTTGGATTTGTAACTACAGGCTCACAAATGTTTGCCGAAAAAGTTTATGAACTACTTATAGTAGCATGTGTCCACTCATAAAATGAAAACTTTTATGTTTGTAAGTCTGTCTAACCTTTCTTATTGAAGTAAGAAAATACAAATCACTACCTACTTCACTTTGGGAAGAGGAATGTTCAATTCACTTTTATTTTTATCATCATGTATTCTTATAGTAGATTTGGGCTTGTGAAGGTATTTTTTCCTGTTTCTACAATGTATCAGATGACAAACTATTTTTTCAATGCTTTGGAAAATAAAGCTTACTTTAAAGTCATTGTCTTCATAATTCTTAGTCTACAAGTTTCCAGACACTTTGATTGCTTCAGGATAATTTTCTGTAAGTTCTCCCTTCCTGGTCTTTCTTATTATGCAATTCACCTTTTTGAAACTGGACCAAGATTAGACACCAGATTAAATACATAGACATCATAGATTTATTGATATCACTGTTTGTGCATACAGGGCTTAAAGAAAGAATGTTAAAAATTTTTCATAATTTTTCCTCAGTAATGCAAACTGAGGGGAAAAAACTCACAAGAGAGGTGAACTTCATGGTGAGAAATGCAAAGATGTTAGCACAGTAAGAGATATAAACTTCTACGTGAAACATCTCTGCACTTAAAAATTATTTAGAGGACAAATTAATCAGAATACTCTTTAGAACCACTGTTCAGATCATCTGAATCCCCACGAAGTGCCATCTACATCAATATCTGATTGCCAAGAAAGATTAATATTTGCACAAAGGATAATGGTACCATGTACAAGCTGAATACTATTCCTTTCCAGATTCAGCTCTTTGGAGAAGGCCTAATTCAGAGGATATAGTTGAATTCTATTGGGTAGTAAGTCTATGCATGTACTTTGGACATTTTTAGTACATGTCCCCAAACAAAACATTGTGCTATATTCAATAAATATTTGATTATTTTAAGACAGGTAATAGATAATTTCACTGAGTTCCCTTTCCCAATTAATAATAAATAAGATTTGTTTTCTTGACAACATTTATGTTTGTTTGTAGAATGTCGTTTTAGTCACCTTTTCTTGAGAAGTTGGATTCCTGTATCTGGAGACTAAGTGTTTATTTCATGAATTATTTGATGACAATGTAGTAACATCCCTTCATTTTGCTCTCTTTTTCAGTTGAATATTCTAACTTTTAAATCTGTCTTTAAAATGTATAATTTATTTTGTAACATGCTGTGGGATAGTTGTCCATCTTCTTAGATAAAAAAGAATTTACATTATTTCAAAATCTTTTTTTCTTTTTTTAAATTCTATTTCTCTCTCACATTATAAGGGTTTTAGCATGAATAAATCTAATGTCCATCCTGTACTTATCATAATCTGCATTTATGAATTAGTTATATTAATTTGGATATTTTAGGGACTGCTATTTAAGCAATAATTAATGTCTACATTTTTATTATGAACAAGGCATCATATGTCACTGGAAATAATCTACCTTTGTAAGTATTCAGAATAACAGTCGGTTGAGTTTCTCATCACTTGTTACAAGTAGTTCTTTGTATACTTTTATTTGTTTTTCTATTTCAAATACTTGACCTTTGGTTAGAACACTTTGGAAATCCATATATATGTTACAGATGCATCATTCTTCTTCCTTGTTTGCGCTGATCCTTAATTCCATTCAAATGATAAGTTTCTCAGGATTGAAGTCATATTCATTTGCAAGTGCTTTGAAGTAATTTACTTAAGTTATTGCAGGAAGAGTATTTGAATATCACCAAATATTATATTGTTCCTGATTAATTACATCAGCCTGGTGCTGCTCTAGAAAAATCCTGAACAGACAGTCTGGATGTGTACTATAAAGCTTTCTAGCCTTACTGTATCCTGGGATCTGGCAGATGACTGAGAACTCACTGAAATACTTGCGCACACATTAGCGTTACCAGCTCAGAAGACACTTTTTTCTTTTATGTTTGAAAGTAGGATTTTCATTTTACAGAGGCTGCAATACATCTGAAATGACACAAAACTTGTTTGGAAAAGGAACAGGGAGAAAGGTAAGATGCATACAAAATCTTTACCTTTTTTGTGACCATTCAGTATCAAATATTAGGTCTTAAACATCAAATATCTGAGTACAGAGTCTGTAACTGTGAATAATTTACATGTTCAAGGGAATATCCAACATGTTTGGAAATACTTTGGCCATTAGAACAGCAAAGTTTGTCAGACATACATCAAAAGCTATCCTCTTAGCTGTAATTAGAATACCAGAAGGAGTTCAGTTCTCCCTTCTTGCTTTAGGTATAAAATCTGAGTCAATATATGTATACCATTATTATATATTTTGAATTCTGTACCCCAGAGAGTTGTGCTAGTTTTTAACATCTGAAATATCAGGACAACTTCAGGAATAGAATGTTAAGCCTTCAATAATTCCACCAAGATTTAGACCAAAGGCATATATCTGCTTTAATTAAAACCAACATCATTCCTGCATCCGCTTATCTAGCAACCAATGACACTGAAAACCTAACTTCACAATATATCTGTGCTGTGAAATTTAATACATATTATTCTTTGTGATGAGCCTTTTGTTTCTTCTTACATTCCTTTTCAGCACAAACCCATCCCAACTCCTATCTCCTACATACTTCACAAAGAGAAGAAATACTTCAATAACAGAACTTCAGTGAAAGTTAAGCTGCAGAACTTCAGCCTGGATATCTGTGACCAGGCACTATCTCTTTGAATTCAGGAACGATTAACAGAAGAATCCCACTATCCATAAAATTGAGATGCATCATCTAGATTTCCTTCATCCTCTTGTTTTTACAGTCATAATTTTATTTATACACTGCAAATGAACTAGTAAATGTTAACAAATGAAGACATGATAATTGAACCTGTTGAGAATGAGTTTGTCCCTATTTGTTGTACAAGAAACTGGGGACACATCTTCAAGTCCTCAGCTTTCTGCATCAGACATCTTCATTTATTTGTCTATTTTGGCAACTGCTGAAAAGTTACATAAATAAGTTAGCTCGAAGATTGGCAACTATCCCAAATACGTGTTTTAAGGATTTCCTCAGGAGACGAACAGTTGTCACAGGAATAAGATGTTTAGTAATTCCTCTTTTTAAAAATAAATGTAATCCTAAACGAGAGCAAATATGCCAAATTCGTACTGAACAGGGTGGAAAAAAACTTTCCCTGAGCTTGTAATCATCTGTAGAAGTATCAGTTCAATTGTCTGTAAGTTGGAAATTGCTTAGTTATGGACTGTAGCTGAGAAACGGACATGGCCTTTTTTTCCCTTTTTTTTTTTTTTTCACTAGATGATTTCCTGAATTCATAGTGAATAATGATTATATAGAAAGTAGTTTTTTGAAAGACAAAATCTACCCAAGATTAAAACTGCTAATAGAAATTTCATCAAGATTCAAATGGCTAAGAAATATTTTTTAATTATTATTTAAATTATATTTGATTATTTTAATTATTTTAATTATTATTTCTTTTTATTGGCAAAATATCTGAGTTTTCACGTGTAGACAAAAATGAAGAATCTGTATTTCACACACAACAAAATCTGTGTCAATTTTTGAGAAACACACGTAGTTGATAAAATATCTTAGGATTTTTATGTATCCATTTCTGTATAATCTTATACACCTTTGTGTTATATGTATATATATGAGAAGTTTTCCTGCAAAGATTAATCTGTGTACATGCGTACAGTAACTTGTATAGATTTATATGATATTCATAGAAGTTACAGGGACTATACAAAGACTGATACTGAAATTTTACTCTTCTCCTCCTCAACCTTCTCCCATATCTGTGTGACGCTTAAACAGTTCTTCTTTGACAGCATTTGAGAGAAAAATTTATCCGGGCAGAATGATCTATTTCATTTGCCAGTACTTTGCATAGGAGAATAGCACTGTGGGGCAACTTCTTTGTACCTCATGAAAAATATGTGCAGATACCAGAGAAGTGAGAAAAAGGATTAACTTCAAATGGGAACTACTTGCTTCTGTATGTGATATCATAGAAGAGCTGCTCTAAACCTAATGTGTCCTATTGTTTTATGTTGGCCCATGATGTCTAGGCAGATATTGGTGGTATGGCATAGAGTAGAGTTTGCCATAGTCCACAAATATTCAGTTATATTTTGTTGCTGTGCCAAAGGTAACTGCAGATGACAGTCTGGCAAAATGGCATCTGAGATGGAAATATGGATGAAGAGAAGATGTGTCATTGAATTCTTCCATGCAAAATAAATAGCACACACTGACATTCATCAACACTTGCTGAACATTTGTAGAGACCAAACAGCGGATGTGAGCACAGTGAGTCAGTGGGTGGTGAATTTCAGCAGTGACAACAGTGGCAGTGCTTCACCTTCACAGATACAGATTTTCATGAGCATGTCATGCAGGCTTTTGTTCCTTCCTTGAGAAAATGTATTGCAAATGGTGGTGGCTCTCTTTTGAATTTGAGAATTTGCTGTATCAAATAGTGCTATTGTGCTCTTAGTTTCTGTTGTAGTTTTCATGGAAATAAACAGGAGGCAGTACTTTCAGAGCAACCTATGTACTTTCAGAGGGGAAAATGCAAAGTACCTCCTGGTGCTGATTCACATGTATTATCTAGTGCAATCATCTGCCTTAGAATTTAGGAATGGCTTTCGATCCTGAAATTGTAAAATCTATTTTTATCTGAAAGGTGTAATATCAATTCAATTGACAGGGTTGGAAGTTTCTTACAATTATTAAATCTTTACTTTATAAGTTGTATTAATGTGACAAGGTGCTCAGTAAGGCTAAAGGGAGCTCATAGCTATTCAGATGCCCCACAAGCATTGCAATGATACATACCAGAATAAGGACAATTTTCATATTATTTTAAGAAACAGTTCAATTTTTAGCAGTGGAATTGTGAACTTATGGAGAAAGCTGTGTTAATTTTCAAATATCTTTTCTGAAGATTCAGGACTCTTTCAACCCATTAGACAGTAAATAGCATTTAGTTTGATTCACAGTAGTAAAGAAATTTGATGTGTTTTTTGCAAGGAGTACAAAACAAATTTAATACTGAATGTTTCCTAGGGGGGGAAAAAAAAAAAAAAAAAAAAGCATTTTCTGGATTTCAAAATAAATAACATTCTTTTATTTCAATAGTATTTTGACATCTCCTCAAGAAGTCTATTAGAATATACCACATCCACCTACATTGGTATAAAGAGTGAAAGTTGGTTGAAGGTCTGCAAGTAAGAGATAAAAATGGATGATAAAGCATTGAGACATCAGGGTGAATGAGGGAGATGCTAGAACAAAGATATGTATATATTTCTTTGTCTCATTCAGTAGAAGTGAATAAAATGAAAAAGAATTGGGAAAATCAAGTCCTATAAAGTCTGTGGAAAAACATATCAGTAACACTGTAATTTGAGTTACGCCACCTTTCCAGTGTAACCTAAGCTATTGAAGTATCTCCATGAAATATCCAGGAGGAATAAGAAAGTTCATGCCTATGCTCTCAGCTGTGTGTAATATTACTGCACGTTAATCAGAGTTTCTCGGGCTTCTGTAGAGCTGTGGAATATGTATAGGAAAGAAAAGTAAGGAATTTGATATAGCTAAAGCAATGCTGAGCTATTTCTCCTTCAGCCTGCCATTCTTAGAAAATAATAAGAGAATCTTAATCCTCAAGATTTGCAGTAATATCTGAACTGCTCTGTGACCAGAGTTGAAAGTAAGAATGCCACTATTCTGTGCACAAGTTGCACTCAAATCATGTGATGTACGTTCTGTGCTAGGTGATGTAAATGAGCATATTTTAAGACATGAATAAATAATAATATTTCTTAAACATTTTCTTTAGATTTTTACTCCGGCGTCTGATAAATGCTATATCATACATATCATTTCTTATCAACAATTGCTTTAGCCTTTCTTCTTCATTTACCACAGTTTTTATTCATAAGCCTCCTGCCATCCTAATCACATTTATCTAGAAAACTGCTATCCATACCTGCTTGTGAGCCTCCACCTGAATTCATTTTTCAATAATATTTCTACTTTGGGCAGAGCTGACTCACAGTTCTGCAGCAGAAGAAAAGCCATTTCAGCTCTTTAGGGAGAGACATAATTAATGTCTACATTAGTTTTTTCATAGGAGGCACTCGTTCCTGATAGGGGATTTTTTTTCCCAACTGTACTGCAGACTTTCTTTTAAATAAAACAGTCATTTCCAATGGATGTCACTTTCCCAGATTATTTAAAATACAGATAGTCAACTAAAGTAGCAAGGTTGGAAACATTCCCTGGCCTAGTTCATGAATGCAGAGGTTGAATGCTATATTTTTATCTACTGCCTTTCCTTGTGCAGTACACTAACCAATAAGAAAAGACATAGTAATATAGGAAGCAGTCAAATTGCAGGTAGAGACAGGAAAAAAAAAAAAAAGACTGAAAAACAGACCAAAGCAACCAAAATCTTTATATTTGAAATAAGTTTGATTGTCTCCACTACCTCCTTCTCATCTTTTCACGGTGATAAATCTTCTTATGTGCATGTCTGAAACCCATGCCAAACTGCTGCATGTCTGAAGGCATGTTGTCATCTATAACTAATAGTTCTTTCTCCAGAGCTGTTGCTGACCTAAACTTTTTCTGACAGTGGTTTCACCCCATTCACATGATTGGTAACTTTTAGAAAGTGAATGTGTCAGATGTGATCACTGTAGCAAGTTGATGTATGCAATTCAGCTGCTCATACAATCAGTCCTGTTCTTAGCATGGATATTTCAGGAAATGTTATGTCAGCTGCATAACAAGTATTTCACTTTTTCGGGGATGTGCATCTTTAACACATATACCAAAATCTATATCCAGATAAACATGTGAATGGAAATACAATCAGTTTATTATGAGTCTTCTTAAAATAGAGAGATATTCATTTCAGTAGGTGATGTATTTAGTACTAAGAATGATGTATGCGATGTTGTGGGTGATATACCTAACACAGTTCAGCACCTGACAAGTCCAACTGAGTAGGTGGTGATGCAAGGTATCATTAATGCACGAATATACTGGATGCACTGAGCTGTGAATCTGATACAAATTAGGTCTTTTTTTTTTTTTTTTTTTTTTTTTTTTTTGAGTACAATACTTTTTATCCTTAGGTATTTGATTGCAAACTGTATAAGTTATATATATATTTCACATATATGCTAATAAATGACATGTCCATTATTCCTTGTAACAGTAATCCGGCATTTGGATGCTAAAATAACCAACAGGAAGTGACAGAAGCATTGTTAATAAGACACAAAATGTGAAATATGCATATTGGATGATCTTAAAGGGAAGCATTAAACATGTAGTCTGAAAGCAATTGAAACTGAAAGCCATTCCAAATATTTTCAATGAACTTCCAGCAGGAGTCTCCAAAAATATCAACTCTGCATTTGTACATACCTGTTTTTAATTATCTATTAAGAGAGATAAAGTCATCACAGACATCTCTGATATTTATTTATTTATTTGTTTGTTTGTTGTTGTGGTAACTTTTACTGAAGCCATTCTATACCCATGCACACATAATGAAGGTAAGTCAATTTTCCAAAAGATGTAAACCCGTTCAAGATCAGTGACAAAAAAAAGAAAAAAAAAAAAACGACAAAAATAAAATATATTTAAAAATATCAATTTTATTTTAGAGCGTTCATTTCTATCAGAGGGGAAAAAAAAGTGTTTGCAGAAAAGAAAGCAAAAGATGTCATCTGGTATTCGTAGTCATTGCACTTATAATATATTCATTGCTAGCTGTGCATAGAGAAATGCATAAACTCTTGCTAAAACAGCTTATGTTTTAAGATGATAAACAATACCAAAAGGTCAGATAAAAAGTAGATCATACAAACCACAACTTATATATATATTTTATATATATATATATAAAAGGGGGGGCGGGGGGGGGGGCCTGAAGGAGGAGGGAGGGAGAGGTGGGGGGATAGCAAATATTGCTTACAAATGCACATTTAACTAACAGCCCTGTTCTTCCAGCATATCCTTTGCCAAGTCTCCTGCATAGATCTCCTCAGTTTCAGAATTACAGATGGCATATTCCTCTCAAAGGACAAGCACCTTTCACTAACAACCATTGCTTTCTTAGAGTTTAATGCATAGATAGACAAACTTTGTTTCAATTCTATTATGTAAAGTATAACAATTTCCTATTACAGTGAATCCAAAGCATCCTGCCTGGCACAGAGTTTTGGCATTATCAGGCCAACTCTCAGCTACACAAAGAATACTTTAAGAAGATCAAACCTGCTGCTACTGCATCTTGAATTGCAGAACATCACTGAAGTAAAGTAAATAGTAAATTATGTCTGACACAATAAATCTCTACATACCAAGAAGCAACAATAAAAGCAAACTGAGCCTTCAGGCTGATGTTTATTTTATTTTTCTCTTCATCCTTTATATATAGCTACATGAGGCAAAACTACTGCACCTCAAGGGCAGCAAAAGCCTCTTCATTTTTTTTCCTTGGTAAATGAAAATATGCAATATATGAGACCAAATAACAATAAGTTATGCAGATTGAATTTTCAAAAGGTCTCCTATCTTACATATTTACTTTTTAAGTGATATCTAGGTTAGAATTACATAAGCAATTTGTAACAGTAGCAAAAAGATTGTCATTATGTTCTTAAATTGCAATATGATTGTAACTGAGAGATGGGAAGGTGATAAGGAATGGATATTCAAAGGTACAGCTGTGAATTTAGTCTGTCTGACCCCTCTACAATCCAGTGACTTTTAGTCCTGACTCTTCTCTGCACATTTCAACAGAGAATCTGACAAACTCATCATTCTGGTGGTACTAGAAAGAGCAAAACCAGAATAAAACAAGATTTCCAGAAAATGGCCAGAACTATGATCATCAGAACATCACAAGCATGTTTTCATCCTAAACATATTGGGCATGATTGGGCATGAAAAAGGAAATAGTAACAATGGGACAATGCCCTGTTTTCAGTGCTAAGAAATCTTAGCTTAGGCTGATGAATGAAATTGCAAATCAAATAACACAGATTTTGAAAAAGCCACGTGAAAGAAACACTTAACCAAATACATAATTCTTGATATTTAATTTCTGTTGAAGTATTCTAGCTGCAATTCTACGAGGCTTGTCTGTACCTCTTTTCTCTGCCTCTCCCAACAGTCCTTCGGATCTTCTGCTTTAAATTCAATTTCCCAGACCCCTTCTGCATGTTTACCTC
The DNA here is from genome assembly GCA_037305975.1 of Chrysolophus pictus. Taxonomy (NCBI): domain Eukaryota; kingdom Metazoa; phylum Chordata; class Aves; order Galliformes; family Phasianidae; genus Chrysolophus; species Chrysolophus pictus. The sequence continues at coordinate 29,260,297 of CM074577.1, read as the reverse complement.
TGTTGCTTTCTCCTTCCTGCTTTATTCCATCTTTCCCAAATATGCTTAGTTGTTTTTACCCAAAACAGACTATTTCAGTCGACCCCAGCCCTCCTTCACATATATGTATGTATTATAACATGGAAAATGAGAGTAAGGTGTTAAGAAATCTGTAATTCAGTATGAACAATACTATGCTATTAGACTCCAGTGTAACTCAGAATTACTTGAATGAGGTTCATATTGAAAAAGAATATTTTTGCCAGCTTAATTTTCACATGCACTATTCTAGTTCCAGCTTCCTCAGAAGGAAAAAAAATAAAATGAAGAGCTCTGATTTTTAGTTTAATTTTACCAATTAAGAAGAGGCTTATTGTACTACACATTCCTGCCTGCAGCTGCTAATCTTGAAGTCAGAACACCTCATGCTTAAAAGAACTGCTTCAACCAGCTCTCTGATGTTATATTAGCCACACACTTCCCACTGCTATTGATAACCTGAAAGAAACTAAACAGTGAGGAAAAGTTCTTAATTAAACTAGGACAACTTTGGAGCCAAACTGACACTATATACCCAAGCTCTCTCAAAAGTAATACTTGCTATTTTAGCAAACATACGAGAATTTAAAATAGTTCCTCTCCAAGAACTGCTAGGTTGAACAGCATGACTCCAGAGAAGAAAGGGAGAATTGAGGTTAGCCAATATTTCAGGATAAGATGTAGGAAACTTCAAAATAATATTTCCTGACATTGCATGGACAGAATATTAATAAATAAATAAATAAATCCTCCAATATAGTGTAAAATAATCCAAATCTGATCTGAAACAATAAAAACATACAAAAAACATATATACTCTCCCCACTTCTCTCACAAACTTTTTAACTCTTAAAAACACTGAAATCAAAAATCCCCTGTCCCTAATCATTTATTTGTTCTGGGAACAGAGACTCATATTCTTATATATCACTTATGATTTGTCCAAGGCTGTAAAAGTCCAGCTGACTTTTCCTTAAAGACACAAAAATATCAGTATGGGAAAAAAACTATACCCAAATAGAAATCCAAGAAAGGACAGTAGCGTATGTCATGCTCTGTATGCCCACTGGTTTTACTCAAAAATATTATTCTCTGCTAGCACGGACCTACTTAATCTTAAGTCAATTGAACTTTACAGAAACAGCAATCCAAAATGTTAAAAACAGAAGTGAAACATGGAAGATATTTTTCTGCCCTATTATATCTGTTATTCAGCCAGATCATCCAACACAGGGTAGACCACTATTATTTTTCTAGTGTGAAACCAACTGGAATGAATCAACACTCCAGCTAGTATGAAATCTTAAGTTTTTTTCCTTGTCAATCCCTGAGAGGAAAGTCACTGTTCCCACACTTTGATTACAGTATCACTTCCCTCAAGGAACTTCAAATGAAACACTTCAGTCTCTTAAAAAGACAAACAGCTCTCCTTGGGAGGGAAACTATAAAATGCCAGTCTTGTGTTATTATTATGTGTTTTACAAGAGTTGAAATTAGCCTAAAGATACAGTAGGAAGATTGCATACTTTCCTGCATCTGGACCTGACATAAATGTGTATCTATGTGTATGCACTAAGGTATAAACTTTGATAACATCTGAAAATGTAGTTCTGAAAATTTTATGGTGCATCCTGCCATGAGGAGCTTATTAGCCATCAGTGCAGTTTATAAACAGAGAAGATTGATCTAAAAACTTATATCATTTTAGTCAATCAATTTTTGTACTAAGTAAATTAAATTTCAGTTTCTAGAAAAGTGACCTTATATACTATTGGTTTTTTGTTTGTTTGTTTGCTTGTTTTTTTTTTTCTCTATGTACTCTGAATGCTGTTTTATTACTTTGACTCAACAATTAGTTTAGAATAATTTACCAATAACTTACTGAGTGGCACTGAGACACTTGCCGGGTTAAACCACAACACCAAGAACAACAGAGACACTTTTTCTTGGATCACAGTCTTGGTCTTGTACCACTGTTCAGAACATGCATCACTCTCTGTACATTTAGCAGCAGAGGAACCTTCACTTTTTTACAAAACACACAAATACAGTCACCTGAATCTGAAGTTTGAATGTTATATAGACATGTCACAAGGTGTTATAGTAATAATGAAATTATCAAATTAATGCATTTTTATATTTGAAAATATTTTATAACTCATTTTGAAATAAATTCATGTAATAGAATGGTTTGTTTTCTGTATTAAAGAAGGCTTTGTAATCACCATCTCTAAATTAAATTCCTTGCTATCTTTTTGATTGTTTGCTTTGTTTGTTTGCTTGTTTTAATTTGATGATAGCTAAATTGTTTAGTCAACCAAGCAACACCAGTATTTTTTTTTTTTGTTATGTCTTAAGAATTTTATGGGAATTTCAAAAAAAAAAAAAAAAAAAAGCCAACAAAAGCCAACATACAATTTTTATTTTAGTCAGAAAACACACAAAGAACACTTAAAATAATATCAAGTAATATTCTATAAACCAATATAAAAATATCCATATCTATCATCACCCAAAGTTTAGTTTAAGGGGAGAAATAAACAAACAAACAAACAAACAAATAAATAAATAAATCTTATTAAGGTATGTTTATATAGAAGAATATATTTTTTCATGTTTTGATAACTTGAGTGCTATACTTCAGATTTGTATAACTTTGATTTTATTTTTCTTTTGGTTTACCTTGAGAGCAAACTGCTTTTGCAGAGCCATATACTGGCATATCCTTCATAATCTCACTTGCTTTGCATTCAGAACTAAGCAGCACTCTGACTAAATGTACTTAAAAGATTTCAAGGGAAAGAAAATCCCCTTCTCAGGTATGTTTGAACTGAAGATCTGGGAAGGAAGCCCAGATTTAGTGTTAAGCAAACTTGCATTTTGGGTGTGAGTAATGTTTTTTTATGTTGCTGTTTTTGATACTGAGGTATCCACTCTTGGACTACGTGCTATAGAAAATGATATCCCTGTTTGTTCTTGACCTGGTTTCATCTGCAACAGAGTTGGTTTTCTCCATAGTATCTCCTGTGATGTTACATTGTGGCTTTAGGGGAAAAACAATGCTGGTAATACACAGATATTTAAGCTGTTGCTGAGGAGGGCTGTGCAGATTCAAGGACGTTTCAGTTCTTCAGCTTTCCATAGTGTCCTGTCAGCAAAGGTACTGGGGGCAAGAGGGGACAGAAGGGAACAGAAACAGAAAAATTCTGCTCCCCCAAACAGTGAACTTATGGAATTCTCCCAGGAGGATCCTCATCTTATCTACATTGTTAAGTGCCAACTTACTTACAAAAAGCCAACTGCCTTGTGATGCCCTGCATGCAGCAAGAGTGGCTGGCTGTGATGCACATAGAAAAAAAGACAGACGTGAGAGATGAGAGAGATATGAGAGAGCCAGAGTTCACAATGCTATTAGCTTTATTTATTTATTTATTTATTTATTTATTTATTTATTTATTATTTATTTATCTGTTTATTTTGGTAAGATGATGTGACCTAACATACTTTCTAAAGCATATTATCTGGGATTTTTTACAGTTTCTTTGGAGAAAACTTTTGATGGCCAAGAAAATACATTTAAAGAAAAAACAAACAAATAAAGAATCAAAACAAAACAAAACAAGAAGAATAACAAAAACATGCACACACACGTGGAGATTATTAGCTACCTGTCTGTGGACATTTCCAATTTCTTTCTATTTTCTCAGTGAAAGACAAGAGCAAGTGCAGAATCTTGCAAATGAGGAGGAATAACCATGATAACTGATACATGTGGTTATGTATCAGTACAGGTTAGTGGATGATCTGCTGGAGGGGATCTCTGTGGAGAAGTACTTGGGTTTCCTGGTGGACAACAGGTCGGCCATTAGCCAGCAGCGTGCCCTTGTAGCCAAGAAAACCAATGAGATCCTGGGGTGCATAGGAAAGAGTAAGGTCAGCAAGTTGAGAGAGGTGATCTTTCCCCTCTATTCTGTCCTGGTGAGGCCAAATTTAGATTGATGTGTCTACTTCTGGGCTCCCTGTTCAAAAAAAAAGACAGGGATCTCCTTAAAGGAGTCCAGCAGAGGTCTACAAAGATGGTGAAAGGCCTGGAGTATCTCATTTAGGAAGAAAGGCTGAATAACCTGGGCCTGTTCAGTCTGGGGAAAAGACAGAGGGGATCTGATTAATGTTTATAAATATCTATAGAGTGGTGAGAGGCAAATGGATGAGGCCAGGCTCTTCTTGGTGGTGTATACTGATAAGACAAGAAGCAATGGCCTAAAACATGAATATAAGAAGTTCCTTACAAACATGTGGAAGAACTTATTTACATTAAGGGAGATGGAGCTATGGAACAGATTGCCCAGAGAACTTGTGGAGTCTCCTTCTTTGGACATATTCAAGATCTGTCTGGATGCTTCTCTTGAGGTCTCTTTCAGGCCCTGCAGTTCTGTAATTCTGTCATTCTCCAGCATATGCCCACATCCTTCAATCATAGCAAATGCTTGAAAATGATGAATATAGTACAATAAAGCTAAGAATTCACCCTGCTTAATATCAAAAGTGTCAAGTATTTATATTCTGGCATACAGGTTGATAGCCCAGTCTACAAACTGAATGAATGTTGCAGTCCAAGAAGATAGGAGCACCAGACCTTGTAATATGAATAAGCCTCAAATATTCAAACATCACAGAAAAAGTCCCTTCAGAGCCTGACAAGTTTGCAGTGGAGATTTGAATTACACCTTAGAAAGATTGGTATGATATATAGAAAACACTGGGTGTCATTTTGTCATCACCAGTATCAAAGTATAAGAACTTGATTGCTATAAGGTAGGACAAATAAGAAGCTATGTCAACCTCACTTAAGAATGGACTGTAGAACGAAGGAGTTTGAATACATTAGACAAGTTGCTTTGTATAGTCACTATTAAAGGTAAACCTCAACTCTAACCTACGTTATCAAGACAATTGACTTTGTCCTCTTTTATCTCTGGTTTCCTGTCACAGTGACATTTACCCAAAATAACCAGAAGCCTATAGAAACAAGGCATCTTTACTTGTACTTTCCTAGAAACATCTATAAAGAATTATTATTCTCTAAAAGATTACTTAGTCTCCTCTGAGATATACAGAAGGCCTAATTTTTGCAGTTCATTCTTAATATAATTCAAGAGGACAATGATACATCAGTACCTTCTCTGTATGTTAGCGCTGTACAAACAGAACATAAAAAACAGTCTTCCATTTCCAATCTTCATGAAACTGGAAAGAAATAGCAATTTCATAGTCATCAGGGCTTTAAAGATACTATGAGTTGTTGTCAGAGTGTTGCCCATACTCTCAATTAAGAACAAGAAATTTGTATTTCTTCCACTGAGAGAAGAAAAACACACCCATTATATATGTTATTTCTTGTAGGGATGAAAAAATTTAGGCTTAATCTCATTTTTTCATTTTAATTCTTATACTCTGTTTAAGGATTGTTCAAAACTGTTATGAAGAAGCTTTAGGTTGAAATCTGGTTAGATATTTTTTAGTTTTGCTTGTTTGTTAACTTCCATCCTGAATTTTTCCCTTCCAGTTTGTAAATGCCCAAATTAACTGTAAATTGCATGGATTCCCTCTGTGCATCTTGGATGAAAAATGCATTTTCGATTTTTTGCACATAACCAAAGTTTTATCAAAAGCTTTGAACTGGAAGATCTTGAAAAATCTATTCAGATTTGAGCATTTACAAACACAGACAGTGTCTGCTGAATGCAAACATTTGTTCATATTTATAAACGAATTTTACTCTGGTATTTCACTTTTTATTCCTTTAATAAGACACTTCAGATCAGAGCAGTTCACTTCGTGATGGAAGAGCTGTAGACCATCTTAAATTAAGTGTGTTTATATGGAAAACTTTCCATAAAATAAATCATAACATGCCCATATCTCAGTCTCAGAGGGAAAGAAGGAGGGAGTAGAGCAACTTTTAATATTTGTATATAAAAATTGTAGTAGTACTGATCTGCTTCAGTAGAGGCTAGTGATAAAACTCTAAACTCATGGTTCACAACTCTCCACAAGAGGTGGCTGAGTAAAACAAAATGACTTGGCTGTAACAAAAGAGGAAGAGACAATGTGAGGGAAGGCTCTTACATAGAAGTATTCTCTGGAACTTATATATGCAACTTCTCCAAAATAACTTAAGCATTACATTCCTCATTATGCTCATTTATTTTATCTAGTTATTTCTGTAGACACCTTGAATTTTCTAACAAGTTCTTCTTTCCCACATTTTGAGCTATCTCCTGACCTCTTGTCTAATTTTTTTTTTTTTTTTTTGGAAATTTGACAAGCATGGTACAAGCAGAACAGTAGTCTCTTAGTTCAGTGCCAAGACAAGACTGCAGCTTACGTGTTGGACTCCATTTAATTTGTTCCTTTGAGTTCTGCATTTACCCATGGAATTCTTTTATCCAAATGAATACCTTTTGTGGTAGTTTCTATATTCTTAAATTTTTCCTACTCATGGTCCCATGAAATAATTTAGATATCTCCCTCTGCACTTCTTTCTGCAGCTCAATTTATTAATGTGTTATTTACTCTTGTGGTTGAAGCTGAGCATGAAGTCTGAATTTTAGCTTTTATTTTTTAAATCACAATTCAGAACATTTCCATAATTAAGATGCATATTAGTGCTTTACTGCCTTACAAAAGTAACATTTGTATGCAAAGCATAGAACTGTTCTGATCAGTTCCACTTAATATTAGATTGTGAGCTTACTATTAAAAAAATAGTTTTCATCGGATCAGGTTTCAAGTAACTACCCTTTGTGTATTTTTCACATTTTTAATAAAAATCATAATAGTTACTGCTAAACTCAGATAAATACTTGCCACATATTTAATAGCACACTGAAGAACACAACGAAAGACACATTAACTGCAGCTAAAGACAGAATTTCATCCCTTACATTTCATTGTTATTTTGACAATTTTCTGTCCTCTGATTCCCTTGTTTTGTCCAAGAGTAAGGTAATGTAAACTCAACTCAGTCTAAATAAACAAATCGACTTCAGAAGGATTTACTTTCGATCCTGAGGGTTAATAATGTATATGCTCTGGTTGAAATGTTCTCCAAGGCAATTACATTTTCAGTGGACATTCTGAGATTCCAGTTTATAAACCGTTTTTTACTTCCTATGAATCTGTTCACCCTGGTGGGTTCCCATTTACTTGTCTTCATTCAGAGATTTAACAATTGCTGCCAGCAGATGACAATACTGGATACAGCAATGTGAACTGGCACCAAACCATTTGTCTTAAAGTCCTGCTAGGAACAGGAACAAGTTAGAAATACACAGAGGCAGTTTGCTTTTGATCAATAGTTTTAGGTTTTAATTGAAGGATTTCACTGTCGAGCATATTTGAGGCTGCTCACCTACTACCAGAACAAATTTTGAGTAGACACCTGCTATGAATTTACATTGGAGACTCCCATATGGTCTTGTAAGGCAGCTCTTAATGTTTCAGAACAGTTGTTAGGCAGTTCTTTTTATTAGCATTATGAGAGAAATCAGACTAAAAACATTTTCTTTCCTGTTTTATCATAAAGTATGATTATAATCAATGAAATGTTACAATGAAACAAATAGTGAGACATCAGAAATACATACTGTCAATCTTCCATTTTATGCTATTACTTCCGTGCTGTGGAAAATGCAGCTAAGGACTGCCTAGCATACATAAAAGCTTATGGCAATGTCAGCTTGATACTGTATGATGTAATAAGTGCCAGAAGAACACAGTTCTTTGTATATTTTCTTGTATATACAAGAAGACACATTTGTGACTTCTGCAGTTTTTCATTTTTATAAAAATTAGACCAACACATTTCTACAGGAATGGTTCATCAGTTACATCAAAGCAATGCTGTAAATTACAAGCTAATATTAGGGAAAATAACCAAGCAGAACTCTTTCTTCAGACTCAGAACAGATTTCGTTCTATTTTTTTTCCCACTACTGACAATTTTTTTTCTGTCCTTAATGAATATAATCTTAAGTTTTTCTTCCTTCAGCATAAAAAAAAGGATCCTTGGCATTGAACAAAGTCCTCTATTGCCCAGAGTCCCATAAAACTGTAAAAATGATTATAATGTTTATTTTATTCTTTAAAACAGTTTTGTTTATGGCTTACTTAAATTTGGATAAATTTTTGAGAATTTGAGCAATTCTGACCAAAGAATCTTTCAAATATTAATTCTTATTCATCTGTTAAGTAGGATATGCCATCACAGTTGCAACTAATATTTTGCCAGTCATCATTACATTTTCTTCTCTTTCTAAATCATGGCATTAAAATGTAGTTTCTGAATTGATTTATAGAAATCTTCGTGAGAAGATTTGCTATAGACTGAATCAATCAAAATCAATTAATAGCAAGATTTTTTATTTTTCTTTGTTAAGTTTCCATGTTTTCATAGATCATATAGCACTAAAGCTGATATGTGATTTCTTTTTCCTGAATGTGATTGCTAATGCATTTAGTGTGTTTTCAGTATGCCCTGCATAATGAAAGACTTGCACATTAGGCCAGTGTTGAAAGAATTACAAATTATTGAGGACATAAATCACTGAGAAAAGGCAGACTGTATTGATTAAAACAGAGCGTTAGGTATATTTATTATAAAAGGGAGAAAACCTAAGCTTAAAAGAGAAAAATTTCATTCCATATGTTATTCCAAATAGAAAATTGGCCTTAATTCATTAAACTATGTAAGCTGAAACACTTTTTTCTCAACTTTTGCCCTGACCTGACTGTCAGAAATCTTGGATGAATGTTAAGAGAAAAATGTGATAACAAATCAAAAGGAAAGACTGATTGGATGGGAACTGTGCAATGTTCACCAAAATTCAGTTCACACTATTGTCATAAAGGTAAAAAGTGCATGTGTGGGACCATGAATACTATCAGTGGGGAAAAAAGATGAATTAAAAGGTAGTTAAAAAGATATATAAGCCAGATTCTGAACCTGTGTAAATTTGTCTGTCTCCACTAGCATAACAAAATCAAGCTGAATTACACTACCTGAGATTCTTGTTTCATTACAGATTTGTTGTCATGGTCACCTACTTTCCTCCCAACTCACTCTTATAGTGCTGTACCACTGGAATATGATAGCTTATGCTTCAGTTTTAATTAGGCACAACCTCAAATAGAGGAATAACATGATTATAATTTTCATTATATTGTTGACATAAATTTTGTGTTTCACTGGAATTTCCTGTTTATGCTTCTACTCCAGAACAATACAAACTTCTGCAAGAAATTCAGACTCCTTGAACAAACTTTGCAAAAATAATTGCCACTTACAAAATCTGATGTTCTGACCTTTAAGAAATGGTTTTCAAGGATTTGGAGAGCCTCGTTAAATCTGTTGGGACACTTTCAAAGTTTGAGTAGAAGTCCTGAAGCTCAGGAAATTTGAAGTTTCTATGAGTCAGTCTAAAATATAATTGGGAACATATCATAACACTGATAGCAGTGATTATTAGCCAGCACGGTAAGCTTATGGGGTTATTACACATATTTGAAAATAATTTGTATTGGGATCATTTGACTAGTAATTTAATTCTCAGAGTTAAAGACAAAAATATCTGTTAAAACTTCACTTCTTCTTGGGATGCGGTGGAGAAAGGGAAAAATATATGTAGATATACTGAAGTGTAAATTACAAGACTTTTTGTGTTTCATGAAGAAAAATAACTCTGTCATTTAGTCTATAAAAGTGAATCACTGTGTATTCCCACTATTTTTTCCTCTCCTTATTCTAAAAGGAAACTATTCTTAATGCACTGTAAATAGTTACTGATGGGATATAATAATACTGTGCTATAGAAAGTTATACATTTCTTATCATCAGTGATAAGCAAAGGTAGGAACAAAGTTATATTTTCTTCCATTGATGTAAATGACAATTAATTCCACTACATTTAATGGGATTACTCCTAAGCTTCACCTGTATAGGTGAGATAGGAATCTAACTTGAAAAAATATGAAAGTGAGAAAGTATGATGGACCATAAAATATTAACTTAACAAACTTATTATTATTATTCCTCTATCAAGAAGTTCTCCATAAGCTTCTGGTATATACACTATGATGGCTCCTTTCTAATCAGAGAAAGATACAACTTATACAAGAGTCCTAATCAAGAAATAAACAGAATTAAAATGCCATCATTTCCATGACAGATTGCAATGTCTTTCTGGTCTATTATGCCAATAATTCAACAAGGAGAGGCAAAGATCTACTGGTTAAAGAAAACACTAGCAAGTTATAAAACCATATACTATGACAGTTCCAATAGAGCCTTAGGAATTTTTCCTGTCAAAACTCTGTGTATTTAATTGCTCATTTTCCAATTGTAGAGTACACACGAGTAAATATATTTAACACATATTTATAGCTTTGAAAAACCCTAATATTACTGTGCCAATAAGCTCAAGACCAGGCAGTAAGAATTCATTTATGAACATTATTTCTGTAGCATGATGTCCCCCAGAGGGGAAAGTTACAGTCATGCTATTACTGATAATTCATTTTGTCTGTTGGTAGAACAGTAATTTATTATTATTATTACTATTATCATTATTAGTAGTAGTAGTAGTAGTAACCATAAACATAACTGTATTGGCTTGTAGTCAATAGTTCTATTTTCTCTAATGTTACCCGTATAGACTTCTTAATCATGCACAGATAAAGCAGAATCATATGTCAGCAGATGCTACAAAAGGAGTTTAAGCTCTTTGACAACCGTCAAAAATAAAATGTCTCTTCCTACAATCTGTTCCAAAATCTATTTAAAATTATCCTTCTTGACTTCCCTGATTTATTATTCAGTTTGAGCCATAAATCAGAATGCTAAAACTGTCTCAGTATTTATGTTTCATCATAAACAGAATGTATTTACTCCTTATTTTTTCTAATGTTTATGGCAGAGAGCCAGTTGGGAAAGTTGCCTGCACATAACTTCCCGTCTATTTCATTTTCAAAATGTCTGGAAGGAGAAGATCATTCTGCCTCTAATAGCTGCAAGTATGCTAGGTATGCTGACTTTCATGTTGATACTGAGCAGAAAGAAGACTCAAAGACTGTGGCCAGCCTCTGGGACACGGGAAATTAGATCTACTCAGTGTTGCATCAAGGTCTGCTTGTGTGGAACAGATTCATCCTCAGAAACTATTTCAAGATGCTAAACTAGAAAGTTCACTAAGATAATTCACTAGAACTACTAAGCGATACCTGTACAGAACTAGCAAAACATCAGAATTACATATTTAGCAGAGTATATGTATAGGCAATGAGTATATAAAACCTGAGTGATTTAGCAGTCCTTTAGCAGGTATGAATTCAGCAAATCCTGTCACCAAGCAAAGTGCCCAAGCCTCACAAGTAATTCCCAACTGCATTTCTGTAGTTCAGTTCCCTGGCAGAGGGATCAGTGTTAAACGCCTGAGACAGCTAGCTCTAAAGGGAGCTTTCAGAAACATTTACGAGTTTAACCCCAAAACCCAGCTCCAAGAAAATTTAACTATGGAAAGACAGTTGTCATGTGCATCAGGTACTGAGGTTAATCCTGCTAGTAAGAAGGTTGTTGTGAAAATTTCATCCTTAATTCATGGCTCTTATTGAGATTGCAGGTGAAAGATACTAAGTAGAAAGAGACAATAAATTGTTAAGATTAAGCAAAAACTATACTGTGATATGGCCAACCTTTGTTTCTAGCCTCAAATAACAAGTTATAAGTTCAGTCACATTCCTTAGTTCTCTTTTTCAGTTGAAGTTGAAATGTATATGAATGAAAAGAGCATGTTCCCTATTCCTTTGGAAGCATCAAAGCCAAACAAAAAGACTTATCAAGGATATACTTGGGGTGCAAGGAGATGTCTCTTATAATGCTGAAAAGGGCCAGATGGAAAGGTGCCAGATGTGACAAAGCAATTCTCTATAGCAAGCAGAAAACAACATCTTTTCTGAGGGGAGCAGATTGCTTGGAGGCATCCTGTAAGCCTGGACAAATCCTGAGGGTTACTGAAAGGCACTGCCTCTGTAAAATAAAAGTTGCTATAGCTAAACATATGTATTTTAAATGTTACTTGTTTGGGCTTCATTATTCAGAGCAAACAAAGGAAAGTGTAAGCCAACTTCTAGTCTGTTTGTCCCTTACACTTAATTTTGTGGCATGAGTCATACTCTTTTTCCATGCCTTACATCAGTATTTTCTATTAAGCCAGATCAAAGGCCATATAACTCACCTATTTGAACAATGTTTAGCATTGGATGCGTCTTTAACAACCGGCAAATAAATAACTTGACTGGATTTAACTGTTTACTGTTCAGGAACTTTGTAAGCAAAAATTTTTTTTCCTACCATGAACTTCTCTCATTTGCCCTTGAATTCATATAAATCTTAAATATCCATAATACTTCATCAAATAGCTCTACAGCTCAGCTAGCCTTTGCATGAAGAAGAAAATCTGTTTTGGTTGGTTTGGGGTTTTTGTTTGTTTGTTTGCTTGTTTGTTTGTTTTTGAATAGTCATTTCTCCCTCCTTCATGTGGAGCTCTTCAGTTTTTGAACCACATATCTCTTTCCTGCCTCCCCATGCCACACCTAATATTATGGATCATTATCAAATGTCTGTGCTCCAAACTACCGCAGTGTCCTAGCGTGCTCATCCTTTACACAAAAGAGACAGCACATCTTTGATCATCCTTGCTGCACTCATCTTAACATTTTCAGTTCTCTACATTTTTTTTTTTAATAGAAGCACAGGCACTGCATGTAACATTGCAAGATGCAAACAAATAATGAGTTTTTACTGGTAGCATATTAATGTTCTTTTTTTTTTTCTCTACATTTTTCCCTAATCAGTTTTATCATTTCATTCATGTATCTGATGAGTACATTTTCATGGAACTATTCATCATATCTATCATAACCCTTGCTGTTAACAGGTTTATGAAAGATAGCTTTGTTTCTGCAAGGTAATTCAAGAAATCATTATTTCATATCTAAAGTTAAAGCTTTTTTTCCTATGCATATCACTTTGTATATATCTTGTTGCATCTTTGCACTGTATTTTATCTCTTATTTTTTTCCAATCTCACGAATGCCTTCTGCAATTTCTTACAATTTGGATGCAGTCTTTGTTATGGCACTGTTCTTTTCCTTTTCCAGCCTATTTATCAACCTGTTGAATGACATTAGTCCCTCATCTAGCTCCCTTATGAACTGAGCTTTTTATTTCTTTCCATTGCAGTGATGGAGAATTTATTCCTGCCCTCTGTTTTCTATCATTTATTTATCCACAAATTCACACGAGATTTTCCCTTACTGTGCTTTTTAACCAACTCACAATATTAACTATCATAGAATTAATTAAATAATTAATTAAAAGTTATGAAACTATTTAATTTGTCTGATTGAGAGAAATTGCCAAAACCATTTTCTTGGTTACTGCATACTTGCAGACTTGAACTGCATGAACGATGGTGACTCCTATAATTACAGGAATGAGAGAGAAAAAACAGTCTTCTCTATCCACAATTCTAAGGTAAATATATATATATATAGTACATCTGAACTTAATTTGTTCACGTAATTTCATAGGCTAATCCCTTTATAAGCAATCACAAATTTCTAATCCACTTAATAGATATGAAGCAATAAATCCAAGTTCAATAAATCCATTTCTTTAACCATTAGCAGGTAACTTTGATAAACATTTTTCCATGATCAAGAAAAACAAATAGTTCTGATATGAATATCAACTGATAACATTAAGTGATTTCTATGTATTTTACACCATCTCCAAGCTTGCATAACAAAGAAATCAGAATATTGGTTGTTTTTTTGAAATGTAAAGTCATGCAGTGAAAAACAATATTCACAAGCAGAGATCTCAAAGGAGACCTGAAATATTATGCAGTGACAGAAGTCTCTTAAAGAAAACCTCTTCTTAGGCACAGAAACCATTCAAAGGGTTGTGCTGTGCTATTCAAGCATGCAGAGAGCTGACTGTCATTAGGAACAACAACTTGAAGGAAGGATAGCGAGCAGAAATGCTGACAACGGTTGTAAGAACTGAAGCAGCTGACATATACATCGGACGACTGTCTGGTTTTAGTGCTGCATTTTATTAATGAATCTGAGTTATTTAATTACTTACATAAAGCGGAAGTCTGGCACAACTTTTGATTAATATTTTCAATAGGGTGAATGGTACTCCCTAGTGTTATCAGGTATGCAAAGGTATTTTGTTGCTTGTAAAGCAAGATAACTCTGAATGTTGTATTCAGTGAAGGGAAGGTACAGAATTATTCTCTTCCTCAGCCAGAAAAGCCCTTTTTGATCTCTGAATTATATGGAAATACTGTTCTTATGATCTGTGATTCTAAAAGAAAACAGCACACTCTGCGTAAGCAAAAAGAGATGGGCAATGCTTGAAAATTCCCTATTTGACAGCTCTGAGTACTTTGGAGATGCATGGGGCATGGAGACCAACCTTCAGTAATCATACAGGGAAAGGGTTAGAACATTCACCAGGTTAGTCATGAGGTAAATCGTAAATCAAAACCCTGCTCCTTTCCAAGCTCTTCCAAGCATACTATCAGTAAGACAAGCCTCAACAGTTCTTCAAGAATTCTTTCCTCCACAAAAATTGACAACTCCATTTGAAGACTATTAACATCAGTATGTAGATTCCACAGTGCAATGAGTGAGTCACAAATAATTAACACGACCCTGTTGAATAGAAAAAAAAAGGACACTGCTGAGAAAGAAAAAAAAGTGCTAAAATATAATGGGCAACAATAGCATGTGGTCAGTAGGAAGAAATAAATTTAAAAGGTACTTCATTATGTATAATTTATAAGAATAAAAGGAACTAAGCTAATTTAATTTCAGTTATATTCTCACAATTTGGAAGAGTTTCTAATAACTTGAACTGTGCTGAAGATAACAATTTAAAGCACAGGATAGATTGATTAGCACTGGTAAAATTCATATGCTACGCATCTTTCTGATATTTATAAAGATGACAGTATTTTTTTTAGACTTTGACAGCTGATTTTACAGCTCTTTATGCATTTAATGAACATGTTTGACACATTCCCAATTAGATCTATCACCTACATAAGTTGTTCATGTTTATAAATCTGCAGTTGTTTTTTGAACACCTGGTTAGTAAGATTTGTTTGTTTTTATTTTGTATCTATTAAACACATCACATCTTATAAAATATAGAGATAATTAGAGGGTGTTGCTACTGTAATTGCCAGCTGGGAAGAAGATACATTGAAATTCATTCATTTTTATTTTCAAGAAAGATAAATTATTTTTAGGTACTGACACTTCAATATATGTCCATATAACCAGTAATAATTAAGGCAGTTCTCAGCACAGAGTAAAAACTAATGAAGAGACTCAGAAATGAAGCAGTTGGACAAAAGGGAACTCAAGCAAAGCATGAGCATTTAGAGGTCTGTAAAGTAAGAGGAGAAAAGTCACAACAAAATTTATTCTTCAGCAATTACAAGAGGCAAAAATAAGAGAAGTTTTTAATATGTTTTATTGATAATAAAAATGGGGGTATTGTTCTTGGAATTGAAGATCTGGCTTAAAATAGTTCTAGTGAGTATCTGAGTCAAAATGGAGAGGCAAATAGAAGAAAACAACTATTACTAGTTACATCAGATCTCCTGATATTCCTCATATCAGTGTTATTTCTTTCAGTCTTGTAAAAAAATTATATTTGCCTAAGTTATATACACACATTATATGAATATGTATATGTAGATATATCAACAGTGTATGAAATAGAAATAATGAGGGAAAAAATACCACAAAAAACGACAAAGGAAAAGAAAAACACCTGGTCTTTTTCCACATCTAATTTCAAAGCTGGCATACATTACAGATACAATTTCTCAAAAGATACTTCAGAACAATTTCTAATAAAAAATGTCAAGCAACTTACCGAAAAGCCACTATCAGATCACCCATAAACACAATAAATAAGAAAAAAGATTTATTATTAAAAACTACTTCTCTAGTTTGCCATTAGGAAGACCACAAGATAGGTAAATTAGAATTTGGACCTATACAAATTCTCACTTGAATGTGTACACACATGCACATACACACACATACACAAATACATCAAGAAAAAAAAATAATATTTCCTCAGTCGAAGAGAACAGTTAGTTCTATTACTAACTAGTTTTCCTACAAAATAATAATTGGTGAAAGAAATAATAACTAAAACAAGCAAAAGACTAGAATGCAAATGAAAGTTTACAGAACATAATCTCTACACTGGAGAGAAATAATGTGCCTTTTTGTAAATCCCAGAAGATTTCTGAAAATACCATTGCTTGATAAATAACCATCAGAAGTTATAAACTGAAAGTCATGAAACAAGTACTGAAATATAAAACTGCATGCATTACTCTGTGGGAGGTTGGTCTGAGAAATCCTTTGAACTCCTTGAAGTTTAAATGTGCTTATCAGTATCTTCCATAGTCAGTATTACTGTACTTCACTAACTGGAAATCTGTCACCTGTATGAAAAAAAAAAAATGTAATTTGTAATTCATTGTAATAAATACAAGCAACCATTATTTGTAAAGAGGTTTTTTTTGTTGTTGTTGTTGTTGTTTTTTAATGAAGGACTCTTGCTATAGCATTATGCGTAATATCAGCCTGTTTTAATACAATATCTGCTCATTTTATACAGTTGACTAAATACATAAATTTTACATATATGGGAGGAGAACCAAATAATTAAATGTAGTGTTTTCTACAGAATATTATGCTGTGGCATTCTTATTAGTGTAGCACAGGAAAATGAGCAAAACACTGCAACAACTTACATTTGACCTCTTTGATTGAAAGTTGCATGTGTGTGTTCCTGTTCTCATATGTGTCACAAATATGTGTACGAATGCACATTTCCTTTATGCAGCTTATAAAGCTCAAATTGTATTCTCTCTAGTTGCTGGTCATCACTAATAGCAAAGCTAACAACAGCAGAGCCTTCTGCTAGTTATTAGAGTGCCTCTGCTGATTTCAGCTGCCTTCATATTTTTATATTGATAAATATAGGAAAAAAAATAGTTTGACTGCCACATTTATCTCTAGCTAAAGGTTAAAATCCAGCTTTTTTGATGTAAATATAATAGCCTCAATTATGTTTTAAATCATTCTCATTCTTGTTTTTTCAGAACTTTTTAATATAAAACACCAACTATAAAATTAAATGGTTTATTTCTTTATCAAACTTAGAATACTTTCTCTTTAGTTATTTTTATTCGGGCCAAATTCTTAATTAGCTACGTTGAAAAACTCTGTAACTTTTTCTTCTTTTAGTATTTTCTAAATGAAATAAAAATGAACTCCTCAGGTAGATATTCAAAATTGTTGATTTGTTATTGATGTTTTTAATGTATGATGTCACTTCCACCACCAGCTAAGATTTAAAAATTTCACTCCTAGACATCTAAAGCTTATAATCACTACTGCAGAAAATTTTTGTCACATACACTTATCAATTTAAAATCCTTAAAAGGCATTGCATTTTGCACTGTGCAACTATTTAAACAGTTTAAATGTGCCTCCCTGCTAAAGAAAACTTTATACAAGATTGTAGCAAAACATGATGTGTACTGTTTATTTTTCATGTTATCTGATGATCATTCATAGTGTGAATTAAAAAAGAACTTCAAGAAAAAGTTCAGATTGAGAATGGTAGACATTCCTTTCAACAAAATGCTGCACTGACTTCTTACCACTTTACAGTAATCATATTTTCCTCTTCGGAAGACCGTTACAGCATGTATCAGAATTAGAGCAAAGAAGTTTGAATTCAAATGTGTATATTACATTACAGTACGAATGTTTCATATTATACTCACACTGTGATTTTGCAAAAGCTTGAGGCATTTAATACCAGCCTGAGTAATTCATGCTTACATGCAGTGGTTACTGATGAAATAAAATAAATCGTAGCATTCTATCAAAATAATAGCATTCTATCAGTATCATTGGAATTATTTTTGGAGAAATGAACATATTTTTCATTACAGGGTTTTTTTGTTTTTGTTTTTGTTTTTGTTTTTTTTCTGGCTGTTATAATGTATGTTCTTTATATGAACAAAGTTGCTGAGAGAATTCCTGAGCTTATTCTGAAAATTGTTCTGAAATTTTCAGATATAAATAATTACAAGATTTTATTTTCACTCACATGTATGAATAATAGCAAACTCATCACAGAGGGAGTAAATATTGGGAAGAGGCGTCCATAGTTAATTAAGTTTCACATTCCTTCCTGTCAGAGTTCAGCAGCTTTTGCAATAGGCGTATACTGGAACTATGCCACTTCATAAACAAATACCACCTGTCTCTCTACTGTAGACAGTTAGACATTCATCAGACTTGATAGATTGTAAATCTTCTGAACACAGTGAAAATACTGTCAGCTGAGTTGAAAGCAAGTGCATAAAAGGAAGACTTTTCATGTTAAACTATCCTATTACATCATAATATCTATTTCCGTGCATCTAATTTATATAGACAGTATTTAACAAGTTTTTATAGGATTCAAGTACTCTTGACATCATCAACTGTTTTATTGAAATTGTAGTATTCTCCTAGTCTGCCTCTAGACTTCCCTGTGACATCAAGTATTACAAGCTAAAGACAATTTCTTGTTTGTTTTGTTTCTAATAAAATAACATACATTTTCTTCAAGAAAGCTGTTCAGTCTACTTAAAAGTCACATTTCTTTCACAAAAGAAATACATGATGAAAGAGTGCTAATTTTGAATGCAAAGTGTAACTGTCTTTGGACAACACTATTTCTCCCTTCTACCAGAACACTAGTGATAGACACAAAGGTGGAAAAGTCATCCAACTAGATCTTTGCAAGAACGAATACAGTTCCCATTTCTGTCCGAAGATGCCATTAAATAATCCAGGTTGAGTATCTGAACCTTTAAGAAGTTAGAGAAGTACTAACTTTCTTACCAGAAAGTGTTTTTCTCTGACACTATATTATGTGACAGCTATCACATAATACTTTGCAGGCCTCTGTTCCATTGTCTTTCCAGTTAGGTCACCAGGGAAACAGAGAACACATACAAGCTTCGAGCAAAAATTTAGCTGCTTAGAAATAAACTTTTGCTACCTAAAGATCCAAGTATATTTACTCACGAGATTTCTTCTGTATCATAAAAAGAAACATAAACATAAATTACATAGACAAGAAGCTGTTTCAAGCTGAGCTATCCTAATTCACTAACAGAAGGAATTGAAAACTCATTCCTTCTGAAATGTTAAGGTAAGATACGATAATTTTTTTCTGACTCATAATATAATATGTTCTGTAGGTTTTAACAGAAGAGAGAATATAATCTCGGCTAGTGGGTTTTGACTCATAATAGGGGTTTGCAGTTGTTCATCTGTACAAGAAGTACATGAAAATTGTTCTACACTTTCAAAATTTCAGAATAAAAATGCACACATAATTTATTACCACAAATCACACGATATACTGAAGGTGGGAGGGAAAGGAGGGATGTGACTTCTGGCAGAACTTGCCAATATTATTCCAATTTAAGGCAATTAATCTTTGTCAACAATTAATGTGACAGACAAAATTGGCTTAAATGATTGATCTACTCTCACAGTGACATAAGAGCTGATGAACCTAGTCTTATAGGTTAGAAAGTCAAAATGAAAATGATGATGAATAGCAATGTATAAATACATAACAAGTCAAAGCAGGGGAAAAAATCAATTTTAACAGCAAATTCTCCTGTTTTTAAGACCCGCAGCTTTGACAAGAACAAGTGAAATGTGACATATAAGGTACAGTTAGAAACTAATTCCATCCTAGTCTTAGCACAGCAAACTACAGCTAACAGGAGGTACAAGGACTGTTGCATTAAAACCTGATTTTCATCCCAGTGAAATATTTTATGCAATATTCTTTGCAGTCAGAATGCAGAATTACATGTGCCAGAACTACAGATTGGAAAGTGAGTTTGGATAGAATGAATAAAGTCTTGTAAAACATTTTTTTTTTTTTTTTGTATTAGCATTGATTATGTGCATATTACACAAGATTTCTTCTGTTCTGTTTAATTGGAGTTTGCGTGCCCTTGTATTCGTCACAGAAGCAGCCATAGAAAGAAGTTCAGACCATGAGATTTGTGGGTAAGTTAGTTTTTGCATATAGGAAGAAGTAAGAAATATAAATCCAAGAGGTAGCATTATAAATCAACTTCAAAGTCAAAGAATTGATGTTGCTTTGGATTTTTGAGATCAATACATTATTTTCCTGGTTGTGCAAACTCATGTGAAGAATTTTTTTTAACGTCTGGTTTAGATAAATATCTGTACTTATGAGGGTAAGAAAGGGTAATGTCCTCTGACCACTCCTCAGATTTGGGATTTTTCAGTTATGCAAACATATTTTAACTCTCCTTCCCCTTCAGTGATTTTATTTTAATTATTTTGTTCCTTATGCTTATCAAAAGTAATTATTTTATATATGAGAAAAAAAAAGATACTTCTGTGATGTGTAGAATTCATGGCAAATACACAGTGGCACCAGAATAAATGAGAAGCTTTGGACTACTCACTGTATTCAGAAATTTCATGACATGACATGGGAGAGCCACAGCACTGTTCTTCATGTGATGTCAGTGTAGAAGCAACAGCTGTTATGTTAGAAGTTTTTATTACTAATGCTATACGTTTTCTCAGTATTTTTATTCTTTCTATTAAAAAACACAGAGTTTAGGTGTCTCACATAATTGACTGTAATCTCCCATTTCTTGTCTTTTTATGCGTAATTCAGTCAAAGAGGAACGCTTTTTTAAAAGCTTGGTCTTGCAGAGTCTGATTCTTATTCTATAGCTACTACGTATAAATTTATTTTGCATAGGTCCTATTTTTTCAAGCAATAGAGAATTCAAGACACAGATCATTCAATTGCTGTACTGAGTGTGCTTACTATTTTTAACATCAGACGGAAGACCATCATAGTATTTCTTCAGTTCACTGTTTCTAGATTTTTCCCCAAATATAAATTCTCTCTCAAACATAATAATGAAATTATCTTGTCAAAAACTTCTTAGTTTCCTCCCTAACACAGTCTTCATTTGTTTTTTTTTTTTTTTTCCCAATACAAATTATGCAGATTTTCCCTTTTATTTACTTACTGTGAGCAGAATTGGAAACCAATTTTTTGTAGTTTTATATACATTCACACTTCATCAGCAAGTAATCTCTGTCCCAGATCAAGGATTTCCAGAGCCAGATTCCTATCATTTTTTTCCATCACAAGTATAATTAGCATTTTGTCTCCTTAGTATATTGGCTATCTCTATAGGTACACTGAATGTTTTCATTAAATATTTGTTCATTAAAAGGAGAAAACAGGAGAGAAATTGAGAAAATAATGTGTTGCAATTCCATCTCACATAAAGCTCATCTTACAGGATTTCCCAGCAATGGTGATGTTAAAGGGATTACATGCTTAAAGCATGCTGTAGAAGAGTGGAGTTACTCAGTAGCTGCTATAGTCAGAACAATTTCTGTGAGAGAGAGTCCTAAAAATGGTTTGTTAAGTGAGGTTACTGAGCAGCATAGCTGAAACACCTCGTTAAGGGATCGCTGAGATGAGAATGAAGAGAAAGAATACATGTCTAATCAGTCTTAAGTTATGAGTTGACAGCAACATTACATTGTTCTGAATGCAGAAAAGGACAAAAGACTGACTAAAATGTATTTTATTTACTTTAAGGAATGTGCATTTTAATTGCTCAGTCAAGTTAGTTAGGGTCAAGTTTGATGAGATAATATGCTTTAGTAAAAGAACTGAAAAGAATGAATAAGAAGCCACTGGAAATCATGGGGAAGAAGTCAATATGCAGCTGGATTTCCAAATGGTCTCAATTGCTTAGTGTGTATTTTGGATTTTTCCTCCCAAGATGACCTTGGACTGGGAGAGAAGAAAAAATTATTCTATTTTTTTTGCACTGGGTCTGCAAAAATTAGTGGGAAAAATAAGCAAATGTAGAGCCTATACTGAGCTCAGATCAGCTTAGATCAAGAAATCAGGAAAACATTACGGAAAGGGTTGTTAAGCACTGGAATAGGATCCCCCGGAGGCTATTGAGTCAGCATACCCAAATGTGTTTCAAATCCATCTGGCTGTGATGTTCAGGTACTTGATGATCTTGAAGGTCTTTTCCAACCTGAGAAATTCTATGATTTTATAATCACTATTTTTATTCGGTGCAAGCTCTTGTGCAGATCTTCTCCACTGCAAACCTCAAGATAAGGAAAAACGACAGAGAACAGTTCTTGCTACTTACCTCCCTCAATGAAGCAGAATTGTAAATTTATCTTACACAAGACAACTTCTTTCATCTCCAGGAAGAGAGCTCAAGCCAGAAGGTGATTATTGAGTTAAGTACTTTATTGCCTTTCTTAAAGAGAATATTTACCTTTGTCCTCAGAATATTGCTTTCTTTTCTGAAATCAAACCTTTTTACATATAAAAGGAATTGATTGTAATGGCAGGCTAGTGTACGTATGCTAGAAGACTTAGGAAGGTCATCTTCACCTGGATCAGAACAGAAATGATCTAATCATGTCCTTATCAGTCAGTTCGAAATATGTCAGTTTGTTCTACTGGCCTGCTGAGCTTTGAACACACTGCAAAGTGGTTATTATATTTTTAATAAGACATATGACAGCGATTGATTGCATCGTATTATACTTTGATCACGAAGTACAAGAGGGCTTTTATCATGAAGGGGTGTCAGAAGGAATGGAATGAAATATGCTTTTTAAAAAACTTTTTGTCGTACGGGAAGGAATAACAGAGTTACTAAACTCAAGTACTGAACAGTCTGAGAATTATTTAAATGCTATAAAGCATAAATAATCTTTGGTTTTATTTCCCTTTATTGCTCTAAGACTTTTGTCGTAACTTTTTCATTCAGTAATACATGATCAAAATATTTTAGCATTCTGTTTGTTCGTTATCTTATGTGAAAGCTGAATGAAATACAGACCTGTAGTTTGGACATTAGCCTAAATGGTGTGAAAAAGCCAGGTTCACACAATAGATTTTTTTGCATGACCTTATGCTACTTAATCTTGTCATGGCTTCAGTTCTTCACTTGCAAAATCAAAATTGAATGACTTACTGCCTCAAATCTATTACAGCCTGTAAAATGCTTCAATATTAAAATCACAATGGCTGATATTAAATAATCTAAAGACACAACTAACAGTTATAACTCCAGAAAATGGAGCTTTAAGAAAAACACCATATGTTTTGAGACTCATGTTAACACCATGAAAAGTGGCAGTGTGACAATACTGACTATGTTTGCATGTCTTCGGGACAGACTCCCTGGAGAGAGCCCACACGATCTCTCCACATGTCTTGAAAAAAGATCCAAGGAATGAAGAATTCCCAGACATTTAAGTGTATTTGTTTATGAAGAAAGAGAAAATGATTGTTTCAGTTTGAGGGGTTTATGAAGAAATAATGCAGTACACTACATGAAAATATCTGCAAACTACAGGGCTTCTTTCAGATGCTGATTTTGGAGTTCCTATGAAATGAGCAGTAAGAGTATCTGCTCGGATTGTTTGCTTATTTTTGCTCCATGAAGATCAGAAATGAGAAAGGCTCAGTGATTTTTTGGTTTGTTAGTTTTTAATCTGTTTCTCTGTCCACTTAAGCAATGCTGTTAGCATTGTACACTTTTTTCTTTTTTTCTCTTTTTCTTTTCTTTTTTCCTCTTTCTTTTTCTTCTTCTTTTTCCTTCCTTCCAAATTCCAAATTCCAAATGGAACAATGGGTTTCTGAACTGGAAACAGCTCAAAAATCCATGAAATTCAGTCCCTTTTCTGTCTCATGCATAATTTCCCTTTGACTTTTTGTTGCCATGAGTACTCCTCTTGTTTGGTTCTGCGTGCATCCCAAGAATTCTCCCCAGATGTAAGTGCATAGGGGCTCACAAGAGACATGAACCTTCTTGTTGTTTCCCAGCATTTCCCTGACCTAGCCACAGCAAGAAGGCGCAAGGATGTCTTCTTCCCAGTGCCCTCCCCACATCCTTTTCTTATTTGTTAACACAAGATAAACTGCAAATAGCAGACCCACACACAAATACCAATGCCAGTAAGAAATGTTGAATAGTTGCATGCGAAAATGCCTCTGTCCTGGAATCTCTGCTACCATGTAAGGGTCTGTTTCCATTCTCTCTAAAATGACCAACTTCATGTATCTCAAGATAAACTTGAATCAGAAATATGAAGACAAATGTCAGGCATCTAGAATAATGCTTTTTTAATGTGACACATATAAAGATATTTTTCACAGAATGGGGTAGACAAGATAGAGACAAGATAAAAAGAGAAATAACTAGCATCGCTCACTCTTCCTAGTAATTTTATAGCACCTCAAGTATACATACCTTTTTTTTTTTTTTTTTTTTTTTTTTTTTACTTTTTTAGCACCTCTTTAACTCATTAGTTCACGCAAATGACAATACTGAAAAAGGAAGTTTCAGTTCAGAAAATTCAGTATAAATAACGTACAAGTTGGAAAAAATGTATTACTAGGAAGAA
Organism: Chrysolophus pictus; assembly: GCA_037305975.1. Taxonomy (NCBI): domain Eukaryota; kingdom Metazoa; phylum Chordata; class Aves; order Galliformes; family Phasianidae; genus Chrysolophus; species Chrysolophus pictus. The sequence continues at coordinate 29,235,580 of CM074577.1, read as the reverse complement.
GCATAGTATTAACATTACAAATTTTCAAATAGATGTTCATGATATCCTTGTTTAGGTAGGCTATTCTGCTTTCTTTCATTCAGCAGAATAGCTTGGTGAAGCCAAACAGAAAGAAAAGAAAGTGCTTCAGGCTCTTTCTCTGGATTTCTTTTTCTTCATACTGTAATTGCTGTGACCCTTCAAAACCCACTCCATGCATCCTTGATGTATTTAATAACAGGTATTTTAAGAGGCTAAGGTTGAGAAATGTTTCTCTGAACATTTTTCACATTTCCTTCTCTACTACTCTCCAGGTGTTATTAACTACAGTTTCCAAGTAAGCCTAAGATGAGTTAAATAATAATAATTAAAAAGGAAAAAAAAAAAAAGGAAAAGAAGGGAATTTGGAAAGCAGTGTTTTGTCTTGCTTGCTTGTTAAGTTTCTAAGAGCTTTCTGAAATTTCATTCATATTCGTTAAATGACAAAAAAATGGATAATTGTTTCAGCTAATAGTCTGTGCATAGAAAAAGAGAATAAAGATTCCCACTGAAGCTTTGGTCAGCCTAGATACTAGGGTGAAAAATCAATGAATTGGATATCAAAGCCACTTCTTGTTGAATATTGATGATATTGTTTATCTAAAAGCTAAAAGGAAAAAAGGAAAATGGTATGAACTGAAAATTCTCTTGTGCCCCTAACTTTTAGTTACTCAATAATCCCTGAGGATCTGACAATACAGTTTGAAGCTAACGCACATGCAAAGTAGTAGAGTAACTCTGTAGTTCACAGATGCTATCTTTCCCTGGCATGGAAGTTGTACATTTTTCCTGGATCCTTGAACAAAAGAAAATATCTTGAAAGCCATGAATGAAAATAGGAGTCATGGAAATGCTGATGTACATAATGTTACATGGGTGCTTAAACAATCTACTGAAGTGAGATTCATATCTTGAGCTCTTTCCTCCACCACTTACATTCAGCAGAAATCTAGTTATTTCATACCACCAAGATATTTCTTTCTCATACTCAAAGTCAGTGAAAATGTATAAATAAGTCCTGTAAACTGAAGATTATATAGAATAATTCTCCTGTTTATCAGCTCCCACTGGTTATTTCTCAGGACTGAGTTGTTTGGTTTTTCCCTTAGCAATAATAATTTCAGTTTACTGATGAATAAAGACAATGCAACTATTCATTTTAAAATATAAATGTAATTATAGCACAGTTAATCACTTCTAAATACAATAATTCATAAATACTTCAGTTTAAAAGGAAATACTGTAAGGACAGAGATGATTTGTCCAAATGAAAGTCATTCTTTCAGATTGGAAAAAGATATTTGATATTCAAAATCTTCTTCCAGGTGGAAGGATATGGTAAAAATATAAAAAGTTGTGGTTATCTCTAGGATGTGGTGAAATGACAGCACCAAAAATCAAGCTTTACCAAAATGTTGTTGCAACTTGTTGCAATTACACCAGTGGTCTTTAATAAGAATCTGGCATGCACAGTTGTCACAGTTTTATGATTTTTGGTTATTGGTATTCCACATCATGACATCATGTGGTGCATGGGAGTTAAAGAGTTCGTGCTCCAGGTCCAGGTACCTGTTCTGGAAGAGAAGAACTACTAGATTCCCCAGAGGACTGTGCACTGTATTGTTACCATTTCCTCTCAGGAAAACGAGTTAAAGGCCTTGGTAGGTCACCTTAAGACCCTTTCAGTCATCTGGCCCATCTCTGTTACGGGTGCTATCTCGTCACAGTAAGTTAGAGTAAGGCCTTTGGCTTTCTGACACTCTCTCATTATATTTGATTTATTTGCTCCAATTCTAATTATATTATATTATATTATATTATATTATATTATAGTGCATTAGCTTGCACCCTGATATCTTATGTAGTAAATTAGTTTGTTTCTCCTCAAAGCATTGCCACTGTTATTTTTTGGAGGGCCCATCTCTATACCCTTTTTCCCTTTATTCCCTGTTTCCCTTTTCTGGGGTGCTGATCCGTGGGTCCCTCTGCCCCGCTAGCCAAAGAACTGGGATGAACCAGACCACAAACTGCTGAAAACAGTTTAATCATAAATCTTTGCCAGCTATATACTGCTATAGATGCAGCTGTATGATATCACGACAAAGGCCTGATTCCCATTAACTGCAATTTTGTTGACAATTTTTCACTTGGGACATGTGTCGCTATGATGCATATTGTATATTCTAACTTAGTAACAGTAATAGTCATTAAAAAAGCAAAGTAAAAAAGCAAGCTAGAAAAATCTAGACTCCAAACCATGCTGTAGATTTATAAAGAGCTTCAAATCTAATGGTTTATCAGCTAAATAGGAGAACTGAAAAGAAACACAAAAAAGAGTAAAGAATAATAAGGGGAGATCAGAGGAATTTTTTTTAAAGAAGGAATTTTTTTCAATAACATAATTGATTAGTAAACTGTGAAATGAAAAGTTTGAATCATACTTCATCCTTTCTAGTAATATTGGAATTAACATTGAACAGTAAGCTCCTACTGTACTGACTTGTGATAATTTATGTTTCCTCAAAACCGCAGTTTCAGCTATGTTAGTGATTGAATATAAGAAGAGCCTGGATTAACTGGTGATAATCTTATGTAGATGGAGAGAACAAAACTCCAAATATTAGGTTTATTTTGCATTTGGAAGATAAGTTGATACCTACCTACCTACCTACCCTTGTCTAAGATATACTTCTGACTTCACAACTCCCACCACTGCAAAAAAATACCATTTCTGTTCATCTTTTCCAACAGACTTTATCATCCAAAGAAGCAGTCTAGGGAAAAAAAAAATAAAAAAAATCAGTACTCTTGTACAAAACTGTTGATGAAGTGTCCATAGACATCAATTTACTATGAACAAGTACTGTTGCAAGGTCCAAAACTCAGAAGATCTGAGGCCAAAGATGTCCAAAGTCATAGCTGTTTTTTTTTTTTTTTTGGTGTGTGTGTGTGTGGAGATGACATGCTTCATGACCTTGTTATACTGTGTCATTTGAAACACTAACCTCATTCAGAACTGTCAGTATGTGGACTTGTTCTTCTCACATGTTGACATTTTAATTTCTAGGTATTATATAAGTGGTGATAGCATTGGCTAGTTACTACTGTTACTGCTAGAGCCTATGTGATGTTCTAGTTTGCTGTAAGAACCACTGTCTAAATAGGATTACTGCAAAAAATTACATCCTATCAAATACAGTTGGAAAAATAGACAAGTGCATTTTTCTGGCACTTTGTCTGTAACTAACTAATGCAGGAAGAGGGGAGGTTTCTCACCTGCCCAATAGGGTCACATCAGAAGGGTTATTTTCCAAGACAATCTATCTCTTTACAAAAAATAAATCTTCATGTCAAATAAAGGAATTTAACCAGAGAAAATTCTATCAGAAAAATAAATAAATAAATGTTTTGTAATACTTATTTTTTTTTTTAGGAATGGGCTGAACTGGTCAATGTCCTTAGAAAGGACTTTAGAGATGAAACTAGTGTAACCACTTACTATAATCTAATTTTGAATTGCCATCTTCACTAGAGGTGAAAACTGCACAAAGATTTGATGTTTTGAAGAATTAACAGTTCAGAAGCTGTGATAAATCTGAATTGTTGTTGCTTATATATGCCTAAGAGGAGAACTTATACCTGTCTTAATGTGAGAGTACTTAGTCTTTGAGAACTGCCATATGTCAGACCTGCTGCATTAATGCAGTATATAAAATATCTGCTCGAGCTTTTAGCAGTTTATCAACTGCAGAGACAGTCTCACCAGATCTAGCTCACAGAACCAGGGTTTCTGATTACTCTGCAGGAAATGGTGATCTGTATGCCAGAGGTAAAACTTTAACTGTGAGAACAGTCCTAATAAAAGCAAACTGGGAGACAGATCATACCATATGAAGTAATTCTTGGTCCTTGTCAAGTATGGGTATTTTACAAATGTTCATGATGCTAATATACAGCTTTGAAAAAGAGGAATAGAGATTCAAGTAACAAAATGGTAGCCACAGCAGATCCATCATACAAGCCAAACTATATCCCTAGATGAGGAAGTTGCTTTACCTTGTAGCATTTCCTGGAGATAATTCCTTGGGGCATGAGGATACAATGGATCTGAGAAGACCTACAAAGTACGTTCCTGTTCTGTACTTCTGCCAAGATGGTGTATGTCGAGGGCCATATGAAGATATGCTAGTTCAGTTGTATCTGTAATGAAGTAATGTTTTGTTAACTATTAAAAGCAGCTGTGTCAGTTAAAGAGACACAGTCTCTTTAACAGTCACTTAAAGAGAAAAGAAATAATTTGATGTGGAGCTTTCATGCCCAGCCTGAAATTAATAAGTTTTAGTTTGAGTACTGCTTTTTGTACAAAGAATTTACAATAGAGTAATATTAGAAAATGTTGTGTACTAAAAAGGGAAAAATATAATTTCTCATTGCTTAAATTGTAAAGTATGATTAGCAGTGAATAATGGAAGGCATCATTTTTTATCTGACACTGGTATTCTGATTATCAAAGGTCAAAAGAGGTGAAAATACACCATATTTTTTGTGAAAAATGAGTAGATAGAAGTTTTCTGTTGTCTGTACTTGTAAATTTATCATGAAAATATTTCTTTGTCTATACTTGCTCTAAATAATAAGTATAACTTCTCCTATATTTATATTTTCAATAAGAAATTCTTTGTGAGCTACTTCCCCAGCTCTGTAATCATTAACATAGATGAAGATTTTTACAACTGTCAGCAGTCCTACTGAAATTCACAGCATTATTAATGTTCAGTTTTATTTAAGGCAATCTAACTGCAGTTTAAAGAAACTCCCTTCTCATTTTCTTTGGAGAGTGCACCACGCTATCAAGTTTTTAAACATGAAAATAATTCTCTTACAAATGAAGCTTTAATAAAATTCTTCATCATTCCAGTTAGAATTTCTTCAGGAAATTAGGATTAATGCTCTGACCTTTACAGTCCTTCTACTGAGATTTTTAAGAAGAGTCTATTGGCAAATTGGTCATTCCTGGCCTGAGGAATTGACGTTGTGTGGGCGGGGCTAGGTACTAAGAAGTATGTAGCCCCATGTTATAGACTGCTTAAGGCAGAGACTGACAATGCTATGATGGGAAATGACTGTTTTACTGTACATTCCACCATTATCCAAGTAGAGCTGAACCTGTGTCTTTTATGAAAGCCAAATACTTCCCAGGATATGTTGCCTCAGCACTCCTCAGAGACACTTTCTCTAGGCTGGCTCAGAGAAAATTGCATCATGCTGAATCACTATATCATCTGTAAACAAGTAAGCTGTCTGTGAAAATCTTCCATATAATTAAAGCATGTCTTTTCTTTTCCAAAATAACTCAGAAATTATAAAGCACAATGTAGCTGTAAAATCAAATGATGAAGTAAGAAAGTGCTTTCAATCTCATAATAATCTCATGTATTTGAGAATTTCTTTATTTTCTAAAAGACATGGTGAAAAAAAAAAAAAAAAAGAATATTTGCATTCATCAGCAGTGTACATACAAAGACCTATTCCACAAGTAGCAGCAAAATATACACAGACATACAGCTCTCCAAGATGGCAAAGTATATGACAATATTCTAAGTTGTTTCTAAGTGAGGGACAGATTCCTCTGGTGATATAAATCAGTGCAACTCCACTGGTTTCATGGACCACACTGATTTAAGCTACGCTGAAAATTTACCTTTCTGACAGTTTCTTTGGAGTTATTCCTGGCACAGAAATGCATCCCTGAAGTTCAAATGAAGATACATCCTGTACTCTGCTCTTATGTCAAGAGCTACCTCAATATGAGATTATTATGAACAAAGGGACATCTGATATGAAATAATATTTTCTGGTTATGATACTATGTCCCATTTATTCAGACAGAGGTGTATGTTATTTTCCGAGAGTTTATTCTCTCAGATCATTAGATAGTTATCCAGTTATCTCTTATTAGGTAATATCCAGTTCTAAACTTAGAGTGACTAACATCCAATTTATTATGCTATGAAATGTACAGATACCTCAAAGATTTTTGACTGCTATAAAATGTGATATTATTATCTACCTGAGCAACACCCAAATTCTGCATTTTATTTTCTACGGTCACAATTATTTCCTTTACTTTCACAAATTATTATTTAGCCTTCCATACTCAACCAGTTTCTATGCGTGCCAGACTTTTATGTTTATATGAGTGTTATCTGAGCCTTTTCATTTATTGATGAAAAAAAAGAAAAAAAATGAAAGAGTTACTCATAGATGCAAAGATTGCCATGTAACACTTATGAATTTGCTTTTCTATGGCCATCTTTCCTAAATCTTTTAAAATCATCATTCAAGAGTGTTCAGACTACAGATTGGAATTCATGCCTCTGCTTGTCTTAGTCTTAGTGCTATCTTTCAAGTATAAACCCTGAAAATCAGGGGTTTTGTGACCATTCAACTTATCCTAAATGTCTCTTTTTACAAACAGATGTAATACCAGGTGTTGTTGTGCTTTGCAAAGCTCTTGTAATATTGTGAGCATCCTTCATCACTATATGCACCTTTCAAAAAATTAAGAGGTGAGGTAGTATTGTTTAACTACCTGCTGTCAAGGCTTTAGCCATCAAATCAATTCTTCCCTTACAGAATACTAACACAGTCAGTCTTTTGAAAGGTAATATGAATAGAATGCTCCTGCAATTTATAGTATGATGTTTGAGGAGAAAATAGAGAGAAAGATCTCTGTGGAGTAAGATAGTCTCATGGCACATATCTGTATAAATTTCAAAGAATATCAAGAAAATTCTCTTGGAAGACTCATAAGTGTAAAAATGGCAGGCTGAAGTTTAGGCTTGACCCAGGGACTATAAACTAAGATCCAAAATGTATTAGAATAATGTCACAGTGAGACTATGGATGCTTCCTGTCTTCCTGTCTTTTTTCACAATAAGGAGATTTTTCTCTACCATGGAAGTACCAGCTTCTGTCGCACACTAGCGTGGTGCACAGAACAAAAAGGACCCACAGGAACCAAAATCAGATCCACTGGGAGTAATGGAAGGATATACAAGCTTTTCTTTTTTTTTTAAGGTTTTTTTTTTTTCCTAAAAGAGAAAAAATTGTGTTGAAGACAGACAGACAGTCACAGGTTTATAAAGAAACTACTGCCAAACATAGCTTCCTTAAATTTACCCTCTGTTTCTATCTTTGTTTTCTTGAACAGAATTCATGATTTTTCATGAAAAATATAGAAAAATAGAAAATCTCTTTTAAAAAAATAGGATAGAACAGCACGTCTTCTACCATAACAAAGTTCTTACTATCTTAGGGAAGAGATGTGATGAATCTCTTCAGCTTGTTATCCACAGAGAATAGTATGTGTACTTAGTTATTTCATGTACCTAAAGCAATATTTTCCTTTTTTCATTGCACTTATCTCCTTGTACAGAAAGTAGACAGTGCGTATTATCCCCATCTCTGTATAATTTATTTCTCTTTTCAGAATTGAAAAAGCCATTACTTGATTAATTCTGTATTAAATTGTCCTTTAAAAAGTTGTAGTTTTGTCAATATCCAATGTCAAAGCCACATAATCTCTCCTTTCTAGGAAACCACCCTTTTATATACAAAAACCTCTAAGGTTTTCACAAGTGGCTAAGTTTTATAGTTCCCACCTTGAAAAACATTAACAAGTCTGATTTCAGACAATGCTAATTAGATTCTTCTTAAAAGCTGACAACTAAAATATCTCAGGTAAAGCATCTTTGGCTTTAGAAGCTTCAGCATCACTAATTGCTATGTTAATATTTAGTTTTACCGGAGGGTTCCAGACTCCTTTACAAGTATAAGATTTAGAATAGGATTGGCTGGTAGCCGAGCAAATTCAAGTATTGTGGATTTTTTTTTTTCTTCATTTGGCATTTGATTATATAAATCTTGCCTATTTGAAATTATATTTGGACTATTGTGTGCATTGCAGATCTAAAATAGATTCTGTTTTGAGCTTAATTTTTAAATAAGGAAATAGCAGGAGGCAGCCTGATTAATTTAACACTGGACAGAAGCAGAATTTGTGGTTTCCATGGTGAAAACCCAGGGTTATAATCTGTTTCATAGTAAAATACATACATATGTTTTCAGAAATCTTGTAATCACAGTGATGTGAAAAAAAAAAGCTTCTTAATTTATTGATTAATAGAATTGGTCTATGCTTCAAGAAAAATTGGTAATAGTTTGCCACAGACATCTTCTACATTCTGTTAAAAGAAAAAAAAATAATCCAAAGTATGACCTAAGGCATCCATAGATCAAGATCTAGTGAAAATAATAATACTATTGGAAAAAAAAAAATTGTTTCTTTAAGTGTGGTCACATTAACTAGGAATCACTTTTTTTTTTTTTTTTAATAAATTTGTGTACCATGCATCATCCTGTTTGAGATGGAGAAAAGAGAAAATAAGACACAAGATTAGTCCAAAATGTGGCTAGATGAAAATTTTAAGAATTAAATCTACTTTTGTAAGAAAGTTCTACACTGAGGAAATCCATGTTATTGATCAGAATCTCATCAATTAATATTAAATATACACAAATTAGAGTTTAACCTTACTAAAGAATTTAAGTTTTCAGATTGTGATCTCCAGAACAATTTGTCATGTAGCATATTTCTGTGGCTTTCCAAGATTTTTGCAATATCATTCCCTCTGAGAACAAATATTTAAATTACATTGTCATTGAGAACCATGATTACATGACTCAAGAATCTCAGTAGTATCAGAAGTAGACTGAAGTACAGGAACTAGGAGATGTTAATTCCTGTCCTTCTTAATCACTCTTATTGAATTAGCATTTTGAGTTTGTCCAAAAGAGTCAAATAGCAACTGATAGTCTAATTTTCTTCATCTACTTCATCCATGTCAAAGTAGAGCTAAGAATACGTTTTTATTCACTGAATGTGACTTTTAAAGTTGCATTTCCAGTTAGAAATGGATAGTTAAAAGCTGACAAATAATACTCAGAGAAACATAAAATTACTGGCATGCTTCTGATTTGTAAATTAGTATTTGTAAATACCTCAACCACAATTAAGTAATTCAATATAACTCTTAAGTAGTCTGTTTTCAGAGGATAAACACTGGATATTCAAAGATAATTTTACTTACATCTCTTTGATATGTGTCTTGGAAATCTGTTGTCCTATTGCATTAATTTAACAAAGAGCAATGAATGCTTGAATGCGTAGCTTAAAAATAAGGGGTTTATGCTTTGATATTTGTTAAGAACCTCTATGTTTAAAAGGTTCCCAACTGCATAGAAATAAAAATGCAATTAGGCCAAGCTGTTTTTTGATCGATCCAAGAAAATAGTGCTACTTAGAAAAAGGTTTAAGGCAAAAGTAAATTAAACACAGGAATGAAGCTGATTGTCATTGTTAGCTTTTCTTCTTCTGTGGTGTTTATTTTGCCTCAGAGTGAGGATAAATGTCTGCATATATTTTGCATGCTTCTCTCTAACACTTATTTGCCCATGTTTGCAAGTGTGCAGTCATTTATTCTCAGATGCTGATACAGTTGTATCCACTGTACATGCCAACATTCTAGAAGGCAAGAGTATCATTTAGGCAAAATCTTTTCCTTTCTTTCACTCATGAAATCCTTTTCTATTTCAGAATTAACAGTTTCCACAAGTGACAAGCCCATTCTCACTTCTCAGAGAATGAGAATTATAAAAAAAAACAGCAACAACAGAAAACATACTCTGTAATCTCATGTTTCGTTTCTTGTTAGCTCATTTTTATTATTTTTCTTGAAAGGTATGCTAGTAAGTTATGATGAGATGAAGCTCTTTTTGTCTCCAATTTTTATTTCAAATAATTGTCACAGAAAAACATAGCTGGTGGAGCCCTTGAGTTCTGTTTCTGTTGAAAGCGCAATCAAGAAAAAAATACAATAGATAAACAACAGGAAAAAAAAAAAAAAAAAAAAAAAAAGGAACAAAACAGCTTTGACCTGATTATTTTTCTTCTGCAGTTTAAGTCTAGGCATTTGTTATTCTGTCATCAGCAGGAGAATATTTTCCTCTTCCTCTTTGGAATTATTCTTCCCTCAGCATCTTTTATATATCAGAACACAGTTATCAATTTCCAAATTATGTTTACTGTTTTAGTATTTATTTAAAACACACACAAAAAAAATAAAAGCAATGATAAAGACGGAAAATTCCCCCAAAATTGCCTTCTGCTTTTGAGAAAAAGAAAGAAATCTACTCAAGATTAAAGTACTTGGTTCTCTACTTGACCACTGGAAGGAATTCAATTAAAATATCTTTCAAGGACCTTGGAGTGAATTTCAAAGTAACTTGAGCCTGAACTCGTTATTTTTCATAAGGAAAAGACTTTTTTTTTTTTTTTTTTTTCATTTATATTTCTTTCCTCATCTGTACTTAAGAATTTATACCTCCATGACCAGAAATGTGTAGGAGATATTTTCTTTACCTCTTATTATACACCTAGGCCCATTGTACAGTCAGTGGGATACAGTTTAGCTTTCTATAAGAAAGGATGATGTGGAGATATGTCTTTCCTTTCAGTTACCAAGGGGAACCAGGATAAACTTTAACTTCCAACCTGAAGGAACCTAGGTTCAAGAAAGTGAATCTCACCTTACATCTGGAAGTCTGTCACTTTCTGCTGAGCTCATAATGAAGGGCAAGCATGACTGAGTGATTTCACATCTATATGTTACATATCAAGCTCCACAAAATCAAAAGAAAAAAATCATGAAGAAGTATAAACATGTGACTGTTCTGTATTGATTAGGAGAAGGGGCAAGATATGGGTAGCTGGATGAGGAATATGCCCAGAAGGTGTTTAGACTTCTTTCAAGTTGATTTATTTATTTATTTATTCTTCAAACCTGCATTAGTAATTGATCCAAAACAATAATTTAAATGCTAAATGGGGTAGGTATGCAAAGATTCATTGAACTTAAAATGTTTTGGGTCTACTCTCTAGAGCAGAGTCATAAAGGAACAGAAAATTTGTGGCAATTCATACAGAATGCTCTTTTAAAGGTTTTTCACTTAAAAAAAAAAAAAAAAAGAAAGAACAAAACTAAATATATTGATAATTACAGGATACCTTTCTGTTATGCACTTAGAAAAAAAGCAGAGAATTCAAAGATAATTACTCTATAAGAGCAATGTTAAAATTATGCTGTCACATCCCCATCTTTTTATCATTGCATTAACTTCTTTATTAGGATCTTTAAAGAGTCTGCTTTGAAAACCCACTTAGCATTGAGCATAGCTTCCGAAAAAGACATTTTGAAGTTTTGTTTGTGAACAATACTTAAATAATTAAAGAATAAATCCCTCTGTACTGTGCATCTCTCCTTAACGTTATGCTAATGTTTTAGGAAGCGTTCACTGAGTTTCTTTCCTCTTATTTTACCCCCAGTTTTCTCTTTTTGTATTATCACCTATTTTACCTGTCCATGACCTTCCTCTGTAGTATTCAAATATTCCCAAATTAATTTACATCTGTATTTTCCTTCCAATTACATTTACACTTTTTGTCAGTGGATCTCCTATATCCTTTTTACTTATCCTTATATCTCATTGCTTTCAGATCTCTCTTCCTCTATCACTCAATTCTTTTTAATTTAAGGAGCTTAGTTGCCAGTATTTAAAACTGCTACACTCCACCAAGTCAGTTCTTGGTCCTGTTATCAAGATTCTATCTTACCTCAACAAGATTTATAACAAAAATTTCTTTGATCACGGTGGAATGAGACATCAAATTGCTCTGATTTCCAAAGCTCTCTGACCCTTAAGGTCTTTCATGCTGCCTTCTACAAAAGGATACTCACTCCTTCTACAGACTCAATCTTCACTCAGGCTTCACAGGTCTGGGCCTAGAGAACCTTTCACATATTCCTGCTGTGAAACAGAATCACAGAATTGCCAGGGTTGGAAGGGACCTCAAGGATCATGAATCTCCAGCCCCCCTGCCACATGCAGGGCCACCAACCATCCCACCTAAACAGGGCTGAGTTGTCTAATTTAGTTAGTATTAGCTGGGGTAGAACTAATCTGATACAAGCCAGCTGTTTGTTAGATACTTGTCCTGTAGATGGCTGGCTTAAATTAGGTAGTCCAACTAGGTTTCTGACCTTACTTGCAATCTCATGCATACAAAGCTAATATAAAATATCTTTAATGCTAAAAGAACATATAACCTTTTATGTTTCAGTCCCTTTAGAGGTTGAAAATTGAATCAAGATAGATCTTTTGATTTTTGATAGATCTCTAGCAGGAGTGTTTATAAAGAAGTGTATTCACTTAGGACGTTCAACAGCTCTGACAGAGTTATCTTATTGATTTGTTTAATGGGTTCTTTGTCAAGCACCTACATTAAGCCTATTCCATTTAGGATTGAAAACTCCAATAAAATGTCTATACCATCTTTCTAAATTTTAGAAATACATATTGCAAACTTTTGCTAATAGCAATAATGTCATCGCTCCATGGAAGTATCCTAATTATTATGGTCAGTAATTGGAAAGGGCTTACTACCAGTTTTAAACAAGTAATTGATTGACAGTGGAATATGTTGCATTGTTCTGAAAGCATAATTAGAGAAAGCTCACTGTCATAGCTATTAGTGTTATTTTTAAACCTGCCAAATATAGATTAGAAGCCAAATGAGAATATCTTTGAAAGCTTGTGATCACTCATGTAAGTTAGAAACGTATCTGAGAATTTTTAGTTAGGACATTTTAAATATCATTGCTGTGGGACTTTAGAATCACAGTACTGATGAAATGTCATTTTAGGAAACACTTGAGTGACATTCAGAATTGAACTTTTCCCTAAATTTCTCTGAAAAGATTAAGAAAGAAGCAGTTTTAGATCTGAATCGGTGCTATTACACTTGAGTTGGTGGAATACAAAACAAAGAATATTACCCTAATGGCCTGCAGGTCTAACAAATTTCTATAAGAAAAATTTTGGTAATCTCCTAAAGTGCTCGTTTTAAAAATGTTTTCAGAGTTCTCACTGTTGCTGAGGATTTCATTCCTCAGAGATGTCCATGAACATATCATAATTACTCAAGAAAGAAAATTTAGTATTTTAGAAGGATGAGGGATGCTTTGAAAGTAATGTCTCCTATTTTACTACGTTTGCCCATGACATCAGGCGTGGATGTTGGTGGTATGGCAGTAAAGGTTGAACCTTCCCATCAATATTCTGTCACATTGTCACCACATGACAAATGGCAGCAGACAGGCAGTCTGACAAAGTAGCATCTGACATGAAAGTGCATATGGTGAATTCCTCCATGAGGAAAAAAATGGCACCCAATGTCATTCATTCACGCTTACTGAACATTTATAGATACCAACCAATGGATGTGAGCACATTGAGGTTCTAGGTGGTGTGTTTTGGCAGTGACAGTAGGTCAACTCCACTGGTACAGATTTTTATGAGTGTGACATTCAGACTCTTGTTCATCACTGGTGAAAATTCACAGCTAGTGATGGTGACTATGTTGAAAAATATTACTTTGAAGTTGAGAATTTGCTCTATTGAATAATATTATTGTGCTCTTTGTATCTATTTTACTTTAAATGAAAATAAAAAGGAGGCTTTATTTTCAGAACAACTTATGTCTATACATTCTAAAAAAAGCACAATTTCAAAGTGAAACTGAGTAAGTCTTATATACATCCAATCACCAAAGCATTCAATTCATGTATGGAACTACTAGACACTAGTTTGAAAACTTACATAACAAGAGTCAATGGCTGAAGAAAATGCAGTAAGAAATATATATGCATACATAAACATACATATAAATACTACTCGTAGGGAAATAATATTAATAGTGCCATGTAATGCAGTCATATTCAAGTTACATAAGTCACCTAAGATTTCAAAAGTGAATTGACTGCGTTAATACCGCATTAATAAGAACTCCATGCAGGAACATTTTCATTTGGCTGAAGAGTCCTTGGACTTAAGGTAAATATTTTCGTATTTCATCTGGTTTTTGAAACATTTTCATGTCCATCAAATAGGTCTAGGTGCAGTTTCATGTGGGGATGTCTGTATTATCAGTGGCATGCATAGTCACATATCTGAGCAAAAGAGCTGAGATAAGTGCCTCAGCATCTACAGCAGGTATCTGCGTAGAAAACACTACTACAGTTATGATTAGCCTTTCCTGAAGAAATCAAGTCTTTTCCCTTGAAGACAAAACAGCAGGGGAGGAGAGGAAAGTACAACTAACTATCCTTGATTTTGTTTCTAGTATTTTTGAATGTATTCATTCCTTTTGGAAAAAAAAAAAAAAAAAGTAAGGGGGAAAATGTTGTTTTGAAGATTATTAACAAAACAAAACAAAAAAGTACTACGCAGACCAAGTTTAAATCTAGTAAAATAGATCCACTATTTTACATACAGTGAGTACAGAAAACAAGGACATCTGGGGAAGATCTCTTTGGAGCAGGCTACTTTTTAGACTCATTAAGAAATGAAGTGTTCGAGTTCCACTGAACATTGAACATCTCTAGCTTTTTGAATTTACGTATTATTGTTTCTCATACTTCTGCTACTGAGATGTGTGTCCTTACCACATCCTCAGTGAATAATGAAATGTTATTATCCTGTACATACATCATTTCCCTTAGAAAGGAAACCTGAATAGTAAGGTAAGGAAGTAGTAATGTTGGAGTTTATCAGGGAAGAAGAATAACTAGCACTGTCATCTAGTTATCCTCAAAAGTCTAACATCTGCAGAATTACTGCAAATAAAATCTCATATGCACTTAATACCTGTTCATCTACGTGTAGCAAATCTGCTCCAGCAAGTATTCATGATCCCTTTTGTTTGCTTTCTGTGAATACTTGGAAGAACAATGTTTGTTGAAGAAGATAGTGTATCAAACTCTTATGCAAATATATATTTATGCCAGAAACATTTTGGATGGGAGTCTTTAAAGCAGAGATTTTTAAAACAATAATAAAACCAACATATACGCTTCCAAATCCTGACCTAAAAACAAACAAAAAAGCCCCACCTGTAAGCACATGAAATAAACTGTTCCACCATAATGCATAGCTGTACTATCTACTTTAGTTTAGTAAATTGTTTTAATAATTCTAAAAACAGTGACTTCAGAAACACTATTTGCAATGATAGAATTACTTATAACAATGCAAGCTTTTGGAAGGTGATTTTTTGTAGGTCTCCAGGAGGAGACTCTGCACCTCTCTGAGCAACTTGTGGCAGTGCTTGATAACCTTCACACTAAAGATGTGCTTCCTGATACTTGAATGCAGCATACTTTGCTTTAGATTGTATTTACAGCCTCTGTCACTGGGCCCCATGGAGAAGAATCTGGCTTCATCATTTCTGCACTCTCCCACCAGATATTTATGGACACTAATAACATCTCCTCAGAGCTTCCTCTTCTCCAGGCTAAACAAACTTCTATACAGGAGTAAAAATAATTTTATTTACTTTTTTCAGGCATAGTATTTTTTTCTAAGATGTTTGCATAAATCTTTTAGTATAAGTTTAATAAGAAATTGAAACACTGTATTTAACATGACCTTCATTTCTCCATTCAACACTGAGCTAGACTAGACTGTATTTTTCACTGAGAAGATTCATTTTCTAAGGACAATAAGCAAAAAAAATATGTCCCTCACCTTAAAGCAGAAAGCACAAGAAATAGGTTGAGAGACATTCTTATAATCAAAGATTAGTAAAATAATGAGAGAAGTGGATATTACAACGTATATCCAGAAAAATATATATATATTAAAAAAAGTCAGAATGAAGAAGTAGGCATCCTGAGTTAATTTTTAATATGAACACCCTGAAGCAGAAAAAAGAGAAACCAAATAATAAAAACAAAAGTGAGGTAGTGATATGAATTATTCCTGAAAAGCTCTTGGAGAAACAGCTAGAAATTGAGAACATTCAAAATGGAATAAAAACACTAAAACCAAAAAAGAAAGAAAGTCCGGAGAGAAATCAAAGGTACAGAAGGAAAAAGTAACACTCTCTTAATGGGGAGCCCTTCTTGGGATGCTCTATGATGAGCAAAAACGAACATCTCAATGAACTTTATTGCCTACAGGTTCTTTGTTCTTTATCTAAGGCACACAAATGGGAATCAAGAATTACAGCTTCCATTATTTATTTTTTTAGTTCCCTAGATGCATTTCTTTGACCAAGGGACTTTTTACAAGTGCGCCAGTAATATCAGTAATATTTCAATTAGCACCAGAACTTTTGCATAATTTGAAGTATATAGTATTCATTTTACAAACAAATGCTAAGTAGAAATGTAGGTACCTACCAGGAATTTATCTAGCTGTCTGAGCCAGAATCTTCATAGCAGTCAGTGACAGGCGGAGAAGAGACAGTGAATACAAAGCAAAAGAAAGGAGGTTTATTCACCATGGGACCTGCCAGGCACTGGAATATGTTGCCAAGAGGTGTTGTCTGTGTCCATCCTTTGAAATTTTCAAGCATAAAAGCATGAGTAATTTACCCTGATCCCTCTGCTCAGAGCACCCTTTCAGCACATAAGTAGACCAAAGACCTCTCAGAAATCCTTCCAACCTGAATTATCTAATCCTATGATTGTAGCTAAAATAGAGGTGCAGTTTTACCTCTGAGCATTTAGAGCTGACTAAAAACCATATGATTGCATTAAGGCAATATTGAAATAAAGGTAATGCACCCTTTCTATCAAAAAAGATTTGTAATATTGAACTCATTGCCATCCTAATGTAAAAAATTTGGGTTTGGTTAGCCTGATGTTTAACAATATGGGCTTTGCACTTCTTAGAATTTCTTCCCTAGACAAATCTCTTGTATCTTAATTCTGCATCCATAATATGGATAAAAATGTTCTTCATCAGGGTCTTGTGAGGATACAATATTTACTAAACATGAGATGTTTGTTTTATGTAGTTATAAAAAGCCTATAATCCAAAATTAAATTAAAACTCATTTCAATTTTTCTAAATAGTCATATGCCTTATCTAGGAAAAGGCAAGAAACTCCACCCAGTAAGGCGGGATAAGACTGGCTTATACTGTGGACATTTAGATGAGAGTGTCCTTTGATTTCAGAAAGAAGTTATTATTTCAAAAGAAGATCATTACCATCCTAACTAGCGGAAAAAAATAATGAAGAGGCAGGCAATTTAAATGAGTACACAGACACCCACAGCAGTGAAAGCTGCAAGCTGAGTTGCACTGATTTCTTTCACTCAGAGAGTCAACATTTGTTACTTCAAGCACATCATACTGAAGGCAGTTTAAGATATTGCAGGATTTTAGAATCCCTAGTTTCCTTTCTGAATTGAGTTTCCTTCAAAATTATTAACATTTCCTCATAGGCTGCTCTCAGAACTGCTGACTGTCAGCAACCAAGAGGAGTTCACTGAAATGTCTAAACCAGCTGCCATCCCATGGACTAAAAAAGAAATGAAATCAGAATTTTATTTATTTATTTATTTATTTTCCAAAAAGAAATCTGTAAGATAATAAGCTCTATGTAAAACGTGCACGTTAAAGAAGTGCTGCAGATCACTGTCTTAGGCTCTGCATAAAACACTGATCGATAGATTCTTCTCTCATAATAGCTACTTTGTTTATTTCTTCAATATTCTTTCTGCTACAGTGGTTCTTATAATAAGCTCCCCTAGTGATTTTTGAAACATGGAAAAAAAAAACTAACCTTATTTTGTCCAGCTGTTCAGACAAATTAACAGTGCCAGCTCTGATTTCAGTTAATATAGAAGCTAAAGCAGAACTGCATGTTCATTTGTGTGTAAGAAGCTGTGCTCCTGATCCCATGCCAGCTTAGGGGAAAAGACAGAAGTAAACAAAGATGGCATCCTGTGGCCTTGAGTCAACTCTCTTCACCAAGGACTACTCATGTTTACTTATTTATTTTATTTTTCTTGGTCACTGCAGTGGTTTTGTCTTAAACACTGTAGATGCAGGGGAAGTGCAAGCACCAACTTGATCAGGAAATTCTGTATGTGAGGGACTTCAAATCTGGCATATAAAGAGAGTTATAGCACTAAGGGACACAATTTGCCCTGCACATATATTCTATACAATTTTCAATAGTTAATTATCTGCAAGTTACTGCAGAAAACAGAATCTGAAGAAAAAAAATAGCTTATTTAGGCTCCGAGACTGCCACCCACAGGAAAATCTAATCAATCTTGACAGTGAAATGGGAAAGGTGGTGGTAGAAATAAAGCAGCCTTTGCTAGGAAAAGATCAAAAGAACACAGCTTCAGTCTCAATTATTGCATCTGCTTTAAAGGAAATGAAGAATTTAGGGAAAAGACAAAGGGGGAAGGTTAACTTAGGAGGAGAGTTTAGGAAGCACATAGATCCTCTGAAAGCAATCCATTTCCAACCAACTTTTACTAATTAAGTCTTCAAATACAAGAGTCAATAGGCCAAGCCCTTGGCTACAAGTCAAGACAGTAGTGGCTTTAATATCAGCCTCTGCAAAGCCAGGGGCCACCAAAAAGTCTTTTTCTTTCAAGACTTGCGGACTTCACAGTGTGTAAGGAAATGAGGTTTTGGCATCACACCTCATGTTGTCTGTTAGTTTTTCCATATGCTCCATCCTCTTTCAACTCACCCCATTCCAACAAAAAGAATCAAAATGCAGCTCCAACCACATGTGGTAGTTCCACTTCAGGGACCCTATTTGTTCAGGGTATGAGCTAAGATGAGTATTTCACAGCCAAACCTTCTCATAGTTTAGGACAGAAAAATAATCTCTTATTGAAAGAACAGCTCTTTAAATCATGACTGGCTATCATTTATTCTAAATATGAAGAGCTCAGGTTGATCATCTATTCAAAAATGTGCTGAAATACAAAATTTGTCACTATAGTACTAGGGAACACAAGTGACTGACAAAGATAAGGAAATAAAGTGTTATGAACTAGGAATTAAAAACTACTGTTCATGCAAGATCCTGAAATCTCATAAGAGAACTATAGCTGCATTTTAACGCCCATCACTGCAGAGAATTGCTTTTGAGTATAGCCTTTCTATATTCTCCAGAAATAATTAGATGCTTAAAATTCAAACTCTTTCAAGGAAGGAATTCTGTCTTATGGCCTGTTTTCTTGTGTATATATAAAAAACCCAAAAACATACGGAATGAGTTACTGAGCAAGACCAGTAACCCATCCTGTAGGCTGTTTCTAATATTGATCATATTCTTTGTGGAGAACAAACACATGGAGTGGCCTGTCCATCATGTTCTCCCCAGTTTGACCCAAGAGTGTGGCTTGAATCTTCAACAGTCTTTCATGTTAAGGAATCTTTGCAGGAATGTACATGTTATCCATTGCTCACTCTCAGACCTGGGGAGCTCTTTCACTACTTCTACTCAACAAGGCTCACCAGTAGTCAATGTACAATGCTTCTGGTGGGATCTCTAATACCTAGCACATCCACATCTAGCTTGTACCTGTAAGAGATTATTCTTTTTACATCATTGTCTCAAAGCTTGCTGAGGACACAGATGAACAAGTTCAGGCAAGTCCTGGGCAGGGGTTGAGAAATCCTTTGTCTGGACAACTTTGATGGACAAGTCCTGGACAAGGATTGTGAAATCCTTTGTCTGAGGGACGCAAATGGACAAGGCTAGGGGCAACGAGACAGAGATAAGCTGCAGCTTAATGGCCGTGAAGCGGTCTTTTGTGTGGGCTTATCTCGAGGAAGATGGCCATCTCAGGGGGCACTCACATGACTCTTGCTCAAGCACCCAGGGATGTCACGTAGGCAGAAAGAGAAGAAGGATAAAATGGGGACCTACAATCGTGAAGAATGCAGGTTTTCTGGCAACAGATTCCTCGTGAACAATGAGAGGTATCTGCCATGAAGAAGCCTCACGACCTGCCTCTCTCTCTCCCGAACTTGCTCTGCACTCTCTCGCTACTGGACTTGCTCTGCGCTCTACCACGATGCTGAAGAAGAACAAAGGTGTCTGCCATCAGATTCCTCACTACGGAATGCCTGCATACTGACGGACTCTCCTAGCCATGCTGAGTCCTGCTGCTTCCCCCCCCCAGATTGGCTATGCGACTGCCTCCTGCTACCTGCTTGCTGCCCAAGGCCGGCCAGGCTGCTGCTCTCCGCACCTGCTGCTTCTGCCTCGGACCTTCGAAACGGCGTGCAGCGGGACCGCTGCTGGATCCTGGTGGTGACTATCCCCGCTTTACGGCATTCTTGCTTCTTTCCTATCTTTTCTATCGCCCTCCTTCCCTTCCCCATCTCCTTGATTAGGATTTATAATAAACTGGTTGGACTGACATATGAACCGTTGTTTCTTAATCTCACACCGAGTATACAGATATTAAAAGAACCTCCTATAAATTGAAGCGAGACAGTACCGTAGGGGCTTTCTTATAAGGTTCTGCTCCACTCCATTTCCTCACTGTCTTCTCCCACAGGACAGAGTTGCAGAGTGTCTCACAACCAGAACAGAACGAGAAGCCCTAGGGTGTCAGATTAACTCTGAGCTGATTTCTGTGATTCATCAGGGTCTCCCACTGGAAGATGCTCCATGGCACAAAAGAAGGTCCTTCTCTTTATACATACATCAAGTGCATCACATTACAGCTCCTTGGTCTAAGCATCTGTAAGGATCTGTACTGCTGGTTCTTCTCCGTCCTGAAAAATGATCATTAAACAAACCTTCACAAGTTTGCAGTCCAAAAGAGAACCTTCACTCTAATCTGAAACAACCTTTAATATGAAAATTTGTCAAAAGTGTTTAGAAAATCCATTATATCTGTGCTGTTCAACATCTTTGTAAATATCCTGATGATTAGTGAAGCAGTATTTCCTTTTACAGAAGCATGTTGACTCATTCCCAAAATACTATAATTTATCCACATACTTTATGGTTTTAATATGGCCACCTTCCTGCTGGAGATGAAAGTCAGGCTCAGTGTTCTATGGTCTGTGCAATCCTTTAGAGCCTTTTTTTATAGATCCGTAGTCTTCTGCATGTAGGTTTCAGACACTGGTAAGTCCTGCAATTTAACTTCTGGATTCCTTAAAAACTCATGGGTCCATCCTATCTTGTCTTGATGCCCAAAGTCTATTTTGTACAATACTTCTTGTGTATTAATTTCAGGTTCTTCTAGGTCCTCTTATGTATTTACTATATAGAATTCACAAGGTGTAGGAATCTCCCCAGCATCTCAATCATGCAGTAAAAATGAAGGCAATATCTCACCGCACTTCTCAGTAGCCTTATCATCACGTGTTCCCCTTTTACACCTCTTGTCATCAAACAGTTTTACCAATTCCCCAGCTGGATGATTCTGATGTATTTTAATAACTTTTCATTATGAGTTTGAGAATCTTTTGCAAGACGACGCTCTTCAAATTCTTTTTTAGCTCCTTTAATTTCCTGCTTGCATTTGAACTGCCATGTATTATGGATTTTTCAGTTCTTCTCATTTGAGAAAGCTTTCCAATTTCTAAATGCCAGTATCTTCCTTATGATAGCCTTCATAATTTTTATTTTTTTTTAGTTTTACCTTATATAATATGTTTGAATTTCATTTCTTCTTTTCTACTTTATATTTCTCTGTTCAATATCTTCGCTTTACTTTGTTTTTTACTAACTTTCTTGTTTTATGTATTTCGTTTTCTTACAATTGAATATCAGCATGTTGGATTTATTTAACTTTTTTTTTTTTAGCATTACATGAAAGGAAGGGTAAAAGAGGGAAAGGGGAAAAGAGGAAAGGACAGGGGGAAGGAAATGGAGAGGAGTATTTATTTTGGAGAATAATGTTCTATTTAATAATCAAAATCAATGGATATGAATATGTTTATAACAGTTTCACTGAACAGAAATTATGGGGCACGTATCAAGAGTGTTCCTTAACTATTAGCAGCTAATGATTATTTTTGTACTAATATAGCTCCAGCATCTGGTCACGAGAGGCAAAAGAACTATCTGATTTAGAGGAAGTGTTGCTTACCACATGCAATATATGGTCAACACCAACAATTCACAAGCATCCCAGATGCTTAAAAATCTTCACACTAATGAATGGATATGAATAAGTAGGAAATACATAAAGAGTTGAATTCATAATGTTGATTATCAGCACAAATAATTCATATAATTCTAGTGTTAATGCATACCTAACTCCATGATATTGTACCTGATGTCTCTGTCGTCATACTGTTTTTATTGCTTCTATTTAGAATGGAAAAATACATGGAAAAGAGAATAGTCTTACATATAAAAGTGTTTATGTTTTTCTTTAGTATACAAGTTTCTATCATCTATGTAGGCTACATACAGGCATATTTGATGTTATTCAGCCTTATACGTGATAATAATTTATCTTTTCTAAGATTTGAACATTTAAGTGTAGGTATGTTTGCCAGAGAGAAAGTGGATGCTTTTGAAATAACCTCTTTATTAAAGAAAGAAACCATCAAAGAGAAAAAAAAAAAAAAGAAGAAAAAAAAAAAGACTAAATATACTATTAAATATAAAGCTGCTAATTGGAGTAAAAAAAGATAAAAGGAAAAAAAGTCTGAGAGAGGATTATTTTTGTTATATGGCACAGCTAATAAAACATGTTCCCACCTTAAAATTATATATAATTTACAAGGGCTGCTCCAAAAGTAAAGTTAATTATTTTTTTCAGTTGACCCACAGTGTCAAAGGTAGATGTTGGTGGTATAGTTGTTGAGGTCAAACCTCACCAACATTCAGTTACATTCTATTGCTGTGTGCAGTAAAAAATGGCATCTATTGACATTCGTTGGTGCTTGATGAATATTTATAGAGACTAGTGGATGTTAGCACAATGAGGCGATGGGTGGTGCGTTTCAACAGTGATGACATCAACAATAGATCACTTCTGCTGGTGCAGTTATTTATGAGCATGACATTCATGCTCCTGTTCATCGCTGCTGAAAATGCAAAGCTAATGGTAATGACTATGTTGAAAAAGAGTGTTCTGAAGTTGAGAGTTTGGTCTACCAAGTACTGTCATTATGTTCTTTATGTCTGTTGTACTCTCCATGGAAATAAATTGGAGGCATTACTTTCAGAGTAATCAACATTATTAATAACATAAGCAGAATTTTGTAACATCTGTTACTTTCTTTTGCTCCAAACTCCTTAATGGAAAATATTAGTAATGAAATTATTTATCTTTTCCAGTGACCAGCAACTGTTATAAAACTAAACCAAACCAAACCTTAAGAACCCCCAGGCCACTCTCGTCCTTGTCCCCCCCTTCCTCCCCCCCTCCCGCCCCCCTCCCCCCAAAAAAACTTTACTATAATAAACTATTTCCAGTATATCAGTATATTTCATGTATTCTGTATTTACTAAAAAAATAAACCAGCATCCTGAGGGAGAGGAATCTCATACAATTTTTGTCCTATGGATCCATTAGGCTTAATGGAAGAACAATTCTAAACATGGAAGAGCTGAAGAGAATTAACCTCCATATAGAAACAAGAAAGTGTGGGCTATCTGAAGCAATGAAGATTGGATTGAAATGAAGCAACAGGCAAGATTACATTTTTGTCACCTCTTACCACTCAGCTCTGGCTTGCCCAGAGATAATTTCCCATTGGTGTCAGTCTGATCGACTATATTGGATCAGACATGCTTTGGTTTTTCCAAACAGCAATAAAGGCTGTTACAAGTGACTCAGAAATTTCCTGTGTAATTCAGCCATTCAGAGTGGTTTACTACACATCGCAATGATTAACAATACTCATAATAATGAGTTAGGGAAAATTTCACCTTATTCTTATGTCATGGTTTTATGTTTTTTGGTTTTCAGTATTCTACATCAAAACATCGTGTACTGGAATTATAGTGTTAATGCTCCAATTCCAGGTACCTATCCGTATACATTACGGAAGTCATGGGATCTGACCCTTCTGGGTGGGGCGGTCTCTTACTGCCTGGCAGTGGGTGCTGGAGGGTGCTTTCCTAGCCATTCCAAGCTTTTCAGATTTGACTCGGTCTCAGGAACTCTCTCTCTCCTATCTTATTTGATTTATTAGTCTCAATTTCAATTAGATTGTATTATATTGTGTTATCTTGCATTCCGATATCATAGTTAGTAAAATAAGTTTACCTCCATAGATTGTTGCCGCTGTTTTTTTCCTCCCTTCCTTCCTTCCCATTTTGTGGGGCCAGGGGGGGTGGGGGGGCAGGGGCCTACTGCCCCCTGTCACGGGCATAGATTGATCTAGTTAACTCTGTGACATCTTACCACTTGATTTTGCCAAAGTGTAGAAGCATGCATGGTGAGATATAGTGCTTTACCATTCTCTAATGAAGAGAAATTACTTTTCTAAATATGCCAGCTAAGAGAATTAGAATAGTTTGAGATTACTGGGAATCTAACTACATGAGCTTGCTGTGCTGTCATATGATAAGATATAAGCCAGTTCTGGAACAGAAGCCAAAAGTTTACACTGATGTGGCATGGTACATGAGTTAATCTCTCTTCCTGAGAGGTAATGAGTATTAGTTTAGCAGCACTTAACTAAAGCTGCACAAGAGATTTCAGAGTGTTCAGTTTAAACTTTGTCAAAATAAATTCACAATTATCTACTGCCTCCAAATAGATTTAACTTATGTAACACTGTCAATATTGTAGATGCTGGTGACAGAGCAAGAAACTGAATCCTGATTACCATACACAACGGGCATGCCAGTACTGGATCATCAGCTTACTCACTATTGATATTCATTAATGCCACCACTGCTCACACTGCTTTGTGCTTTGAATACTGATATCTCCCCTGGTAAAATTGAGATCGTATAAGGGATCATGAATGTGAGAAGTTGTGGTAGAAGCATTGTTTCAAAATAAAATTAATTTTTGTAATTTGGAAATAGGAAACTAACTATTTCTGAATTCAGCTCAGCATAAAGCTAAACTGGTAGCTAAGGATGGCAAGCATGGCTGGATTTTTTTTTTTTCTCGCATTTTATAATCTCCTTTATGTGTTTATTGTGCTACCAGTGCTCTTGATTAATTCCTTGACAACTTCAGATCTGACAGCAGTTTCTATTATGGAATAAAGCATATCTTGTCTTTCATCTTCTCCATTCTGTGAACATCAGCACTAAATCTGTAACAAGACTTTTGAAATTCTGGATATTTCATAACTACATATACATTGAAAATATCACATATCCTTGTGCCTAGCTTTTAGTGTTCAATTCCCCCAAGTTTTCAAAACTTCTCCATGTGTTTTATACGTACAAAAGAATAATCTAATCAGATTCATTTCACTTATCTTTCCTTATAAGGAAATACACTATTTTCTCTGGAATTTATATTGATTTTTGAAGATTAATGACTTATATCTATTAGAAATATATTTTTATAAAATGCAGTACAACAAATAGTATGTTGCTAATCTGAGAATCAGAATATGGATATCCTTGAAGTAGACTTGGCTTATGTGCTAATCGTAGAATTGCATTTACATGGTTTCTGCACAACCTTCAAAGATCCTTCCAGATGGAAGAGGCTATTTTGGAACGTCTGAAGTGTTCATGAAACTCATTCTCACTTTGAATCTGTTTCAAAGCAATCTACATGTTGGTAAAATCTGTGTGATTCTATTATACTTTATCAGTGCAAGAACTCAGTCCAGTGATTTACTGGACTTCAAAGGTCTGACTGGCTTTTCAGACACCACTGATCCAAATGCTGAACAGTGATAGACTGCACATCATATTATCAACCTCATGACACAACTCATCGGAAAATATAAAATACAGTTAAGAAGAAAGACATATTTTAAATATCAACTAGATAGCCATTTTAATAATATTACTGTTGTTCAAAAATGAATCAAAATCGGATCAAAAAGAAAACAAAATTGCCTGTCAGTATTTATTTTGACAAACTTTCACTGCTACTGCTTTTGTATTCTCTCAAATCTTTTTATAGTCCAGAACATTGTTTTCTGCTAATTCACATAATTTCTGCACATACAGCAGAAAATTCAAGTAACAATTCAGTACTCATGAATTCTGTTATATTTGGCGGAATTTTCATAAACAGTATTTTTCTTCTAGGAGTTTGTTACAGGTAGTTTCAAAATTTAACATAAACAGAAAAAAAATGATGTTTATTAAGACTACAACTGTACAATGTTGGGGAAAATTTTTCATGGTATATTTTCAAGATAGTATCTCTTTTTTTTTTTTTTTTCTTCCTCTACCAGTTGGAATTTTTACACAACTTCCTTAGGCAATAATAAACTACTTGTTTTTGAATTTTTCTTCAGTCGGAAGTTCTGACTTACTAATCAAGTAAGATGGTATGTTTAGTTCCTGTGTTTCAGTTAATTCCTCATCATTTTAGCTCTGTCTACTCCTCTGCCATGCTTTTGATAAAGAGTACTGTGGGTCTCAAAAGCTAATGAATCATCTTGTGCTGTAACTGTGGATCTGGATATCTGCCACCAGGGCAAAATGTTACTAGCTTTAAATTGAGAGAACTGTATTTTAGAGAGGGAATACTTTTAATTAATTAAGAGACTGTACTTAAGCTAACAGGCTTTATGTATGTTTACAACTTCCTGACATTTCTGCTGAAGGAGAAACATTCTTGAACCTCAAGAGATACACTAAATCTTTCCTTTCCTTTCCTTTCCTTTCCTTTCCTTTCCTTTCCTTTCCTTTCCTTTCCTTTCCTTTCCTTTCCTTTCCTTTCCTTTCCTTTCCTTTCCTTTCCTTTCCTTTCCTTTCCTTTCCTTTCCTTTCCTTTCCTTTCCTTTCCTTTCCTTTCCTTTCCTTTCCTTTCCTTCCCTTCCCTTCCCTTCCCTTCCCTTCCCTTCCCTTCCCTTCCCTTCCCTTCCCTTCCCTTCCCTTCCCTTCCCTTCCCTTCCCTTCCCTTCCCTTCCCTTCCCTTCCCTTCCCTTCCCTTCCCTTCCCTTCCCTTCCCTTCCCTTCCCTTCCCTTCCCTTCCCTTCCCTTCCCTTCCCTTCCCTTCCCTTCCCTTCCCTTCCCTTCCCCTTCCCCTTCCCCTTCCCCTTCCCCTTCCCCTTCCCCTTCCCCTTCCCCTTCCCCTTCCCCTTCCCCTTCCCCTTCCCCTTCCCCTTCCCCTTCCCCTTCCCCTTCCCCTTCCCCTTCCCCTTCCCCTTCCCCTTCCCCTTCCCCTTCCCCTTCCCCTTCCCCTTCCCCTTCCCCTTCCCCTTCCCCTTTCCCCTTCCCCTTTTCCCCTTCCCCTTTTCCCCTTCCCCTTTTCCCCTTCCCCTTTTCCCCTTCCCCTTTTCCCCTTCCCCTTTTCCCCTTCCCCTTTTCCCCTTCCCCTTTTCCCCTTCCCCTTTTCCCCTTCCCCTTTTCCCCTTCCCCTTTTCCCCTTCCCCTTTTCCCCTTCCCCTTTTCCCCTTCCCCTTTTCCCCTTCCCCTTTTCCCCTTCCCCTTTTCCCCTTCCCCTTTTCCCCTTCCCCTTTTCCCCTTCCCCTTTTCCCCTTCCCCTTTTCCCCTTCCCCTTTTCCCCTTCCCCTTTTCCCCTTTTCCCCTTCTTTTCCCCTTTTCCCCTTTTCCATTTCCCTCCCCTTTTCCCTTTTCCCTTTTCCCTTCCCTTCATGAGTATTCAATGTACCTTACTATTTTCCTTTCCTACATTTAATTAAGATTTGTCAACAATATGCTCAAAAAATTCTGAAATTCAGTGAATGCTCACAAAATCACTCTCTGTTAGAAATCAGACTCTTTTCCCTTAAAGTAATTTGTGAATGTAAAATATCACTACAGGGTATACTTTGTTTCAGATCTTTGTGGATAAAAAAAAAAAAAAAGAGAGATTCAGAAAGAAAATATAATAGTAAAGTGTTTAATTTTATGTTATGTCCTAAATAAATCATATGAAGATTAAATATTATATTTTCTGTCCACTTCTTTAAGTATTTCTGGCAGAATAAGAAGTGGTTGCACTATTGCAGCTTTCAGGTATTCTGTAATTCTGGGGAATTTCTGTAGCTGTCTCTTTTTTTTTTTTTTTTTTCCCTGAGAATAGAATATCTGGATTTTTTCCTGAATTTGACCACTGTTTATACCAGATCAATAGCTATTACATTTTATGTTGGCCCATACTCAAACTTGAGTATCTTCTACTACCAGTGGTTGCGCTGCCTTGGAAACTCACATTGTTAGTAAATGTCAGTTTGCATTCATTGCTTTCATGATATATGGGTTCTGACAGTACCATCATCTGCCTTCAGAAGTAGATGAATATTGGCTGTTACCCTCTTGTCAGACCTCCTTTCCTACTAACTGATACTATTTTTTATCTCTTCCCTGTTACCTCCGGCAACCACCGTGTCAAAGGCCGCACTGCCTAGGGGCTAGCGATCTGCATTCGCTAGGGCCATGGCAATATTGACACCAATATGATGAAGAAGCAAATGGCAATTTATTAAGGCACAACGACCCCTTAAATACACATCCCGTTTCGCCTAAGCCCCCTAAGCATTCGTCACGTGTTACTCACACATTACTAACAGAGCGGGGGAGGTCCTATCGCGTCACAACCCGATACCCCGTTATTGCCTACTACAATACAGCAGGGGGTCCTTTCGCATCACAGCCCGATATCTCGTTAACGCCCACGACAACACTTCCCTTGTGTTGCATCATTTTTTTTAGTTCGAAATCTACTGATTTCTGATACTTCGCATCCTTCACTCTCTTTCATATCCATCTTTGCAATGGTTCAATTCTAAATATTTAGCACGTGACAGACATGCTAGACTCAAACATTAAAAAGCCATGCTTTCTTATGTCTTGGGACTCGGTTAAAAGTCATGTACATTAAATGTAATATATTCTCTTATTTTATTCATCATCTGTGAAGTTTTTGGGTTTTTTTTTTGTGTGTTTGTTTGTTTTGTAAATTTTCAGTAAGCTTACACTACCATTCTCTTAAATATGTATGTATAGGACACTCAAAATCAATAATTGATTTGTAATGCCCACTGTCATAATAATTTGTTGTTGTTTGTATGTTTATTTTTATAATACTCCTATGACCTCATCTCTGTTTGGGCAAAGGATAATTGAGTCTACATGAAGATATGTAGATGAAACTCTTAATGATAGCATATTTGTTATGCTGGAAAGGACAGTAATTTGCTTTAAACTGAAAGACTTTTCAGATGTACACAGAAAATGCCGAAGTTAAGCAAATGTGTCATGTATTTACACAGTACTATCCAAGCATACCATTTCACATACAATTGTTTTTCATCCGTACAATCTATTCCACAAATGTTTAAATCAGTAAAAGTTTCTTCCTCATTCACTCAATTAAGAAAGAAATTTATCCTTCTGTTTGTCTCTAGAATACAGACATAACTTGACAGTTAACTATCTCCAAGAGTTTTCTTTCGAGCAGAACTCCCTTAGTCCTCCCTTAGATCTGCATACTGATATTGTTCTTTCCCTGAAGGCAATTAAATGAATTTCATTTCCTTGCTCATTGCAAAGTTCAGAGCTTGCCTTTTCCTCCTCCCTTTTTCACAAGTCTTCTCCAAATATCCTCATAAATATATGAAGTATCCTCTGTATATTTGATCCCTTCAGGAAACTGCTGCTTTTTAGCATGTGGATGTAAACTTTTCCATATAACAGTCCTATGCTGTGAGACATTTAAATTGCTACAAAACATGTCCTCCTTCTTGTACTTTATCTCAGTGTGTGTCTCTTTCTAAACTTCCCTTGAAATTTTTTCTATCACAATGTAATTCTTCTTTTCTCTTTGTTTTCTCTAAAAAAATTCACCAGACAATACTGAAATCTATTTAGAAACATTAACTTCTTGCTTAGAGAAGCTTAGTTGTGTTATGTGCTTTATTTTACTGAATAGTGTTATGTTAGAAACATAGTGTTTCTATGTGTACAGTCATGGTACAGATGTTCAGCTGGGGTAAATCAGCATAGTATTATTGACTTCAAATAAGCTCATTCAATCCTCAGTTTTGTTTTGCATTTTTACTAAAGAGAAACCCATGAGTATTTTAAGGACTTGCTTATAAAATATGCTATAAAAAGGTAATGGTTACAGCTGTTAAACTGGTGCTTTTTAAGTAGATACGATGTTAATTTTTAAAACATGCTGCTTTCATTGGTAATTTCAAAGGCACTACACATTTTTCTTTCTCTGTGCTGTACACTTACTTCTAAGGGCAGGCACTACTGAAATGTTTAGAAAAACACATGAGGAGAATACAGACTAAGCACTGCCACAACACTCAAATCAGCTTCAAGCAGTGTCCAACACCTCCACCCCTCCTATCTGCTGCTCAACACTCTGTCCAATTTGTACCAGCCTTAGATTAACTGACAGATCATCATATGTCATCTCTCTCTTCTAGCCCTACACATGTTTTGTCTTCTTCTTTGCAGATTAAAATATATACATATAATTATTTCATGTTCCTGATATACCTGTGGATAAAATAAGGGGGTATTTGAGGCTGAAAGACTAATGTAAATATGCTGCTGACACTTTTTGCACAGTTTTCTCTTTTCTTACAAAGTGACCTTTCTGAGTTATTTGAAAAACTGGGCATAATTCCACTACTTACTTTGTGCACTTACCTCATGATGGTTTCATTGATCCAGCTTTTCTACAAGGAGGTCTTGAACATCAAAAGACATATTATAGTCAAGATCCGTGGCATCCATTGCCTTCCTTTTGTTAGCTATGAGAGGCAGAGATAGGTGGAGTTCTCCTTCCCATCATCCAGTATTTTCTAAGTGTAATGATTAATAATTTCTTCTTCTCTGATGTATTTTAAAATTTAACTGACTGCTTTAAATATATATACATATATATCTGTTTTTTAATATATATTTTTAAAGGTAATTACTAACATTATTTTCTCCAGAATGATGAAAACCCCCTCAATTTTTCATTAAATGTGTATTAAACTGTTACTAATTTTTCAGAGCTAACTTCAGTTTCCTCTTTAAGTATTCTGTAATGAGTTTCACTAGATCCTGCCTACTGGAACTACGTCTACCTTGTTTTGCCTAGAGTATTTTGTGAGTTTCTAATCAGTTACTACCAATATAAGAAAAATGTCTCTGAATCTTTTGAATTTTATTAATCCTCTTTCTCCTTTAAAACAATTCTGATTTTTTTTTATCACTTTGCATTAAAAAAAAAATTGTACATCTTGTATATTATATTCTTTTTTTTGTAACACATTTACCCCTCACTACTTTAGGTTTTATTTCTGAATATTTATTTTCTTTCTTTAAATTACTCACATCCATGTATTCTTGTATTGGTACTTTTGTAACTTCTATTTTTATTTTGGCAATTCTGGTATAAGCTGCATATTCTTTTGCCAATGTATCCCAATACAAATTGTCAGGTTAAAATTTTGTAGTCTGTAAATATTTGAAAAATATATAGTATTGTGGAATGTGTTGGCACGTTTACATTGTCCTAAACTCTGCCAGCCATTCATATGTCAATGACTTTCAAAATCTAAATGTAGCTTTTGTTTTCTAGTGAGAATCAAGATAGATATTTGTGACATTCACCACTGGGTTTGTCAATAAAGATGCTGATATATTTTGTGGAATTGCTCTAAGGGAAAAGTTCTGGTGATTTAATTAATGTAACATCTGAAGTTGCATGGTATCTTTGCATAACCAAATACAGCAGTATCAAATTTTCCACCACATATATATATATGTGTATATAAAGGTATATTCAGCCCCATTCACTTCTCCCAGAGCAGAAAACAGAAGCACTTGGAAATTTTTTTGTTTTCTAAAAATTTCCGTACAGAGATTACAGTTTGTTTAATAGATTTTACAGTTGACTGGGACTAAAGGAGATGATGCTCAGCATGTACTTGTAGATGACTACTATAGCTGAGAAAGAAAGAACATCTAGCTACCCTAGAAAAAAACTAAGGAAACAGTTCCTTTATGCTGGAAAATGAATGGACAGCATCTGTTCTCAGTTTCTCACAAAAGGAAGTTTGTAAAGAAAGTCAAGGGTCTTTTGCAAAACATTCCAAAATTATAGTTACTCTTCCGAACTGCAGGAAGATTTACCCCAAGCTGGGCATTTCCTTTCTTCAGAAGCACATGGAATGGAGACTGAGTATGGCTTTAAAATACAGGCTTTGGGTACTGGCTTCTATTTTGTCTTCTTTGGTACAGCCTGTTTGATTCCTATTTTACTCATACAGTTTGCACAGATTTCATATTTGCCCTACCCCTGTATTGTGGAGCATGAAGAGACAATGACTAGTAGAAATATATCCATGAAATTGCCTTTGTTGTACCTTTCCTGCAGTATTTATGAATACAATAGACTTGTCTACCTGGTCTTACTTATTCAAGCTTAGCCAGTCTGTACTTACATGACTTATTTCTCCAATTCAGTAATGGTGCATTGCACTATGATAATAAAACACAAATAGTATTGGTAGGTTGGTATGTTAAATATGTTTACTTTCTGATGTCCAGGGAATAAGAATGTATGTACATTTCCTGCTCATGGATATTTCCAATGTAAGTAATCAAAATTTGTAAATATTGGCAGTTGCTTCTAAAAATCCAGTAAGCTTTTACTGAATTATCAACTATAAAGGACATGACTCATAAATCACTTTTTTTATCCAAATTTCAGTATCCTATTTTCATCTTATATTCTCCTGCAAGCAATATCAAGTCATAAACCATGAAGCAGAGCAGCCGAGCAGCAGTAAGTATTGCAAGTAGAGTGTCAAAAAGCTGAATTAAAGAGAAAAGAGTCCAAACTACAAAAATACTCTCCTCTTTCTCTAGACCAATCGTGTTCTAATACCACTATTTAACATCCTCCCTGGCACACTGAAGTTTCTTCTTTTTCTACTGCTCTTTCCTTTTTGACACTCATCCCATTCAAGAAACTACCCCTAAACACTGTGGTAGGAACTTAACTAGGACCTGATAATTCTAGTATCAGAGCTCTCTCTAGTGGTGACTGTGTTACCTCATTATCTATTATTCATCCTGGTTAAATGAAAGAAGCAGATACCTCTCAAAAGGTACACCAGCTAAAATTCTCCTTTTTGTATAAGCCTATAGAAAGATTCTAGGTTGACAAAGATATGTCATAATAAGAACACATAGATAAAAGTGTTGGATTCTGGGGCCTTGGATTTTGAGCAGATGGGGTAGAGACGTAGTTATTCAGCCAACTAGCTACTTAAACTAATCAAAGATCAGGACAGACAAGATCTGAAGAGGTATTCACAATCACAGCTTTTAATTCTGTTGAAGTCTGCAGTTCCCGGTACTAGCACAGAAGGGCTGTAAGGTCAGATGGGGACTTAACTGTCCCAGGGTAAAGATTGGTCATTTATTTTAAAATACTATGTTGTTGATTCTACTCTAAAATATCCCACTTTATGTTGAAAGGGCCAAGGGGTTCAGCCACCTTGCCTTCTGCTTACTGTGTTGACTGTCTTGGGAGGGAAGGAGTAGATAGTAAGCTTGCAATAAATATTTAAACGTAAATGGATG
The DNA here is from genome assembly GCA_037305975.1 of Chrysolophus pictus. NCBI lineage: Eukaryota > Metazoa > Chordata > Aves > Galliformes > Phasianidae > Chrysolophus > Chrysolophus pictus. The sequence goes on along the minus strand of CM074577.1, from coordinate 29,201,943 downwards.
TTGATTGTTTTTTGAAGGAAACAGAAATTTTTAAGGGATCCAGACTCAACTGCAACTGCATTGACCTGAATTAAACAAACATTATATAGAGAAGAACCTTGTGCCCAAGTTGATCGTGAATCAGCAGTTTGCCCTTGTGGCAAAGAAGGTCATCAGGATCCTGGCTGTATTAGAAAGAATACTGTAGATTGAGGAAAGTGATCCTTCCCCTCTGTTCAGTACTGTTGAGGTCACGTTTGGAGTATCATATCTAGTTCTGATTTCCCCAGTTAAAGATCTAGTCCCAGTTTCCCCATTGTCATGCTGGAAAGTACAGTGAAGTCTCACTAATTTAGTTAAGGAACCAAAGCATTTCTCATGTGAGGAAAGGCTGAGAGAGCTGTTGACTATAGCTTGGAGGAGGACTATAGCTTGGAGGAGGCTCAGGGAATACATTATCAACTTATATAAATACCTTAAGTGATGGTGCAGAAAGGACTGGGCCAGGCTCATTTCAGTGATGCCCAGTGGTAAGACAAGAGTCAAAGAACACAAGGTGGAACACAGGAGGCTTTATTTGAATATAAGGAAATAATTCTCTACAGTGCAGGTGTCAGACTACTGCTACAGGTTGCCTAGAGAGTTTGGGGAATCTCTCTCTTTGGAGGTCCTGTCCAACCTCAACAATTCCTTGATTCTGGAATATAGTCATCTGAATCAGAGATAAAATGCATGCCAATTTCTTACCTGAGATCACTTGTGCTTTCAGTGGTAATGTCCCAGACAGATGTATGATGGAGTATCTGACAGCTTTTTCTCCCATCTTTTCTGATGCAAAATTAGACTGAAATAATGAACTTGATCATAAATCATGCTTAGTAACCAGTAAGTTCAGATTAGCAAATATATCAAGGAATTCTCAGTCATTTTTCACTGACCAGATATGTAGAAGAGTTTTATTTAAGGCTTTTCTTAACAACAGATATCTTCACTGGGCTTCTAAGAATGAAGGCAAACATCCTTTGTGTAAATATCTTATGGAAAGATCAATTCTTAGTTAAATATTTTCCCAAATAAAATCAAGAAATAGAAGCATCTAATTAGCAACAAAATATAGCAATTGTCACCACTTTGCTTTGTGCCTTATTCTTCAATGAAACTGATGAGTTTCACCGTCTATAGCAATTCAGTCATCTGATAAAAAATGTCATGGACTTCTTCCAAAAATCTAACATCAAAATACTGTGAAATAAATATATACAATGACTACTCTGACGAGCTATTTTTTAGCTCAAAGAAGACTACGCACCAGAATCATTTTCTACAGTAACATAAAACATTTAATATATCAACACAGATATATGTATACAAAAAATGAGACAGCGTAGAGTAGCATGTCCTCCAAAAACAGAAATATTATTTTTCTTATTTTCACTAGATTTATTCTCAGAAGCTGGTGTTTCTTATCCTTTTTTAATTCCTTTTTTTTTTTTCTTTTTACTTTCTTTTCTTTTTTTTTGCATCCGTACTGTGTGTCTGTATATCTACACGTCCTAAAAGCCTGAAAAGGCAGGAACTGAATATTCTCTTTACTTCTATTATCATGCTTGGGAAAGTGTTTTTTCCTTGGTAGGTAGAAGGAAGAATTTTGGTCTTCAGATCATTGCTATGAATGTTAGGGCGATTCCTCTGCATATTAACAGCCATAAATATTCTTCAGTAAATAATATACTGTAAGTTGAAGAGTGAATAGTTTCTTTATAAAAATCTAATGCATCACAAAGCAACTGTCACTGTCAAATTCCAATCTATCTGTGTGAGCAAAAAAAAAGTATTTTTTGTAAAGTATATTCTCCTTGTTTATAATTGTGGCCATTGAGCAATCTCTTAAAGCTGACTACAAAAGATGTAGAACCAATGGCTGAAAACTAGAAAGATCTTCTTTCTATCCTGTGTTTTTCTTTTTTTTTTTTTTTTCCAGATCAACTTGAGGATAGTCACTCATCAATAAATATCTGAATCAATCTATTTTCTTCCTTTAAAAAAATGTTTTGCACTTCCACTTAGCAGTCACACCAACCATTTTGAACTAGTCATTTTAAGTCATTAGATTAACATAGCTACCAGAAAACCCCTAGAAATTTAACAGTACTAAGATCTTAATTACAAATATATATATGTATATATGTATTAGATTCGAATATAGTATGCTTTTATGAAGACTCTTTCAGACATAGGATGCAGTGACAGGAAGACTTTTTTGATGACTGAGCAATGTCTGACAATAAAGATACATCACTCCACTAAGGGTCCTAAGAGTGATACACTTTTTGTCTAGGTGGCTTTATAACAGGATTCTGCAGTCTAGAAGGAAGGTTCCTGTCAGACAATATTTCATTTTGCAAGTCTTGTTACTTGCACTTTTCATGCTTGGCAAGGTAAGAAGTGACATGCTGAGTCAAAGCTGTGTTATCCACGGCCAACTGTATATCAAAACTGACATGACAGCCTTAAAGAAACACAGAGTTATTATAACTAATAACCATATTTATTTCAATATGACAGGAAATCAAATACATACATTGAGGAACTTTACTTGGTGCTGGCCAAAATTTATGCAGAACGTATTATGCAGAACATAAGCCATATGTACTCTGTACATATGCAGTCATAGACAAGAAATTCTAACGAAACAGCTTTTCTTATTTTGTCTCATGTAATAAAACTACACCACGAGTTTTTGATAGCTGATAGGAAAAGCCATCAGATAAGCTGCTCATATTTCAGTGAATTTTTGTTATGCTAAAATTGAAAAAGCAGTTTCTATGCAGCACACTTTCTTATATGTTTTTGTTTAAATTGCAGTTTATCCGCACTGATAGATTTCTACAGAATAAAAATTTTCTGTAGGCAAAGAATACATCAGTGTACATCAATTCAAACTGATTTATCAGTTTAGCCTTAAAATTAATGTCTTCCTTATACCTTGCACAACACTTCCTTTTCCTTTTTCCTTTTCCTTTTCCTTTTCCTTTTCCTTTTCCTTTTCCTTTTCCTTTTCCTTTTCCTTTTCCTTTTCCTTTTCCTTTTCCTTTTCCTTTTCCTTTTCCTTTTCCTTTTCCTTTTCCTTTTCCCTTTTCCTTTTCCTTTTCCTTTTCCTTTTTTCTCTTTCTCCTTCTCCTTCTCCTTTCCTTCTACTTTCTCTTTCTCTTTTTCTTTCTTTCTCTTTCTCTCTTCTCTTCTCTTCTCTTCTCTTCTCTTCTCTTCTCTTCTCTTCTCTTCTCTTCTCTTCTCTTCTCTTCTCTTCTTTCTCTTCTCTTCTCTTCTCTTCTCTTCTCCTCTCTTCTCTTCTCCTCTCCTCTCCTCTCCTCTCCTCTCCTCTCTCTCCTCTCCTCTCCTCTCCTCTCCTCTCCTCTCCTCTCCTCTCCTCTCCTCTCCTCTCCTCTCCTCTCCTCTCCTCTCCTCTCCTCTCCCCTCCTCTCCCCTCCTCTCCCCTCCTCTCCCCTCCTCTCCTCTCCCCTCCTCTCCTCTCCCCTCCTCTCCCCTCTCTCTCCCCTCCCCTCCCCTCCCCTCCCCTCCCCTCCCCTCCCCTCCCCTCCCCTCCCCTCCCCTCCCCTCCCCTCCCCTCCCCTCCCCTCCCTCCCCTCCCCTCCCCTCCCTCCCCTCCCCTCCCCTCCCCTTCCCTCCCCTTCCTTCCCCTTCCTTCCCCTTCCCTTCCCTCCCCTTCCCTCCCCTTCCCTCCCCTTCCCTCCCCTTCCCTCCCCTTCCCTCCCCTTCCCTTCCCTCCCCTTCCCTCCCCTTCCCTTCCCTTCCCTTCCCTTCCCTTCCCTTCCCTTCCCTTCCCTTCCCTTCCCTTCCCTTCCCTTCCCTTCCCTTCCCTTCCCTTCCCTTCCCTTCCCTTCCCTTCCCTTCCCTTCCCTTCCCTTCCCTTCCCTTCCCTTCCCTTCCCTTCCCTTCCTTCCCTTCCCTTCCCTTCCCTTCCCTTCCCTTCCCTTCCTTCCCTTCCCTTCCCTTCCCTTCCCTTCCCTTCCCTTCCCTTCCCTTCCCTTCCCTTCCCTTCCTCCCTCTCCCTTTACTTTTTCCTTTACTTTTTTTTTCTTTAGCTTATTATGTATTAGTTCATTCTTGAATTCCAAAGAGAAAGACAAAAATATTAAGGTTAAACTGAATATTTTTTATGTCTTAAGATTCATCTACGATTTTTCTTTTTTTTTGGCCCAAGTTTTTACATGGGACATTTCTCACTTTGAAGTTCTATCAGACACTGATTATCTCTCTTATAAATCAGGTTTTGATGTAACATGGCTCTTTTTTAATCCAACACAGAGAAAACCCAGAAATACATTCTCCTTATTACATTTCCTTGGATACACAATCCAACAAAATCAATATACATATTTTCCAAAAGAAGATTTAGTCAAATTTAATTGATCCAACTTTTCTAGTGTTATAATTTTAACGGATCCAGGACAGCTGTATAGAAGCAGTTGTAATGGTACAAAAGACAAAGATGGAAGTTGAAGATGAATTACCTTGATGTTGGAAATATATTTAACTACTCTATTTGTTTTTCATCCAATGAGCATGAGAATTATGATAAGCAGCTTTAATTCCCTTATGTATCAGATCTGAAGGACATAAAATGCTCTGGAAAATCTGTCCATGCATTACATACTGTTATTTATTTTGTTTATTTTGTTGCTTACTACATTAGAATTTCTATTACTATCTTTATTAACAGTACTGTTTACACAAATTCCTATTGTTGCATATATTACAACAGGACTTCAAAGTCTAATATATAAACAATCTTTATTATTCTGGATCAAGTCCAAAACACTGTAATGACAATCAGTGCCCTGCAGACTTAAAAGGTTTGGCAGAAAGAATGGAGAGAATGAACTAGCTCATGTGGGTGATACAACATACCTGAAACCATGGAGTTAAGCAGGAATGAAAGGTCCCAGCTCACATAGCTACATGTCCTTATTACACAGATCTTTGTTTTCTCTGGAGTTTTGCTGTAGATGTCTCATATAGTATACAATATACAAATGAGAGACAAAAACAAAAACAAAATTCTCACTGACTTACCTAAATTTGAGATGTTTCCAAAATTTGATCAGTATTTTTCATTAAAAACAGTATAGTTACGGTATATTTTAGCAAAATAATTGCAGATCACTAAGCAAAACTAAATTAAAAAAAAAAAAAAAGTGATGAACTTCATGGATGTTATTGCAAATGGTCATATGTATAACCAAATATTTTTCTCTCTTAATATCCTTTTTTTTTTCTTTTTATTTATCTGGATATTTTTATATATTAAACATATTAATTTAAATTTTAATTTAAAAAATAATTAAAATTGCTTATTTTAATGTATTAAATATATTGAAATAATCAATTCCTGATTTATATCACTGGAATGGAAAGATGAATATGATCTATGAATAATACTCTCAACTATAGTAAATTGTTCTTGGATACTTGCTTAATTATTATATTGTTTATTTTGAAGCACTTCACATAATTACTTTGTTTGATATTATCTAAAATATTGCATATCAAAATAAATGGAGATGGTCAGAGTAATATATGATTACAAACAACCAATATTATAACCAACCAAGTGTATTAAAACCAAGGCACTCCTTTTAAAAAAGGAATGAATAAAAAAACACAATGTAAAAAAAAAAAGAAAAAAAAAGGAAAAAAAGAAATAGGTGATATATTATCAAAGTCTTTATTTTTCCATGCTAATATATTCATGACGATAAATGAGTTTGGTATTTAAGACAACCAAATATGAAATTCTATTGGTATTTACTGTAATTTAGTTGTAATGCTCTGCAAGTATAACAGTTTCCAAGAGTTTGGCACTGCTGTGCACAAGGAAGACAAACACATTCTGATTTTTGTGACTTGATTGACACTGTCTAAAGGAGGAGCAGCATTACTTATCGTTATGCTATGCAGAAGAAGTTAAAAAAGAGTCCAAGTAATGGGTAACTTAACAACATCAATAGCATTTTTATGATAGCAGAGAGTTTTCTCACCATAACTGGAAAATGCTCTAAAAATTCATTTTTATTTAAAAAAAAAAAAGCACATTTTCCAGACTAGCCTATAGTGAGAAAGCCCTTCATACAACAGAATCCTTGGTCATTTATCTAAGAAATAAAGTTAAAGCAAAAAGAAGAAATTATAAACATATGTTTTTTAATTTCTCACCACATTTGTTACATATTATGTTTCCTCAGATTAACTTTTAATTTTGAACTTGTGCAATAAGTAACTTCTATAAACCTTCACAGTTATGAATCACATTTTAATAACTCAATATTGCCCAGGACACACTCTTTCTCTGGAAAATTATTCCTTCAAAAAAGAATTTCCAGCACTCTCTGGTGGACCCTCTCATTCCTTACTTGAAGTTTTTCTATACTCCATTTTGCTTCCAGTTGCTAGTCAGTTGTTATCTCCATTTCCAGCCTTGTATGTTGATCGTTTTTCAATTCCTGCCTTGTGTCAGAGTTTACTGCACTTGTCCTTTTGTTGTTTTTTTTTTTCTTCTCCTCAATTTTTAGTTTTCCCAGATATCTACTCTGTGTTGTATTTTGCCCTATCAGTTCTTGAAGCTAGGGTAGACAATCACACCCATGTTTGTTTTAATAATTTAAGTGTTTTCTAGTAACATATCTGCCACGATACCCTTGATGAGCACTGGCTTCCTCTCCTGTAACCAGTTTCCTGGTGTTTTTTTTTCTTAATCAATTATCTGATTATAATTTTGTCTCTACCAATCATGATTGTTCCCATCACTTGACACTGACAGTCAGCCATCTTGTTCATACTAGGAGCTTTCACTCTCTAGCTTTCCGACACCCACATAATTGGAGTCAGTATGAGCATCTGTCAACAATTTACGGGTTGGTTCGGCCCAGTTCCGTGACTAGCGGGACAGAGGGATTTCGCAAAATCCGTGCCTCTGGAAAAAAGGGAACAGGGGACCCCGAAATAATTAAAAATAGCAGCAACAATCTGAGGAGAAACAAACTAATTTACTAAATATAGTATCAGAATGCAAGATAACACACGATAGTACAATATAATTAGAATTGAAGCTAATAAATCAAATACAATGAGAGAGAATGTCCGAAAGGTGGATAGGCCTCACCAAAACACTGAGGTGACATGCACAGTCCAGTTGAGCAGCAGGGAGACGGGAGGAGAGCCGATGAAGAAGACCAGGCGAAGAAGAGGGTATCAGGTGACTTTGCCAGGAGTTATATCTCCTCTCTGTGACCACAAAGTCCCCTGGGGAATGTAGTTCTTCTCTTCCAGGCAGGTACCCAGAACTTGAGCATTAACAGTTAAACTCCCAGTGCCCCACGTGATGTTATGATGTGGAATACTGAAAACCAAAAATCACAAAACTATGACAGTATCTCACAAAAAAGATCCAGCGCAGATCTGGACAGGCTCAGAAATCTGCCTATGCTATTGTGTTGGTTGTAAAAAGCCAGGGAAAGAAGAACAAGGCAAATTATCTATCTTTCCTGTTTATGCTCAATAGGGTAAAACTTGGGAGACATTTCTATCTTTCATGTTTGCATCCTTGACTTTTCTTCACTGTACTGCTGCACAAGTTTATACCCATTAGATATAACGAGGTAACAACAAATTTTAAAGAAAAGGTATTTGTCTTTGCCAGCTACTCATGTCCTATCTACCAGCGAATAGACGGGAGATTTCGAGCAACAGAGTAGAGAACAGAAGGAAAGAGTTTTCAAGCCAAGCCAAAATATGATTTCAGTTTTTGACAGAATTGCTGTAGAGCCATATGCTTAGTTAAGTGATACTGAAGAATTCTTCATAGATGGCTTGGGTTGGAAGGGCCCTTGAATGTCATAAAGTTCCAACCTCCTGTCATAGATAGGGTTGTTAATCACTAGATCAGGCTGCCGGGGCTCCATCCAAATTGGCATTGAACACTTCCAGGGATGGGGTGTCCACAACATCTCAGGACAGCTTCTGCCAATGCCTCGAATAATTTTCAAATAGTTTGACATATCTCCAGGGATGTGATTCAACTTTGTGCAGGTTATAGAATGAAATTCATTTTTGATTCTAGCAGAACAGTTCAACAGCATCATCTTCTAAATTAAATAAATAAATAAATAAATAAATAAATAAATAAATAAATATTCAAAACCATAAAAATTATTTGTTTGTTCATTTTGTAGAGGACATTTCTTGAGCATATAACAATTTCCCTCTTCATCCCTTACTAAAAATAGAGAAAAAAAAAGAAGAGGTGCAGCATTGTAAAATTAGATTTTGAATTAATCATGTGAACAATGAACTCTCCTATTAAACTCTCTAGTTTTCAGTGCAATTATTTCCTTATATTTGTTCATCACATTTCTTCAGCTGATTTTATTTGTCTTGGTTTTGTCATTTATACATCCTGTTTCATCTGACATCTTCACATTTTGTAGCTTGTTCCCCTTTTTGAAAGAATGTAAGATTTGTTAGAGAAATAGCGAAATCAATATCTTAATTTGAAGATTTGACTTTTTCTATTTGTTTCTTCATTATCTACCATAGAGTAGCTCTGTTCCCTATCAGAGGCTATGGAAATTTGCATAGGAAGTAATGTAAAGCAGAAAAGTAACGCAACATCCATAGTAAAAACAGAAATAAATGCATGTTCTAAACAAATATTTAATCCTCAAAAGAGGATATGAAAACAATAGTGAGCAACATGAAATACAGAATAAATGAGAGTACTTTTTAAACTTTACAAAATATTTTCAGGCAATGAAGCCCACTGAGATTGAACTTTTCAGAACAGATAGGTATTTTTTATTTTTGGCATCTGGGGGTTATTTCTATTGTTGATTCAAGATAGCTTAAATTTGGTATATGTTCTTTAAGATGTAGTTGAGTAACTGATATTTTTTTCCTGCTGAATTTTATCTGCAATTGCCCGCTTAAGATAGCTGCTAAGCATGCTGAGCTGCTTTGCTACATGTTTTAAACCAGTGGCAGATTGTTACAGCAGTGTGTGTACTGGCTATCATAAAGTAAAAAATCAGGAAGCTGAACTGAAATACTGTTATGTTTTGTATCTGGCTAAAACCCTTGTGCTCCTCTAAAGATTTATTTCTTTATTTATTTATTTTAATTTCTGTAGGAGCACTATCACAAATAAAAGGCCAAATCCTCTTATATGATAAGGAAAAATCATTTCATAGCAACTACAAATAAACATTTCCAAACTTAAGGCTAAAGAAATACAAGTGGTATTGCATTTTCCACTTATTTGCAAACAGATTGTTATGTAACGGCTCTCTAAATTAGGAGATTACGAAACTGGGTCAGCAGGTAGGGGCATAAAGCAGTCCAAAGCACATTAGAATTATGTTCCAAGATATCTTTGTGTGCAAGAAAGGAAGATTTAACTGTAGGTTGAACCCAAGTGCCCTGTACAAAAAAACTATCTTACAGGGCAAAGCACTTAATTACTTTTAAAAAGCAAGCTTAAATCCTGACACATTCTTAAAATTCCATGTACTTCAACTTTGAGCTTGATATTTTACACGTATAGATGGAGTGCTGCTGAACTAACTCCTCTGTTAATGCACCAAAACTACTGTGGAATTATGGTGATTGTGAGTAGAGAACAATACTGTTACAAAACCTTCTGCTCAACATTTTTTATCTTAAATCAGTATCACTGTACTGTTTCTTTACTGGCCTAATGATTACTCCTTTTAGTGTGCAGACTAGACTCAGCCCTGCCACACTGAATGTCATTGTCAATGGATCTCTTCTTCCCATGCTACCTTTCTCTGAGTACGTTCTCCCTCTTGCTTGGAGCAGTGATGGCACCAGGGGATGTTCTCTTAGTATTGACTCATGGAAGGGTGCCTGTTGACTGATATCTACCACAGCACAAATTTTATTTCTTCTCAGATTCCCCACCCACAACTTGGCTCTGAACGTGGTGGTCCTCTCTTCCTTTTCAATGACACATTTTATTTTAGGATCTTTCTATTAAACATTTTGTGCTTAAGTATGTAATGTACGTGTGAACAATGAGTGATGATAAATGTAAGTTTCTGAAGTGCCTATCTAAGCCTTGAAGTAAAAAGTGCCATACATAGTATTGCATGAGCGAAAGAAACTAAACTACGGATAAAAAGAGAACTGAATTTTAATTTATATGTAAAACAAAGACCAAAGTTAAAAAGAAAGTCAAATGGCCTTGGAAGAAAAATGAATATACACTTTTTTTCCCCCTTCATATATGATTGCAGTGCCACTGGTACTATATTTGAATAATAAAAGTAACTGGAGCATAAAATTAATAATTTTCCACTGACCTCTTTATTCATTTAAAATTATTTTTCCTTGCAGACAGGTAAAGCTTTGTGTCAGTTCTCATTTTCCTTAAGCTCCAGATAGTTTTTGCAATCCAACATAACAGAAAGCGAGCAGGAATGTATCAGCAGCCCAGAAAGTCTCCAGCACTGTTTTAAGCATAACTTTAGGGTTAGTTGGAGGTAGAGTATGTTAGTGTAAGTTCTCACATGACTCCCTTACAGAAAACAAGCAATTAAAAATCAATTGTATAAAGTGTAGCAACTAGGTCCATTTTCAGATATGCATTTGACTCATTTACTGAAAAATATAACATTTTTCTACTTATCTTTTGTATACAGCTTAGAAACTGAAACAGGATTTCACAACACCTGAAATGCTTTTTCTTCATCTGCTCCATTGTATTCGTTTTTCCTAAGCAGACTTAATATTCTCTAATAATACAGCATCCTCACAGAAATTTCTGAATTCTTCTGTTCAAAAAATACAAAGGAAGGCCAATCACTACTCTCTGTAAACCAGGACAGTGCATCTTATTATATATGATAAATGACTGCTTTGTTAGTATCTCTGTTTCATTGATTGAACAGGGTCATCTCTGATAGACCAAGGTAAAAAAATCAAGAAAGACTACGTGAGAGATAAAACACAATATTCACCAATCCCTTCTGTTAGTTTTTCATTCTTTATAATAGGGTTCCTCAGGTTGAAGTACAGACTGTAAGTCATTGTAAGCATATGAAGTTTGAAAAAAAAATGAGTGTGAGAGAGAAGGAAAGAAATAAAATAATAATTTTTTAAAAAGTTAAAAATGATATAGGAAGAAAAGATGATGTTTAGTTGATGGAGATTTTGTTTTAAAAGAACATGAGCATAGCATAATCATAGAATCATAAAATGGTTGAAAAGAACCTCAAAGATCATCTAGTTTCAATCTCCCTGCTATATGCAGGGTTGCCAACCACTAGACCAGACTGCCCAGAGCCACATCCAGCCTTGTCCTGAATGCCTCCAGGGAAGAGGCATCCACAGCCTCTCTGGGCAACTTGTTCCAGTGCTTCACCACTTTCTGAGTGAAAAACTTCCTCCTAATGTCCAACCTAAATCTCCCCTGTGTTAGTTTAAAACTATTCCCCCTTGTCCAATCTATCAACCTGTAAGATGTTAACAGTTTTCAAGAAATAATAAATCAATTAATTAGATTCCATAGTCTTATCTCATTCTTATTACAAAGTCAAAATTTTATCCATACTAGTGTGAGTAGGTACAGTTTTCTAATTGACATGAAAACTAGGCATTCTTAAATACAGATCCAAAGTTATCATCAATCATGTTGTTCTGCTAGTGGAATCATGGGACTGCTTATGTTAGTTCAGCCAAATTGTTCTAATTAAAATTCAGACATTTAAAGAAGTCACTTAATCATCAAAGACTGTCAGTTCTTTTTAAAACCACTTTGCTCCACTGATAGTCATTGCCAAGGTTTGTAATTCGCACAATCCAGAAGACTATCTCACATGAAAGAGGGAATGTGATATGCATGTAATAATAGATGCTAACCTAATTTCTCTGGAATTGCACATGCAGTCTAAGGTCTTAAACCATTTCCCTCAGAAGTTGAAGAAGTGGTAAAATTTTTATCTTTCAGGCCAATTTGGAGCTGATTCTTTCATTTTCCCTAAGGTGATACCAATTTCCTTGAGCATAAAACTTATGATTTTTAGAATGAACTCTTGGAAACATTCACCACTAAAATCTAATAATCAGTAAGAGATCAAAATTAATGAAATCTTATGAAAGTTGCAGTATGAACTTTGGTACAGGCTTGTGACAAATCGAACAGAACTGAATCATACAGAGATTGTTTCCACAAATTTGCCTCTCAGACTGATAATCAGACGTTGATATTTTACAGTGTTTTAAAATGTGCATCTTAGAAGTTTTTCACTTTGATTTTCAATTTATCATTCTAAAAGAATCAGCTTATTTAATATGAACACATGTAATGCAGAGCCATATTATGTACTTCATATTGATCCAGCCTAGTTTAAAGCAGAAATGGTCTAAAGAGCAGGCAATGGCTATAACATATGAGCAAAAAAACTTTCAGTGAACTGAAAGACAACTCCACCTTAAGTTTTCAAATACAGTTTGAAATTTTTTTTCAATTATTTTACAAATACTTTTATAACTTCTGTAATTAATTTATCTGGTCTTTTGACTAGATGATTGGCGGAATTATATCTTGTTTGACTATTATGCCAAATTACAACGTACGTAATATGAAAGTTGTAGACTTGCACCCTAATTAGTATAAATTTGCATTTAAGCATAAAGAGTTAGCTATTGTCACTGCATTGCTCTGAATGAATGATAGAAACAACACTTGCAATTAAAATGTTTATGTCTAAATTATGTCTTTAATAGGCTGCTTATTTAGTTTTCTGTTTGTTTCAGAGCTGAGACATTTTTAGGACTAGAATTATGGTATTTTATACATGCACCTTTATTTCTTAACAAGATAGTAAAATAGAATGATTTTTCAGTCATATCTTGTTGTTTTTTTCTTGAAGCAGACTGCACAATTTTTCCATCACTACATGCCAGTGTACCACAAAGGTAGATGGGATTGAGATGAAGTAAGCTTCAGGATTATAGTAAATCTTCATTGATTTAACAAATAATATCATCTAAATAGTTGTGGTTTTACTTTTTTAACAGGATTTTAAATGAATGTTTAAATTTTGTAAAATGTAAGATGGAAAAAGGAAGGGCTTGTGAATTTGAGAAACTCCTACATTCCTTGTCATCATAAATAGAATCAAATGAGGGTATATACATGTTTTTAAGGACGTTGTTAATTCACAATCAATTTTGGAAACCATTTTCTGTAATCTTCAAAAATTGGAAAATCTAGTTTTCCTGACTTATACCATATGTGGAAGAAGTAACAGTACAGCAATAGAGTTATGAAGTACTAAAAAATAGTAGCAGTGACAACAGATTCAGTAATAAACCTAACCTAATGGTAAACAGCTAATGGTCCTTGAGGATTATTCCAGAGGATTTTTTTCCACACAGATAGAAAAGAGAATACATGGGGCAAAATCATTGCCAGAACTCAAATCCAAAAATAAAGACTAGAACATCATGCTCTGCTGCCTCTAAACATATCTTATGAGGCAGAAAGAGATTTGAGAAATAGCTGGTTATTATTCAGTCTTCTCCTTTAGAAATGTGTTAGTCTTACTTCAGGTTGGATCTACAGCAGTTACACCTTGTCTCAACTTTGTTCTTCACTCCCTCTGGAAAGTATGAGAAGCTTATTTCCATTTGCTCATGACAGAATAGCACCAGCAATAGAGGACCTTTGTATGTCCCTTTATAAATATATATAAATGTTTAACAGTTAAATCAGAAAGGCTGTTAAGTGGCTCCTGCATATGAATCTGCTTATATTAATAAATAAATAAATAAATAAATAATATGGAAACAAAGTTTAACCAATTTAGTAAGCTCCATGCGAATCCTAAAAATGCCTCTGAAAATATAGCCTGATTTCAGTAAAAGACAATATTATTTTCATATCGACTGTCTAGTTAAGAGAAATGATTTATCCACAGGTTATAAATATTTCAAAGGGCATTATCATTGCTAGGAAAAAAAAAAAAAAAAGCAAAATCTCATAATAACAAATCAAAATATAAATATAAGGTCATTTCACAGTCCTTTCACAGTCCTATTAATTATATATTTATTTAACAAAATTATAGCTTTATTTTGAAGTTAATTAAGAAATGTTCCTAATTTGCTCTAAACAGTCTATTCTTAATGCAGTTAAACTAAATCTGGATTTGAAAAAAAATCTATTAAATACTTTTTAACCACCTTTTAACAACTACTTTGATTGTTGTAAACAGTATTGTTTTTTTTTTTTAAATCTTGTCAATATGCTATATAAAAGGGTAAGGTCATCTTGGACAATTTTGTGTACTTAGACAATTTTATGTTACGTAAATGATTAGTGAGACTCCAAAAGGAAAACAAATAACAAACAAACAAAACAAAAAGTAAAATGCAACTCAGGAACAGAAAGAATCAATTTAAGGAACTACAAGTAAATTGCAATTTTATAGGGTATTTAAGAGACTAATTTATAATATTTTGGCTGCAAATATTTGTAATTATGTTTTCCATCATTCCTTCTATAATGGCACACACAAAATAGAGTGATGTTATAGGCATCCAACTACTCAAGTCATCTGCATATTCCATTATGCACTGCAGAACAGCAGTGAAAATGCTTGGATAAATGAGCTGTATGAGAAAGTTATGCCCAAGATGGAATAAGTGATTAGTAGAGAAGATCTGAGGGACCGGACCTTGAGATTTGATGCAGTTCAATCTTCTCCAGCTGCCACGGTGGGACAAGGAAAATATGATGTCCACATGTGACTTGATCTGTATTTTGAAGTCAAAGCTCCAAGTCTGGAGAGAAAGTCATCTCACAGACTCCTAACCTCAGAATGTTTTATGGCCTTGTCAACTTCCAAATATCTTTAGCTACAAATCATCTAATGATTTGCTGAATTATGTAATTATTAGATGATTTGTGAAAACCTTTTTGTTCTTACATTTTTATAATTGTTCCTGAAAGTTTAGCCAAAGGTCAATACTTCACAATACATTGAATAGACAATATATTGAATAGAAAATCATCAGAAAGATTTATCCAGGGCAGAAAGGTAAATAGCAGAAGCATAGTAAAATAGAGTGGATTTTACAGTCTTTACATAAGAAAATCAGACATTTAGTGAATACTTTTGATATTCATTTTGATTCTTGAAATTCAGCACAGATAAAGTAGATATTTACAAAAAGATTTTCAGTACTAGTTGGTTCAGTCAAATTTTCTGCCAAGATTTTTTTCTAAGCACACTACCTGTTCTGTACTCCAGTAGATATCTTAATATCCACCATAATAACTTTTCCTATCAGCAGCAATACGTGATTTCAACAGCTCTTTCTTAAAGCATATCATTTTTTATCATTTCATAATAACACAAGCAGTAAAAATATCCCAAATTCTAATAAGTAGAATGGTATTAAGAGACATTCTTGGTCTCCTTATCTTTTATGAAACTATCAATATATCTTCAGGTCACAAATAGAATATATGTTGTTTTACATAGTGCAGAGTGAAAAACTAAGATCACTGAAACACTTATAGATCACTAGCTCAAAAAAAGTGCCTTCTTAAAATAAATGTATAATGCTATCAATATAGCATATGCTTATATATCAGTACGTACATTGAAATACATGTGTCAGCGCATACAAACATGCTTTTTTCTTTGGTAATCTATGCATACAAATAGTCTTCTGGCATGCACACATGCATGTGTGTATAAAAACAAATATTTATGCTTACACAGAGCATCAGAACTATGTACATGAATACTATGAAGATAGTTTAGCTCATTATTTGAGAGCCTTTCTTGTTTAAATGCCTCATCTATGTAAGTTTTCAGTAAAAATATATATGCATATATAGATTAATGGATACATGCACATATGTATGTGAACATCCTTTTAAATTTATTTTTAAAATTGTCCTTGAAATGAGCCAATGTCTGATTGCACAATACTTTGGCAGTTGTATTGCATTCAATACAACAGTGTGATCAAAGCAGTTAAAATTATACTGAATTCATTGTATTTGCCTTAGTTGGTTTACTGTTCTTACTATTCCTACAAACAACTGACCATCTTGATAGTTCAGTAGTAAAAAAAACCTTTTAATATCTCAGAAAGGATCTGGTGAAAAAGAAGAAATAGTATATATCTTTCTTTATGTATTGCAATTTTAAAAGAAAAAATATAATTTCTCTGGAGAGCCTTTTTGCTTTTCCTGAAGTTAATCATTTGCAGGTCTTCCTCTTGTAGATAATTCTTTCTGTCTACCTCTTTATTAGATACAAAGCCAAAAATAATTTAAAAAAAGACTTGCCCATGTTATGAGCAGCATCCTATAGGTTTTATTCACAAAGATATTTCCCTTGGATATAAGGAAAAAAAATCTTTCTCTGAAAGAGTGGTCAGGCACTGGAACAGCCTGCTCAGGGAGGTGGATAAGTCACCATACCTGGAGGTATTCAAGAATCATTTAGATGTTGTACTGAGGGACATGGTTTAGTGGAGAAATATTTGTGTAGGTGGACAGTTTGACTGGATGATCTGAAGATCTTTTTCAACCTTGGTGATTCTATGATTCTATTTGATTTTCTTCTCTTTTCAGTCTAGCGATTGGCACTTATTAAATTATATTTAAGCACACTGGTGCCTCTTCTCTAAATATTCAGTTGCATTTTGAGAACATAGTTGTATTTTGAGTGCAATTAGAATCTATTTACATTTTTATTACTGTCACTTGAGGATTGATCTATTATACTTCAATATAGCTTCTGTATTTAGACACTAATGTGTTTCCTGGACAAATAAGATAGGGGTTTTTCTGTTATTAAGTCAGCATTTTTTAAAAAATGCTGAAATGTTGGACTTACATCTAACATAGATTTTATCTAATATATCTTATACCTAATACAGTTTTCTTCGGTCATTATTATGTTCACTGATTAGTTACATAATTTTTTTTGCCAGAATTTGACATAATAACTTGACTAGGAAAGAACACAGTAACAGTGGATACTGCTTAAGTAGCAAATGCTACAAATCTTTCAGTTGATGTTTTTCAAATATGTACTGTCCTCTTCAACTCTAAATACTGTGAAACAGTAAAAATTAGTTATGATTGATGTCAAAGAGTTTTCTCAGTAGTTAAGTGTTAGAAGGTTATTGTGTGTGTGAGTAACATTTAATTGGTCATTAACTCCTTAAGATTATTAATGATTTTATGATGCTGCACTTCAATGAAATTTAAAGTATTCATCAGCTGTAGAAGAAAAATGTCACAGTTTCTTCTTTCTCTGCTTTTCATGTACTTTAATTGTTTGACTGGAGTGTATAAATCTTACTTCACCATGATGTCTAAAATCAGTATAAACAATTGCTGGTTATGAATTAATCAAAAATATAGCAGCAGTTCAGTTTGTACATCTATATAACATACTATTTTCTATACTGTCAACTCCCTCTTTCAATGAGTTTTTTGAAAGAGACTTACTGTATCCAAGTTTGGAGTAATGTCACCTTTTCCCTTGTCTCTCTTTGTACGCTGATGGTAGTAAAATTTCACATTGATGTGGCAATATTTTCAAATCATCAGTTAAAGTCATCTCATGATTTGTGATATACTCTTGAATGCTTCTGCCCAATTAAACCCATCAATATTTGCTACTATATTAGTTCATAAGAATTTGTAACATAATGTTAGTTTAATGTATACATATACACCAAGATCTATTGCAAAACCTAAATTGAGTCATTTTCCGGTATTTGAAATTGACTTTATAATTAATTATGCACAAAACCAGAGATTGCATTAGTCTTCACTTCAAAGCAAAACTAAATGTCTTCTGTTTTCAGAATAAAGACGTATAAAAAATGGATTTCTAAACTCACATAGAAATTCTGATTCATCTTGCTGTTAGGAGAATGACTAGCAAACTAAGAATGTATGTGTGGCACTCATAATTCTATGGCAATAACTCTGAAGGAAATCCTTGAGGGATTATTCTTGCTAATTAGTAAGCATTCACTGTATGACAATCAGATTGTTATTTAGAGAAAATCCACATTTCCAAGCCTAAGCTTTCAAAACTTACTAAAAAATAAATATTTAAGACCAAGTCCCAATTTATTCCACATTGTTACTTGAAATTGTATGGTATTTGATTTTCCACTCAGAATTTTTGACAACTGAAAACTTTCTGGCTTATAACTTTATGGAGAATACTTTTGTGTATACAGAAAAGAAAAAAAAAACCACCACCACCCTCAAATCCAGCTACAAATTTTGATCTTTTCAACAGTAAATTCACAATCAAATGTCACAATAAAACTGAGAGGTTTTTTTATTTTTATTTTTTAAATAATAAAATAAACCTTATTAAATGTTCTTAAACTAGAAGACTGAGGTTAAATATATGCCTTAAACACGACCACATAATTCATTTTAACTCTTTAATTCGAGATTGAATTTAAATCCTATTTTCATAAATCTTCTTTGTCTACTTATACATATCTGTATTTTTTTCAGGTAAATTTATAGGTTTTATAAATAAGATACTATTGCAGTTATTTTCCATTAATCTAGAAACTAATACAAATGAATTACTAAATTCTTGCTTTTATATGAAATATGTTCCATTTCTACCTCTCTAAGTTTATTGCATGGCTCATTAGCAAATAATATGTATAAACTTCAACTCTAACTAAGCCAAAAACAGAAAGTATTTAATTGCATTCTGTAGTTTTCAAGAAATCATCATACCTTGCTGTGGAACATTGATTCTCAATGCTTTTATATCTTTCAAATTTTTCCAAAATGAGTAGTAAAAATGGCAGTTCTTAAAAACTCATATCAATGATTAAAGCCCACAAACAGGCTAGAAAAATTATCGATCTAAAGAAAATAACATTTTTTCATGTATTTTCCAAATTTGTTGATCAAATCCTACATTTTTATATGAAATCAATTTCACAGATGTTACTTTCTTAACAAAAAAATATAGACTATTCAAACACACCTAAAACATACATATGAAATGATGTCCTATATATTTAATGACATACAACATTGTGGTTTAAGGTATTAGGAAAAAATATTATTATTATATCACATCTTTCCATTCTTTTAAAATCCATAAATATCACCTGGATAAACATTTATAGAAAGTGTACATTTAAAATTCAGGCTGTTCTTTTACACCCAGATTTATAATTGTGCAAGTACAAATGAAAGAAACCATGTGAAAAATATGGCACATATTTGGAAGAGAATCTTGAATATATTTAACAAGAAGAAGGAAGAAGAACATAGGTATCAGATATAGCTACATGTTAAGTGTATTTGATTGATTAATTAACTAAAGCAACAACAATAAAAAATTCTTAGGTTGTGATATCTCTATATTGTGAGAGCTATAGAATTTAATATTTAATAAAAAGAAGCATTTGGAAGAATCTTCTTCCTAAATATGAAGGAGTTTCTTTTTGAAACCTTGATCTGTTCAATCTACAAACTAAGAGATATCTTTACAATTTTTTTTATTTTTTATTTTTTTGTAGGCTCGTTTGTGGTTTTTTTCTTCTGTTTTGTTCTGGTTTGGTTGTTTGCTTTATTTTTCTCATTTTGCCTTGTTTGTTTGTGTTATTATAAAATGTCAATTATATTTATAAACAAGATGTAGGGTTTTTTGATTCTGTTTTCAATATTTGCATTTAAGTGCATCTCTATTGTGGCTGTTCTTTCTGCCATAATCCTCATTTGATTTAATTTTCTTCCACTGGCCGAGAAGCAGAAAGATCAGTTACCTGGGGGAATAGCATCACTCCTTTGGCTGTTTCCTTAGTTTCTCTCAGCATTGGCAATATTGACCATCTCCAACCTATTAAGATGTCAATACCTGGCTCACATCTAATGCTTACAGCCAAATATATAATGGTATCTACAGAGGGAAAAGATGCTAAAATCCCTGGAAAAAAAAATCTCACAGAAAAATACATAATGCTTTAGATTTATGAGACTAGAGATATTTAAGGAAAATAAAATGATATTGTGTAAATAGGCCTTACATACATCAGGAAAGATTGCATAAGAAACACAAAGGATCCAACCACTGAAAAGGTCTCATGTACCCATAAGATTTCTGTGTGCATGGTAACTCTGTATTAAAGATAATTGCTTCTTGGAGCCTATGCCAACACTTTGCAGGACATGAGTAGTGTCTAAGCATTGACAACTATGCTGATGAGCAAACAATTGCTTTATTGTATTACCAACCAGCAGTTTTTACTGTCATCAACATAAATTTCCAGATGCTTATATTCCATGCTAATTTAAAGTAAATTGCAGTGGGGAGATGAAACCAAGTGAAACTTGAATGTGAAGTGTATATTTACCTCAGGTGTATCTAATTATCTACAAAGCAAAGGCTAGCATTGTACAATAAATTTGCAGGCTAGAGAACAGCAAAGACGCTAAAGGGCCTAAAAAGAATGAAGATTTCTGAATAAACAAACAAACAAACAAACAAATAAAAGCCACTTTTATTATTTTACCTCTGAATCATACACTGACATGAATGGGGGAAGAACGAGGTGTCTTCTCCTCTCATAGTATGCAGTTCTCTAAGCCATTTTACAAAAAATCAGATGGTTCTTTGTCCTCCCCAGACAGAGATTTCTGAATGTGTCTCTCTCTCTAAAAAATTGAATATGTTAGTAGGAGAAAGGATCTGGTAATAAACAAATATGCATAGTACCAATGAAAGGAAAGATCAAATCTGTGTTGTTTTTAAAGATAATAATCTCGTCGAAGAACCTTGAAAGTATCAAGACAGAATGTATGGGGACTGAGGAGAGATAACAGGGAGAGACGTAATATCCTCTAAAACAGTTAAAGTTGAATTAGCCAAGATCTTAACAAATAAATCTGTTAGCAAGAAGTCCGACTTTCTTCAGGGGTACCTGGAAATTCTAATGTACTTTTGCATGAGCAGATTCCCCAAGTAACTGTTATCTTACTCAGTAAGATCTTACTCAGGGTACCACCATGTACACTGGCTTCTTTGGTGAGAAGAAGGGAAAAGCATAACGTGCTTTGTCAGCTTGAAAACGTATGGAGAACACATGGCAGGTTTGACATTTCCTGAAATATCAGCTAGGAATACCATGTACGTGCAGCTAACCCCTCATTCTGTGATAGTTATCCATGTGGATTCAGCACGAAACATAACCACTCTCTCTCCATTTGCAAACTATTGAGGAATATTACACTTTGAAGCAGTGAACTTTCTGTCCGAGCTCTTCCATGTGTTTAAGTGCAGTAACAAGCAAAGACAATGACTGCTCTGAACTAAGCCTACACAGAACATAATCCAGATTAAGGGGCAGTGTGTTGGGATTTGCTTTCAACTGGGGAAACTATTACCGGTACTCCTGGTGCTGGTTCTCTGCAAGGAGCACAGACAGCTTTGTGTCTCTAAGGTGAGATTGAGTACCTCTCTCTACCTGTATATTGCCTGGTTTCCTGAGACCTTTTCCATTGGTTCTCTTCACTCACTCATTGGATGGTTAATTCAATCTCCATAGTAGAAAGCCTAATTTCCCACTTTCCATTGTAAATTCCTAAACTGTGCTGGAGTCCTGCTTTTTTTCAATTGCCTTTTCACAGTCATTGCAAAAGAAACTGAAAAACATGCTTTTACGTGAACCAGCTTAATGTACCGGTACTAGGCCAAATTTCAAGACAATGGTAGCTACAGCAGCATCCAGTTAAATAGATGGTTTATTACAATTAAGTTAGCTAAACTCAGACTGATATCTAAAATGGGCAAGGAGTCTCATTAAGATGGGTTGGGATCTCTGAAGTCCATATGTAAAATACTAATAATTTGTAGAGAGCTGTAACATGACTATTGAACTGACCAATTTCTGTTTGTTTGGTAGACTTGATGGCAATTCTTAATGAATTACCATAACCTTTGTACATACTGCAATAGCAACACGGGGTGATGACAGTAATAAGGCTAGCTTTGAACTTAAGCTTTCAGTTCACCTTTAGAATATTTTGGTACAGAATACACTTTGAGAGACAAAACTTTCCAAATCTACAGCATTTTGAAAATTAGCCTTCAAAAACTCTTTTTCCTCTGAAAATTAATTTCATAAACTCTGCAGTGAGATGAAGGGAATTATGAGTGCAAACTAAACTAAAATGTTCTGTTTGTGAAGAGTATTTTCTAACTAGACCTTTTTACAGAGAATTTACGTTGTAAACAGAAGTTGTAGAAGCTTGGTTGATGTCCTTGGAGACATTACAGAGACAGATGTCAATATCCCATTTACACAATATTTCCTTCCACTTGAATATGTGTTGATTTATAGAAAGCATTTGAAATAAATTGTTTGAATCTACTTCAACCATATAATTTTTCTAATTTAGAGCTTGCTTTAAATCTCTCTCTTGTTCCATTCTGAATGACATCATATTCATAAAAGTATTTAAATGTCTTAAATTTTAGATGCTACAATGTCCACCTGATGAGTTTTGGACAGAATCTGATGAGTTGAGTCTGAGTAATTGCAAGAAAGATCCAGAGCTCCTAAATAACATTTCCAATATTTATTACGCTCATAACTCTTGCCTCTTGTTTTAATGGAGGTGGTGATATTAATTGAACCAGACTCATTAGAGAATGAACTTATAGCACTTCTAACAGCAACCAACAGCAACCACTGTGTATCTGTTACAGACTAAAACGATTGTACTATGAACTGGTAAGATATTTTTCTACATCATTATTAGAACATCAGACCTGTTCCATGTCTGTTAATTAAATATATATATATATTTATGTGTACAATGGATAATTAATCAGCAGAAACCAATAGCAGTATGCAGTATGAAGTCAGACCTTAAGTCAAACTTGGAAACCAATAAAAAGAAATATTCTGCTTACTCTTGATATGGAAAGTTTATCAGATCACATGATGAAGGACATAAAGACATAAAAGCAGAAGACTTCTATTAGAATGATGCTGCATGAGCATTTTTTACAAGAGAACTACAGTGTGGGATGTTGCATTCTCATACTTCATAGAATAGTTCTCAAAGATCACCTCATATTCATAGTGGAATCTCTATGATCTGACAATGCAAACATTCACAATATTTTGCCAGTTTCATGAAAACCTGATATATTATTTACATTTTCAGAATGTTCATTTACTAAATACAAACACTTCAAAGTAATTTCAACTATGTTTTCATTAGGAAACATTAGCACTTGGAAATGTAGTATTAAAAAAACATGAATCAGTACATTGACAGGATAATGGTTCTTGTATTTCCCAAAATAGAATCGTAGAATTGCCTGGGTTGAAATGGACCTCAAAGATCATCTCATTTCAACCCCTCTACTGTGGGCAGGGTCCCCAGCCATCACACCAGGCTGCCCAGAGCCACATCCAGCCTTGCCTTGAATGCATCCAGGGATGGGGTCATCCACAACTTCCTTTGGCAACCTGTTCCAGTGCGTCACCATAGTGACCAGTGAAAACCTTCCTCCTCATACCTTACCAAAATCTTACCTGTCTTAGTTTAAAAGTGTTCCCATTTGTCTTATTACTACCAACCCATGTAAAACTGATACAGCTGATTTCCTATGAGTTTTTAAGTTGGTGAAAAAGTAAAGCTAACTTGCCTCATATGTTTTCATGCAACATTGGGACTAAGAGAAAAAATGAAAGAATATCCCATATATTCTTTGACACAAAACTAATTTCTAGAACACGAGAGCCAGACTAATGGATTGAGTATTTTTTGCATTAATTTCATTTGAATCCTTGTCATTGTTAATCTTCATCTTAAGAGTGAAGTATCCTCTTAGATAATGTCAATAGACCATGCTAAGATATGAAGCAACTAGACAAATGTTTTTTATCTATTTTTTAATTTTAATAAAAATACTAGTATTTACTCTATTAGAAATGTCTATTCAAGATTTAAAAAGATGTTATTTGAATTTATATATCTTCATTTATTTTCTTTCTATTTACAAAAGTTAGAATCTGAACTGGAATTTCAAAGTCAAATAATTATTTTCTGCTCTCAAACCTTTTACATATAGGATGTACTCCATGGAAATGTTTCATAGGTGTGATTTTAAAAATGAGGAAGCATTCTGACATATATAATTCAATTTCCCTTATGCTTTTTATTGGCCTTATAATAGTTAAATGAGCTCAGAGTGAAAAGTTATCTTAAATCTTTGAACTGTATTGTAAACTGAACAGAGCTGCTAATGACTACTGCTAAATTGAGACAATGCACGTGGAAGAGCACTCTACACTCTTCTTCATATAGCTTGAGAACATCTTTTGTCCATTCTCATTAAGAAAATAAGGGAATACAATTATTTCAGTTTAGTTACTGAAAAGTGAGATACCTGAGTTCAAGTTAGACACTCAGCACTTACTGTTGTGTAAGTCTGAGTCAGTTCAGAGAGATAGGCACGTATAGAGTTGAGTCATTTGATTTATTTTTGATGCTATTTTTGTAGATGACTCACCCTCTTACAATACATATTTGAGTCCATTGACTATAAAAGCAAACTAGGATTATTAGTTCAATGTTTAATTTTTGATATTGAAGGTCAAGCAGGGTCAGTCTTCCTCTTTGTGCTTGTAACACTCTCTCTTGCCTTCTTCCCATTAGAGTTCAGCTGTTTGTGCTGATGGTCCACCTGGGATGTAGTCCAAATATATGCACTTGGCTCAGGCTGGCAAAGAAACTCAAGACTGGGAAAAGCCTGTAGAGTACAGCTATGCAGATTTTGACTGCAGAGTTATAGGCAAAGGTAGAACTATGAAGCTGGAAATCACTACTAACTCAAAATTCAAGGAAAAAAACATCCACATGTATACTTATAAACTCTAAATTGAAAAAAAAAAAAAGAAAGAAAGTAGTATGTCAGACTCTGAACACCATTAGATTTGTTGGATGATTTTTTATTGATGCTTAAGATTAGCTCCTTGAAGTAATGGAGGCTAAAATTTCTTCTGTAGACTCATAGCTCCCTTGCTAGCAAGGACATTTTTGATGCTGAGGTCTTAGCATCGAAAGGTCTTAGCAAGAGAATGACAACCCATCTATTACCTTACTAATCAAGTAGATCATAGGTACCTTATATATCCTAGCCAAAAAATAACTATTCCCTTCTTTTAATTCTTGTTTAGGTAGTGGCCTGAACCAAATGATCACAGGAGAAATAGTAAATATAGACAGCAATGTGCTATCCACAGAAATAGTTAAGACAAATCCTTTCATAAAGTATGGTTGAAGTTCTTCAACCACTGCAACTCATAGCTTGTCAGACAGAACTTAAAAGGAGTAAAAAGAGTGGGAAAAAAATTGCTAAGAGCAATGAACCATCAAAGGATCTCACTCAATGAGATGTGTCTTCAGCCTCACTTCCAGTTAGAAAACTGACATTGAAATTTCTTCTTTTTAAGACACCTGGGACGGCGCTCAAGAGAGGCTCACTGCTATGCCACAAATGAAATGCATGTTGCTGAAAGAAAGCGATACAGTTTATAAGAAGCTTTTTCAGACTAAGAAATAACAAAGGCAATACATACTGAACAATCATGGTACAAGTGCTTACATCACTAGACTATAAGCTTGTACCCAGCAACATGACTGGATATGGAAATTCTCCATTTGTGAAATGTGATGTTGAATATTCATCACATAAAAGGTGCCTGAACCTTTCCTATTCATAGCTCTACAGTTTCTTTCCTTGGAAAAATATCAACCTACCATTTCATTTTTAAACAAGTAGGATTGTTTTTAATTTTGTATGTTTTAGTCTCTTATTATTTCCCATTTAGCCTTAATTTTTGTGCATATTTCACTGGTAAGAGATAAATGTGCTTTCATGTATAAGAAATGAAATACTTTGGATTACACTCAGAACTTCTTGACCATCCATTTTCTCATGTTAGGTAATTCTCCAGAGCCAGTATTCTCTTTCAGTGCTCTGCCATTTTTAGTAATCTTGCCATACTTTAAATCTTTCATATTACTTCCTCCATTTAAATTGCCAGCAAGATCAAGAACAATGAATAGATTTTTAGAAAGTCATAAAGGTCACAATATTCTGTTCATGAGTTTATTAATTTTTTTAATAGATTTTTTTAATTATTATTATTTATTTTTTTTCTGCTAAGTGTCAGCATGAGAGATAATAGTGTTAACTACCAACATTAGCAGCAACTCTTATGAAGTGTAGTATGTCATATGCCTTTTGGAAACAAGTAGTGTACATGAATGGCATAACAAAGCTTATAAAATACTTATTAACCTGCTCAGCTCTCCTTACTTTTTTTGCATTGGTTAAGATATTAGCAACAAAAGGTTTATCCAATACTTTGTAACTGACAACTCATATTTTGTTAGGTTTTCATCAGGATAAGAGGCAGTGCAATGAAAAATAGTAGTAAGCAGTGAATGCTGCTAAAACACTTATAAGAATATTCAACTTTGAGGATTGTTATATTTATAGCATTCTATTAAATACTTAATATTGTAGGATAAGTTTAGCATTATTTTTTACAATTTGAAGAACACTTCTTATTAATGAGGTCAGATGAGATCTCAGTCATCTACACTGACAGTTTTTTCATTTCAGAGCAGTAAAGGAAATTGCTGATATTATCAAAATTGATTTTCTTTCTACATAGGTTGCTGAGAAATTCGTGTTTCCTACCCATGTCCATGGAAAATTCAACAGATACAAGCAGCACAATGACACTAATTGAGAGAGAAAATTCTCCTCTACAAAACAGTTTTTCAACATAGTCACCAGCATTATGTATTTTTGCCAACAATGAACAAGTGCCTGAATGCCTTGCTTGTAAAATTCTGCATCAGCAAAAGTGATCCACTGTTTCACAGCTGCTAGGACAGCATCATTGCTCAGAAAATTTTGCCTGTGCAATATCTTTCATTAGTCAAAACTGAGAAAAATCAGAAGGCACTAAAACCAGTAGGTGTGGCACAACAGTCCAGACAAGCTTGATGGTACAGTCTACACTCTTCAAACTGGTATAAGGCCTAGTCTTATCACCTTGCAAGAGAAAGATTGTTTTATTCTCTGGCCTGACTCTGAAAGTTCGAGTCTCCAGTGTAGTCAGTGTGGTGATGTTAACAGTCAGAGCTGCTGGTTTGGTTCCAGGAAACTGAGAAGTATCACCTTTCTTAGCCCAGATCACATCACTTCACCCAGAAAGGGCTCTGTCTTGAAATGTTTCCTCAGTGGGGATTTCACTGGTCACCACTCCATAGCCTGCCATTTTGACTCTGGTTAGTAGTGGTAACAACATGTCTCATCACCAGTAATGGCACCATCCAGGAAACTGTCACCTTCCATCTCATATTGGTTCAAAAGATTCTGACAAATTTGCATGTGTTGTTTTACACGTTCACGTGTATGCATTCTTGGGGCCCACTGGATGCATACTTTACAATATTCCAACATTGCCACTATTGTTTCCAGTGTATAGAAACCAATATTCAGCTCTGTACACAGTCCTCTGTTCATAATTCACCAATCTGCAAGAGCTGATTAAGACACTCTTCATTTTGTTGTGTGACATCTGTGTATAGGTATCCTGAGCATGGTATGCCTTTCATATTGCCATCACCATTGCTGAAAAGCACCACCCACTAACTCACTGTACTTGCATCCACTGTTTGGTCTCCATAAACATTCAGCAAGCATAAATGAACGTCAGTGGATGCAATTTTTTCTGCCTGAAGTAATTCAGTGACACATCTTTTCTTCATATGTTCTTCCATGTCAGACACCATCTTGTGAGGCTGCATCTCTGTTGCCATCTACTATGTGGTAATAAAATTTAATGGAGTTTTCTTGGAAAGGTTCATTCTCAACTGCTGATGTCTGCCTCTGACACTGTGGGCCAATGTAATAAAATAGGAGGCATTACTTTCAGATCAGCCCTCATAGAATAGATATCTATTTCATAAATAAATATCAAGCTAACTATTGATTAGGCTTTTCTAGTAGAAAGTCCAAAGAAGAAAAAGCAGGAAAGTGCTTTCTCCACATGACAGAAGATGTCAAAGAGTGTAGTAACTCTGAGAACAGCATATCTTTACTTCATTTGACAGTTAAGATGCAATAAATATTTCACACTTCTGGATCCTTTCTCACCCTACATCTGCATTTCCAGTATGTAGATTTTATCAGGGAGAAAGGAGAGGAGTTATAAACCTTTTTCCATACTTCACTGTTTTACTCTTGCTTACAGGAAATCACACCTCTTAAAATCATACCTTCATTTTTCCGACCAAAATAATAAAGAGAGATTTTTTTTACCCCCCAGTCATCCAAGGATACGCTCTGTTCCATAAAATTGTTTACTAGGGAATAATACAAAGTAGCAGCTAGAAATATATCCCAGAAAGGGAAATAATTTGTATCTTCAAATCTTAATTTTTTGAGGAATATGGTGTTTATCTTCAAATGAATAAAGCCACATGGAGCTTTCTAAAGTAACATGCAGTAAATCAGTAAGAAGTTATTATCCTACATAAGTGTTTAGATTACGACTTCCACTTGCTTACCTCTTTACAGCAGTAATAATATGTCAGGATTTTATTTATAGCTCAGCATGCAGCTTTTAGCAGTTGATAAACAGCTATTAATAATATTTAAGAACAGACAACCGTGTCATGCACCCATTAGTTCATGCCAAAGAAAAGGTAGAAATGCCAAATATGGAAAATGTGGTTTCATGCTAAATCATTCAGAAAGGTTGCTTGTGATCAAAAAGCCTGATTTTGATTCTATAGAGATGAGACTCAGAATTAATCACACTGGAATTACATCACTATAGTCCTCGCATGAAACAAGGACCACAGAAATAAATGCATCTATATTGATAAATAACATCTTAGAAGTTAAGAATGCTACAAATATAAAGCAAGGTCAAGACAAGTTCTTCATACTACATCCTCAAAATATTATTTCTGTCATACCTAAAGGGCTTTAGATCAGAAACCCAATATTTTATGAATCAACAAACTATAGCATTTCACCAATATCTTCATTCAAATGAGTTTGAACAAAACTGCTAGGTATTCTGCATGATAAGCAGTTTGAATAAATTTGATCTTATACTCAAATTCAAACATCATATCCAGAGAAGACAAAAGTTCTTGATATGATTAAAGTAAAAAGTTGTTTTTGTGTGTACATGCATGTCTATCCCTCAATATAAATTATATTCCTCTTTTTATCCTTTGATGATAATGAGAACCACATGAAAGTTAAAACATACAGGATAAAGAGAATCCTTTCTTAATATGATCACAATTTTGATCTTAAATTCTTAACACTCTAGACTTATAAGCACATCTCTGAGAACCAGAGATGAAGAAAAATTATTAACAAACAAAACAAAACAAAACAAAAACAAAATCCATCAACCCTTGAAACAGTGTTTGCAATATTTTGAGATAAAAACAATGTAAAAGGAAAAAGATGGCCACCTGCAAGAAAGCTTGTGAGTTTTAAAATGGGATTCAAAAACTTGGTAATAAAAGAACTGCACTTTGGAAACATTCAGTGCTTCCTTTTCAGTAGCATCACATAAACACAAATGCTCTCTAGTTCTTTTTTAAAACTAACTTACTTTCTTTTAACCTGCTTTTCAGTACTGTTCGTTGAGTATGCTGATATCCATGCAAAATACCCCACTGTCTCTAATGGAGAAAGAATTTCATTAGATTGATAATTTTTCTGTGTGGGAATTATCTCATTGTGATAAATTAACAGGAAAATATTATATATATTTTTTTTGAATACAGAAGAACAGATATTGTGAGAAACCAGATGCAGGAGAATGTGACTAGAAGAAAAACAAAGCACTAAAAAAATCTCAAGTTTATCTGTTATGATACTGAACCATCATACATATTAGGCAGGACTGTATACTGATCCTTGAATGGCAGCCAGGTCAGAAGTGAGGATACTGAGGAAAGAGCAGAAAAGGACTGCTTGTATCTCTCTTGCCTTCAACTCTTGTCCAGGAGTTCTGTCTGAAGTTGAACAAGAACAGAGAAGAAAGGAAGGTGTTAGGCAGAAGATACGACAATATCAATCATTTCTTTAATCTTCCCCCACAACCTCTGGAGTAAAGTCTCCTGCCTCAAATCAAGTAGGAGAGAGGTAGGAAATGAAGGGGATACATTCTCCAGCCTGAGCAGTGTCATGCTTTCCATGTGGAGGAAAAAAAATTATTTGCTATAGAGATGGCAATCTTGAATAACGGAGCCATCTGAGCTATAGTGACCTGTCTGCAGCCTCCTAAAAGTTGAACCAGGGAGGATAATTATTTCTCTTTAATTAAAAGATTAATTTCTACTAGGAAATATAAGTAAGAGCCAACAAGAGAAATACTGGAATATAAATACAAACATACTATGGTCATGAGAATAATAATAATAGTAGATAAGCCTAGCCCTAGAGATGTTACAACAGAGAGGAAAGGCTGTATCAGGTCCCATATAGCCCTTACTATGAGTAGCGGGTCAGTAAAACTTCAGAGGATTAAGGATCAAGAGACTCAAAAAAAATATAAATCACAAAAAACAATATGAAAAAGCCAACCATACTCTTCCAAGTGATATAAGAGTGGTAGTACTACTGCATGTCTGTACTGCAAAGAGCAGCAAGACGTAGTGCAGACAGTGACTTCTGACTTTGAAGATAGTCTGCCTGAGCAGTAGACAGACTCTTGGGACAGCTCTCACACAACATTAATACATGGAAATGATTAGTGTTGCCACAGTGAGCTTGCAGCTATGATGGGAAAATAAAAAGTTCTACTTTTTTGCCTGAAAGAATGTCAAGTGCTGTTTGCTGCTTAGCACTATAATCTTTCAAGTGATCTCTGTGGCATTTACTAAATCTTCATTAAGATTAACATGTAGAATTGTTGTGTAGCTTGTATATAGGTATGTTAATTCACTGACATGGTTTGTTTCAGAGGATACTGTGAGGAGCATCAGTGCTGCATCTGGTGAGAAGCAGAAAGATCAGGAACTGAAAAAGTTTGTAATGATCAAGGAGAGAAATATATTATTTGATCTAAACTTTTGAAATATGATGAGGAATTAGGGTTAGGGAGTGGAAAACGTTGTTGCTTCCTCAAGCTCACTTATAATACCTGAAAGATACCTTTTGTGGGGTTTTCTTTTCTGGCTTAACAAGTTACTTCAGGAGCCAGAATCTGAAACCACATAACAGAAATCAACTGGATATTAATATTCAAAGGAAGCATTATATCCTCAGAAGGAAGCTGAGAGTACTCACAAATGACCATGAAAGGAATGAATTCCATTACTTTTCTCAGCCATGATGATTTCATTTCAGCTGAAATTATGAAGCATGCACTGCTATTGTTCCCGCTTTTCAGAATCAACTGCATGGAAATCGTCAGACTGTATGATGATTTCAGAAAAATAAAAGGAGTGTTTCTTTTCAAAGAACTACAATTGTGATTGCTTCATGGAACGATGAAAGTGCTATTACTGGTAAATATACTGCCCAATCAGAGCCACGCATCTAACAAAACACAAAAAAACACTGTCATTTGAAAACTGCAAAAGAGCAAGTATATTGAGTAGCCAGAAACAAAAATTTCCATATAGGCAAGGATTGTGATATTTACTAGAGTCTAAGTAGGATTAGGACTCATTGCCAGAAAGTTAGTCAGAGGTAAAGTTCAGATTTTCTCTATCTTCTAGTTATGCCAGTAAGTACAGAAGTCATGAGAAAGACAAAAGTAGAGCTAGCTTGATTGTAAATGTCCACAGAACTCTGTTTAAACTAATGCCTACAAGGGGAGAATTTCAACATATAAAATATTGTGTGACTACTCAGGTGTTCGAACTAGTTAAAAGATTTTTAGAAAGGACAGCTTTGACACCCACTTTATTTCTGTGGCCTTTCCCAAAGCTAAATATAGTGACTGCAAACAATTTCCTTAAAGATCTTTCACCTTCTACTAATGAAGCCTAATTAATTATAATCAGTTTATATACAGTGCTGTGTGCAGGAAACAAAATCACCAACTAGATTATTCATTTCACAGTTTGTCTGTAGTTCTCACACACTTAGTCCAACTATAAGCTCTTAACTGTGGCTTTCTTTTGTGATGTACTCATAACACTAAGTTGACAGCTGATGAATAAATGAAAAAACAAAGGAGGAGGACTGCACATTATAGTATTTAGTGCAAGCAGTACATCCTTCTGCTGCAAAATTTTTTCCATTACAATAATGAAGTGTGCAAACTTAGTTTTAAAAGATAAAGCTGAAAACACAATTCAAGTATCCCCTGATCTGGTATAAAGTGTAGCTACCCTACATACACTCAATAGATATTAGAACTTCTTAGTTAAAAGATTGTGAGTCCTAAAAACACAGTAATATTTTTCATTTCTCTGTAGACAGGAAGCTGACTTTTGCATTGTCTTCTTTGTCCTGCTGGGACATCCCCCCTACTATCTTCAGCTTTTTCTCAGAGAGGTAGAATTGAGCACTATATATGCTTCTTGCTGTTTCATTCAGCTGAAGTACAAGGGTAAAGTCAAAGCTAGTGACCAGTCTGCAACAAAGGTGTGGTAAGAACTGGGTTTTCTTCTGTCCATACATAAAACAACACAACTACTGAAGCCTCATGAAGTGCAAGGTAAAACTTAGTTACCTATGAGCTCCTTCAACAGTGCCACAAGGAGGGAAATTCTATGATAGGTCATGAATAATATTACATTTTCTGTAGCCTATACTATTGACTCCATCAAACACAGCAAAGGCGCAAAATCAGGCATTGTATCAGAACACCTCAGCTAAAAATAAACTTTGCTAATGCTTAATTAACAGTAATATTTCCAACTACAAATTAAAATTTAAAGAGAAAATGAGAATAAAGAGAGAAATTTAAATAAATTCAGATTGTTAGATAATTTCAAGGTACTTCCTTTGAAATCTGTTCCCACTGAGCAAGACAGTATGCTGGGTTCAGAACACAGCCACTCTGGATTGCTATAAGAAATGCTGACACCTACATGGGGGATGATAGCTTGTCACACTACTGGTGCTAATGTCTGCCACCAACAGAGTCTATACTTATAGACAATCACAGACATCATTAAATCCAATGAGTTGGCCAACTACTTTTTAAGGGCCAAATGGAAGGAGCAATTAAGCCCACAGAGAAGCACATATGACTTGTCAGCAGCTGTATGCAAAAATATAAAAGTAACTTGCTTCCCTCATCTCTCTTAAAGCAGTGCCTATCTAGTGCCAGCTCCCTCTGGAGAAGGTATATGCAATAACTTGAAGGATGAGAACATAGAATTACATTAGAGAGAGCGACATTACTAAGACATGCTGAGCACAACATATTCTCAGAAATTCTTCATGACAAAAGGAAGAAAACAGAAAGGAAATGAATAAATAGTGATTCCAAGGAGCAGATAAAAATGTAGTATCCCTGAGGGACCTCAGTGAAGACATTGTCTAATCCTTCGAGGAACCCTTGAACTTTCAAGGAATGCATGACAAAAAAGAGTGTCACTGGGCACCACTGAAAAGAGCCTAGCCTATCCAGTTGGCTCTCACCCATTAGACATTTATAAGCATTTACAAGATCCACTCTCAGTCTTCTTTTCTCCAAGCCAAACAGACCCAGGTCTCTCAGCCTTTCCTCATAAGAGAAATGCTCCAGGCCCCTAATTATCTTTGTTGCCCTCTGCTGGACACTGGAAGGTGAAGGGAAACAGCTTGTTCTGTACTGCTGAGGTTTTAGACACCTATTTCTTGCAATCCAATCTCTCACATACTTAGAAAATTATAAGATATTATGTGATAACTAATATCAGTCTTCTTGAGAGTAAACCTGCCACGAAGAATTTTGGTGTTCTGGTGGATGAAATGCTGGACACGCATTTGCAGCCCAGAAGGCCAACTTTACCCTGGGCTGCATCAAAAGAGGGGTGGTCAGCAGAACAAGGGAAGTGACTGTCCCACTCTATTCTGCCCTTGTAAGTTCCCACCTGCAAGTTCCGTGTTAAGATGTCTTGAGAATAGGAACGATGTGGAGTTGTTGGAGCAGATCCAGAAGAAGGCCACAAGGATGATCAAAGGTCTGGAACATTTCTCCTCTGAAGAAAGGTTGAAGGAGTTTAGCTTTTTCAGTGAGGAGGAGTAAGCCTTTCAGTACTTGAGAAGAGCTTATAAGACTTTTTACATGACTTGATTGTGGTAGAATAAGAGGGAATGGTTTTAATCCAAAAGATGGGATTACATTGGGTATTAGAGGGTGGTGAGGCACTGGAACAGGTTGCCAGAGAATCTTTGGATAATTCCCCATTCCTGGAGGTACTCAAGGCCAGGTTGGATGTGGCCCTGGATGCATCTGGAGGGTGGCAGCCCTGCCCAAAGGTGGAAGACTGGAGCTCTATGTTCTTTAAGTTTCCTTCCAAGCTAAGCCATTCTATGATTCTATAATTACATTAAATAAGTTGATACAAATACTTAATACATACTTTATTTTAATCTGGAAGTAACTTTGTGTTCTTGTTTAAAAACATTATTAAGATATAAATATTAATTATCTTCATATTAGCTTTTCTTCTTTTTTTTCTGAGAAAAAAGAAACAGCAAAACAAAACTCAAAAGGAATGGAGAATGGAATGGAGAGGTGGGAGCACAATCAAAAGCTGGTGGAAAACAAATAGTGAAGCTTTTGAGTAGTGAAAAATATAGAGAAATTACTGACCATAGAACATAATAAAAAATATCATATATAATCTAAAGACTGTCCCAGACTTCTGCTGCAAAGTGAAGAAAGTAACAATGTCAGTGATGGGCCTCTTCAAAATGAATGAAACAACAAAAGTAGCCCCATAGTTCACAACTCTGTATCTGTGAGCTCACAACCCATGAGCTTTGCAAGTCTGAGATTTTAAAGGATGCCTCCAAGGCATCCCTTAGTCACACTGACCACTACATATGTAATGATATTTAACAAGTCATTTGTAAAAGATAGATATTAGTTTCTAACTACTGTTAAATATAAGGACAGCTCTCATTTGAATAAATATCATGACATTAAAATAAATGTAATTTAAGAAGGTGAAAACATTTTAACAGATGATCTTATCTATAAGATATTTCTATCTGTTCCAAATAAATACGGCTTTTTTTAAGCTCTTTTTATTTTTTAAATCTTCTGCCAATATAGGTAGCTTCTGCTTTATATGCAAGGCTCTTTGGGTGCTTTACTCTACTGATTACTCACTGCAGGGTAGATATCACCTGTAACACCTGTGATGGTAGTAGCTTCATCTAAGGATCAAGAGTTTCCAAGTAGAGAACAATCTAAATTATCAAACAAGTCAAGAATTAATTAACTTCTGAAGAAAACCACTGGAGAAAAGTAATTGTTCCTCTTCCAGAGATAATATTTTCCAGTGTTAAATTTCTGAAGGATTTTGGTCTAGTGTCATAAGCACTATCCAGGACAGCATGTGCCTAATGAAGAGTTCTCATCTTAATCTCAGTGTTATGGATTAGCTTGTCTGTGATCACAACAAATTTGTATCAACACATCTTTCTGTGGAATAAGATTCTCAAATCAGCAGGTATAAATTCTACTTTTTCAATATTGAATATTCATTTCTTATTAAATTGAGAAATGCAGTAAGAACAGAGGTTACTTCTTTTGAAATAGATCGCAGAAGATACAGATGCAGACAACACATTATAATTTTCAATAGGCATTATTGTACTGATGTGGCTTTTAAATGGAGGAATTATGAGTAATTTTTACCATCACTATATCAATTTATATCAACTTTGAATGTTTGATGTAAACAATTTAAAACTTGTCTAAGTTGTATCACTTTTAAAAATGGGAATAATAAAATGAAGCATAGGCAAAAATCTAGCTTTTGTTGTTTGAATTTCTTCCATTTAAAGATAATGGTGTATATGAGAATTTCTAGTGGTGATAGAATTATGCAGGAGCAATAAGGAAATAAAATATGTACCTAATATTTGCCTATTGAATTTTGTCTAGCATATTTTCATTTGGTTTTATGCATTCATAGACTAAAGCATGACTGAACTCTAGCCTCATCTGAATGGTCATTAGATCCTCTATATTGCGATCATAGAGGACCACAGACTTTATCTCAAAATTCTAGACTCCTACTCATCCTTATTTTCTGCATGCTGATTTGCATTGTGAATTCAAACTGGGTTACAAAGTGTGAGAAAGATTGCTTCTTTTGCTGCTTGTCACAGTAGTATGTACAGAAACTCCAGTTTTATTCTATAGAGCACAACAAATTATTCAGAATATTTAATACAAATCAGTCCTAAGCAGCAATGTATAGCAAAGAAAAAAATAATTTTAAATAAATGCTTAAAGATTAATTAGTTCATCCAGGAATTGTTCCATGCAACTTTTCAGAAAAGGAGGAAAAATAAGGAAATGTAATCTTATTACAAAACCACTTTGAAGCAAGGTCTTAATGATATTAGATTACTGACTGAGTTGGCTAAGATTGTGTCTACCTTTAGTCTACAAATTTTTCCTAAGAAAATATCTGTGGTTCTGAGAATTAAATTCTAAGGCAGCTTCCCTCTTTCGCTCACTGGCAGATGTTGTAAGGTCTTCTCCCTAGAAACACATGTATGGTGGTTTAGGTTATGGACATTCTAGTTAGGCAACATGTCTATGCAGTGGAACAGGACTATTCAGTGAAAGAGACGATTGAAAGAAGTAATACATTTCAAATCATCTTATCTACAAATGATTCAATTCAAAGGCAGTTATTTGCTGTGAAAACACGCCTGTTAGGATGTCTCATGTAGATGGCCTTACACATTCTTTTTAATATTCTGATTAAGTTGGTGGTAGTAGAAATGAGACTGGACACACAACCAATTACCAACTACCTTGTTCTCATGAATTTTGCACTATTCATTTGAAATTCCATATTGCTCAGGAGTTAGCCCATTGTCCAAAAGATGCAAAAACTAACAGACAGAAGTAAAACTGAAAACCTGATAGAGGCATCTAGTTGCACAGCATAATATACAGGATACAATTGTAGTTATAAATCTAGCAATTGTACTATGAAAATGTACCTTTCACCATATCCTCTCGATATCTCTAAGACTATGGCATAAACTCAACCAAAGATCCTGACTAAAAGCAACCCCAAAAAGTTGTTCTTCATACAGAGTATTTCCCAACCTTCTTCATGGAGCAGTGATGTGAAACGTGTTCTCTTTACAGAGGATATACATGTGGGTAATGGAGAAGACATACATTCATGGCTCTAAAAACAGTATTAATCTTGCCTGGATACCAGAGAATTAAAATAATCAATGATCAACTGTCACAGTTTCATCTGATTTCAGGTTCACTATTCTAGCTTGAACTGGTAGATTCCTCCCTGGTGTTTGATTTGACATGAGAAGGTAGAATGTTTAAAACATTTAATGCAAGTTTGGAGCAAGTTGCATTTTTTCTGATTCACCCTTTTGCTTTTTGACAAAGAGCAATCCAGGATAGCCGCAGCATTTTCCTGTCATCTCTGCTATTCTTTCTCTCTCTCAAGATACCTGGATTTCATATTTTCAGATGTCCAGGGATAATTTCTCAGAGAGTCATTTGATGTATCTTCTAGCTAAGGAAATAACACTTCAGTAATGTAAGACTACTGACCAAAGCCAGTGTATTCTTATTAATCACCTTCCTATCACATGTGGATGAAAACTCAATTTCCTTTTTGGTGTTCTCATCTTGTTAGAAGATTACATCCTACAATAATTCACACAATTTTAGATTCTTCAGGCTTTTGAGGAATAGCATCCTTGATTGTGTCGTGTTTAGAATGAGATATGGGAAGAAAGAAAACAGCTTTGGAGACACTAATCTTCAGAACATTATCTTAAAGTTTGGACTGTAGCTGACATTTGACAGGTTTCTTTTTAAGATCACAGTTTTGTGTAAAGCCAATTGTCAATGTTTGCTAATATGGTTACTACACAACATATATATTTATGCATACAATTCACAAGAAAATTTGGGTGAGTTCTTAAAAGAAAAAACATCAAAACTTTCATACAAAAAGAGAAAGAAAGTAGAAATAAGGAAAGAACAAGTGTAACTGATTCAATACAAAATGAAGTGTTAGGAGATGAATACCAAAGGTAAGGGTGTCACAAAGGAAAGTCAAGAGGAAATTTCCAGAGAATTACATACAGTATAACTACAGTTGATGACTGAAAATGACAAATATATAAACCACAAATATCTGCACAAAATCATCAATGGTTTTCTATGAAGTTTCTTACTGACTTGTGTAGCATTAAATACCAAATTTTGTAAGTGTTCTTGCTGAGCTTCTGAGTGTCACATTAAGTATTTGTAGAATCATTTCAAAATTTTCGGTTGTCCACATGCATAAAAACTTCAGTAAACATATAGATATCTGTATGATGGAACGTTCTCAGTACAACTCCAAAAGATGCTCTATCTCTTTAATCTGCAGCCACATCTAACTCAACTCATGCGTGCCAGTAACGTCTGAGGAAGACGGCTGGAATTCATTTCAGAGTAAGACAATAGAGGAGGAAATGCTGTGCCAAACTGATGTCTTCTTGCACAACAAATGGCTATGGTGGGCATGCTGTATTGGTGCTCCACAA
The DNA here is from genome assembly GCA_037305975.1 of Chrysolophus pictus. Classification (NCBI taxonomy): domain Eukaryota; kingdom Metazoa; phylum Chordata; class Aves; order Galliformes; family Phasianidae; genus Chrysolophus; species Chrysolophus pictus. Next base: position 29,163,067 of record CM074577.1, on the reverse strand, counting down.
GAATAGGGGTATAATAAGGGACAAACCACAAGAGATTATTAACAGCCCCTTTGATTTGTGGATTTTCCAGATTCAGTTTTATTGATTTTTCTTTAAGATGTGACAAAAATAAAATAACATTTTTCATGTGGGAAAATCTTGATGATCTTCAGCTTATTTTTGAAATTCAATCTGTTTTCAAAGAGTACCATCAAAAAAACATTCACCTGTAGCAAGACACATATGAAAAACTGCACTGACAAAATGTTTTATTCTAATATCTCAATTCTAATAGTCTGTTATTGAGAGTAAAACTGATTAGCTCTTGAAGAATTTTCTTCCAGGGACGTGTCTGGAAAACAGCAATGTGTAATGTCTTGTATCTTGATTGCCTAAGAGAATAGCAAGATCATAGGACTAATTAAAACTTTTTATTTCGCAGAATCACATAATTGTAGGGGTTGGAAGGGACCTTAAGAGATCACTGAGTCCAACAGCCCATGCTAAAGCAGGTACCCTACAGTGGGTCACAGATAGGTGTCCAGCTTATTTCATAAGCTTTAATGATTATTTTTAGCCATAAAGTTATTTTCACTCAGTAAGTGACTGTGCTGAACAATATTTTCCAAGTTCAAAGAAGATTAATCTATCTTGAAGTAGAAATCACTTTAAATTGCTTAATCTAACTAATCAGATAGTCATTTGCAACAGTTTCTCAGAACAATTCATATTGTCCAGAATTACAGAATTGCAGATATTTGATCAAGTAGAAAGGCACAATTGGCTGGAATGGCACTAGTGTGTTTCACAGTTATGGTTTTCCTATATTACAGAACATGTGATAAACTAAAATTTACAAAAAAAAAAAAAATTGTTTTTGTAAAAGTCTATTTAATGTGAGTAAAGTTTTGACCTTAAAATTTCCCAGTTATTTTACTTTTGCATGTGCAGTTGTGTTGGGAAAGTCACTTCTATAAAGATTTTCTTTTGTGTTGACTTGTGTAAGAATTTCAGTGAATGGAATTTTACATTACATGGACTGATATAGATTTTTGTTTTCCAGTGCTCATTGTGCTCACTGTAATGATTTAAAAAACAAAGGCTCATTCTCCTAAGCCCTTTTATGCACTAGGAGAATAAAAAAGAAATTACAGCCACCTATTCTGAGAACCTCTCAAATAAATTGATCTGAATACTACTAGTAACAAAAAATGTAGATTTTGAATTGCATTGAGTTTTATGAAAAATTTCTTCACATTATAGTAAACACATCTTCTGATGAAGTAAACTAAACACCCTCTTGGTAAGTAGGATGGCTCCAACATTTCTTTTTGAAAAAATTTCACTAACAATAGTAGGTTCAGAGGAGCAGAAAAGGGTAATCTTTCAAAATTAAAATACTAAAACTAGTCATCAAAGCTTCAAGTTCATTGACATAATCTGCATTGCCTACCCTAGGCTCTTCATTACTTCCTGGAGTATAGACCTGATATATAAGTACTTCTTGCAGAAGAAACAACAAAAATAAGGCAAATCAGTTTTATTAAAGTAATATCACTTGTTCATGAAACCCAAAAACTCTCTGTGTAAAGGGCTGAAGACAAAGAAGAGAGAACTATCTTGTTAAAAATATTCTATCTGACCAAATGACAATTGAATTAACATTTTCATGGATAAGAAGGCCCATGAAATTAAGGCAGGCTTTGAAGAATCTGGGAGCAGAATGATTGACCTGGAAACAGGCATGTACAAAAGAGTGGTATCAGGAACTCTAACACAATAAAATTAAATTGCCTTGGTCAGAAGCTGGAGGAGAGAGAAAAACTACAGAGGAATTGAACTGTGAAAGAAAACAAAATGTGTGAATAAAGGGTTTCCCTGAAGAAGTAGGAAGACTAGAAGTAGGAATAAAATTTCTAAAGCATTATTTTAGCACATTCTGAGGCAGGAAAGAGAAGTAGAAATAGCTAGTGGGAGATCTATCATATCTTATTTCCTTTATTAACATGAAACCACCAAGGGACTTAACACAAAACCCACCCTTTGAGCAACAATAACAAAACAGATTGAGAAGAGACAAGTACTTTCTGTAATACATCTAAGAAAATCTTTTATACAAGTTAAATTGTAAGAGATACTAATTTTAAAGAAAGCATGAACAAATTTTCAGCCTTCTGGAGGGCGAACTCTGTAGGATATTAATGGGATTTCCCACTTTAAGCTCACTGCATTGAAAGCAGCAGTAAATCTTAAAGCAATATTGGTGGATTGAATCCCTTACAATATTAAATCTAGTGGTTCAAAAATCCTTCTGAAAGTCAGGGGTATTCTGATTCAAAGCATGAGACAATTTTAACATTTCAGGGTCAGTAAAGATTGGAACAATGTAAATCGTTCAGGTCATATTTATGGGCATATAGTAATAACTGGAGGGAAGGAATGAACATACCTTCCAGGAGTCAGAGTAACAAAAGTTTTATTATGCTGGTAAGGCAGACGGATGTAGTTACCTGTAGCAAAGAACCCTGGTAGTTAGAGTTTTATGATATAGAAGGTGAGAACCAGCAGCTTTCTCCCAGTGTTGCCCACAGTGAGCCTCACATGGAACCCTACTTCATCTTTGTCAGTCTGATGTTTTTTCTACTACCTTTTCAAATCTCTGAAGTAAAATCCCAGGTTTTCATCATAAGGACTAGGACACACTGAATTTAGATTCAAAGGAAACAATAAAAAACTGCTTTTCTAAATGAAATATTTGGACACAGAAAGCAGGAACTATCTTGCATGAAAATATGTGTGTCCATTAAGAGATTATGAACACACATAAGGTTGAAAATACAAAGAATATCTGTAAACACTGATGTACTGAAAACTGCACAAGATAAGATCACAAGCTTCATTCTTTGTACGAAAGTCTGAAGTATGTGGCCACCAATTAGTCAGTTAGAAGTGCAATCTGAAAAGAAATTTTAGGACATTTATGGATGTATTCATAGCATAGCTGCTCAGGTGTTAAAAAGATACATTCTGAGAAATGTTGAGAAAGAAAAAAATAATTAGTAGAAAGAAACCACACATCCTGAAAGTTAAGGAAACCGAGGTACCTTCTATTTTAGCAACTCCCAGCAGTATTGCAGGAGTCACATAATTATGACTTATATAGAATTGAAAAAAAATAAAAATAAAAATTGTGAAGATTGCCCTTAACTAATAGCAACAGTTATCTTCCAAATGCTTCCAAGAGCATTTGAAAGCTCAAAAACAGGAAACAAACTCAGTGCACTGATATAAGTGTAGATCCATTCACACTTGTATCCTGTAACACTGATGCTTCAATTTAAGATTATTTAATATTAAAAAGAAACATTATTATTGCCTGTGCTTGATCTAGCATTCTGCTCTTGAGCTTTGGTTATTACTTACATGTAACAATGCTTAGGCAACAGATTCAAACTATTAATATCTACTGTTGTTAAGGATAAACATTGACTGGAGCCACATGGGAATAGTCTTTTCTAAATCATAAAATAATTTAGTAAAGAATGAAACACTGAGGGTCATGTCATTGAAGCTCCTAGTGAAAGCAAATCTTTTTGTGCTAATATATTGTATTAGCAGCATTTCATAATGCAGTATGTATATCAAATTCAGACTGCATTGTTTTATTAGAAACAGTAGAAGAGAAAAATGTGCTCTTAATTCTAACATTTGCTGCTGTTGCAATAGGGCTTAAATCCCTGAATAGGTCATCTAGATACTACAGTGATGCAGGTAAGATATTTTTTCAAAGATAAGTGTATAGAACATTAAAGTCTAGCCCTCTAATTAGTGCTCTAGCTAATACTACTCTAGATTAGCTACCCTCAAAAGGTGCACAGGAGAACTGTTTTTAATCTCCTAACAAAGAGCAACATTATACATGTAATTACAAGAATACAAATAGCATAAAATAACTACAGAAAATAGTAAAGATAAAGATATTAACATTTCTATTCAATTAAATGAAACTTAAAGTTCATGTATTTTCAAGTATAGTGTGTAATGAAATAACAGATCAATGTCTTGGGAATGCTTTTTTCATCACATAAAGCTAGGAAATGCTTACTTGATTTTAGCAAGTTATGTAAGTCTTTAGCTAGTACTATTGACAGTGGCTGGAATGTCCTTATTTGTTCATTGTTTGTACTTTTAATATATTACTAGTAGTATATTGGTAGTATTATTAGTAGTATATATGATTTGTTTTTTATTCCTCCATTTTTAAAAATTGTTACTATTTAAACAAACCTCTTCTGAAGAACTGTGTTAGTCTAAGTACACATTTCAAGTGCAAAGAAAGTGTACTGCATAGAAGCTATCATTTATTATTATTATTATCAATGTTGCTACTAAAAACAAGACCAAGTTCTTCTATCATAACTTCTCTCATGAGTACCAATGTCTGTATCTTATTTGTTTATGTTAGACAAAATTCTCAAATTAGAATATATTTCTCATTTTCTTTAGAGACAGATTGATATGTGCCAAAATCTGTAAAAAAGAACATAAGTGCTTTTCAATATTTTACAGTGAAATTGAAGGTGAAGTGGAAAAGTAACAAAGAACAGCCTCCCTCAGTAGGAAATTTGGAGAAGAACTTCTGCAGTTTCTAATTTTCATGTCTTGTTTTAACAAACAGGATAATGTGGGGCAGAGCTGGCCAGATTAGTATATATTTCATCATGCAGAGACATATCAGCATCTAAAATGTGAAGAAAACAAATGCAAATAGCCATGACAGGAAATGAGAAGCTGTAGTTAGTAAAACGCTGTCTGACAGCAGGTGGTCGTAAGCTGCCTTCACATATCATTTTTTAGTCTAACACTGTTCCAAAGGCAATTTTTCTCAAGAGGAAAAACTGTTTGAATGCAGGAAGAAAAATTGAGCTACAGAGAAAACACATATTTGTCAATATACACTTGTTAAAACAGATTTCAGACAGAAATTTATTCAGAAGAAAACATAGTCTGCTCCATATGATTCCCAAAAATCTGGATACTATTTCAGATGCCTAAGATTAATGCCTGGGCAATACTGTGAACATGTAACATAAAAGTTTTTAAATTCATCTGCAACCAGCAATTGCCAAGTGTTTAAATACATCATACAAATTTTCCTGAATCAATTAAGAGGTCAGAATTTCAATACAACTGATGTATTATTTAGTCTGCTTGCCAGAACTTTCTCTCATAATCGAGAAATAGACAAGACTTTTTGACATTAGGACAAGTTAAGACATTAGTCCTCATATTAAAATCATGTTTCAGCAAATTTGCTGTTGTAAAAACATGAATTTCATTCTAACGTTTATCATGAGGAAATCTGCAGAAAGTATTTTAAAAACGCTTATTATTATTATTACTATTATTATTATTATCATCTTGCTTTTGCGGCTTGATATTAAAGCAGCATATTTTGAATATTTTGAATGTTGCTCTATTTTTATCATAAGATGAGGAGAACTGCATAAGTGTTTAAATTAATTAACAGATAGATAGAATCCTTTTTCTCTGGATATTCTTTGTTTCTGATATGTAACAGAAGAAAGATATTATAACAGTTGTATTGAATGAGGACAAGATGTTAAGGTATTTTACACTCGTGTTTGTTTTAATGAACACCACACACTAAAAATTCCAGTAAATAACACCTCTAGGAGAGCCACTGACAAAAATCAGAAAGTTTTCCATATGTTCCTTTAACTCTGATTTCTTCCTTCCTTCCTTCCTTTCTTCCTAAAATACACCTTCCTGGTGTATTTTAAGCAGTTTTTTTAAGGCAATAAGTTCTAAAAGTTTTCTAAATATTTGTAAGGGAATCATATCCCAATGAGGCAATTTTTGTGAAAGCAAGAATTACTGAGAATAGAACACACTGAATGAAAAAGAATCTTAAATGGAAAATTCTCATTAAAAAAAATTGTCATGCAGTAACAGTCATTGAGAAATTTTCATCACAGTGATGTAAAGTATATTTCATTTTTTCAGGAATGTACTGAAAGTTCAGTTAAAAGCTACAATTAAGTTAAAGTTTATTATAGTGAGGAGAAGGAAGAAAGAGAGGAAAACTTACAAAGAGAGCCTAACTTCTCTCACAGCTCTATCAAACATGTAAAATATAACTCACTGAACAACTCATTCTGTGTTTCATGCTAAGTACTTGTTAGCTTGAAAGCAACTGAGTTTCACCTGGCTCACATAACTTCCAGATTTTTTTTTTTTTTGCACCATTTATAGGTGTGTATAGGTATTCATTAAGATGTTTTGATTCTACAGCTACATTTTTAATTTTCTCATATATTCCACAAGACTCAGCTGAATGTGAAAATTTATCTCAGAAGTTGAATGTATATTTCTGTTTCATAACATTTCTTCACCTACATGACTTTTAATCAATAACCTTTGCTATGTAATAGTGAAAGCTCCAAAGAATTTTTTGCATAATTGCATAGTTGACCCTACTGTGAAAAAAGAGCTAACCATTTCCCAGTTTTGTTTGTGCTCTGAAATGTTGACAGACTGTTTTAGATATAACTGTTGATGAATGTGTGTATATTCGTTTAAAGTTTTCCAGGGCACCATCATGCAAATGCTGCTCTACTAAGGCTGGTCTCTCTCTAGGAGAAATTAGATGAGTGTTAGTCATTATTCATAATATTTTGTTCATTGGCAAATAGCAGCCAAAGGGCAGAGTAAATCAGTACATAACACCAGACATCTTTTGTTACCCAAGAAGTACTATTTTAAAGATCATTCCTATGGTGTTTTGCACTGGACAAAGATTACAACAAATCTTTATATATAATAGAAAGACACTTTTCCTTAGCAGATGAGCCAATAATTGCACAATAGTTGTCATTATCAGACAACTGAAGAGTTTTGTTCTGTCATAGTTTGGTAGCACTGATGAAGCTTTCTAGGCTAAATACTTCCCAATTTAAAATGAGGTAGTCAGACATCTAGTAAGATCATTTAAGTTTTTGTGTTCCGATAGATGCAGCAAAAGACACCAATGAAAATGGAAGTTGTTTTCAGAGCAAGAACATTTAGTATTTTTGCATACACTTTTCACTTAGAAAGAAGGCAGCGTTTACCTAAGTCATGGCTAATATACAATATACAATATATATCAGTCGAAAACTGGTTGCAATACCATTTTTTTCAGTTTCAGTTCTCTAGTGTAATAAAATACATTCTTTCTAAACTAAACATTCTGTGAGGAAATAATGGGTTATTGTGGTTTAATCTGGCTTTTAAGCCCCTTGTCACCCAATGAATGGTGGAAAGAGTTGAAAAAAGAAAAAAAAAAAAAGAAGAAGAAAAAAACCACAAGAATTCATGGGTTGAGGTTAGGACAGTTTAATTAAAAAAAAGGGGGGGGTGGGAGTGGGTAGAATAAAGAAATTAAGTGGTGAACAACACAACTGTTCACCTCTTCATCACCAGTTGACTGATGTTCAGCCAGTCCTTGAACAGATAGGCCCCCCAGGCAACACACCACAGCGTTTATTGTTTAGCATGACATCATATAGTATGGGATATCCATTTGGCCTCTTTGGATGAGTTGTTCTGGTTCAGTCTCCTCCCAGCTCCCTGTGCATCTCCAACATCCTCAATGACAAGTCAATATGAGAAGCTAAAATGTCCTTGACCTTATGTAAATAGTGCTTAACAAGAAGAAAAATATTGGTGTGCTATAAAGATTATTCTCACTGTAAATACAAAATACAGCACTGTACCAGCTACTGGAAAGAAAATTAACTCCAGTCTAGCCAAAACCAAGACATAGATTTCCCTAGAATTACATAATCTTCCTCAGAGGCTCTGATGACATCTATATTTTCTTTATCACAATCTCCCTTTTCTGCTTTCTCTGTTTTAATCCAAGTTCATACACCTGCAACTTCTTATTTCTCCTTCTTATTGAAAGAATAAGCAGATCCTGTAATCCGCCTAACCCCTTTCAGACAATAATACGTGTAAGTATTTTATTCCCATTATATCCCATTAGAAACTCTCAGGCTACTGTGATTGCTGGGCTAAACAAATGACAGATTCCTTCTATTTTGAGCAGGAACCATGTTTCAACAATGGTGTGAATTTGGTCTCTTGCTGACTTTTGTTAAACAGATAAGAAACAGATAGATTGAGTAGTAACCAACCTCCAGCATTCTTCTTCACCTGTGACAGCTATCGCTATCCACAAAGTATGAGGGTTAGACATGTGCATGAACAGCAGATTTTTCAAACTCTTCAAGCTAAGCTGAATTTGAGTTTGTGTTTTAAGGTTTTCAAATAATTACAAGGAGGCAGACAACATATCTGAAATACAGTATTAGGCAGTAAACTAGCCAGCTGAGAATACAATATAAAGAAATTGAAAACTGCAGGAAACAAAAACATTGAGCCTTCTGAATATGAACTGTGATAACTCTCTCAATTTGAAACTGTTCACAATTAAAAGCATGCTATGTCAGGTTAACTATAACGTTATAAAACATTAGAGAATTTGGACCCTAAGAACTAAGAAGAGCATGGTGAATGTTATCTAGTTAGTGCCTGTTATAATTCAGAAAGTTCGAGTTCATCCAGTTCTTGAAAAAAGAATTTTCAAAATGTAAGAGATTCAGTAGACTTCTATCCTAAGGATCAAGAAACCTATTTTTATATTATTTAAAATTGTGACTGCACACTACACTGGACTCAGTCTTTGATAGGTTACATAGAAAGCATTTTTTCTGTTAATGGAAAAGCATTGTTTCTTTCCCCAGCCCCACTGAGTTACTAGTTAGGTGCATGACAGTAGTTTCCAGTGGAAGTAGATTCAATGTTACTTGGTCTTCTTCAACAAAAAAAAGTTGCTTTCTTCCAGACTTTTATGCTCTGGTGAAAAAGCAACAAAAGCACACAAAAATGCATTTCCTTATCTGCTTTGGTAAATTCTAAAGCTAGTATTATCTAAACTCTTCCCAAATCACAAAAAATTGCCCTACATTTTCATGTTAGGCACAACTGTTCCCCGCTGAGAAAAGAACTGAGGTAAATAGCCCTAAACTAATGCATATGACCCCTCCAAGAATTTCCAAGCAAAGTCACAGATGATAGAAAAACTAAAATTACAAATTCAAATTGAAGTAGTGGTCATAAGAACCTCAAAGACAGAAGATAAAAACTAAAATAGAACTGTACAAAATCCTGCAGGGAAAATAGTCACTTTCATTCTTTTTGACAGATTTCCTTGAAGATGGGAATGCAACACCAAGGGCTCTACTGTTGACTGCATAATGTTATTTTATCTTTCAACACATCTAAGTCAAACATAGAATAGCTTAGATTGAAGGGGATTTTAAAGATCATCTAGTTCCAACTCCCCCCTGCCGTGAGCAGTGTTGTCATCCACCAGATGAGGCCACCCATAGCCCCAGCCACCCTGGTCTTGAATATCTCAAGGGATGGTGTATCCACAACTTCTATAGGCAACATGTTCCAGAGCCTCACCATCCTCTGATCAAAAAGTTTACTCCTAATCTCTAATCTAAATGTCCCCATTTTTTACTTTAAAACCATTCCTCTTTGTTCTATCACTTGATCTGTTCATGTAAAAATTCCCTTCTATTTTATGAGCTCCCTTCAATACTAGAAGGGTGCAGTGAAGTCTCCCTGGAGCTTCACTTTTCTAAGCTAAACAAGCCCAGCTGTCTCAACTTTTCCTCAAAGGAGAGGTGCTTCAGCCCTTTGATAATTCTTGTGGCCCTTCTCTGGAAGAATCCAAAAGCTCCACATCTTTCCTGCGCTGCTGTCCCAAAGTCTGGATACAGCACTGTAGCTAGAACTTCACAAGAACAGCGTAGGATGGGGTCCGTCACTTCCTTCACCACACTGGTCACACCTATTTTGATGCAAACCAGGATATGATTGACCTTCTGAGCTTCATGCTTACAGCAATGATTCATGTCAAGCTTTTCATCCACCAGAACCCCAAAATCCTTCTCCGCAGAGTTGCTCTCCGTGATTTCTTCTCCCAGTCTGTACTCGCACCTGAGATTGCCTCAACCCAAGTGCTTAGCCTCATTAGTTTCTCTTCAGTCCATTTTTCAACATATTACGAAGTATTTTACTTCCTACTCTAAACCAGTCCCATATACCTTGGCATCACTGCAACAAGATTATTTCACAGTTTTGCTTTAAATCAGTCAGGTAGAGTTGATTTCAAAAATCACTTTCATGCTATAAGACTAACAGATGGACATACCTATTCTGAACCAAAGTTTTCATGCTAATGAGATAAAATAGCAAATGCAAAAGTCAAACAGAAATACCACCAGAAGATACAAGGCTTTTTTCACAGAATTTCAGGACTGTTTGGGTTGGAAGGAATCTCTGGAGGTCTGTAGTTCAATCCCTGCACAAGCAGAGACAACAGGACCACATACAGACATCTTTTGAAGATCTTCAAGGAGGACACCACAGCTTCTCTGGGCAACTCATGGCAGTACTCCATCACCCACATATTAAAGAAGTACTACTTGATGTTCAAAGGGAGCCTCCTGTATCTATTTTGTGCTCATTGTTTCCTGTCCTTTCACCTATCCTCATTGAACTCTCTCTTAAGGTCTTTATATGAATGTGGTGTGCAGCTCAGATAACAGAAGTAGATTTCTGGGAGAAAGGAGAAGTTGTTAATCATAGAATCATAGAATGAACTGGGTTGAAAATGACCACAATAATCATCAAGTTTCAACCCCCCTGCTATGTGCAAGGTCACCAGCCACTAGACAAGGCCACCCAGAGCCACATCGCACCTGGCCTTGAATGCCTCCAGGGATGGGGCATCCACAACCTCCTTGGGCAACCTGCTCCAATGCGTCACCACCCTCTGTGTGAATAACTTCCTCCTCATATCTAGCTTAAACCTCCCCTGTTTAAGTTTAAAACCATTCCCCCTTCTCCTATCACTATCCACCCTCGTAAATGCTGTTCATATAATGTTTATATGCTCCCTTCAATTACTGGAAGGCCACAATGAGGTCTCCCCAGAGCCTTCTCTTCTCCAAGCTAAACAAGCCCAGTTCCATCAACCTTTCTTCATAGGAGAGGTGCTCCAGCCCTCCTCTGGATCTGCTCCAAGAGCTCCTTGTCCTTCCTGTACTGGGGGCCCCAGGCCTGGACACAGCGCTCCAGATGGGGCCTCACCAGAGCCAAGTAGAGGGGGACAATCACCTCCTTCTCCCTGCTGGCCACCCCTTTTTTAATGCAGCTCAGAACAACAGTTAGCCTTCCGGGCTGCAAGCGCACACTGCTGGCTCATGTCCAGCTTCTCATCCACCAGGACCTCCAAGTCCTTCTCAGGGCTGCTCTCAAGGAGATCTTCCCCCAGTTTGTATAAATACCGGGGATTGCCCCAACGCAAATGCAGCACCCTGCCCTTGGCCTTATTGAACCTCATTAGGTTTTCATGGGCCCATTTCTCCAGCTTGTCCAGGTCCGTCTGGATGGCTTCCCTTCCTTCCAATATATCGACTGCACTGCTCAGCTTGGTGTCATCCTCAAACTTCTTGAGGGTGCACTCAGTGCCATCGTCTATGTCATTGATGAAGACGTTGTAGAGCACCTGTCCCAAGACTGACCCCTGAGGGACGCCACTTGTGTCCGGCCTCCACCCTGACACAGAACCATTGAATACAACAATAATGAAAGACTTAATGAGACTACTTGGCAGAAAGTAAGCAGAATCATCAAGTGAAAAAGGTGGCTGAACTCATGAGGCTGGGCACCAAATGCAAACAGGCTTCATATTAGCCTCAGCCAGACCGGAATTACAGGACACAAGAGCTCCTTGCAACACTGCAAAGCATTGGCATCAACCATAATAAGGATGTTGCAATCACCTGCAATTGCCTTGAGCACAATTGGTAAGGAGCAAAAGTCTGGCCATAGAGACTGGGTTGCCTGTATGAAATTAGTAATAAGCTGATGACAATTCTTCTCACCTCAATTCTCCCCCTACATTTTCCACATGTGTGTACTCCTGAATCAAACACCCCTAACACTGAAACAAATACAGTATGACAATCTTTACACGAGCTTATCTGGTACAAACATCTGAGTGGAAGAAATTTGCCATTCTTGGTGGTATTTAATCAGTCTTATGAGTAATTAATCTTTTTAGGGTTAACTAGTGACTGGCTATACGCAATATACCTTCATACAACATACAACATAATAAAGACATTTTAGATGAGAAACAATGTAAGCTATTATTTGGAATACCATGCATGTTATAGAATCATAGAATTCTATGATTCTATGATTCTAGAATGCTATGTTGTTTTGAAGTTATGTTGTTTTAATTTAAAGTAAACCATTATCTATAGGCATTTAAATATTAGTAGATACTAGTAAATACTATAAATACTAGTAAATACTATAGATAGTAGGAGGACAAACTCTCTCTAAAAACAGCTATTCAGCACATGTAAATCTCAACATTATGATCCATCAGCCAGAAAGAATACTAACTAGACAGAAAAATGCACTTCCTGCTGACCCCATGGGATTCCTTACAAGGAATATACTTTGAAGACAGAGGCATGGAGAGCACATAAAAGCATGGTGGAGTGGCTACTTCTTTCTCTTTTGACACTGTCTAGAATAACTTGGCAGTGCTATATTGACAGAAAACCTCTTTACTGTCATCATCCACGTGCTGCCTTGTACGTCCTTATCTTCCACTAAGCATTCCAGTGAACTCACTTTTAAAGGGACTTCTTTATAGATAAACTAGTTTAGTGGGATTAAGGACTCACCAAGAACACTCAATACCTATTGCTATAATGTATCCTACTACTCAAAAGCACTAGTTAATATGGAGCAGTACAAGGCATATACTTCCCAGCAGACTCACCTGACGTCAGAAGACATGTATGGCTATCTTCCATAGATTTTTAGAAAAGAAAACATTTAATAAATGTTATATTGTTAATCAGGTCTATCAGTTTTAGAACATGAGAAAAGTAGAGATGCTATGATTTTTAAAGTTCTGAAGGCTTTCAGGGGCAATCATGAGAAAAAGGCATTTCTATCCAGCAATTCTAAACAGAAAAAAATTGTAGAAACACCAAAACTAGAGCAAGTAATATAAATTGCCATATTTAATTTTCTATTAAATATTTCAAGAAAACACATGCACACAGTGTTACGTTCATTGTTTTTACAGTATTTATCAGGCAAACAATGAACCAGATCCACAGGACAGCTAGAAACCAAATCAGCAAGAAATAACACTACCTACAGTGGACTTAATAATTAGGAGAGCCCAGATCAGATCTTAAATGGAATCCTTAGCCTAATAGGCAGAGGGAGTGAGTTAGGGTCCTAAGTGAGAGTGGCCAGCATAATTAAGGTCCATTACTGCCCTCAAAACTCTAATGTCTGACAGATCTACAAAGAATGCAAGTATTTAAAACAAAATCATAAAGTTTTTTTTGTCTTTAATTTTGTGAAAGTTAATAAAGAATATTATTTGCTCTTTAAAATATTTTCAGAGTTTCTAACTTAGTGAGGATAATGTATATGTGCATTAAAAAATATACCAGTTGAGATAATATTGATATTGTTTTTATTTCTGTATACAAATATATTATTTTTATAATGAACCCTGCAAATTGCATTAGAAATTAGTGTGAGGGGAAAAGAGCAGGTTACTGTTAGAAAACAAAAGTTAATTTCCCTTGTATTTTCCATGCTTTTGAAAGCAAATGTAGATTTTCAGTGGCAGAATTTGAAATTGAGCCATATGTGTGAAAGAAAATAATACACACATAAACAAACAACATCCTGCACAGATAGAGGCAATTGTTATGGAAAAAAAATACAAAAAGTAAGGAGTTAATGTTGTATTGAGAGCCGTGAGGTAAAGCAATAAGCAGAGTTTGACCAACTATTTTTAGAAATAAAAAAAAAATTTTAAGTCCATATAATTGAGGCTGAAAGGCAAGGACACTTCTAACATATGCTGCCAACAGATATCACATTGAAAAAAAAAGAAGAATCAGTAGTTGAAATTTTCTTATTAAAAGCATAAACATATTTTGTGGTGAAGGGTATTTTAGTGACAATTATTTATTTTAAAAGTCAATCTTATCACAAACCCACATATGCATGCAATCTATAGATGAACATCATGCCAGGATATGAACAAAAGTTCTGAGCATATTTAATACTGACTATATAATAAAACAGCAAAAGAAAGTTCTAATTATATCTGGAAGATGAGCGACAAAAGCAAATGTAGAGCAGCATAACTTTGTCAATGTCGAATCAGTCATATCAGAGGAATCAATATATATCAATTATTGAAAATAAATTATTTTAGTTTAAATCTTTAATGAGGCATATAAAAATGTCATACAAGCCTCGTTTATTAGAAAAAAAAAAAGAAGTCAGTTACGCTTTTATGTGGGGGGAAAGAAGCAGAAGTATGCTTAAATCTACAGAATGAATAAAATTATGCAACATTCTATACTTCATTGTTTGTTTAACTTTTGAGATCTTCAAAGTATTTTATCATATTTAAATATATTTATATTGTTCATTTAAAAGATAATTTTAGTCTTCTGAATTATTGCAGCGATACCTTTGAATTTTAGTTTCTAATGATACTTGTGATAACATTTATCTTGAATGCACTCTCTTTTGAAGACTCTAAACTAAAGATTTTTTAAACAATGTGTAAACTTACATGATGATTAGTTTTCTTTAGAAAAAATACTGAAATTCCACTCTGTCTTGAATATAATTCCCCTTGAAACCTGCAGACTATTTGAGATAGAGTAAAGGTTTTTGTATTCATGTTCTTGCAGATGTTCCCTACATGGAAAAAACTGATTAAGTTTTTAAAATCCTATTCATTTCAACATATAAAATTTATGTATTTGTACCTAACATGAAAAATTTCAGTAAGAGGTCTGGAACTAAACTAAATTGAAAGCCTTTAGAACTGATTTTGTAATGGTCAATTTAAAATAACTTGTGAAGCTATTTCAGCCATTTATATTATCATATAATCATGTTTAAATCATAAATATAGTTAGTTCTTAGTAGCAGCAGGAACACATGCATATATACATACAACTGTCATTTAAAAGAGATAGGATGTTCTTCTGTGTTTCTCCTGCCGTTCTTTCCTAGAGATGAATGTTATGAATGTTCCATATCACTATCATCCTAAAATGAGTTCAGTATGAGTTCAAAAAAGAATAGCATAAATATAAAGTTAGAGTAGATAGTATTAACATAAATTAAGACTATTACTTTGGCTTTCTTCCATACTAAAATTGTTCCCACGTTCTATTTATAAACAAGAAACATAAATCACTGTTTAATAAGCAAGGTTATGGCAAAAAGAGACTTGAAAATAAGTGTTTTTTCTTTTATTGCCATGTACTGTATCAACTGAATGAGGAAGTGTGTTGTTTTAACATTAATGATATTCCATATGTAATGAAATATAATCTCTAATTTCTTCAGAAGTTCTTCCTACATCAGGTGACATTAGATAGAATATGTTTTTTCTCCAGTTTCTTTTATTTAATACTTTAGTTGGAGAACAGCTTAAACTGAACTTGAAAACTATTGATATATATTGATGTAGGTTACTCTGAAAGTAATGCCTCCTATTTATTTCTATGGAAACTAGAGAGAAACACAAGAGATACTAGAAGCACAATGGCACTATTTGATAGAGCAAAGTATCAGCTATAAAACACTATTTTTCAACATAGTCACTACTATTATTTATGCATTTTTTACCAGAGATGAACAAGAAGATGCATGATGCGCTTGTAAATATCTTCATGTCCATCCAGAATGTGTCATGTCCATCCAGAATGCGTCTTGGTTTCACATCACTGTTGTCCCTACTGAAATGCACCACCCATCACCTCACTGTGCCAGCATTCACTATTTGGTCTCCGTAAACATTCAGCAAGTGTCATTAAATGTCACTGGGTGCCATGTTTCCTGTATAGAGGAATTTAATGACATACCTTTGCTTCATATATACTTCCATGTCAGACATCATTTTGTCAAATGGATTGTTTATCTGTTACCATCTGTCACACCGCAACAAAATGTAATGGAATGTTGATGGGAAGGTTCAACCCTTACTGCAGTATCACCAACAACCCCCTCTGATGTCACTGGACCAACATAATAAAATAGAAGGCATTACTTTTAGAGCAGCATTTGCATGACATTAAATTTCTGACAAAGATGTATACCATTTTCAGAAAGTGACTTGTTGTCTTATAAGCTTTTTCATTTCTAATCACATATATCACACTGTTTAACTTGAATATTGATTTCTAATTTGTTCTATTCCACCAGCTCTGCTATTTTTTCAGTTCAACGTAGAATTAGAAAAGATTAAAAATCTCATGTTACTTTCAGAGATTACAGAAATATTTATTTAATAATTTGTCTTCTTCATGTCTGCAAGAACAAACTGAGTTCCACAATCCTTGACATCACCTGCAGATCAACAAAAGGTAGAAGAATGATTCCTGAAAATGTGAGCTGTGATTTCATCATGATTCACAAATCTGACTGTAAATCCCATAAATCCTTCAAACCAAGAAAGGGGGAACATAATTACAGGACTGTCTCCAACCACACAGAAGCAGAGTGCCTGAGATGGGACCATAATTTGCTGGACAGGATCATTACCCTGCGCAGAACCACAATCATGCACCCCTCCTCCTCAACTCTACTGTCTCAAGGGAACCAGAGCAGGACTCAGATGGTGATGTGTTATGTGTCCATGGACACGGGTGTGAATTCATGAGCAGCTTTCCCTGACAGTCCTCATTTGGTCCTCCTAAAAAGATTGAATTTAACGTACATTATTTTGTATTCCTCTCACTTCCCTTGCGGTGACATCCTTCTTTGTATCTGATTTTCTTTTTTTTCCTCTTCGTTTCCTTCAGTAGCTGGAATATTTCATATTTACAGTGTCCATAGTTCTTTAAAACATAGATTTTGAGCAGATTCACACTGACAGTTGCAACTTCCTTCTTTTCATTTGGCACCAAAATCCCAAAGCTATTCTTTTCATCCAATAGGTATGTGACATTTACATTAAGCATGGGCATTGTTTTATCATTATTCTTTATGTTTATTATAAGTGTATAATGTCCTGTATAAATAACTGGCAAGAAAATTTTAACTTAATAGGCATATGTAGAACAGTTATAGATTAATACTTCCAAGCAAGGATCTCCGAACATAAACAAGGCCATATAATCAACATCAGCAACTGCAACTGCAACCTAATTCAATTTGTGTAGTTATCAGAAATTAATACACGTAATGAGAAACGTGGGAATTAAAAATACTTCATGTAAACAGTTTTTCATTGTTTCTATGCTCTTGAGGACATGCTTAGTAAGATCTAGGCTTTCTTGCAAACAACTTTTTCTATACTTGACTTCTCTCCAATACACATTCCCCATTAGCAAATATTTCCAGATTGGTGCATCAATAACATAGGACTTCCAAGATCCTATGTAATTCAGTGAGACTTAACAATATGCATTCAAAATCATACGAATCATGGATTTGGATCACTGGGAAGAAAATTCCACAAGGCAACCTCCCATGGATCTATGTTTAGCCATGGATAGGAGATACTCTTTTTTCTTTGCAGGCAAGATTAGGAAACAGTGATGGAGTTTAGAGATTGTACTTTGTACTTAATTCTTAGCCACTTACCTAGATTTTCTTTTTGTTTGTTTTTGTGGAATCTCTTCTCTCTCTTCATGAGAGAAAAATAAAAGCAAATCAGAGGATCACAGGTTGAGAAAAAATTAGGACTAGAACTGTTGTGTTATTATGCTATTAGAGTATGGGTAAAATGCTAAGGCGATGCTGATATGTGCTGTCTAAATTAGTGTATCTGCATTATGCCTTTCTTTTCGGTCTAAGCATTACTTGAAAAATAAAAGAAGGGGGAAAAGTAGCAAAAAAATTCACTTTACTCTGTAAGTATGAAAAGAATTTGAGATCATTTTGCGAAACTGCTGACTTTCAAGCTATCAAGATGAATTTTAATGTTCCTTTAGAAGTACAACAAAGTTGCACACTTAAAAAGGATTTCTACACCCAGCACTATCTAGAGTCTGGAGGATTTAAATGTCCTGTTATTTTTCACTCTGAAAATATAAAGATTAATATACTTTCTTGCACATAAAAAGGAGTGCTCTCTTTCTCTGTTCACTATGCAAGCTAGTCCATGTTTTAGGAGAATTTGTTAATTTTTGTGATATCTGCTGGACAGCTGAAAAAAAATATAACTTTTGGATATCGTCCTTATTTGACTTAAATCTTTCCTCTGCTTTTCTGAATTGAAGGATACAAAAAAAAAAAAAAAAAAAAAAAAGTAAATTTGAAACATGCAGAACAGAATATATTTTAATTTTAACTAAATAAATAGAATTTCTTCTTCTTCTTCTTCTTCTCAGCTAAAGACAAAACTAAGGAATATGATGGTTTTAAACTAAGACAGGGGAGATTTAGATTAGATATTAGGAGGAAGTTCTTCACACAGAGGGTAGTGACACATTGGAACATGTTACCCAAGGAGGTTGTGGTTGTGGATGCCCCATCCCTGGAGGCATTCAAGGTCAGACTGGATGCAACTCGGGCAGCCTGGTCTAGTGGTTGGCAACCCTACCCTTAGCAAGGGAGGGAGTTGAAATTAGATGATCACCATGGTACTTTTCAGTCCATTCTATGATTCTATGAACCTATGATTCTATGATGAGTTTTGAACTTTTATGAGTTCAATGCATACCTTCTTTCTTGTATATATGAAATTAGTTTTGTCTGAGTTTTGATAGTTTGGGTAGGGTTTTTTTGTTTGTTTGTTTTTTCTGTTTTGGTTTTGATTGATATCTAAAATCCATGTATTTATCTCAAGTAGCCAACCAGTTTATCTGTATTTAAGCTAATGCTTATTATATTTATTATCCCTCTTCTGCACATCATTACTGATCAATATTCATGTTTTTTCTTTTTTTTGCTTTTAATTTAGTCTTTGATGAGCTATAGATATTTTTTTTCTATTAAGTCTGTTGATCAGTCTCCCACTACTTCAATTGCACAGGCATAAAAACATGCTTTCCCTCTGTTGTATGTAGTAGTGCTTCAGATTCCAATTGTATTTTATAATATCATGTTTATCAATAGTTGGAATAAAGAATAAATATTTTCAGCTCACGGAAGAAACATTCCCCCCTCCCCCCCTGGGATTTAGAAGTCCTTTTAAAGGAAGTGAAATACACTGTATAAGAAACTATGAGGTAACCACTTGTAAATGATATGTAAATTCTCAGCAACATAACGTAAAGTTCTGTTTTGGTAATTACAGGGAACAGACACTGGCAAATACTGTAATCATTGTATAGTCTGACTTCAGAACTGTTTATAACCCATTATGAGGAATGTTTGGGTATACACAGGTATATGAACTGGTCAACACTGATTGCTGCACCTCAAGTGTAATAAGTACCTCAAGGCAAAATTTTCAGTTCAGAAAAATTTATTCCAATTCCTGTGTTCCAGTTTGTGCTCACTGCCCCTTGTTTTGTAACTGGGTGCTGCTGAAAAGAGTCTGTTATTAGTAGATGATACAATGCACCTGCATTTTGAATTCTTATAGGTTGGTTATTTTTCACAATTTTATGTTAGCTACTCCTTTTACAACTATAAATACAGGCTTACATGAAAACATTTTGAAATTATTTCTAATTCTGAAGTACATATGAATTATAATATTCTTAAATATTTACTTTTTTTTTCTTGTACTTTACTTATACTTGTGTTTTAGATTCTATCATAAAATATTCAACTTATTGTGTTAGTTTGATGTGAAAAAAGTGACTGCTAAATACATACTTTGTCAAATTTACAAATTCTGAGATGTAGTGAATAAACGTAGATATAACGTACATCATAAATAACTATATAAGAAAACTTAAATAATGATAACAAAAAATGCACTTTTTCACAGACACACAAATATATGTAAGTTGAAATATTATTGACCATCATTGTATTTTACTCACCAAGTGGTACAAGAATATGTAACACGCAATAAAAACAAGTTGTAATTTGACATTGTGTGCTGGAAACTCCCCCCTAGAGCATTCTGTTGTCACCTAGGCAGTCCACTCTTGTGCTACATGCACCTGACTCATTAAAAACACAGCTAAAAATCACACCGCAATGTTGAACATTTACAAACTTATAAGCATACATGAATAAATGTCCAGAGCCATATGTGGCCCATGGGCCACAGGTTGCACCCATCATCTTCAAAGTTTGTTCTGTCAGACAGATTGTTCTTGGAACAAATGTTAGGAAAATATAATGAGATTAAACCTTTTGTGCAATATATGTGAATGTGATCTAAAACGAAAACCAAGTCTGTCCGAACCTATTTCAATACATTAGTCTTGGCAAACATAGACACACTTAAAACATTTGATTATATTGAAGTCAATACTGGATTCTAGGCTGCTTTAAGGTTTTCTGACTACTGAGTAGATGTGCTCGATTTTGTTTCCCAAATTGAGGAAAATATCATATTTATGTCTCCGTGACTATTTTTATAACTAATTGAGGGATGAGAGTTTAACAACATGATCTAATCACCAGTGTATCTGTAGAACAATATTTTCTATTTGAAATAATATTCGTTACTACTTACATACAAAGTTATCATATAAAATATTTCAAAATCATTGGATTTTAAAATGAATATAAACCTAAGATGGAGAGCGCTAACAGTACACATAGTGATGTTTACATTCTTCTGAGATCACCAATAAATATTTGTCATTAAATTTCTTGCTTGAAGAATGCAGGAACAAAATGTCATAGATTTAAAAGCATAAAGCTTATTAATGACATACTTACTATATTTTATGTAAAATAATATTATTAAAATAATTTTTCTCCAATATAAAACTTGTAACGCTTGGTTAAAAGAACTTTTTCATAAATTTTCCATAGATTTATATGAGGCAGTATAGGTCTTAGCTAAGCATTGTTGAAACACTTTTGAAAGACAATATAAAGACATGCTTCTAAATGAATGAAGCATGTGAAATTATTTTTAACTTTTCTCTAGTCATATTAAATACATTTTTGACATAAAAGAACTGGAAAACCTGTAATGCTGTTTACAGATAAAATCTTGAAAAAGCTTATTGGCTATATATTGAGATATTTTTTATTTAAATATATGTAAACTATTTGGTTTTGGTTAACAAAAAAAAGTGTTCTATAGACAACAAACTGTGAAAAGAATGTTTTTTAAAGTTAAATGCAAGAATATTTATGAGAAAATTTATGAAATTTATGAGACTCTGGACATGAATAATTTTAAAATTTTGATTTGGCTTATAAAGCTGCCCAAGCTAGTCCTAATATTTTCATTTAATAACTGTGACCAGGCAGACTAAGAAATAAAAATAACATCTAAGAAATAAAAATAAAATCTTTCTGTTATTTTGCATTAATCTGAAATTATTTCACTTTATTTAATTTTGAAATGGGAAGTTCTGTATGGAGAAAGCTACATTTCAAATCTTGAAACGATCCTTCACATCCTTTTTATTTTGCTTGCTTATGGCTGGGACTTGCTCCTTGGATTGGTGGAAAGGAAATGTGAAATACAAAGGAAAGATAATATACAGGAGAAATCAGATCAAATTTGTAGAAGCTTAGCACTGGACGTCAAATGGAAAGCTGCTCGCAGCATTTGTTCCCCTATATAGGCACAGATCATCTTACAGCTTTGCACTTGTATCTCCTGTTTATTGCATAGATTTCAAAAGGTTTGTGCATACATATTATGTGTCAAGCGAAAGGTTTCTGGTACTGCAACCTTGCATGAAGTTTTGCCCTTGTGGATATATATTAGCATGGGTACTTCAGATTTAGCTTCCCATAAAGGAATTCAACTGCAAAAAAGTAGAATTGCTGAGACCTGGATCAGTATGAAACAATTGGATATGATTGGGACTCTTATCAAAAGAGTAAGACTGCTGATACAGATATACAGATTGATCCTCCTGGGAAGGAAGCAAAGATTATGTTAATTGAAGAGGATACTGTTATAGTTCTGCCAGATTCTGGAGAGGTACATACTGATTACAGCACAAATTCTGGAAATACCATTATGCTACATATACAGTCTCAGTCTCCTTTTCAAAAAAGGTTGGCATATTTTTCTGTCAATAAAATTGACTCAGCAGTCAAGGGACTGAGCAAACATTGAGTTTAATGTATTTTGATTATCTGCAAACTTGTTTGGTTTGAGAAATCCAATAAGAATTTTACTCACAGATTTCAGAAAAATATCCCAACAAGTACATTGCAAATTGCACAAATACTAAAACAGCATTTAGCAGCATTATGAAAACTCCTAGTCCGTTCATATCACATACTGTTGATTATATGAATCAGAAATTCTTTGCAGTTTGAAGATATGATGAGAACAGAAACAGAAATTTCAAATGTATATGATATCTACTGTGGGGCAAAAATATCACTTCTCAAATCTAATTAATGTCCAGTGTATGGAATGTTTGCCACCTGAAATACCTCTTCAACTTAGAACATCAGAACAGCTAATGAATCATTTGTTTCACACAGAAAAACAGAAGACACAAAAGTTTTTCTTAAATTTCAAACTGTGAAATTCTTGGTCCTCTTGAAATGAATGAAAACAGAAAATCAACCAACCAACAAACAAAAATCAGCCTTTTCCACATCGTAATGAAGATCAAACTAACATTTTGTGCAATAATTGGAACCCAGGTGAAACTTTTTTGCTCATTTCTGAACACAGCTTGCATTGAGCCCAGTTTTGGAGCTGGCTAAGCATTTTAGTGTGCTTTGATCTAAACGAGAGCCTGCAGTAGTCATTTGATGACATCCACATAAAACTGCTTGTAAAGTTGAATTAGTTCTAGACTTGATTGAAACCTCTAATTTCCATTTCTCAGGCAATAATTTTAGTGTGAAATGTATGACTATAAAGCAGAGCTTTTTGTAAATGCTATAAATCTTGAAATTTGCAAATGGGCTGAGAAAAGTAGTTGGCATGTTTTCACTCTCTGTTTTCATTACACCTTCATTATTTGATTATTGAAAATTTCTTGAAGTGCAAACAATATAAAAGATAATTAAAAAATCATCTCCTCTGGATTTTTTTAAAATTTTAATCCAATAAGGTCATAGTTGCCACTTTCTTTTCTTTATGTTCTTTTTAATCTTCCACCAATTAAAATCTCTGACATCTTCACTGTTTTTTGACCAGTTCAAAAATTATTTGTGAAAGGGTAGTTACATCTATTCCAGTATTTCTGCCTAGACATTACATGAATTTTCTTTTCTTCATTTAGATCGTTGTTGCCATCATTGATAAGAAAAAATAGGTGCTTCTTGAAATGGTCTGTAGCTCTATTAGTGCAATTGACAAAATATTTTGTCCAGATCAAGAATTACTGTCAATGTTACTATTAGAGATCATGTAAAGTTATCAAATGCCTGTAAATGGAAAATTAGTTTTTACAAGGAAAACAGAAAGCAATACATATCTGCATAGCTGACCTTAGAAAACATGATTCTATTCACCTAGAAATACATGGTGCAAGAATGTTGCCATTCAACAGAAAATAAAATACTGCTTCTATGAATGGCAACTGCTGCAGATTTGTGAATCTTTTTTTGTTTGCTTGTTTGTTCATTTCATACTATCCAGTTCAGGAAAACATATTTCTTCCCCTATTTGTTTCCATGAATGTTTTTGTCACCTATGTTTATGTTGCTACAGCTCTTTGTGTTGCATAATAAAAGCCACCAAATTCTTGAGTTTGTCCTAAGTTTGTTTGCTGCATGTGGTTAACCCATGATTTGCATAATTGATCGCAAATATTTTTAAGATTTAATGCAAAGTGAGAAGATTTGTAAATTATGAATCTAACCAGTCTTCACAACTGGATTGAAGGTATTGTTGATGGTGGCATCCACTGCTTAGGAAAAATTTTGTACTGGACAAAACAGAGAACAGTGATATCTGCACTGGAAAACTGTTAATTGTAACTGAAAAAAAGCATGGTCTAAAAGTAGTTTCTGGTGAGCTCCTCATGCCTCTATTAGGACAATACTGTTTTATTTTTAAAAGATTCTAACCATTTATTTTCTAATGTTTTAGAAATCCAGCATTTAGCAAAACATTTAGAAAATGTGTTGCTATTACCTGGATTTTAACCCTAATAAAATCCCACAGTCCTGAAGTGGGATTCCACAAAAGCCTGGGCTACTTTTTTTTTATTTTCTATACTCATCATTAAACAGAATCTACCAATACTCAGTCTTCTATGAAAGTTCTTCCTTCCTTTTGCTTTTACTTTATTGAGATCACGCTTCCGCTGCCCTCCCATAGTACAACTTTGGATTGTACTAGAGAGGAAAAGTACAAAAAAGAAAAATAGAAGAAAGGAAACTTAAATATTATTAACTTGTCCTCTGAGACTATGCCCACTTTAGTAAATTAGGCCTGACCAAGAACATTTCTTGGCACCGGAACATGAATATTCTAGCAAGCCATTCATCTGGCAAAAATTACTTTAGGCACAGAATTTCCACTCCAGAATTTCCAGGCCCATTTCTCATTTTAGAAAATATTTCTGTTTGATTGCATACATAACACTATATTTATTTCAGACTAAGAGGCTACTGCTACTCCAGATGGCCTTGTACTCTAGTGTCTGCTATACCACACTTGATGTCTCACCAGAGGCAGGTCTTGACATCATGCTACCTATATGTTTATTTTTTTTCCACTTGGCATATTTTTTATCATCTTTTCACTTTTCTTTTTTTTTTTTTTTTAAATCATATATTCAGTGCATTGTTAGTTAAAAAGGTTCCATGAAGAAATGTTTAGGGCTCTGAACAAGTGAGTTTCAGGCTGCTCATTTTACTACTCATCCCTGAAAGTGATAAAGGTGTGCACACTGACCACTCAGTGCAGGGGTTAGATTATATATATTCAAGGCTGACAATTTTCTGCTCAGTGCAGCTTTACCAGTATGGCTGCACTATGTAGAGTTGCAGTGGGTCCTTCTGATTTTGCTCTGTATGTTTGTATAGATAAAATTGACCAGTCACAGGCAAAAGAAGTAGGAGATGGACTGCAAAAATCCACACTGTGTTTTGCAGGTTTGCTTATATATCACTGTCTAGTTAGAGTTAGAAGTAACAGTGATTGCAGTTTTCTTTACAATACTGAGGTCCCTGAAGAGTGAGATGTGGTAACTGGTAGCTACTAGATGACACTGGTCTATAGTCACTGAACCTCTCATTTGCAGTCATTTCATGGCATTGCCATCACTCAGTGATTTCTTGTGATGCAGTCCACAATTAGATATGTGACATTGTCAATGAAGTTTAAGATATTTGAACTAGGGTTTCCTGATCACATTCTTCTGAAACAATTTAGCTTGCCCCTACTGAAACTAGATGTGCAGGCCAAGTCAAGGCAGGTGGCAGATATTTTGAGACAGGTATTTCTGTAAAACACTAGCAAAGGTCTCACCCATGTTGTCATTCTAATTTTAATTTCCTGTAGGAAAATGGAAAACTGACCTCAAGAATAGAGACAACACGAAAATTAAAACGTATTCTTTTTAGTCTCAATACAAATTGTTGATGTAAAGTTTAATTTATTAGAATCTGCAGTATCAGTTTGTTCATTTTCAGATAACTGGTGCTGATGGGTGGCTGCACTCATAAATCAAAAACGGAAAACATTATGAAGAACAAAAGGGAATTACTGAATGGCATTACTGACTAACGCATGCACACACAAATACTGGGGCAACCACACAGGAAATAGAAAAAAAATATCAAAAAGTTGGGTCAATGGAGAAAGATTAAACAGGTGTGAGAGGTGTGGGATGTTAAATATGTTGGGAAAAGGAAAGAATTTAAGGGGAATAATGGAGCAGAGAATGTGACTACAGCTGTCTGGGAATATCTTTTGAGCAAGTCTGTGCCTGATGAAGTCAAAGAAATGATAAAGACAATAAAATAAAATTGTTCCTTTGACCACGTAAATCTCCCCTTTTATGATGAAAGGAGAGGAGCTTAATTCCACTAATGTTAATGAAAGAATGCACATAGGGAAAAGACTGAATTTCCTAACAACATACTTCATCTCAAAATGGCATATCATTTGCTTTTCTCAGACAAACGGAGGAATGAGATGATTGATAGCAAAGATTTTTATGAATGTTTATCATTTCAATCCTGCTTTGTGATCAAAAGCACCCACTGATTTATTTTGTTTCTTAAATAAAGTGCTCAACCACTTGCTTCAGTCTATTCAGAGCTGCCTAGAGGAATAGAAGGTAAAGTAAAGTATATGAACGTTGGATCCTTTCCTTTTTCAGAGATAAAGGAATCCTCTGTTCATTACATAATGATACTGCCTAATGTAGAAAAGAGTTAATTTTAGCTTTCCACTCTGAAACCATCTGTGCACTTCTGAGTTGGAAAACAAGACCATACTTCCTGGTTCCTGTCATAGTCCTAATTTTAAAAAGATTCAAATGTCATTCAATAACAATGCTGTCTGTAGAAAGGAGGATTTAAATTTTGAGCCTCACAGTTAGCCTCACTAACTCATACAGAAATAAGACATTGGTACATCACAAGACTTTGCTGCACATTTACTTACAATACCCATAGTACATGAAATGACACAGTGTGATCTTACACAATCGTATGTTACAGTATGTGTCTAGACATAGGCAGCTGAGAAACACAATATTTTCTAGTGGAAAAGAAAACAAGCCTGAGGAATCTGAAAGTACAAGAGGTCGGAGTTTTATTTTGCAGCAGAAACAACAAAGTTGCCGTTGTATCTTCTTCCAATTCTGGATATTCTTCTCTTAAACTAATGCTAGTGTAATTATTTGGAGTTTCAGTGTTGGCCAAATTAACTTTCAAAGAGGCTATGATGTTACTGATACATTTGATTTAGTAAAATAGGTGGTGACATTCTGTGTTCTACATGCACTGTGATTTTGTAATTTTATATTTTATGGGTTTTTTGTTGTTGGTTGGTTGGGTTTTTTTTGTGTGTGTGTGTGGGGGGGAGTTGTTTTTTGTTTTTTTTCCCCAATGGAAAATCTGGTATGTTGAGAAGTATATAAAATTTATAGTTCCTGAGGAAGTAGCAAATGTGCTTTTAGGCAAGCCAGAAAAATGGTGATTCATGGTAATTATTATCAATATTCTATAGAAAGACATTTTCTATGTTGCTGCAGCTCTTCTTCATGGTATAAATTCAGCTTGAAAGTATCAGTCATGTTGAAAGTGAAGGCTTCACTTCACAATACTTATAAATGAAACAGAAATTAAAGCTCTAATTCTCATCTGGGTCAACCTGGTGGTGACTGAATGTTTTTTAAAAGGAGCAAGTAGTTTTTGTCATAGTGATGAAAAATGCACTTATTTCCCATTACAGTGAAGGACACTTTTAACCTCAAACTTATAATGAAGAGCGGTAGCTTTTATACAAAGGAAAGTTTTTCTACATAACTTTAAACACCCTGGCTTTGAATGTTTTATTCCAAATGTCCAGAAAATTATTTTTAAAACTGCTGTTTCCCATTTATTCTTTTTGTGTGTGTGCGTAAATCTTTATTCCCCCCTCCTCCCCCCCCCTTTCCCCTTATCTACCCTTGTCTATGATGAGGTTTGAGCTATGTTTAGCCAATACCCAGAACTCAGCAATTTCAGTGAGACTTTCTTACACCTGTGTTTTATCACAATCAAAGCCCTCAGTAATTTCTGTTTTTTCTGTTATATAATATATGTTAGAATTGAAGAATACTAAACACACCTTACTGTTTTGTGTATGGCACTGTTCAACACATATATTCTGTGTTATCAAGAATGGATGATGATTTTTGTTATATTCAGAATCCCACAATTACCTCTTACAGGATAAACAAAATTAGAAGCCAAAAGAAAAAAAAAAAAAAAAAAAAAGCTATAAAATGAATTAGAAACCCACCTTCCTAAATTTTCTTTTGTATTGTTATAAATGCAATATTTCTGCATTATGTACTCAAAATCATTTTTGTGTGTACTTTATGTGTTTTTTGTGTATTTATTTTAATACATGAATAGAAAGACTCTATGAAAGAGCCTATGGAAAATGATTGTGGAATAAGACAACTTTCACTTGTTCCAAATTAAAGGCAAACAATATCACAAACTATCCTTTGGAATGGCTTTTCTGAACTATTAATACAAAAGGAAGTTTGCAAGAATAATCACATTTTATATTATACATGATGGTATGACTTTGAAGAAAAATGAAAATCAGAAAACAAACATGGCAGCATTACCCTCACAATTATTTCACCTCAAAGTTGTCTGAAGAGAACTGACATTATAAGAATTGCTGCTGAGAAGCATTATAAGACAGAAATATCTCAGAATATAAATTCCTTGATTTACTGGTTGATATAAATAATTATTTGTCTTCCATGTTTTCATTATTTATTTATTTATTGCCACTAAGATAAGTTGCAAATGGGATATTTTGCAGGCATCCTGAAACAAGTAAAATGTAGCTTATCTGACACAGAGGCAAAATAATACTCTTTACTTGGCAAAAAGGATTTTTTTTTTCCGTGGAGATACAACAACACTGCTTCTTAAGTTTCTTCATGTCTTCATTACCACATCCCAGCCCACATAGATTATCTGATCTAAACCTTTAAAATACAACTGTGCTGTTTATATCATTTTAATCTTGCTCTAAAACTGCTCTGGATATTATCTACTTGAATTCCCAAGTAGACCTCTAGGTTTTGATGACTTGCTGTCAATGTTTGGTCATACTCCAAAAGAGCTCACATGGTTGCATACTTTAAAACATACATATCAAACCCAGTAGTTTTATATTTTAGTTGCCTTCTATTTTTTATGTCTTAATATATGTGTATAGATAAGTTTTGACCCTTATATACATTAACTATATGAAGACTGCTCCAAAAGTAATACTTCCTATTTTGTTACATTAGCTCACCAGGTCATGAATGATGTTGGTGGTACGGGAGAGGTTGAACCTTCCCACCAGTATTCCATTACATTTTGTTGCCATGCAGAGGGGCAGTCTGACAAAATGGTGTCTGACATGGAAGTGACAATTACTTTTTCAAGTGGATGACTTTTTTATGAGGGAAAAAATGTCATCCACTGACACTCATAAACTCTTCTGGAATGTCTATGGATACCAAAGAGTAGATGTAATTACAGTGAGGCCATAGGGGATGCTTTTCAGCAGTGGCAATAGAGACATGAAGAGCAGCCATGTTCTGGACAACCATGCAAATTTTTGCAAATGTAACATGCAGGCTTGTGTTCAGCAGTGGTTAAAATGCACAGCTAATGGTGGTGACTATGCTGAAAAACAGTGGTTTTTAGCTGAGAATTTGCTGTATCAAATAGTGTTGTTACACTCTTTATATCTGTTGTAGTTTCCATGGAAATAAATAGGATGCATTATTTTTGGAGCTACCTACATATTATATATTTTATAAGCAGTCCAAGACAAATCCTATTCATTCATTGTGGCCCAGACAACTGAAAAGTTTGAACTTCCATGCTTTTATATATTTAATTCTCACGGGGCCTTCTGTGTCATGCTGAATGCCCTGCTAGTGTTTGGTGATCTAGAGATTTTAGTCACAGTGGCACTCTCATTCAAGAAATGGCTGTGGTCAGTTCAGGAGAACAAGGTATTTACTTCCTTTCCTGGAAATGTCAGGTTTTCTGTGGCCAGAACCCATTCAAAATTGTCCATTCCTACTACTGAGTCCTTTGCAAGTGGTTTCATTGGCCTCCAGTTTTTTCACATCCAGAACTCTTTTAACAAACGAGGTACTTTCATGCAAGAGTGCACTTTTTTCAGGAAACAAGAAGTTGCAATCTGTGAGTGGCACTTATCTAATGTGATTCTCTCACACCTGTGTTCTGATATCTATCATACTTGCTAAGCTTCAATGAGTAGGCAGAATTGGAGTATGTATTCTTACACTTCATAAACCGTGTGAGGCCTTCACAACAACTTGACTCAGCTGAGCTTTCTTCCTCTTCTATATGATAACTTTTCTTGTCCACATATAGTTTTTCCCTGCTCTTTTGTTCTGTATGTATAACTTGATTTATTTCACTCACGTTGACTGGTTAATATCAGTCAGGAAATGTATTTAAATCAGTGTATAACGGAAATAAGGGGTTTTATATATGATTTGTTTTAAATAAGTGACACAGAAAAGATGGGTTATAAGTGTATTCAAGAGTAGCATGTAGTTCCCGCTCTTCCAGACAAATCTTCAGATGACATTCATGTAAATTCGAGAAAATATTCATATGGCCATCAGTCTTCAGTTCTAGCATCCAGAATAGAATAACAGTAGGAATAGTCCTCATCAAAATCAACTCAGTTAGAGTTTTGAACAATTCCCAAGGATAGATGGAATACTGTTCTCATCTTCAAGATAAGAATCTTACTCAAGAGCTGATTAAAAAAAAAAAAAAAACCACCACCAACAAAAAAAGCAATACTTCTCTTACTTTCCCAGGCTTTTAGAAATAGCTAGCTGCAGTGATTAATAAGTTGTTATGTTTTGACTGAGTATTTTAGCCAGATGTTCATAAGCTGTGTTCGAGAATTGGCTATACACAAGGTACCATGGCAAAATGTATTTATCTGAATGACTGTGATTGTGCACTATTAATAAATGCCATTTTTACAGTGACAGGTTTGTAGTATTTATTTTTTTATATGGAACAAGGGACTTGGAAACATTTGGACTTTGTTGTCTAATTAGAAACGAAATAATCCTGGTTCTGAAGTCTTTCAGGTCCTGTGTGAAAAGCAAGGTGTGACTACCTTGCAGAACACATTATTTTTTCACATTTAAAGACCACAAATTATTATTTGGACTTCCTTTTGCAAGTAAGATTAGTTAAACTTTTCCTTTTATAATCTGTGTACAGTTCTCAGCAGTCAATGTCCTTCGTAGGACATACACATATATATAATACATTCAGATGAGTTGGTTACCCTGTATGTGCTCTTGTGGAATCATGGCCTTTGCATTTTATGAAGTATTCTTCTGTCTTTAATCACGTTTGATTGCAATGAGTGATGTAGAGGACTGATGAGAACGTTTCTGTGAGTATGTGGGTTGTACTCTTGAGAAGTGTGATAGCAAAACCAATAAAACATTAATAAATCTTATCAGCATAAATAAGCAACTCTCCCATGTCACCAAACTTTTTGTTTGTTTGTTTGAAATGAATAATTCATAAATGAAAACCCCTGGGGATAAAGATGCAGAGCTTCATTATAAGTGGCTATTTTTTTTCCCAGATGAATCAAGCTCTTTGTTAAACAATTCCTTTACTGCATGCAGTCTGCTAACTCAGTACTGAACAGTGTCTCCCAGGGGAGACCACGGGTCCACCAAGAAAAAGTTTTCAAGAGAAGTTATTCTCAGAAACTTCTGTTCACCTAAACTTCAACCTCTGTTGGTATTACCTTCTCCACCTGCGCTGAAGTTATGGAATGCAGCCAGCAAATAGACAAATCTGGACTGCAAACGGCACCATTCTGTAGGATCACACTGCCATATAGGTCTGTTATAAACAGATGTGAGCACAATTTTTTCTGAAGTGGAGCACCAAAATCCAGACATCTCTGCCAAGAGCTAATATTTCTCCCACAGTCATCACCAGCTCAAGTTCCAGGCACCTGAGTCTGCCATGAGGACTGTGATAATTATTCCCTGCAGCCTTGTTTAGTGCAGCTATGCTGAATTTGCCAATCAGTAGCTAATCAATTCGGGGTACAGAAATCAACTGGCAAGCTGGCAACTGAAACCTCTAAGTCTGTCAGTAATTCCTTTTTTTTTCAAACAGCACTGCAGAAGTACACTGACTCACACAAACATTTCCCACTTCCCACCTTATCTGTGGCCATTTTCAGGTTTTCTACTCCTACCATCTAGATTTTCATTCTATTTACTAAAAGAGATCCTGTTCTGTTGTCATGCAAAGCCTCATGGGCCACTAAGGGAAGTTTACTGACTCCACTGATTACT
Organism: Chrysolophus pictus; assembly: GCA_037305975.1. Classification (NCBI taxonomy): domain Eukaryota; kingdom Metazoa; phylum Chordata; class Aves; order Galliformes; family Phasianidae; genus Chrysolophus; species Chrysolophus pictus. The sequence goes on along the minus strand of CM074577.1, from coordinate 29,130,788 downwards.
GATTGACCACGTGACTTATTTTATATGGAAACTGGGAGCTTGACAATGTGAATGAAGTTAGTCATCTCATTTCCCAGAGGAATCAGGTTTGTTAACAGGTCTGAGTTTCCATATGAGTCCTGAAAAATGCTGTATATCCCATTTTCCTGGACACTTCAGGCAATTTCAATCTTTTGCCTTTTCACCTTGTAAAGAAGTTAATATTCTCCTGAGTGGAGTTATAAAGAAGTCCTTCAGCAGCAAATCGTCCTCTCTCCATTATCTTCTTCTAGCAGCCACAGCACCCAAGATTCCATAAACTCCTGTCACACTTTCCTCTTAGAGAATCATAGGTTTAACTAGAAAATTCAACTATTTGCCAAATGTCCCTTATAGCTGTTTAATAATATTCCTGAGATCCTTTCTCTCAGTATGACTAATGCTGCAGATCCACATTTTATTAGCAAGCACTTTGCACTTTTTCCCTGTGCATTTTTCTTCACAGCATTCAGCATCTTTGGCTGACCTATTGCCATACATTCATTTATAGCCTGCTGTTCCCCTATCAAGTTAACTGTTTGAACTGATCATGCATGGCTTACAGTTCCTCACTAACATAAGTTAGCAGCACAGGGGCAGTGATTAGATTTCTTGTGCCTTTTATCCAGCACTGCTTGAGGCTGGACTGATGGCTTCCTTCTTCTGATCTCAGAAGAGAGATAAGAACCACATGAAGAAGCATCTTGCCTTTCTGGCACAAATCTGTCACCTGATGTCCTGCTTTTGATTCACAGCAGAGGATTTGTGTGGTTTTAGGATCACTTTCACTTTCAGCAGACTGAGCTTTTCCCTTTGGAAAACTTGCTGAAGTGGAATTATTCCTCTCTCCCCATCAATACTCAGGTCTCAATCATGATAATTGTTATGATGACAGACAGAAGGGTATATTCCTCACATCCCTCACATAAAGTCTCCTTATGTCATCGTGACTTAACACTCCACATTCATCTAGTAGCTTCACCAAATGAAGAAGAAAGACTGAGAAGTTTGCTTGAACTGCTAACAAAGTGGATGGTAACTGCAACAGTGAAAGAGTATCAGTAAGGTGAAATTTTGCAGCCACAGGAGCACCTGCAATGTGTATTATTTGTATTAGTATGCTTGTCTCCTTCACCATTTACATTGGAAACAAGGGATTGGTTTGCCCTACTGTGGTGCTTTCTGACTTTTCCAGCAGCTACTGGTCAGCACACAGGAAAATACTATGTTGAGATACCAACTGAGCAGTAATCATCCATCTTTCCTGTCCTAGAGAGCATACAGAATTTTATATGACTCATGGCTTCAGAAGTAAATGGAAACCACTTAAGCTGCTGTTGTGAATAAGAGCAAGTTGCGTTGTGCATAGAGAACAATGCAGAAGAAACGTTTTACTGCTTGTGCGTAAAATCTGTGTAACATTTCTATCCAAGTTCTCACTCTAAATACTGTAACATCAAAATCTTATGACAAAGCTACTCAGGTTAAGACAAGTTCATACTTCTTTACGAGCTAACTGGAAGAATTCTTCATCCTTTGTTCATTTTCAGAATAAACTTTGAAACTGTCCTTTTACTCGATGTTACACCTGCAAAGTATCTTTCTCTGATTGATAGGATTTTTATGTATCTTTGTGAAATAAAATTGCTATTGATAGAAAGACTTTGATATGAAGCTAGGAAACATAATCTGAAGCTAGGATGGTTTCATTGTCTTGCCAGATAGACTCATCATGATAAGACTTGTCATGAGTTACCCGCGTGTACATAGTAGCTAAAATGAATTACAAGATCATTAGCAAGAGTTTCTAGCGCCCTTGTCTCTGTATTTCATGGTTATCACGGTCCCATTGAATAACAGTTGTTGTAATGGTGTTGTAAAGAGTTGACAATAGAACTCAGCCTGAGTCAAAGACTGGGATGAACTATGCTGCTGAGAGTCTTCGTGAGCTCGCGTTCAGAACTGTGAGACAAACTGTGACGTGTCTGAGTGCGCAGCAAAGGCACCTTATGTTGCCTGCTCTTCACACATGCAAATTTCTTCCAGCCTGCTCTGGCAGCAGGGAGGAATACCAGTAATTAGTCTTTCCGGGCCATTTGGGAGTTGTTGATTGCTGCCGACTGGCAGACTTATCTCAAGAAGATCATTAGGTCCTGTGACATCATGTAGGTATATCAGACCGCTAACTAACCTTTCTTAATTAGTTCATATTGCTTTAGAATACAGGAAAACTTAATGTAACCAAACTGTTTATGCAGAGAAATAAATCATCTCTTCACAGAAAAGTTCTGAGAAAGTTCTGAAAGGGAAAGCACTGACTTCATAAGTTGAGCAGAGAAATAAATGATTTTTTAAGTTGTACATCATAGCAGATATAATTACATTTAAATGTTGATGCAGTTATACACTTATTTATACATATCAGTAGTCAGCTAAATATGTAACATGAATTTCTGGAAGTCACAAATTCCAAGTGTTACCAGTTTGCTGGTGAGCAGACTGGGAAGACTGAGGTGTGAATGTTTTCCTCAAGTTTTCCAGTTTTTAACAGCTAGACATAGGGGAATTGTCTCTAACTCTATGTCCCTCTGTTCAGCCACTGAAAACTGAAGACAGAGGGAGTAGTGGAGGGGGGTGATTTCTCCTAAGTTCTGTGCATTAAGAATTGTAAACAAGCTAGAGAAAAAGGAGATATCCTTGAGTTTCCCTATGAACAGTTCATTACTTCTTTCCTGATAGCGTTTCATCAGCCTCTTATAAGGTTATCAAATTTACTGTTCCAGAGAGACTACAATATCGGATACTCGGAAATGAGCAGTAAATCATAGAAAAACAAGATTTCCACAACTTCAAGCAAAGCCAGACCAGAAAAATGCAGGTAATATTTAGCTAGAACAGATTGATTACTGGGAAAGATTTTCCTCACTTTCCTCTGGCCCCAGAAGGCTATTGTTCTTCACTTCTTTCATTACCAAGAAGAGATTTCTTCCCCCAGGCACCTGACAAGTGCTCAAATTCTGAAAATAAGAGCTACTTTTTCCTCAGCTTGATGAAAAAGGTGCAGCACAGCAGGTGGAGTTTGGCTGCATTCATGTTCTCAGAAGTCTGGCTTCTGCTTCCTGAAGCTCATAACCTGCTCGATGAATTCTCTTTGCATTTGGACGCTTTATGTTAGTAGCTGTTAAAACAAGATATCTTTAAATCCAAAGTAGTCTGAAATATGTGATACTCAATTTTCCTATAATGTATAATGGAGATAATTTAGTGCATTGGCTAACACCATGTACATATCACTTCTGTGACACTGGAGCACTAGTGTATCATAATACATTATCTTCAGAGAATTTACACTTGCAGGTATCTTAAAATGTTCCATGCTAGCACAATATGACTCCACTGTTGTCTTGCATATTTTCTATGCAGTGTATGTGGTGAATATATCCACATACAAATATTTCAGACTAACAATTTAGTACCCTAAAAAGCTAATTGCTGTTGCTACTTCATTAGCATAAACTGTGCCTCCCATGTTTACACTAAACTGTTAAAAGCTTTTTGTTATACTCATGTTTGTCATTAAAAAGAAAAAAAAGCCCTACCAAAACCACTAGTAAGATCCCAAAAGATTCTAATTGATTTCTATGTGCCTACTTCCCTGACTGCTGCTGCCAAAAACCTCTGCAAAACGAGTAAATCCTTTAACAGATAGCAATGCAAAGTTTTAATACGTTGTCAGTAAAGAAAAGTGTTAAGATGCACACTGGTATGTGTGGGAATCAAATGTTGTTTCTGCATTAGAATTGGATAATATTTTTTTATTTCATGGTCTCCGCTGTCATAGTTCTTTTTTGGAGTCTTTCTACTTACTTGGGGGGGGTCTCTGATAGTTTGCATCACTTATCCTCTAGACGAACCTTCCCTAGGAACGCACGCTCAGTATATAAGAGTATAAATGTATACTTTATCATACACATTGCGAGGATATCCTGCACGAGATTGATCAAACCACAGAAAAAATCATGGCACGCCCAAGGAAGCATCTGGAGAGACATCGGGAAGGCCTGGCATCACCCCCGCTCCCCAGTACTCTTCGTTTAACGAAGACTTTGAAGAAAATCACCATATCAGTACTACAAGAAGAGCACCGAGACATCTTGGAAACAACAGGATGGCTACTGACTGACACCAGATAACACACCAATTAACAAATGTAAACTTTGATAAGACTGTGAACCTGGAGTACCCAGCCAATGGGGAAACATGGGAGGGGAATAGGCAAAGGGAAAAACAGGGAAACAAAAAGCTGTCATTGTGTCCTTAAGGGTGCTCCTGCTTGCGGGTCACCCGCCATTGCAATCGTGAATAAAATCTGCTTTTATCAGAGATACCATCCTGACAAAAATTATTTGGATATTTCCAACATAGGTATGGTGGAAATTGCACTTCAGTCCTTCTTCCATGTTTACCACTCTTCTCTGTGTAAACAAGATAAAGTTCAGGCAGGGGTTCACAGCAATAATAAACTGAGAATTTTTTAATTTGGGAAAAACTTGGTAAAAAGACTGTGTGTTATCTTTTATGAGGTGAGTATGAGATAACTATGAAATGTTTATGTGAAAAAGCAAATGCCAAGATTCCAAAAAAAAAAAAAAGTGCATGCATTTACTTGTACGAAACACTGATGATGTACTAGCTATAACACCTTCACCTCACATTCAAGGTAAGCAAGTCTGAAGAGATCTACTAAAGAGCTATTAGAATGACTAGAATACAGCTTCTAACTTACAAGGAGAAATTTTAATGAAGTCTATACTGTGCAATCACAAGTTAGAAAATCTGAAGAAATACATTTGCCTGGGAGGGAAAATAGTTAAAAAAGGAATTCAGCCTACTAGCAAATGCAGGTAATAAGTTAGACATTAAAAATCTCCTGTAATTAAGGAAGAAAAAATCTAAAACTTCAACATCAGTGGGTTTTAGATCAAATTTTTAACAAGGTCAGAAAAACAATAGCATTCCAGAGGAGTTCCATTTTGAAATTTACGAACTTGTGGGTTTGTTCAAAGTTTATGTGAAGTGTACAAGCTGTGCTTATCTCAAATTTTGAGCAGCAGTGATCTGTTAACACAGAAGTAAATGAATTCTAAAAATAGATAGAATGTTTGGAGTCAGGCAGTTTATCATCAGAGTACTGAAACACTTCCATTCCCCTAGATACTGGTAGTCTATTCAAAATTATATATTACACCATTAGGTTTTTTTTCAGACAACTCCTCAGCAATTCCAATATAAGGTTCATTGAAGAAAGTGGTTGTTGATAAGTTTCACACATTCTTTCCATGTTCTCTACTGCATATTGTACTTTAGTAACACATGAACTTATATCACTAGCCCATTTTTTCAACAAAAGAGATATAGTTATGGAAATAAACTGTATTTTGAAGTTGAAAGAACTTTCAAAACTGAAGGACCTTTTAACAATGAGAAAACTCCCAAGCCATTTAGGGAAATAGATCTCCATCACAAATGCACAAAGAATCAAGAATCACGATATCTTGTTTTGATAGTCATGATGTTTTACTATGAGTAGGTTTTTAGTGATCAGAAGAGAGTGGAGTGGAGAGGAGGAGGTAAAGATATGTAAAGAAGATATGTATTTTCTTTGTTTGTGTTCTAAATTGTTTATATTCCTCTTGAAAGTGTCCTGACAGGTGGGAAATAGTATATCATTAGACAAAAAATAAGAGCTGTGAATCTATCAGTTTAGTTTCTATGTCTTCTGCAAGGAAAATAGAAAACTCTAAGAGTGTTTAATAGCCATAGTTTCTCTCTTTATTACTCATAACTTTTGTCCATTATTAGAAAAAAAATTCTCTGGAAATCCTATTTTAACTAGACTTTTCTGTAAGTGCTGCTGTTCAACTTAGGTATTATGTGATTAGTCATTGCAATTGAGTCTTCAGCTGAGTTAAATAAAGTGCACTTAAATGTTCCCTCTTCCCTTGTCATTAACTACTCTACGGCAGCCTTTAGTTAGGTCCTATAGATCAATTTTTCTCAAACTGTGGGCTGTAAAATGACTCAAAGAAGATTGCCAACTGTTAGACAGCAACAGTCAGCAGCAGTCAGCAGCAGTTCAGTTCCCTATGTCTGCAGTAGAGCTTTCATCCATGAGTGAAAAATGAGAAAAAAAAAAAAAAAAATTAAATACTGACTACATATATTTATTATACCAAGGAAGCTGATACTTATCTTCAGCTGTTGGCAGCTTCTCATTTCCTTCAGGATAAGCAGTATATAATAACAGGCTCTCACTCTTTTGTCCTAGACAAACTCATCAGGCTGCTGCAGCATAGTCACATCAGCACAGGACACACATGACTACAGTTAGCAGGGGTATATTATTCCTATGATCCATGTGTCAGGTTCATCTTTGACTCATGTATCAGTAGAAGGGAGAAGAGGGATCAATGCATATCCAGGGAGAGAAGTTAAAGGCTAGGGAGAGTGGCATGACACTGCTGTGATTACTTTGCAAATATAGAGTTGTAAGAACACAAACAAACAAAAAATTGCTAGATGGTGTAGGAACTGCTCATTAATATAAGTATACAACCACCTAAATGCCATGCTGAGACCACACTTCTGCCTGAAGCAGACACAGTGCCTTGCAGCTCTATACCAGCACGCTTGCTGTTGATCCTGTCAGAAAGTTATTGAGCTACTTTGTTACACCTATGTATGTCCAGAGGATACGTGTCTCCACTGCCAAAATAAGAGACTGTATGACTTTGTGTTCCTGAACCAGGTCTAGGATAGCTGTGAGAAAAAGCGTCTGCTGCAATAGTCTTACAACATAAATGAAGATCACCTCAAACATCAAAGACAAGTTCATTCACAAATGATCAGCTTCAAAACCACCCGAAGAACCTGGAAATACTCAAATCCATGAGACTTGATGAGATGCATCTTGGAGATCTGACGGAATTGACAAACATAACTGCCAAGCCACTCAACATCATATTTGATAGTCATGGCAGCCAGGCTGCTTCCCTAGTGACTGTTAAAAAAAGTAACATCACACTTATTTTTAAAAGTATTATAAGGAGGAATCCAGGAGCTATCTACAAGTCAGCCTCATCTCAGTACCTAGTGAGATCATGAAAACAGTTAATCTCAGAAGCTATGTTGAAGCATATGGGTAAAAAGAAGGTGATTAGAGAAATTCAATGTAGCTTCCAAAGGAAAATTGCATTTGACTAATCTAGCAGCCTTCTGCAATAGAGTAACTCATAAATAAACAAGGGAAGAGCAATCCACCTGGACTTCTGTGAGACCATTGATATGGTGTCCTATAACATTCTTGCATGAGGTTGTATTCTTTAATTATTTGTCAGTAAGTACACTGACATCTTTGGAAAGACAAGTGGTGCTTTTGCCTAGAGATTAGCCACTCAGCTCCTCCTTCTTTCCTCAAACCTCATTCACCTGTCATATTAGCCTATAGCCCTAAGCAGACATGAAAATGGTATCAGAGATGTGTCTTCAGCCATTCAGTTTTGGATCAGAATACAGTCATAGCACAGTAAACTTGAATTTTAGAACTACAGCTTACAATGCTCAAGATGAGATATAAGGTGAAACTAGAAGAGGCATCAAGAAGAAGAAGTATACGGTGTAGCCTGTAAGATAAATATCTGCTGAGACTACTGGAAAAAGGTGGAGGGAGATCATCTTCAATCACCATTACTGAAAGAAGCCACCTGTAAGTTGAACACAGTGTGTCCCCATTAGAGAGCAAGCGCAGTGAGAGCAGGACACCTGCTTTACTGCAGTCTGGAACCAGATCGTTTGTACCCTGCCAAGTCCAAGACCTGAAACAGTATGGGGCAGCTGGGTACAGCAGTGGGATTTGAATCAAGCTAGTTCCAGACAAAGTTGTTAGGTTAGACACAGAGTACTAACAGAGTACCTAACAACAATAAATCATGAGCACTGGCATAGTCCATCAGAGCTGAGCTGTGCGAACAGCCATTCTTTAGGCTCAGTGTGCCTGTTTGATGGCATGCAATTGCTTAACTTTTGATGCCCATTAGTCATTGCACTGGAATGCTGTAGGTGGCAGCTGAGTCAGGGGGAGAAGGTGCTAGCAGCACCATTGTATGGCTTTATTAGAATTAAACCTAAGGGAAGTGAGAACCAGCACTATGGATTTATGAATGTTAACTTCACCCCATCCAGGGGTTTGATGAATGCTGTAATTATCTCCACACAGCATGATTCCTCCAGGATTCTCCCTCCTGCAGCTCAATAGCTTTCACAGTATTTCAAGGTTTTCAGCTTATTGCTGGAATTTCATGTTTTATTTTTTCCTTTTATTAAAGGTGAGGGCAAAAAAATTAAAATGCATGCTTAATAAAGAAACTCCAAAAGAGGCTTTTTGTATATGTTTCATAATATTTCTATCTGTTCAGATACAAAGTTCTAAGATGGATAAAGAGATTTATTTGAAATATCCATATTATTTTTTATTCTCCTTCAAAAATCAAATGTGTTTTCCCTGTAAGACATTTCACCAGCTTGAGTGTAGTCCTTGGAATTTTGGCTCAAAGATCTGACCAGATCCTTTTACAACAAAACTGGAATTGTAAACCAAAAAGACTTAGTAGACATGGGAAGTATTCTGTCTGGGATTTTTTCTTTTCACACTGTCATGCATGGTATTTCTTGTAATTCTGCATATACTTTATTGTTTTACAACCCTTTTTATCTAAAATTCTCATTGCCCTACTGGGGTTAGGGCACGGGAAATTGTAAAAGAAAAAAACTAGTCCTTTAAAGGGAAGGAAAAGAATATACTAGGTATGATTATAGAAGTTAAGAAAATACCTTAATTCCATTTTTAAGGATGGAAGAATATTATGGATCTATTTGGTTTTGGAAACCCTGCTGCAGTCATTTTTAGTTAATGTAGGATAAAATAATGCCATAGTCCAGAGATAAATTTTTCCTCTCTTATAGGTGATGTATTGAAAACAGCTAAAGCAAGCACGAAAGTCTGGAAAAAATATTTAGTTTTCCATTTGTTAATAGTGTCCACTGAGATTTTTTTCAACTTTGAAATATAATGTCAATATACCTCTCCAATTTAAAATGACTAATTTTTTTTTTCTTATGAAAAGATACAGAACTAAAACTCCTCATACCAAAAGATGTTTTGTTCCGAGATTTGATTCAGCAGAGTACAACAATCACATTTAGGGTTACTAATCAATTTAGGATTATTAGCCACTGATAATCATTAATTATTAATGCTTATTTTGAGGGTGTTTTCAGAATCACAAATTTTAAAGTGTTTGTCTCTGATAAATATTGACTCCATTCTTGATTCTACCCTCTGACAGCATACTGATTAGAGGAACCCAGAAAAGTACAAAGGCCGCTTAAGAAGTGGAAAGGGGAATTACTGCAATAAAGTTACTGTCAGAATAACTGATTTAGATCTTACACCCTTGATTTCTTCTGAAATTGATGGTTTCTGAATGGTCAAAGACATTTGGTCACTGTCATTTCTCTTTTAGCTATGTCTTTCCTGAGATAAAGAACTTTTTCTGTTCTTAGAGGCACTCTGAACACTCTCAAATCCAGTCTTGTGTTTGGATTTAGCTCCTTGACTGTTTGCCCTATAAATCATAAATGGATTAGGCTGGGGGTTGTTCTTTGTTACTGTCACATAATGGTGTCTAGTAAGACAAGTTATACAACATCAAATACGAAATGTCTTCTTACTTGCTAAAAACAATAATTACTTGTTTTGAACTTAAAGTATGTTTTTAGAAATATCCATCACACTTATGAATACCTTGGATATTACTCTTCCTCTTTTGTAAAAGGTTCATAATGATTTTATAAGCATTCAGTGCTTGTTTGGTACATTAGATGTATTAGTCACAGGCTTGATGTCTCTGCATACAGACCTCTGCAGAGTCTCTTCACCATAGCAAGGAAGACATATGAAATATCATACTTAGGATGAGATCTCTTCATCACTTCAAGCAATTTAGTCATCAGAAATTAAACCATAATTCAACAAAACATCTGTAGGTACCATCTTAGTAGAACTGCTTTTTATGACTACAGTTTAGAAATGTGAATTAATACATTGCTGAATCAAGGCCAAAGGGGCTGTGGTCATTTGGTCATTGCTTATAAATTTTTATATGTATGAATATTGTAGACCATATTAAAAAAGATAAAGAGGTTAAATTTTAGAATACAGATATCTTCTTTTGTAGAAAAAACTTTATTACTTGAGATCCTGCAATAATTAGTATGCGTATCAAATACATAAGTACCTTTCTCCCCTTTTTCCCCCTCCCCCTCTCCTTTAAATGTCTGAATTTGTTAAGCAATATTTCTGTGCTTTAATTAGTCAGTAGAAATCTGAGACTGCCTTTCTTTGGCTCTCAGCTGTTTACTTTGCATCAGTAAAATTCATACAGTTTAAAGGAGATCTCAACTATAATTAAAAGTCTTATTGAACTGAACAAAATTACCAGTGTTTATCTCATTATGTAATACTTTTTGCACACACATACAAAAGCAGAATTCAAACTTGTTTTCTTTTTGATATTATTGTTTTGCAGAGCTTGAAACAATGCTTATAATTCAATCAGGTAACAACAATTTCTGCTGTCAATCACTGAGAAAACTTGGTACTAAAGAAGTTCATATGTTCATCTAAACTCTAGATGAACTGTGAAACAGATACACTGGTATTTTTTCCTAGTATATCTTCAATTTGTATTTTTATTTATATCAAAAGAGAATAAAGGACAATTTTCTGGCTGCTAGAAATGCTTCACAGAATGCCATATTGTATAGAAATAAACAGCAAGTGGAAATCATACTTATGTAAGGTTTTACTCTTTACACATAATGCCAGGAGTTATGACAGATAATAGGCATTTGTAAAATAGAGTAATACAGTGTATTCTCCAAATAGGCAGTGTCGAATTTTAAATCTAGTTAGCTGTCTTTTCAAGAGACTGAAAGGGCTAAAATCCAGTGACAGAAGTTCTGTGTACTTCTCCTTTTGCAGAGGAGCATCCTGATGGGGACCAGTGAGCTTCAGTGACCAGCAGACTCTTCCCGTCACTCAGCCTCTGGGTTCAGTGCTATTCTGCTTCACCTCAGCTTCCTCGAACAACTGAGGTGTTACTGCTGTGCACTCATCCCTTTCTGGATATTTTTCTCATGCAAAAGAGCTATACAGCAGCACTTGACACTGGGATCCAGGTGGACCAGATGTGTTCCCCCCAAACAAGTATTTCAGTTGCCTTTCTGCCTTCTTTCTTGGCAGGTGAACCAAGTGTACTTCAGTGTAAGTACACTAGGTTGGGAGACCTTGGGTCAGAATTTAAGCCTGCAGACTTGTTTTATTTCATGGGAAACTTTTATCAAATTACATACCAGTACAAACACTGACAACTTAAATACTCTGTCCAGACATGAGAAAAGTCAGAGATAAAATGTCTCCCCTATTTCTCAAAATTACTGCTTACCTTCAAGTACATGCCAATTTTTTGACTGTGGGATTTCAGACCTGAAGATGTTATGTAAGTCTTCACTGCCCTAATAGACCTTAAAGATGGTATCTACCAAATGACTCAGGAAAATAAAAAACAGCTCATATTTAGTTGCCTATGGTGCAGTAAGGACTAGGGATGGAAAAGTATGCTTCCTGTAATGATACATATCACAACTCCCATTTCTGTGAAACAGGTATCTTTAGATAACCACTATATAAAAAAAGTAATTGCAACTATTTTGAACTCAGTCAGCTGCAACAAAGTAGATTTACTTGAGTTAACTGAATGAGTAACTGAGCTCAAAACATTGCAAGTTCAAGAAAGATGAACACTAATGAGCATAAAATAATTTGAGAATAAAGGGTGGCCTCTTGAACACTTGCAGTTGTACACATTGCAGAAAGTTTCCTCACTAATTACATACTCAAAAACAAGCAAGTATCTCTGTGCTGTGTTAATGATGCTAGGTTTCAAGGACCAACTACTGCATGAAAAATCACTTTTGAGAAAAAGACTATTTTCAGCTCAAAATGTGTAGCCTTGAATTAGAGCAGCTAAAAGATAGATGGGTCATTCTATTTTCATGACTAACATCTACTCAGAGCTGCACACACATGGGAGACCTCATTAAAAGATCTTTGAAGCTGCCATATCTGACTCTGTGTTTCATCATCATCTCCAAAACTGAGGCAATCTCAGCAACTTATGATTACATATACATTTGAACAAGCAGTTTTTAAACTATCTTCATCATCAAATGTTGTAGTGACAGTTCTCACCCTAGGAGTGTTTAGACACCAACATCAAGATCTGCCAAGCCATCTTCAGATATATTGTGATTCCAGTCTCCTGGAGAAATGTAGTAAGGTTATTTGAAGACTGTGGAGTCTCAGAGATTACTTACATAACAATCACTCATTTGTGAGGTAATGGCAGTTACATAAATAATCAATCAGAATGTTTAGAATGGTGCATCTCCATGGGAAGAGTATTATTATTATGTGCAATAAAAATTGGAGATTATTTTACTACCAAAGCACCATAGGTAACTACTGTTCAGAACATTAACAGTAATGATTCAGAAAAGACTCCATTTGAAATTAAGTAGAGGGAATGTTAAAATGTCAGGAGAAAGCAAGTGCAGACTATTTAAAAACAGCCCAGTTCTTTCTACTAGTTGCAGCAAGTTCCTTGTTAGGATAGGATATATCAAAAGCTATAAGTTTTTTTTCTTTCAGTTGCAGTATTTGTTATAAATACTCTCAGAAGCATAACTCAAGATGCAGAAAATAATTTCATAAACCTCAGTACATTGTATTTTCTCCCACAGTACAAGTTTTCTCTTTCCTTAGGTCTCTTAGGTTAAGCCTCTCCTCGGTGATAATAATTTAGAATGGTGAAAGTCTTTGGAGAGTCTTTGGAGAGTTATTTATTTGTATAGTGGATTTGAACATTTGGAGGAATTGAAAAGAAACACTTCACCATGTGAAGACATTGATGTATGAAAGATAGTAAGGTTTCTCTTGAATTTTGAATTTCAGGAAATTACAAAAAACAAGGAAGAAAAATCTGGAGTTTTGTTCATTTTCTCTTTTTAGGAGTATATAAGTAAGTCATGTGCATTTGATGATATCTAAAGTTTTATTTTCATAAGTTTTTCCTTTCTCAATCACAACTTACTACATCTAAATGTGTTGCTTTTAATTTTCCTCATTTTTTTTCATGATCTATTCATTCAAGATGAAAATCCTCTCTATGTCTGCATGAATTGTGAATTCATGCACCAACTGATGTACTGAATAGAAACTTCTTGTTGGAAAATGAAAGATTTTTCAGAGTACAGTGTGCAATTTGTGATTGTTTGAGGCCTGAAAGGCTGCCTCATTAACAGGGGACTGAATTGCCTCTATTTTTTGAAGGAAAAGTCTAAAAAGATATGAAAAAATAGAATTTTACAATAAACTGTGAGGCTTGACGACACAACAGCTAATCATATATCCATAAATCTTAAAATTTTAAGATATAAAACCTATATAATATATATAAATTAATGGTTAACATTCTTAAAGTAATTATTTAAATATTGCTTGAATTAGTTGTATTACCTGAAAACAAGCAATTTTTTGCCACTTGTTAGATCTTTTAAGTTATGGTTGTTTGTTTGTTTGTTTTCTTTCCTTGTCTTAATTCATTCATAATGTACATTTACTATGTCAATTTTCCATTACCCTAAAAAAAATCTAAGATGTGGTATTCACTTTTCTTTGGAGGTCAATAACCAAAAGTCACCGGAGATTTTATGCATTAAGCTGAGTGGATAGCTTGTATGAATAACCAAATGCAGATACCATAAAATCATGAAGACACAGTAGAAGTTTACAAGGGGAAGAAAGTAATAAATAAATAAATAAACAGATAATTTTATAAATTTTATTTCATAGATGGAGAAGTATTTATTTACAGTGCACGACTCTCTGCTATCACAGCTACAAGCTTGTAGCAGTGATTATAAATGAGGCTTAGGATTTCTGATTTATATCATATGGGCCAATCCAACTTTTCATTGAATGAACTCCTATGCTATTGCACAAAGAAATAGAAATCATGGTATAGAGAAATACAACAAATCTGCTCTTTGAGTATGGTGGGCACCACTGAAGAGAGCTTTACCAGGTGTGGACCATGTTTTGGTCTTCTGTAAGCCAGAGTTTTAGGTCATCTCGAAAGGCAGCAGAATAATGGGAAGGGATGGAGAAGAACAACTTTTTTTGCTCGGAGCTGGAGGGTGGCAGTATTATCTGTGGGATCACAGGTAGAACAGATGAAGAGTAAGAAGAAACCAGTGACCGACAGCACATGTTGATGTGGAAGTAATGGTTGCTTGATGACGGTATAGAGATGATGAGCATCTTATGGCTCACAGGCTCTTTTTCCTTTCAGACATTGGCTTCTTCCACACTCCCATGCCTTGAAGCTTCACAACTTGGGAGGCATTAGAGAAGGCAGCCCTGTCTTCTGTGTCATCATTTAATCAAACCCTGGAAGGTCAGGATATGGAGCAGAGAATATATAGAAATGCTTTCTCACTGCTAGGGGAGAAGAGGCACAGTACCTCTGCTATTAAGGAGAAATTTGCCAGCTGAAGCTTATGGTAGGCTAGTTGTTTCTACAGTTTGCTGACTGCTTTCAGCTTTCATGATGCAGTGGCAGTAAAATCTAAGTGATTCTGAAATACAAATTCAGCATAGGATCACAACAGGATTTTTGTGAGGAGGACTAGCAGAAAGGCAGTAAAAGAACTGGACAGGGGATTGCTGGTGTTAGGGATTAGTGTTACACAAATATAATGTGAATTAAAAGCTGCAGTGAAGATCAGGGACTGCTTCAAAAAAGAACCACCTGGGCAAAAGGGCTTTTCCCCTTCATATATATATAACCAAATGTATATATCTATATGTCAGACATATACAATCACCGCACATCATACACAGACAGCACAATTTTGATAACCAGTGGTGTTTTTAGAGCCCTGTATACATTTATCTCCTTCTATGCCAGATGCAGAGGGGTGTACATATATCCTCCAATGGTGGTAGGTAGAAGGGGCAAGCAAAGCTGCTCAGGATGAAGAGGGCTAGGAAAAACTGTCAGCCTCAAGGCAGATGGGCTATTGTCACTTCAGTTTGACCATGGAAACCAGACTAAAACGTGTTACAGGGCACAGAAAACAACATATTTATTAGTAAATGTTTCTATCACGGTTTCATTTTACTCACACTACACTGAAAATCTCTGTTACTATGTGAAATCTAAAATCAGTATAAAGACTGAAAGAAACAGCACTTCAACTAATAATGAGCAATTTGTCTGCATGAAGGGTCACTGATCTATTCAGAGTGTTATTAGCTGAAGGACTGTGAGTATCCTAGTTGGAACTGGGGCCTGAAAAAGAGTATACAAAATTTAGAATGCTTATCCTCCTGATCTGCCCAAAGAAACTTACGGTAAATTATAAATGGACTCATAGCTGTGTTCTACAAGATACTTGTTTCATTTACCTGTGTTAATGTCTCAGACCTGTGGTCCTGGTGCATGGCTCAAAAGATGCAGAATAGGATTGGTGTTTAGCCTGCTGACTATAATTTTAATGTATTGTGCTAATTATTAATTAGTTAATTTGACTAAGAAGTTATTGTCAAGAGGTTGTTTAATTTTCAGAATACTCTCGTGATTCTTGTTTACAGATAAACGTTATATATTTTAGTCACCTGTTATATCTCCTACAGAATTTATTTCTTCATACTGACATAACGTATTTTATTTAGTAGATGTTGTACGTCATATGCTGCGTGGTTATTAGCCATATCCAAATCTTTTTTCCTTTTGCTGTATTTCACTCTCATTTACATTTCATATGAGAAATATGCTGGTTGTTGGTTTTTTTGTTTTTTTTTTCCAGTTTGCAATGCAACAGTTTCATCTTAAATATATTTATGTTGTGGTAATTTACGTACTTTTGACATTTTGCAACTCTAAAATGCTAGCCAAGATCACTGATAGTAGGTAATTTCTAATTGTCTTTACTTTCAGCTTCAGTAGGCTTATTAATGACACTTCCTACATTGATTATATTACTCTAAGCATAACAAGTTTGCAAAGTGCACCTTTGTACCTCAGCCATTGTTTTCTATTGCAAATTCATTTTACACATGTTTAAGGAATTCAGGTTCACTTGCACTTAATGCTCTGCAAATACAAACAACTGTCTCTGCTCTCAGTCTCAGGAAGGCATAAAGAGAAGAAGAAATTTTCAAGGAATCTAAACACAGTGTGCTGAAACAACTGAGTCAAACATTATGTTTGTAAAGTGTATTTTATTTAATTTTGCTGAAATTAGTACATTTTCTGATTACTTCTTTTCCTTCTCTATCTCTTTTTTTTTTTTTCTTCCCTTCCCTTTCCTTTCTTTCTTTTCCTTTCTTTTCATTTTTCAGATGAAAAAGACAAGGAAAAATATAATCTGACTGTGTGATTTGAACTATTCATTTGTATTATCTTCCAAAGTCTGGGTGATGAGAGCAAAATCAGCCAAAAGAAACAGCCACTCCAGGAATAAGTGATAGCAAAGAGCAGACAATAACTCTGAAATCTTCAGCTATGACTGATGTAAAGCCAAAATAACTGAAATATTGTGTTGTAAAAGCTTGTATGGGCAACCTCTCTCATTTGACATGGACTTACAGGTGGCACGGCTGCACAGGGTCTATTCACAAGCAAGGCTAAGCTCTGTGAATCTGAAAACTGGTCCTGCTGTGGCCTTGCTGGAGCAAAGGCTGATGGCCCTGGGTCTGGTGAAGAATTTGCAGAATAGAGGTTCCCTAAGGAACAGGGAAGAGGTCAGAGCCCATAAAATATCTTCTGTTATGGTTTAGGCAGCTTGGTATTGAGCCTAATAATGGAACAGTTGTTCTTGAACATTTGCACAGATCATTTTTATTCATCTTTGTTGTTCCTTTCTTGGCTATTAAAAACAGAAAAAAGTAGAACGAGAATCATGTTGTGTTCCAGTTTTAATACAGAACTCTAATCTAGAGGGTTTTCTTCCTTACACGGGATCTTTGCTATGCTCTTTACTGAATATTAAGTGGCCATTTCAGAGCCCTGGGTGAAACTTTCAGATAATTGAAATTCCTTCATAGGATAGGAAACGTTGCTTTCAATTTCTACATGTAAAGTGTATTACCAGCACCAATTCAGCTTTAATGTGTCAGATCCCCTAAAGAACAAAGAAGAATCTAACAAAATTAAAGTATTATTTTTTTAATAGTGTGGTTATATTTGCCTTTCTGCTTTTCAATCTTTTGTGTAAATTGATTCATATTTGAAAAGAAAATTATTTAAGGCTAGGGTTAGAGTGGTCTGAGTATTAGTTTTATTTTAAATAAACCAAGATCTTTGGATTCTTGAGGATACTGTCTATTCAATTGCATTATCTACTGTCTCATCAGACCTGGGGAGGCCATTGCGGTTTTCATTATGAAGCCAATCTCTTAGGCAGAAGGTTTTTTTCTTATTCATATTTCAGTAGTTCCCAGAAAAGTGATAGATATTATACAACCAGAAAAAGGAACAACTCCTGTACTTTAGTTTTGCTTATTTTCTTTTTCCAGTGGCTCAGTAGTGAAAGCATTCTTTAATAGTTTCAATTTCTGTTCTTCCTTTAACAGAAGTGGCTATACCAACTTTGACCTTAGCAAAATGTTGCTGATTTACACTGTCTCATAAACAGGCTCATCGCTGTGCAAGTCTTGTAACTCCATCCATGTGGTGCTTTTTTTTAGGGACACTGTTGTTTCTCTTTGTCTAAATGTTCTTGGATCACTACAAAGGAATGAAGCTCCACTAATACCCTAAAAAGAAGACGGCAAACTATGGTTATCAAAATTAGTTCTACACACCTCTATTATCCTGAATAGTTTAAATCATTACTAATTACTGTGCCTATGACAGGAACTTTATTTCTGATACAGTTGACACTCCATACTCTTCCATGAATTTGTCAGGCTTACCTATATTTTACTTGATTCGTAGTTTTGTATAGAAAAAACAGTATTAATATATTAAAGATATATTTAATAGCAAGCATTTTGATTCCATTCCAATTTTTTTGTCTAGAAAGGAATTTACATAAATGTACATGAAAATCTGAAAGGTACCATCACTCAGTAAATGTTTCATCTCAAAAAACTAAATAGATTAATTTAGATCAGTTCTCAAAATTATTTAGAAATATTATTCATAAATATATTTAGAAATGATTAATTATTTAAATGAAATGACTGGAAAAGCTTGTTTTCAGTAAAGATGAGAATGTAAAATAATGCAAATGGGTGCTTTGCCTGCTCTAAGCTGAAAATGGTCATGAACAAGGTTAAAAAACAAACAAACAACAGAACAAAAAGCATTTACTTTGTTGCTGCTTAAGTGTTATATAACAATGGAATCTTTTTTACCTTTTGGAGTATACATATAAATATTATGGAAGATAGAGCATATTTGCAGTAAATTGAAAATGCCTATCTAATAGTACGATACCCTCAACATTATTTGATGTCTTCAATAATTTTTCTGAATACTTCTGATTCTTTATATAATGTGAGCTGCCTTAGCCAGAGGATGTATTGAATGAAATTCTAGGTCAAATGTTGCTTCTATTTTAAATAATGCATACTACTTTGCATTAAATTGATTCTGCCTTGTGTCTTTGACAGGCTGCAAGGAGTGAAAAAAATAAAATAAAATTCTGGCATCAAAATGGCAGAAAACATCTTTATTTTTAACTTCGAAGAATTAATCAGTGAGCAGTTTTCTGTTTTCTTTTTTTTTTTTTAATTTTAGCACTCCTTGGTAAGCATCAGATTAGGGTGTTGCCCTCCAATCGCTTTTAATTGCAACAGAAGAAAGCAAGAAATAATATCACACAATTAAATTACTTCAAAATTTCAGTTTTTTCTAGTTGTAAAAATTATTGCTGTTTTGACTGATAAAGTATTTTTTCTGACATTTCAATATTTAAAACATGAAGGGTATCTTTTCCCACTGAAACCAATTCCCTTCTCTGAAACTAAGTTTGGAAAGATATTCTTGTAGGAGATAAATTGTCTTAAATCAAGATATGTAGGAGATAGCATATTAATATATTTGAGATTATTTGGAAAGACAAAATAGGAAAAAGAGAAATTCAATGGATCCTAAGGATGTTCTTTGCATTGTTTTGCTTGTCTTGTCTTCTGCACAAGCACCTTTTGACGCTGGTCTTCAAATTGCGTACTTTTCTTTAGCCTGAGGCAAAGTCATTCAGCATGCAAAATGGGTCACCAATACTTGATTTCTTTTTTTTTTTTTTTTTTTTTTTTGTCCTTCAAGTAAATCATACAACTAGTAATACAAAACAAGCACTAGTTTTTCATTAAAAAAAAAAAGTTCACTCATCTGAATATTGTTTAGTTTTAACAGTAGTTATTTTCTTTTTTTTTAATTGCTTATATAACAGATTTCACATAGTTTCCAGTAACTCCTTTAAAAATATTGTACTTGAAAATAATTTATTGGACAGTGCATATATAATCAGAGCCAGTGGTGTATTATGATAGAAGCAAAAGAGCTCGAGAGTGAATATCTGTCATAGAAGCCACAATAATTCTGCGCTTCGAATTATACTGGTGGCTAGAAAAACTTGACTAACAAACGGTTAAGAAAAATGAAGAGAAAATGAGGATGGAAACTACTGCTTGCCTACAACAAAGAAGTAACTTGAGAAAGTAACTCAATAATAAATGCACCTTCATGGGAAAAATAAGCTATGCACTCACTCTCCCCAGTGCTGGTCTTTTAGGAAAAAAAAAATAAAATCACTTGTACTCTGAATGATTTTGAAAACATCTCAACAATATGGAAGGTTAAAATACTAAAATTGAAAAACTTCTACTGGCGCTATTAATATTCCAGTCCTTTCCATGTTGGCAAGAGCACTTTTGGTGATTTGGGCAGCTAACAGTCTTTCAGGCAAAAAAAAGACTTTTATTAGTGAATAGAAATTATGCACAGTTATTGTGTAGTCAAACATGGTACACATACTTTATTTCTGTGTTTAAATCAAAGTATATAAATACTGTGAACTGCAGCACCTGTGTGCATATCTTTCACCACACTCTCCTATGACGGCCTACAGAATATAGGTGAACATCTTAAATTAAAAGTAGCATCATATTCTCATTTATTTAGAAAGAAAAAAAAAATTATTTGAAGTCCTTCAACACACACAGTTAAAGTCTGGCAAACCAAGAAAATGAATCCATGCTTCAGAGACATTAAATATCTAGCAAACAAAATTTATTATTATTGTATGGAGGAAAATGTATATATGTTTTTCTTTCATAACTACTTGGGTTGCTCCAAAATATTGCCTCCTATTGATTTCCATGCAAACTACAATAGATAAAAAGAGCGCAATGCCATTGTTTGATAGAGCAAATTCTCATCTATAAAACACTATTTTTCAAAATAAACATCACCTTTAGCTATGCTTTTTCACCAGCAATAAACGGAGATTGCATGGCACACTCACAAAAATCTCCACCACTGGAGGTGGTATGTCCGCTACATCTTAAAATTACAACTAAATGCAAATGATGAAATTCTTAGTCTTGTCTGAAGTCACCATTATTTGAAGGAAAATTTAAATTCTAAAATTTTGAATTCTAAAACACTAAAATTTCACTTAATAGATCCCCGTGGAATAATCTCATGATGAAATATTATGACATCACAAATGCATATTATATCTTCCCATAGAGGAAGAACCCTCTATGAAAGTTTGAGGTTTTTTTTACCATTTTCCTTGTACTGTTATCAAGAAGCTCTCTTCATTGATTCCTGTGACACTGAAGGAAATCTTGGGCCCTTGATGTAAGCAAAGAAAAGTATGAAATTGATTTTGTATAAGGTCTAGGTCCCAGAGAGTGCATAGAGAATGAGTGCACCTAGAGAATGTATAGTGACTGAATCACTGTCAGAGGTGCACTCTCTCTGTACTGGCCCTCTTGCAGATTGCCAGAACTTAAGGTGCTCTCCAGAGTCAGGGAAATGACACCTGTGTAAGTTACTGTGAGGGACCACCTTTAGACCCAGTTTTATGGGGAAAGACAAAATGTTTGGCAGGCTTAACATAAGCAAAAAAGTACTGCTGAGTTTTGAGGAGGCAAGCAATTAAATCCGTGGAAAATATGAAATAATTTTACTGTAGAAGGTTAAAACATGACAGAAAAAAAGATGAATCAGGGAATCACAGAATCACAGAATCGTAAGGGTTGGAGGGGACCTCCAGAAATCATCTAGTCCATCCCCTCTGCCAAAGCAGGTTCCTTACACCAGCTCACACAAGTAGGTGTCCAGGCAGGTCTTGAATATCTTCAGAGAAGGAGACTCTACAACCTCCCTGAGCAGCCTGTTCCAGTGCTCCGTCACCCTCACCATAAAGAAGTTCTTGCGCACATTTTTGTGGAACCTCCTATGGCGCAGTTTCTGGCCGTTTCCCCTTGTCTTGTCTCCACACACTGCTGAATAATTCTATGTCAATTCCTAGATTCAAACTAAGCCTTTCTGTGCCAGAATTTCTCAAAAATACCTTATGGAAAATGAAATTATTTACATTTATCTCATTGGAGTAAAATACTGTCATTCATATCTTCTCTTAAACGGATCTGATTAGGGAAAAAAAATCAAGATGAATAGTTATGAGGGATATGTATTTTTGTTATTAGTTACAATTTATAACAAAGTACTAGATTGATAATTAATTGACAATTAATAATAAAGTACTAGAGTGAGGGAAATTAATGAAATAGTAAACTGTTTCAATACATACATAGTTTTTTGGTTTTTTGTTTGGTTCTTCTGGGGTTATTTTTTTGTTTTGTTTAAAGAAATGAACATATTTGGTCTAATTGGATCCTTTTCACTTGCAATATTGCTACTGTTGCTTTGAAATTACACTTTTGGAGAGTCATTAGTTAGTGGCTGAGTTCTTTTAATGAGCTATACCGAGCATTTCCCAGCCTTTGGTATAGGTTTCCTTTTCTTTTGAAGTTATGATCCTTTATAATTAATTATGAACTAGCTTGAAATTGTGTTATAAATCAGTGTAGTAAAGTTTGCCCTATGAAATTTGTTTCAAATTCTATAAAGATCCCTCAGTTTATATAAAAAAATAGCCTCAGCAACATAAAAATGATTGTTGTCAAAACCTAAACATTGCTACAGAGCTGCAGGGAAAAATTCTATCCACTTTCTCCTATGTTATGCAGTACTAGGAATTTTCTTGATTAATAATCATGACTTGGGAAGAATATGTGGAAGATAGAAAGAGAAGCAAAATATTTCCGTATTTACTGTTCCTCTGGGTAATTTCAATTTTTTTTTTCTTTTTTTTCTTTCTGTTTTTATGATAAATGTTATATGAAATAAAACTCCTCTACCCAAGTTAAAAATCTTTTAATATTCATTTTATTTAATCTCAGTTAAATATCATACCTAGTTAACTATAATTTAAGAGTTTCCAATGAGGACATATGCCTAGTGTCTGAATCCAGACACAATTTCCCTTTGGCTGATTGTCAGTAAATCCTATCTCTCAGCCAGTACAAACTGAAATATGAGATGTTGATTTCAGGTAAAGATTCTTAGTGGTCACCATGCATTGGAAGGTGTGTGAGCAGAAAAGAGAAAAATTCCACCCTCAAACATTTTCATCTATACAAGTTTGAAGATAAAAGTGAGATGCTGACTGTAAGTGTAGCTTTTCTAGCCAATTTTCTTTGTTGTTTAACAAGTAGGACAACAAATTTTCACTCATAAGCTTTCAGAAGCATGAGATCTTTGGAGACTGATGTTTGTAAAGCTTTCTTATCTTCTTCCATTCAATTACCCTTTATTTTCCTGTTATTTTTAATTTGATTCCTAGTTTGATGTTTATTGAATAATAAACATATGGCCTGCTAAATTAGATCCATATTTTCAGTGCACTTTTTGATGGGGGAAATTGAAGTTTGTCTCCAGTGAGATATCTATGTCAAAAGCACTAATCTTATCATTATCCAAGGCTGAATAAAAACAATACAGTGGAACAATTTCCATATTTAAAATAATCTCTTTATCAAGTTTAAAGAACTTTCTCACGAGAATGATGATCAAATGTTGTACTTATATATGTGACCAGAGGTTGACAGATTCCCTGCCCCAATTAAAGGGTAAGTGCAAAAATAGGTATGTAAGAATTCGTCATTAACTGTATATAACTAATTGTACCTTTGCTACTTGAGTTGCTAGAGATTTAAGATTCAAACTTAGATTAATCATAAGTGTATGCTTTTTATTTTAACCTGAAAACTGTAGGATTCCCAAGCAAAGATATAAGCAGGTCTTTATGCCCTGAGAGAGGCAAAAGGAATAGGACAACGTAAGTGGCTCTAGATGTTGGAATAATGCCACAATGAAGAAATACCCTTAGAGAAGCAGAGGGAGAAGATGTGAGTCTTGGGGGACAAGGCAACTCAGTTTAGTAGGAGCTGTTTGTTACTGCCTCTATAAGAGGCCTGAGAACAACAGCATTACACCATCAGCAGAAGGTCCCAGGAGTTTGCAATTGCCCAAACAGGAGGGGCCAGGGTTGGCCAGAGAGAGAACGAAGGAATGTAGCATGTTACACACCTCTGTACGAGAAAAGTAGAGTGCATTTTTTCAAGCTGTTACCAGGAGGGAGACGTAGCAATGGAGCTTCTAGAAGAAGATATGATACGGATTTATCCTTTGCTGGCCTTACTGGACATTGACATTCAGTGTAGGAAGAAAGAAATAGTCTGGGCAACGGAAGTGTCACTGATTTATATTTGCTGGAAAATAAATAATACCATATAAAATAACATGTAGATATCTTATTAATTTACCACTTCGAGTAAATAGTTCTTCCAGGTTGTTAGGGCTGGGAGTTGTATCACATTAAAGGAAACACAATTGAGATTTATTTATTTTGATCTTCTGAAACAAATTCCATGCCTCGAAGCAAGACATTTTAAAGGTCTAGTCACAAGGTTTACAGATCATTATTACCATCCTGAAAATATAAGAAAAGTTGCACAGAGTAAAGCTCACTAAGTTATAAATCTGTTAGCTCTATGGTATCTGTGCATGGGTCAGAGATCATATATATAGCAAGAGCAAAGCCCCATCTCACCATGGGTCAAAAATCTTATATACAGCAGGAGCTACATATCATTCAGAAGCTTTGGGCAAAGTCTTCTGCTGCATTTCTCTGACTGGATTCCACAGTTTAAAAAAATTCTTGATCATCCTCCTAAAAGAAAAGCTCTGATAGATCATAAGCTTTTAAAAAAACATTTTCTCTTAACTGTTATTCAGGAATTTAGACCAGAAATACTTGATTTTATGTAATCAC
Source organism: Chrysolophus pictus (assembly GCA_037305975.1). Lineage (NCBI taxonomy): Eukaryota > Metazoa > Chordata > Aves > Galliformes > Phasianidae > Chrysolophus > Chrysolophus pictus. Next base: position 29,106,167 of record CM074577.1, on the reverse strand, counting down.
TTGAAAACTTAAGTTTGACTTCCCTCGCTTACTTGAAGAAGTTCATGAGATATCTTAAAATTGACTTTTACAATTTTCCATCAAGAAATGGATTGCGTTCATTATTGACTTCATGTCTTCAGAGATTCTAAATTGTTGTTTTAAGTATATTTTAGAAGCCGATTGAGAGTAAATCTCCTCTTAACCTTCTCTTATCAAAAAGCTTCCTTAGAGCAATAAAATATCTCATAAAAAGACATTATTGATGTTAGTTGACATTTTAGGATTAAGAGTAAAGAAAGATATTTGATATCAATTCTTGAGCATGAACTGTGCAATACAGAAAATAAAATACTAATTTAATTACTTATACATTAAGGATTGGCATCAAACCATTCAGTCTTATATACTTCTGGGAGGCTATAAATCACTAGAGTATTCTGTATGCTGTAAAGAAAGTCTTATTCAGAACTTTTAATTTTGTTCAAAGATGATAAAGATACACATATTCATTAATTTTGTAATGTATTTTCTTAGAATTGGGCATATATACTTTCTATACATGATACACAACAATGATTTTTCTACAAACCATTTTGTGTATTATGATTATTTTACCCTTTCAAGATAAAATATAGCCTAGAATTTCAGTGGAGGTTCTCCAGGCAAATATATTCTAGAATATTTGAAGAAACTTGTTGATATATCCTACCTTCTCTGAATATTCTGGGGTCCTGTAGCAAGCTTGATCAAAATGTGTAGTTGGAGCATGACTTTTATTTGCATTCCCTGAACTTTAAAAATATTTTCCTTCTAGAGATGTTCTTATTCTGCCTAGTAAATCCCAAACTAAATTAGCTCCTGACAACTTTGGAATATTCAGTTTCCTGAATATCATCTATCTATCCATCTATCTATCTATCTATCTATTTATCTATCTACCTATTTATCTGAACTAGCATACATTAATTATGATAATTTCAAAATAATTAAATATATATATGTATTTTTTTCATGCAAATATGTGAATATTCTATATTCTACTTGGATTGCATTTTTAAAATGAATGCTGGAAGTCTTAGTTTTGAAATAGTTTACTTGAGATATGTATTTTACTTTTGATATTAAAATGGTATTCAAAAAAGAAAGAAGTTGAGTGTCTTCCACTTAATAAATTGGTCTGTTTATGCAAATTCAACTTACATTCCAGAGAACTGTCATTGAAGAATACAGGTAACATGTGCAAATCCAAAATCTATCAATTTTGAAAGCCTTCTCTCTTAATTATTATATTTATTCCCTACAGAAATGTTGTTTACCTGCTCAGTCAGAAACAATCATGGTTGAAAAGAACAAAGTAGACCATCACATAACATGGTATAGAGTTATCCTTGCCAGATACTTTGAATGCAATATGTAAATTTTACTGTATACCAACTGTAGCAAAGCCATTAATTCTATAATGTTTTTCAACTAAGTTATCAGACCATGACAGAAATGAAGTGAACACACTGATGCCTGAATGTAGGAATTAAGATCTGTGGCCTCTGGGCAACTGGAAAGTTTCCAGGATGTATGCCTGCTGTCCTGCTTTTTGATAAACGGACTCCAGCATTTAATGTTCAGCTGCATCACACCAACAGCTCCCTCTCATCTCTTCTCTTTTTTTTTTTCTTTCATTCTTTTTACTCAATAGCACTTAATGCATTCACATTTTAGATATGTTAATTGCCTAACAGTCTTGTAATTAGGAATGGGAGAATATTACTTGTAGGAATTTGAGTAAAAAGTTCATATAAACATTTGGGTAAGAATACAAGAAAGTGACATATAAATGTTTAAAACCTACAGATAGTTGCACTTTTTTTCTTTTTCAAACGAATTGTTAAAAAAAAAAAAAAAAAAAAAGTTATTCCGAACAATGGGGAGTGAAAACAAATAATTATAGAAAAACAACTTTAAATTATTATGAGAAAGGTTCATATTGCTGTGAATCACAGATTCACAGAATGGCCTGGTTTGGAAGGGACTTCGAGGATCATAAATCTCCAACTCCCCCACCGCAGGCAGAGTCACCAACCTCCACATGTAATACTAGACCAGGCCGCCCAGGCCCCCATCCAACCTGGCACTGAACACCTCCAAGTATGGGGCATCCACAGCCTAAACTCAATATGTCATATTGCTTTTCTGATGGAGGAGGAAAGAGAAAAGGAGAAAATTTGATCCAGAGGGTAAGTGAGCCCTGCAGATGTTTACATTGTGTAATGTAAACATAAAGGCACAAAGAAAATAAACAGAAAAATAAAATAAAGAAAAATTAAAGGAGAACCAGTGTTTCATCGTTACTTTTATCTCTGGCATTGTATTTGAGGCAGATCTCAAGAGACCAAGAATGAATTCAGTAGTCTACATATTTTTGGTATGCACTGAGCCTTACATGTGACTGAAAAACAGGTGCAAAATAAAAAAAAAATACATATTTTAACATGTTTGTGTTATTAAGGGCATTCAGAGTATGAGTTCTTCAAAAGAACTTATCCAAGTCTCATTGGGGTTGCACTTGATCTTTGTAATGGCTCTTATTTTTTTGTTTAAAAAATAAGCCACAAAAATAATTGTCCGAATTTTTTTCTTTCCTGTTATCCCTTCAGCTCTATTTCAGCCTTCTGTACAGGTCTGGGTTTCACTAAAAAAAAAAAAAAAAAAAAAAAAGCAGCAAGAAAACTTTGCCTACTTACTAGAAAACGCAGGCTTTTTCTATTGTAGCTTAGATCACTTCTTTTTTTTTTTTACCTGAAAAAGGTGTTTTCTTCAGATGAGAATTAGTCTATATTTTTTCTATAATTTGCATATATGATATGTTCATAGAACCTCTTTTTTTTTCAAGTGATATGTGTTTCTGTCTTAGCTCAAGGTAGGATACCAGAATGTCAGCTCCATCCTGAGTGCTTTTATCACTAACCCAAAGAACTATTTACAATGTTCTCAGCTTTCCCATGTATAAGCATAGTTATTCATCATCACACATAATAAGAATTTAGATGTAGACACATCAGAAACACACAAAGATGTACAAACTCATTGAGAAGGGAAACAATGGATTATTTTTTCAATGGGAGACTTCATATGCTTACAATAAATGCTAATAATTCAAAAAGGAGCAGAATTTATGATTCTTTTTTTCAGCCCGTTACTGTAAGAAACACTTATTTACAAAGAATGAAACACAAAATGAACTCCCAAGCTTTGACTGTATAAAATGACATTTTTCTAGTCAATCAAGCTATTCATATATGTATATTCTGCTGTACTGCTTCAGTGTTACAAATACGTGTTTATTACTTTCATTGTCTTTTAGTACTTCATAAGAAAGACAAAATAAATGATATTCTTTCCAGTTCATGCTCTGCCAACGTTTGTTAATTTAAATCCTGTTGGTGTGTTGAATCAGCTAAGAATAGTCCACTTTGAACTAGAATTCTAGGTTCAGATGTGGAGTTGGCTTTTGTTAATTTTTCATGTATCCAAAAATATAAGAAAAAGATTTCATATTATTGAAGAACAATCAACAGATGACTGCAGTAACATTTAATCTCCATTCTAACAGGCAAAACAATGACAAATATTTCATGTGCTATACAGTTCAGTCACTGTAATACCTTCATTCAAAAATCTATTTCTATAAATTCAGTAGGGACAGCATTTGTAAAACAATCCTTTTTCTATCCTTTTTCTTTCTGTCTTTTCATTTTAGTCACTACTATAGAGTAAGACACATTTCATTCTAATTTCTGTGATGGATATTTTTCTTCAATTGAAATCAATCATATCAATCTTCTTACTTATGTATCTTTGAAATATATATATAATTTAGTCTTTGTAAAGGAATTTTGATTTTTTTGAGGTAGAAAGCTTTAAGTTCTGATTTAAAAGTTCAATTGCCCAAATGCTTTTTCACAGAATAAAAAAGCAATATTCTATGTTATGTCTGTTGTGAAGTTTTGAAAAAAAAGCAACTTTCTTATTCCTTACATATATGCGTATATCGACAAGGACACTTTAGAGGTTTAGTGGGGAGACTACAAGAATGAGTGATACTGAAATATGTAGCTCTTCCAAACCTTGTTAATGCACAAGTATTCAAAGGTATTGTACTTTGGTTTTGATCTCTCTCAGGCAACAGGAAAACAGCAGTATTCAGCAGCTTCTCTCTTTTTGTATACAATAAAAATTACAAGGCATAACTTTTCCACTTGCACAATAAAGCTTTGTTTTGAAACTGGTGTGCCAAAGTACTTGAATTTTCAGACACAAACTTAGTCCAACTTAAAAACTTTTATTTAAAAAATGGTTTATAATCCAGAACATAAATTCAAGCTGTAGGTTATTTTTTTTCTACTGACATATAAGTAATTATAATCTCATTGTATTCATCTTGAGAACGACTAGAAACACAAAATTCTGTGAAAGTACTTTTACAACATGAAAATTATTTGTGATAGCAAGTCTTGGAATTATCTGGTTTTATTTGTTAGGTAGAAGTAAAAATAAGAAGTTGTTAACAGTTGATGCCTGTAATTCATAGCACAATGAGCTTTCTGTTAGATCATATGGCATTATGGCATTAAAAATATTCTGTATGATCTAGATAAGATAATGTGAATAAATAAATGAGCCTAGAATTATACTTGTGAAAAAGTCCCTTTGACAGTGTGCCTGTTCTCTTACCACAACTCCACACCTGGGAAATTGCTACTATTGGAGGAGAAAAGAGAAAATGGCTGAAAGTTTTAGGCTCTTTGACATCAGAGATATACAAGATACCAATGATTTTCCTTGAGGTACAGTTCCCAGTAGGGCGCTGTCCCACACCATGTTACACCATGTCTCAGGACCTGAGTTAAAGCAGGATTTCTATTTTATTTTTGCTCTAAACAAAAGAGTTAAATCCTCTTGCATTAACATCATTCAAGAACTAAAAGAAAAATAGGAGCATGGAGATAAAAGGAGTCAAGTTTTCAAATTATTTCTTATTTAAACTGTATAGTGAGCTATAAGGTGATAAGGTGAAAATCTAAAGTAAATACAATGCTAGGCAAAATAAATTTAAATATTTGAATGAATGGGTTATCTATCTATCTATCTATCTATCTATCTATCTATTTATTTATTTAGTCTTATGGACATACATTTCCCACTCCGCAGGCTCCCCTAAGCCTAAGAACTCTGTGTACTTAAAAGAAAAAGTAATGAGTTCGACAGTGTCAGAGCCCATTAGTATGAGTCAAACATCAGTTAATCTAGAAACAGAAAGGTCTGTACAATTTGAACAAGGATTTTTGAACTGCACATTTTATGTTCAAAATTGTGTACTATATGTGTTCAAAATCTAATCCTTTTGCCATTATATTTATCCCAAAAAAACTGTTAACTTATGGTTGAGTGCAATGCTCTTCAGTGATGACCGGAAAAACAAGCCCCTCAGAAGTGACTTGCACTATGATCACAGCATATGAAATATGGCACATTACATCATTCTAAAGAGCACTAGCTCACTTTCTACAGCTTCAATTTCTGCAAAAGGGCAATCTTTCTGAGACAGTAGAGTGAGTTCAGACTGAAAATGAATAGTAGCAAAGTAATATTCTGACCAGTTAGAACACAGACCAGATTCTTTGAAAAGGGCAATTTCACATAGTTGAAAACAGTTATGTGAAAAGTTAAGTGGGAGGAAATGCTGAAACCTAAGTACATGAATGATGATTAGGAATTGTTTAAGAATATTTTACAAAATGTCAAAAGCTCCCACGATTTTATCCTCATGAAAGACTGCTTCACTAAAATAATCACCTCAGTTAAAAAACAAAACAAAACAAAACAAAACAAAAAAACAACAACAACAACAAAAAACCCCCTGCAACTCCAAGATAAATTATAAAGAAAAAAGGGAAGCAGAGAGCAAAGAACAAAATATTGAGAAAGTGAGAACAGTCCAGGAACATTGTAGTACCACCAAAGACTGTGTCATTTACAATTAAGAACATAAAGATTTAAAAAAAAAATTTACTCAAATGAAATCTAAAGTTTCTAACTTGATACTTGCTGCAAGTGCTACCATGACTAAGCAAATGTTTTTTAAAAAGTAGATAATTACTTCATAATATTCTTCTTTGGCATTAAGAAGGATACAGAAAGGAAAAGCTAGTGTATCTCTGTTAAAAAACACATAATGGATACAAACCTATAAAACCAATACCTAGCATAGGACATAGGTCTGTACCTATTAAGAAGACATCTGGATCACATAAGGGTTCTGGTAGCTCTGAATAAGGCAGCTAAGCTCTCTTTAAAGTACAAACACAGATTGGTCACTTCAAAATAAAAATAAAAAAAACCCTAAAGACTCAACAAACAATTCACTGCCTAAAATTAGCCAATAGAGAGTGTTTGTCCAATAGTACTCACTAGACCATGTCCCTCCACACAAAATCGAAATGTTCCTTGAACACCTCCAGGGTCAGTGACTTCACCACCTCCTTGGGCAGCCTATTCCAGTGCTTGACCACTCTTTCAGAAAAGTAGTATTTCCTAACGTCCAGCCTAAATCTCCCCTGTAATGAAGAGCAGGTCCAGTTCTGATGACTGGCAGGGCTTGGCAGCAAGATGCTTTTGAGTCTAGGAAGGCGTCAGTCTTGGAACTCTATGCCTTAAAAAGGTGACTGTGGTCATCACTCATTTTGCCATATCATCTGCTGCCTCCTCTGTAGGTGCTTTGAGTCTTATCCACAAGTACAGATGAGGCAATGCCTTGGAGAGGACTGGAAGGAACATCATCCCCATTTGCAGTGCTATCTATTTCTCCAACATAAGTACATTCTAGCAATGGTTCCATGGACTTTAGCAGTATAGATGTGCATATTCTGGATATATATTTTCAATATACTTTGTAAATTATCTGACACTGATGGACTGTCTTCTTTTTCCCACCACCTTTTCTTTTGCTTTCTAGAGATATATAGAGATATTACTTTTCAGAGAGATTCAGTTATTACTGAAAACACATAAAAGCAATCCTGGTAGCTGTTCTTAGCACACAGTGATGGCATCAGATCACCAGGGTAAAAAAATAGAATGCAGAATGTAGCAATATCCAGTAGGCTTAGACAGATGATAGTGACTGAGTTGTTCACCATTGTCAAACTGGTATTTTTCTGAGTATGCCCAGCAGGAGTATTGTAAGTGTCTCAGGTAGTTAGCATAAAACAAACAAATAAAGAAAACATCCACAGACTTCTGGAGTCTCATGTTTTTGGGATGGGAAGGATACAAGACAGTATATAATGCAAGATCTAGACTTATGCACAAAATCCCTAAAATAGTTATGATTTGGTAATAAATCAAAACAGTAGAAAAATCAACATAAAACATAATAGGATGCAAAACTTAGCACACAAATATAATATGTATTCAAGTAGAAAGCTTTTTTAATCTATTAATACAATTTTTTTTTTTTCAAAATACACCCTGTGAGAACGCGGAGTAAACTGTATTAGAATCATTATTTTTTAAATACATTATTTTTGAGCTATGTTAGGAAAAAAAGAATAAGAACAGTAGAGTCTCACATGGTTCAGTGAGTTTTTATAGTTTAGAATGGGAGGAATCCACTGATATTGTCTTTTTTTTTTTTTTTTTTAATATCTCATCAGAATTTTTCATATTGCAGCGGGTGATTTCCTCAGTCTCCACATTCTCTCTTGTACACTAGAGGATGATCCAGGGAAAAGCAAATGCTGCTCCATCTCTCTGTGACCCCACTGTCAATTTGTACCTCTCATCAGTCTGAGGGGGTTAAAAGTGGTGAAACTTCCTGTGGCTCACAACTCTAGAAACAGAATATATTTCATTTCCTCACTGTATTTTTTTTTTTTCATAAATCCTCTCACTTAGATTTATAATAACATTAAGTTGATTCAAAGCTACTGAAGATGACAGCTGCTACCACTTGGATTATGTTTAAAATTGGGTTGGTCTCATGGATAGAAATGTTTTTTTTTCATGTGTTTGTATCAGTTTTAATTCAGAATCTGTATCCAAGCTTGAAGACTACTAGGCGGTAGATGAATATCTTATTTCCAGCAGATAAGTGATTTTAGAGTATTGTAGGTGATTGGTGCACATGCATTCTTTTAAGCTGTGCTTATCTGTATGCATAGTGATATAAAACAGAAGCAAATTTCTGAGGTTCAAATAGTAGTTCACTATATATGATATCAAAATGCTGCATAGCCTTGCGGCTGTGATTTCATGGCTTTACACGCATGGAGGCCAAGACTATGTTTCTTTCTGAAATAAAAATCAATGACAAGTATGCTTGTCAGTATGACAACTTATTTCAGGAGTACAGCAGCAAATACCTTGCTTGTCAAGTATAAATCCAGGTATCCACCTCATGTATCACCTCTCCAACTGATGGATTTAGACCAGCTAATGATTGCTTTGATTTCCATCTTCTTCAGTCAGCCGTGGTAGCCTGGGTGCAATTGTGGAAGTCCTGTTAGAAATGAAAAACATCATGAGATTTCCAGGAATAAACAAGTTACATTGCTGCAACTTACTTCCCTTTCTGCCTAGCTATACAAAACAAGGGGCTGAAAGCTGCTTTAGGTTAAAGTAACAGTAACACAAATGCACCTTCAGTGCTGCAAATTCACCCCCAAGTGAAACATTCTTCAGCTTGTTTACTAATTGTACAACAAAGTTTTCTACCTCAAAGTATTCCTTCTAGCAACCTCAGCTAAATCTTACTGAATTTTTATTTGATTTGATTGATTGATTGATTGATTGATTTCATTATCTTCCCGCATTAAGAGTGGGTAATTCTCCAGGTCATTCTAGGACATATCCTCAGCTAAGTTTTCCTGCAAACACAATCCAGAAACATAGACAGTTTGGGCCTTGAAAATGAACTTGAAGGATGCTTCATTAAAGCAGCGACCAGAAATATTGATCATCTCTGCTCCTCTCTTGTCCACAAGCTCTGAGTTCAAAGGATAACATTGACATCCAGGGGATACGCAGCCATTGCCTCAGAACCACAGTTGAAGAATTACTTTTCTCTTTTGTCTAATAATACTGCTAATACAAATTCATGAAAGTATTCAGGATAAAGTAAAGTGAAAATGATCTGTTTACCTATAGATATTGTATTCTGGTATCTTTTACTAAACTGGCATTAAAGAATTAGGATTGCAGTCATGTCATGCAGAACTTACTGTACTCTGATATAATTTTGTAGATATGTGCTTCATAAAGGTGAGAAGAGAACATTTGAAATCAAGTTGTTGGAACTTTTCTGCAAGGCCGTAATCTAAGTAACTGTATTTCTCTCACTTTGGAATGTGACTTGAATTGCTTGTGAATTCTCTGATATCGATCTGATATTATGGAAATCTGACAGATTGAAAGAAATAAGGAAAGCATATTGGAGGAAACTAAATGTTCTTCTCTTTTACATGTCTTCATACTATAAAGTATTAATCCTTTTTTTGTTTGTTTGTTTTTTATGATTTTTCATTGTTTTTATTTTAAAATCAATCCTCTCTGAATTTTATAAATAATATTCTGTTTTCTATATTGTTCTTATTCTAAAAGACATTTGTAAGTTAGTCCACTGTTTATTTGGAATATCTATTTTCTAATTTAACTACTGTTGTCAATTCTCTCTGCAAGCATCTTCAGGGCATCTCACAGTTCTCTTTCTGGCTTCTGTTATGAGAATGCAGGAGAATAAACAAAAGAGCAAGTGATATTTGTTAGGTATTACTTAGCTGTGTGCTATTTTTGAAACAAAAATATATTGATAAATGAATGACATCTGTATTATAAAAAATTAAGCTACAGACTATCAAGATCTGATCTATTAAACACTTGGATCCCTAGTAGTCTTACTATTATTATGAACTTAGTAGTCATGATATCTTAATATCTGTTGTTAGCAGAGATATTTTTACAGTTTAAATAATTCATTTGTTCCGGTTGCACCACATAAGAGCAAAGCCAGCTTGAAATTATATTTTGGTATTTCCTCTACCTCTGTGAATTGCACTAACAGCAATTTAAAGATTAATGAACCACATAGGGCAGTTAGAAACTAATGGTTCATAAAAACTTTATTATATTGTATATACAACTATACCTTATATCCAAATATATTTATTTTCTCTTCTCTCAAGTGAGGTATTTCTGCATTAAGCAGAATCTAAATCAGATGCATGTACACATACTTGAAAATAGGCATTTTTTTCATATGAGGCAATTAAGTAGAGGCAGCGTAGGTAAGATGTTGAAAGTGCAGCTATGAACCTAGAAGTAACTTAAAAAGTGAATGTATTAGTATAAGATGCATAAAGACTGCTTTATTTGTATTCTTGATTTGTGTCTTAAGAAAGAAACATGAAACAAAGAGCAATATATCTCCAAACAAAAATGTTTCAGAGATTGCCAAGGTAGAGCAGGCTGAAATTTAACTCCAAATAGTTAATTACTTGTAGGCTTATCAAATTCCTGAATGTACATTTCCCAGTGTCTGCTTCAAAATCTATCTGGCCTTCAGAGCCAAGATAATAGTGTTAGTGTATATTATTATTATAATATCAGGAATACTAGGACTTATTAAAAAAAAAAGCAGTTATGGAGCAGAGTTACTAAATCTTTCTTCCAGAAAAGAAAAAGACTTACATTTCGATACAAAGAAATCTTGCTTAAAACTTGGAAGATAATTTAATGCAAAGCCATCCTGACCCTGAGAAGTTTTGCATAATTTAACTAACACCATTTAAGAAAATACAATTTAAAATACTTTACAAATTCTATGACACTCCTATCAGTATGTGTGAGCTTACTGATGGAGACTATATAAATTGGAGTTAATATTCAGAATACACAAGTGTTCTGGAAATGGAAAGGATTAAAACTTCCAGAGGAAAACATGCTGATTCTAACTGAAATGACAAAAACAAAATAAGTGTGGTAAAAGTGTAAGCAAATATAGTCATACTCTTAGACAATCGAGATTTAAGAGATTTCATACAGAACTGCTACAAATAGCCAATAATATGATAGCATTAAAAAAAAAAGAAATCATTATACACAGAGGAAAAAGAAATATTCATGAAGTATCTCACAACAGATGTCTGACACAACACAATTCTACATATTGAGTATAAGTATTAACAAGTTAGTAACACACAATTGCTTCTAGCACTTTTGAACCCACAAAGATTTGAAAAAAAAATAAAATAAAATTGAAAAGTAGAATCTATTAAAAATAATTTAAGAATCCACAAAGAAAACAAACAAAAAACAAACAAACAAAAAAACTAACTTGGGAATAAATAAATATGGAACACACAATAGTAGGTTGAAAATATTGAAAAGAACATGGAAATGAGGGATCCTGATATACCTACATAAGTCTAGGAGATTTATAATATTTTGTAGCTTCACATATTGATTTTCATTTTCAAAACCCCCACCTAATTTGCACTTGCAAGACTGATAGGAACACAGGTTGGTGTTGGTATTCAGGTTTGTGTGATGACTGCTTGCTTAGCCTGCAGTGTGAGTCACTGAAGGTTGGGGTAAAGAATAATTCTCTCAGAGTGAGAGCAGTCCTAATACTAGTGGTGGAAGGGGGAAATTAAATCACAATGATAAGTAAATTACACCTTTGCATATACAGAAGCACAAATGTTTGTAGGTATTGAATGTATAATCACACAAAGAAGAGCCCATTTTTACATCAATATTTCCAGTTACTATTATTGTACTCTCTATACCAACACAAGACTTAAAATTGTAATTTAAGCAGCAGGACATCCTTTATAATGGCTTTATCCTTTTTTATTTTAATTTCCTAAGGGAAACATGGCATAAGGCAGCCAAGCATCCAGCATCCATCTGTTCTGAAGTATTTTCAAGAAAGAGAAAATTTTCATTATTTTAGCAATAGTTTAAGGCTGAACTATTCATTGGTTTTAATATTGCAAAGAGTTTACCTACATATAAATTTCTACAATGCCTTTAGTGTATAGCTGCCTAAGTGAGCCATGGAATTGGAGAACAAATATCAATGTAAAAAGGAGTATATGACATAAGGAAAAAATTTATTTTAACACGTTAAATAAAATAAGAAAGTGGATTTTTTTGGAAAAAAAAAAATCCTTATGTCTGTGAGTAGATAGGGTGAGATATGTGAAAATGAATCAGCATAGTTTGCTTTGGCTTTTTTTTTACGTTCTTTGTTCATCCTTCAAACACTCATATTTCATTCCAGCTGAGTTCTAAGTGGCTTTTTGCTGGTTAGTTTAGATGGAAAGAAACATGTGGTGTACATGTATTTAAAAGCATTAATATTCAGACAATTAAGCTTTTACAGGCTATTACTCCTCTGAATACTAGGATTGTTGCTTTGCTGCTGTTGTAGTTGATTCTTTTTCTTGCATCAGAAAAGCTGTTGAAAGGTCTGAAGAGTGAGGAAAAGAAAACTAATTTTTGGATAATGGTTCAGCTTTGAAGAGTAACTTCATTAAAATTAACATTTTTCAGACAAATGATATTTAATAGGAACTTATTGAATGTAGAGAGAAATAACAAAAAAGAAATTTTAATATTAGATATCTTTGTCTTGAGAGCTTTTGTCTTTTGTAAATCAGTAGTACTTTTAAAATAAAAAAGAATAATTTTCTTCTTAAAATTAAATATATTTGAGATATTTGTTGGCTGTAAAAACAGAAAAGTCTACACAGACGTACATTAACATGTGTTCTATATATGCAAATGTGGTAAGACTTCCACCATCTTCTTAAACTAAACATTTCCCATCAGATATGCTCTAAAATACCTCCAACAGCAATGAAATCCTGAAGTCAGTGAACATTTTTCCTGATTCTACTAATACTGAAATTAGATATGACTCTGAGTTTACATCGAAAGAAGCCCTACACAAATCCTCACTCATATCCTTGCTTGTGAGCAATTACTTCTGATTAAACTATATTATTTGTCATATTGGTGATTGATTTCATTTTTAATGGCCATACACTCATTTCTGAATAGAATAAAACAGAATAGAAAAAAAATGGGAGCAGAATGATTATGGAAAAACACCTCTACACAGACTTTTAAACATGTACAGGAGTAGATCTGATATTAAGTCTTCTATGTGAGATTTGCTAAAATACTTCTGTTGCGTAAAAAATATATTGACCATGAATGAAGAATAATGTGTCAAAAGTTTTATTTAGTAGCTAGTTTTCAGGAAGGAGAACACTGATTATTTTTAAAGAGTAATAATAAAAAGTATTACCCTACAAATTAAAACATTCTCAGGGTAAAAGAAGACACAAAACCATTTAGTTAACTTTTACAGTTCGTATTAAGAAAAAAAAAAATCAAATTTTAGTTATAATCGGTATGTGCACAAGAATTATCCTTTCCTTACGTATGTTGCTCTGAAAGTAATGCCTTGTATTTGTTTCCATGGAAATGGATACAGTGAACACACTCCTTTGCAGTACACATTTCCATGTCAGATGCCATCTGTCAGACTGCCCCTCTGTTGCCATCTAACACAGCAACAAAATGTAATGGAATATGGGCAGATAGGGTCAACCTCTACTGCTGTACAGCCAACATTCATCACTGATGTTGTTGACCAACATAATAAAATAGGAGGGCAGCCCTTATAATTTATACTGGACAGGAAAGAGGAAGTTTTAACCAGGGAACTGAGTGAATGTCTCAGATTTAAGGTAGCTTTCTGCCATTATAATGCATTTTTGTTCTAGTTTTCAATAGTTTGTAATTCATTACTTTGAATTCCATTGGTAATAGAGGTTCAATATGTATTATTTTCTTACTTTCTTTTTCTGATCCTTTCAAGATCAGGAAGATATGAATAAAAATCAGAAATTGTTCTGTAAATGTAGAATAAATTTGAAAGTAAAGTAAGATGATATGGAGAATTAGGTGCTGTATGCTTGCTTCTTCCTTTTTTTTTTTTTTTCAAAACTCATTTAAAATATAAAAGAGCAAACAAAAACAAACTTAGAGAAAATTTCTTCTAGAAGTGAGCTCTGTTATTTTCTTGTTAAATTACCCTTTTGTAACCTTTTCGTTGGCAGTCATTTTTCAAACTATCTCAAGATAACCACAGCCAAAAAAAGCAGTGATGTTGGAAGGATGACCTCAGCAGCATCACAAAAAAAAAAAAAAAAAGGCACAGTTCAGCCTGACACCAACATCGTGGAACAAGATCAGGACTGAAATCAGCTTCCTTTGAAATTAAATTAAATTAAATGGTAAAGAAAAGCAGATTTGTTAAAATACAACAGCCCAGCACATCATTGGTATCAGTAACATTTTTAGTATTGATCCGTGTTTCTTTCAGCTGGAAAATGAAGAAAAGCATGGCTGATAAGTATTTGCTTTTAGAAAAGTTTAAGTATAACTTTACATAGTTGCATATCTATTTTCCATGTCTAGAAAACAAAACATTTTGCATGACTTCTTATAGAGTCTGACCAGTTCAAACACAGTTCTCAGCTGTTCTATATTTTTACTTTCATTTTAGATAGAATGTAAAGAAATTAAATTCTCGTTCCTTCTACTTTTAATCTGCATTCTATTCTTTCAGTCATTCTGATCTTCAGAATTAGTTCAAGAAACAGCTCTCAAATATAAACGTCCAGATCCTCATGGAAATTGTCTAAGTTCTCACTTTCTCAAAAAGTACATAGGTTACTCCAAAAGTAATGCCTCCTACTTTATTATGTTGGCTCACAATGTCAGAGGTGCATTTGGTGATATGGCAGTAGAGGCTCAACTTTCCCCAAGAATTCCATTACATTTTGTTGCTGTGCAATTAAGTCAGCCAAATATAGTTGATATTTTTTTATGTCTTTCTGCTTTCAAGGGCATGAAAATAAAGATTTGTTTGTTTTACAGCAGCAAACTGTCAACGGTTTACGGGCTGCTTCGTCCCGGTTCCATGACTAGTGGGGCGGAGGGATCTGCAGATCCGCGCCTCCAGAAAAAAGGGAATAGGGAACCCCAAAATAATTAAAAACAGCGGCAACGATCTGAGCAGAAACAAACTAATTTACTAAATATAGTATCAGAATGCAAGATAACACACCATAATACAATATAATTAAAATTGAAGCTAATAAATCAAATATAATGAGAAAGAGAATGTCTGAAAGGTGGATAGGCCTCACCACAACGCTGAGGTGAGATGCGCAGAAGATTGATTTACACTACCTTGAAATACAAAGAATACACAATAATATGTATTTGTAATAGAGGGATACAAAGAGCACCTCTCCTATGAAGAAAGGTTGATGGAATTGGGCTTTTTTAGCCTGGAGAAGAGAAGGCTCCAGGGAGACTAAATTGTAGCCTTCCAGAACTTGAAGGGAGCTTACAAGCTGCATGGCAACAGTTTTTACACGGTCTGATAGCGATAGGATGAAGGGGAACAGCTTTAAACTAAAAGAGGGGAGATTAGGTTAGATATCAGGAATAAATTTTTTATTCAGAGGGTAGTTAAGCACTGACACAGACTGCCCAGAAAAGCTGTGGGTGCTCCATCCCTGGAGGCATTCAAGGCCAGATTGGACGAGGCCCTGGGCAGACTGATCTGGTGGGTGGCAGTCCATGGCTAGGGGTAGGAATTAGATGGTCTTAATGACCCCTCCAACCTAAGGCATTCTATCATATGCATAGCTACATAAGCCAATATAATTAAATATATATATAGTTTTACATAGATTGTTTCCCTTATAATTCTATCACAAAGCATGCAAATCAATTGTAGCCCTTGAATATAATCCTAGTATTTTAATTTTCATGACTTCATATCTAGATTACACCATTTCTGAGTTTAGCTGAAAATTGTCATTGCCTTCAGTTATTTGGATATGTCTGTATTACACACTGAAGAAAACATAGATTAGAAACCATCATGAGAACATCAAGAAAAAAAAAACATTCTTCAAAACTTCTGATAATGACAGCAGACTTTTGAGGTAAGCCAGACTGGTTTCTGGTTTTGTTTGTTTGTCATGTACAATTTTGCTTGAAGAACAGTTCTTATTTTTACAATCCATTGTAATATGCACTTTACCTCTCAGACTCACCCATTAAATAATGTTAAAACAAATTATAGGTATATATATTCTATTTAGACAGACTAAGTCTGTATATAGAGATAGAGGTCTCACATTAGTAATACAAAATATTATGCAATAAACATTGCAATAAATGCAATTGTATAAATGTGTAGCTATATGTTTGAAAGTTTAAAGGCATGTACTTTATTTCTTTGTTTACATTTTCCTTGAAATGTTATGCAGCTGACATGAGATTCTTTTTTTTTTTTTATAGCATCTCCTGCTCATGCACTTTTCTTATTTAATATAGACTAACAATATATATCATAAATAGTATAAAAATGTAGAGTGTTAAGTCTGTCCTTCCCAGTTCCTAAGGTCTCACAAAGAGTTAAAAACAAAGCAAAAACAGCAATAACAACAAAGAAATGCATTATTCATCAAAAGTAGTGTGTATATATATTTACATTTATATATTTTTATAATTTAGTTTAACTGAAATAGCATTCAATTATTCAAGAACTTAAATTTCAACACCGAGGAGGTTAGTTGGGCCATAGGGTCAGACTGGAATAGGTTTCTATTCCTCTACCTGATGTTTACCTTCTACATGAAGTTAATCTGAGAGATTTTACTTAGAACAAAATGTGTATAGAATGAAGAGGTTGATTTATTTGTTTGTTACTGGAAATAAAGAAAACTTTTTGGTAGAAGGAAAGAAGACCATGTAGGTCGATAGTCTTCAAGGCGTCTAGAATAGATTCAAGAAAAAAAAAAACAAAATTATTTTGAGGTGGAAAAATAAAAGGGAAAAAAAAAAAAAGAAAAAGACAGACTGAAATAATAGAATTAAATGCAAATAGTCCAACCAATTAGTTGCAACATTCCAGAATTTCAATTTTGCCTTTAGCTCATTTTCTTATTCTTCAAAATAAGAAGTTTTCTGTCAGTTTTCAACATAAATATTTCATCACTTCTCCCTCTGACTTTTTTTCTACTTGTGAACTTTTTATGCCGTTAGGTCAAGAACATTTGAGCTATCTATCAGAATCTTCCTGCATAAACAAGAAGCTTCTGGAAATTTTAGTTCTTGAGAGTTCTGCTTTGGACCTTTTTCCAATCACTAATATGAAAAACTTATTTAATAATGCGCATTACCGTAGCAGTCTATACATTAAAGACAGAGAAGGCAACTTAAACTGCACTTGTTTGCAAACTTCAGTATTTTTCCACACACTCACAAGTTATTTATCCTCATGATTCATTGCTATATCCAAATTGAATGCTTTTTCTAGAGAAATCTTTAATTTTCCTCATTTGAAAGGAGAGAAAAACAACATTATCACATTAAACACTAATTCATGATTAATGACTATTTCCTACACTATTGTATCTGATGCTGTTGTTTGAAATCTTTTTTTTTTAGCTTTATCATTGAATTCTCCAGTCTATACTGATCATAAATGACAGGCAGTATTAAATTGTTCGCATACTGGTTTTTGCAATTAAGCATTTGTACATTCATGTAAACTAATTTTATAATTACTGATGGGAGCACTCCAAAAGCTATACGGATCCACTCATCTCAACCTCCACTTTAGAGGGTTTGTAAAATGACAAAACCGTTTGCAACTGGGCAGTAAGTCTTCTGTGATTCACCAGTAGTTTAATCCTTTGTGCAAACTCTATCTGACAATGTGTAGGAGACTGGAATTTAGCATTCAGTAAGAAAGCAAGGTTGTTCTCCAACAGTGATGACTTCCCTGACCTACTAGAGAACATCAAAAATTACACTGATCCATTAGAAAGATTAAGACAAAGACAATAATAACTCCTGTGATTTATCTTTCTATTTTTATGAAAAGTTCACCAGTTTGCCAAAAATGATAGACAGGAATAGATAATCTCTGTTCTTTATCACCAGATCAGACAGACTTAATGTTACCACAGCAAAGACAAATGCTGTGCTTCTATTCGTGGAGGCCAAAGAAAGAATAGATCATTTTTTTCCCCCTAGGAAACATCAAGTTAAAATTCTTTACTTTGAGGACCAGAGTTATAATTCAAATGACATTTGGAAAGGTGAAATGAGTAGACAATTATTATTACTAATGTACATTTATTTCAGTAGTTGACACAGCCAAGGTCAAAGAGCATTGACCACTTCCACTACAAAACTATTTAGTAGACTCTCAGGGTCTGTGACACTTAATGAAATCTCTAGTGACACAAACGATTTTATAGGTAATACTAATGACAAATACAGATGAAGAATTATTTATTTTTAAATATACTGGAAACTTGTCTTTTTTAATATCAAACCAATAAAGACTGATTAAAGAATTAACTGCTGCAATTATCACATGTTTTTTGGAAGGTCTTGGTTGAGTATCAAGAAATAGCAAAGCCAAGAGAATAATGCATGTGGGTTGCTCTGAAGGTAATTTCCTCTATATATTTCCATGGAAGCTACACTAGATACAAAGAGCACAATAATTCTATTTGACAGATTAAATACTCATGTACAAAGCAATATTTTTCAACACAGTTGCCACTATTAGCTATGCATTTTTACCAGTGGTGAACAAGAAACTGCATGCTGCACTCATAAAAGTCTGCACTGAGGAAGTGACCCACTG
This sequence comes from Chrysolophus pictus, assembly GCA_037305975.1. Lineage (NCBI taxonomy): Eukaryota > Metazoa > Chordata > Aves > Galliformes > Phasianidae > Chrysolophus > Chrysolophus pictus. The sequence continues at coordinate 29,087,371 of CM074577.1, read as the reverse complement.
CTTTGCAGCTGCTATGGCATCATTATTGATAGGAAGATGTAGATCATGCAGCCCATCCTTCATTGGTCAAAACAGAAAGAAATCAGAAGGCACCGAAACTGAACTATAGAGTGGGTTTGGTAGGACATTCCAGCCAAGGCTTGCAGTGTGCTCCACGGTCTTTGAACTGGTATGGGGCCTGGCATTATCATGTTGCATGAGGAAGGTTGTCTTCTTCTCTGACCTGATTCTGGAAGTATGAGTCTTCAGTTTAGTTGGTGTCATGATGTAGTGGTCAGAGATTATGCTTTTTTGGGGCTCCAGGAAATACAGAAGGATCATCCCTTTCCTATCCCAAATGACAGTGCACAACACTCAACCCACTGAGGACTGCATCTTGAACTTTTACTTTGACAGGGCATTCAAAGTCCCCACTCCAGGGAGGAATATAAGGAAAATTTAAGGAAAATAAGGAAAGCTATTACCAATAGTTCTGAATATTGAAGAGAAAACAAGGAATAATGAAGGAGAAGAGGGTATCTCAAATTATTCTTCAGACAGGTTTCTTGTAGGACTAGCAAAACATTTTAAACATCTAGCAGGAAGAGAGCAGTCCTCCTGCAAGAACATCTATATTTTAATTGTCAAAGCTACATAAAACCTCTGACCTACTATCTGACCCATCTCTATCCCAGACATCTGCATTTTGGTATTAACTACAAATCACCTTTCCACTTTCACTGTGACTGGCTTATTTCCAATGTGGCATCCTCTTGCCTTTCACTCTGTTAGCTATTTACAGCTGTCAAACAGAATTGATGCAGTATATCTTAGAATAGGACCAACTATGCTAAAAAAAAAAATCCACAGAAACCATCAGTATCAGAATTAAGACTTCAATGACAGTATATTACTCTACTTTTTCAAATTTTTATGCAGATTCTACTGGTAATTACATGAAGACATTCTTCCCCTGAAAAGAAAGCTTTTGTACAGATACATTAGTGCTAAACCCTTCAAAATTATGAGGGAATAGTCATGTTATTAATGTTAAAGGATAATTTACTTAAACTTAGAGATACAGTTTTCAGAAGAAAAAAAAAAATAACGGAAAGCTTGCATAGTACCAAAAGGAAGGATTTCATAATAGCTACATTATTTGCAAAGCCTGATGCTGAGCATGTAGATAAATAGGACAGAGGCTTGCAATATGTTGACCTAGTATTTTCAGATAGCAACAAACAGGAGAACATTTCCCTAGTATCATATCACAAAGTATCATACTGCTCTATGTCTCCTACCCCTATAGATATAGTAAAGCTGATGATATAGACAAGGTGACAGGCCTTTTAAATCTTTACTTGAGTTGGAAGTGATTAATATCATCCATTAATTTGCACATAAAAATACTTAGCAAACAAGTTATCTCTCTTTTACAGATGTGGTGAGGCATTACCTTTCCTGACTTTTCAACTGCAATATCACCTGCAAAAAGCAATGCATCTTTGAAATCATGAGATATAAATCTTTTTGTGATAAGAAACTCTATGGATTACAGAACACTGCAGTGAGAATTAAGCCTTCAGCGCCTTAAAACATCTTTTCATCCTTTCAAAAGTAAAGGCTTTTTTCCCATTTGTAAGAGATTTGGCATGAGAATATTAGAAAAGTACTGTTAGAAATTATTTTATTTATCTGTACAAAAGAGATGGTACAAGAAACATAGTTTAAGCTTTCTTAAATTCATTCACCAAGATTGCTTTCAGATCTTCAGTGGATCAATGTGTGGAAGCTTACATTGATCATATGTACGGACTGCTTGTAAAAAGAAGAAAAAAAGCAGCTTGAGGGCTACCTGCTTATAAAGCCTATTTAGGAGTCAGGAGATAAAGCTGTGGTATGTGTTCCTGGTTTTATTTTGTGGCACTGGAATAAATAGACACAATGGTTTTAGTGATCTCTAGAGCAGAAACTCAAGTGAAACTCTGAAGTAGAGAATTGCAATTATCAGTTACTTCTGCTCTTCTGTTGTGAAGTCTAGGAACATTTTCTCTATTTCAAATATCATATCATCCATCTCTTTTTATTTTATTATTATTATTATTATTATTTTTGGTGTCAACCTTTTCAGAATGTGTATAAGAAAAACTCATTGTAGAGGTAAGTTTTTAAACTACATCCATAGCTGAAAGAAAATGAATCTGGCATCTTCCTAGTCATTTTAAAAGATCTGTTAAGGAACTGAGTTGCTGTTACTCTTTGCTTAAAGTTTAGAGGCATATCCTCCTTCCAGTGTTTATGAACACTTCAAGTGTAAGATCCTTAAAGGACTTACTAGATTTCAATTTCAATAATGAAATGTGTTGTTTCAATATCTATGACACATATTCATGAAAAATACACAAAAATTGTGAAAAATCACAAATCTCCTGTAATAGCAAATTATTATTTTGCCTCCTTTCTGCAGCTCTCAGTAGCGTGCTCAATTTAGACTGGCATTCAAGTCAAGTGATGTACTGTCTATAATTTTTCCTGTTGTCTTCTGATTCTTGTCTGGGCTTCGAATGTTTCCAAAATATGAATCCTTCACATCAGTCTCTAAATCTTCCTAATCTGTAATAAAATAGACTTCTTGTCTGTCAAAAGATGCAGTGCTCACCACTTGATGTCAGAGATGGGTAAAGGATCCTGAAGATTTCATAAAATCTAAGATAGCAACTCAGCTAGAACTACACTTGTGAGTCTAAAATATCCTGGGTGGAAAGCAGTTCATTGCCATGATTCAAAAAATCACCAAAGCAAAACTAATTATTGGCAGGCAACGTATGTGTAAATGACATGGCCCTCTGCTGTTTCTAATGAAGTTGCTTGTCCTTACACGTCTTCATGTTCACAGGTTTTTTCTGCCACCTGCCTGCCTGACCAATGAGACAAATTTGTCCCACAAATCTATAAGAAGTTGTTTTAATTTGGAAAAAATACTTCCTAACTGAAAATTCTTGTCTAATTTGAATTAATAGTTGAAATGTTTTATATGAGGATATGCACATGTATAAATTTATATGCATAGAACTCTGCATAGGGGACACAATTAAAAAAGTTGAAAGTTGAAATATCCAGTACTATTACACAATTGCTATATAATATGAGAAACAACAACAATGACAAAACGCCTAAACAATCATGCCTGACTGTAGCACACAATTACATTTTAACAATTTCAAACTTCATTACCCAGAGCTTGCTTATAAGCACATTTGCCCTTGAGATTATCAGTGAAGGCTTGGCATATAGAAATAATATATTCTCTGTCATAAAATGTTTTCAGAAAATCCAATAATAATCAAAGAAAACATTAGTTCTTTGCTCTCAATATAGTTTATTAAGGTGTGTTCCAAAGTTTGATATACTGGTCAGAACTATTGCATTATGAAAATCAGAATGTCAAAATATGAGAGATTACTGTACTGTAAAATTATTTGGTAAAATTCTGGAAGTATTTATGCGGATATAGGGATATAGATACTAACCCAAATTTTTTTGTTAATGTCAGTTTTTATGGTCACATGATCACTTGCCATTGTTCTACTTTATATAAGAGATTCAGAGCATTTGTTAAGCCATTGGTGAAAAATGACTTTTTTTCTGGGGAGGGGGGAAGGGAGGGAGGAGGGGAAAGAAACAAAAGTCTCAGTTTGCACATGTTTTTTATATATCCTTAGAACAAAATGTTCCTTTTCCTTAGGAATAAATACAAGAAGATGTTCAACTCAGTAATAATGTACCATACATAAAAATTACAGCTACCAGTTGTTGGATTCTTACAGCCAAACTTGTTTGTACTGGTGAATACCAGTGGTTTTATACTGATAACTTGCAATGTTCATCAAACAAATTAATACCATCTTGGAACAAAGATGTAAGGAAAAAAAGACATCAGGAATTTTTCATTATCAGAACAATACGTAGAGGCAGATTCTTTTGACCTTCTTGGATCCCTTCCTGACTATCTGGAAGATTTTTATTTTCATGTATATCTTTATTTATTTTCAATTTTTTGATTAATTTCCTTATCCTACTAGTATTACAAAGATACAAATTGTCATTTTTCACATAGTTGGTGGGAAAAAAAAGACAAAAATTTGCAAAATTAATATATCAAATAACCATGTACACTTGATTACAGGCCAAGCCAAATGAAGTCATAAGTTCAGTAAGGTCTTGCATATGTTTCCTAAGGGAAAACACACCCAAAGACAAACTTGCTGTACACCTAGATTTTTAAATGATGATTACTTTGGCTATACTGTAGGCATCTTTGAAGAGAAAGGGCTCCCATCTACCAAAGCTGTGTTCCACAGATTTTAGGATAGTGATATTCATTCTAGGACCACATGTAAAACTTGATGTCTGATAATAGCCAACTTACTATCATTTTATTACTACCATTTACGTAACTGTAATTGCAATCTTTTCTATATAATCTTTGCTGTCTTTATCACTGGAGCACTGGTGTGAGATGAGATGATGCTAAAGAAACGATAGTACTGGGGAACTGTTTCTTGGACATATGATATTCACAGTCATACAATTTTTTGTATGGACACATTTTTTTTTAAAGGAAAAAAAAAGAATGTAAGCAGTGTAAGCAGAACTTTAACGTGCTAGGTTTAAAATAAGTCATTGACTTAAAATTATCTGACATATCTTTCAACTGCATTCAGAGCAGGAAATCTTACCAACTTTCTGGATTGCGAGGATTAATTAGGAAAATGTCTGAAGACTGTGTCTTTTGTTTTTAGCACTGTTCTTATAAAAGACCCTTTCATTATATGAAAGGCTAAGGTGACCATCCATCTCTGTACAAGTCACAGTCTTACACTTAAATCCGTCTTCTAGGACCTGTATTTCATCCTCTGAGCAAGTCTCTTTCACAGAGTTTTTAAGGAAAAGTCATCAACAATGCCATTAATTCAGACATCATCCTTCACCTTCACTCTTTCATGTTCCTGTTTGTATGAGGAGCATTAAAGTCAGGGAATGAAAAAAGGAAAAGCAAATGTAAGCCTGGAGAATAAACATAAGGAAGACAATCATTCAAGAACTTTGAATACATAGGAGTTTTATTGGTTTCATTTTTGTTGTTGTTTCTTTGTTAGTTTCATTTTGGAGAGTTTGGAGAAATAAATAGGGTGGTCAATAAGACAGAATTTTAGTGGTCATATTTCAGAAAAAAAATCCCTGAGTAATTGCTTAAGCAATCAAAAACTTCAACAGGGGACTCTGATAACCAAACTTGCCAGAGTCATTTCCAAATAAAGTGAAAATTATATTGATACCTTTCAACAAGGTGACTTTATGGGAAAAAAAAAAAAAAAAAAAAAAAAAAAAGATCCACAGACAAGAAACAAGGACAGATAGGAATTTTTGGTTAGTTGATTGGTTTCTTTGTTTGTTTTGATTTACAATATGTTTCAAAAGACTGCTGTGACTACTTGGCTTTTTGCATTTCTCTGCTACTCCTACCAGAAACTTTAATCTTTAGAGAGTAAACAGAGATATGTGCAAGGGAATGAAGAAAAATGTGCTCTACTGTAATTGGTTACAGATTAGACACTGTAAGAGAAAATCAAATTAAATACTATGTTCCTTTCTAGGATTAATGTTATCTTTCATGCTGTTTGTTCAGAATACGACTCAAATTTACACTCAGTTCACTCATGTCAACTAATGAGTTGTATCTGCACACATTCGTGAAATGGCAATACCTATACTGCAACATGAAGCAAAGAGCTTTTGTCATGTATATAGTCAAGGAAAGATTAAAAAAAAAAGAAAAAAAAATCAAGTTGGAGGCAACTTGTAGAGCGAAAACAACATATATTCTTTGAATAAAAAAGACTAAAATATCTTCAGCTTGGAATAATATTGTGCTATACTAGATAAATCAGAGTAAGCCCAGTTACTGTGGTTTTACACTTTTATAACCAAATTCAGTTGATTTAACACAATAGATTTTATGAAATATTAGTACTAGTGGCTTTATTGCCTTGCTTTCTATGAGGATTAGTATCATACATCAGTAGTATTTTTCTGAACTTCTACCTGAGAAACAAACTACAACTGCTCCTGTGACACTTTCAGGCACCAAATGCGCATCATGACAGTTTATGTGATGAGCAGACATTTCAAACTAGCTGCTAACACTTATAAAAGTTTGCTGATTTCAACATACGTTGTTGTGGAACTCAGTGAAAGAATGTCTACTTTTTCACAACGGAATCATCTCCAAATTTCCTCTTGAGATGCAAAAGTAGATCCATCTATTTAGGTTAGGTTTTTCTCTCATGAAGCCAGCAAATTACAATGGAAACCCTGCAAGTTCTTTGAAGAATCAGCACAAATACTCCAAGGAAATATATAGACCCTGACAGGATTTCTGGGCTTCCCTCTGGACAGTATGCTCCTATTACCAGAAATTGACATAGGTTAAGGTAAAACATTTTGGGAAGGTATCAGTAATTACTTACAGAATATGTATGCATGCATATCTGTAGAAGACATCTGATTTATTAAATTTGATGCTCAAAACTGGAGAATGTGTTGAGCAGTGGCAGCCCCATCAGCCCAATCACCTTCCCGCAGTTTTATAGTTTTGTATAAAGTCATATGGTATGGAAAATCCCTTTGGCTAGTTTAGATCATCTATCTTGGTTCTGTCTCCCCCCAGATCATGTACCCCCCAATGCCTGCGCAGGCAGAACGGTACAATACCCTGAAACTTCCTTGGTTCTATACAACACTGCACAGCAACAATTAAAACATGAGTATGTTATTAATACTTTTTTCTTCTAAACCCAAAAGATAACATCATACCAGACACTATGAAGAAAATAATAGTATATTATGTGAAACTAGGACAGCATATAAAAAAGCTATAAATTTGCTGTATATAATCAGACATTTTAAGTGTTATTTTTATATCTAAAAAATAAAGGTACTTCCTCCTCTGAACTATGGCTACAGTACTATATAAGTAAGCATATTTCCTGCATTCTAAAAGCTTTTTTCCTACAACTGTTATTTTTCAGCAACACACATTAGATTGTCTCTTTTTCCTTAGTCAATGTAAACCTTCCTTCCTGATAGTCAATAAAGTTCACCAAGAGTAATTCTATTTTTGTCCATCTTAGTATTATGTCTTTCTGAAGTAATTTTTTGTTGTCAGCAATTCTTTTTCAACACTCAATTCAATCCTGGGCCTGTTTTTGGCATTTCCATAATATTAATAATCCATTGACTTTTCATCTAGCATCAATGAGTCACATGTTTATTTGTATAAATGCTGGGTGAACAAACTCAATTATACAAGGCTTCTGAATCAGAAGTGATGGTGCTGTAACCTTCCACAAAAGACTGTTAATTAAATAACATGATTCTGAAACTACCCATTAGCAAAAAGTAAATGAACATGTTTTTTACCACTGAATAAAGCTGCACTCCTTGAATACTCAAGTTCTTCAGAAAAGATTATGCTGTATGACAACAACAAACTTGAAAAACAACATACAAAAAAACCCAAACAAATAAAACCCTTTGAATATAAGCAAGGTGAGATTCCAAATTGCAAAATGTATAGCAGTGCTTTTCCGAGTATATAAAATATAAGCTATGCAAGCCAATCAGTGTGTGGATCAGTTTAAAATAGAGATTCGTATTTATTTGCTTGGAGCTGGTGCTTTCATAATAACCCATATGTGTTAAAAGTGTACTTTCAACATAAAAATAAAAGTCAGATTCTTGAAGTTATCAGTTTTGCATACTTCAATTTCAGCAGAAATTGCTGATTATTTTTCTGTGGTGAACTCATTAAATATTTTCAGGAATATCTTTTATTAATTTTAAATTTCAATTTATGAAATTCAGGTGCCTGTTTTGGAAATGAGTGATTAGGAAGTGACAGAGATGCTCCAACTGCAAAGGATGCACAGCTATTTCTGTGTTAAGACCTACCTAGGGCTTACTTCTCCATTTTCTTTAGTAGGATTGATGTTTTAGATTAACTCAATGAAGCCTTGCAGATCTGATTTCTCTAGCTGCAGTCATAAAGGTTTCTAGACATAAAAGCGGTGCTCCAGCATGGCCCATTGGCCAAATTGAAGTACACCCATCCTGAAAGGTCTTTAAACAATGCGTTCAGTGATTGCTCATTTCTGGTCAAGAGCACAATCAGTCTTAGGGCAGGTAGAACTATATTCCTGATTGAATGAGCTCATGAATTTGGAAGTTAGAAGGGTCTGAAGAAAAAAAATCTAATGAAATTCTGTGGAATTATTAGGACACAAAAATTCTGGTACCAGTAGTGTCAATTGAGTGATCTAAAACAGGGTTTATGAGAAGATTTAGTGCTGTAAATAGATCTTTCCTTTTTCTTATTTCATACAGGTAGAAGTCATCTGCTATATACATCTGAGATTGATAGATTGATTAAAGGTATCTTGTGAAAGAGGGTTTGACTACTTGGGTTTCCCGTAGTGTGAATAGCATGGGAGACAGGATTTAGGAAAGTACCTTGTGATTTTTTTATTTACATGCACTCTCTTGATTTACATGCCACTCTTATTTACGGTTTCAAGGCCATTCCTTTGCCACTCAATCATTCTGGTTTTAAGTACTGCCATGATAAAATAAAAACAAATAATAACTAAATAATGAACAAAAAACAAATGTCATAAAATGATTCAGAGTTATTCTGTTCATAGTGAAAAATCAGTCTGACCTTTGAATAATAAAAGTTTTACATGAGTTGACTACAGGGAAGTTTTGTTCCTATATAATGTAATAAGGGGCATAGGAGGTTGAAAACAAAGTCTGTGTAACATGCAGTGGTTCTGTGAACAAAAAATCATAACAGAAATGTTATTCAAAAAGCCTTTTATACAAAAGTAGCTTCGGTATGCTGTTTCTTTCAAATTTCTAGGCTATGTAAGATGAAGCAAATAAAATGTGCATGGTGGAATCATCAGAGAAATTCATTAGTGTTTTAATCTCTATTTTTTATTAAAAGCAACATTAAGACTCCGGCATTCTTACTTTTTCTTATTGCTTCTTGCTCAAACAAACAATCTCAATGATGCACAAGAGAGTACTTTCATAATCAGGTAAAGATGACATGAATGTTCTTCAGAATGATTTTTTTCTTCAAATTACTCCTCTCGATATGCTTTACACAACTGTTCATATACCAGTATCCTCATTCAAAAAAAGCGGACAAAGTAGGATAAGAGAAGACAAAATATTAATATTTTAAAATATGGCTGCCTAACGTGATTACTGGGAAACTATATTTATTTTATGCGCACGAAGAAATGCAAATGCCTAATTAGCCAATGCTCCGAAATCTACTTCTGAATTTTTATTTTTCTGGCAAATAAGAAACACCTGTATGCACATGAAGCAGATTGCAATGCTATTTAATTTACAAAAATAACATTTTGATTGTCTTTGTGTCTTTATTTAGCGATCCTTTTACTCTTTAGCTGAGACATATAGTATTTCCTCTGATGTTCCTACTAGTTCTGAAAATAGGTTGCCATCAGCAAACTAGAAAAAGTGAATAAGTGTTTAGACTCATCCTAATCGCTCCATCAGTACTACAGGTATTGTTCAGTTAGGGCCTAGGCCATGGAAAATGGATGTGCTGAAATTCAGAGAAACCTGGACAGGCCAGAGAAATGGGCAGAAAGGAATCTCATGAAGTTTGATAAAGAGAACAACAAACAGGGAGGAATAAACCCAGGCATCGGTACATGTTGTAGGGCCAAGGAACTGGAAAGCAATGATGTGAACAAGCAGGAGATGAGTCAGCAATGTGCCCTTGCCACAAATAGATCCAGTAGCATCTTGGATTGTGTTGTAAAGAGCACTATGAGCAGGTCAGGAGTCTCACCTCAATACTGATGAAACAGTTTGTGAGTTTGTGAGTACTCAGAACAGTTCCAGGCTTCAGGTGCAAGAAGAATAGGGTCTTGAATGAGTCCAGAATTGGTCAGCAAAGATAATAAGGGACTGGATCATGTTTCATATGAGAGGAGTCTCATGAGAACGCAGGACTCTTACACCAGGGGGATATTAAATGGATATTAATTATCAAAAAAGATATTACTTTTGGAGTGACCTATGGATATATTTAAGAAAAAATATCATAGTTTCTCCAAAAGGAGATATATTTTTCTACAAAATGCTTTTGAATTCAGCTTTGTGTCTTCACACTTTTACTAAAATATTTTAGCAGAGAAATGATACCACCTGTTATAGGAAGGCTGCAAGAATATATTCATAATAAAACTTTCTTTCTATATACATTTAACTTTCTGAAACATTCAATTTTTTTAAAGTCATATATTGCCCAAAGGAAATAAAAGAAAGATTGCTGAAATTGATTGCATTTAATAAGGATGAACAAAAATATATTCTGTGGGCATGCCATGCAATAACCATGAATTTATGAGCTAGGCTTTTAGTGGTTTTGACCCTACGTTATCTGAAAAAACTGATGTTTAGAGATTAGAATTCTGGTGGTTTGGTGTTTTTTAAAATTTATTGTTATTATGAGTTGTGTCATGACAATTTATATTTAAAGTTGCTAGGGAGCATTAGACTGTGCATGCTTAATAATTACATTAATACATTTTTTAAAAAAGATAAAGCAGAATGTCTCCTTGATGTAACGATTTCTTGTGGAAGGGGTTAGTCATGTTCTTGACATAGTGTCCACACAAGAGATCACACTGTTTCTGAGCAAATATGTGAACTCCTAAAACATATTCCAGTCTTTATGCATTTTTTCAAAAAGAGACCGCCAATACTCACGTCTGCTGAGAATCAAGAATCATTGGACCCAATACCTTTGGACCCAACAGATTTGATTCTGTACCCACTTAGTTCTGCAATGAATTTCAGTTTAACAAAACACAAGTAGCTCCATCTCTTTATATCTCAGTTTTCCTCACTTGTAAAGAGGGCATATTAAAGCCTTTGTACAAAAGACAGGAAATAAGGTTCTTTGATAGTACACATGGAAATACTTTGTTGGCTGAAAGCTGTTAACACCAGTCACACTCTTGTAAATAAAAGTAAGTCCATCTATCATCTTAATTGAACAAAGTATTTAGGTACCCAAACAGAGGACTTCTGAATGCATACAATGCACTATTAGGACACAAATGGTAGATACAACCTGCAGACAAATATGAGAAAGAAGCACTATGAAAAATTTCATATTTAGTATGTACTTACAGCAAAACAGTTGTCTTCTGGACACAAAAGCAAACCACAAGGCAAAAATGTAAAAAGAGATATTATGTCTAAAGTAAGAAATATAAAAGTGGACTAATAAAACAAGGACTTGACAGTCTAAGTTTCTAAGAAACCAAATTTCATCATTTCATCAAAAATGGAAACATCTGTTATTCAGCTGAAAGAACTAAAGAATCTTAAAAAAAAAAATTAAGCATTAGCTGTGTTATTCAGTACAATTTCCGTGACTTCTTAAGATACTGTGGACATGTTCACCAGACACTATTTCTGTTTCTCTAATATTTATGAGATTGTCTGCGGCTGATGCCCCCTGTGCTCTTCTAATGGCATATTTATGATGTTTTTTATGTGCTTGGTCTTTTGTTCTAAAGGTCTTTAAGCTTGTTGGGGCAAACAAGTTTGGTTATTTTTTTTGTGAGTGAAGTTGTTCTGATCCTACAGGTGAGATTTATCTTGCCTAAATTGTGTTAAAAGCTCTAAAAGTTATTGGTTAACCTAAGCTTTATACAGGGGCTCCTTCTATGACCAGTGATGGATAAGAGATTCACCTAATTTTAGCCAGAGTACTGAAAACAGTGGGATTACTTGCCTTTTGGGGAGCTTGCCTGCTCATTGCAGCACTGTTCAGTGCATTACCAGCATCTAACACACAGACATGAGCAACCTCAGATGAATGCTTTGTGCTACATCATGTTGCTTGTCACTTATGTAGCTGTGACACAGCTTCTCACACTCCTTATCCTGCTGTTTGTGCAGCTGCCAGGAAACCTCTAATTCCTTACTAGTCCAAGCATGGAAATGGAGAACTCTGTTCCCTCCAGCTACTGTCAGTAACTGAATCATTCAGCAAGGGTTCGGTTTTGCTGTCAAGCACTTGCTTCTGTTATAGAGTGTTACATGAGGAATAACCAAATCACAGAATTGTTGAGGTTGCAAGGGACCTCCAGGTTCATCTGGTCCCCCTGCTCAAGCAGAGACTTCTACAGCCACTTCCCCAGGGACACAGATGGCTTCTGAAGATCCCCAAAGAGGAAGATTCCCCAAACTTTCTAGGCAAACTACCAGTGTTTTGTTACTACAGAGTAAAGTGCTGCGTGATGGAGCCTTCTTTGTTTCTGTTTGGGCTCACTGCTTCTTGTCCTTTCACTGGATGTGACTGAAAAGATTTTGGCTCCTTCCCATTTGCACTTTCCCATTAGGTGTTGATAATATTCCCCAAGCCTTCTCGTCTCTGGTGTGACTGATCTAATATGGAAAAATCTTCAGAAGAGCATGGCAAGGACAATGTACCCCTGAATTTCAGGAAGTAGTGTAGAGAGTGACCGGTCACAGCTGTAGCAAAGAAAGATGACTTTACCTCAGGAAAAAGGGACCAGAGAGAGTGACTTCTTTTTTTTAGAGAAATAGTTATGAGACCTGAGCGCAACATCTTGTAGTGGAAATGTTTTTCCCAGAGTTCATTAGATGATTATCATCCAGACAAGCATGGAGGGGAGAGGTTACATGTGGTTCAACCCAACATAGAGTATGAAAATTAAACTAACAAAAGAATTTCAAAGAGAGCAATTAACTTTAACTGGCTTCAAACCACTTTTTCCTTCCTTTTTGGAGACTGGGGACAGTGTGTCATGACAATAATTACATACAGATGTGTAGTGGGAAACAAATTATTATTGTGACTGCCTCCCGTTGCCAATCTCATCCATTTCCCCATACAGTCCTCATCAATAACAATGGGTGAAACAGAGGCTTTCAGCTTTGTCTGTAATACCATTTCTCATCACAAAATAAAATATTTGAGATTTAGAAGACATGTAAGCAGTACTAGGATGACAATGTGTCACTTACACCAAGGATAAGCAGACTACTTCAACATTTAAATGATCACCTTAGTAGCTCCCTGAGTGGAGCTGGTAGAAAACCACCCAGCACTCCCTTCAAGCTGTTCCTGGTGGTTTATTATTGCTCCTATTGACACCATGCTATCTGTCTTTCACTCATCAGCTTGTACAATCAGCTTGTATCAGTAAGTGTACAACTTGTAGGATTGTGTTGGAGGCTAGTGAGACCTCCAGACAATCCTGACAATCCGTGTAACCTACATCATTAACTCTGACTATGCTGTGGGAACTTCTTTTCAGAGCACTCTTCTAAGTGCATGTGATGAGATTTGCATGCCTACTTGGTGTTCTCTCTCAGGTTTCTGTTAACCACTACCTATACTCTCCTTTTACAGGCTTTTATGATCATTGGCTCTGGCAGTTACAGCATCAAAAAATCTTAATTGGCAAGGAGTGAGAATAGTGGAGCATCCTCCGAAGATCTGTGGTACCAAGTGTGGCAATACCACTTAGCTACGTGGATGTTATACCACACAGTTTTTCCAAGGACAACCATGGACTATGCATTGTCCTTAATCAGTACCCTCCAGGCAAAGAGTTTCTCAATCATATCTATGTTTGAACGGCTGACTGCACAGCTATGAATTTGACAGACCAGCTGGATGTCACATTCATAAATCAACTGTATGCACAATTGCTTCCTGACGCTCAGCTTGGACTGAGGAATCTAGCAAACCATTTCATTAACAGTGGATGTAGTAGTCTCCTTTATGCTCAGCCTGGCCTCACTCCCATCTCATGGCCTGGTAATAGATAAGGGACAGGCGTGTGAGTCCATCTGTGATCACAGGGCTCAGAAAGTGTTCTGCTTCAGTGTTCATAAACAATAACACTGCCCTAAATATCCTGTCATTTTTATGATTGTGCAGAAAAGTCCTTCACTAGACTTTAATGTTTATCATGACATAATTTTGCATGTCTTACATACAGATTGTGCAAGAAAGGCTTTAGCATGAGAAAGTGAGTGTGTATTCATAGGAGTATTCTGTTTAATTCTGTATGTTATAATCAAATTAAATTGTAAATATGAATTACAAGAATTAAGAACACTGCTTTTTATGAACAGGTAATGTAACTGTATGTGATAAGAAAACATTAGCCTCATACCACTTATGAAGTAAGAAATAGTATAGTTCTGATAATGAGTAAAGAATGTCAGTTGTGGCTAACCTGAATCATAGCTTGTATGCATTAATGCATCTGAAAAATCCTCTACCTTTCCTCATTTTATAATTAAAGATGTATTCATAGTTCTTTCCTTTTCTTTCCTTTCCTTTCCTTTTCTTTTTTTCTTTTTTCTTTTCTTTTCTTTTCTTTTCTTTTCTTTTCTTTTCTTTTCTTTTCTTTTCTTTTCTTTTCTTTTCTTTTCTTTTCTTTTCTTTTCTTTTCTTTTCTTTTCTTTTCCTTTCCTTTCTTTTCCTTTCTTTTCCTTTCTTTTCCTTTCTTTTCTTTTCTTTTCTTTTCTTTTCTTTTCTTTTCTTTTCTTTTCTTTTCTTTTCTTTTCTTTTCTTTTCTTTTCTTTTCTTTTCTTTTCTTTTCTTTTCTTTTCTTTTCTTTTCTTTTCTTTTCTTCTTTTCTTTTCTTTTCTTTTCTTTTCTTTTCTTTTCTTTTCTTTTCTTTTCTTTTCTTTTCTTTTCTTTTCTTTTCTTTTCTTTTCTTTTCTTTTCTTTTCTTTTCTTTTCTTTTTTCTTTGAGTAATTGTTTTATTGATTAAACTTAAAAAAGTTATTGCTCTATATCAACAACCTCCTTCAAAGATGTACAAAAACAATGAAATAACAATTCTGGATAGCATGAACAGGCAAAGTTCTCTGGCTTACCAACTGTAAAAAAAAGTAAATCTGTTGATGAACATCCAGATAAAAATTAGATGACTTGCAGTTTTATTTAATACATTACCTTTAGATAATTGTGTCATCTTCTTTGTCTAAGCATGTGAAAAATCACAATTATCTGTTACTTGTAGGAAAAGATTTTAATCTACATTTTGACCAATAGCAAACCTTCATAATTGATTATTAACATATTTCACAGTGAATCATAAAAAAAAGAATATATTTGATCTTGGAAATGACCAAGACGATTTTGAAAGAAGTTTATGCTGTAACTGATCTACATCAGTATCTGAGTCATTTTTTTTTCTTTTCTTTATCAGAAAAATTAATTTCCTGCATTGTTGATACAGGTATAATTACTTATAAAGGTGTAACATTTAAAAATTGAAACTTGGACTGAAAGAAGTCCAGTAAATAATACAATGCAAAACATAAAAAGTGTAATTCCAAACTTTAATTGCAATTAATGATTTATTTATTGTGCTTTTAATGGATGAAAAGAAATAGGGACATTCTTAAATCCCTTTTCTAACTGTTGATTTCAAAATGGAAAGCACAGTAAGTTGAAGGAAAAATGGTAAACTTGAGAGCAAATTTTGGGAGAAAGAGATTAAGGATAAATACTGAGGATAAATTAATGTAAAGCAGTAATTTGTACAAAACTTATTAATATATGAATCAGAAAAGTTTCATTTATACCAAACATTCTTGTTTGAATTAAGTGGAACGTGGCACTAAAAGGCAATAGTTCCCTGAGAATCAATTTGTAAAG
Source organism: Chrysolophus pictus (assembly GCA_037305975.1). Classification (NCBI taxonomy): domain Eukaryota; kingdom Metazoa; phylum Chordata; class Aves; order Galliformes; family Phasianidae; genus Chrysolophus; species Chrysolophus pictus. The sequence goes on along the minus strand of CM074577.1, from coordinate 29,071,565 downwards.
GAAGAAACACAACAACAGTTTTTAATACAATTACTATATTCATCCTCTTCTGAGGTTACGATTCTGTTAAATACCATCTTTAGAGACTTGGAGGTAACAGACACCATTCTAACAGTATAAAGCCAAGAAAATTAAAGTACAAAAAAGCAATCAAGCAAAAGAAATTAAAGCCTTTAGTAAATGGAAAGGACTTGATTTAACTATAAGGAAACCTTAACAATGTAGGTTCATTTGGATGAACAGGGGTGGCAGAGAGCACTGCAATACTTGGTCCAGATGTTTGATATGACATAGGGTAGTAAATCAACTGGAAAGTTTCTTCTTTCCTATAAGTTATTCTGCACAAAAGAGAGAACTGTAGTTATTCTGCAAGAAGAGGAGATAGGATTTTTTTCTCATTTCTATTACAGGTTACCTTTCCTTGCTAAGGAAATTGAGATTTTTGGAAATGAATAAGAATCCTTTCTGGATCATGAGGTAGGATAAAAGGCTCATAACCTGGAATCATTAGTTGATATAAAAATAAATAAATATCTATAAATATCTAAGGTGTGGGGGGCAGAGTGGCGAGGCCAGACTGTTTTCAGCGGTATGTGGAGACAGGACAGGGGGAAATGGCCGAAAACTGGAGCATAGGAAGTTCCGCACAAATGTGCACAAGAACTTCTTTACGGTGAGAGTGACGGAGCACTGGAACAGGCTGCCCAGGGAGGTTGTGGAGTCTCCTTCTCTGGAGATATTCAAGACCCGCCTGGACGCCTACCTGTGCGACCTGGTGTAGGGAACCTGCTTTGGCAGGGGGGTTGGACTCGATGATCTCTGGAGGTCCCTTCCAACCCCTACGATTCTGTGATTCTGTGATTCTGTGATACTCTGAGAGCCTAACAGAGCCAATACTAGTATAAGAATAGCCTACTGTTGCCAGAAGAAATGCACATTGAAGGACAGAGAGCAGAGAGAAGGGGAAGTCCAGAACAGATTGCAAAGCAGTTGTCATAAATTGAGAAGAGTACACAGCATCTATACACCTGGAGAAATTTCAAGACTGCACCATGAAATGGAGAACCAATAGCTTTTAAAACTGTCTGTGAGTCCACAGGTTTGAGGAGATATTATGGCCCCCCCAATAGAGAGGAAAAAAAATCTTGGGAAATCTCTATTCAGTATCAAAGACATACCACTATATTTGAAACTACTAAGGAATACTTTGGGGAATAATGGATTTTTCCTTCATATGCCTTGACTGTCTTATTTTTCAAGGAAGAAAACAATAAACAAAATAAGCTCAGAGGCTCTCAAATGCTATATGTAGCAAAATGAATGATGAATGCAGTATTAAGATTCAGCTTTTTCAGTACTTGGCTGTATGAAATGCTGATGCTCTAGATATCATTTTTACTCTGCCTTATTGTGACAGGCTTTTCTTGTATGTGAGTACTTACAATTCATCACACCCAATGTGATGTAACAAAATGTTATTTTCTGTGGAATAAAGTGTAAATCTATCTGAATTAATTCATAGGGAGGAATAACTTTTCTGATTTCCAAGCTCACAGTTTCTCTTTGAAGCACCACTTATACAAAGACATTTTGTTTTGTGTTTTATTACTGTTCTTTCAGTTTGCTATCTTACATATATGATTATTCAAAAGCCATACAGGAAACATAAAGCCTGCGTGAAAATAAAATAAATGCCTAGAAAACACCTTCTTTTTTTTTGGTTTTTTTTTGGTTTTTTTTTTGAGAAGCAATGTAAGCTAGAAGGATGAGGTGAGCAGATTCATCTTATTTCCCCAGTGATTGGAAGTAACGAAGCAGGGAGTCAAAGCAAAAGAACAACCTTCTCAATTTATGTTATTCCTTACATAAAAATTGATGGATTTTCATATATCTGTCCTTTAAAATAGAAACCAATACATTTTATTTTTCAGACAACTTAATTAGAAGTGAAAACTTTCTTAACATACTGATAAGAAAGTGAAAAGCCTTGTGTTTCTAAGCAAACTATATTTATTGTTTTCCTGCAGTTGGCAGAAAGAGTGGCTTCCAAAATTTCCCTTTGCTATAGTCACAAAGATATTTAACAGAACATAAATTTGACAGCTCGGATTCTATCTTCTTTGGAGTCACATGTTATACAGAACATTTTCAGTTTGTGGTTCACCATGACAAATGCGGTATAAGAACAGCTTAGGGCTTGTCAAGTTTTCACCCGTACAACTATTACAGTTTCAGTGAGTAGGTACTGTAACACTGAGAAGCTGGCTGTTGTCTTCCTAAAACATTTCCACTAATGGAGGGAACAGGAACGTCAGTAGAGAGAAGTCTGGTCTCCCTGTTTGTTTTCGTGTAAAGCACACCGACAAGGACATTAAGAATTGAGCATATGGAAGAATTCCAAAATATTCAGGTATTCTCAGCATTCTACTCCTGTTGTCATGAGCTCAAAATTCATCATAAAATGAATACATAATATTGTGTAATACAGTTATAGGCTTAAGAAAAGAATGTAAATTGATAAGGGAGGTCTCCCTTGGGAATATTTAAGCCCTTAAGACACAAATGCCATAAGATAAGGATTTCCTTTTCACATCTTCTGAAAACAGTAGAAAAAGATATTGAGAAGTGCTTGATTACCCAGAATTAGAGGAACTTCATTGAATACAGAAGCTTTGGAAATAAATACTGGAAAAGAGGAGTAAAGCCAGAAAAGAAAAGCATTATCATGCGCTTGTCTTGGGCTTCTGCTGTTCTCCTCTGCCTTATGACGAATGGTTATCCATGGATGAGATCATGCTCTGTCAGCATTCAAAGCTGTGCCTATAGGCAAAGAGTAGATGAGGAAATAAGTGTGACTGATTCTGATTTCTGTGACTGAAACTCTTTCTATAATGTGTAGAGAGCTTATTAGAGGGGTTGATTTATTCCTGGGTCTGTCTTTCAGCTCCTCTTTTTGGCATCCTTGCTCATCACAAGATGTTCCATGGATCCCTGTGCTAGGTTTGGGAAGAAACTTTCTCCAGAAAGTATTATTGAAGCATGCTGGGTGGCCTTTTTCTGTCTTGTTCTTGACACGAACAGGGTTTATATGGGAGATTTATGTTCCAATGTTGCAATTCTGGCAGATGATATTAGTGATTTAGGAAGGATCTGTTGGAGACCTTAAAACTGTTCACCTTTATACTGAAAAATCAATGCTGGTGCAAGTCTACTGAGGATTCCTAGTTGATTTATTCCTACTAATTAACACAGTTGAAGTCTCTGCTTCCAATTGCTTCTAAGTTTGATATTTCACAAAGCGTTTCTGCATATAAAGATACATAGCTAGTAGGAAAATAACTGAATGAGAGAGCTGCCTTCTTAGCATACAAAGGATGTGAACAGAAAATACGAAGAAATGAAACGTGCACGCACATAAAAAGGCAAACCCCAAATTAAAGGATAAATTTCAAAAGGACAAAATAATAACATTTAACACTTCCTTAATTAGTAACCATAGTTACAGACTGTAACTGTATTCATTTAGATGAACACTGCTCACTATCAATAAGCTTCACCCAGTTTATAGGATATTAGCTGGACATATTTTGTCCTATAGACAAAATGCAACAGAAATCATTACTCCTTGTCATTATCAGCAACAAAATACAAATCATTTAGAGAACAGTCACACAGCCTAGCACTTAGCGATTCATTTTACCGTATAGTACATTCAAAATTACTGCATTGGAAAGCTATAATGTGATATCTCTCTCCTTTTTTTTTTTTCCTTTATTCTTCAGAGACTTTAATTCATGTGTGGTTTGTTTGTTTCTTTGTTTGTTTTTTCCCTTAAGTGTGTGTTCTGGGGGGGGGGGGGGGGGGGGTGAGGGAGGGGAAGGAGAAGATGTAAAGAAGAAGACTTAAAGTGCAATATGCACTTCTTGAAACATACAAATTTAACTGAGATTCCTTAATAGATTATCCAAAATGGACACCTGAGAGAATCTATAACTTAATATTGAATTGCATTTTTAAAATACTATCTTACATAATTTTTTAAAATGTCAATCTCTTTAACAAATAAAGGAGTGAGGGTTTTTTTATTTTTTATTTTTATTTTTATTTTTTTAAAAATTTGTGGTTTCCAGAGATAACCCCGATATTCTCCATTCTAAGTTGAAAGTTGACAGTAGTGATCAGGAAAAAGAAAATTATCATGTTACAAATTACGTATTAATATACCACGGTATGAAGAAAAGTGTACTACAGAGAAAAACTGTTAATTTCACATCATTTAGATAAAACAGACAAACTGGATTTAAGGATCCTAGACATACAAAAGTTCATGAGCCCTGATGGGATGTAACCATAAATGCTGAAGAAGCTCTCTGGGGAGAGTGGATTTTATGTAGCCAGTGTGAACTCTCCAGCCTAGCATATACACCTACTGCTATCCACACCCTGTTGACAAAGATGCTGGTAAAAAAAGATCTGAGACCCTGGGAAGGGAGTGTCATGCACTATTCCTGTCAGACCCCTAGCTTAGACAAAGCCCCTGTGGGAATACAACTCCATCATCCCCCATGGTGTCAAAGTGCCATAGAGTGATGACTGGCAGTACCCAATCTAGGTTTGGATGTGTCTGCTTCTATTCCAGATTTTCTTCCTGTCTTTTATACTATTTTTTGAGTTGCCACCTCTTCTTTTCAAAAGTCTTTTTTTAATTCCTTGGTTATTCCTAAGACTGCTATTGGCTTCTTCCTCTTCAGCTTTATTCTACGGCTGGCTCTGTTCAACAGTCTTATCAGTGAGCCATATGCAAGCATTGAATGCATCTTCAGCAAGTTTGCTATTGATAATAAACTGAGAGGTGCATAACATGCTTTAACTTTTGGCTATACCTGAAGAAGTCAGACACTTGGATTCCATAATTATTGCAGTTCCCTTCCAACTGTTCTGTTCTGTTCTGTTCTGTTCTGTTCTATTTTATTCTATTCTATTCTGTTTAGGGGAATATATCCCCTTCAACTTTTCAGCGTGGAGAAGACCAAAAGGGGATCTTATCAACACATCTAAATATCTAAGGGGCAGATGTCAAGAGAATGGGATCAGAATCTGTTACCCAGCAATAGAACAAGGGACAGTAGACACAAACTCAAACACAGGAAGTTCCATACAAATATGAAAAATATTTTCTTTACTTTCAGCATTACAAAGCACTAGAACAGGCTGCCAGAGAGGTTGTGGAATGTCTTTCTCTGGAGATATTCAAAACCTGCCTGGACACTTCCTTGTGTAACCTACTCCAGGAAATGTACTCCAGCAGGGAGCAGACTAGATGATCTCCAGAGGTCCCTTCCAACCCTACCATTCTATGATTCTGTATCAAACAGTTTGAGGTGTTCAAGTCATGAACAGAGGTTACATTCCTGTTCCTGTCTTATCATATGATAGTACTGAGTCCATGTGGACAAGATGGGTACTACTACTCAGTGTTCATCCCTTACTGCAGCTCTATTTTACTATGCCTATACACAGCCCGACCAAGGTAACTTTTCACACAAGTTTATATTATTCAAATATAGCTTGTGATCATTTTACATCTTGTTTCTAAAAATGAATATTATGAAAGCACATTATAAATACTTCAGAACTTGGTGATACTTGAGGTTCCTTCCAACCCAAGCCATTCTATGATTCTATGATTCTATGATTCTATGATTCTATTAATACAAGAAGCAAACAGCAGCAGGATTTGCAGAGACAGCAGCTGATTAGATGAGATTTCAGCTGTCTGAGACTCATGATTGTGGGGTCCAGGATAACAAGGTTGCAATGCATTTTCTGAATTACTTTGGGAATAGAAAAAAGAGAAACCCTCAAGGACAATACAGAAACAGCTTTGATCATCTGTCTCCCTAATGAGTATTTTAACATCATATCCTCAGAAAAGTTATGCCTGGACAAACAAGCAAACAAACAAACAAAGTCATCCTTGTACTTCAAGAACAAGCTCATTTTTTGTATGTTGCCACTGGCTCTCTTATATCAAAGCGATGTACAGCCACAGTTGAACCTGACCCTGCACCCTTGATCAATCAGCTCAAAAAGAATCTGAAAGCAGTGAACAGTGTCAGCATGTAATTTCTACCCCGGTGGAACACATCAAGGCCAAGAGTCTGTGGCTTGGGATTCTATCTAGTAGGACTGCTGGAGGGACAAGCTAATTCTGAATGCTGAAAGCCTTAGATATAAAGTGCTGCAACACTTAACTATTGAATGCGGGCCTGAGCACACTATGTCTGAGGATAATGGTCACATCCAAAAGAGATCCAAAGAGCTGCTTCTTGGGCAGGAAAGCAAAAAGGGATTAATTGCCGAGGACTAATGAGTTCTTTGTATCCATCTGATTTGGGAGTATATGCAACTGAGAAAGAACCAAGCAAAACCTTCTGAGGAATCCTGGTACTCACATAAGGATTCTGGCAGAATTTTTTTTTTTTCTTTCCTGAATTGACTCTTTAGAAAATGAAGATAATATGTTCTTCTATTTTTTCTTCCTGCATAACTGAGGCTGTTATATTCTTTCATTCAGGATATGGGACAGCCTGATGTAATTACTCTTAGAAGATCCATTAATGCTTGCAAATCTCCCAAGGCAAGGATAGATACAGACAACAGTAAAAGATATGGTAAGAAGAAGGGTAATATAGGCTTTTAACTTCAGGATAGTTCTGGAGGCAAGTAAACTCTAATTTCTGCTGCTGTCAATACAGAAAAAAATAAACACAAGCAACCTCTGCCTTCTCCTAAACGTCCATTTCCATGTTAGAGGCTTAAAGTATGATCCCTGAATGATTAAAGCCATAATGGCACAGCTGAGGGGTTCTGTGCCACTGACCACTTCCCATATTTGCTCTCTGATGCTTCAAAGGCAGCCCCAAAAAGAGGAGAGGGAGAATAGTCACACACAGAGCTCTGAGAATGCTGGCTGCACCTCTGTATGGTCTTCTAAACAGCAAATGTTTTTTAGAGGATTTAGGTCTGAACCACTTGTTCCAGTCATAAAATTGAGGGTACTGACAGATGCAGAAGATGTGCTAGTGATAGACATATTTTTATCTGGAATACTCCAGGTCTTACATCGTAACAATCTGATTTTCACTCACCATAGCCTTGAGAAACTATTTTATTTTTTTTTTTAATGGGAAATATGCTTAAATTCATTTAAAAACAGGTACATGATGGCAGTCTATTCAAGTTGCAATCTTCTCCCTCGAATATATTAGATCTAGATATCTAGAGATAATAGAGATCTAACAAAGCATATATGGTTACTGGGTTCTTTCTGGATTTCTCTAGAAGACCTCATAGATAGGTTTACGTTTCAGAGTTTATAGCACTCTAGGGACAATTTCATTGTGTAATGCTAAAATAGAATTTTGTAATTACAGATACAAGTTTCATTTTAAAAGCTAAATGAAAGGTTGTATTACAGTAGCCTGCAATTTTGAAAACAATACATGCCAGTACTAGAAAGCTAATAGCATTCAGTGAGAAGTATTAGGTCAATCTGATTAAATGTACCTTTACTGATTTTAGGGAATAGTATAAATCATTTAATCCTTCTCAGTAAAATAACAACCATTAACAAAACTTTGCTTGTTAATGGCTGTCTGATCTACGGTTTGCAGAAGCAAGTCAATAAAGAAGTAAATTTATTTCTTCTTAAATATCAGTGTCTGACAAATATATTTTTAAAAATACCTCAGGAAATAATTCTGGCAAATATTAAGATAAGACCAATATTTCCTTCTGATTTAGGTAAATATTTGCCACTTCATATCACTTCTGGCTGACACTGGTACTGCACTGTAACCATGATGGATGGTAACTATCTATTTATCTATCCACTGGGAAATATAGCTTTACCAAATTATAGTCTTGGGAGGAGGAAAGGAAGGAAAATGAAAACTCAGTCACTTCTCCAAAAGTAAAAATGTAAAATTATAAAATACGAAGTATGTTTTATTTACAACTTCATCGTGGAATGGGAAAAATAGAAAACGTATTAACAAACTTGAAACATATATAGTTTAAGAGTATCTTTTTTTGTAATGGATCAGTCTGTCAGTCATAGTTTTCTCTTACAGATAGCATGCTGAGCATAACAAATGCTGAGAAGTGCCATGCAGTTATGACAGCCTCAAGTTCTGTAGCTTTACAAGCGCCACTGCAGTGTTAAAACTTGGAGTACGAAATCAAAAACAAATAAATCTTATTCCCAGCCTTACCCCAAAACACTGCAGGACACTACAAGAAGTGAGCAGTCAAAATTAGCATGCACAAGAAGAAAGATAACGTTCCCATCATGAGTATTGTTCAAAGCACATGAAAAAGGAACAGGTTGGGAAGACAATGGAGAACCTATCAGACTGTTATATTGGACAGTTTACATATACCAAAAATAAAATAGTGTATACTTTAAATTCTTCTATGCTAACTGCAAAGATTTAAAATTAATACCAATTCTTATACTTATAATCAGGAAGTAAACAAAGTGAGATTTTTGGACGGAATATTTTCCATATAAGCTCGTTAAATGTGACATATGACTGTGACTACAAAATATGAAAAATCCAGTGAGGGCTCTGGGGTTTTGATACATTTTATAATGTCTAAAATGTTCTTTTTCCTGGGAAAGCTCTATAACTTTGCTTTGAATTTATTTTTTATTGTACAAACTAATTAAAAAAAAAAAAAAATCACTTTGAATTCCCAGGGTCTTGCTAAGTATCACTACAGAGCATAAAGAAAGTTTGTGGGAATAGGAGTACTCCAATTCCAGTGAGAAAAAATGATTAATGTTTTTCTCCTGTAAAAGTATTTTTGTTCTCATCATTGACTGATCTTTTTCTAACTAATGCTAGGCAATCTCCTTAAGTCCTTTGTTTTAATGTGTAAATTATTCTTCAAAGGTTTCTTTGTCACTTAAACAGAATTAAAAAAAAAAAAAAATTAAACAAATTTAAAAAAAAATCCACATTTTCATAATTGGACTTTGTAATCTATTGTCAGCTTAAAAGAGAAATGGTCATTTTTATCATTAAGTATGCTTTAGGGAAAGTTCTTCTGAAGTATCAGTTTTGAGGAGAAAATGTTTTAGTCCTTTGTCATATTCTAATTTATCATGGTAATTTAAGTCTTGCATTAATTGTATTGACCTAAAATTAGAAAAAAAAAAATATATATATATATCAGTGAAGGAGACAGTATATCAGTTCTTGAACTCTCACTATGCATATATCAATATTTAATATCTGAACTCATGAGAGGAGAGTATACATGAGTTACTGTAACCAAAATTACTTTCATTATTGCATATTGCAAAAAGGGAAAAAAATCAATTCCTTGAAAAGAACAACAACAAAAAATCCAAGCTTTGCTTATTATATTTCAAGGCATGTAGCTATGTATGGACAAAAGTTTTCAATAAAGAATGAGCAAACTTGAAAAAGATCTTTCAGTGAGGTAAATACACACACACACACAGAAAAAAGATTGATGTAATATCTTTAAATTTACTTTTTTAAAAGAATGAGACTTAAAGTAATTAAACTTGTATCTTTTTACCTGGCAATTTGCCCAACATGTGTTTGTTTTTCATTCTTTCCCATATTCCCTGCTCTCTGGCAAGAGTTTTAACACTCTTTTTAACAATGGCAAAAAAATTAGAATTCAATTTTACTGTATTCAATAAATAGTATTGTTTTCAAAGTCAAATAATTTTGTTAATTTACTTTTACCTGTCTGCAGCTTTTCCTTGCTCTGTTATTGGAACTTCGAAGTTTTGCACACACACACACAAAATAAATAAAAAATTTAGAAGACAAATCTGCCATCACCAAAGACATGAGCAAAAATTCCTCCGCATTCCTCAAAATGCTGAGGAAATTAATCTTATTTAAAAAGTGGAGAGCTGAGTAGAGGAAGTATTTGCATTGCCTACTTCGGATGCCTCCGCTTAAATGCTCTGCACTGAACATTCTCCTGGCACCTAAGTGCTCTGTAGGGGTATAACGCACTAAATGGAGAAAATCAGATAGATCTTCACCTTATTGTGACATTTGAACTTGAACATGACTTCAGAAATGCAATCAACACTACTTTCTTATAGTCAAGGGCAGCCAGAAAAAAAGTAGTGTAAAGAATATGTGCATGATGAGAAGGAATAGGCACGTCCTTGTATACATGTTATTGTATACATATGGGATACCCTCATGGGAATGAGAACAAAGGTCTTCAGTCCAATCTGACCGAGGCCAGGTGTTACCATATCACTACTAATGAATGCCATCCTTAGCAAAGTTATAGCAGCTCCCTGAAGTATTCAGCCACAGGATACGGCTCCATTTGGAGGTACTCACAGAAACCAGGCCATTTTCTTCTTTGGGTAATGGTTCAATCTGCATTTTTAAAGGGAAAAATGATCAATATTCATCTCAATATCTATCTGTTTGAACTTGAATATTAAATTATTTCCACTGACTAAAACCAGAATACCAAGAATCCTCCTCAATAAATCCACCTAGACATATATGGAAATTGATGAGACTGAGTACAAAAAAGAAAGAAAAATGAAAAGACTCTCCAGATGCATTCAGACATCTGTGAAAACCACCTGGAAACATGTTTCTTTGGGTGTGTATTTATAAATCACTTGCCTAAGAAACTTGTTCCAGGATAAACAGATTTTCTACTCTTTTTTTTGTTACAACAGAAACCCAAGCAAATTGGTTTACGCTTTCCCATTACACCCTGATCTACAAATGTGTATGTTCAAGTCACACTTTTTTCTGTTTCTGTTTCTTTTCTTGTCTGATAAATATTTGTATGGATACATTCTCCACCTTTAAAATAATTGTGAACATGTTTGAAAACAGAAAAAATCTTGGCTGGCTATGCTGCTTTCTTCAACATCTTAACTTTGTAAGCTGTTTCAATGAGAACTTGAGCTACTCAGAATTGAAAGAAACCTGTTTGAATTAGCCATTAAGTACCATCATAACACAAGTAACAACACTGTAGTGTGTACTGTGTCTTTACTTTCATGAGAGGATCAAACAAAGTAATGTGTAGGGGATTTTTTTGGTAGAAACTTCAATTACCAGGTGAGAGGAATATTTGTAAGAAAAGAAAGATCCCACAGAGGAAAACAGTTCAACTGTGCTGAGGATTTTTTGTGAGAAAATATTTCACATTTGTTTCTGTTGTTAAAACTCAAAGTTCTATACTCAGAGAGTAAGAAAAACATCAACCATTCTGAAAGACAACAAAATATCGGTTAATTTTTCAGTAATACTTTAGCAGCATAATCTGGAACTAATGAAGGGTAATCATAATAATTTTCCTATAATCTCCATAGAACAAAATCCTTACCATCAGCAGTCATTCCCCAGATTCCCCCAGGCTGCTCTGAAAGTAATGCCTTCTATGTTATTAAGTTTGCCCATGACATCAGAAGCAGATGTTGGTGGTATGGCAGTAGATGTTGAACCTTCCCACCAATATTCCATTACATTTTGTTTCCATGTGACAGATGGCAGCAGAGGGGCAGTCTGACAAAATGGCATCTGACATGGAAGTGCATATGAAGCAAAAATGCATCACTGAATTCCTCCAAGTGGAAAAAATGGCCTCACTGACATTATGGTTGAATATTGATAGAGGCCAAACAGTGGATGTGAGTACAGTGAGATGGCTTGTGGTGTGTTTCAGCACTGGTGATAGCAGTACGAAAGACAAGCCACACTCTGGACTGATATGCACAGTTGTCACTCCATGAAATGAAGAGTGTCTCAATCAAATAATATTATTGTGCTCCTTGCATCTGTTGTTAGTTTCCATGGAAATAAATAGGAGACATTTATTTCCAAGTGACGTAGTATATTACAACTTATTCTTTGTGCAAAACATTTTGTTTTATCAGAAGATGTTCTGAAAGGCAGTAAACTGATACAGAAAATCTCACATCTCAAATTAAGGCTGCAGATAGACCCCCTGTAAGGACTTTAAATTACCTTCAGAAAATTTTGCATAATAACTTCCTTACCAGTAGGCTCTCAGAAATTAGAATAAAATTTACTGTTCCTTTTGCATTGTTCAGTAAGTAGATACAAATTTAATTTTACTTGATGCCATATGGTCTGTTCTTCTAAGAAAACTTACTGGAGGACAGGAGTTAGTAGAAAATCAAAACTTCAAACTCTGATTCTTTCAGTTTTGTAATGAGAATACATTCCTGATCACAAAACATATTGACATTACAGTATCTGGCTCTACAGTGAAGGATTGCTGTCTTGAACAGTAGCTTTAATGGCAAAGTAAAAAATCAGTGATATGGCAAAAAAACTCAGAGAAAGGATGATTCTCAGGCAAATGTTAGAGAAGAAATAACTACAAAATAATGATAAACCAAAGTGGAAAAGAGTGCAAAATTGCTACTTTAAATAAAAGATATTCAAACACTCCTGAGCAATGTTTCAAGTCACTAAAGCCTGGAATACAAGCAATCATTTGCTGCTGAATCACTGATGATAGTCACTACATAGCCCCTTTTTGTGGTCCACTTTGTAGACCAGCTTGTGCACTGTAGAATATAACAATAAGCATTTCACTGAGAAAATTTGAATAAAGGAAAGAAAGTGAATGTGAGGGAAGCAAGGGGAGAACTTTGGGGACAGCAGGGGTGTTGAGAGAAATAACTCTTATGCTGCAAATAAAAGACAAGATTTAATGACACAAATTTCCTTGAACTTTGAATAAGTTAAATAACTCATTTTTTCAGTTTTCTATCAAAAATACATTAAATTTACCTGTAGGGAGCAGGAAATTTTCTTTTCTTTTCTTTCTTTTTTTTCTGGATGTAAAGTTCTTCACGGTCTCAAGAGGGTGCATAAATTTGAAATGGCAAAAATTTGCTTCTATTTTAGGTACCATAACCCTTCTAATGTTATGACATTTTTTTTTTTGAAATTATTAAAACACATCTGATTATATTAAAAAAAAGAAGAATCTAAGGAAAGAATAATAATAAAAATTATATACAGCTCTAGACAGAGCAGCTCATTGTGCATCTTTCTTACATTTTTATTTTTTAAGTTGTTGTCTCTTGCACGTTAAGTCATACCATTAAGTAAAAAAACTTATATGCAAATGTAACTCCTTTCATAATACTATGCAGTTCACACCTATTTCCCCCCTTCAGAGAACAAAGCACAATCTCTTCTCTAAATACTCCTGGAATTTACACTGATATTACATCAAAGACCTCTATCTGGGGTCAGTCTTCCACTGAGACACTGTGTGTTCTCAAAACCATTTAATAAATGAAGAATAAACGAGAAAAAGAAAACGGTCAGTAAAACAATGAAAAGGACAGATGATGTGTCACAAAAATGTCTGCAGCGATTGCTTAACTGCTCTCAGAGAAGTTTTCAGTACTGCAAGAGAGAGGACAGAAAAAGAAATAATATATATTCATATGCTCTCCAGAGTGGAACTTGAACACAGAAATTCAAATGCATTCTCTTCTGAGAAACAGGGGAAGAGGAAAAGTGGTTGAAAGTATTCTAGATATTTTCTGTCTATGCCCTATGGCACAGTAATGGTCTATGCCCTTTCTGCTAACCTGTCTTGCCCTAGTACTTAATTCTGCTCTTCCTCAATTTGCAACGTATAAACTTGCAGAAAATAAATATACCGAGGTTGTGATCTCTGGAGGGCTCCCTCTCAATGTGATGACTTGCTGATTCAAGAACGTGAAAGCCGTTTCCTCCCACAACCCACATTTTTCCTTTCACTCAGTCCCTCTTCTACATCTCCCCCATTCTTCGTGTGCAGAACTACAACCGTCGGTGCTGACAAAAAATCCGTGGGCTGCAGTGCCACTGCAAACACTGAAAACTGTGTTCTAGGCATGCCCTTACAAAAACACATATATAAGAGAGGGATTAAATCAAATTTGAGTGCCTTTTGTTGGATCTGCAGTGTTTAGATTTTCAGGATAGATCTGGGTTACTTTTTTATTTGGAGAAAGTGATATTTTAGAAAAAGGCTTTGTACGGTATTCATGAGTTGCATTGTAATGTTTTGCTCCTTTCCGTATAAATACCTTTGACATTTTTGTTGTTAGATCCGCTGATTTGAACTGCTTCACTGGGATATTTATGTAAGAATCCTATTAAAAACTCCCAGTCATCTTTTGTGCGGCTGGAGCTTCTGTAGCTGTGGTGGCTTCATCGCATTCCCAAAGACAGTGAGGGAAGATCCCAGGCACCCACATGCACAGCATTAGGGGGAGTCTCAATTGAGTGTAGAAAGTCAATTCTAGGTTACATTCCATCTTTTCTTAGGAGGAGTACTGGAGGATCTCTTCTGTCCTGTTCTTTCCCTGGTGTTTCTATTTCTGTTTTAAACAGAACATTTCTGACAAGGAGCTCAGCTCTACAGAGTTGTTTGCTCACTTCCATGGGTGGGATAGGGAAAGAACTGAAAAGGTTTAAGTGTGAGAACTCATGTTTTGAAATAAAGACAATTTACTAGGCAAAGCACAAAGCTATCTGCACAAGCAAAACAAAAGAGTGAAATTATTCACTATTTCTCATCTGCCAGCTGATGTTCAGCTACTTCCATGAAAGCACAACTCAGAATCCATAACAGGTTTTTTCTTTTTCAGAAGACAAATGGCATTACTGCTAGCATCTCCCCTCCCTTCCTTTTACTTGTCTCCAAATTTTATTGCTGAGCATGACATACGGTCATGCTTTGGCCAACGTGGATCAATTGTCCTGGCTGTGTCCCTTCCTCACTTCTGGTGTTCTCCCTTCCTTCTCACAGCCAGGGCAGCATGAGGAGCTTTCCTCAGTGTAAACATTCCTCTGCAACAACTAAATCTTTGGTCTCTTAGCACCGATATTTTTACCAGCAAATCCAAAATGCAGCACCATATGAGACTGGCGAAGAAAATTAGCCACACCATAACACTACCCAAAAGTGATATCATTCTTCATTGCTCTTGCAAGTGATCCATACTCTGCACTGGAAAACATTCTTGTGATGTCTCTGTGTATATGATCCAATAGAGAATAACAGCCATAATTATAAGGCCATTGTCGTGTATGCATTTAAGAGAATAAGTAAACACAAATAATGAACACCTTTACCTCCCTGTTATTTAATTCTTTTATTTTTCTCTTTACATAGTACATTGCTTATCTTTTATTTTTTCTGTCTCTTTCTTTTCTTTTTTTTTTTTTAAATCAGTATTCCATCATGGCTTCCCACCTTTCTGCCTGCCCACTCCTTGTTTATATTTGTATTTAAGAAAGTTTTTTCCCCTTGCTCACTGCTGCTGTTTTCCTTTTCTATGCCCACCTCCCTACTTTTTCCCTACCCCCTTTTCCCTTTCCCAGGACGTGGGTCTGTGGATCCCTTTGCCCCTGTTATGGAACAAGTCCAAGCCAGGCTTAACTGGGATGAGCACAATTGGAAGGAAAGAATTAGATATTCTTCTAGTGATTAACTTGCAACCAAATAAAACCTACTGATAAATGTTTTTGAAAATATATTCTGATTTCATATATCTCCATTCTATAGATCCAATTTAATATTCCTTTGAAGATTTGTGCATTCATAATAAAGAGGCTATAGCTGGCTACTGGCTCCCCTCAAGATGCTCCTTTTTGTGCATGAGAAAATGAAAGCATTCAAAATCAGAGAGAAGAGATGAAGCTGAGACTCTCCAAGATATAGTTAATTTGTTGCTTCTGTCTGTTCAAGAAAAGAAAAAGCAGTGGCAGTCATTTTTCTATCACTATCTGTTTGCACTCTGTATTTTATTGCCTTCATTTCAAGGGAATTAGTAGTCTGCTGTTCAGTGATTTTCACAGCTAAGTATCTTCTGACAATACCTTTCCTTATTTTGCTGTGGAATGCACACCAGGTCAAATACAGTCAGTTGTATTTTGAGCTGAAAACAGACTTCATTAAATATTACTCTACATTGCACAGTAAAGAGGATGAATCATTCAGCGTCTCTCTCGTTTTTATTTTTTTTTTTGTAAATAAATGCTATAATTCTTATAATTACATTTGTCAGGATTTTACAGTTCTGCATTAATAAATGCTTAATATTTGGAAAGAAGAGAGATAAAATTTTCATTTTATGACCCACCATGCATTTCAGAACAACAAGCTAGGACTTAAGGGACCAGATTATGAAACTTTTGCTAATACTACAATGTACTGATTTCTTGAAGTGAATGAATCTTCTCAACTGAGTAAGTACATTTAGGAGTACAAAATATGTTATGTAATGTCCAACTGCCCCTACAATCTTAAGTGTTTTTATACAGTTAATGAAGACTACCAAGTTTGACACAAGTCTTCTGTTCTGCAGCTGACTCTAACTTGCCAAAAGGTGATTGATTGATTGATTGATTGATTGTTGTGGCATTGTAAGATAATACATTGTGAACTCATACCAGGCAAATTACTCTAAAAGGAGCAGTGACAGTGTGCCTCTCTTCTACCTGTGTAATTTAAGCTAAGTGTAACAGTCACTGGAAATACAAAACCTCTGCAAATTAAAGCTGCAAAACGACAAACACACAAAGCAAGCAATTGCAAATTTCAAACCATTTATCATGATCTGTAATTATAATCACATATCAGTTCTCCAGGCTTGACCACAGCCTTAAGAATAAATAAGATGCCCTCTGTTCTTGATCTGTTCCACCATTTTGGTGCTGGTTCCCTCGTGTACTAGAACTGTTTAATCAGGAGAAGAGGAGGCTCAGGGGAGACCTTATCACTCGCTACAGCCACCTAAAAGGAAGTTGTGGCGGGGTAGAGGTCAGTCTCTTTTTCCAAGATAACAGTAATAGAATGAGAGGTGATGGCCTCAAGTTGCACCAGAGGAGCTTCAGGTTGGATATTGGGGAAAATTTCTTCTCTGAAAAAGTGGTTCTGCACTGACACAGGCTGCCTAGAGAGGTGGTGGAGTCACTATCTTGTTTTAGGGAGAAGGTTTTGTCGAGTTCTGGAGATCTGAAAACAGTGATCTATGCATGCATATGATGACAGATTTTAACTGTACTTTAAATGAAAATGACTGTATTAGAAGCAATGTTATCTTAGAAGTATGATTGCAAAGACAGGTAGTGGGAAATTTTCAGATCACTGAACATAAAAAGAATTTATTTTTTGATATTAGATGCATGGATTGTCCTTTTTTTTCAGAACCACATGGCAAAATTTACTTAAAGATTATATTTATCAAGTTTCATATCAAAATTGCTTATGTGGCCATGTGCTACTCTTGTTCACAAGAAATAAAGATTTATTTCTTATTCTTTTTAAATTGATCTGATCACAAGATATTTTTGTAACTATGTGACCAGGAAGAAAGTGTTTCTCAACGTATTGCTAAAAGATGTTACCAAACTTTATGTTATCCTTTCTCCATGGTTCTGTTATTTGTAACAACTCAAGGAAAGATAGAACTATGTTTTGAAAGTAGGAAAACAAAATTTAGAGGAACAGACTTTCTTGTTATATGGCATATCTTTGCTTCCTCTGAAAGATACAGAAGGTGGGATCAATTTGCATGACTACATGTGCTTTCTCTGGGAAGACTTATATTTTCAGATTGCACAAAAAGCACCTTTGATGGCATTCACAGCAGAAGCAGGATGTAAATGCTTGTCATATACATTTGGTAAGAGATGATGTGTTCTGTCATCATGCTGGTAATAAGGATTACCATTAATAAAGAACTATAGTCTAATTTCAAATACTACTTGACTACCCTAACTTACAACTACACTAATTAAAATTAATTTGTGAATTACAAAACTTTAAAATCTGTATTTTGTTCATCGCTTTGAAGAAAGCACAGTTTACAAAAGGAACTTACTCTGCTATGGCAGTTTGATCCTAGATACTGAAGGCAGATGGAGTGAACAGCTATGAAGAATTTTGACAGCATCACTTTACAATTACTTGAAATCTTAGATAACAGTAACAACAAAGGAAAGGTATGGAACCTACCCATATTCATTACAAAACTGTGTTAATTCTGTTTCTATGATGTACTCTGCTTTATCATACAGGTGTAGAAAAGTATGTTTCTACCTAGAGATGTGACAAGAAAAATAGAAACCAAAACAAAATCACAGAGAGGGTCAGGCTGACAATTTCTGTCTTATTTTAATACAGGGCAGTTATTTATTTTTGTCAGCTGATTTTATATAAATGTGCCATCCTGTATGTATGCCTGTTCTTTTCTTGAGAGTCTTTTCCCATTAACTGAAAAAAGATCCACTCATAAAAACATAGAGTAACAATGATGAAATCAAATACAAAAAAAGTAACCTGTGCTAAACAAAATAGCAGCAGTATATTTTCTGTTTCCATCTGCTGTTAATATATTACAAATATATATATATGCACATAGATATAACTTTTAGAAACTGTAAAAATAAGTATATATTATACAAATTATATTATGTCTTACATAATAAATATATAATGCAACCATGTTTCATTTCCTGAGATCTGTGAGAAGACAATGACCGTCCTTGTTCTTGCTCTTTTCTATTGTTTCTTCCTATTATTCAAAGTGCGGACTATTCTTTGTTCCTCATCTTCTGCAATTTTTGGAGGGCATAAAAGCATTTTGTTCCTTCCCCAGGCCCAATGCTCACAACAATACCCATGTCAAGATAATACATTCGTGCGCCATCTTTGTTCAAATTATGATTTTTTTTTCAAGGAAGAAATATTATTTTGCAGCTTTGAAAGGGACTCAGATCACAGTGACCAGTGCTGGGGATCAAGGTCATCTTGAAGTTGCATATACAGGGCAATTTAGATCTTGTCCTGTTTCAGGACTTTGGAGTGAAAAACACAAGAATTTCTACATTCTTTTCAGAGATTGATACTTTTCTTTCTTGCTATTCTGAGGGTACACTGAAGACTGCCTTTAAGCACTGAAAGGAAATAAACAGAATGTTTACTTATGGACATGATGCACTTCAAATATCTGTCATTAACTTGATTAAAAAATAGTTTTTAGGTAGTTATATATTATAGTTTTTGGCCACTTTCATGTGTTAACTAGATCAATCTATGCCCATGACAGGGGGCAGTAGGTCCCTGGGACCCCTCCTGGTCCGACAAAATGGGAAGGGAAAGGGAAAAGTAGGGTAGGGAAATCAGAGCTGGCTCAAGGAAGAAAAAAGGAACAGCGGCAATGATCTATAGAGGAAAACTTATTTTACTATGATATCAGAATGCAAAATAACACAATATAATACAATCTAATTGAAATTGAGACTAATAAATCAAATAAAATAGGAGAGAGAGAGAGTTCCTGGGGCCAAGTCAAACCTGAAAAGCTTGGTACGGCTAGGAAAGCACACTCTAGCATCCCCCTGCATGGCAGTAAGTGACCCCCCAGCCAGGAAGGGCCAGATCCTATTACTTCTGAAACGTACACAGACAGGCCCTCGGAGCATTAACACTTTAACTCCCAGTGCGCTACATGATGTCATGATGTGGAATATCGAAAACCAAAAATCACAAAACCATGACATCATGCTAGAGTGGAGGAAAACATATTGAGATTTTGATCTCACCTGATGATGCTGATCTCATACATAGCTAGAGATAAATATTTATATACAAAGACAGATTGTTGGTGACCTAGATACACAGTAGGATAAATAAAACATAATTGCACACTATATCAAAAACATTTTCACTTGGCTATTTTTCATAAGAATAAGAAAAGAAAGTCAAGCTGGCATAATTAGTCCAAGATTATGCATCATTACCAATGCATCCTATGCCAATTACACTCACTAAGAGAACAAAAGAGTTGAGAAACACTTTTACATTTATTCTGAGGTGTTGTGGGGTTTTTTTGTGTTATCGAGAGTTTGTCTTTCCATAAATTTTGCTACTAAGCTAACATTTGAGTACTGCAAATGTTTATTTCCTAAATGTTTGTTGAGTATTGGTGAAAGAAAACTTACAAAAATGAATAAATATAAGCAAAAGAATTCATTGTGAATTGCACAATGGTAATTTATGCCTGGCAGATTATTATACTAACTTTATTTTCCATGCTGCTTCTTGAAATATAGTCAATACATTCTTTAATTAAAGACTTTCAAGGGAGAGTTCAAGTTTTTATCTGTTGCTTCAGACTCTGAATAAGAAAAAAAAGAAAAGGATAAAAGGATCTGCTTGCATTATTTTCCTGTGGTGCTGAAATTTGTTTTATAAGAGCTACAGTATATTATTATTAGAATGGCGTTGTTCACTTTTATATAAGTAAAAAGAATTCTATTATGTTAGACTGTATCTCATCTAGCAGAATTTTTCTTTCATCTAAAATTCCATTTGGAGTTTTGTCCTCATGTGACTGGATACTGTTTAAATGAAATCTTTTTCTTCATTATTAGTTCTGTTTTCCTAAATTTACACAAAAAAATACATCTTATTCATTAGTATGCTCGTAGACTTTGACCATTCATCAGATTTTTCTTTTAACGTGTCTGTATGTGTCATCAATTCTTGTGACTAGTTCTTTTTCTTTCAGCTCATACACTTTTGAATTAATATTCAAATTCTCAGACCACTTGTAAGCATGCAACAAATATTGTCATATGAATATATTTACATACACCTCTCAAAACTTTGCATTCTTTTCAAGACCATCTAGGAACTCTCCTTAAAACTTTCATAGAATCATAGAATCACCAAGCTTGGAAAAGACCTCCAAGATCATCCAGTTCAACTGTTTACCTATCACTAATATTTTCCACTAAACCATGTCCCTCAGTACAACATCTAAATGTTTCTTGAACACCTCCAGGGATGGTGATTCCACCACATCCCTGGGCAGCCTGTTCCCATTTGCACAATGATTCAGAACTGCATAAATAAAATTTCAGCCACTTTTGTAATTTCATGAATAAGTATCAAAACAGGGAACTACTAGGCAGAGTCTAGTGGGGTTCTATGAAGGTGATGAGGGTCCTGGAGCATCTTGTTTATGAGGAAAGACTGAGAGAGCTGGGACTGTTCAGCTTAGGAAAGAAGAGACTGAGGGGAGATCTTATCAATACTTCTAAGTATATGAAGGGCTGGTAGAGAGAATTGGGCCAGGCCCTTTACAGTTGTGCCCAGCAACATGGCAAAGGGTGATGAGCACAAATTGGAACACAGAAAATTCCATACAAGCATGAGAAAAAACTTATTTACATTGCGAGCGATAGAACATAGAACCAGCTGCCTAGAGAGGGTGTGGAGATTCCCACTCTGGAGATAACCAAAACCAACCTGGATGCTTTCCTTTGCAACCCATTGTAGGGAACTACAGTATAGTCTCTCTAAATTTATTCATCCCTGAAATGTCCCCTTCTTGGTGCCAGCAGAGATTAATTTTCTCTTTGATCTCTACAAGTTATCTGTACATCTATTTCTTGAATTAGGAAAGCCGCCTCTTCTTTCCAAAAGTTTTCTAGCACTTCTGTGAAGCTTAACAAAGTGAACTCTGCCAAGCCAATCTTCCTCAAATGTTATGTGCTTAGTACAGCTTTGCAAAGAAGAGCACTTTACATACAGCTTCTGCTGACCTAAAGCATGTCAGCTGTGACAAGTAGAGGTCATTTGAAGCTGAACTGGAAAAGGGCTCCTTGGAATGTCCTTACTAGTCTGCAGACAGTGTGTGGGATTGTTCCCGTGCGGTTAGCAGACACATTCACCCACAGTCTCTCTCTGGTTTATTTATTTTTCCCTGCTAGTTCTTTTCAGTTTGACTTCAAGTAATTTTTGAATTTCTACAGTCTTTTATTATATATTGACAATAATATTTCATACTTTATATAATCAACTGAAATGTGTCTCTGACTTTTGTACTGCTAGATGTGTATTTTTTCCTCTAGCTCTGAAGTCCTGAAGATGCAGTGGAATTATTTAATCCCTGAGCAGTGAATGTGATTTGTAGAGGAGCTTTTTCCAGGAAGCTTTCTCTCCTCTCCCTCAGATTATGGCATCTTTCTAAATGGCGTTGTATACTGGATTAGTTGTGTTGACTAAAGTTCATACTTCAGTCCAAGAATGGTTAATGTTTCCTCAGGACTGCTCTAAACTGCTTTTAAAGAGCAGTGTTTACTATTAAAAGTCCCAAGATATTTCTATATAATTACAATTTTCAGGACATACTTTCTAAACAAATATCATGGAAGAAATACAGTGTTAGCCTCATCTTGCTCACACAATCCTTAAAAGAGTCATTTCAGGCAAATTTGTAACATTAAGCAGATTTCTTCTCACCTATGTATCCACTAATAGCCTGGCAAAGATTACTCTAGAGACTGACAGAGATGATGTCACTCTGTCCAGAATTATCTCATCCTTTTATATTTTTCTCTCCTTATTCTTACTTACAGCATGGATTGCAAGAATTGGTATGAAAATCTTTCAGTGCTCTGTTAAATTAAAAGATGGAAAACCAGTAAAAAATAAACTTCTTGCAGAATATTAACCTCACAATATTTAGAATGCCTGTAAATAAGATGAACAAATAATTTACAACAAGTAATTGAGTCGCTGAATTTTATACAGTTCTGGAGATGAACTCAGAACTCTAGAATATGCTCAATGGCATGCATTATTCACTGAGTAATTCACAAAACATTTTTTTACTGCAGAGAACACTCAAATCAAATTGCAGTCATTACTACTCTGTGCAATTAAGACTGCTTAAATTTATATTACGTACGTCACAAAAGCGTCTGTAGCATTTTGTTGCAATATTCCCAGTTCATAGTCTTGAGTGGCTAAAAGTCTTCTTGGTAAAAGAAAAGTAATTCAGAAGAATAAATTTGGTATTGTCCAAACTACTAAAGGCATCATGGTTAGATTATCTAAGCACACTAATATTACAACATTTGCAAGCAAACTTGACTGTACAGTCCTGCAAGGTGTTCATTACTTCTGGAACTGTGCAAAGCTGTGTCTTCTTACATGTCACGTGATAAGAAGAATTAACACAGTTAATCCAAATCCAGGTAATCTTCAGTGAAGGCCTAACTTCTCCAAACTTTTTATAAATTAGTATTTGCTGGAATGCTGCAAGACATTTTTTAGTGTGATCTAAATAGTTAAATAAAAATGTTTGAAAAGTTCTGTTTTTTTTTTTTTTCCACTGTGTTACGTTCCTAAAACATTTGTTCCTGATGAACTGTATGGAAATGTAGAGAGAACATGTTTGTTATACTACTGGTCTTACCTCTTTCTTACTATGCACTAAGTCAGTGTTAGAACCTATTTTAAGAATATTGTGCAAGAAACACAACTTTCTATTAGTTTTGTCAGTGTCCAGCATGCATCATCAGCTGACTGGCAAAACCTTGTTCCCTAATGAAGGCTTTTCACCTAAATGATGAAACTGGATTGCCTTCACTGGGAATAATAATTTGCTTGTAAGTCAAATCAGGAGAAGTTATCATATAGCAGTGGGGAATTGGGGAATATTTAATCTATTTAATATAGAAAGATTAGTTTAAAGATTAGTTTGGCCCTGTAGACCAAGCACTGCAGGATGTGAAAAGGAAAAGCTCCATCAGATCCCAGTAAGTGGCAGAAGTAACCAAAAGAGGGATGCTAGCATGTTAGGGAAATTTATGTTTTTAACTATTCAGGCTTTTTTTTTTTTTTTTTTTTTTTTTTTTTTTGTCTTGCACTGGCTTCTGTTCTCTCCAGGCCTCTCCTATTTCTTCTCCTGTAACCTACTTTTTGGGTTTTTTTATACTCTTTTTATACTCTTTTCCTGTAGTTATACTCATCTTTCTCCTGCCTCCATCTTCTTCCATACAATATTTGTCTCTCTAATTCTCCTCTAACTCCTTTCCTTCTTTCTCAGTGGTACACTCTAATTAAACTATTCTCTCTATTCTCCAAAAATCTGCATTGTGCTCTCAAAGAGGAAGCATCTCTTTCCTAACATTGCACTGTTCTCAAGCTTGATAGCAAACTATATGAGATATTAGTTGTCTATTGCTAAATAAGTACACTGTCTAACACAGGGGAGGTGCTGTCATAATAAACCTGATTAATAGTTCTAGTATGGCAATAAATTGGCTGTATTACTAATATATATGTGAGAGACAGAAAGGCATAGCAGGTGGCTGAGGAGTTATACTGGAAAACTGAATGAGGAGAGGCCATCCTGGGTAAAAAAAAAAAACAAAAACCACAAAAGTTTAAAAATGTTAAAAGTCTGAGGTTACTATCATTTGCTTTTGCTATAAAATATTTGAGGATCATTTTGCCTAGAACAGATTATAGGTCAGATTCAGAAACATAAATAAATCCTAGGCAAAAAATGAACATGACCTCAAATTACTTCTGAATTTACTACTTTTGAATTACTACCTGGTCTTGTGCAAAGCATTTAAGACTGTCTTGCATGACATTCTCATCTCCAAATTGGAGATACACAGAGCTGATGAACGGATACTTGGTGGATAAGGAATTTACTGGATGATTGCATTCAAAGTGTTGGGGTCATTGGCTCCACATCTAGCTGTAGAAGTAACAAAAAGAGAGATGCTAGCATGTTAGGAGCCTGCAGCATAAGACGGGAATATATTACACTGGGCTAAGAGGAAGACCACAAAGATGATCAAAGATCTGGAGCACATCTAATGAGAAAGGGTGAAAGAATTGGGCCAAGACAGCCTTGAGAAAAGAAGGCACCATGGACACCCTAAAGCAACTTTCCAATATTTATCACAGAGTGTAGTGATAGGAAAGCAGTAATAGTACAGTAGATATAGATTAGGTATAAATAAAAAGATTTTTTCTGAGAGTGTGATGTATCACTGGAACAGTGCCTTGGTTTTTGGTGGGATAAAATTAATTTCTTTGTCAGTTTAAACTGACAGCCACACAATCAGGAGCATCAGGGAACAAGACAGAAGGACCCTCCAGTACTCCTCCTAAGAAAAGATAGAATGTAACCTAGAATTGACTTTCTACACTCAATTGAGACTCCCCCTAATGCTGTGCATGTGGGTGCCTGGGATCTTCCCTCACTGTCTTTGGGAATGCGATGAAGCCACCACAGCTACAGAAGCTCCAGCCGCACAAAAGATGACTGGGAGTTTTTAATAGGATTCTTACATAAATATCCCAGTGAAGCAGTTCAAATCAGCGGATCTAACAACAAAAATGTCAAAGGTATTTATACGGAAAGGAGCAAAACATTACAATGCAACTCATGAATACCGTACAAAGCCTTTTTCTAAAATATCACTTTCTCCAAATAAAAAAGTAACCCAGATCTATCCTGAAAATCTAAACACTGCAGATCCAACAAAAGGCACTCAAATTTGATTTAATCCCTCTCTTATATATGTGTTTTTGTAAGGGCATGCCTAGAACACAGTTTTCAGTGTTTGCAGTGGCACTGCAGCCCACGGATTTTTTGTCAGCACCGACGGTTGTAGTTCTGCACACGAAGAATGGGGGAGATGTAGAAGAGGGACTGAGTGAAAGGAAAAATGTGGGTTGTGGGAGGAAACGGCTTTCACGTTCTTGAATCAGCAAGTCATCACATTGAGAGGGAGCCCTCCAGAGATCACAACCTTGGTATATTTATTTTCTGCAAGTTTATACGTTGCAAATTGAGGAAGAGCAGAATTAAGTACTAGGGCAAGACAGGTTAGCAGAAAGGGCATAGACCATTACTGTGCCATAGGGCATAGACAGAAAATATCTAGAATACTTTCAACCACTTTTCCTCTTCCCCTGTTTCTCAGAAGAGAATGCATTTGAATTTCTGTGTTCAAGTTCCACTCTGGAGAGCATATGAATATATATTATTTCTTTTTCTGTCCTCTCTCTTGCAGTATTGAAAACTTCTCTGAGAGCAGTTAAGCAATCGCTGCAGACATTTTTGTGACACATCATCTGTCCTTTTCATTGTTTTACTGACCGTTTTCTTTTTCTCGTTTATTCTTCATTTATTAAATGGTTTTGAGAACACACAGTGTCTCAGTGGAAGACTGACCCCAGATAGAGGTCTTTGATGTAATATCGGTGTAAATTCCAGGAGTATTTAGAAAAAGAAACTTAAGTCAACAGGAGATAGAGATATGGAAAAGACATTAAAATGCTAAGAAAAGGCTGTGAAACTCCCTTGAGTTTAAATCATGGATCAGATAGTAAACATCCAACTTATCTCTCTTGATCAACATCACTATCTTTACAGATGAAACATAATCAGAAGAGATCTTTTAAAATCTGCAGCAAATGTAAAATTTGAACAGAAAATTTCACCAACTCAAGAAGACTAAATTGAAATAGTTTGTAACGATAGAAAATTTAGATACTTAGTTTTCTAACTACATATTAAAAAGAGAGTACAACAGGAATACCACACAAATAACAATGCATTTGACTGGTCAGTAATCTTACTTCTATCTCACATTTGATATAATTTACTTATTGTCTTGTA
Source organism: Chrysolophus pictus (assembly GCA_037305975.1). Taxonomy (NCBI): domain Eukaryota; kingdom Metazoa; phylum Chordata; class Aves; order Galliformes; family Phasianidae; genus Chrysolophus; species Chrysolophus pictus. The sequence continues at coordinate 29,044,987 of CM074577.1, read as the reverse complement.
AATTTCAGAACTAAAGAATGTTGGTAATATTAGTAGCAAAATAAATAATTAGATTTAAATATTCTCCTTTGACATCTGGAATTAATTCCTTTGCACCACAAAATACTGAGTATCTCAAATATCTTTGGGTCCCCTAGGACAAGGAATTAGCCATTGTCTGCATCAGTGATGGCTAGTTCGTTAAATGTCTTTATGTAGAATTCCTAGACCTAGCCCAAACTGAGGCTGAGCTCTGTACAAAAGTGAAATCTTCTCCATTGGACTGAATAATTAGGTAGCTTTACAATCTGTATATTGTATGACTAAAGCTTTGGAAAATATGCCTATACGTCCAAGACAGATTTGTGTTTTCATATAAATTTGATTTATGTGAAAAAGCAGCTTTCAAGAAGTACGACAGATCAAAAAAAGAATGACTACTTTGACAGCTTCTAATTGTTTCTGTCAGCATTATGGCATTTATAGACCTGGATGCTGTTGAAGGAGCTGCAGGAGATAGGAAACAGTGATTTATAAATTACTGATCGTATTTTGCTGTTGAATCTTATGAAATTGAAAATTTCCAGTTTCAGCAATGAAACAAGGAGTGATTCTGCTTTCTTGTGTCGTTTTAATGCTAGGATGATTCACGCAGATATTCAAATGATATAATAAACAGATAAGCTTTTATGTTAATAATAACGAAATACACAGATCCATTGGCAGCAGAACAAGTTCTATCTAGATTACTTCAAAACAGAGATTCTCAACCGGGAAGAGAACTACATTATAACAATGGAAATGTATTTCCTCCAACAAATTAATGAGAGTGTTTGACATATTGGTTATGAAAAGTAACTCTCATAGAAATAAAATATCCCAGTTTAATCAGTTCTGGCATTAGAATTATTATTAATATCAAAATGTAGTTACATTTACTGTGGTGGAAACTGCTGAAAAGTTAAGGTTTATGTGAGTTTCTCTAGCAAAATCAAATCATGCAGTTTCCTGAAGGGAAAGAACTGAAAATATAACTTTTGGTTAAATCTTTTTCCAGATTTCTCCTTGCGTTTGGTATTTCTGGTTTCCTGCTCAATACTGCTGTGGTTTAACCCAACAGGTGGCTCAGCATCACAGAGTCATTCACTCACTCCTCCTCTTCCCAGTGGGATGGGAAAAAAAAAAAAGAAAAAAAAAAGAAAAAAAAAGAAAAAAAAAAGAAAAAAAGCAGAACGTTTGGGTTTAGATAAAAGTATTTCCAAAGATAGACAAAAGGAAAAGGGTATTTGTTATAACTGTACATAGATATAAATGGATATAACAAGTGGTGTACAAGCAATTGCTCACCATCCTCTGACTGATGCCCTGCTAGACCTCGCGCAGCTGAAGACAATGAAATGAACTCCCACTCTCTTCAAAACTCCATAAGCATGATGTCGCATGGTACAGAATATCCCTTTGGCCAGTTTAAGTCAGCTGTCCTAATTCTGTTCCCTCGCAGCACCTAGAGCCCTTTGCTGCAAATGGCCTTGGTTCTGTACAACACAACTTAGCAGAAATGAGAAACGGTGTGTTATCAACATTGTCTTTCTCCCAGAACCAAAAGAAAGCAATTTCATCGCAGATGAAACAAAGACAAATATTAAGATTCCTCTTAAGAGTTACAAAAGAAGTAGAAAAATAATTCAAGGAAATAAAATACATCATGTCTTCTTAAGTTAGTTCTTCGAACTAACAACGTTTGGGCAACATCTGCTTGTTATTTTCCCAGAAATTTTAAGCACTCAAAACCAAAATCAGATATAGTATACTATCTTCTGTAAGTACAATATTACTTCAATGACTTGTGGGATATTGGCACAATGGCTGTTGCAACACTACTTCATATTGATTGAGGGAATAAGGTACAAGGAATCCAATATTCATTGGAGTTAGTCTTTCTTGTGCTTATGCAACATGTCCAGATCCTGGTCTCTCAGATGTATTTTTCATCTGAATACATTTCAGTGCATACATACACTATCACCTTCACTGTGAATTAGTTGAGGAAAGTTCACCTGCAGGTATTTCAGAAGTCTTTATGAAATCATTATGGAAGCTGTAGTATGATCATTACAGGATCAAGGGAGAATGTATTTGTTCACTGATCAATACTTTTATCTCATGTTTTTCTCCAAGACAACTCTGCAAAGCACATGTTTCTAAGGGAATGCAGAACAGCACTTTCCTGCTTTATTCTGTATTATTTATTATGAATGCAATGTGCCAAGTAATTGTGGAGAACCTAAACCCAAAACTCAAGGACATTCTCTTACAGATTTGTAGATCTATCCTGCCTCTCCATCAGGAAATTACAACTAAGGAGGTATTTGATGTGTGTATATTCTATGAAATATATCGCTGAATTAATATTATAGAAAAACTTTGTTTTAATATTTCTTATGATGATGCAAAATGCATTGTCACTCAAAAGTATCTGTTCCTTTCATCAAATCTCTTAAAGCTGTAGACCTCCATGGTACGTACTAAATGATTTAAGATGCTGGGGTAAGCCAGAGTGATAGTGCAAATTGGATGTTGTTTAATATATGGAACCTTGGAAGTGAGTATCAGATAGTGAGAGAAAAATCAATGTTCAGAGTGATACTAGCTTTTTTTGTTCTTGGTTGTTCCCCCCCCCCCCCCCCCCCCCCCCCCCCATAATCTTAGCATTCTGTTTTATTTCACTTACCTTAGCATTAAATAATTATTTTATCTTTTCTCACATTTAATCAGTAACACTTAGAGGACTTCTGCTTTTAATCAGACTTGAATCTTTTTCATTTCCACTGAAAATGTTAATATCTGTAGTATGTTTATATGTATAAAGCCTTATTTCAATTATATTGCCTTGAGATGTGAAGAATTGTGGGATTTGCTGCATACAGTCTTGCTGAAGGCAAAAAAAATCCTGTCTGTTACCTTCTATCTCTAATACGAGTTGAAAAATAAAAAAACAATGCAGCATAACCAGTTTGACTCCTTCATTATAAATAAATGGTAGATTTTCACTATATTTTTCAATTCTAATAGATATTTTCAGTTTTTCAGTTTATTCATACTGACAACTATAGGTAAATCATAGGTCTAGATAAAATCACTGAATTTTTAGTTATTGAAAGCTAACATACAATGTATGTTCAAAGCCACTAGATTTATAATGCTCAAGTATTTTATGAATATAGACAATCAGGAATTATTACTGTCACAGTATCTATACTATCAATTTTTACTCATAGGAAAAAGTGATTCTGTTGAATTTAGAAAGATACATACTAACCTCTGATTTTATGCTACATTTCCTTATTAAATGAAGAGTATCTTTTTTTTTCTATTCAAATTTTGAATCCCATTTATGCTATATTTACAGCACAACATGATTTAGTGAGAAGTAATATATTTCTTCTTATTCTTAACTTTTTCTTAAGAAAGAACACAGTCCACATTGACTACTGAGACATCTGACTATTTCATTTTCTAAATAGAATTGATTTTTAACCTATGTACTTATTTAAAACTTTTTAAAGTCAGCACACATCTTGCATAAGATCAAGATTAAGTTGCATTCATTCACAGTTCTAACGTAAGACTAAAAATGCATGTACTTGAAAGTGTCTCTTGATAAACAAAGTTTTCAAGGTTCCTTGAAAGTAGCGATAACTCAAATTCTACACTAATAAAAAGTGTCAACACGCATAGGTTAGGCTTGTTCAAGCAAAATAGGGAAATGCTACTTCCCTTTTTTTTTTTTTTTTTTTTTTTTTTGTAATTGATAAGTTTAATGGGACTGAAGAAAGAGCAGACATTTTAAAGTCTCTGAAATATCTTCCTTAGATATGTAAAAAGTGTGGATGTGCTCTTGCTTTCTTCCCAGCCTCCAGTATGGAAATGTATGAATCATTTGCTTTCAGAGCATCACTTGTTACAAAGACAAGCACTTCCATGCCATTGCAAGATGGAAAAAATCTGAACGCTAACTTTGAGGCTTGTACAGGAAGGGCAATTAGATGTTCTTTCAGTTAATGAGCTGTGTTTCATTGATGGCTTTGATATAAGATGGCTTATAAAACTGTCAAAGATGATTCAAAGAGTATTTTTTGCAATGAAACCATGACCTAAATCACTCCTCATGTTTTAGGTTTACTAGGCATCCTACACCTCAGTTATCAAAGGAACTAAATATAAATCTAACATAAAGAGCTCTTGCTGTATAAGATATCTGACTTGACTTCCAAATAAATTGAAAGCAGAGCTTTTAAAAGCTTGAAATATAATCTTATTACAGAGAAATGAATTACTGAGCTGATTCACTGACAAGACAGCTACATCTTCACTGAGATGCTTACTGACATTTTATACTTCTCTATGTAAAAAATAATGTTTGGTGATAAACTAATAATAAAACCATGCTGAAGTTCCAGATAATTAAGAAACTAACAAAAATAATACAAAACAAAATTACTCATATTTCCTATAGTAATTCTCTATTTGAAAATTCGTGTAGGTAAATGAAGGTATCAGATAGATTGCTTCGTCACTTCTAGTTTCTATCCTGACATATTGAGATCTTATGCAGACTCGAGCAGTTCTTTGAGGTTGAAATTATAAACAAGATCAATAAAATCACCTCTTGACATCCATGAATCAAATCAGCCAAATATTCAGGCAACTTGTCTACTCCTCTTTCATTACTTTGTGAACATAAATTAAACTGCATGATGCAGTAAAACAGAGATCAGCAATCTTTCCTGAAATAGCAGCTGATCTAATATTAAGAGATATCTTACAAAAGATACTTGCTTTGCTAAAAACATGTTTTATATATCAATAAGACTACAAGGCTGTTGGTATCATTTAAAAAGGAATGTATTAGTTTGTATCCTCAAATTGAGTAATTTACTGACTTCTTTAAAAAAAAAATAAGTCTATTAAGACTATTTAAAATTTTTGATTGTCACTTCATATGTATACCTAAAAAAGTCTGCTCATTAAGTCCATTTGCAAACATCAGCAATAAACAAGATTCTTTAGAAGAAGCAGATATTGCAATATGAAAATATTTCATGCTGTGGACATTTAAAATAAGAACAAATAAACATTCATGTTATTATTTCACAAAACTTAAGATTGAAAAAAGAATATGAAAATTTCCATTTCATGTTGCTTTTACTAGTATTCCAGCCTGTACACACATATTTTTCTCAGTGGGGAAGGCAAATATAAATATATAGTTATTACTTCAATCATACTGCAGACCAGAAACAGTCAAAATTTAGATTTCCTCTTCAACATTCAGTCATTGTATTTGTGCTTTTGTGAATACGTCTACCCATAGGAGATATATAAAGAACTAGGCTGTGAAGAGACTTTATGATACATTTTTCTGCAAAGAATTACTATCATGGAAATCTAGCTTTTGAGAATAAGGATATATATATAATAAAATTGATAAATCAAAATGAAAATTCATGATGAGACCCTTGAAAATAGCTCTATGTTTAAACATTTCCACAGATCACCAGCATGGTGAATTGAATCTATTTTACCTTTCTCATGTGATTTACCTCTTCTTTGTGTAGCTCATAATTTTTCCATGTGTGCATGAAACAAACAGTGTATATATATAGTTATTTCCAGAGCTTTTGGCTTGTTAGTTTTAGATTGCAATATGCACTAGATATTAAAAAGAATGGGAAAAAAGATAGTGGTGGTGGCAGAGGCATAGAAATAGGATTTGCTTGAGACCTCATTAATACTGACTGTTCTCAAGACATAAGAACATGGCATGAAGAAATATTTATGTACTAAAACCAATGGAGATTTTTCCATGAATTTTAGTGAGGCTGGAATTCAATGCCAACTTCATTCACTGAGTCAGATTTGGTAATGCTGGAAATGCCAAAGATGACTTCAAAGGTAAGTTAGCTTGACCACCCTATTCTGATTCAATGTGCTGCATGTAAATAAATTATCAGTACCCTTTGAATCAAAAAGTAAAATGCTCCAGTGGTATCATTTGCATCTAAGTCTTATTTACTTAGTTATTTAGTATTTCTGTTGAGCATCATTTATTTCTTTTTTGATAGTAGTTTTATGACCATGTGAATAATAGAAGAGCACATAAATATATCTCTTAATTTTATGTCCCTGGTTTATGTGTGGTTACACAGATTTGGAAGAAAGAGAGAAACCCAGAAATCTATTTCATACTGACAGCCACTGTTGATACTGATTTTCATAATAAGGGAAATCTCAAGTTTGAATGCTAGGATTCAATGCTGATTGTAAACAGTTTGAGCTTTTAGTTTTGGTATAGTCAAAATCCACGTGCAGATGACTAGTTATGGATAAGAGAGCGTATATTATCCGCTTCTAAACTGCCCTGAATTTCATTATTTTTCTTTGGATTCTTGGAAATCTGATATTTCACAGTTTTGATTGGTCAGTAACCAATTGTTGACTGGTCAACAGCAATTGTTAATCTATTTTGGTATTTCTGTTTCAGGTCTTTTAGAGACAAAAAATTTTTTCTCTATGATATTCTGGCATTGATTTGGTCAGCTCTCATTTCACCCAATCGCATGTTAACTGAGAGAAAGTTACTCTTGTTATGAGGCCCAAGTGTGGCTTAACATTTAACTGTTTTCTTAAATTTAACTGGTCTCATTGAAATCTTATGGCTTCTCAAAGGCATAAGTTGCATGCTTAAAAGGAAATATATACTGGAGTCCACCTAGGCAGTCACTTGAGAGGAGCTTTTACTTCAGGCAGGCTTCAACACATTTCATAAAATCAAGTAAATTTGTTTTGAAAGTTGCAGCTCAGATCTACTTCTTCAAGTAGTTTTGTCTTTCTCCTTACAAAACCTGAAATGAAATTATTTTGTGCAAATTTAATCCTGAGAGAACGAAACAGAGTCCATCAGAGGACAATGTTGTTCATTACTTACCTATTTTGCACATATTTTCAAAGCTGAACACAAATTACAAGAAAGTGATTCATCTTTATTTTTAATACCCTACTTTCTCAGGCAGTTCCAATTTTAAAGAAGGGTCTCATCTAGGCAGAGAGAGGGAGGGAAATGGAAGAGGAGGAAGGAAAAGAAAAAGAATGTTTCCATCTGTCACTTAGTTTTCTTCTAACAGCTGCTGATTTGACTAATGACAGTTGCATAATTATCATCTCACACGTGTTTGATAATGTTCTTTGTTTGGACTGCCAGTTGTCTTGATGGAGTACACTCAATGGTGCTATTCAAGAGTGGAAACCTGCTTATTTAAAAACCATGTCTAGAGCAATTTGAAAAGCATGATCTCCCTATCTGAAACATTCATGCCATCACTGCAAACATTTTTTGATGGTTTTTAATCTTCCCTCTGAAAATTCCACTGCCAGAAGGCATAAATACAGCCTTATTATAAATTGTTCTTGAGTGCACAAATGCGTTTTCATCCCCATTGATACAAGTTTTCAAGAAAGCATAAATACTAGACTAACATCCACATTATTTTATCAATGCTTTTAAAAAGTATAGACAACAATAACCAGCACATTTTACCATGGCTTTTATCCGTAGCTCACTGAATAGATATAATTTTCATTATGCCTTGATCTATCAACAAAGATACTATCTATAATGATGACTCTCTTCAACCCATGAAGATTTGTTTCCAAATCCAACACTTTCATCTAAAATGCAATATTAGTAAACATTCAAACATTTCTTCAAATCACTAAGTAATGTTCCCACTGCTCCTTGAGGAGAGTTTCTAACATTATATAAAGTTACCTGGAAGCTTTATTTAAATTCTGCACTCACTGTTCTATGAATGAATATTTTTACCAAAGACTACCTTAGAAAATAACGTAAACAAAGAGATGTCTAATTAGAGTTCCTCAGGAATTATTTTGATACTGAAGCAGAAAGCTCTAACATTGTTTCACCTTTCTGTGCTGAAGCCCACATTAGCTGATTAAAAAAAAATAATAATAAAATTAATTAAAACATTCCCAAGGAAACTCCCACTGTCATGAAAATCTTCTTCAAAACTAATTCTGTTTTTTGTTGTTGTTGTTGTTGTTTGTTGGATTAATACAGCATTAACAAATGAGAATCAAATTAGAAAACAAAGCAAAAGCAAAACAAACTTAAAAGGTCTTTTGAAAGCTAGTTTCTTCAGTATAATACAAGATTCAGACATGTAATCAAGGAAAATAATATTGTTCAGCAATTCCTAAATACAGATGAGTTTATTAGAGATCTGTATTATTAAGTGACTAGCAATTAAATATCTTAAGTTCTGAACAAATCTGATCAGTGTCTAGCATCATTTTAAAAATACTAAAGAAAATATTCGATAAGTTTGGCAATTACAGATTGAAAACTTACAAATCATTGTCAACATTTATTCAGAAAGGATGTGTAAATATATTCAGAGGTTACTTTTTGCTTATAATTTTCTCCTCTGCGCAGATTCTTGGGACGCCCTCATTGCTGTAATGTAATTGCTTCCCAGTAGAGATTTAAGCACTCTGACTCAGATGTTAGTCATAACATCTGTCACATGTAGTTTATGATCACTCTCATCCTCTCCCTAGGGAGTGCATGAGGAGTACTATGTTATTATTTTTAGGGTTTGATTCAGCGGGGATTTATTTTTTATATATTGCAACTTAATAACCTAGGTAAATAAATGGAGATGTTGTGCTTTTAGTAGTTTACTATGATAACTTGTAACACATTTTATGAAATATTTTTATCTATTTTGGGGTAGTTAAACTGTAGCTGTTACAATAGTTAAATGCTCAGCTAATGTGCTCAACAACACAAGAAATGGCTGGTGGTCCATAAGCAGGTTGTATGTCTCTTAGGACCCTTGGGATTTTTACAGTGCAGAACAGTGATTATAGTATAATTCCAGTCCATTGACACTTTTTTTCACTGTAGTTCAAGTTAATTAGCTTTGTGGTTGGATTACTGGGTTCCCTCCAACTTTAATAACATCACTAGTGATGCCATCTGTCCCAGGTATTTTTCCTCTTAAAGTCTTCATGACTTTCTCTATCATGCATAAGGCAAGATTATTTCTTCACGTCCCTTTTTATGTCATAGGAGGTGGTGAAACTTGTCATGTTTGTCTCTATGCATCCTTGTAGAGCTGCTGGTAAAGCTCATCTGCTCCCTGCAGGATGCTATCTTTCCCTCTGTAATTACTCTTTCATCACTGTCTGAGAGGGACATCTGGTGTCAATTATCTGTTTTCTTCTCATCTTGCTACAGCTGTTTCTTTTAAGAGTATTTTAAATCATTTCTATGTTGCACTGTATTTTCAGATCCTTTGTGATCATTTATTTTCAAGGTCATGCAGTTCTTGAAGTTACAAATAATCATTTGTTTTCTCCTTTGATTTTTTCTTTTAACATGCATGTCCTATAAGCATTTGAATTAGTAAACTAGTTGTGATAAAACACAATAGACATAGGTACTGGTATAATGAGAACTCTTTTTCAAAGAAACTGGTGAATTCTGTGTTCATCTCAACAGAGGAAGAGACTGAGGGGAGACTTCATGGTGGCCTGCAGCTCCTCACAGGGGAAAGGAGGGGTAGCACTGATCTCTGCTCTCTGGTGACAGCAACAGGACCTGAAGGATAAGGAGTTACCCCCATACCAAATATTTCTGCAGTATCTTAACCAGATCCCAGACTTTCTCACACAACATTGCTAGGGAACTCAGGCAAAGCTGGTGAAAGGAAAATCCTACAGTGAAATTTGTAAGATCTTGTCAACAGCAGAGTTCTAGATGGTGAATAAAAGTCTGTTTACTTGAAGTAGATAAGAAATTTGCAAAAACAGATAACAGATACTAAACTGTTTTATTCCAGGTTACATATGTAGGTGTGGGACAATCATTTATTCAAGCTAAAATGCAATCCAAGCCTCTCAGGTTACTTTTTATCTTTTTATCTTTTTTTTTTTTTTTTTTTTTTTTTTTTTACTTATTTACAGAGTGCCAAGGACACAGGCTGCTCACATTTCCTAATCTGGTAAAAGTGGCTATATAACCAAATTGCTGAATATAAAAGGGCAAAAATGAAAGATTTATTTATTTTATGGAAGGACTACTTGCTCTCTTTTGGAGCCTAGAGGGAATGACAAGTAGCTAAGAATATATGCAGTCTCTGGAGATGAGAAGCAATTCCATGACAACCTATGACAAATTTAAATCAATATATGTATTTTCACAAATTAACCCTCTTCTGAGAGGAGTAAGGAAGCCTAGATGTCTTTAATACACTGGTTTTGTTTATTTGTTTATTTGTTTTTGTATTTTGCAAAGGTTTATTTTAGTTGAAGTTTAGTTCTTATTTCCAAACTGCCCTTTCTATTGTAACACAGTCTTTCAAGATAAAACCACTAACTTTCAGAAAACTGAGTGTCTCTAACTGAGAACCAAGATCTTCCATCATGACTTAATTGTATTTATTCTATCTAGAAACTCTGGAGAAAGCTGGCTTCTGAAATATATAAATACGTCATAATCATAACTTGTGCTTTATTCTGTTAGTGTCAATGGCATTATATATCCCATTCAATCAATCATAATAATAATCAATGGGATTATTTCAAAAATCTCATCTTCAAAATGTATTATAAATACGTTGTATTTATAATTTGTACTACTTTTTGTACTACTTCAGGGAATGAATATATTTTTTTCTGCCACTTCAGAAATACTAAGTCACTTTGAAATAAGCTAATCAGTAAAAACTACAGTCTGAATTCTTCTCCCCTTCTATTATTGTTGTGTCATCCATGGACTGAGAGATTTAATCTGATTTTAATCTCACAGATTTGCACAGATTTATGTTATTATGATGCATGACTGAGTGTAATCTGGTCTATTACACAATAATTCTTTTTTTTTCTTTTCTCAGGTAACTCAACTTGGCAACAAAGGGAGATGCATAACTATTTCCACAAACAGATTTCTGAAAATCTGAAAACACTATATAGTCTAAATTTGTGAACATTAACTCTTTCAACAACTTCAGAACATTCTTATGGTTAATTAATTATCTAACTAATCATTGACAACACCTCAGTGAGGAAGTTTTGACAGAGGTAGTAAAAAAAGGGAAATCTATTTACTTCAGAATTACTTAGTTTAACAGTTTTGTCACTCTTTTTTAGTGTATTTTCTTTTTTTTTTTTCTTTTTTTTTTTTTCTTCCAGACAGCCAGTTACAGAATGGCATGGGGAATCAAACTTTATAAGACTGTCCTGGGGCCAGCTGGGACAGAGCTGATTTTTCCTTCAGAGTCTGATATGATGCTACATTCTTTAGGATGCCCTAGGAGAAAAACAATGTTGATAACACACCAATGGTTTAGCTGTAACTGAGCAGTGCTGTACAGAGCCATGGACATTTCAGTTTCTCAACTTTGTGTACTATCTTGCCAGTGAGGGGGTTGGAGGGCACAAAGAGTTGGGAAGAAACTGAACCAGGACAGCTAACCTAAACTGGCCAAAGAAATATGCCATACCATATGACATCATGGGGAAAAAAAGAAACATGAAAAACAGTGGAGAGTTGGCCAGGTGGGCAGCCGCTGCTAGGGGTCTGGCTGCACACCAATTGGTGGGAAGTGAGCAATTGCTTGCGCATCACTTGCATTGTGTACATATAAAATTATCATTAGTGTTATACTTTCATCCTTCTTTCCTGTCTTAGTAAAGAGTTTTATTACAACTCACAAGTTCAACTTTGTTTTTCTTTTTATTCTCTCCCCCATCCCACTTGGGGTGAGAGGAGGCAAGCAAATGACCATGTGGTACTTCGTTCCTAATGGTATCCTGGGCTTCATCAGAAGAGGGGTGGCCAGCAAGGACAGGGAGGTGATTGTCCTTCTCTACTCCACCCTCATGAAGCCCCATCTGGCGTACTGTCCGGATTTGGTGCCCCCAGTACAGGGAGATGTGGAACTGTTGCAGAGGGCCCAGAGGAGGGCCACAAAGATGATCAGAGGGAGGGAGGGAGGGCTGAAGCACCTCCAATACAAAGACAGGCTGAGGGTGCTGGGCTTGTTCAGCCTGGAGAAGAAAAGGCTGTAAGGAGACCTCTTGCAGTTTTCCAGTATTTAAAAGGGGATTATAAACTGGAAGGGAATCAACTTTTTACAAGGGTAGGCAATGACAGAATAAGGGGATTTTAAGCTCAAGGAGGGAAGATTTAGATTAGATATCAGGGGGAATTCTTTACAAAGACAGTGGTGAGGTGCTGGAACAGGCTGCCCAGAGAGGTTGTGAATGCTCTATCCCTGGAGGTGTTTAAAATCAGGTTGGATGAGGCCCTGGGCAGCTTGGTCTAGTAGATCTGGAGGTTGGTGGCAGGGGGCTGGAACTGTATGATCCTTGGTGTCCCTTCCAACCCAAGCCATTCTGTGATTCTATGAAGTCTTTTATGAAATTGAAAAAGAATAAATAGTAAAAAAGTTATCTTACCTGAGGGCATTCTTGTTTTCTATTTTTAGTACATGCTTGACCACTCTTTCTGTCCAGTACAATAGGGTCTTGAACTACAAGACAAGCTATATAAGAAAAGTGTATCTGCCAATAACTTAGGAGAGAAGATAGCTTACACATGAAGTAGTATTTTTTACAGGTCAAAGCTATATCTAATAAAATAATAGCAGATATTCATCTTAATAAACATACTTCAGTGGTCTCAGACTGTTAAATATATGAGGCAGGGAGTAACCATTTTCATTTCACAATTATGGAAGCAGGACGCAGAATGACATTAAATGCAGTGTATCAGGTTTGTCCAACAAACCAGCAACAGAACTGGAAATAGAAGGTTGGTCTCTTGAACTCTGAGAGCGTTTTCCAAGAACACTGTCAAAAGTCCAAGTTGTTTTAAAAGCCGCTTGCAGCTTCATAGCAATTCTGGTGATGAGAAATAGAGCACATAAACCAAAAGTCTGAAATCACATTTTGGAAGAGAATTCAATCCTTCCATACAACACAGAAAAAATGAATTATTCCTACTACATAATGTTGCTATCAGGACATGTTTCTTGTGAGTATTATGGAAATGAAACAGAAATACACAGAAGACATACAAAAAAGATGCCCTTCTATTTTTAATAAACATTTTTCACTAGTAGCTAGAAACCTTTTATAGCATAACCAATCAAAACCCAAGAGTCCACCCTAAAATTCTGCCTCCTGCTTAGCTGTTGTGTTCAGTAGCCTCAGGCTTTAAAATTTAATTTTTATTTAAAGAGCTAAATAAGGACCAATCATATCAACTCCTAATTCAATTGCTTCTGAAATAAGACTACACTCTAAAAGTTAGGGTTCATTTCTAGCTATTGAGAAATACTTACAGACAGTGCAGTCATTGGTAACATCAAACTCAGGTTCATTAGGGGAAAGTCCTGTTTAACAAACTTAATCTTTTATGACAAGATTATTCATCTACTTGACAAAGAGAAGACAGCTGGTGAAATGTTTATGGATTTCCGAAAAGCTTTAGATACTATTTCTCACAGTATCCTTCTGAACCAACTGTTCAAAACATAGATTAAAAAAAAACAAACAAACCATAACACCATGGTTGAACAACTGAGGGACGGGTCAGTTGCAAAATGTTATAGTAAATGGAGTTACCTTAGAGTGGTGGCCAGTCACTCGTGTGATTCCACAGAGCTCCAGTTTAGGCTCCACTGGAAAGTATACTGTGTAAATTTGTGGACAATGCTAACTTGGGAGGAGCTGTTGACTCCATCAAGAGAGGCTTGCAGTGAGATCTTGACAAATTGAAGGGTTGGATAATCACCAATTGCATTAAGATTACCTAGAGCACATGCTGGATTCTGCACGAGGGATGAGGTAGTCCTTGATACACGTACAGACTGGGTGTCATAGGCTGGAAAGCAGCCCAATGGAAAAAAGGTTTGGTGTTCCAGTTGATGGCAAGTTGAATATGAATATGTGTCCTGGAAACCAAAAGGTCCAACTATAACCTGGGATACACCAGGCTCAGTACTGATAGCCAGGAGAGGGAAGGGATTGTCCTACTCTTGTATATACTGTGTGGCCTCACCTCAAGCACTGGATGCAGTTTTGGGCACCACAATATAAGAACATAAAACTTATCAAGGAGCATAACAAGCAGGACGATAAAGATGGTGAAATGTCCAGAGGAGAACATATACAAGGAACAGCTGAAGTTGGTCTGTTTGCCTCAGAGAAGAGACTGAGGGGGAACCTCATGACAGCCTAGAGCTTTCTCACAAAGGGAACAGAGGCCAGGCACTGATGTCTTCTCTCTAGTGACATTGACAGGACCTAAAGGAATAGCACGGAGCTGTGACAGGGGAGGGTGAGACTGGCTATTACAAAGAGGTTCTTCACCAGAGGGTGACTGAGCACTGAAACAGGCTCCCCAAGCAATAGGTCACAGTACCAAGCTTGCCAGAGTTCAGGAAGCATTTGGACAATGCTCTCAGACATAGGGTTTAAACGTTGGGTGATCCTGCGTGGAGCTAAGAGCTGGAATTGATTGTCCTTGTGGATCTCTTCCAACTCAGGATGATCTGTGATTCTATGACCACTGGAGGTAATTTCCACATCCCATAAGAATGGGATGGAAATTACTGTATTATTGTGCTAAATGGGGATTTTTTTACTATCTAAATGCTTTCCTTGTAGTTCTTTTTTATTCTTTTAGATCACAGTTATATGCAATTATGCCCTTTCGTAAAAAAGGTTTTGTTGCATACCATAATGTGATGCGATACCTTGTTTACAACGCTTTGCCACCATTGCTCAACAAGAAGCATGAAGTTTCTGTATACATAAACTTACTGCTTCATGCCACTCTGAATTATCTCACAGTGGGTCTTAGATATCTGCACATGAACAGAAAAGTCCCAGAGGAAAATGTTTTCATTAGATTTCAACAGTCTCCCAGCCTTCATCAATCTACAAAGCAAAATTCCTGTTTGATCTTGAACTCAGTTCTCTATAGGGCAGGGCAGACTGCAGCAGTATCACATAGTGGTTTAACTCAGTGCACTGTTGTCATAAGTAATTTAGTTTTGAATATGGATTAGGGGATTTTTCATTTTTTTGGCCTGCAGTGCAGAAAGCCATTCTTTACTTTAATTAGACATCACCTGCAAATAAATCCAATTTCAAGAAGTGAATGACACCAACTTGCAAAGGAGTCTTTCTAATTCAGCTCACTGAATTAATCCTTACTTTTAAATAAAATCTATTGAAAAACTTATAAAATGTTTGTTTGTAGAGGTTCTTTTAATTCAATTAGCTCTTTGGTGTAAATGAAATGGCATCCACACACTTTTCAGTCTGTTGATTTAATTCTTCTGGTGATACTCTCACTTTGTCAGCCATTTTTATACTCAGAGAAATTATTGCCCTACACTCTCCTGAACCTATATAAATGAGTATAGATTAAGCAAGATATTTGCTCATTATTTCTGATAAGTCTTTTAAAAAGGACAGATTCCTAGACAAAAAAGGGGAAAAAAAAACAACTTCAGATTAAACTGAAATCTGGCTTCTTGGTGATTTCATAGAAAAGCTCTTCTATGTTGCTCCCTTTCAAGTGATCACAACTAGTTATGTAGCTGTTTGCAGTTTCCTGGAACCCCATTTCCATATCATTACAACAAAATCTTTTTGATCATGTAAGGTGATAGTCATCTCCAGTACTCCTCACATCCACAGAGCACATCAATTTTTTGGGCAAAACTAGTAATGCAGGCTCCCTAAATTGATTCACACCACCTCAACTTGGAAAACTATCTCAAGGAAGGATTAATTCATTTCAGGAGGGTGTCTTCTCCCCCCCATCCAAATGATTTTGACCCCAGATGGCTACAATTAGGTGGGGTGAATCTTGCCTAGAGTAAAAAAAAAGAAAAAAAAAAAAAAGATGAGAAATATATAAGTATGGCCTTGAGCTGCTGGAGCTCAAGAAGCACTGGCTCTGTAATATAGAGTTCTGTGTGGAGCGGGGAGTTGGACTCAGTGACCTCTGTGGGTCCCTTCCAACTTGGGATGTTCTGTGACTTCTGTGATTTAGTACTACCAGTTGGTATCAGTAGCATTAGTAGTCAGTATTACCACTACTACTCAGGGACTGAATAGAAAATCATTAAAATGAAAATTTATTAAAAGAAAATCTGAGGAAGAAAAGGAAACAGCGAGATTAGGTTCAGCCTGTGAGAAGGAGTAATGCAACCTGATTGTAACTGTCTAGCAGTCCTGTCAGATGCAGCAGCAGTGATGAGAATGTGGATGCTTAGCTGATACAGTTTAGTCCCAAACATCTATTGTGTGCAATAACCAGGAAATGCTGTGTACCCATAAAAAACTTATAGCTGTGAATAGAATTCCTAAACCTGCTGAAGATACCATAATAAAATGCTGTCACTTTCTGCAAAGAGTAGATAATATAACTTTAAAAAAAAAAAAAAAAGTAGATAGTCAAATAATAACATTGCCCTGAGATTGAAATGCAGAAGAACAACTACACACTACTACACACCCAACTCATGTGTTCATATGAGCCTAACTCTGTTTCAAATTATACGGGCCACCAAACACCAGAGAATTGAGGCTGGATTCCTGTATGGGTATGAATTTTGAATATGAATTTGAAAACAGCTGTTTCCTAGAAGAATGTAGAAGTGTGGTACAGACCAACAAAATATTGCCCTATTGAGAACACTACAAGGACAGTCAAGAGGCTTGGGTTCTTTCATTGTTCTCCTTGTTCCCAAAAGAAGCAGTAAACTTCTCCTAGTACAGAAACTGTCAAAGGAAATAAAAACATTAATTCCCATTAACTTGGGAATATAGTAATACAGTTAGTCTATTAAAACAAGCAATGAATTTACTGTTGAGGTCTTATGTCTGAAAGCAAACTGAATAGATGGAGGATGGGAATGCGCCATGGGGTTTAGATCAATTTGCTCATTAAGTGTTCTCACTCCCCTTCCCTCCGCTACTGACTCCCATCCCCCCTCTATTCACCTCTGATAAGAGTTGTTTCACTGAAATTCTCACAAGAAAATCCTAATATATGTTTGGGTTTCAGTGAGAGGATGAACTGGTCCCATTTTTATATCAGTTTTATATTACTAGAACCCAAAATGTCCCACAAACAGCATTATTTAATGCTTTTTTTTTTTTTTTTTCATGGCACAGAGTGGAAAGCAGTCTCAGATCCAACACGTATTCTGTGACTTGAATAGAGAATGAAAATGATTTAAATGAATTTATGAACTTTGCTATTACTTGCAAACCATCTAAACAGTAGCTATTTCCCCCTCCACATGTATTAATGAAAATATAAAATACTTTCTAAGGTGTGGTTTATTTTTTTGTTACTATACTGTGCCACTCCAAGGCAGACTTTAATTTTTTTTCTCGTAATGTAGAATGCCAACAGATATAAGTACATAGCCTAATGCTGTCTTTCACACACCACTGCCTGCTTTTTCTTTAAGGATAATATTGAGAACTGAGATATCACTTGAATATAGATTCTTGAGCTATCAGATCAGTTTAGGGAAATTCAGTTCCAATAGCAAATAAATATCTTTCAGACATTGGTTAATAATTACCTACCTCTTCAATGATATTCCTTTCAAACCTGACCTCTGCAAAGGATTACAGTGGCACATAATGGGAGACATACAGGGAACAATCAATTCTACGCATAATGTTTAATTTCCCCAGAACTCCATACTGAGCGTCTGTGATAACAGAACCTTGGAAAGCCTGTGGAACTTGAATATAATCGAAATTAAGTCCACTTGGACTTAATTAATCCTTCAATGGAAAATTGTCTTCCTCTTCTGTAACATACTTTTAGCCTGCCTAGAAACTGCAACCAAGCATGGGTACCCATGCTCTATTTTTTCATAGTCACGCACTGTATTAGTACTGTAGCAACCTTCATTGGCAAAGCACTTCCTTCTTGTCTTAATCTTTCCTGCCTGTGGAAATAAACTGTTTTGGAGAAAGTGAGTTTGGCAACAGAGGTGAACAAAGAGTATAATCATAGTCAATCAGTCAAAAAATTCTTCCCATACATAGATAGCATCAGAATGACCTTAATGTTAATATTGTTTACACAAATATTACTGGGAAACTATTAAATTCCTGATGTTGTAGTGATTAGAACTTTTTTATAATTTGCTGTGTTGTTTATAGACATTCTATTTTTTCTTTTCTTTTCTCCTTTGTTCTTTCTTCTTCTTCTTTTGGAATGCAGACCTCTCTCTCATACTCTCTCAGTATATTTTTTAATGAAATATATCATCTGAGCCTTAATAAGTTACACAGTCTTTGTATTTCTTACATCATTCTGCAAATATTGGGTGCCTTTTTACAGCTAATTCATGCTGAACTCAAAATTCCTAGGTGTTAATAATCATACCTTCAAAATTAATGCAGATATTTACTCATTTTTACCAAAACTACTACTTTAAGCATTTGTAATTTGCTTTTCTTGGATTCACCTTACAAAGTTGTTTGCAGTCATCATATGATCAACTGCTTTACAAAGATCAACTTTCCTCTGTTATTTCCAACTTCTAATCTTCGTGTCGGTATCAAAGCTTATTGTTATTCATCCATAAATGCACGTCCTTACAGACAGAACCAAACTTTGTAGGACACTTATCCAGCTTTCATAACAATAGGTTCTTACTGAATATTTTCCATGCTGATGATAACTTCCAACATCTGTAAAATGACATTCCTCTTTTCTTTACAGAGCTGTCAATAAAAACCTTAAATAGGATAATCTCCATTATGAGTCATATTATTACTGGTCTTCTGTGGCCAAATTTTTATCCATTTTAAAATTCTTGAAAGAGTCTGATATTATGCATAGGAGTATAACAGCGTATTATGACAATGACCATAATTCAGCTTCTATAACTGAATTCTGTTTCCACCTAAAGTTTATTTTAAGGTCAAATTATCCATCTTTAAATTCAGAGAAATATTTAAAAGCTGAAATAAGTAATTTTATACCCTTGAGCCTCATCATATGAATAAAATAATGAAAATAAAATAATACTACTAAATACAATAAAATAAAAATAAAATGGTGTCTATTCTTCTTATGCAACCAGGAAGGATTTAAGATAAGAGGATTTAAGTAGAAATTGTCTGCGGTTGCCAATAGGAAATAACAGCCACCTGTTATCATTAACCTGTATTTCACTGACCAAGTACCTTACACTAGGATATAGCAAAGTGTGTTCTTCTATTAAGGGCAGAATCTTAAGTCCTTTGTGAAGGTAGTTACTGGATCTTGGAGAACAGAGAGGGAGCTTCTCTCAAAGACTTTTGCCATTGCACTCTTGCATCCAAGAGCAAGATGATCATGTAATAAAGGACAGCTTGGGCTGTTTAGATTCTTTCCATCTGTTTCTGGTGATCAAGAAACTTTGCTGTTGGTTGAATATTCGTTATGATGTCTGGTATTATGCTGTGACATGTTTTCATTAGCATTTTAAAATGAATGATTAAATGCTAAGGTATAATATTTCTTCCTAAATTGTAAGTTTCCAAAGTAACAAGCCATTTTAAAAGTAATGAAGGAGATGGAAGAATCGCATTTAAACACACATCATAAGCTTTGAAATAAATGGTTGTTTGATCAGTGACTTCACTTAATAACACATTGATAGATCTTTTTTGTTCCATCTTAATGATGGTATTTATACTTTTTATGTAGAAAAATGTTATAGATCAGTGCTTCTTAATCTCAAAAGTTTAGAATAACAAATAGCAAGATACCTTTATAAAATAAATGCAATTGAAATTTGAAAGAGCTGCAAAATAATATATATGTAGGTCACTCCAAAAGTAATACTTCCTATTTATTTCCATGGAAACTACAATAGATACAAAGGGAACAGTAATAATATTTAATAGAACAAATTCTCAGCTACAAAGTATTATTTTTCAACATAGTCACCATCTTTAGCCATGCATTTTTGCCAGAAATGAGTTTGCATACCATGCTTGTAAAAATTTACAGGATCATCCTGTAATTATTGCTGTCATCACTGCTGAAATGAACCACCCACCATCTCACTTTGCTCACATACACTGTTTGGTCTCCATAGATGTTCAGCAAGCATCAATGAATGCCAAAGGGTACCCTATTTTTTTGCATGAAGGAATTTAATGCCACATCTTTACTTCATACATACTTCCATGTTTTAGATATCATTTTGTCAGGCTACCCCTCTCCTGCCACCTTTCACACAACAACAAAATGTAACACAATATTGCTGGGAAAGTTCAGTCCCTAGTGCCATACCACTACCATCTGTCTCTGATGGTACAACTCTGTTGTAATAAAACAGGACACATTACTTTCAGAGAATTTCCTGTATTAATTTAAATTCAGACAACCCTTTCTCATTCAAACAGATGCTTTTATTATAATCAAATACATTTCAGTACTGAATTTATATTTTTCATACTTGCACTTTGCAATATATCATTCACACCTTATCACCCAAAGGTTCTTGAGGGTTACTGGTGTTCTAGGTGCAGTATATTAAACTAAAGAGGCTGTGAAACTCACAAGATATACAGTGGAAACTAAAGGAATTTGCAAAATCGGCTTTGCGAAGCAGTATAGACAAGGCAAATCTGGTACCTGATAGAAAAATATCTATAGGAGCGTAGTTTACTGTACTCCTATCAGAAATTTTGTAGGAAAAAACTTGGAACGCTCCCACAGTATTCAAAAGTGGTAACATTATAGATATGGGAAAATGCAAAGAGAAATCAATATCAAATATTACCTGCTTGTCCTCCCCAAAAGGTCTGAAAGAAATGTATTTGACTAATGGGGCTTAGGCATCATCTTGATAAGAATAGAGAATCCCCTTAGTGTAGTAAAAGTATTTATTATAGTGGATTAGCCCCAAGATTTACGAGCCCATTACCTGAAAAGAAAAAAATAAAATAGAAATGGAGGATAATGTCAGGGGTGAAATTGAAGCCCAGCAAGGTATTTTCTCCTATTCAAGCCCTATGAAATCATATACCCAAGTGTTGCAAAATTAAGATGTTCACAGGGCCAAAGAAGCCAATATCCGAAACCATGGAAAATGTATCATCAGGGATGTTTAAAATTTATCCAACTGTATCAAATCACACGCAATATATTGGAAGAGATTCAATTTAATTGTTCAATTTTGCTTTGAAATAAAAAGAAGATAAAT
Source organism: Chrysolophus pictus (assembly GCA_037305975.1). NCBI lineage: Eukaryota > Metazoa > Chordata > Aves > Galliformes > Phasianidae > Chrysolophus > Chrysolophus pictus. Next base: position 29,023,670 of record CM074577.1, on the reverse strand, counting down.
GTATCTGAGCTCTGTCAAAAGGTTGAATGGTTGAATATCACTCCTATGCCAAAATTTGAAAGTTTGAATGTTTCTTGGAACTTAAGAAGCTCTTACAGCTAAATTGGAAGTCAGTGCCCTGTTACTGGATTCTAAAGACAAAGCTTAAATATCTCCTGAATAACAGATGAGACCTTCTGTAAGTTTCTTCACACATTTCAAAATGGAGAAGGGACTCCATTTCAGCATCACAAACATGAACGTGTGCTTTTTGTTCGAGTAAGCTTTCATTTGAATTCCAATTGAATAATGTTTGGGAACACCAGGCATACAACAGAAATGCCTTTTTGTCTTGTTTGAAAACAGCATTACAAATAATCAATACAAAATGAATTTCTGGCAAATTTTTGTGTAAAAAATTTTATATTACAGTGCCTGCAAAAAGGATCCTTATCTTAGAGAGCTTATTAATTTGGAAGATCTCCTCACATAAGATAAGGAAATTTTTCTTAGAATTGATGACATTGTTAAGGACAGAATAGTTAATGAAAAAGACTAGTTTTGACTCATTTAATGCCAATACCATGTAAAAAGAAAATGAAATCTTTCACACACAAGTCTATTAAATGCACACTGTATGCTACCATCTCATTTTTTTATTCTTACTTCCTAAGTGCTGTACAATATTGATCCTTACATAACTACTCTAAAACTTCAGAGGAAATGTGTCAGTTTTTCTCTCCGTCCCTTCAACACTGCAACATCTCAATACTAAGGCAGATTTAGAATTAGTAGGATTAACATTTTCTCACCCTAGATGAATAAACCTTTACAAAACACAATTTTCCATTCATCTCCCTCAGTACCATGTGAGTTTTTGACTCTTCACTGTGCAGAATGTCTACCTAATTTTCACTCTCTAACAATTCATTATCTTCTTAAAATAAAGCCTTGTTTTTTTCCTTAAAAAGAGAATAAGATGTTTGTACTCATAAAAAGAAATGTTCTTTGGAGCTCACGCAAAATCTACAACACAAGAAAAAAAAGGCATATAGTTGAGAGGATAAATCAAAAAAATGGAAAAAAAATTCTTTTTATATTAGTATCAGCAAAACTTTTTGAAAAGGATATACATTTCTTTCACTGCATTTAAAAGTAATTTTCCACCTGTACAATATTTATCATTGAAACTTCTTATCACTACAGGGAACAAGGAATCCTGCTTGATACTGGTACTCTTCTTTTAACCTATGAGGTTTTGATCATTCCCTGTTTTCATCATTCCTAGTAGTGTTCAAAAGAATGTATTTCTAATGTTCAAATTCTCCCATTTAACTGCATTGCAGAATAATTCTGTTTAGGGATAGTACTTTAATAGAGAATAAATTCACACAAAAAGTTTAGTGATTTCAGAAATCCTTTCTAAATAAGTCATTTCTGAAAACTGCCATTTAAATTTATGAACAAATTGCCTGGAGAATATTATTGTAATAAGAGTTACAGCAAGTCTGGGGCAAGAACACTATTTTCCTGCTCAGATATAAAATACAGTGTTAACCCTGCCCAAGGGAGGAGGGTCAGAACCCAGCCATTCTATGATAGTACGCTATAACCCTGGAGTTAATGTGTGAAGTGTGTGCACTTTATAAAAAACACTAATGTTCACAAAAAGAGCTTAACAAAGGTTTGAGATTTTATCTGAGCCAAAAAAAAAAAAAAAAAATCATATGTGGCATCACTGAACACACTTTTCTCAGACTGATCCTTAGTTTTAAATAACTTTTTTTTTTTTTTTTTTAGTCTAAGTTGAAGGTAATTTTTTAAAATGAACTTAAATTATAGATTTAAAAATAATTTAAAAAAGTATCAATATCAATTGATAAGACTTGTTAGAAACAGATGAGTATTTAAAACACTATAAAACAGAAACAAAATCAGTTAAAGAAATCACATCATAAAAGTTTTTTTCAAGTTTTGCAGTTCTTTTTCTTGCATTTACAATTTTTTTTTTTTTTTTATCACAACAGATCATTGTGTTTAATGCTGAAGATTTGATGTGTAGATTTTGGAAAGCACATAGGAACGGTATTCTCACAGAATACAACTGGAGCTTTTAAAGCATTTATTTCCATTTGAAATCCGAACTGTAGACTTTAGTAAGCCAATTTTCAAAAGGCTTGAGGTTCTTATGAGACTAAAGTACTACCTGAAAATTCCAAACATGCTATCAATCAGGACATTTGGAATGTAATGTCACAAAATTCAATATAAGGTGCAGAGGATGCATATTTCTTGGAGATGAAATTACTTCCTTCAAAAGTAACCTGTACATCTGAACTTATAAGTCACATAGGAGTGGTGAAACAATTGTTAACTGATCTTCAGTTAGGATCAAGGAAACTAGAATTGCTCACAATGTGAAAGAAACATTTTCTAGTAGAACATACGCCACTCTAGTAGTTTCTTAGTACTTTAAAATTCACCTCCTCTGGTCTCAGGTGTTTTTATGCCCTGACTTTTTGCCTTTTCCGTCCGTGCTCCAGCAGGCAAACAATTTACTTAGAAAAAATTATACAGAGTGAACAGGATTTTGCTTAAGCTACGGAGAACAGATGTTTCAAACATTCTGTACTTCAATTACTAGAAAATCAACCTCCCTGTAGGGAGCATATCCTCACTGGATCAAAGCTTCAGTAGGTTTAAAGAAGAAGGAATATCCTTAAGAAATGTCCCTCTGAGCTACAAAATTACAAACTTATTTCCAGTGGATCTATTTTAGAGCAGTTATTGATGCACCTTGTGTTTCTATATCCTCCCATATTAAGAAAAGATCATACATTATCTTTGTTTAAACAGTCTAAAGGTCTGTACAATGAAAATCAGGCCACTGAAACTAAACTAAAAGTTTACACAGACAGCACTAATGGATTTTTAATGTTAATTTGTACAAAATGTATCCAAGCTAAATGACTTGTTTGATAGCTTTTAAATCTGCTTCAATTCTCTTTTCCTCTCTGTAACATTACCATTCTCTTTTTGCATAACAGTAACAACAGAAGGGATATATAATCAGTGCATATGAAATCCTGGCCTTCCTTCCAGGATTCTACAAGCCAGGATAACAAATTCTCTTTGCTTTCACTGGGGCCAGAAATGAGGTGAAGGTTACTGACTCCATGGACGAGCAAGGAATTCAAAATCTCAGGTACCTCAAGGAAAATTTGTTTTGCTAAGGAAAGAGGGATTCCCACATTTCCATAGTTTGTTTAATCAAAAGGGATGCTGTATTGCTTTTTTTTTAAAGCGGTTTTTAAAGAAGCCCTATGAGGAATACACCATTTAATTTCCTGAATTAAATTTGATAATAAATGTAATACTAAAGTTATATAAATAACAATATTTAAATTATAATATTGTTTTATATTTAAATTATTTAAAAATTGATGGTAAATTTGCATATCTTTACTCAAGTTCTGACTTTTTACTGTCTTATATGAAACTTTAATGATGAATTAAAATGTGGTTTAATATTTGCTCTAAGTCCTACTCTCATAAAGTTGTTTTTCATTTTCATGTATTACAGGACAATGCATTACAAAATCATTAACAAAGCCCACCATTCTAAAACCGTGACAAAATATAACAACTTATAACATACAGGTTCAGATGCTTTAGGAAACGTTAGAGTAACATGTATTACAACTGCATCTAAAAATGCATATTTTTATATAGAGATAGAAACAAACAAGCTCTTCAAATATAATACCTGTCATAAATAAATTGCTTCTGCTTTCATATTTCAAATGACCTTCTCTAGTTTTATTTTGTTACATAAAACTCTGGTTGTGTTCCTTCCCTAATCACACCTAATAAAAGGAGAGATTTTGATTTTCACAGAACACTCATGTGATACTCCAACTATATCCTTCAAGCACTGGTTGTTTCCTAACTACTTTGCAAAGTAATTTTCTGTAGAGAAAAATATACAAACTTCCAAGCAACTGAGCAACACATTAAGTTTCTGCGGCTCTCATTTCTGGAGAAAGCTGATGCATAATAAGAAATAGCTTCTAGCAATGAAAGTAACATGAAAAATATTTCTGCACTAATGAGGAAGAGAAATTATGGAAAGGGCAAGCTTACAGTTATTTATGTGTTATTTCTGTATGCCACTATTCTAATCAATATTTCTATTTATATTATATTCAGAATTACTGTCAGAGAAGTTATAGGCGTGGTTCCTAGGAAAAGCATTATTCAAGGTACATCTGTTGAGATCTGAATTTTCAGGCAGCATACTACATCAACAACAAGAAACTATAGCTATCCACACAAGAACACTGTATAACACCTACTGATTTTTCATCCTATACCTTATGAAACTACCTGTAGTGAAAGATGGTGCAAATGATGCTAGAGGCATGATTTTCATGGAGTACTGGCTTTTTTTTCAGCATAGAATTTTCAGATTTTGGCCAAGATAATTATTCTTTTCCAAGCTAAAAGCAGATCAAAGGTATAAAAATTGCCAGGTGAATTAGTTTTATTAACACCATGCTTCCAATCACAAATCACAATTTCCCTTTATAGTCCTAAGGCCCTTAATTTCTTTCTCATTCAATTTCTTTTGGCGCGTAACCTGAAAGGTAAGTTATTCACCCACATGACAGCACCAAGTAACAACAGACGTATTATGAAGGGCTTATGACTTCATGATGATTTTTTTAAAAACAATTCTCAGTAAAGTCTTCCAAACTTCTAGACTTCCCAGAATCAACTCAACAACACTGAGAAACTTTTCTAGTAATCCATTTAAAATGCTGATACTCAGCTTACTTCACACATTACTACCTGTAAAGCTGAGGTATGTCTAAAATGGGTTAAAATTTTCATGTATTTTTTTACTTTGATGTAATTTTCTCAAAAAATTAAGAATAATAAAATGAGCCCTTGAACTTTAATTTTAAGTTGATTCATGTCTTGAGAGATTAATTTAGATTCTCATGTTCAAATTGTCATAACTGTCATATGCTTTGAATCCCATGTCTAGGCACTGATAAAAGTAACTAAGTTATATGAATCTTTGACTCATATATTTAAAAGAACACTAATTTTCAACATACAATAATTTATAACATGTCTATATATTTTTATATTTTTCTAGGATGGCTACAATTTGCCAATGTGCTTTTATCATTTCATTTGTTTCTTTCCAAAGCACTTTTCACTATTTATTGTTTATTATATACATATGAATTTATTATTTATATCTCTATGTTTGTGTATGTGTAGGTGAGAGAGAGCAAGAAAAGAAGGAGAAGAGAGAGCTCTTTTTTTTTTAGTGGCACTTTTACAGTAAGGCAAGAATACTTGCTTTCTTAATAAATTCAAAATCCCCTGTAATTCAACAAGCAGTTAAAAAATACTTTCTAACCACCTTTGAGGCACAGTGCACTTGACAAGTCTGGTAGATTTCTTGTCAGTTTGCTGAACCTGATACGAGAGCAGGTAGTCCCAGGCTTACACAGCTCTAGTATTATAACTCCCAGAATCCCTTTTTACAAGCAAGATCTATGTGCATATTCATTCTAATAGCTTAAAGAGTTTGAACAGCTGCTCCTTTTAAGTCATTCTCATCTCATGTCATTATTTATAAATGTTCTACTACACAGTGCATAAATCACTGTTCTTGTATTTGTGAAAAATAAAATAAATGGCTCTAAGTGCATCAAATAGATCCTTTAAGAATACTCTTTTCCATTCATCTATAGCTTGAAATAGAACAAAAATACTTTTAAATACATCATCTTAAGCAATAAAAAAATGATGATTCACTTTGCATACAAGTTAAGGCTAATTAAAATTCAGAAGTTGAAAACAGTTATCCTGCTGTATGTGCTGCAAAACAGAAATATTTGACCTAAGATTAGAACAGCAAACCCATTAAGTAAATTAATAACCCCAAAACCCAAATAATTTAAGATTCCTAAGATTTCTGGTGGGAGATTTAAACAAAGACCTATCATGTCCTTTTGATATTCATGCTGCTGCTCTGACTGTAGTTTCGCAGAAAAACATGTATTCTTTCCAGACTCAGCAAATAGTTATTATCAATACACTAAGAAACAAAATGTAAACTCCAAGGCCAGCACCTAGTAGTGCAATTACAAGTTAACATGAGCAGAAAAAGGAGTATCATACCCTACCCACTTTCAAGGTAATTTCCGAGTAGCAGCTCTACATCTAACAAAACAAGGACAATATTTGGACAGAAAGATTGGAGCAGAAAGGCTCCTCGTTCATATTTTTGTCAGGAATCCTTAAATCAGAAATGGGAACTTGAAAGAGAGCTCTTCCCAATCCAAATGATGCAGATCAGCAGGGTACTGGGGCCAGTATCTTAAAAACTGCTTCTATAAACGAACCAAGTCAGTTCTATTAATCAAAACCAGATAATTTTCTTTGGGCCTAGGACCTTAAAAAGCTTTCATTTCATTTTTAATGTGCCTATTCAATTAGTTATATTAAGCCTCAATACAGGAGATTTGGCAGCCTACTTTAAACTAGAAAAATGTATTGTTGGCACCAGTAGCCAAAATGAAACCCTCATTTTATTACTAATCATCAAAATATGATATTGTCTCAAGAGTTGGATTTTTTTTTTCCAGTTAAAATTCATTCTCCTAACTAAACTAAATATAGTTTACTCAAGCAGAAATATAAAATATTTTGAGAATTTTGGCAAGCAGAATATGAGCCATTTATAGATTTTGTTTATCAAGCTTTCAACATGAAATCCTAACAGGATCAAAATATCTAAAAGAGCTTTCCACACAGGGGTAGTTTTTAACATAGCTTCTGTCTCTCAGAATGGACATAATCCAACTAATATTACAGGAGATACTCTATTTTCCACGGGAAAAAAAAAAAAAAAAAGAGGACTATTTTTTTAAGACCACCAAACTATTCATTTTCATAATCAATTTATCACCAGATTTCATAATGCTCTTTGCCAAAACTTCTGCCCATTTTCAGAACATTAATTTAAATTTAAGGTATCTGCCTAATTCTCCACAGTGCTAATATTAACAGCTTTTCAAAACCCCCAGTATAGTGTATGGATGAACTTGCTGAAGAAAAAAATCACAAACCACACATGCATGATTCCAGTGTATCTCTCCAAACTGAATTTTCAAAGCTTTCATAAGATGTCAATATGCCTTTAAAACCTCTGCTTTAAATCAAAAGGCAACAAATTCTCTAGGTCGTAGTACTGCACTTTTGCAAGTAGGAGTTTACTGTAAGAGATATAAACTCCAGATTTTCAAACTCCTTTTGATTCTGTCAGATATAATAGATGAAAGGATTCATAAAATTGCCTGATACTATGGCTGCTGTTACTAAGAATGCAGTCAATACATTCTGCAGTGTCATATGTTTTAGCGATTTTTCCTGATGAATGTAAACTGAGATACAGGTGATCCTAATGTCAATATTTAGGTATAAAAACATCACCAGTTTGTGTTTTTAGCCATATTATATTGTGGTTTAGAGACCTTGTCACACCAGCAAAAACACATCTTAGAACAGAAATACGCAAGAAAAAAATGATGCATGACCTATGGTCCAGATGATTCCACATCAAAGAGTCAGTATTAAAATTTTGCAAGAAATAAAATAATATATATACGTATAGCATATTAAAACAAGACTACAAACTCACTCATTTCAGAAGTTTTTAAAGCAGACAGTTTCTGATTCAGGAAGTCATATGAAAGAGAAATTGACTTTTTTCCCTTTCCAGGTCTCCTAGGTTAGGAACAAATGATGACATCAAATGATTCATCAACTTTATGTGGGTGATAATTAAATTAAATTAACTATAAGTTAAGTGCTTCATGGCAACAAAATCTAACCAACTTATCATAGGGAGTAACTCGATATTAATTAAGTCAACAGCAATAGATACAAAAATCTATTTAATGTGTTACATACTACATTATCCAAATCAAGACGTCTGCTACTGTGACTAGACACATTTTTACATGTGAAAGTGGTACACAAAACATTATAATTGGGTACTCATTCTTTCTCTAATTAGTCATGATTCCTTAAGGAAAAGCAATAGTAAGTTACTGAGTTCCAGCCCTAAACAAATAGATATGGAGAAAGGAGAGGAAAAAAAAAAAAGAGGGGAGGGGAGGGGAGAATTAGCTCTAGATGTCTTAGGCTACTGCCCACTCTGAAGTGTTTACAATTACATTCTAAAGAATATAAACAACCCTACCAGTAATCTCCCATCACTTTTATTTTCCTAAGCTGAGTGACTTATTTTTTATATTGTTTTTCTTTTAAAGTTTCATTAAAAGGAAAATAGTTGGTTCTATATCTTTATCTTTCTTTTGGAAATGAGTACATAAAAAAAACAATTTAATGTAATTTAACATAATTAGTATTAATTAACATATCATTTTTTTGTTTTACATTTACATCCAGATTTTAAATTAATTTCAATAAACTTGGCTTTGATCTCTTACATGTAATTTCCAACGGATGTCAACAGCTCTGAAGTCTACTAAGATTTCAAATTCATAAGACCTTGCTTTGTCAAAAATACTTAAATATATTTGACTTATTTCATTTAGATTTCAAATTCTCTCCCTCTCTCCTCATCCTCTTTTTACATTGGTGGCTTTTTTGTTGTTAACCTGGTAGCTTCTGTGACTTGTAGCTACATCTCAAATGTTGGAAATGACTGCACTTTAGGACATCGTTCATGACAATATGCAGAACATAACTCATTAGGGCTCTGAGATGAAGAAGGTAGTGGTGGCATTTTAATGTCCCAGAAGTGAGTTTGGATGTGAGCTTGGACTGGGGGGTACACATTTAGTACTCTTTGCTACTAGCCGCCTACTGCAAAGTGCATTTCTAGAGCATTGTAAAAACCCAGTACTGGGAAAATACTGTGCCAAATAACTGCTGTGGACTAATTATACAGACACAAAACAAAGCCACTGGACTAGTTCTGCCAAAAGCTGAGGAGTTCAGTAGAGAGCAATACATCTTTAAAACATCAAGCTGTGAGCCCAGGCTTTGGAGCTGCATTACATTTCTCTGCATAAGAGAGGGGAAAATGTGCAGGTCTAAAATGGGGTCACTGAACAGGGAGCCAGTTAAATGACTAGAGGGAAAGCTGGATTGAGGGATACATCAAAAATCTTCAAGAGCATACAGGCATTACTTTAAGCTGCAAAAGAGCATTTACCTCAGATGTTGTTTCACAGTTTTCCTCTCCTTAGATCTCAATGCCTGCCTCTCTCTATCTTCACTAGAAACATCAGGGAAATTAAATTATTTACTAAGTAGTTTGATAGTAAATGTGTCTAACCATCAGTAAGAGACATGGCATCAAGTCATCTTCTTATGGAAATCTGACTCTACTACATTTAAATGATTGTTTTAAACTATTTTAATTATAACATTTTGATCCATAATCAGGGGACAGAATTAAGTGGGCTCTGTAGGCCTACTTACTAGCAGATTGGCAGGGACCATATTTCTCAATAAAGTGGAAGAATAGCAACAAGAGAAAGAAGTGAATTGTTAATGAGTTCCCAAATCATAGAGCTGCTGGATAAAACACCACCACCATTTATCATAAGGGAAGCCAAACTTGAGAGAGTCTGGACAATAGGAATGCATAGTGCTTTGAACCCTGTGGATAACCTTATTGTGTGAATCTCAGTTGTGCTTGAGGCAAAATTAATCATTTAGCTGCTAACAACACTGCTCCTAGACCTGAGGAGGAACATACCTCTAGGTAAGTGAGAAAGATCACCACCTTTTCTTGAAGCAGAGAGGAATAGAGAAAAAATACACCCAACTAATTTCACAATAATCTGCTGGATGTGAGACTACCAGGTATAAGCAGGGAATGCAGCTATCTCTGAGTGGTTGCATAATAGAACTTCACGTTTCCTGACCATTTACTAGCAATTCTTTGGAGTGGCTTGTTTCATAGCATCTAGAACTGATACTAATTGAGGGAACGCCATTTTCTAAAGATGAATTCTATCAGTTCATGATCAGTGCATAACAGGGAGCTACCAAGAAAACAACTAGCAAAAGCCTCAATGAGTCTAGATTTCAGATATATCTATGGATATTCTATGATTCTATTATCATTATTGTTACAATTATTACATTACTATTGTTATTATTTATGTATCTGTAGTATTAATCAAATGAAATTTGGATATTATACACTTCTGAAATGTAAAACTGTCTGCAATAAAATCTGTGTTGAAAACAACCTGAAGTAATATATAAATGCCAAGTAGCGTTTTAGTTTTTGTTTTTGAAAACAGTACCTCCTGCTAGCATAGTCCTAGGGAACATGTACATATAAAAGTGCTTGAATTGGATATGCAAAGATTTGGAATTGGAGAACTATGATATTTTTTCTTAAAAGTGACATTGTGTGTAGAGTATGTGGCAGAATTAGGCTCCTACAATATATGATATTTAAGCTGTTCTGTAGGTATATGGTGGGGTCCTTTTCCTGAAGTCCGGACATCCAGTACTCTCTCTCCTTCTGCAAGGAAAAAGCTTTTGACAGGCAAACCCAAACATATGTAGTTCAATCACGGGAGCTGTATAATTAGCAATCACTGCAGTTATGGGTTTTACAGATTGAATTTTTTTCCCAGGGTAAGAGCATTACATTAGAAAGAATTGACAAATACTATAGGCCAGGAAATTCTATGTCTCATACTGCAGAGAACTTCCAATCTCCAATCAAAAAGGGAGCAGAGGCCACCCTGCAGCACTCTGCTACCAAACCCTCACCACATGAACCCAATATAGGATTCAGCAGCACAGTGCATTAGTGACATGAGGAGTAAAAAAATCTTCAGATTCTTGGCCACTTTAAAAGAAAAAACAAGTTTAATCTCTGTCATGCTGATAATTCCACAACTGCTTTCCAAGAACACGTGCATATATAAATAGTGTATTTTACTATTCCACTCAGTCACAATTTTTCAGCTTAAATTTCAAATTACTTGCCTGTTAAGATTTCTTGGTTAGCTACTGTGATTTTTCTCCTGCTCACTAAATGAGTGTCTTAGGACAGGACATATTGTGAATTGTGAATATTACAGCTGGATGTAAAAATGGTACTACATGGTGACTTAACAATGAATAACCTGGCTAAAATAGATACCTAAATTATAAGAGCTGGTAATCCAAACTTAAACAATACCAACTACAATCCAACAATTATTTACAAAAGATATCTGTCAATGTTAGATTTAAATTAAAAAAAAAAATTACATTTCCCAGTTCATTCTGATACAATTTGTGAAAAAAAAAAAGATTAAATTCATCAAATAAATTATGCATTGAGAATTATTTCTAAGCTCTGTTAATTAAGCCACAGATTAATTACAGAATATAATTCTTTGGGAACAGACAGACAGTGAATCCTGCTGTGAACTGTGAACCCTAGGACTGAATTGAAGAAGCTTCTCCTCTTCTATAGCCAACGAAAGCGCGCTGAAGAAAACTTTGTTATACATAATCATTATTTTTATTATCTGCCTTTAGTTCCTTTTAAGGAATATTTTTTTCTCCAAAAATTAACAATTAACAGCCATGATTTGCCATCTATCAATTCAAAGATACATGCAAGTCATTCTAGATAAATGGGACAACTGCCTAAAGTACTGGATCAATGTTCACTTTTAAAATGCTTATCAAATTGCAATACACTCTGTACCTTTCAAACTGTCAAGATCAAAACTTTAAAGAAGATCCCCAGAGGGATGCAAACAATTACCAGTTCAAGAAGCTCAAAATGTTTTGTAACCTCGCTCACAATTCTGCTTATCTGCAGAAAGAAGACTGAGTAGGTGAATGTAATGGATGAAGGTATATATATTATCCTTCAGATAGGGGATGTACCTCATAAAAGAAGGTTGTTAAGAGGTTAATGCTCAATGTTGCTAACAGTGCTTTTCAACAAAATCCTAACTTTGGTTTTCATTTTCTGACTATGGCTACCTCTGTCACATAAGCAGCTTTGTATGCTTCCACAGACACTACCCACTGTGTGCGTGAGTTATTTAGGATTACAGGAGTTGTGATTTATAGGAACATGGGAACTAGGAGAGACCAGGGTCACTGAATCCAAGTCTTCGCTTTCACATGCAGCCCTGACACATAATCCTCCTTCTGTTCTCCTGACTTCTGTCTTACAAGTCATTAAGGGGCTTTGCCTCTACTTCTGTTGTAAAGGTATACCAGATCACTCTTTTGACAGGAGCATTCTGATGAAAATTTAGGACAAATGCCTTCTCAACCTTGATATATTGCTGGATAAGTGAAATTAGCTTTTGTTTTAGTATGCTAAGTCCAGTAAGTGAAGTGCAAGCATAGATGTTGAATAGGCTCTTCAATGTTCTCTTGAAGCTATTATGAATTTGTTTCATTTTGAATTCTGTCTGTAGGACTGGTGAGAATTGTACAGAGTGTTTAAGATGTGAAAACATCTTAACAATTCATACATGAAAACATCAGCAATTCATACAATAGCAACATCATTTCCCCAATTCATTTTCTTACTAGGAAAGTCTCCCTTTGTATATTATAGCATTGTACCTTTTTGTTGGTGAGTTGCAGTGCGATCATAGTCATGCTCTTATCAGTGAGTACATACAAATTTTTCTTTGCTGCAGCTGTAAGTGCCTTAGTTATATTGGAAAGTATATTTATTACCCCTCAACCTCATGATACTGAACTTTGATCTGATGAAGCTCATCTTATTTCTCTTTTAGCAGTCATCACAGTCATCCAGTTATTCATATGAATATCCTGATTTTTCACTATACGGATGATGATTCTCAAATCTCTTACTATCAAAAATGTCATCAGCACTCATATCTTTTTGTAGATCTCTCTTTGAAGAAAATATTAAACCAGATTAATTTCAAAACTGACCTTTAAGGAACGCCATAACTAAACTTCTCTCTTCTTTGTGAAGACTTGCCAAATCACACTTATCTGAGTAAGTTTATGCTTTTTTTCTGCAAACAGTTGATTCTGATTAACTCTGCATTTCCTTGTTAAAGATCTGGAATCATTAAAAGCCTTCTTGTTTGTTTGGTTGGTTTTTTTTTCCAAAAGGCAAAAGGAGTCCTTCTATGAAACAACAAAGAACAGTTATTGGAGGAAATGAAGAGGACTGTCTCAGACTTCAAGAAGTACCAAAACCTCCAAGCCCCCCTGCCAAATTTTGTTTTAACTCCTTGATAAATACTTCTTCCTTATTAGCCACTGAGTCTTACTGAGTGTTTGGTGACATCAATTATTTTAGACTGACGGTCCTTATCTTAATATTTCACTTAGCAGTTTCAGCTATTATCTAGCAGTAATTAGAATCTACTTCTTTCTCTGTGGCAACTCTTTCTGCTATCACAGAAAGCAGAACTTTTCCTTCTTCACTTGCCAACATGTAGCAATAAACAACTGCAACTGCTTTTATAACAGTTTTCAGTTTACACTGAGCCTCATGTAGAAGTCATCCTTAATTCAATTGTGGAAGTCCTTAACTGTATCAGGTGTTCAGAGGGGGAAATTGGTAACATAGATGATCCTTCTTACACCTACTATCCTCTGAACCAATACTGAATTTGAAAGCAGGGCTCCAAACTCTATGTCAGGATTTCTGTTAGGATCTAGATAAATTCTTGTTATTTCACTTCCTGTTCACAGTCTACAGTGAGAAAGAATTTGTTTCAGTGTGTGATTCCTAGAAAATAGTAACTACTGAAGGAAGAGCTCTAAGGATTTTTTGATTCAGCAACAGATGTGATCACAAAACTACTCACCTTCCAGCACTGCATGGTATAGGGCTACACTGAACATTTGCTTGAAACAGAATGGGGTATCATCAAATAATTACGTTTATGAGCAGTACTGCAATGAATGAGCAAATGTAATGACAATCATTATGAAAACAGATGCTGATATTTACATGTATTTAAAGTAAATTTCATTGATCATAAAACACATTTTATGTAGGTTTTTATATTAATTTAGAGATAATTACATGATATTGCAATCCTAGATAACAGCCACATGACTTTCACCAACTAATCTTGTCAGTACACCTAACATGGAGTAAATGATCAAATGTCTTGGTGACTTCATAGTGGCTTAGAATAATGGTGGCTTAAATTTGGCATAATGTAGAATGACAACACTATACAAAAGCATGCCATAGAGTTTTAAATGGCTCAGTTAATTCAATATATAATTATTTTTTAGCTGAAGATTGTTATTCTGGTCTGCTGAGAAATAAAATGAAAACATTCTTATTGCACAAATGAGAAGCAATCTGGACTGATGTAGGTGTAGTTGAACAATTCACCTAAAAGGGAGTCCTTCTCTGTTTATCATCTTAGCTGTTCAGTCTGTGCAAGCATTAATTTGGTTCTCTGCAAATTTCTAGATGTTAGAATAACTCTTTAAATACGCATCAAAGCAGAAATAAAAACTATGAGCTTCTTTATCTACTGCCAAATATTTAAAAAATGTTTTCTTTTTTTAACACTTCGCATCTGGTTCCCGATAAAACAGCATTTTATTTCAAGAAACAAGGGAATAGGAGAGAAACATAGACTGCATATTTCAGTAACTCAGCTCTTCAGAAGTGGCCACTAAAGACCTCTAACTGCGAAAGAGAGATATAAACTATATGATATGTGCCTTTTATTCCTGAATTGTATTCACTGTTTCTTCTACCACTTGAGTTTACATAGTGGTCAGTTAGATGCAGTTTTAATCCAGTAAAGTGGTGAAGTTAGCAGTTAAGACTACAATAAAAAAGTATAAGCAGGCCACTGTAGAAAGGGGCTCTTGGTTCAATCACAGGGTCATATTTGACTTAATTTCACATCACTCATTTTCAAAGGCCGTTTTGAATCTGTCCAAAGTTCTCAGAAACTACAGAACTCATCGTGCCAAAACATCCTTGTCATGTTAGCATGAGGAATGCTCAAGTAGTTTGCCTGCACACTGTCCAAGACATGGTCATGCAAATAGAAGCATCAAAACTAACAAAACGTGACCGAAATGGAGGCTATCCCTTCTATAGTCTGGAATGAACAAATAGGACTCACATATGTATGAAGGTAAGCAAATACACTGGTAGATCAGAATTAATTCTTTACTGGTCAGGTCTCCATGGTCAGGTTCTGATTCCTAGAAAGTGTGGCAGAATCTGTTAATATTTTTTGATGTGCTATGCTACTAAGTATTATCCAAAAGATTAAGCAATTCTTGTGTCAATATTGGCTCAATCCTTTTTTCTGCTGTAAATAGTCTTTCTATTATCATGTAGTATTCCAAAAAGATTCCTTTTTGTAGTGAAAAGTGAGTTACTGAGCAGATACAATTTAATTCAGCTAATACTGAAGAAACTACATTGAATGAAAGTTAATTAGAGCTTGAAAGATTTTCTAGAATCTCCACTAGTTCATCAGCTGCAGCATCTGAACATGACAGTAAGCCACGGACCACTGAGGCAACAGAAGAAGGGAAGGGAAACCTCAGGGGAAATATTTCAGAGGAATTAAGGAGTTACCATTCAAGAAAGTGACCAGGCTAACTGCCCAGTTGAAATGTTTCTAGACTGGCTTGGGAATTAAACAGAAGATGCTGGAAAGCCGCCATGCTACTAGAAAACCATGACAGTTGCCGTCACTGACATCTGGTGGGATGATTTCCATGACTGGAATGTGGCTATTTATGGCTACAAGCTGTTCAGGAGGGACAGGTGAGGATGGACTGTAGGAGGCAGTACTCTCTACATCAAGAAAGGAATAGAAGGAATAGAGTGTTAAGAGCTATCCCTGAAAAGTGGCCATGAGCAATTCACAAGCTTCTGGGTGAAAGTTAGAGAATGAGGCAACAAAGGGAGTCTTGTGGATGTTGTCCACTACAGTCTGCCTGATTAAGCAGAGCCTGTTGATGAAACCCTCTTTCTCCAGCTATAGGAGGCATTATCACAAGCTCTCATCCTCCTGGGGGACTTCAACTGCCCTGACATCTACTGGAAAAGAGGCATGGCAAGATGTAGGCAATTCAGAAGGCTCTTGGAATTCATCAAGGATAACTTTCTGAGGCAGGTAAAGACAGGCCCATCTGCAGGGGGATGTAGTACTGGGGCTGTTGCTCACCAGCAAAAGCAAACTGATTGGTGACATTAGGATTGGAAGCTGCTTGGGATGAAGTGATCATGCAGTAGTGGAGTTCACAGTCCTGAGGGATATGAGACACACAAAGAGTAAAATCAGGATGCTAAATTTTAGGAAAGCCAACTTCCAGCTCTTCAGGGAGTTAGTCAGCAAATGCCCCTGGGAAACTGCCCTTGAAGACAAGGTAGCAGAGCAGAGCTGACAGATCTTTAAGGAAGCTTTCCTCAAGGCACAAGAGCTCTCTCCATCCCCAGGCACAGGAAGTCAGGAAAGGAACTCAAGAGATTGGCGTGGCTGAACTGGGACCTGCTGGTCAAATTGGAGAGCAAGAAGAAAATGCACAGTGAAGCAGAGACGGATAACCTGGGAGGAGTATAGGGATTCTTTTAGGCTGTGTAGGGATAGGATCAGGAAGGTCAACGCCCAACTGAAACTGGACTTGGCAAGGGGTGCAAAGGATAAGAAAGGCTCCTACAGGTTCCCTCAACCAGAAAAGGAAAGTCCAGGAGGACATACTCTCCCTGATGAGTAATACAGGCAAGCAACAGCAGACAAGGAGAAAGCTGAACTACTCAACAACTTTTTTGCTTCAGTCTTCACTAGTGACTGATCAGAAAGTGGGGACTGGAGGAGCAATGTCCCTCCCACTGTAAGCAAAGATCAGGTTCACAACCACACAAGGAATCTGAATATCCATAAATCTGAGTCCCAACTAGATGCATCTCAAAGTCCAGAGGAAATTGGCTGATATAGTCAATAAGTTGCTCTCAGTGGTATTTGAAAAGTTATGGCAGTCAAGGGAAGTCCCCAGTGACTGGAAAAAAGGCAATGTCACACCTGTTTTTAAGAAGGGTAGAAAGGTTGACCCAGGGAACTACCAGCCTGTCAGTCTCACTTCTGTGCCAGGGAAGATCATTGAGCAGATCCTCCTGGAAACTATGCTAAGGCACATGAAAGACAGAGAGGTAATATGAGACAACTAGCATGGCTTCATCAAAGGCAAGTCTTGCGTGACTAACCTAGTGGCTGCCTATGGTGGTGTGGTGGTGTAACTGCATTAGTGGACAAAGGAAAAGCCTTGACTCTCCAGGCTTGGCAGGGTCTGTTGGATAGGACAAGGGGAAATGGTTTCAAATTAAAAGAGGGGAAATTTAAACTGGATATACTGAAAAAGTTTTTTACAATAAGGGTAGTGAGGCAAGGAACTGGAACAGGTTGCCTAGAGAGGTGGTGGATGCCCCATCCTTGGGGACATGCAGGTTCAGCTGGATGATGCTCTGAGCAACCTAATTGAGCTATAGATGTCCCTATTCATGGCAGGGGAGTTGGATTAGATGACCTTTAATGTTCCCTTCTAATTCAAATGATTCTATGATTCTATAATTCTATTAACACCTCTCTGCTGGAAGCACATAAAATAATCATGGGAGCTGTTTATGTTAATTCAGGCTAACTCAGTCCTCTTTTTTGTTTCAGAATAATTACTGTTTCAAAATATCAGCATGTGTTAAGAGATCAAGATTAATTTGTAAGAGCCGAATGACAACATTTCCAATGGCTTATTAAACACTAATTAGATTTAAAACGATGTGACTCTACATACACTTGTGTGCATCAAGAAGTTTAAACATCTGTTTTATAAATAATGTAGGTTGTAAGGTTAGAAAGTTTAATACCATAGGGGATATCATATCATATCAGAAAACAAGTGAAACATTCTGTGTTTTGCAGAACAAGAACAAGATATAGTACTTTCTTTTTTGTAGTTGCTGTTTCCATCATATTATTTGCTACTTAAATAGTCTGAATAATACAGAACTCTGCTCATCTGACAGCAGCTTAAATAACATAAATAACAAGATTTCCTCAAATGTCTGCTTGAAAACTGAGACAAGCTGTAGTTTCCTAGTAAAGTGGAAAATAAAAATATGTTATGCAAGCTAGTAAAAATATATTTTAATATTAAAAAATAGGGATCAAATGTCATGTCATTTATTCATGTTTTAGTACTACAAGTAATCAAAAATACTTGGAAAGAGGACAAACATAGCAGAAAAAAAAAAAAAAAAGAAAAAAAAAAGAATCAAACCAGAACTTTTGTCATAAAATCTTCTGGAATACACATCATTAACTAAAATAAGCATAAAGAATGCTAACTTCAAAGCTACGTGTGTAGTGCCTGAAAAAGTATCTGCTGGGTCAGCACCTGTAGCGTGTATTATAAAAACTGAGTTTAAGGCAAAGACACTGAAGACTTTATAAAGTGAAATACGTTCTGAACTGACAGTGCTAGATGATCCTATTTAACAGCAGATGCAATGAAAAGTGAAGCAAACATGAAGCTTCTGAAAGTTTATATATTTGTTTAACTTACAAGGCTATTCAAAGCCAACAGTATTCCATCTCCCTAACAGCAATGCACATGACTAGCGCAGTGGCCTTACTTTACAGTTAGTGTAAATTTAGCAGGTCTACTGCAAGGTCCAGATTCTTTTTGCGTCTCATTCTCTTGCGGTAGTTTTAAAGAGAGAACTTTACTCTAGTTCCACTTGCTTCACAGAGATTGATGTGAAATCTTTGCCTTTCTAAAAATAACGAGGCTTTTGCCATGATTTCTGCTGGAAAAGAAGTTATACCAATCTGATCAGAGATACCCCTGCATGTCGTAGTCCTTGTTCAATGTTTAAACTATTTTTTTTTTTGCCTTTGTACTGTTCACTACGTTATTCCAACTGCCTCTCCACTGACTTTTTTTTTTACAAATTAAATGGAAAACAGAAGTCAGCCATTTTTTGCAGGAGAAAACATTGGCGTATGATGGTAGAAGATATGTCTTTCTCTCAAATAGAAACCTCATACAGGAAGCAAAAAGACATAACATTCCATTATTACTCTCTTTTTACATAGAGCCGTACCATACAGACTATTCTAAGTATGCCTTTTCTTCTGTGATTGTATAGAACGCTGCTGGTTACAGGAGAAGTGAACATACACTATTATGAAAATTACATTTGCTATAAGGAAAAAAAGAAAATTCAAATATCTTTCCCACTAATCTGCTACTAAAATCTCTTACTTGAGGTTTTGTTGTTGTTTTTCCTAATAGCCCTCACTTATATTCTCCAATAACAAAACATCTATCCAAGTCTGGATTTCATCTGTCATTCAGTGATGGATCACAACATTTTCTGCTTGAACTTTTAGGACTAAGTCTTAAATTTACTGATGTAGATGGGAGCTTTGTCATTAAATTAAATGACATTAAGTAAGTCAAGGTTTTACCCACAGAGCTTTCAGCAGTGCTCAAAGCTAAGGGGTAAATTACAGGACAGTACAGATGAAATCTTGCTTATTCTGAAGTCTCTTGGCATTTTGCCTATGATCTCATTTGAGCAAGCACTACATATATTATAAACTAGAATGGCTTGTCTTACTGCATTTAAGTTTGGCATGACAAAGTGTAGCATTTAAAAAAAAAAAATAAACCTTTTTATTTTATTCAGAATTTAGTTGAGTTTTGTGTCAAACTCAGCTGCAAAAATTCCTGTAGTGATTTAAGTAGAATTTTTTTAAGCTTGAACTGTCCCATCAGGATACACAATAAAAGTTATATTCTAACATTATACTGTGCATGTCGTTTGAGTTAAAATAGCCTGTATGTTCTAGCTCACTTACTATCACTGTTGTACCACTCTGTGTCTCTACAACACTGTCTTGGAGTTAGCTTTCTTCATTGAAGCTAGAGTAGCTTAGCTAGGGTCACTAAAGAACGTTATTATACTTGTTTGCCTCTGTTTACACAACTTGTTATATCAAATCGGTGCGATACAACACTACGTTGAACAATACACTAAACATGGGTCAGATGTGAGACAGCACATCCGTTTGCTTAGCCAGAACACATAAAATTCTGTATCTTATATACCTGAAGGATATTAAGTAATCTGAAGCTGCAAAAAGAGATTGGATAAACTCAGTCCTTCATTTCATGTCACTACTGAACTTTTTCATACACTACCAAGTCCTCTAGATACAGATTTATCATCTTGCCAAGCCACAGACAAAGACTGTTTTGAAGAAATAATTTTGTTTTGCATCAGTACTGTATAGGCAAGGACGTCTGTGTGCTTAGATTTGTGATTGTCTTAAATCCTTAGATTTCATTTTTCTAGAAGCCTTTACAGATTTTATTATAATTGACCCTATATTTGGGTCAATTTTCCATCTCTTAACACTACAGAGTGCTCTGACTGACAAATTATTCCACTAAACATTTCCTCTAAATATTTAATTACAAGCATTCCATGTATGAGATTGTGAGTTTTTTTTTTTGTTGTTGTTTAAAGAAGTCATTTTTGTGCAATTTAACAAAAGTTTTGAAGAAAAAATGAGTTATTGCCAATTAAAATAGCATAGGTGTGTATCGCTGTCAGTACACTGGATTTGACAATAAAAAACAAAAACAAACAACCAAAGATCAGTTTGTATATAGACAGAACAAAAACAGTCTCTTTAATTTTTGAGAGTAAATTTTAACTTTGTAAGTTATTCTGATGTAACTCACTACTTTTTCTGTTATATTAAACAACCTAAATGCTTGTTAAATAATTTATTAAATTATATGCAAATATATTTATTAAAAAACCCAAACATATTACATACATAGAATTCCTTGCTGTTTGAATATACTCTAGTCTTTGAAACTAGTAATTAACAAGAAGTGACATTCAGTATCTTATTGAAAGTAATATTTTTAAAATAACCAAAGAGGATCAAAGAAATTGTTGGATATAGAATTGTAATTCTGAACATAATCTTACAGAAATGTAATAGAATTATCAGTGCTTCAATCAATAATAATGCGGATTGTAGATTTTAGGAGAAAACTCATCAGTATATTTTGAAATCCAATTCTAATTTTAAAATCTTTCAGGAGATCGCAAAAAAAAAAAAAAAAAAAAAAGGAATATTTTATTCATAATATAAAATAGAATAGGAAGAGGATTTATGTTTCATAAGAGAAGATTTTCAGCTAATTAATTGTGAATTTCTCAATGCTAAAATTTGTTGGCACTGTACAATTCTAATTAAATTCATGGCTGGCTCAAGCAATTCTAACTAAAGAATGGCATGACCAAAAGTTCACAGCCAAACTGTTTCCCACATCTTTTCTGCCTGTTTTAACTTTAGGCCTAGGCATAAAATGTGCTGAGTCTGTGATTAAGATTTATTTTCCATATGTAAAATATATTTTGGTGCATTCAAGACTATTTAAAAGGCAAAAGAAAGACCTGAAACTTCTTCCTTTCCCTTTCCCTCCTTTTTTTTTCTTTTTCTTTTTTTTCTTTTTTTTCTTTTTCCTCCAAGGACTGTTTGATAACTATGCAGCATTGGCAGGTGCTCCGCTCACTGCATTTGGAACAAGCACAAACTGAGCTGCAGCTGCACTTTGCAGGATCAAACCCATCAATTTGCTCAGAGAATTCCTAGCTTTGCCACAAAAACGGTTTGTGAATGAAAATAACCCCAGGGTTTGGTTTCTATGGTTACTTCTGCACTAGAGGAACAGCAACCCTCTCACTTATTTATTTCTCATTAAAATATTGTTTGAACAACCCAGGTGCTCTCAGTTTGGGCACCATTTTATACATCTTACTTAATTTTGCTGATCTTAGTTTTAGATATGTACTGCTAAGTAGTGTTCTTGATTTTGCAAAAGGTAAAAGCTTTGTAAGGGAGCTGATCTTTTTAGAGTGGCATTAAGATGCTTGCTAAGTTCTTTATGTTATAATAGTTTAGGTGTTGAGTTGTTTCAATTATTTAGGTGAAGTCACAGGCACTTACTGTAAACACATTAAGCGATGAAAACACAGTTTTCACGTTCCTCTTGAGTTTGCCAGACTTTCCATGTGGTTGATATGTTCATCTTTCATGTTCAGAAGGGAAAAAAAGAATGAAATGTTACCGTTTCTTTTAATAAGTCCTCAATTTCCAATCACTATTTCATTTAATTAAATATGACTATGAATAGCAATTTCTTACTTCATTCAAATTTTGCTTGGAAAAAAAGTCTAATTCTAATAATGCCATTGTATTTTCCTTTCTTTATGAATTAGGCTGCATTTTCACCGATCAGTATAAATGGAAACCTTTGCCTAACATGGCAGCTCTCGCTCTTCTCCTTCTAGGCCACAACTAAAAAAAGAACTGCAACACATCCTAACATGAGTGATAGAAAATTAAGATATTAACCTACCTTAATCGTGCAAATTCCTCTTTAGCTAGAGAACTAAAAACTCCAGAAATAATTTCATTTCATCTCAAGATTCAGTTTTCCAGCACGTTTTCTGGAAGTACCTGTAAGACCCATTGGGAAAGGATGCCTACCTGTTAAGACAGTCAGCAAGCGAGATCAATCCTCTTTCACCTGAGTATCTCTGCTTTTTCAATTGTTTGTCAGTAAGTTGGCAAGACACCAGCTTTGAGATGTCACGAGATTTTCATTGAAAATGTTTTGGTTTACAGATCTTTCTAGTGTGTTCTTAGTGCATAGCAATATTACACTGGTTTTTGCAGACTGCGCAGTTTGTTAGGCTGCAGTTGGATTTTAGTGATAAACTGCCCAATGAAGTGAATCACAGCTGTTCATTATAGGTAGAAGCTACCTCTCAGCCAAAGTGTTAGATGAAGGGTAAATTGCAGTTCACTGGTGAATTGAAGTAAAATATAAAACAATTTATTTTTAGAAAACAAAATCAATGAAAATTGCCATTTCAATGATAAAATCATCCTATGATCAATCCTTAAAATCCTTACTAAGCATAACTCATGCAGTTATTTAAACAGGCGTGATTTAATTTCAAGAACTAACAAAATGAGAATGTGAAAGAGCTCTAAGAACTGCTCAGAGCTTCCATATTTGTTATGAACTAGTTTTCACGTCAAGACAGAGAAAAAAACACATCCATTCCTTTTAATGGAACTTAATTTCTTGTATAAGTGGACTGACAGCCATTTATCTGGCAGATGGGATGATGCTGAAAAGAAATAATATAAAGCAAGAAAATTTATCAGGTACATACTGGCATAGTGAAAACCTCACCTACTGTTAAATTGGCATAGCTTCATTTCTTTCTGAGGACCTCCATAATCGCATACCATATGGAGATCAACCTCCATCCATGTTGTTTCAAATTCATTTTGAAGGCCATGTATGTGTTTTGGGTTTTTATTGTCATCCTAGGATTTTATTTTTCCATCTGCTGATGTTTAACAGACAGAAAATAAAAGATCCATTAGAAGTTAGAGGAGAAAGCTTTTTTTTTTTTTAATCAGGCTCAGATTATATTATCTTTTAGGTACCTCAGAGTGTGAGATAATAAATTAGATCAATGAAAAATAGCTGCTGAATTCAGAGAAATTGAGATAGTGCTGGAGAAGAAAAAAAGAAACAAAATTAGTTCATTTTCTATTAGTATAAGCAAAGTCATGGTGCCTGGTTTCTATTGCCTTTAGAAGAATTTTGCATGATATATTTTACAAGCTTGTAACATGAACCTCTTGTATTTTAATTTGTAGCATCCTAGCAACAGATAGAGTGAGGTGTGCTGATTGAGAAAAGAAAGGACAAAAAAGGTCTACAGAATCATGGATACCACAAAAGGGACAATTAGTGTCAAATACTTGTTTTTTTTTCCAGTGCAAGAAGTAAATGTAGAATCCAGCATGAAACTAACAGGTGTTTCTCCATGTAATATAGCTAGCAGCTTCATTGCCAGCAAGCTGTTTTAAGATCAGAAATTCATCTGTTTCAAAGGGCAGCTGGGCAAGTACTGAGAACTGCATGGGTTACTAAATAGACAAGCCACAAATAGATCAAGAAATCCTTAGCAGACAATGCACAGAAAATAGTTGGTAGGCGAACTGCAAGAGGGAAAATATATTTGTTCTATTCTCATTCTACTCTGTGTCCACTACATACACTGTTAAGACATAACGTATTTTACTAGATGGGATCAGTGTGATCATTCTTGTGTTTCTTTTTGTTGTTTTTTGGTTTGGGTTTGTTTGATTTGGCTTAATTTGTTGTGTTCTTTTGTTTGTTTAATACAGGTGGATATTACAGTTGCAAGAGGAGTAATGGCCAAATGAGCAAAGGGGTTCACTGTAAGGTCCTAATGGCACTTTGCTTGTGAGTTAGAACTCTAGATTCAGTCTCATGTTTACTTCTGAGTTTCCTGTGTGCTCATAAACAAAGCTCTGAACCGATCTCATGCCTCAGCTCCCATTTCTTAAACAGAAATAATGCTTATGCATATAATCAAGAAGAGATATAAGAAAAAAAAAATGGAATACTGCTGCCCATTTATTTATAATTGTATGATGCAGATAATGTACTTCTAGATAACTTCCACAGCTTGGGGTTTGGAGGGGCTGCACACAATTCCACGCCGGTCACCCAGGAATGTACAGCAAGCTCAGATTTTCTGAGTGTGATTTTAAATCCTGTCTTCAGTTCCCTTTCCGTGTTCCATCCTTACAAGACAGCACACAAATACACTGTTTCGATACCTTTTAAAAAGAGGGCCAACACTTTTGGAAATAGTCTATTCTATTAACAAAACCAAATTTTAATTCTTGACTCCAACATGGAATTTTCAGTGTCTTCAGAGCTATCAATACCAATTTGGTATCACATATCTGATGGTAATATCATGAATTGGATATGAATATTTTATAGCCGTCTGACATATCTACAAGCATGCTTGGTGATTTATGTGCAAAACTTTGAAAACTGGACAAAAAAATCTATGACAGAAAGGAGGGGGGCAATTACAAATCCTCCAATTCAGTAACTAATTCAGAACAATAACAGAGCTTCATAGAAGGTTACTTTAATACATATATTCCTGGTAGTCAGTGAAAAAGACTTTCCATGTGATCTCATGCCCTTTTAATCATTACCAGAGCTAAGAGGGATGCAAAGACTGTCAAAACTAAATCTTTTTAAAGGGTGATATCCTTCATGAAAAGTTTAAAATTACTTCTTATTAGAATGCCTATCCATTAACTGTTTTCTTTCTGAGTTATTTTTCTAATAAATCAAGTATAATCAGATGGTTATCTGAGTCTGATGTGCTTATTAAATATCACCTAACCTAATCAGAGCATAAATGACAGCACCAGCCATACACACCTTACACAAAAACTGTAAGGAACAGTATTTGCATATAGCTGTGTAGCCAGTTTTTATGAAAATTCATTTTTCCATGTGATCTTTAGTTGCTTTCTGGGTTAAATCACAATGCACTATTTGAGAATAAAATGTTGTTTGCACTGCCTCTCTATTGAAGCACTGCCACTCAGTTGAAAGTCCCTATAACTGTAGACAAAGCACAGGCATCCAAAAAGAATAAAGCTTTTTTTTTTGCCTAGAACCCAAGTAAAAGCACATTGAAGGTGCAAACCCAGCAACACTGCATGTGCAATTTGTGATACTGAAATACCTCTAACAGTACTTTGTAGTACTGATTAGCATAAATATATAAATAATAGCCCTTATGGTATTGTTATTAAAAAAAAAAAAAAAGAGAGAGAAAGAGAAGAGAAGAAAGAAAGAAAAAAGAAGAAAGTACAGGAAAATGTGCAAGTAGTAAAACCTGCCAGATACGAACGAAGGATATTGAGCAGACAGGAGACATGTCTAGTAAAATCCAAGTAGTCTGCAAAGAAAATGGTCAAAGTGTCTGGTGGGACCAGAATAATCCAGCAAAATAGGAAAAGACAGAAAAAAGAAAGAGAAATAAGATGTTAGAGGCAGATGAGACCATCCCCTTTCTTTTGAGGAAGATTCAGGCCAAGAAAAAGCATGAGTGGGGAAATGAAGGGAAAAAAGAACACAGACCACTATGTTCTGTTTCATGAGCTCTCAAGTCTAATAGCTTCTATCTCATCAACTAGGGACCATCACAGACCACATGCTTTTGTATTAGCTAGAAAGGTGTGTTTTGTAACATTGCATACAGACTGCGAATTTGGGATAGCTTTGTTAAAGGACTAATTGTTTTGCACACATAGTGATAATGTTTGATTGTGTCCTTCAATGTGTATTATTGAATATTAGTTGATTAAAGAGTTTTGAAGTTTGAAACTGGTGAGATGTTTCAGTCTTTTATTTGTGCCCATCAGTACCGTCTCTAATTTCCTACCAATATGTGGGTCTACATATTCAGTTGCAAGAAAGTGATTTTTTATACAGGTGAAAACTATCAAGTAATTTAGGAAATAACAACCAATAGTGATTATGTACTAACTAACCTCCTGAGTTGGTTTTCCCATCTCTCATTCATTTTGGATTCTTGTCTTCTATATCTTATAGACTAGGTACTCATCCTGCACTGAAGCAATAAAGATTGTCTAAAGTCAAATAAGTCTAAATGCAGTTTATCCTCTTTTATACATTTTGAATGAGACTGAATGCATACCTTAAAGAATTGATCACAGGCTATACTTTTGACAGTTAAAAAGAAACATAAACACTAAAATAAAACAAAATAAAAGCTAGGGACAATCTGTTTTGTGAATGATTCTTCACAACTGTCTCCATATTTGAAATGAGACATTCAGTACTGAATATCTATATTCCAATATTATAAACTGTTTTATATAAAATTCTGTTGAAATAATACAGATAAATATGACTATTGTAGTGTATCTTTCAAGCTTGTGAAATACTTGTCTGCTTCACTGAGTCACAAGAAGAATATTATCTAAACCATTCCAACTGTAATAGAAAATCATGATTTACAGGCTAAAGCTCCTACACCACTAATGATGGAAAATACTGTTTTCTGCTAACATGCTAATTAAAGCGTCACTGAGGTTGGGAAATGTCCTTTGTACTATGATGAGAGAAGATGCAGGTAAATTGAATTTCCTTTCTGATGGTACTATGTAAAAGATAATTGACCACTTGTTATTCCTAAGTGTCATGTAATAATAGAACAAAAAAAAAAGCCTAGTCTATAATGAACATACTGTTTTCAGAGAGATGTTTAATCAAAAAAGAAGTTACAGAAAGTTTGAAAAACAGGTATATGAATGAAAAGAAGCTCTCTGCAGTAAAATACACAATGGACATCAAAATTTACCTTGAATATAAACACAAACTAACATATGTGAGAGTATGTTTTATGCCATGTTATTTTTCAAACACACCAAAGCTGTCTCCATGCTCTAAATTTGCAGCACTGTAACATCTTAGAAGAAAATACTGTATTGTACAATGCTCAAGTGAAAGAGAATGCCATTATTTTGTTGAAGTGATCCTCAGCAGTGTTGTTCTTATGGCTGAAGTACTGCTTTTCAAAATGAACATGAATCTGAAAAGAAAGCCTGAGAGATTTTTTGTGTTTATTTTTATTGTGAATGAGAGTCAAAATAATGGAATCAAAGAAGCCCAGGAAAATAAAGATTATTAATGAGCAGCAGTGCCCATGTCTCTGATTCTAAAGCATCAAAGGACCTCAGACTGATTCCTGCATTTTCTATAGTGAAATACTCACTGATAACAATAGTAGGGAATCAAAGTTTCATTGCATAGCTTCCCTTACTAAAGTGACTAGATATTTTACGGCTAAGATGACAGAGTTCAGTACTACCAGTTTGCATCACAGAAGAAGGTATCTCAAATCTCCTATTCGAAACATCAAAATGCCTCCATTTTTTGCCACAAAGATGAGAAAGAGCCTGGAGCATCTCCCTTATCAGGAAAGGCTGAGAGACCTGGGACAGTTCAGCCTGGAGAAAAGAAGACTGAGGGAGGATCTGATTAATGTTTATAAATACCTAAGGAAAGGTGGAAGGCAAATGGATGAAGCCAGGCTCTTCTTGATGGTGTGCTGCAATAGGACAAGGAGCAATGTCCTAAGACCTGAGGAAGTTCCATACAAACATAAGAAAGAACTTATTTACAGTAAGGGTAACAGAGCACTGGAAAAGGTTGCCCACAGTGACTGTGGAGTCACCTTCTATGAAGATAGTCAAGACTCATCTGGATGCCTGCCTGGTGACTTATTATAGGGCACCTGTGGCTGGGGTGTTGGACTCGATATCTTTTGCCCCTTCCAACCCCTGCAATTCTGTGATTCTGTAATTAACTGTGACTATAAAACATGGTGTATGGAGTTGAACAAGTGAGCTGGAGAGCTATTTGACCTCCTGAACATGTTTTTCACATTTCAAGATTTTTCTTTTTGTTTTGTTTTGTTTTTGTTTCACACATGTAGAGCTTTTTTTTTTTTTTTAACAACTAGCTGTTATTGTTTAACCTGTATGACCGTGACACATTCAACTGCCACCCCTCTGAGGCAAGGACAGTTTTCATACTATGTTTGTACAGAAGCTAGAACAATGGAATCATGTTGCTATGAAGATTTCATGTTCCAAAGAATCAAAGTTCTACAATTTATATATGATAAAATTGTTGTAGTATGTAATGACAAACAGAACAAATAAAAATTTGCATTGCTCAACCATCAAGCTATACCTCTAATGAGAGCCAAAACTGAACTGATCCTTTACAAGAAAAACAAACAAAAAAAAATCCTTTTGAGTTTTCAACAGCCAAAGGGCTGGTAGTACCAGGAATGTCAGATTATCTAGTTTTCAAGGAGATTTATATTTGTACTGGGA
This sequence comes from Chrysolophus pictus, assembly GCA_037305975.1. Lineage (NCBI taxonomy): Eukaryota > Metazoa > Chordata > Aves > Galliformes > Phasianidae > Chrysolophus > Chrysolophus pictus. The sequence goes on along the minus strand of CM074577.1, from coordinate 28,994,736 downwards.
GGCATAAAACATGGAAATTATTGGAAAGGATATATTTTTCTGACATTCTTTAGATGTTCCATTCTACTAAAAATAATTCATTTTTAGCACTTATCATCTGAAGATGTTGTTCATAAGAAGAGAATATTTGCTATCTCGATTAAATTCCAGCAAATGTACATATCCCAGCTCTTCTGCAGTTCCCAAAGAAGTTTCTACCATCAAATCTAATTTGGCCAGCAACACAGTCTCAACAAACAAGGTTAATAAAACATTTAAAAAGTGCTGATGAGTTTCAAGGGAATCCCAGCTTGGCAACCATCAAAAACAATATGATGTCAAGTTGTTCCCTTTTACACAGTTTTCCAGTGTACATGATCTTTTTCAGAATTAGGGATTTTTAGCCTCCATGTCCAAATCAAAATTACCCCTAATAAGAAAAGCAAGCATTCTGAATGACATTTATCTTCTCCTGCGAGATGTTTGTTTTCTTATGGAATTGCTTCAGTAGTTATCATACTGTCTATAAATTCGTACTTTTGTAAAGCTAGGAATTGTCATATATTAAAACAGTAAAAAGTATAAATCCAAACTACTACTTTTGATCTTCTAGGCCTTCCTCTTCTCTGTTAAGATTGTCAATCAATATTCATGATTTTATTCAGTTTCTGTCCTTCAAACAAGTCATTTAAAATGCCTGCTGTCTGCAGCAACTTCTTGCCTATGGTGTTTATTTCTCCTGTATCCAAAACTGACAGTAAAGTAATTGAAGATGGGTAGACAGGCAGAGAGCACTAGTTTCGAATCTGTCCAAAAAAAAAAAAAAAAAGGGAACATTCTTGAATGAAAACAAAATGCTCTTTTTACATAAAGCTGCTATGCAACTGCAGCCAGTTGCTCTTTTCTGCTAGCAAAATGAAAGGATTTGAATACAGGAAGAATCCGTTGTTGCATGGTACACGGCCACAGTTACTACTGTCATTATTTATCTTCTAAATAGCTGTGAGTAAAATTTGTGAGTAGAACCTTCTGCCAAGAAAGGCCAGGGCATGTTAAGCACGGAACAAAAATATTTAAGGATGCCTATTATCCAAATGTAAGAAGAAATTGAGGAAACTAACAGATGGTTTGTAGATAAGAACAGGTTTGCTGATCAAGAAATTAGGATAAATACAAATTTTAAAGAATAAAGAGTAGGAATTACAACTTCCCACTTGCTTTATCTTGTAATTAATTTCACAGATTGCAGGTTTAAAATATCTTTTTTAAGAGAGTAAATAACATGTTCCAGGTATCATATTTTGGCTTTAAAATGCATATTTGGGTAATAAAGGCTGTTCATGAATTTGTGTTGAGTTGGTTAGATTATTTCAGTAAAGACAACCTTGGGAAAATATAGAAGAATGTTAAAGAGTATTTGTATGTTGTATCTATGCTGGTTATTATTCATCCTTTTTATTTTATTAAATTTTGCTCTTACTTACTTTTATTATTTGTTGTAACAGATTTTAATTTAAACATGGCAAATACTGTCTTTTTTTTTTTTACCTTTAAGTAAAGGTAATTAAAAATTAAAAAAAATCTTCTGATATAGTCAAATGAATTTTATATCATCCAGGGTGAATTCCTTCTATTTTCTTCTGTTCAGGTGGGAAAATTCAAACATTGGTTCAGTTTGATCCTAAAAATAACCAGGCCCAAGGTAATTTTAATATGCAGCATCACCAATGAACTGAAAACAATTTTACTTCTTTTTCCCATTACTTTCTCTATAAGTTTGGTATCCTAGTGATGGTCAGACACCCATGTCACTAAGTAAAAGTGATTTCTTGCTCAGCCTCTTGTGGTTTGCTCAGCTAGCCCAAAGCTGAAAAACTCAGATAAATGAACGGTGTATCTCTGATTTATATCATGTTGCAGAGAAAAGATAGAATGAAATTCAATATCAAATGGAATTAATTCCTTATTTTCCCAAAGTACTGCTGTATAGGATCATTCAGGGTTAGCAAAAGAATGAGATCTCCCTCACAGTAATCAAGTTTCCATCATGATCTTTTTTTTTTTCCTCTTCATCTATATTTTGACCATTTTTTTTTTGTGAGGTTTGTCTCTAAGCCTGTTTCCTAATATCACATGAATATACACTACAGTCTATATCCCAGTCACAAATAAAATACAACTAAATCTTCCTGTCAAGGAAAGATTAATTCATAAAAATGTAATTGCATTTATCCTGAAAAACGCCCCGAACTACCTTCCATCCCACAAGTTGAATTTATGTATGATAAGCTACTGCAGATATTCATGAACTAGAAAAGAGAGTTAGAAAATAAGTACCGTTGTTTCTCTTTCACAGAATCACAGAATCACAGAACTGGCAGGGTTGGAAGGGACCTCAAGGATCATGAATCTCCAACCCCCCTGCCACATGCAGGGCCACCAACTTTCCCACCTAATGCCCAGGGCCCCATCTAATCTGGCCTTGAACACTTCCAGGGACGGGGCATCCACAAACTCTCTGGGCAGCCTGTTCCAGTACCTCACCACTCTCTCTGTAAAGAATTTCCCCCTGACATCCAATGAAATTACGGTGGTCAATTTTGTTGTGATCTCTGAGTGGTTTTCAAACGCTACGTCTTTTTAATATATGCTATCTACTTAACAAAAAACAAACGAACAAACGAAAACCAAACACTGATTATTCGGTTAGTGTGTGAAGGTAGGTAAGGAGGTAATTTAGAGAGCAAGAGATTCAATCTCATAAGAAACAGGAAATTATGGGATAACTAATAAGAATCCAGTTATTTATTAGCTTTCTAGATACCATTTTTTACTATCCAGGAATGATCTTCCTTTGGCTCATGTAAGAACTAGATTACATATACTGAAGTTTCCTACATTCTGGAATTTCACTGAATACATTATAATGATGTATCATACAGATTCATGTAGTAAAATCCTTTCTGAAAGTTCTTGATGTAGATGTTATCACATAATTGTGCAGGTATATGAATTAGCTTCTACAACATGATCTAATATTGATTGTTGTAATAGTACTTTTTTTGTATTTCAGTCTACCAACAAGGAGAAGCTCCATGAAATGTTTTTATTCTAGCCAAGACAGAGATCTAACTTTTAGAGATGTCACTAGTTAAATACCTGACAACTGATGAATTTAGCGTTGCGGTCATCTTGGTAACACAGCTACATTTCAGCTACAGTAAGCAGCACTGCTACAGTATCGCCTACTCTTATCTTTTCCTATCCTAAATTTTCAGTATTTTCTTCAAACAGAAAACAAATCTTTTCACATATGTAAAGTCTGTGTTTTTGACACATAACTAAGTTTGCACTGATATGCATTCATGTAAAATATGCTACATATGTTCTGCTTCCACTTCGAAACAAAAACAGCACAGTTCCTGAAAAATTTGTTCAGGGACCTGCATTTTAGGCTTGAGTTCAGACACCTCAAGTAATTGTAGATTATTCTCAAGTTGACTGCTGGTATATTCTTGTTCCTGCTTTCAAGAGCATCATTTGGAAGACACCAGTATGCCAAAATAAATTCTGGAGGACCAAGAACAAATCCACCTTCTGCTTTTTTAAATGCATAGTTTCTATATTTAAATATAGTTTCTATATTTAAAAGGCATCAGTCAATGAAGTAATAAACTTCAAATAATATAAAATACAAAGACAAAGATGATTGGTTTTGAGGTCATACTCTTGAACATACTGAATCTGAGAACAAATGCTTCTAAGAAATAGCAGAATTAGATCTGAATGAAAGCACAGTTTTTTAGCATTTTTAACACGAAGTGTTTTCATTTTTTGTTGTACTTTAAACACATAGGCACTTCATTGGTCTGTATGATCCCAAGAGTTTAGTTACAGGTAAGATAGATTACCTGATTTGTGTTAGACAGAGAAAGTAGTATGAGAACTGTCAGAACACCGAAGAATAAGCATAGTTATACACAGAAACTATAAGAATAGTCTTCTTTTATAATTTTACTGGTGGTGAAAGATTTTAATTACTACAACCTGAATTTGAACATAAAAAGTATATTTTCGTTAACAAGTGTTTTTTTTTTCAATTTCTGTGCCCTGGATGATGGCATTATAAAGGCATTCACAGTTGCATTTCATTTTATTTATTGCTTTTTTGTTTAACATTGCACAGATGTATAAAAAAAAAAAAAGTTAGAAGGTTAAATTTTATTTTCATTTATTTTAAGTGGCATTTACTATCTTGTTTCTCATAAATTAATTCCTTTGAAGTGAAGAAGTTTGTATAGACACGCCTAGAAAATAGCCATAGGAAAAGTGAGTGGTAAAAGAATTATATTCAGAAATTCAGAGCAAGATCAGTATAGATGACAACAAGTTAAAATTACAGTTGCTCATTATCAGACTTCGTTAACTCACATATGAATAAAAATGAAATTGTAACAGAAAAAAAACTGCTACACACACAATGGGAGAAACAGCTGTAAGCATCTGATGTCTAAAGCCATGACTCACCCTTGCTTCCATTTTCTTTTCCATTTTCCTTCATTTCAGATTGAAATTCCCTAAGGTAATGACTGAATTGGAGTTAAGATAAGGCCTGGACACTTTTCACTTTATAGAAATGGAGCAAACTGCCTTCTCACAGAAAATTAGTATTGGGTAAAAAAAATAGCACTGAACTGGGAAATAATATGGGGAGCAGAAAAAGTTACAAAATGAAGAGAATATATATATGTGAGGAAAAAAAAAAAGAAAGGGAAAAGAAAATTAACATAGAATGAATGAGAGAATAATAAGGAAAATTTCAAGTAATAATATTTTCTGGAGAGCTACAGGGGGAAAGTTTATATCCTACAAATTGAACTATACAGCTATTTTGTTATGGGCATGTGGTTTGCCACAACAGGAATCGTGAAAGGGTCATGCCTATTACAGTATTTAAAGTGTCAGTAATCAAGATGATGGGGAAACAGCAGAGTTCCTGGGCAGGCGGAATGAAACACAAAGCAGCGTGGTGCAGAACAGCCAGGGAAGAACTGACAGTAGCAGCATAATCAGCCTGAAACTCATAGCACAGTAATCTCTTCCAGAGGGCAGTTACGTCACTTCCAAAGTAAATTAATTAACACAAAATTTGTTAATGTGTAAGTAGAACTTCTATGGGTAGATGTAGGATAGTTCACTATGGAAAAACAGTTCATACGGAGATAATGGAAGTGTATAGCCCTCTATTACTGTTGGCATTACCATCTGTTACCGCACTCCTTATGAAACTGTCTTACCACTATTTTTTATTTTCTCCGAACCTCAGTCTTGCTTAGTAAAACCACCTCCATTTTCACTTCAGGGCAGGAACATCAAAAAATACAAAATTATTAGGGAGAATTAAAATGTATTTGATACTTCACCTTCACAAAAATTACAGTAGTGAAATCTAAAGTTTTGAAGGGTCTTTTCTGCCACTTTTACTGAATGTAAGCAAGTAAACTGAACAAGAAAGCTCCTGGGAACAATGAATAAAACACTGGATGCTTTAAAATTACTAAAAGACAACTGTCCCAGACAAATGTTTGCTAACTATCTTGGTACTGAAATGTGCTAAAGTAAGCATATTCTTCTTGAGTTCACAACTACCCTCTAAAAACCTTACTACGCCCCTTTCCACGTTGATTTTACTGTCCTGCAAACATTCAGTGTATGAAGAGATAAGAGCAATAAATACCAAGTTCTTGCTTCTGTCTCCTGGAACAAACAGCAATAAAAAATTATCTGTAATGTGCTTGGTTTACCCCCAAATTCAGAATTGCATTTTATTTATCAGAAAATTCAAATAAATAATTGTCTTCTAAGCACTCTAAACTCTATTTAATGAAGCAGGTCACATTTAACAGTTTCCCCTGGACACTGTCCACCACTAACAGTCATCCAAAACACGTACACAATGAAATGACATTCAATTTCCCATATCAGTTTTCAAATTTATGCTTTAAAATTTCAAGATTTTCCACTAGATTCTAAACACTTGCACATATTAGCAACATATTACCCCATTTTGTTTTCTCATAGGTGGGAGATAAAGAAAATTAGAAAATTCCACTGAAATTGTCTAGGACTCAACAGACAATTTATGATAAAGACAAGCAGAAAATTGCAGTGTAAAAAATGTTCAAAGCAAATTGGTTAGCCAGTTAGACAGAGTAGGTGGATGGGAAAAGCATACACATTATTCCTGTAATCATCAGCTCTATGTATTTCACATTCGTTGTTGAAAAATCAGAAAATGACTTATAAACCTTAAATTTAGAACTCACCTCTCCTTTTTATGGGAGGAGTAATGGTGGATGTATTTCCTGAAGCTAAATCAGATTGGATTAAATTCTTGCTTAGCTTTCCAGTGGGTATGTTGGAATTAATAGTGAAGGTACCCAGAATTATTAATTTTAAACATGTTAAACATGAGATTTTAAAGGAATGGCTTATATTTATATACTACTATAATTAGAAAGACTTTTGAATATATAAAGATGATATAAGGAAAGCAATTAGTAATTATTTCAATGCTCTTAAGGAATGAAAATCGGATAGTCTCACTGAGAAGGAAACCTAGCTGTGTTCATGAATTCTGGGTTGGAAAATTTTGAAGGTTCTCTTTCATACTGTATTGACTTTTTTGAGGTCATCCTAGTTTAGACGGACTCACTTGTTTATAAGAAAATGCAAAGCATAAAGCTCATATCAGGAAGTGTATCTTATCCATATAAATGGAAATCTTAATTTATCAGATTATTTTCATTCTGTTAGTACAATAGCCAAGAGCAAAGTAAATCACAAAAAGCAGTAACAGTGATAATAGTAACTTCTTTATTCTGTTTTTGAAATGTTCACATTTGCTTAATCATGTTTTCTTTCACAAGTCAGAAAGTATCAGCAGTTGAAAAGGAAGGTCCGAAGTAAATCATCTTAGTCAAATATTTTCAGATATGCCACTGCTTTGTCTAGATGCTTTACAGATGCCTAAGGATACCATATGTAGTTTGGTTTGTTCTAAATCCCATAGACACCAGTGCACACTTATGAGGGCTGCTCCAAAAATAATGCCTTCTATTTTATTGTCAGCCAGTGACATTGGCTGATATTGGCAGATATTGGCCATATGGCAGTAGAGGTTGAACCTTCCCACCAACATTCTGTTACATTTTGTTTCTCTGTGATGGATGGCAGCAGAGGGAAAGTCTGGCAAAATTACATCTGAAAAAAAAAGGAAGAGTGTATGAAGCAAAGGTGTGGAGCTGAATTCCTCCATGGGGAAAAATGGCACCCACTGACATACATCAACACTTGCTGAGCATTTACAGAGACCAAACAGTAGTCTCTATAAATAAAGGGCTACTTTTTACCTTTCTTGAAACAGTGGTATTACTATGTCTAGAAGGAAATGAACAAAGACATTATATTTTTCCCTTTAATTTCATGGGTACATGGAAGAAATGTAATAGGATTGTTTCTGAAGTTCTAAAAATAATATAAAAGGATTCTTCAGATATTGAAGTGCTTTTCAGTCTAAGAGTCAGGCATGTAAAAGTTAAGAGCTTTGATTTAAATGCTTTTATGGTTCTAGCTCATAGACTAGAACATAGCTTTTTTGAATTACAAGTAAAAGCTACAACCAATTGCACCATGTTTCTTATTTTCACTTCTTTAAGACTGAAAAATTATTATTGAACATGACTGCATACCTGCTAAGCTACGTGTTGAAAATCTGATGCTGGGTAGTTGTAGCTTCTTATTTAATAATTACGTTTCTTTCTTAGGTCAGTAACAATTCAGGTACATAAGATTAGGTTGGCAGTCATTGTTTAAGCTCATTATTTCAAAGTATTTAAAACCCTTAAAAACCTTGCCGTGAGAACCTTTCTGAATTAAGCTCTCAGTGACTAAGAAATTATGCAATAGACTTTCAATGGATACCTTCAAATTCTAATTTTATCTATCCACTATTGTCTATGCATTTAAATCCATTGAAGACAATTAGCTCTTGATTATGGCTTGGTTACTGATCCTGCTCTGAGTAGGAGCTTTCTAATATATGATAATCTTTGCAATTGCTCCTCCATCTAGCAATTCACTGCCACACACTGTTGTGAAGCCTTATTAAAAACATGATTTACAGTAATAAATAAAATGCATCAATTATGAAACACTTGTTTAAGTCAGTGTGACTAATACTCCCACCCTGCATATGTGATATAAGCAGAAATATTCATGCCTATATACACAGGACACTTACACACATTCCGACATAAACAGTCATATATTCAGATCCAGCTTTAAACTCAAGAAAATATACTGCTTGCAACTAAAAATAATAACTTCTGTTGATATTAAAAATCTTGATTTCCCTCTCTTATTACTCTTAGTAAAGACATATCAATAAAAAGACATCTAGGAATATTAAATATTATTTTTTTCTGGCTATGTACTGATGTTTTGATATTGTGTCTGTTAACAAACATTCCTGACTTTTTAGACTATGAACTGCAGCATACTATAGGTGCTACCTACCTACTTCCAAAACATTCTTTCATTGTATTTCTGCAGTGCTGTTTTGAATACATGAAATACTTCAGCTATAAGGCAAGACTTTAATCTGAGCGATATCTGTTGCTACTGTTTATTCTGAAGAGCTTGAAGCGCTCATTTAGAATAATAATTGAAGTGACTTCTGATGGTTTTACTTTGGAAAAAAAAGAGGGATTTTTCCCTTGGGTGCTTTATGACATCAGTTATTAGCATTTTGAGTCTAAGATACAATGTGTAAATATTTTCTCCAAACAGAGTAAGTCTCAAGTCTGCAATATCAGGCATGTAAGCAGCAATTCAAAGTGGAGGGAACCAAACAAAACTACTTAGGGGGTCAAGGGCAAGCAAGGCCCTGACTACAGATAATACGAGTAAAAGAAAAAGTTTTTTTTATGTGTGTTTTTGGTTGTGGATATTTTTGTTTTTTATTTTTTTGGTTCTGTTCTTCCAGAGGGAAAGAAGTATTTCTCCTAGGTTATGCAACTAGATTTATATGACAAAGAATGATCTGTAAACCAATAATAATAGTTGAGGAAGCTTGCTAAACAACAACAACAAAAGCTATTAGCCTCACAGCATAATTAATTTTAGCATTTTAGTACTGTTTCTCAGTCTCATCTCTGAATCCTGTATATGATTACATTGTAGCATATCATAACTGAAATGCTAATACAAATCATACCATTTTCTTTTTACTGTTCCCCAAATGGATTCAAAAATTCTGATTATAGCTTGTCATTAATTACAAGGAAAATGTAAATCTGATCACATTTCAGCAGATGTGTAGTTCTGCTTTAATCATTTTAAAAACCTCCTTTATCTCAGCTGGATGTAGCCATAAGGGAGGATTAGTCTATTTACCAGTTTTTTTTAGAAGGAAACCACCCAAAACACCAAGAAGTCTTTTCAGACAAAAGGCACATTATTTGGGCACTTTACAATATTAACAAGAAAATTAGTATTACCACACTGAAAATCAGAATGAATGAGATCTATATTCTCTCCTTGAAGAGAAAATTCTTCATCTATTATTTCAGTTTTGGATAAAGTATAATGATCTTAATCAAAGTGAATAATGACATTTCTGCTTGAGGCCTCACCAGGAAGTCTTGTACAAGATTCCACACTGGCCCGACATTCACAGATTCTTGCATGAGCCTTTGAGCAGATCTGGAACTGAGTGTTAGGGTCCAAAGGTTTAATGTACTGATTCTTTACAAATACTCAGCAATTAGAATGCTTAACGCTACCCTGAGACTATTTAATCAGCTTAAAACATTTCTCTGGTCCATGCAACCATTACAGAAATTTCTCCATTGACAGGGTAGAATATGTGGCTGGGTACTTTGGTCTCCTCCTGACACGGAGTCAGGATGCAGCTAAACTATGTTTCTGCATAGAGAAATCAAGAACAATTTCTTGGTCCTGATCTGTAACTTCATATTTGATAAAGTAACTCCAGGTCTCAGAAAAACTTGAAACCACACCTAAAGCATTTTTTCTCTCATTTTTAGAATAGCAACTATTCTGTCAAAATTAATATACACGTGATGGCAGACAGCGTCAAAATATAAGAAAATCTGAGTAAAGGTCAAAAGTTTGGTCATAAAAAATCCAGCAAGGATCTTTAATTGTTTCTTGTCCAACTTCTGGAAAATGTTCAGGAAAGAGTTGAACAAAGAATTAAAAATGAAACTATTTCATTTAAAACTAGGATTAACTTGAAGTATTTTAATGCTCCACTAAGAACACTCTTTGGTCATTTTATCACATGGTAGCATTAGAGATACGTCTTTTATATACATAAGCAGAATTAATCTCTAGGTCTTTTAACATATGCTTCTCTGCTCTGTGTCGACTTATGAACTTAAAACAATAATCTGGATACAGGTGTCTCTGCTGTACTGTCAGCAGATGCTAAGGGTAAATATTTCCCAATTAGTACAGAATGACAGAAGGCTGTTTTAGCTTTCCATGGTTTTCCTTTGACATTTATTTCTGATCTGGCTTACTACTCACAACTTTCTTCCAACTTCTCCCTTCATAATTGTGCCACAGGAATCCAGTGACTCTTCTTAGAGCCCTGTTCCCTTCAATATGCACAGTGATGAGTCATTCTGTCAAACCAAATGGAATTATATCATGGTGAAACTCCTGTAATTATGATTAGATTATCATGGTGAAACTCCTGTAATTACTCCTAAACTGGAAACACTTTACAAAGCTTTTACCTCCCCCCAGCACAGTCTGTTTATTGAGAAATATGTTACAGACCTGCCAAACACATTACACTCTTTTTGCTCTCAGTATGGAGCAATGTGCTACATAGCTCCATTGAGGACTCCTGCATTTGTTAATGCCAAACTTGCTATGGCAAACAACAGATGTGTGGACAGCAAAACTTGTACTGAGTGCCTCAGTGACTTACTTGGCACAGTATGAAGCATGTAGTACAAACACTGCTGGTTAAGTCAACATGTAGCCAGTTTTTTGAAGAGGTCACAGAAGGATAAATTCAGATGTTGTATTCAGAAAAAGAAATATTTATCCAACTGCTTCTGAATCCACAAACCCCTTTCCCTAAAATAACAAAATGGCATGCATACACGCACACAAAGAAGGGAGGAATACAGCTGTAATCAACTGAATAAAAACAAGGAAAAGGTATTGATTAGAAAGTACTAGCAGGCTGGGAGATAAATTTGGAGACTCCATTTAGACATTGCTGAACTCATCCCAGATAATCTCATATATATTAAGCTGTAAGAATCTTTTCCATCTTTATGTTTCTCCATATACTTTTTTAGAGATTAATACAAAATTTTTCATTAAACATCACCAAGCTGAGTGGAGCAGTTATGGCAGAGGGAAGAAATGCCATCCAGAGGGTCCTTGATAAAATTGAAAGGATGGCCCATGTGAACCTAATGAGGTTCAATGTAGCAAAGTGCAAGGTTTTGCACTTGGGTTGAGGCAATCTCAGATATGTACACAAACTGGAAGAACTCCTTAAGAGTAGCCCTGCTGAGAAGGACGTAGGGTAGATGAAAAACTTGAAATGAGCCAGGAGTGTGTGCTTGCAGGATGAAATAAATGGTTGTTTTTCCTTAACAAACAGAGCTGTTTCTTTTATTTGAATTTAAATATATCAGTTTTCATTCCACTATTTAAAAAAGAATATTTTTTGGAAAGTAAGTAGTGCTTACTTTGTTCAAGCTATCATTTATTATGCTTTAGAAGAAGTCAGAGTACAACCCATTTTCAATGCTGTAACTGAAATAACATTATGATTTTCTTTCCATCGGGTATATACACCTTTGCAGTAAAGCACCTGATTCAAAGAGTACTCTTTCTTACAGAATTTTATTTCAGACTGTACCTTCATAAATACAATATTATAAGCAAACTGATTTGACAAAGGTGAAGGAACCTTCAAAGGAACCGTCTTTACTCTGCTAAGGCAGTGAAAGTACAAGCTGCAGGACACACTGTAAATTAACATTTCTTTTACATTAAACCTGGACAAGGACATTTCAGCTGCAGTCAGAGATGGGAGAAGAATTGATGGGTACAGATAAACAAGATAGAAGTAATACAGAAAACTGAAACCATCCATAGAGCCTATTTCCTCTATCTGTTCACCAGAAGGTGATCTTTCCTCAAAGAAATGAACTGGTACATAACAATGAATCAACCAGGGCCTATGAATCAGCACCTCTGCTAGCTGGATGCTCAAATCACTAAATGTTAACTCAACTTATTCTATATACCAGTAGGCTTGGCTGGATCATAATGATCCGCAAAATGCTGACCTTTTAAACTGATCACAGCAGTGAATTTTGGCTAATATCATCAGAAAAGAGAAGAATATATCTTTACATTGACAGCACAAATATGCTGTTTGCTGGCTTTCTAAACTTTGCATTCAGACAATTCCTGCATAGGTATCTTGGTTGAACCTAGATTAGAAATTTGCTCCTAGACAAAACATTGTGAATGCATTGATTGCATAATGACCAAAATATCTGAACCCCAAAAAATCCACATTACAGACATCAGCACAAAACCCAGATGTGATAACAGTACATAACATTCTATGTGCTTCTTCTACTCCCATTGTCACAATGGGAAGGTAAACAGTAATTATAAAAATATCTACAAACGGGAAATGGGCACCAACTTTGTCTAGTATTAACTAAGGGTGAAGTAAGCAAGAGTCAATCGATCAAAGAATTGTTGACTACTAGAAGACAGGAATGACATATAGAGAGCAGTTCACCATTGCCACTTAAGAAGAATCCAGCACACATAGTTTTATACATAGGGAAGAATCATACTGTGATGGATCACTCTCAAAGTTTAGACTAAAGAAACTATGAATATCTGGTATCCTCCATTCTCCATGTACGATAAAAATTACCATAGCCTTACCACTTGGGAATACGCTTCTGAGTACGAATGAATAACAAATTAAATCTAGAAAAGAGTATGTATGAGGGACAGTTTTGCTTAAAATAATTATCACTTTCCCCTCTGATTTCTGATCTCTCAGAATTTTTTAACATTATTTAGTAGTAGGAGGGAATACGACCCTCGTGCTTTTAGAACATATAGTTTCACATCTTCCACTTTAGAATTACCATAATAATGTTTTGTGAAACAGATCCTATATATCTGTCCCCATAAAGTCATAAGGGTTGGAAAAGACCACTAAGCCATCTAGTACAAATGCCAACTCATCACCACCGTGTTCACTAAACCACGTCCTTAAGTGCCACATCTACTCATTTCTTGAAAACCTCCAGGGAAGGTGACTCTACCACCTCCCTGGGCATCCTGTTACAATGCCTCATCACCCTTTCTGAGAATAATTTTTTCCGATATCCAACCTGAACCTCATCTGACACAAGTTAAGTCCATTACCAACAATCAATTAAGCTCTTTCTTACAAGATCTGCCTTCTAACCTAGGTGAGATCCCTGTAAACTGTGAAAGAGAATGACAGATAGCCACATAATTGCTACCATAGGAAACAATAAGGTTAACGCACATCACAGTTAAGGTACAAGTTAAGGCACATCTTATAATTCCTGAAACCCTATTTCTGAATATGCTAAGTCTGATCACTGGATGTCTGCTTTATGGAAATTCCTAGCCTTGCTCCATTACTTTGTCCAGCATACCCATTATTAATCCTGGTACTCTGATAAGGCTTCTGCATTCTCTCCCAGAACATTTTTTCTACCTTTGACATCGTGTTGTTTCTGCTCTGATTGTTGCATTTCCACAAAGGATGTTCACCATTCCTTTACTAACACAATTTATAAAAGGCTTTTGCCTTATATGTGCAAGGGCTTTTGCTTTTGGGGTTGTTTGTAAGATAGTATCACACAGCAATCTCTCCTGCACCTGAGTTTTATGTCTCAGCTTTACAAGTCAGACCCAGTTGACAACACCACAACACGTTTTCTAGGAATGCCATGAAAAACATAATAAATTGGTCCTTTAGTGCACCTGCTTTTTAGTTTTCTAAACAGATGATACTGTCCTCTTCCCTGTTGTGTATCTTTAAGAAAATGGGAAAAAAAAAAAAAAAAAAAAAAAAAAAAAAAAAAAAAAAAAAGACAGTATCCTGGATTCTGTAGTAATTTAAGTACTGGTTTGAACTGATGCTTGTCAGAATGCAAACACTGTTCTGAAAAATTAATTCCTACACAGACTGCTCATAAAGGCTGGTAGGAGTAGGGGTAGAAGTACAATGTTGCTAGCATTAATAATTTTATTTCTCATTAACTATTATTGTATGCCCAAACAAAGTACTCAACATAAATAAGCTTATGCATACATATACATAAACGCACTAAAGCATGTGTGTCTGCACATTTGTGTATATTTGTGTTCTGCAGACATTTCTTTGTGACTGATACTTTTTAAAATCAGAAAACAGATTAGGATCATGATGAATATCTAGGAAGTTATGTTTAGGCATCTGTCTCTTAAATATGTCTATCTCCTGATGAGATTTGTAGATAATATAACATTTAGCAGAAAGATAATAGTAATGAGGACAGGAAATTAGCTTAATTATATTAGGAATATAATTTGAACTATTTTTGAAACATATTTAGGTCATACCAAAAGACATTACAAAGACAACAGGAAGAGAAATTAAAAGAGAGCAGGCCACTCTAGCAGGCTTCATAAAGAAGTACCCCAAAGAACATTAGGGTTTAAAAAACTATGTCTATACATGCAGATTAGATTGCAGAGAGGCTCCCAGATCAAATTCTGTGTACCTACAGCCTAAATGAGAAAAACTGTCATATGGCCTTAGCAGGAGTCCAGAGGACCATCTACACATAAGCCAGGATTCAAGTCCATAACTAAAACTAGTTTCCACTCAATTTCTGTACTTAATACATGGTACCAGCATATCTTATCCTTTCTTTATAGATCCTTTATAGATCATATAGATCTTTATAGATCCTAGCTTTTACGACCTTTTCCCAAACACTGATGGCAGGAATAGGTAACACTCACCAGGACAAAATAATACTTTTTAAATGCCCATGTATCCTACCTCCAAAGCTTAATGAGAAATATACTGGTATTGTGACAATAAGAGCTCTGATCACTGTGAAAAACTGTTTGACATTTTGCTCAGTGAGATACAGTGTACAGAAGTCACTCTTTCTAAATAAAAGGAAGATACCACTGATAATTTAGGATAGAAACAGAAGCTGGCATTCTTGCAAGTCGCAAAAAGAAAGGTCCTTGGAAATAGCAGCGGGATCACTGTGCTTAACCTCTGCTGAGACGTGGGCTGGCCACTGATTCTGGATGACAGGTCCCTCACCAGTCATTCAGTCTATGGTTTATCTGTGAATATACAAACCTGTCTGAGATTTTCAGGTCAGAATGAAAACAAGTTATTGTCACTGATCTTAAAATACTTTTCTGTTCTCTATTCCCTTCTTAGTAAATCAAGCAAGACAATTGTACCAATGAGCTCATTCACCACTGAATTACAAATCATTCATGGAGTATGCATCTCTATAAAGGAAAAATTTTGGCTTCAATGACTTATAGCAATAATCTAGAGAACTTTTAATCACTAGCTTACTCAGTAATGCAGGCTACACTTTACAGTTAAGAAAGAACGCGTAATAAGAGATGAGCACGAGGTTTATAACCAACTCAGAAGATTTCTTCCCATTCTGTGCTAAGATTGCACCCTATGTCTAACCAGTTCTGTACGATCTGAAAAGATTTTCACAATATGGAAGAAAAATATTTCCATGGAAAATAGATTCAATGACTTGCAATTTTTTTATGTTGGATGTGTCATTTGATCTGAAACCTCTGAAGATTTTGTTATCTGACCTACAAAGGATTCCTGGAGTCTGATCTATTGCACTGTTGGAAGAAAAGGTCTTGTTCTGTAAAGTTAGTAGGAGTTTTGCCCTCGATTTAAGAGGACTGCACTGCTTCTCCGACCTACCACTCACAAGACCACATCTGATAATGCAACAAGCAAACAAACTTCTCAGACCGGCAGACTTGTGAATACTATTTAAAGCTGAAGTTCAGGTTGAATGATCTCTGAACCCTGAGAAATGAGATACAAGTTAATGAATTGCTGGTCTTCAACAGTGACAAAGACTGATTTCTTTGTAGGATTGTGGTGGGTTCTCAGTGAATAGCAAAAATAGTAATCCTCTCTGCCTGCACTAAAATGAACACTACTAAGAAGTGGGAGGAATATACGCATGCCTGAAGGAGACATAAGTGATAGGTAAGAGACAGTGACTAAAGAATTATCCTGCACAAATACAAACAGTAGAATTAGCAGTATATTTTCATTGCTTCAAAGGACTCATTATTCTACTCTGAAGTAGTGTTTCTTTTCTTAGCTAAGAGAAAATGTAAGGAAAAAAGATAAGCTAAAATTTTTAGACCCATGGTAGATATGATAGTATTCTTAGTGTGTCCCAATAGGACCATACTCTGACAACAAATAGAGCTAAGCGAATTAAAATACAAAAGAGTTATTCAATAAGGAAGTTTATTAAACATGGAAATAAACTGGACAGTATTTCTTTCCCATCTTTTAAATCCTGATGATATGGTTTTTCAAAAATCAGAACCAACGACAGAAATTTTTATCACGACTGAAGAGCTCTTGGTAAAGTTAAGTAAATACTGAAAATTCATATATAAAAATAACTTTGTTCACTATTAGCAGTCTGTGATCACTTTACCAACAGTATTTAAAACACCTCATTATCGTTAATTGCAACATAACAATTCCATTTAAAACTTAATGTGTTAACTACAAACAGTAAAACAATATCAAGAGCTCAATAAACTAATAAACATCTACCTCCTTGACACACTACCACCACTGTGGCTTCCTGACGACATAAAGCCTTCAGAGAGTTACAGCAAGCATTTCTGCACTATATCAAAAATGGCTCACTAAGGAATGAAATGGATAGCAAACAACTGTAGAAGAAACATTTGAAAATACAGAATGAATAGAATGCAAAACACTGGTGCTTATGCAGAAAGAATGCAGAGGTCTACCCCTGTGTTCAAGTAACAGCCTTTTTCCCTGGCAAGTAAAATGGGGGGGTGGGGGAGAGACAAAGAAAAAGAGCCCACAGCCACTCCTCCAAACCTCCTCCTTCTTTCAACAGCAACACCTCCCACACCCAAATCAGCTATATATGACCACAAGAATTGTATGTTACTCAAGTGCCACCTCTGAATGCAAGGAGACACCTCACTGCCCATTTTCCCCAGCTCTATGAAAACAGAAATCCATGGACTGCCAGCAGCTTGCTGACTTTACTGGCCATGCAGTTTCAGGATAACTTGAATAGGCACAGTATACAAAAGTATAAATTGGTGCTGCCACTCTTTCTGTGGCATACTGGTTGACCTGACACCCAGGGATCAAGAGCCCAACTCAGGACACTGGATCCAAGGATGTGCAGAGACGATGCAGCACAGCAGCACCATACCTGGTATTCCCTTGACATGAAGGCAGCAACGGTGATCCAGCAGAACTGGGGGGCAACTGCCACCTTCTAGGTCCATCATCTCTCTGCAAGTGGGCTGGCTCCTGCCAAGAGGAAATTGTGATGGGATAGCTCAGTGACATTCCCACAGGTAGGAAACGGAGGCATGAGCACAGCCTGTCTGTGTATGACACCAATTATAAAAATTGCTGAGCTTCTAGTGTTGCGTAAACTTTTCTTTCCCACAATTTAACATAAAGTAAGTAACTAGAATAGTCTCGTTTGAAAGGAAGACCTTCAGCAGATCAGCTTCAGAACAGAGGCTCGCATATGGCTGTCCAAGTCTTGGGCTGCAGGGAGTGCCTGAGCGTGGCAAAAGTACCAGGGGGTAGCTGGGATAACACCTGCTAATAATGTGCACAGATGAATGATCTGCTCTGTTTTGTGGCACAACTAGAGAAGGAGACAGATGCACCAAGAAGCATCAGGGAGTGTGAAAGGGAGAACCATTCCCTGACATCCCTTCAAGAGAGACACTGGAGGACACTTTGCAAGTAGCAGTGGATCCCCAGCTGTCTTGCAGCCAGACAGAAGGAGAGGACTTGGGAGACAAGAAGGAATGGAAACAAGCTCCAGCTTGAGGTGGCAGGCAACCCTCCTACTGGTCAACCCCACCTCCACTGGTGCCCTTGCACAACAGGTGCTGAAACATGAAGGACAGGGAAGTGAGGGAAATGTACGTCCATCCAGAGGACTGTCTAGGGTGAGGCGCCTCAAGGACACCTTCAGATTGTCCACAACTCACCGAGCATCCTGAAACTCCTAACATCAAGGATGCATGTGAGAAGGGCACAGAGAAGCTCTTTGCACATAGCTGTACTATTGTGCGGAGCCTGCAGGTAGCAAAGCCCATGTATCTGCAAACTGCTGCGCTGCCAGACTCTTGCAGTTGAGGATGAGAGATGGCTGCCTAAAAAGATATTAAATTTCATATATATTTTTTTGCAAGGAGACAATGCTGACCAGCACAGGCACAGTATCCTCCTTAGCTGCCAGGACCCTTGTGGAACAACACTTCCTGGGCCGTGCAGTCACCTGCACAACTTTTCGTCCCATCCGCCCTCCATTCCAGAGCACCCCTGCCATCTCCCCCTCCTCACAAGGGTTCATTCTTGCCTCTGCTCTCTACAAAGGACAAACTTTCTCACCACATTTGCAGTTTCTTCCTTTGTCAGGCCAGAGAAAATTGCCTTCCACTTTGTTTGGGGAATCAGGTGCTTCAGTCAGAGGCTCCGAACAGAAGAACCTGCCACACTTTCAGCTGCTATACAGGAGTGCTTTGGACCTTCGCTGAGCAGTCACTCAGGGTGAATTTTGCCGGGACGAAGAGGCAGAGAAGTTCAAGGAATTGCTCGCTGCTTTGTCTTTCTCTATGTCACAGATTTGATATTTGTATGCTTCCACGCTGGGAATAACTGGCGAGGTTTGGCTAGCAGGAGTGGCACCTGGGACCGCCAGTCACACACAGCTGGTTCCCCAGTGGCCAAAACGGACACGCTGTACCATCATGCCGAAGCCCTGATGAAAATACATGGTCCCACTGCAAAACGATATTTAAGAAATGGTAGCAGCGCGTGGAGGTAGGAGAGACGCAGGAGAAAAGGAGACTTAAGAACAGAGAACAGAGGCGTGGGCTGCCAGCTCCGCACGCCGCTGTGTCGCAAAGCAGGTGGGAACCGATTTGACCAGCTAAGGATAGCCCCAGCCTCACCCTGCTGCTGCTCTGCCCTCTCTCACCAGAGCAGTTGGTTAATCCTCAGCCACTGGAAACATCCGTAGCACGGGGCTGAACCTGCCTGCAGCCACAGTATTTGTTATCTGTGAGGAATAAACTTGCACAATATGCAGAGTGCAGATTGATCAAACGCGTGAAATCAAACCATGGAGGATCTTAAAAGGCATTTTTGTAGGACATCTCCCAGTCTGAAGGTAGAATACAGCCTTTTACTGCATAGGTACAAACTAAGGAAACCTAAACACCAACAAGCAATCAAACACTAACAAACAGAACATAGTCTGTGAGATTTCATAAGTTTTCTGTAGCAATCACATGCCACCTTTGCACAGAATGCACGCTTGTGCCTATTGTATTGGCACTGCAGTGAAAATGGATGTCTTTCCAAATGAAAATCCATGTTGGTAGTGCAGAATTATCATGGCTTGTTCACTGTCTTTGTTTTGTTTTACAGTTTCCTGAAGAAAAAAAAGGTGGACACCTGCTGAAAATATATATTTTCTCTGGATGACCTCTGTTCCTGTGTGGGCTTGGTAACAGAAAATCAGAAGCTGTCTTGCAATAGCTGATGGCTTTATACGGCATTAATGTAATTATTAGGTGCTTCCTAAGGTGAGAATTGCTTAGAAAATTGTCTATAATGACACTGTTAACCACGGTTGTCAATGAACCAATCTGATGAAAACCACACCTTGTAGTTTCTCTAGTTGAAAGAACAGTAAGCATGAGTCATTGTTAATTTTCTATATTTATTTATTTTTCATTATACCAAATGTTCCAAAAATAAACACTTAATCTGAAACTGTCCTTGTTAGGTGCCTGAAAAATTAATATAATTTTACAGTGATGTTTCTTGAAGATGATGAAGCAAAAATGTCAGCTGTGTGGTTGGATAAGGTAAATGAGACTGCCCAGAATCAATATTGCTGGAGACAGCAGCAGCAGCCAACTCAGGCATCACATGTCCTGTAGTACTAAGCTCACTCACTTATGCTTCATTTACATCAATTTCAGGAAAGACTGATGTGTGTGAGAAATAGCAGAGCTCTAGACACAGAAAGAACCGAAATCACTAGTTCACAGTACTTTCCAAAAGCTCTGCCAGGCATTGTTTGGATCTTTCCAGTTGTCAATAAATACTTGCAATTTGTGTGGCGCTTGCTATTTTCAGATTTACACAGTACACACCTTGTCAAAGAATCAATTGCACATCAGAAAATAAACACAGCATCAGACTCTTCTTTTTATATGCATATCTGAGCTATACCTACCTCCTAGCAGTGGATCTGTTCTTAAGTTTTCTTGAACATAATTTTTTTTTTCCCCATGAATAACTGATTGATTAGCTACCTGCCTTGCTTGTTTTTAACCTTAGTGTCCGTGCATTTTGAACTTGACTACAATAAAATGTATTCACCCAACCACATACGTAATGACATATATAATGATTTTATCATCTGTCTGTGATAACCTGAAAAATGTAGGATATTTGATTTAAATCTTCCTTTGTGTGAGCTGTGTGTAGTCCCATTGCTAATAACGTTTAGCCAGTAAGCTTGCTTTTTCATGCAACTTTTCAAACACTTATTTCTGCCTGGAAGCATGGAAATGTTACTTTAAATTTTTATTGGCTTCACTGTTGAGGAATTTAGTTCTACCAAATGTTTCTTTCATCCCTGCCTTTGTCTTACCCTTTTCTCTCTCTAAAGCATTGTCATTGTCATGCATATGATGTTTAATATGATTACATAGGGATTTTAAGAAAACAAATTTTGTGCATGACAGTCTACATCACTGTTATCACTGTCACGCAATGGTGTTAACATCTGGCTTATCAGTGATAGAGATCCTGGAGGAAAAGAAGCTCAAAAAGTAAGGAAAAAAAAAAACAACAGTCATCTTTCAATTTCTTTTTTTCTCAATTTACATAACATACTTACTCTCTATCCATAATCTCCAGCATCCAACCATAAGAATCACCATAACCGTAAGAAATGGATTAAACTTCAGAGGATGGAACCTACAGTGAGAGGGGTTTATACCTGTATAACATAGCATGTGAAACAAAAGCAAAGAAACAAAAGAAAGCAACAGATTGCTTTCAAATAGAAACAGGGAGCAACCATTCACAATTTTCCACATTGGAACCATTGAACTGATAAATGTTTTGTTTTTCAATTGAGAATAGAAGCGTTTGGGCATTATTTAAAAAAAAAAAAAAAAAAAAAAAACAGTATTTTCTCCTTTTGTATTACTTCAGGAGTTTTGGAACAGCGCAAGAGTTGGTGGGGAATTTTTTGTCCTTGTTTGACTATTACTTTTTATTTGGGGGCATGTGGAGGAAAGGAGAGCCAACTGGTGATTAGTAGAAACTTCCTGCATAGTGCGAGCTCTTTATATCTTCTGACTCTATAATACAGGAAATTATAGAGTTGAGGAGGGATTTGAGAGCTCATCAACTTGTCACATGAAATATGTGTAGTATGTGTTTCTCCCCAGGTAGGTTCTATCTACTTTTCCTTCCTCCTCTTGATGAAAAGGCTTCTTCAGCAAGTCTGCTTTTTGGTATTCTTTTGCATTCTAATTACATACAGCACTAAAAACTTCAGTATTTATTTGTTACACCCTATCCTACCTACATTTCCCTTGCCTTAAACCTGTGTTTTTATTCTTTTTTAATTTATATGCTTATATTTATTATTAAGTTTTTAATATTTTTTCTGTAAAAAAGTTCTATTAAGAGCTGTCCTGTTACTTTGTGGAGAAAGTTGAATGAATTGTATAATACCAATAGTACAAGACATTTTTAATGTAATTTAATAGCTTCTGAACGTTTGTGATTTATTGATTTATACTGGAAATACTGCCCACATGACTTTGTCTTCCTAATCTTCTTTTTTTTTTTTTTAAACTACAGATACATGTGGAAACTGAACAAAAAGAAAAGTCATTTTCTTGCTGTAATATTCCTTGAATCCTAGATCAAGTACAGCTACTTTCTTGATAAATCTTAGCTGTTTTGATTCTGGTAGTTAAACGTATGGATCTTTCTCAAGCAATAGTTTTGCCTTTTAGTTACAGCATTTCTTCTTCTAAATTTCAGCAATCAAACATTATCTTCCTTCATACTTGTTACTCACTTAATTTGTCATATAACATCCTTTCCTAGTCTCCAAGGTAAGAAAAACAAAAACAAAAAACCCGCAACCCCTCCACTTCCCCCAAAACAAACAAACAAAAAAACCCCCACAACCTACTAAACAAAAAACTCTTTGATATCTGAAGAAGGATTTTTTCTCATGGAGATTTATTCACTCAATTAAGGTATGTCACCACAATATCACATAAATTTGGTTTTCTGCTGTGGTTATTCATGGGCACACTGTCTCTTCTAATTAGCAGTACAGCACTTGGTGTTAGAACAAGAAAACTTGCTAGATAGTTTTTGCTTCTTGACAAATAGCAGCTTCTAAATTCCATGGAGGTCAGTGACATTACTTGATGTAAACATTCTGCTTGAGCTTGTCTTCTCATCCGTGACCAGACTGAAAAAATATGTCAACTTCTCACTCCTATTTTATATATGCAGAAAATACTTACAGGATTGTGGTAAACAAATAACTGTTTAGATCTTGCCACAAGGGACTCATCAAGAATATTTATTGTATGAGTGTATGCAAATAAATGCAGATTTTGAAATGCATTTTTGTAAAAACAGAGATGTATAAAGTAAAAAAACCTGTAAAATTGTTGACCTACTTTGTTAGACTTTGATTATACAAGAGATTATTAGTTACATGCTTAAAGATAGATAGAAAAGCTGGGATATACCCTCAGAGAATGATGGGCATGATGTAAAGTTCCTTGTAACCCTGAAGACTTTTGGAAAGCACTTGGAAACTGGGAGCTTCAAATGGCAACTAGCCTTCTACCTATAGGCTAATGAATTGCTCATGCTGCTCTTCCCGCTCAGTTATATTTAAGCATATAGCAGGGATGGATACCTAGACCAGCATGTTCAAACCAGCTTGATGTTGTAGAAGTTAATTTGAACTTCAGCCTTATGTTTTTGTGATCCAAGTCCTGGTTTTGTGTGGCTGTGCTGAGTGATCTTGGAATTTTACTTAGCAAACTTTTAGTAAAGTGTTTAAATTAAAACAGAGGAGGAAATGGTGAGACTGAGAAGTGAAGGATGCAGAGGGAAATGTATCGATATGAAAAAAATGGAATCAACGGGCTGCAACCTAGAAACACTGCAAATCAAACAACTCCAATGCACGATAAAGGTCACCCTTTTTGCTCCCATTCTCCCCCTGAGAACTACCTAACCAGAAAAAAATCTTTTTGAGTTGAGGAGGGGAATATTTATGCTTCAGCTGGTAGCTAATCGATCCTAGCTATCTTCTCTGTATATTAGGCAATAAAACATTGTTTTGTAGTTTTAAATTCTGAATCTCCTACTTGTAAAGCCTCTATATATGCTGTAAAAGTTGCAAAGGAAGAAAGGTTGCTTTAGGATTGTAAAACTATTTCATCAGTAAGAAAACCTGAATCTCAGCTAAATCAAATGTTTGCACTTCCCATTGATTTCAGTAAATACAAAAAGGCATTAGTTTTCCAGTTCTGCAATGGAAAAGGATTAGGGTGAAAGGTTATGATATGCGGCTGTGAAAAGATTTATCCTGAAAACTGAGTTAATAATTCGGGTATGCCACATCTTAATGCTCCAGAAATGTAACATATCTGAAAATTTTCTCTGAAAGCTCCCTCCAGTAATCTAACTATAGAATAAAACCAAATCTAAGAAGATGCTACCAAAAAAATAACTTTGGCACAAAATTAGTAATAATTTAAGAAGTAAATAAACTGTAGACTGAAAAGTTGGCAATGTAACTATAATTTAGAAACTTAGTATTTTTGTTTCAAATGTGAAAGCAAAAGTGCTTCTATGAAGAAGATTCATAGAGAACATGGAAGCCGTTTGTGGCAAGACTCTGCCATAGGGTCATGTTTCAAATGCTGAATTAGTCATTTAATAAGAAAGGTGGCTGTAATGATCCACTGTTTCCACAAGATAATTGTTTGGTCAATACTGTTATATCCCTAAATAATGCACATTCACTTTAATGTCACCTATAGGAACCCAGTACAATTGGAAATATTGATTAGAGCAGAGGCCATTATGCCAAGACATAGTCTATGAAATGCAGCAAGAATTGATTTGTATTCTACTGTTTGGCTTCATATGAATAATGGCCAAATACCCTTTAACACAGCACACTCACGCTACCCATGATAGCTGCTCAGTGATGGTAGTTTACAATTGGCAGCTACTGACTTTTTTCACTCTGTGCCCACAGTGGAAATCAGAGTAAGATGAATGCAGGAATATACGGAGAAGTAAAAGAAATTGCTAAATTCAATGAGGAAGAGCAATTAAAAATGTTTGAGTATCATTCTGTTATTGTGCCTCATATCTTCTGGTTGTCGGTTCCTGTGTCATTGCACCAGAAGAAATTCAGGGAGTGCATTGTGTCCTGTATATAGGGGCAAAATAATATCGGCTAAAAACATGCCGAACTATTATCAATGCATGTTCATAACTATTATGCTAAGCTTCTTTTTTAGCGGTTGTTTGCAAAATAAATGTATTGTATCTGCTGAAAAAGCAAAATCTTTATTTTAGTCATTTATTGATAGGATATCTGTACACTTCCTGGTGCACTGTGTTGGTTTCATTGTGTTTATTTTTTTGTTATTGTTGTTGGGTTTGGGTTTTTTTTTTTTTCTTGTCAATAAAACAGGCTATGGATAGGGTCTGCAATGATTTCCTATTTATGACTGTCATTATATTCATAAAAATACATACTACAAGAAACTTTACTTTTTGTCTTATACCTTTTGTCTTATACTAGTATTTTTTAATCCCCTTTTCTTTTTCTGATTCTGTTTCAAAGAGACTGAGTATCTGTCACTAGTCCAGACTTTCAATATGATCAAGATA
Source organism: Chrysolophus pictus (assembly GCA_037305975.1). NCBI lineage: Eukaryota > Metazoa > Chordata > Aves > Galliformes > Phasianidae > Chrysolophus > Chrysolophus pictus. The sequence goes on along the minus strand of CM074577.1, from coordinate 28,969,340 downwards.
CTTTGTTAACTTCAACTTGAAATGAGGATGATAATGTAAGGGAATCATAAAAGAGTACTGCTAGTTTAAATTTCTTTAATCACTTGTGCATTAAAGTTTCTATTTAAATTTGTTGTATAGAGGTCTTCATTTATTTGACAGTTTTAGCAAACATTTCTGTAGTATAAAAGCATTGGTAAGAAGCCAAATTCCAGACCATATCTATATTCTTCATTAATTCTATACTGAAAAATAAATGAATGACAAATTTCTTCTGCTAACTATTAATTTTCATTTTGCTTACACCTGAAACAAAGAATCATTCAGAACTAAGTCTCTATTCATTAGTATAGGCACCATCTGCAGGAAAAGAGAGATCTCTAACGTGCTTTAGTAAGATACTTAAAACTTCTAATTGAGCAGTTCAGCAGGGTTATGAATCTGTATAACAGAATCATTACTGGCAAGATCTTGCAGTACTTCTTGCAAGGATCGCTTGATCTTTTACACTGTGATGATTTTCTTTCTTATTTCTTTAGATATATCTACATTTTCTTTTATTTTTGGTTTAAATAATAGAACAATTAGAGGTCAATATAGAATCCTAATGTTATTGCTTATATTAGATCTGACACTGGGCTATTTTATCTCCAGGAAATTAATTGTTCCTTCTTTATCAATACATATTTTAAAATGAAGCTTACTGTATATTGGGGATAATTTTTGTGTGATTAGCATGATCTTTGTTCAGTAAGTTTCAAAATATTCCCAGGAAGGGATTTTTTTCTGAGTTCTTCAACTACAATATATACGTTTTGTATAAGATTCATATTGACACATTTGGTAATGCATAAAGAGAAATGTGCAGGCTAAATGGAACATACTAATGATGTACAGGATAAAGTTTCTTAAAAAGATGTAAAATAATATTGATAGTATTGCTATGGTAGCCATAATGATATTTTGGGATGATTTAATACCTTTAATGAAAGGGATATTACATAAATCTCTTTTTGCTCAGCTCTGACAGTTGACAGTTTATTCTCTTTCATGGTTTTGAAAAAAAAAACAACACCCATACTTTTAGCATAATTGCTACTCTGCATATGATTGCATACTGTATATTAAAAATATTAGGATATTTTGGCCAAAAAGTTAGCATCCACTTCTGTAAAACCATTTCAGTCCCAGATTAAGATATTAGTATTTCCTTCGTTTGAATAAACCATTTTTATCTGTGTCTGTGGGTGTTTTTTGGTGAAATGATTCATTAATATCATTATTTTCATTGTTTCTGCCTTTTTTAGGGCTGTTTCATTCCAGGCCTTTTTGTTGTTATTGTTTTCATTTACTGTTTAATTGAATTTTGTATTTTTAATTAACACTATTATGTTACTGAAATTGATAATATTAATTGAACTTTGATCTTTTGGTTTCTTTACTGTTTAGATTTGAGTGTAGAGAATGTTCATTTCACAGGGGGCAAACTTTTATCAACTTAAGTTACAAGTGCTCATTTTGCAGGCAAAAGCCTCAGCAAGAACATTACAAATCTTTCCATCATTGAAAATTTACAATCAAATCCTTACCTGACATACATGGGTATTGACTTGATGGAATTTATTTCATCTAATCTAAAATTTCAGTATCATCTAGCTCACTTCAGTTACCTTTAGTTGATGGAAAAAATGACAGATTTCCAGTGAATGTCTCTGTGCTTGTGTTTGAAGTTTTCCTTCAGGATGAGACGAAGTGCCACTCTAGAAGGCCTGGTTTTCTGTACTGAATGCAGCAGCTTTTCAGATAATGAGATACCTCAAATTTGAGTTAACTTTTAAACATCTTTTAAATAATGTTTATATAACACAGTGAATCCTTACTTTGATGTTTACCTTCAAAATTAAGTACACTGGAATCTGCAGTCTTTCTTTCAAGCGCACTTAATAACTTTGACTTTGCTCATAAAGTTGGGCTAGACATTTCCTAAAAAACATTTCAGAGGATCTTTTTTCTGTTATAGCTATACATTTAGAACCAAATATAATAATGTCTCAGGTGGAGAGAGCTTTAAAAACAATAAAAGTAAAAGCAAGGCACACACCCTCCGAAATCCCACTGCTTTTATATTTCACAGTTTTGTTTTAGGAACAGGTGATATAAATATCTCCAAAGTAAAAAATCTTGGCATCAATCCCAGAGGTGTTCATAACTTCACAGCTTTTCTATGCATTAAATTTACTTCACAACCTTTAAAAAATAGCCGGTGGATTAATCTTCCCTGAGATAAGCCATAAAGTGGAGAGTCAATGTGAGCTGGCTATCTAAACTAGTCATAAAGTCACCTTCCATAGAGAGATAGGCATGCCAAGACCTAGCCATTTCTAATCTTTTTAGCTTAACACTGGTTTGTAGAGAGAGAATGTTTGTGGGAGGGGTTGTTTTTTTGTTTGTTGTTTCCTTTTTCTTTTATTTGCTTTTTTCTCTAAAGATATATATCTCTGTTAACTATAAAAGAACATGAGTAAGTAGGTATACATACACAGCTGTATACATATCATCAATATGTAATGCCTACATGGGTTTAAAGAGGAAATTGCCAGAAACTCATGATTCTTGCCAACCATTACTTATTGTGTTACACAACCCCTTTGGGACTTACTTTAAAAATATATATATATCAGTGGGTTCTGCTCATCTCTTTGGACAAATGATTGGCATGCATCATTTTCATAAGGCATGCTGTTTTGGTAGTCTTTTCAGTTTCTGCAGATTTTCCCCTGAAAAATACTACTTAAAAAAAGAATCCATTACGGCTTTGTATCTGTTCTCTCTCATCATTGTACTCAGCTTCTTAAAAAAACATCAAAGCATATAAAATGGGATGATTCTTAAGAAAAACAGATTGCCTTTTACTTTTTGTTGGTATCATATTTGTAAATGTTTGGACATTTACTCATAAGAGATACAGTAAAATCGTGCCAAACTTGAGTTAACTGTGTCATAACAAGAGCTTTAATTTTCACAGGACCTGCACAGATAACACTGATATTAGGCTCAGGGCACAACTGTCTGAAAGCTGAATTTTTTGGATTAATTATTAATGTAAAAATCAAAAAACATAAACTAACTAGAGGATTCAAAAATAATAAAGATGAACCAACTATCATAATACTGTATACTGATTTAGTTAAATGCAGAAGTTGGCATTGTATGTTTCTACTTAAGCATATGAAGACTTATCTGTAGATGTTTATGTAGTCCACCCATTTTCTGTATGTGCACACTCAGACAAATGCACACACATGCTCATATTTCAATATTAGATGGAATCAGAGATTACACATCAATTAACAGCAACAATTCAGAATTAGATGGAGAAAAAGTCCTTTTTTTTCTGAGGGAAAAATAAAAGTTCCCAGAAGTGACAGCTATAATGCATGCTTGGCATCTTTTCAGACTGCCTTGCAAATCTTTGCTGAGAATTGAGATGACATTATGCTAAACAACCATGCAATCTTGACAAGGAATAAAGCCTTATTACTTTCCCTGTTTCCATATTTTCTGCATGCTTTCTGGACATAGATCATTATTATCTGAAACTGTCCCTAAATCCTTGATACAGTTTTGACTGAAACTCATCATCTTCCACTCTGTTTTTTGCATTAAAGGGATGTAGCCCTTGAAGTGAAACTTGTCAGAATGGTGCTACAAAACATTTTGGCAATCGTGCTTATCAGGAGCATAATACATATTTAAAGAAAGCTGCTGTTCATCTGCCTGCCAACCTTTCCTTGTATTCTGGCTTCCTTGAAGCCTACATATCACTCATGGGTTTTCTTGAGAGCATCAGAAATATATATTGGTTTTGGCAGGTGGTACAAAATAAAACTTAGAGCTGTCCAAAGAAGAAAAAGTGTGCATATGAGTCACATCAGCAGTCTACAGCTTTGGCAAAGTTACATAGGGCTACAAAAAGAAGACGGTGAAATAGATCTAATAATGTTTTCATCATCTCTGCTGGCATGTTCAGTAAGAACAGGTCCATCAACTGAAAGATTCCCAGATGTCAAAGTTATCCAACCAGCTGTATATTACTGGAGCAGATGCTCTAACCTAACAAGATCAATGAAAGGTTTATGGCCCATTTTTACTTTGTTCACCAAAACAAATATAATCATGGGCAGTAAAGTGTTCGAGCTAATCAGCTTTTAAGATACTTAAAAACAAAGCCTTGTGAAAATAAACAAAAATCACCTTTACTGAGTGGGAAGTTGACTATGCAGTTATTCAAGTCTTTTTGAAACTGTTTTGCATGATTCTGCACAGAAAATACTTGTGTGAATTGCATCAACAATATCTAATAAATAACTCATTGATACTGTTTAATATTCTATCTGGGAAAAGTCCATCTCAAAAATAAAAACAGAAGGCAAACGCTAGTTAGGATAAAAACAGACATAATTTATTTTTAAGCCCCTTCCAGAAAGAAATTGTTGTATAATATAGAGATGAGTGAAGCAAAACTATAATCTGCAATATAAATGCAACTTGGAATTCATTTGCACAAACAAGAAGATAATAATTTTACCTTTCTAAAAGCTTTGAAATAAAAACAACAGTGATTAACTCTTAATTCCAGTAATACACCTGGCTACTCTCTAAAGATCTGATATTTCAAGAAGAAAAATACCTCCATTACAACAATACCAACAGTATAAGAATAATTTTAGTGAATTGTTTCATGATTTCTGATTTCTTGGGGACTGCTAAACACAGCTTCAGTAGTGGTAGGAGGTCTTGAATCAGGCCCAGAGAATTCAGAGAATTCAGTGAAGACATTCATACCCTCCTTGATTCTATCTCAGACTTTCAATTTAAGATATTTGCGCTAACCAAAAGGGCAAAAAGTATATTATCTTTGCTGTTCACCTCCATTTTGCAAAGAAACTGCTTAATGCACTTGTATCAATTAAATGTAAATGCATCTGAAAATATGAATAGAGAAAATATGCCATGCAGTTATATATGTAGCAATTATACATTTTAGCAGGAGATAGGTTTTTTAAATTGATTGTGACGGTAGAAGAAAAAATATTTTGACAGTTTTATGATGCTGTTTTTAAACTATTCTCTGAACGGTCAATAGAAGGAAAAAGTATGCTTGTTACTAGGACATGGACTTAAATGCTGTAATAAATTAAGTTAGTAGTATGTCAGGTTCTAATATTTTTGGACCTCCCAGCAAACGTCTGTCAAGATTTGTGCATTCTGCTCTTGACAGATACGGCTGTGGCCAGGAAACCTTGGAGCACTTCACAATGGAGTAAAAGCGTTTTTTTCTACAAGTATGCATATATTTTCAGCCAGGCTTGTTGTGATATTGTTCCTTACAGTTCTGACTACTGATAAAAACATTAATTTCCAAAATTCCACACAAAGATCTGCAGTCATGAGATATATAAGAAAGAGGGAAAATTTCAAGAAGCACTGAATTCGTTATTTTGCTATTACAGAATATTATACTAAATCATAATTTAAAAGAAAGGGGAAGGAGAAATACAGCCAGTTCTTCTGTTTAGTTACAGTTAATTGTAGTATTTCAAAAGTTTGAGTACAGTAGAATTACAACATTTTAAAATGGTTAGTAGTACAAACAAATTTAATTCCAATTCTTAGGAATTAAGTAATTCGAAAATGAATGCGTTGCTGTAATCTTAAGGCAGTTCAGACTTGAACTTTATTTGACAGCTTTAAATCTTACCATAAAAATGAGAATACAAACAATTTACGTTTAGAAGGAAAAAAAATTGCATGCAGGAAGCTAATATACATCCTTTACCTGCTTAATTTTCTCGGTCAGTAGAAAAATATAGGATTTTTTAATGATTATTATCAAGGAATGGAAGGATGAAACAAAGTAAGCAAGTGGAAGTTTCTTTTCACTGACTTAGCAGAAGGATAAGGCTTACTGAATCATGTGCAGACTGCTTTGAATTCTTTTATGAACACATATATTCTCAGGTGTGCATATTTAAACTCAATAAGATGAAAATACTCTTTCCAAAACAAGTTCTTTCTGGATATATCTTTTTCTGTCTTCTGAATGGTCCAGTACAGAGTGTGTCAGCTGCTCTGTCTCTGAGCAAAACCAACACCTAAAAAAAAAAAAAAAAAGTCGTCTTTATTCTTCAGGAGGTAATATCAATGTGTGAATGCAGTGCAATGAAAGAAGTGAAGCAAAATGAAAACTGTATAGATACTGCAAAGACATTCACAACTGAAAATAATGTTGTCGCTCCCCCAAGTGTGCTGCCAGCTATTCAGTCCCTTGATAAGAGACAAAAAAATGAGACAGTTTCTCTTTTCTGTAAAAATCATTCTGAGCTGATCCACAGCAGTGCTGCAGGAACAGCACTAGAATGTTCCTCAAAGGTAAAAAGAAAAATCTGAGAAAACAAGAAAAATAAACAGTAGCCTTTCTCCTGTGTTAACACCAATAGAGCTGCAATTTTAAATAAAGTTCATTCTTCCCTTCATTACTGTGTCTCTACAAGACACAGAGAATGACCATTAAGATCTCAGTTGATTTGCACAAATATTGCTTACTTCATTTCACCTTCTGCCTTCATAATAATGCATGATCAGGTACATAGTCTTGCTCATGTAGATTACATCCTCCAGTTTACTCTGTAATCTCATGCTTATTAATCTTGTTACATTTTTACTATATGAAAGAAAAGATTTTTTTTCTTCTGTTTCTTCTTTGCACTCTGAATACTTGCCAGTAGATAGACATTATGCTGACTTATTTGATTCACAGAAAAAAAAATCTACTATGTGCCTGTGGTACATTATGAAATAACATATGTACTCACTGTAAAAATATTATTCAAAGTGCTAGACTAGACTGGTGGAAGTGGAAGACTAGACTCTTGCTATACAACCTCAGCAATCCATGACTATTTAAGTTTTAACTTTGGATCCCAGTTTTACCTCTTCTTCTGATGTTATAATCACTATGTTTTCATAGACAGACTGGTTATTTTAAGAAAAAAAAAATCCTTAACAATATGTCAAGAATTGGTAGGAGTTCTATACTAAGAGTTTTCAGTCTGAATTGACTTAGATGAAAAAAAGTCTGGAATGTGAGTGTTATTGCTGTCTAGAGAGCAAACTGAATTATAGACAGATTACATCCCAGATCAACAAAAGTATGTCTTGCCTCAAAATAGGTTTCGAAGTGATTTCCTGATCTCTTTGAAGATGTAGGATGCCTACCAAAACCTTGCAAAATGGGATGTTTACACATACAGAGACAGTAGTGGATATACCACCATGACTGTACTTAAGAACCACATCCAAAGTAGCATCTGTTATAACTGAAAAGTTAAGAGGTAATTGGCATGGATTAACTTTATAGCTGCAATGGAAAAGAAAGATACCAGTTTATCAATGTGTCAGCTCCTGTGATACAGACAAGAAAGCAGTGTACTCACTTTATGTTTTGGTAGGGAGTGTAATCTTAGCTTGAATGCTCAATCTGAATATTACCAGCTCAAACTCTGAATGGGAAAATGACTGGTCTTCGAATGTTCTTTGCTTAGACTAATACCAAAATAAAGAGGGAGAAGTATTGTAATATTAAACAGGAATCAAAATTGTCATGAAAGACATTCGTAAATTAAACTACACTGGTGAAATAATACCACCAGAAAACTTATGGTTTATTATTCATCACCAGTACACACAAAAGACTGCATCACAGAATGCAGCTGATCAAGGCCCCACTGATCACCTATTAGAAACAGGAGTCATCAGATCTGACTTGGATTATGTGAAACATCCAAGTGATTTAAAGCCTTTTCTCAAGAAGCATACCAGATGTGATTTAGCCAGGGACACATATTAGCAAAACTATATGATGTTTGCAAGAGCTGAAGAAACAAAAAAAATTGTGTAGCTTCAGTTTGGATAGAATTCTGCTTTCAAGTGGGAACTATTACCTGAAAATCAGATAACAATAAAGCAAAACAAGAATTGTTGCAAGAAAGAAACAAACAAGTGCCATCAAAATCAATGTTAGTAGCAAAATAAAACTAAGCCTGTAAGAAAAAAAAAATATTGTTCAGCACTGTTGCAGAAATCTCATGGGAACAGGATGCACCCTGCTTGGCCACAAGTACAAGCTGTTGCAAATCACAACTCCTTGGAGAACATTCCTGGTGACCTGCAGCATTCTGAACTGGCAAGTCTGTAGTATATGATGACAAAATTACAAGGTCTGTCACAAAAATCATATGAAATCCCAGAAGAGAAATTCATCTAGCAGTTTTGCTTACATCATTTCACAGAAGTGAAAGATAGGAAAGTAAAAAAAAAAATAAAATTCAGACGAACAGGTACCTGTAATAATAAAACTTTTACCGAGTATTTAGCCTGTAAAACAACTTTCTTTGAGCAGGATCAATAAAATACAGAAAGTTCATGGAAAAGTAAGGTACATGAACTGCCAGAAATTATGTGATGTAGAAGAGTTGTATGTGAAAAATTGATCGGTTCTAAGAAAATATTTGTTTCTGATTCCAGAGAATGTGCCCTATCAACTTGTGTTACACAGTAACATGGCACAACAGACGGGCAAAATTTCTGTGCTCTCATGGAAGCATGGAAAGTGGCCAGGCTGGTGTAAAGCTCGGGAATAAAACTGGGTGCAGCTACCTTGTTCATGATACATCAAGCCAGGGTGGCTCCAGATCTCAACATAATTAGACCTTACCCAAGTACAACCTCTAGATAATACCTTGGCCACAGCTACAAAAAACTCCTGATGTGGAACTTAAAAAGCATGGAACAAGCAAACCCTCATTTCCGCATGCAGATAGTTACTCAGCAGGAACATCAGTAATACATAGCCCAGACAACATGTTTTTGCAGGAGGGATATGTTTATTCTCTTGACATTTGAAATGTAGAGACCCTCTACTACAGATTTGATGATAGCTTTTGTGTAGATACACTGTTAAGACTATAGAGATTATGATATTACTCTGAAAAGGCTATTACTTAAAAATTGTCTCCAATTTACTCCATATCATATGGAATTCCATGATGTTGAGTTTTACAAACAAAGGAAACAGAGTAAGTATTAAGAAAAAAACGTTGCACATCTTTATGTGTTCTTGATGTTTATAAATGGAAATGGGGTTTTAAATGCATGATTTATTTTCCATATATAATTTTAAAAAAAAAGAGAGAGAAGAAAAGTATTCAAGAAACATTTAGAAAAACAAAACAGCAAATAAAATGTGGGGAATTTCATATGTACGTAGGGTAACAGATGTCAATTTGATTAAGTCATAAAGGCATATAAAAGTAGAAGGCATTTTAAAATGATAAACAATCTTCAGAGGACTCAATATCTATAAAATCAGTCTAATTAGTAGAGTTTAAAATAGTTCCAACTCAATATGAATTGCACAGGACAGTTCAACAAATTGTATGGAGTTCTTCAAATTTATGGGCAGTAAAATGGTACTAGACCATTTGTTCACTAACTGAATACCTGGAAAATAATGTTTGAATATGTTAACTGATGTGTAGTAGCAAACTAATTGTAGGAATTAAAACTAATCCTTATACTATTTTTAAGGGTACTTTTTTTTTTTTTTAAATGAAGAAGCAATTTCAGTGTTTATGGTTTACTCAGTGAAGACTCCAATAGGTATCATATCACTACAAACTTAAACATCTGCAGTTCTCTGCTGTAGTTTCTTTTCATCAATTTGATATTTGTTTTAGACATGGTGAAATGAGTAATTGAAACCAAACAATATCCTTCCAACTACGGTGTAGATTTCAACCAGGATTTTTAAAAGTTGAACTATTTAATGCTTGTTTCTTCTGCAGGTAGTCTGCTTATGAATTTGTGCTTTTCTGTGTACCTGTATCTCTAGGAGAGTAGAAAAAATTTAGTACAAGGAGGCTACTTCTATTATATATGAAATTTCTGTGACCTCACTTTGTCTGATATAAATACATATGGTACTTGTGATCCAAATATGTAAAAGACTGATCTGTTTTTCCCTTTTTGTTCCTACACTGAATTCTTCCAAGACAGATCAATAGGTTATCACAAATGAGGTGTGAACAGAAAATTTATAAGCCACAGATGACAGCTAGTGAGACCAAAAAAACCCTTCTTTGTTTCAGTAATACTGTGAAATGCACTGAGAATACTTACAAACAGGGAGTGCAAGCCCTTCCTGAAGATACTGAATCTTCTCATTCTTTGCTCAAGGTTAGTAACAATGTTGGCCGCAGCAATATAGATGTAGCTTCACACAGAAGGTATTTTTGGACAAGATTTTCATACCTATGATGTTATTAGCATTTAACTAATTTAATTTAATTTTGCACTTCCTGTACTAGTTGTTTTATAACTTACTTGTTTGTACCCTAAAATTTTGTCTTACTATTTTAACAAAAAGTAGGATTGAAAAAAAAAATCCACAACTAAGTTTTCCATCAGTAAGAGAAAACACCTTTGTGTCACTCAGACAATTATTTCTGAAATGAACATTTTACAATGGTAAATAACAAGAAGAGAAATCTCATCTGGGAATTCTCTGATTTCAAGAGCTTCACTAATAGGATTGACTATCGCTCATTATTACTGAAGTCAAATACATCTAGACAGTCAAGAATGATTTGCTGGAACCATGTTCTGCTTCCTATTTGAGTGCCCCTTTCAAACAGATGTCCCTCTCTTAGGGTGAAAATCAAATACTCATCCAGTATGTTCTGCTGGGTTCCAGTAAAAGTACTTCATGAGAACAGCTGACTACATTACACCAGGAAACTGGGTAATTTCTTTAAACACATGTAAACCACTAGAGAACATTAAATATAGGTTTCCCATTTTATCAGTATTACCCTGAAATACATCACAAAAACAGGAAAAAAGGAAAAAACAGATCACCACAACAAAGAGAACTATTGTGTCTTTAAGGGTGATGAACTAAATGTCTGTCAGTATTCTAAAATTTTCAAAGGCAGGGAAGAGTATCAGAGAACAAGAAGTACTGATGTTCCCTTATTTGCTTTATTAAAGAGAAAATTTCCCAGATTTTCTATTAACGCTATTTTCCCTATTTCCTGAATGAAGATTTTTCACCTTATAAACAATATAGTTTCAAATTTTTACTACAATGGATGGAGTTTATAGAACTTTGTGTGTTATTTCTATTGTTCAGTTAAGCAATTCTCTCAACAGTTTCCCTATTCTGACTCTAGCACTATTAACTTAATACAATTTTTTAATTTTCAGAAAATAATTCTCAGCCAGTTTACAATTTAATATGTTCCGCATATAGCTAAAGATGAAGTTATATTCAGAGAACTTTGCAGAAAGTTTTTGTTGCTAATGTTTAAGGCAAAAGTCACTAAAAAAAAATCAGATTTTGACAAAGACTGTCTAAACTTGAGTCTAATAATTAATGAGGCCTGAATGTCACATATAGTTTGTGGGCTGAATTGTTTCTGAAGACTTATATTTACCCTTTTCCCACAGTATAGAAAGCAGACTGACAGCCACAAGGAATTAATTAGCATAAGGTAATGTAAAGCATGAAATAACAAAGATTTTCAGTCAGTGAGAACTGAGTAAACATTAACACATAGACTGCTGTCAGAGAGTAACTAAGACTCTTTGACTTTTTAACTGAGCTTGCCTTGCACTAGGTTTCGCCTTAATTGTTTGGTGGACATCTTAATTCAAATGAGCAATTGGTCAAGGAATAAAGTTAGGGGATGCATTTGATAAAGGGAAGAACCAGCAGGCAGTGAAAAAGAGTCTTTTTAGAAGGCTTCTTTAGAGAAATTATGTTGAAGTCAACATGCTCCTACTAGGGCAATTAAGTGTACAGGAAGTCTGGAAAATAAGGGAGTTGAGTAAGCATGAATATTATTTTTCACGTCATGTTATGAAATAGAAAAACTGTCACTTTCTGAGACACAGAGGTATAGCTTGAATGTTTTCATTGTAACTGAAATGCACAGAGGTAAAACAGAGGACGAAGATAATGTCCCAACTGGATTTTCATTTAAAAATCTGGAGCATGTCGCTGTCATAATGCCCTGCAAATACTGTTTCTCAAATCAGAACACTTAAAATTGTTTAGAAAAAAAAATTCAAATTGAAATGCAGTTCAAAAGCAAGTCTCAACATCAATTCATCAAGAATAGACAAAATCAGAAATTGTTTTAATAAAATATATGCCTTTCTCTGCCCATCTAATAAATTATACAGATATTTTGCATTGGATGCTGAATTCCTTTACGCTGATAATTCAAAAATTCTTCGATTTCGTTTTGCTGTATAGTTCCAACTTAATTGGTGCCCCTTGTCTTTTTATTCTTCCTGCTAAAGTTTTCTGATAATTTTTTCTAGATGTTAGCATTCATTAAACTTTCAATCATTAATTTTTATTACTCTTTGCAATAATATATGGATAACAAGTCAGCAAAATTAATGTGGATGATATATTGTAAAAAGCAATAAAATGATCTGTTTTGAAAGATCAGAATGTTTCAAGAACAATCTCTGGGTGAATAATAAAAATAAATTTTAACTTACTCTTTTTCTATGATTTTTTGAGATTAAAAAAAAAAAAAAGGAAGTTGAAGACGTCATGTTGCACAGAAGACAAGATAAGACATGATAGAAGAAATTACATAAATAACACAATACACGACCAATCAATGTATAATTGAGAAAATTCTCTTCTTCATTTCTCTTCAGTCGAGAGTTTCTAACTAAATAATAAAGGAGCTGCTGGAAAATAATATTTATTTTTATGCTGTAGCACCAAGGTTCATTTGCTTCAAGCTACTGATAGGCATATGAAGGTACACTAGATTTGTTTTGTCTAAGACTCCTCTGATTTAAATAGGTTTTCTTATGCTATCAAATAATTGTATCTGTCATGAACTTTAGTGCACTGATGCAGAAATCAGTAGGTCAGGTGTCACCCACGTGACACACATTTCATAAATAAAACGTCTGTAGTACAGCATCTTGCCAGGAGCAAAAGAAAGATTTTAGTGAACTGCTAAGACAGGGTGCTAATCTCTCTCCTCACAGAAGAATGTTCCTTATCTGTTATGTCCAAATTCAAAATACATTACTATAGTAGACACTTACACCAGCAAACTCAGCAAAGGGTAGCATATGACATGTACCCACAGGTGACTGGTTAATGTAATTTTATTCATTTTCAATCAAGACATATTCAGTTTAATTTAGATAGCTGTTCCTTCTCTGCCACTGGGGCTTGTGGCAGTGGATGCAGCAAGCTGTATTAGCATAGATATTAAAGTCACGCATTACAAGTGACACTGTCAGAGAAGGCAAGACAGCACTTCCTCTATGTCAGCAGGTAAAACAGTGTCAAACTTGATCTCAAAACTGTATTTCTGTATCTGGATATATAATAGCTACTAACTACCAGTCTCACAGCAGAAGACTGATTTAAATGTATTATATGCATTTGTATTGCAATTTTATCTGAAGAGATGATGTTCAGTGATAACTGCCTATATGTTCCTGTATTCTACCTTACCTAAAAAGAAAAGAAAGGTATCTAACTCATTACAAATCTCTTCCTGTCATCAAAGAAACTATTATTTCATACCACAGCAACCTTAAGAAACTCCTGTCAAGTTTAGCCTATTAACTTC